>CM029941.1:81151009-82351009 GCA_017639245.1 Myiopsitta monachus
CTTTTTTTTTTTTTTTTTGGATATCTAGTGCTTCTGTGCTTCTTTAGTGCCAGAGAGAGGAAATACATGCAGTGCTGGAATCAGTAAGGTCACTCTTTTGCCCTGTTGGATTTTAGCTAGAATTCATGCACCCCTTGTTCATACCCATTCCAAGAGCACAGGCTCTGTGGCAGTTATTTCTCCAGGGGATGAACGTGTTGTGTGTGAGAAAAGTAAAGGTATAGATAGTATGTTGATGTATTCCACTTAGTGGTGCTAAATGGGGAAAAGAAAAAGAGCTGCCTGTTCCCTTGAATTTGATGGAGCATGCTAAATCTTCCTTCACCTTATGTAAGCCCCAGGAGCAGCTGTGGACCACAGCATGGTGTCCTCTCTAGCTGGGAGCAGAACCAGTCCCCCGTTCCCTTGGAAAGACTGACAGGTTCTCCTGCAGTGTGCCTACTCCTGGGCCCTGCTGTTGGAAGTGAACATAAGCTTGGGAATGCAGTGGGTGAAGGTCCTGTATCTCCATCAGATCTTTGCTGTATTGCTTTAAGCAAGGCTAGTTCGGCAATACACAAATGTGCCTCTCCAGCTGGTGGATGCAATAGCTGATGGCCCTATCTGTCCCAGGGGATGGTGGGGCATCTGTGAGAGCCGGAGGAGGTTGGGAGACAAGGAGGAGGGGAAAGAGATGAATCAACAGTTTGTTTTCTTGTATTCAGAGCTGAAATAACAGGGCCAGGTGGACTAGATATGGGGATGCTTCTTCCCACCTCATTTGTGATGCTCAGTCTGAACCTTGCTCTGCAAAATTAGAGTAATATGAGCCACTTGCTTCTTTTTCAAACATAATTTTCCAACAGCAAGCAGGAATGTATTGATTTAAGCATAATAAAATTATATTTATGTAATTTTAATTTATCTTTAATTCAGTATTCAGAATACTGCCAGACCTAATTCTTGCCTATTTCTGTCTTTCAGACAAAGCCAGGACCCATCAGGGCAGCCAGTTCTCACTTTGTGCGCTCTGCTGTAGTGTACTGCTACAACTGTTCCCGGAAAGGACATTTCGGACATGTAAGTTTAGCAGCTTCTGCATTAGTGTTAAATGCGTCCCTTGGGTAGTTCATCTCTGTCATGATATGCGTTTGGAGAAAAGAGCTGGAAGAGTCAAGCTAACCCACTATCAAGGGCCACTCCAATTAAATGTTTGTCTTTGCAGCATTGCTGTAATCAATGGAGGCCAATGTAATAAGTGATCTCACCCATCTGATTTAAAGATATGGAAGAAAAGTTACTATTTCTCCTTGGCATGTTTATTGCTTTGTTTTCTAAATCCTAAATCAAAATTAATTTTGGGGAGAATATTGGAAAATAAACAATTGGTAAACACAGTTTGTTTTTTTTTTAATGCCATATTCAACATCATGTGAGGTTTTTCACCACAACCAGCCTGGTGATTTGAAATCCCCTTTTAGGAATTTTCTGTTTCTGCTTGCTTTTGATGTTCTTCACTTGTAGTTTCTTAGTTTAATTCAGCATCTGAATTAAAGTTGACATTATCCTTCTGTAAGGTGTACAGACACCATGAGCCTTAAGTGGCTTCAGTAAAAACTGGATGTCCGCTGCATCTTCTGGGGTTGCTTGGTGATGCTTATCACCTTTTTCAGGCCCTTGTTGTGACAAGTGCATCTCTCCATCTGCAAATACCAACACCAAACAATGTTAGCTCTTTTCTTTCATGGAATATTGTGTGCAGTTCTGGTATCCTCAACATAAAAAGGACATGGAACTGTTGGAACAAGTCCAAAGGAGGGCCATGAGGATGATCAGGGGACTGGAGCACCTCCCGTATGAAGCTAGGATATGAGAAAGTTGGGGCTGTTCAGGCTGGAGAAGAGAAGGCTGCGTGGAGACCTCATAGCAGCCTTCCAGTATCTGAAGGGGGCCTATAGGGATGCTGGGGAGGGACTCTTCATTAGGGACTGTGGTGACAG
Source organism: Myiopsitta monachus (assembly GCA_017639245.1). Taxonomy (NCBI): domain Eukaryota; kingdom Metazoa; phylum Chordata; class Aves; order Psittaciformes; family Psittacidae; genus Myiopsitta; species Myiopsitta monachus. The sequence continues at coordinate 81,152,989 of CM029941.1, forward strand.
GACAAGGGGTAACGGGTTCAAACTTAAACAGGGGAAGTTTAGATTAGATATGAGGAAGAAGTTCTTTATTGTAAGGGTGGTGAGGCACTGGAATGGGTTGCCCAGGGAAGCTGTGAATGCTCCATCCCTGGTGATGTTCAAGGCTGGGTTGGACAGGATCTTGGATGGCATGGTTTAGTGTGAGGTGACCCTGCCCCTGGCATGGGGGTTGGAACTAGATGATCTTAAGGTCCTTTCTAACCCTAACTATTCTATGATTCTGTGACTCTATGAATAAGTTCATGAGGCACAAGTACTCTAGAAGATGAGTGTTACTCATGCATTGGATAGGTGAAGTTTATAGTTTCCTGCAGCTTAGAGATAGCGAAGTCTTTCCTTCTCCTGCATGCTTTATGTGTCTCCTAAAGCTACTGAATATGTATTGTTAAAAGCTTGATACTGTTTTCAGCTGAACAGTTAAACCCTGTGGGGAATAGTAGGACAGGTAGGGTGGGTTTGCTGGGATCTTCTCATGGCAGAGCTGAAAGATGAACAGAAGATTTTCAATGCTGAGCTGTCTTTGGAGAAAAGTGAAGATTTTCTTCTTGGAGCTAAGGCCATTGTGTACAACCAGGAGACATGGCTGCCTGCTCACCTGGATTGGAAGGGGCAGGAAATAAGCAGCTGTTGCAATCCAAGCTTGGCAAGAGACCATTGTGTGCCATCAGTGTGGTGTCACCCCTGGCATGACTACATACACTGCCTTGACTGTGGTACAGGAGTCCAAATCCTTGGCTTCATCTGCAGGACATCTGCTCAAGGCACAGCTATGTGTGCAGCAGCAGTGTGATTCCTTAGCAGCATAGTCATGCAAATGAGCTTATTCTGGTGTTTGGGACTAGAGCTGATAAAACCTATGAAAACAGCACTGAAACTGATGCTGTTAAACAAAACCAGAATAAAACCCTTGCCAGTAACATAGACTCTAAAATGGACATATACAATGAAAACAGAAGTGAGAGGATTGAAGAAGGAAGTGGGGCTGATTGCCATTGATAAGGAACATTTTACTAACCTGTTAAAAAATGGCATTTGAGGAAGGCAGACAGCCATACATGGATACAAATACAGCTTCTGTAACAATGATTTGTAAATATGTGGGAGGAGCTGATAGCTCGGATGGAAAATGGTAGTAATTGTTTGAAATTAGTAAGGCAGTAAAGTGACTCAGGGATAACACTTCTCTGATATCAAAGCTGAAGAAGGTAAGATAGTATTTTTACTAGTGTACAAGGAGCAGAAATAGCCTGAGCAATGACAGAATGAAAATGGAGAAGTCACAGTCACAACACAGAAGGGCAGAGCTACCAGACTTCCTATATGCATACAGAAAAACAACCAGGACACACATCCAATTATGTAATGGTGACTGAGTATTTGCCCTCAAATCATTAAACCTGCTGTCCAAAAGTGGATGAGGAAATTGGACTGGGAGCCTGCATGTGCATCTGCCCAGTGACCCAGCTGGACAGGGAACTCTTCTGAGGTTTGCGTCTCTCACTGGCTAAGAAAGCTGAGAACATAATCAGTGCCTGAGTTCATGTGGTGAGCAGCTCTATCAGAGCATGAAAGATCTGCCTGTAATTTGAGGGTGAAAAAAGATTTTTGTTTCTGTTTCTTTAATGTAAATATTTTTAACCAGGAAAAAATTACTTGTGATGGCAAGCATCTTAACATTTTTCCAGTTTCTGTACTTCTGGAATTATGTTTTATTGCTTGTTTTGTGCAGTTAAAGCAGATGAATAACAAACTGATCAAGAAGACAAGGCTAGGGTTAGTTTCTTATAGATACACCATAACCAGTGCTTCCCACTCTAGTTCTTTCTTTCCATGTTGGCGTTTTATCTGGTTTTGGAACACCTGAAATTCCTTTTGTTTGGTAGAGGTCTAGGGAGAGCTTTCCTAGAAGCAGACGCAAGAGCAAAAACCTTACTAAATTCCAGAGTTAACTGTGGAGTTCTGGTTAGACCACCACTGCAGATCACTTCTTGTTTGGAGAAGTGGAAACAGGGAGGTTGTGAATGCTCCATCGCTGACGGTCTTCAAGGCTGGGTTGGACAGAGCCTTGGGTGGCATGGTTTAGCGGGAGGTGTCCCTGCCCATGGCAGGGGGGTTGGAACTAGATGATCTTGAGGTCCTTTCCAACCCTAACTGTTCTATGATTCTATAAGATGTAAAGTGTCAGAGGTGCCATCACCTGGCTGTTACGTTTCCTGAATTTGCTTTATTTTTTATTGACAGACATGTTTTTATATAAACTAAGGATTTAATAAGGACAAGAAATAATTTGTCTCTAGTAGACTTTACATCATAGTTCATTTTGTAGCAATCCACACATCCAAAACATTGTCTCTTATGGTCCATAACAAATGCATGGTCATCTTAGGGGACATCTGCATTGGAAAGTTAAGAAGGAGGGTAAGTTAATGAGGAATAGCCTATTGCATTATTCAGGCTGCAGCAAGTTCTCAAGGCAGTAGTGATAAGGAGTTGTAGAGTATCTGCAGGTATGCCTTGCATTCACATCCAGTATGCCAATCACAGAAAATTCCTCTCACAGGTTGGTAGCAGGCTCTACTTTCCATCCTCTAACACTGAAGACTGTCCCAAGAGTATTTAACAGTACACAGTGTATGGCAGCAGTGGCAGCTTACTTGAGAGGGAAGGATATAGCCAAGTGAATGTTGGACATTGCTGAGGAAAAAAGGAGTGCTGATTTGAATGGCATGTGCATTTCATTCACTACTGCTTCTCTCTCTGTCAGCACATTAACAGAACAAAAAGAAGGAATGGCCGCACATCTGCAGAGCAAGCCCTAGATTTGAAGCAAGATCTCAAGCTGTACATTTCACAGCTGTCACAGAAAGATGAGTGTGTCTTTGCATACTCCTGTGTAAAGCCAGTCTATGTCATTTTCAGTAATCTCTTTGGCAATGTTTAGGAATAATGTTTTCTTTCATTTATTCCAGATAGACAGGCATCTTTGTGCCTGCCTAAAGGCCACTCTTAGGTCTCACTAATATGAAACACGGGTATTTGAAGTGCCATTTCTCTGTTACTCTTTTCTCTTGTCTTAAACCTGGGGGAGGTAGATAGAGAACCCTGGAAAGGCGAGAGAGAAGGTTTCTTTGTGGGTTGATAGGTGGCTGTTCAAGGTGTTCAGTGCGAAATGCAATTGACTTCTAGGATATGCTTTTCTCGGTTGAATAGCTAATGATAACAGCCTCAGGCAATGGATGGACTTGCATGCCCCCTCTTAGGTCCCTTTCAGCGTAATTTCACAGTGGGGCATAAGGCTGATCCCTCAGACTTGGGTAGGCTCCAGCTGCAAACTGCTGTTGCTCCTCCACACTCCTCTGTGCATGTAAAGACAAGCCAGTTGTCACACAGCCTAACAATACACTTTTGGAGGACACCACGGAGAACAGTATGATTCTTCATTTACTTTCAGCAAGGAAAGGCCAAATACAAGCTGAGAAATATGAAATACATGCAAAATGCATCTTTGCTGTACTTTGCCTCTGAGAAAGAGAGGGAAGGAGGCAGGAGGGCACACAGGGAAAGGGGGTGCTAGAGGTGACACTGGAAATAGTAAACACAAGAAGGAAAGCTGCTTAGCTTGTAGTGGAGACACCAGGGTGAGTAAAAGATCCTGACAGTTTCTTGAGAATAGCAAGGCCCAGCGTTCACTAGATTTGGGCAGTATCCAAGAAGTAGAAAGATGATATTGCAAAGCACTGCAGCTAGCAAGCAATTTACAAGGAAATATATATATTCTATATATATAAAAATATATATAGAATATATATATATATATATATCACATGCTACTCTGAGGAAAAAAAAAAGAAAGAACTGTGGGAAACATCCCATTAAGCCTGACTCACAAGACTTCGCTAAAACTTTGTGTACAGCAGTGGAATAATTCACATTGCTGAATGAAGTGTTTGGGACTAGGCTGACATGCCCTTCCTCACAGCAGACAATGGTTTCAGGCTCTCTTCCACTTTCCTATAATCTGATGTTTTTGCACAGCACTCACCTGCAGGATTTGGTTTTCAATTATATCTGTGAGAAAACTGCAGCAGCCAGACTGTCTGCATGTGGGCAGTGTGTGGAGGATGCTGCGCCCAGCTCCTCATCACTGCTTGCTTCCCCTTCAGCCCATCCCACATCCCCTTGCAGCCTGCCACATTTCTGCACATACTTCCAGCCCAAATGATGTAGGTCAAAAGAGATCCCCTGCAATAAGAAGCATTTTCATTTCAAGGAGACGGGGCATGTGGCTTTGCTGGGAGACTGGGAAACAGCTGTAGGGGGACCTGGCCTGGCTGCAGACAGGACTGCCCTATCCCCCAGATCCTTGCAGGCCGCCTCATATTTAGCTAGTGCTCTCCTCCTTCTAGTCCTCTGCTTCTGTCAGTGCTACAGATGTGTGAGAACTGCAGGAAGACATAGGATTCCTTCCATTTGCTACGAGAGAACTGCAGCTTAGCTTATGTTACGTGTGTTTCTCCGTGTGCACAGGAAGGGTTATTGGACGTTAATAGAATTATCAGTGTTTAAAGAATTGCTGGCCACATCCTCCACAAGTGCAGAACAGCAGCTCTGGAATCTGACTGATTTTCCTTCCAGACAACTCAGCCACATCTAGTGACTTGAAATCTGTTTTGCAGGAGTGCTCAGAAAGGCGGATGCATGGAAGCATGTTCCCTTCTTCTCCATTTATCTGCTACTATGATGATGAATACGACATCAAGAGAAGGGCTAACAGATTAAAAAGAAAGGTTGCAGGTATAGTATGTTTTGTGAGATCTCTCCTGCCTTTCAGTTCTTTGAAATACTTTCTTCTGTGTTTAATGTTTTTAGAAATTTTGTGGGATTACTTTCACGTGTTGGGAAGGCTGTAGGGATTTGCAGATAGTCTAATAGCAGTATATGATTTGTAACTTTATTCAACCCTGTCTATCATGGAAATTTATTATGTCAAAGTCACAAAGTGGGTGGTGTTAGATGTTTTAATTCCCAAAAATCCACTGAGATTGAAAATGCTATAAACTAGCTGGAAGAGGATTAAGATATAACTTGTTAAGATTCTAGTCTGTTGACAGAAAAAAAAAAAATACCATGAAAAAATCTACCAGAGATGAATTTTTATCTAACTAACTTCATAAATACACAAGGGCAGCTGTGATGGCTTGAGCACTAAGTTTTAGGTGTTTTGCATGTGTATTGAAAGTCACTGCTCTGTTTTACAGAACTATATGAAGCTGGCCTTCTACCTGAAAGGCCAGAGACACCACAGCGGGAGGAGGAACATGAAGGGCACGGCCATAAGAGAAAGAACAAGCCTTGGAAAGAACACCAGAAACATAACAAAGATGGCAAGTGTCATGAAATGGTGAACATGTCCCAGGCAGAGAAACACGGAGAAGAGAAACACAGGAGTAATGTTGAAATCAGCCGCAATCTAGAAGAGGACTTCCCTAGAGGGTGTAACAGTCAGGAATGTAAGGGCAGCAAAATCCATAATAGGTCCATTTTCAAGTCATCCTCAGGCAGCAATAATGCTTACACACATCAGGAGTCTCTGCAAGGTGCTAAAAGGAAGAAGAAATGGAAAAAGTGGAAAGGTGCTAGTGCTGCTAACACTGAGGATTTATTCCTCATAAAGCAGAGGAAGAAGAAGTCTTCTTCCAGATGATGAGGAAGCAGATAGGTAGCACTGGCATTTACTGACCACAGTTCTGTCTTCTCTTTATTTTTGTCCCTCTCAGTACACTGAATTTGAGTCTGTCCCTGAACCCACATGGTCATGCCCAGGCACAAGTCACACTCTGAATTCTATTCCTAGAAGTGAGTGCTCTTTCTCTCATGAACTGGCCACTTGACAGGCAGGCTTAATGCTTGTGGCTGGAGTGGCTGTACTTTTCAGGAGTCCCAGTATAGGCTGTAAGTTTGTTTTCTTTGCTTGGGGGGAAATGGAGGTAAAGGGGCCATGGTTGATTTGGTAGCTTTTATTTTTTCGTCAGTGAGGTGTTGCTCTGCCTGCTAGAGCAGGATGTGTTGCTAGGCAGCACAATGCCTTTGGAGCTGATGGTGGAAAGACTCTCATGTTAGGAGAAGTTGGGATACAGGCCAGAGATGTGGATCTAAAGCATGTTTCCTGCAGCTACTCAGTATTCCAGTGTGCAGCTGGGCACTGTTTCACTCCAGTCCCTCGCGGAGGGAGAGTGTGGCAAAGTCATTGGCTTGCACTTCGGGATGTGACAGCCTCCTGCCTCATGCTCCATTGTGGATCCATCACCCCCAGTGCCACAATTTTTGTTGCCCAGGCCCATTCCCTCTCTTTGCCGACTCGTCATCAGGGCAGGAGAAAGCACCTGAGAACACACTTTACATCTCAAATTAAATATGTCCTGTTCCTCTTGATGTGGAAGTTATTTCTGGTGAAAAGATAGCAGAGTATGAAAGCTTTATTTGGTTCCAGACATACTGTGTTAAAATTTAGTATTTTTTTTAAAGACAGTTATTTTTGTACACTGGAATTAAACGTGTTTAACAGCTTTATAAGAATAAATGCTTCATCAGAGGAACAGCCCAAATAAAACTTCACAAGCAGTATAAAAAAAATGTGTCTTTATTTCACATTTTCTCGCATTACTAAGCTAATTAAAACCAGTTTTCTTCTCTTTTGTGAGCTGAAACTACATCACCTCTGGCAAGAGATTCTCCTGATTTTGAAAAGGAAATTATGACTCATGATCTGCTCCATCCTATACCACTCCTTTTGCTAAGCAATTGATAGTAACTAACAGCTCAGTTTCAGAAAAGTTCATGTCCTCTCTCAATTTTACTAAGATATAGGCCTTTGGCTATGGTTGTGTTTTAAAATCAGAAAGCATTTGTAACCTGTGCTAATTTAAGGGCATCTGAGAAACTGATATGGGTACACTAGAAAAAGTTCAGGACTATCATTCTGCCAGTGGTATTCTTTGCTGGTACTCCCTGAATTCATCGGCTTTTTGTTTGGCAAAGTTGCCAGTGAGAACACTGGTATTTTAGTGACCATATCACCTCATCTCAGAGGTGGCTGAAGTAGAGCTACACCTGCATAATACTTGAGAACCTAATGCCCAGTTTTGCTTATCTGTGTGTCCTTGCTGGCAATCGAAGTTTAACTTCAGTGATCACTTGATTGAAAAGTTCCTGACTACACTGAAAAAGCAAATCAGTTTTAGCCCCAATAAAAAATAAAAAAAAAAAAGAAAATACTAATTCCATTCCTGAAAAGGCTCTACCCTAACATTGAAATTCATCTTTTCCTCTATGCCGAGTTTTGCATCTTGTCTCCTAGGTGTGTTTCCTCCACTGTTTTTCAAGCTAATATTGAATAAATCTGGGGGGTTTTAAGGTAAAAATGGCTCAGTGAAATTGTGGCCTCACCATTTTCTTCACTGTACAATTGTGTGATAAGGACTGGTATCCCTGGGAGTGTTTGCAAACCATGTAGACGAGACCCTTAGTGGCATAGATTAATGGTGGCCTTGGCAGTGTTGGGGAGCGGTTGTACTTAATGATCTTCAAGGTCTTTTCCAGCCTGGTCGATTCATAGAATCATAGAACAGTTAGGGTCGGAAAGGACCTTAAGATCATCTAGTTCCAACCCCCCTGCCAGGGGCAGGGACACCTCACACTAAACCATGCCACCCAAGGCCCTGTCCAACCCAGCCTTGAACACCACCAGGGATGGAGCATTCACAGCTTCCCTGGGCAACCCATTCCAGTGCCTCACCACCCTTACAATAAAGAACTTCTTCCTCATATCCAATCTAAACTTCCCCTGTTTAAGTTTGAACCTGTCACTACAGTCCCTAATGAAGAGTCCCTCCCCAGCATCCCTATAGGCCCCCTTCAAATATTGGAAGGCTGCTATGAGGTCTCCACGCAGCCTTCTCTTCTCCAGCCTGAACAGCCCCAACTTTCTCAGCCTATCTTCATGCAGGAGGTGTTCCAGTCCCCTGATCATCCTCGTGGCCCTCCTCTGGACTTGTTCCAACAGTTCCATGTCCTTTTTATGTTGAGGACACCAGAACTGCACACAGTACTCCAAGTGAGGTCTCAGGAGAGCAGAGTAGAGGGGCAGGATCACCTCCCTCGGCCTGCTGGTCACGCTCCTTTTGATGCAGCCCAGCATACGGTTGGCTTTCTGGGCTGCAAGCACACACTGAAGCCGGCTCATGTTCGTTTTCTCATTGACCAACACCCCCAAGTCCTTCTCCACAGGGCTGCTCTGAATCTCTTCTCTGCCCAACCTGTAGCTGTGCCTGGGATTGCTCCAACCCAGGTGTAGGACCTTGCACTTGTCATGGTTAAACTTCATCAGGTTGGCATCAGCCCACCTCACAAGCATGTCAAGGTCCCTCTGGATGGCATTCCTTCCCTCCAGCGTATCAACTGAACCACACAGCTTGGTGTCAATGGAGAACTTGCTGAGAGTGCACTCAATCCCACTGTCCATGTCACTGACAAAGATGTTGAACAAGACCGGTCCCAACACAGATCCCTGAGGGACACCGCTCTTTACCAGTCTCCAACTGGACAATGAGCCATTGACCACAACTCTTTGCATGTGGCCATCCAGCCAGTTCTTTATCCACCAAGTGGTCTACCTATCAAATTGATGTCTCTCCAACTTAGAGACAAGGATGTCATGTGGGACAGTGTCAAACGCTTTGCACAAGTCCAGGTAGATGACATCAACTGCTCTATCCCTGTCCATCAGTTCCGTAGCCCCATCATAGCAGGCCACCAGATTGGTCAGGCAGGATTTCCCCTTAGTGAAGCCATGCTGGCTGTCACCAACCACCTTGCTGTTTTTCATGTGCCTCAGCATGCCTTCCAGGAGAATCTGCTCCAAGATTTCACCAGGCACAGAGGTGAGACTGACTGGTCTGTAGTTCTCTGGGTCATCCATTTTCCCCTTCTTGAAAATGGGGGTTATGTTCCCTTTTTCCAGTCATTGGGAACTTCACCTGAGTGCCATGATTTTTCAAATATGATGGACAGTGGCTTAGCAACTTCCTTTGCCAGCTCCTTCAGGACCCACTGATGGATTTCATCAGATCCCATGGACTCGTATACATTCAGGTTCTTAAGATGATCTCAAACCAGATCCTCTCCTACAGTGGGCCCAGGGTCTTCATTCTCACTGTCCCTGCGTCTGCCTTCCAAGACTTGGGTGGTGGGGTCAGAGCATTTGCCGGTGAAGACTGAGGCAAAGGAGTCATTAAGATCCTCAGCCTTCCCCAAATCCAGGGTAACCAGTTCTCCCGTTAGCTTCCAGAGGGGGCCCACACTGTTCTATGGTTCTAACCCACAGAAGCCTGACTGTCAATTGTGACTTGCGTCTGTCACTGGCAGTAACTATTGCAAGCACCAGATGATAAATTTTTGGTGGAAACATCTCTTGACTTTCCGAGTCCTGCAGATACCGAGCCTGACCCTTGCTCTGACAGATGTCTGTTGCTCATTGTTGCAAGGCAGTGAGTAAAAGCATGGGGAAGTGGGGTATTTGGGAGCGTGTGAAGAGAAAAAGATAAAACACTTGGAAGCAGATGGGAGCTGGATGAAGGAACTCCTTCTGGCAACATTGCAGGTGAATGCCAGGATCTGAGTGACCAGGGACCAGTGCTGCAGTGCAGCTCCCCTAAGCTGCTGACCATGAAGCAGCAAAGATATGTTAAAGGAAACAACATACTGCAGAAACATATACAAACTGCAGCAATAGCCGCAAGTCTACTTAGGCCATGGCAGGTTAAGACATCAGCTCAAATACTACTTTATGTCAGGCTTTGCACAGCAAAAGAGGGCAAATCTGCTGTAGAGGGCCCACTAGAGAATTTGGAGGAGATTCAGAGGGCCCAGATAATGCAGCTATCAAGGAAAGGCTGACTTATTTTCTAGAGGAAAGGCAGCTGGATAAACAACGTGCAAAGTAAAATTTCTGTTCTTAATATGGGAGTCAGTAGAACAGCAAAGCGTGCATTTAAAGAACAGAAAGAAAAGTGTAACCACTAAGGAAAAAGACCTTAAAATGGTAAAGCTGACAAGGGGACAGCAGCGGGCTGCCTGAGGCGGTATGCTGTCTTGCTGGTGGGTTTCAGGAAAGAGTTGAACAGTCTGGTGGAGATCATAGAATCACAGAATATCTCCGGAGATAGTGCAACTACCGCCTCTCTGGACAACCTGTGCCAGTGTTTTGCCACCCTCATTGTAGAAGATTTCTTCTTCATGTCCAGCCTGAATCTCCCCTCTTTCAGTTTCAAATCGTCACCCCTCATCCTGTTGCATCAGTCCCTGCTAAAAAGTCTTTCCCCATCTTTCTTATAGGCTTCCTTTAAGAACTGAAAAACCACCATAAGTCTCCCTGGAGCCTTCTCTTCTCCAGGCTGAACAATCCCAACTCTCTCAGCCGTTCCTCATAGCAGAGGTGCTCCATCCCTCTGGTCCTTTTTGTGGCCCTTCTCTGGACCCCCTCCAACAGGTCCATGTCTTTCCTGTACGGAGGACTCCAGAGCTGGACACAGGACTCCAGGTGGGGTCTCACCAGAGCAGAGTAGAGGGACAGATTCACTTCCCTCGACCTGCTGGCTACACTTCTCTGGATGCAGCCCAAGATGCAATTGGCCTTCTGGGCTGCAAGCGCACATTGCCTGCTCATGTCCAATCTTTCATCCATCAGTACCCCCAAGTCCTTTCCCTCATGGCTACTCTCAGTCCCTTCATCCCCCAGCCTGTATTGATATCAGAGGTTTAACCCACTTGAAGGACTCTGCACTTGGCCTTGTTGAACCTCATGAAGTTCTCGTGATGAAAGAGATGGCTGAGCAAGCTGGCGAGTGGATGCACCGATGAGGTCCCTTCCTTCAGCAGCCTCAGCAGCCTGGTCCTGCCCTCCCTCATGCATAAGCAGCAGTGCTGTGAACCGCTGTTGGGTAATGCAAAGTTATGCATGCTTATGGTCAGGCACTGCAGGAACGGAGAGCAGGAAAAAAAACCTCTTACATCCCATCAGCTGCATGGGACAACCTGTTCTCAGCAATTGCTCCCCAGCAAGCAGGAGTGCTCAGGTGGCTGAAACTCAGTGCCCCACATCTCCCAATAAGTGCACTCCACTCCAGTTTCAAAACCTTCACTCAGACTGGGTGCTCTAGCCCCCTTGCACATGGGAGTGACAGGGTGCAGAGAGGCAACACAGATTTGTCTCTTGCCAGCCATTGAGGGTGTAGCAGGACCCTCATTTGCAGACCTGTTTCCAGCCTGAGATGGAGTCTCGTGGTGTACACCCAGTCAGTGAACCTTTTCTCTCCAGATCTATAAACTTCACCTGGACCAGTGAGTAAATCATTGCCAGTTACCTGCTGGAGGAGAGCCAAGTGTCTGGTCTGTGTGCTCGTGCAAGGGGCTCCACTATCAGATCTCTTTCTTGAACCACTTGCATCAAAATGTGTTTTGCCCTGTGCCAGCGGGCTGCCGCTGGTAATCAGTGCCCCTCAGCACTACCAGTAAGGCTTTTGTCCAGCAGCTGATGAATTTTACAGACTTTAGCCCAAAAATAATACAGTTGGATATGTTTCTGCAGAAGATAAGAAGGATGGGATAAGGAAAATAGCTGAAAGGGTGAAGCGTTTTCCACAGTCAAAAATATTGCTACATTAGGCACTATTTAAAGGAAAGGACTGCATTAAAATCTTGTTCTTGGCCAGGTGACTTGCAGACTGAGTTACTTTCATCAAGCTCCATTTTATCCCATTAAACCAAAATGTACTTCAGCCTGTCATTCCTCCCACCTGCTTTTTTCCCCCTTCCTTTAAAGAACTGTCAGTCTTTACTCCAGAGATGCCTGGGACTGAAAAACATGCTTATCCCCGGAGAGGATAGTGTCTTGAGGTCACAGTTGATGTGCACTGGTGAAGCAGCATGAGGAAACCTACACTGCGTGAATAAATAAAGGACTGTAGCTCAGCCCAGACTCGGTGGAAGAGACAAGATGGATGGATCAAAAGGTCAGAGTCTTGTTTGATAATGGGGGCAGTTGTCCCAGGAGTGAAGAGGAGAGAAGAGAGTATTTGGTCTATCATTTGTTGCAGCCTCTACACAGCAAGGTTGAGGAAGGAAGGAACACTTTTGATTTGAGATGTACATCTCCACAGCATACCAGCAAGCAGCAGAAAGGAATTAAATGTGTCTTTGTAATATAGTGGAATAGAGGGGTGGCTTCTCCTTGAAACTTGCTTTTCCCTAAAGTCTGCCTAAATATATATATATTTATACATTAAAATTATTTTATTAGTATATATTCTTACATACATTCTAGATAATATATTTTATATATAATTAATACATTTCTATATCAAATATGTTATAAATATTATATATATTTGTATATTTTATATAATTTTTATATATTTTTTTATATATATATCAAGGTACAAAGTATTGTAGAATCTGCTAGGAAAGTCATTTAACCAAGCGTGTCTGAGTTACACAGCCACCCTGTACTGCACCACTGTGAACAGTGACCAGAATTTTCAATGCCGAGGGCCACACTGCATGGCCCCAGGCAGCTCCAAAGGAGAGGTCTGAAACCCGTGGCAGAAAGGTGATCTGCTCCCATGTCACCAGCGCTGTGTGGGTCTCCAGCCAGATCCCCGGGGAAGCATCAGGCGTGAGCAGCATCCTGCTGATGGCAGAACCAAAATTCAGGGCTTCCCCCATCAGACGGCACTGGTACCGAGGTGCAGGGTCCCATGATGTTCTGACCAGAGCGTGCTGCCTCCTCCGAGCTGGCACTGTTCCTCTGGCAGCAGCGCTAGGCAGTCTGTTTTGGACACCGCAGCTCTCCAGGCTGACTTCCTGTTTGCCAGCAAGCTGGTGGAGATGTTTGCCCCAGGGGGTCCCTAAAGCGTGATGTTGGTTGCTGATCTCCCTGTGGCACCAGGGCACCACAGCACAGAGCTGCGTCCCAGTACTGCCCGTGCAGAGGCTGCAGTGAGGGCAGGAGTGGGGTGTCCTGGCACTGAGGACATACAAGTTCAGTGACCGAGGAGAGCGCAATTATCACCCCGTTTTGGTGTGTGGAGCCGAAGGTCAGACACGTACGCCTAAGACCTGCTGCTGAGGTAGGAGCTGAGCGCAGGCATGGTACGCATCACCCTTAAAACCATCCTTCTTCCCTCTCAGGCAAGGAGCTGCGGCTGCACTGCTGGCTTAGCTGGCTTGGCAGACCCTGGAGGTTCAGCCCTTGATCTTTGCCAAGCAGTAGTCACTTGCCATGACTCACTTGCAGAGCACGGCTGGGATTTGATTTGCTGCGCTTTGCACGGGAGCTCACCGGCTTCGCCAGCCTTAACTGCAGCTCAGAAGACGCCGTTACCTGCCCGCTCTGGAAATCTTAAGAAAAATCAGTCTGACGAACGATTTTGTTTCCAGGCAGCGTCCCTGGCCTCGGCTGGGAGGGGGTGCCCCACCTCTGGTCCCTGCTGGACACGCGGGATCTCAGGTACTCCTGTAGCCTCTGGCAGCCTGAGCAGCCTCCCTCCGCAGCAGGAGGGCCACGCTCTCCTGGCTCACGCGCTGCAGGTGTAGAGGCATGGGCTCAGGGCCCAGGCGCCCGTGTTTGGGGTCACAATCCCCAGATGAGCTGTTGAGCTGATCCCAGCAAGCAGTGGATGTAATTGCGGCTGCGGTGCTTGCACAGAGCAGGACAAAATTAGCTGTCTTTATCTCCTGACAATTTCCTTCCAAAGCAGCTCAAGAGCAGACTGAGCCCTGACGAGTCAGGTCCTGTCTGTGGTGACCCTTGCAGACCCACAAGCCTTGGGGCGGCCTCACTCTTACCAACAGATTTTGCTCCACCCCCATGTCACTGAATGGCTCTTCCAAGAGTGATGGGGTTTTGCTCTGTGAGCTAGCCAAGGCAAAAGCCAATCCAAGGCTCAGTTTGCCTGAATCCCTGGATGGGGACACCTCAGTGCATCAGGCTTTCACAGGCCAGATCAGCAAGGAAGGGTACTCTCATTCTGCCCTGTTCCACATCCAGCTTTTGGACGGGACTGCATTCTTCTGCCAGCAAGTCATCAACACACACCAGAGACTGGTTCCTTCCCAGAACTGGGTTTGCTTTTTGTGGGAAGGAATTACTTCTTCCTCACCCAGTCCTCACAGGTTGTTGTCTCCCAAATATCCCTACCACCTGCCCGCAAGTAGGGTTGCAAAGGGCTCAATCCAGCATCCACAAAAACACTTAACATGGAAACAGGGTTGATTCAGCTCACAGTGTGTGCATTGGTCTGGAAGATGATCTCGGCAGTGAATTGAAATGCTGAGGCTGGATTAAATCTTGTCCCCTTTCTCAGTATTGTGGCACAAGTCTCCTGCAGGTGTTCTGCAGGAGGAAATCTCTTCCTTTGCAAGAGTTATTACAAAAGGTGAAAAATACAATAGGCTAAGGAGTTACAAGTGAGGGAAGCTGCCCACATGGATGAGGCTCTGTGGGTTGGTTGCTGCCGCCAAAGCATCAGTGACTGCAGTTTCTAAAGCAATTCTGGAGCAGAAGGACCCGCACCAACATGAAAGCTCATCTCCAGCATTGACTTCCTAATCACTAAGTCCTGCAAAAAATAATTTGCATACTGTTCATTAGGGCTTAGGCAGAACATAAGCTCTAAGAACCCCACTGTATGAGAAATTCAGCACTTGCTGAATCAGACTAAGCAAAGCTTCTCCTCCTCCTCTTAGCTTGTGTGTGTCACGAGGCTTCTACTGAGCTCCTGGTGGAATTTACATGCACTGTGGGGCTTTTGTCTTGCAATTTTTCTTTTAATAATTTAATTTCAATGAAAGAACAAAGTCAACTCTAGCTGTAAAATATTTTTTTTAAAATACATACCCATTCTGAGATTTTTTTAACTTTAAAATTATATTAGCAGAACTGCCTCAGCTAAAGGTAGGAAGCACTACCGAAAGTGGATGTTACTCATGGATTCTATCCCTCCTCTTCCTCTGCAGTGCAGTGATTTGGTACCTAAAGTCCTCTATTTTTTTGTCTTCTTCACAGGTGAAAGAAATCCAAAGCAGTTTAACTAATACCCAACCTGTGTGTGCCCCCTGACAGGCAGAAGTGCCTCAGATGAGTGCAGGGGCCTGAAAAACTGTTGCTTCCAGTCCTGATTCTGTCCCCAGTCTGTACAGAAGTTTGAGGCAAGAAGGCACAAGCTGGCGGCTGCATGTCCCTTCAGCTCCTTGCTGTTGGCACGAATGAGGGCATCGTGGAGGGAAAAAAATCTCATTGTCATGGAATAGTTCTTCCCCTTTTGGGGAGCAGGGATTTGCACTGGCAGCTGTGCAGCTGCTGTTGACAGTGCCCAGCAGCACTGATGGGACCAACAGAGCACTCGCAGCCCCACAGCACTGTTCTGCACTTCAGATGGGGCAAGTTTTGCCTGCAACCCTGAGTGACTCTTAACTGTCTTCACTGTGTCCATTGGTACTGATGCAGGCTTTCAAACAGCTACAACTGCCTGTGTCACTGCATGGCACATCAGCCAGTAATTGCACTTTTTTGCATTGCAAAATGATTATTAGCAACTCAGTTCATTATCAAAGCAAATTTAATTTTTCAATGTAAAGGAGACAGTTGTATTTATAAAGGAAACACTGTTGACACAGCCAGAAAAAATTAATTCATGACAAATGTAAGGAAAACTAATAGTATTTAACCAGAACAATATTTGACTGTGTCTAATTGTGCTTTGCCAGGTAAAATACACTATCTTTGAAAAGTCCTGACAGAGATTCTGGCAAAAGCATTTTACACTTCTGATGAAACTGCATTTAAACATTGGGGGGTTTTAATTAACCTTGTACCAGTCTGGTCAAATCATACAAAAACTGTTGTGGAAACTCAGTATTCTCCTGTGTATTTGCGCACTGGCAGAAGTGTTGTGTACATTCAGGAGGGTCTTGTCTAATTTAAATGCATTGAGGCAGAAAAAATGAAAAGGAAGGAGAGAAAACAGCAAGGGCAGAACTGCCTTGGAGCGCCCCTGGACTGCGGGTGTGAGTCCTCGTAGGGAGCACAGTGGCATGGACGTACAGACACCAGCCAGATTCAGCTGAGGCCACATCTGAGCCAGCATCCACTGCTGCTTCCCTCTGCCAGCCCTCCCTGCATCTGTGGGAGTGCCCACTCATACAGGAGAAGCAGAACAGGAACTGAGAGCAGGACACTGATGGGGTGGATGATTCTGCATTTCCCTTTGAAGTGGAAGCCAAAGAACCAGGCTCTACCCCAAGGTCTGTTCACCACTGTTCACAAGGTCTGTTTGCTCCTGCTGGTGCAAATGACCTCCTACAGCTGGAGTCACTGCACCTTTCCATATGTTCTGGACTGCCTTCCTGTATTTCCCTGTGGTAGGCAGATAGGAAGAGCACTACTGCATCGTAACAAAAGCCCAAAGGCTTCTCACCAGACATGAATTTATGTTCACCCAGGGCAGGACAAAATCCCCAGGTGATCTCCACCAGGCAGGGTCTTCCCTGGCAGATCCCTCTCTCCTCAGGCTTACAGTGGCAAATGAAGCCTGCAGACAAGCGTGGTCACAGGGTCCCCAAAAGTGGAAGGTCCAGCAGGTGCTGAGGCATTTGGGGTGGGGGAAATCTCATACGCGTAGGGATCTCTAGCTCTTCTAAGAAGTTTACCAGCAAGAACATGCTGATGCAGGCGACATTTTGAATGATGGCTTAGTTGTGAATAGCAGGAACAGGTTCAGTAGAAGAAGCACAAGCTCAGCTGAGGCCTAGGTGCCCCTTGGCTCAGAGCACCAGAGGTTCTGGTTCCCCAAAGCTTTCCACATCCCAGCTGTGGCTCAGCCCCTATACGGTACCAGCTGCCAACAGCAGCAGGAGAGCTGCATCCTTTGGGTGAAGAAATCCCATAGGGTGGGGTTTTGTCTTGCTAACATGTTCCTATTACACTTGAGCAGAGGTTTCTCAAGCAACTAGTTCTAGCTTCAGTGCCAGTGCTCCCATGGAGAGCTGTGTGGGTACCATGGCTTTCTCCAGCACTCTGGCACCAAATTACATGCCAGATTCCTGACATGCTCAGTGCATTGACGGCAGTGTGTACCTCTGGGCCACCCTCAAGTCGAAGTTGCATCATGTCCTGTTTGCACCCATGTTGTCTGCCAGCTGTAGCCAGTGGGAGCAGGATGGTGCTGGCTGGGGCTGCCTGCTGATGGACTGATGCTTCCTGCTCTTGGAGAAGATTCAATGCTTGTCTGAGCTTTGGAAAGGCAACCTGGAGGGCCCCAGTGAATGAAAGCACCAGGCAGGCAGGACAGGCCCCCCGTTTCCCCTAGGGGGTGTGGGTGCTGCAGAAAGAGCATCTACCTCCTCAGTGTCCTCCCCCAGCCCTGCAGACAGTCCAAGTCTCTCACCCTGCCACCACGTTCAGCTCTCCTCAGGATAGCTTGGAAATGTGCTGTCTCCCCAACTCAGCCTGCCAACTTGAAGCCAATTTGCATTGGATAATTATTTTCAATTAAGTGATAACAATCCTGTTCTGAACAGAAATAATCTTGTCCAAAGGCCAAACAGTTTATCCTGTCTTGGAGATGAGGCTGCAGCTTTGCGGAGGCACACATCAGTGTCAGCGCTGTTACTGGCTCCATACAGGGTAAAGGTTGTGACCAGAGAGGGATGCAGTCCCATGTGCTGACTAATTCGGCCCTCTCAAATCAGCCCACCACGGCCCCTGGTGCACCCTCCAGGTCCTCCACCAGCACCCGTGGCTCCTATGCAGGCCCACCGACACACCAGGTCCCTCAGTGAGACAAGGGATTTTGCAACCCTGGAAGTTTTATTCCTGCCCCCAGGTAGACGCAGAGCTATTTGCCATCTGCCTGGTCTCACTTGCCCACTGGCTGCCTTCCTCCTGCAGCACCACATGGAGCAGGCACAGAGTCTGCACAGCAAGTACAGCCAGAACAGAGGTGTGCTCCGAAACAGCCCAAATCTCCCACAGCCCTGATGGAGAGGAGTCAGGGGTGTTTCATACGAAGTTGGCAGCTTTCTGCTCATCACCCTCCCTGCTTAGAACGTCTGGCCTCTGCAGACACCAGCAGCAGGAGTGTCCAGGTGCCCTTTGTAAACCAGCCTCTTGGTGCTACTTGTGTGCACTGTCCTTTGCCCTTGAAAGCGGCGAGAGCCACTGAGGGTTACTCACACGCAGTGTGCAGTGAGTGTAGGTTGGTGACATTCCCCAGTAGTGAATGTAGCCTGTCCACCTCTAACTTGGTTGTCATGAGAAAACACAGACAGGAATGCTGCCACCAAAGTACAGAGTTGGCTGGGTTGTGTCCTGCCCTCATGTGGGGTAAGGATCCGCCCCAACCAAACCATCTGCCTGTGTATAGAATCGTAGAATCACAGAACTGCAGAACAGTTTGGGTCAGAAGGCACCTTCTAAGCTCATCTAGTCCAACACTGCTGCAATGAGCAG
The DNA here is from genome assembly GCA_017639245.1 of Myiopsitta monachus. Classification (NCBI taxonomy): domain Eukaryota; kingdom Metazoa; phylum Chordata; class Aves; order Psittaciformes; family Psittacidae; genus Myiopsitta; species Myiopsitta monachus. Next base: position 81,171,593 of record CM029941.1, read on the forward strand.
GGACATTTGAGCTGGGTCATCTTCAGCTAGCTCAGAACCACATCCAGCCTGGCCTTGAGTGTTTCTGGGGATGGCTCATCCACTGCCTCTTTGGGCAACCTTTGACAGAAGTCATGGGAATTTGGTTCTGAGATCTAGAGGGTCTGGCCAGCTCCAGCACATGAAGGGGTAGAGACTGCGGGCAGCGGTCACAGCTGCAGTGGAGGGCTGCCTGTGGTGCTTGTCACTGTGCCACAGAGACAGCCATGGAGCCAAGCTGAACCTGCTGGGGCAGTCACACACACACACAGATTTATGTTCCATGCTTTACTGGATGGAAGTTGGGGTGGGTTTGTTGGTTTGGGGTTTTTTTTAATCCACTAAAGCCCAGTCAGTTGGGAAGATTGGACACCAGAGCTCCTGCACCTGAAAAATGGCAAATCCAATATCTTTTTAGTAGTGTTTTTATATTCAAATTAGACATAATCTCTATGAATAAAATTACTGTTCCCAAAGGGATCATGCCCAATTTAAATGTATAAAATGTCATTAAAAGGGCACTGGCTTGCTATTAAAATTTAACTCCAGCAAACCCCCAATGTCATTTGTATTATAGTTTTACAATTAAGCCAGAGATGTTGGAAATAATAGTTTTGATGTACAATCTGGTACCATGCAGTAGGAGTGTATTGTTCCTAAGAAGACTGCAGCCAGACCCATAGCTGGAAACATGGCCACATTTGATGGCTGATGTCACCAGGGCTGGCTACAGCTCTGGGAAGGAATTCAGCCATGGCACTGCTGAGAGGCATCTGGTTGGGGCAGGTCTGGTGCCACACTGACTCGTGCTTGCAATGGTCCCATCCAAGACCAAGAGACCAATGGCTACAGCAAGGATGTGGCCAGCACAAGATGCTGTGCTGCTGGAAAGACTCCATGCATGGGGCTGGGACCCCCTCCCTTCCAGGTCCATGAAAGCTGTTCCAGGACTGGGCCAGGCAAAGGATACAGATCCCTTTCCTTGCAGCTTTGCTGTCCCGAAAGTTCTGCTGGTGATCATGTGGTGCCACTGAAAACATCCCAGCGTACCGTATTCCTCCTGCCCTGCCCCTGGCAGCAGGGCTCAGTTGACTTCCAGGAGGGTGAGATCCAGCATCTGTGGAGGTTGGTGTGTGCATGCTGGCTGCCCAACCATGCTGTGAGGATGCTCACTGCAGCCACAGTGGTCCAAGATGAGGAGCAAGGCACAGACAGTGCAGGGAGAAGCTCGACTTTGCTCCTGGCATTGCCACTGGTCAGCTGCACTGGTGCTGCATGCCATGGTGCAGCTGCATGGGGAGCACAGTGGTGCTCTCCAGGGCAGGAAATCCTCAGCAGGGATCTTCTCCAGGTGGCTGGTGCACTCAGGAAGCAGCTAGAAGTGGCCACAGGATGAAACAAGGACAGAGGGGAGAGGTTTGCCTTGCACGATGCTGCACCAGACAGGCTGGGGAGGTGGTGCCAGTGTTTACCTCCCTGTCCCCAGCAGAGGTGTAGCCTGTGCCAGGTCATTATGGAGCCCAGAAAGCCAACCGTATACTGGGCTGCATCAAAAGAATTGTGACCAGCAGGTCAAAGGAGGTGACCCTGCCCCTCTACTCTGTTTTTGTGAGACCCCACTTGGAGCACTGTGTACAGTTCTGGTGTCCTCAACATAAGGACCCTCAACATAAGAAGGACACGGAGGTGCTGGAGCAAGTCCAGAAGAGGCCACGGGTATGATCAGGGGGCTAACACTCTCCCTAAAAGATGGTGACCGTGCTGAGCCTTGCTGTCATGTACGACAGTCCAAAAGCAAAGCCAGGTAATCCTAGGAGGAAGCAGCAACCACTGGAATGGCCTGTCCTGTCCCAGACGCAAGCTTCAGCTTTTATTGAACACTGATCAGCGTAACCAAGGCAGCTCCTTACTCGATGTGCCAGCCAGCTGTGCCTGACAAAAGGATGCAACCAACGTTTCCTGCAAAATCTGAGAACCCGAAGCACCCAGCTAAGGTTAGCAGGAGCTGGCCCTTTGGCAAACTGGTCACTGAGTCCAGAGGCTATGCTGCCCTTGGGCGTCTGATACTAGGGCCTCTTTTGCTGAGATCTGGAGGAGAAAAAGGAATTGAAGCAAGGTCTGCACACCCTTTCCAGACAGCACTTGCTGCCACACAAAGTGCATGCCACCCCTGGCAGAGGAGCTGCTGTGCCATCACAAGGTGTCTGTTACCCACCCCAGGCCACGCCAGGTCACTCAGTGGGGCTGTGGACTGAGGCTAGCCTGGGGAATCACCACCAGTCTTTCCTCTTCCTTTTGCCCCCAAAGGCCAACCCTTTGGAAAAGCTGGGTGCTTGCCCTGTGAGGGCCTGGCCTGGGCATGGAAAAGGCAGGAGGCAGGGAGGGGAGCAGCCATCTGTCCATTCCTGCAGCCAGCCATGGCCCGTGACCTCAGCAGGCCTGGAGCGGTTTGCTTCTGAGAGTCAACATGACAGCATGCATACAAACATGCACTCCATCGGAAGAGACTGCTCAGAAAGTCTTTGATCTCTACCATATAATTACAATGCACTAAAGGGTATAATCAATATTTAAATACGCATTTAACTGTCACTAACTGTTGAGTAAGCAGGGGAATGAATATACATGTTATGAAATATATGTATTTAACTAACATGCAATTAATGGGGCGAAACAGTCAAAACTTTATTTTTATTTATTTCTTCCGGGAACAGAACACCTTTCAAAGCATTTTAATTAATACAGTAATATTCTGAAAACAAAGACCACATTCAATATTTTCACTCTCTCTTCTTTTTCCCGGAGAACAGAAAAAGCAATCCTCCATGTAGAAGAGCACTGTTAAGCAAAACACAGTATGCAGACCCTTGGACAGTTGCAATCGAACAGCCACAACAAGAGAAAAGTAAATACCTCTCTGTGGACTTTGCAAGATCCAATCCAGTTCCTGGCCTTCACCCCAGCAAGGGGACACTGCAGCCCTCGGGGATTGTGCAGGCAGCACCATGGGGAGCAGCACCAAGAGAACTCTGCTCAGCACTGCACAAGGACACACAGGTGGTGCAGCAGAAGTGGCCTTGGAGGCTGCTGCCATAGGTTGCCCTTGTGGCCAGGCTGCTTGCCACCCCAGGGAGAGAGCGATCCCAGCCACACATCTTCAGCAGCACCCTGCATCATGGCATCCTCTGCCAGTCTCCTCTCTTGTCATCTGTCTGGCAGTTGCCTGAATTACTGCTGGAGCTCATAAAGTACATGCAAACAGCCTGCAAAATGGGAAGCATTCATCTGAGACATGCAGACCGAATGTCCTGCTCATGCTGCAGATGGATCACTTAGCCTTGTCATTGTGTGAGGGTGAGAGTTTTTCACTGCTATGATATTTTCCCATTAGCCATTACAAGAAGATGCTGCTGGAGGGAACAAGGGAAAGGTTTCTCCTATGCATGACTGAGCTGCAAAGGCCAAATCAAAGGGACATGTTGTGCTCTGGGTAATTCTTACCTTGATTTCCATGTTAAAACATGATAAGCCATGTAATAAAAACCTTGTTTCCTTTCCACACCCTGATGTCCTCACTACTGGAGCCCTTTATCATGCCCAGCCCTACAGCCATGAACACCACTGAAATTCCAGTAGGGTGCCCTCCATCCCTGGCCAGTGTTGTGTGGCCACCCACAATAGCAGCTCTCAGTGGGCAGGTGTCCCCTGTCACACCAGAGCTACTATCATGGCCCTGTGGTCATGGCAAGTTGCAGAGGTGCAGCAAAGCCTCAAAGCATGGTAATGCAGAGGAAAAACAAATCCCAGGGACCACCCTGTAGATGAGCATGAGAGACGGTGAGCTGGGTCATCAGCAGCCACTGCTGCAATAGGTGGTGCCCATGCTCTCCTCTCTGGTCTCTCTGACTGGGGTCTCCCTTGTACATGTGGGTTCTCAGGGGTCTGTACTGGAACCAGAACTGTTCAATATCTTCATCAAAGACACAGACAGTGGGAATGAGCGTACCCTCTGCACATTTGCAGATGACATGAAGCTGAGTGGTGCAGTTGACATACCTGAGGGACAGGATGCCATCCAGAGGGACTTGAACAACCTCATAAGGTTCAAGAGGACCAAATGCAGGGTCCTGCATGTGGGTCAAGGCAACCTCTGGTATCAATACATGGGGGACAAGGGGACTGAGAGTAGCCATGAGGGGAAGGCCTTGGGGGTACTGATGGATGAAAGATTGGACATGAGCAGGCAATGTGCGCTTGCAGCCCAGAAGGCCAATTGCATCTTGGGCTGCATCCAGAGAAGTGTAGCCAGCAGGTCGAGGGAAGTGAATCTGTCCCTCTACTCTGCTCTGGTGAGACCCCACCTGGAGTCCTGTGTCCAGCTCTGGAGTCCTCCGTACAGGAAAGACATGGACCTGTTGGAGGGGGTCCAGAGAAGGGCCACAAAAAGGACCAGAGGGATGGAGCACCTCTGCTATGAGGAACGGCTGAGAGAGTTGGGATTGTTCAGCCTGGAGAAGAGAAGGCTCCAGGGAGACCTTATGGTGGCTTTTCAGTTCTTAAAGTTCTTAAGAAAGATGGGGAAAGACTTTTTAGCAGGGACTGATGCAACAGGATAAGGGGTGACGATTTGAAACTGAAAGAAGGGAGATTCAGGCTGGACACGAGGAAGAAATCTTCTACAATGAGGGTGGCAAAACACTGGCACAGGTTGTCCAGAGAGGCGGTGAATGCACAATCCCTGGAGATATTCAGGGCCAGGCTGGATGTGGTTCTGGACAATCTGATGTAGTTGAAGAAATGCCTGCTCATTGCAGGGGGTTGGACTAGATGAGCTTTGAAGGTCCCTTCCAACACAAACTATTCTATGATTCTATGACTCCATGATTCTCCTCTTGCCACCTGTGTAGGCACAAAGGGACAGTGGGTGAATGCAGCCAGCAGCAATCTGGCTCTCCCCAGTCCTCCCACCATTCCATGCACACAGTGCCCCTGCAGGCTCTGCTGCCATGCACTTCCCCAGGGAGCAGGTGACAAACTGCATGACTGTCCTGGGGGACCCGTATTACACCAGAGCTAGCGGAAAGCATCCCAGGGCGCTGCTCTGCTTGTCTTCCCCTTGCTGAGGACTTGAGACCCAGCAGGCAGAAACCCCTTGTGAGGACCAGCAGGAACTGAAGTGCTGGTAGTGGCGACTGCAGGGCAAACCTGTGTCCATACAGGCTTCTCCTCTCATGCAGAGATTTAGTGAACAGCTTGCCCCTGCATACACCCAGAGACCAAGAAACACCAGCGCACTCTAGATCCCCCATTGACTGTGCTATGTGACCTCCTGAAGCACTTTCTGCACATCCTGCCCAAGGGAGGGAGTTTTGCTTTTATTCTCAGAGAAAAGCAGCAACTTAATGAAAAATACGTCTGTTTTTTCTTTTTAAGAAGTTTCCAGATTTATGCTAATATCAATAATGAGCATAATGTCAAGCATCTGAATCATTAGGTGGCTGACAGCACATCGGGTCATGTTTTTTATTAAAATGCATGAATCCAAAATGAAAATATTGGCAGACTTAGCATGCAGCAGTCTGGTGGGGAAATGCCCCCATCCGGGCATTTCCAACAATAGATTGCATCTAAAACAGTTCTGAGTTTGGTCCTGACCACTAATGCTCCACACAATCGCATGAAAAAAAGTCCCTTTTAATTCTTAAAAGGAAAACAGTTTAATCATTGTAAGAAACTATACCTTCAGGGTACCGTTTCAAAAATACAGGCAGAGATTAGAAGGGATTTGCGAGATTGTGTTTATTCCCAATTTAGGTGCTTTCCATAAATTAATTATAAAAGCTAGCCCAAACCAGTCAGAAGTACACTGGGAAATTCTCGGAGTGTTAGTCATTTTCATGCACTAATATTCATGCCATCTGCCTGCTGTTTGTGTTTTTTTTTTTCTAAATGATCCATCGTTAACTGTAGCGTGTTTTCTTTTGCTGCATTTAGTCCCTCTCCCCCTCACCCTGCTGCGGGTAGTTACCCGAGGCATGCTGCTGTATTTTTATTGGAAAAAGCATTAAAAGGAGGAAGGCATGTTTTGTTAATTGGCACTGTTGCACAGCACTACATCACAAGGCACACACCAGTCATCTTTTCGTTCCAGTTTAGTGGGGGGTTCTCTCTCATCTGTGCATCATTGCCTTTCCAATCTCCCCACTGCAGAAGACCATGGGCTGGAGGACAGTATCTCCAGCAGGATGAAGAGTGCGGAATAGGGCTGCACTTGTTCTAGGTCCTTCCTGCAGCACAGTGTGACATCCTGAGAGAGCCCTGAAGCTCCAGTAGCAGAGGATGTACCAGACGAGACTGAGCATTTCCCCATGTGTGGTATCTACATAATCTAGCCAAAGACCAACTCCTATGTCAGCCTGTAATGGCAATGGTCAAACACAGATGCCAAACATCCCCCAGTCAAGTCTCTTATGGCAGACGTTACATTTCTGGAAAGCGAGAGGAAGGAAGCTTGTTTGGTAAGAATGGGGGACAACAGGACAAGATCTTGTGACAGGGTGAGATCTGCCAAAAAATGGTTCCAGTGCTGTCAGAGCCATTGCAGCCCGCTCAGCAGTAGTCCTTAGGGTTAATGACCCTTCCCTCGCCTTGGGAGCTGCAGCCCAGCTTAACCTACCTGGCCTTGTCCAGCAGTGTTTGGCTGGGACAGGGGGACGGGCTGAGAGAAGGAGAGCTGTTGGGAGAGGCAAGCTGCAGGGCCAGGGCTGCAGGACGTGTGTATGGGCAGCCAATGCTCTCCCTGCAACCCGGGCAGGCACAGGGTAGAGATGGAAGCCGCGCCAAGCACAGCCACTGCTGCCACCTAGAATGCGGATCCCTCTCTCCGGGCTGGCATGGGGTCACCACCCCCTGCTCTCAGTGTTGTGAAAATGGTGCTCCCCACATGCGCCAGCAGACAGCTGCTCAAGCGGCCTAATGACCAGAACCAGAGCTCGCGTCTCTCCTCACTCCTGCTCTGTGCCCCACTGGGGGTGCTGGCTGGTGACACCCCACAAAGGAGTCCTTCCCGAACCCCACAAAACCTGCAGCTGCTGTGAAAACTCAAGCACCTCACCTCTGCCACCTATCATGGCCGGCCCATCACGGAAGCAGAGGTGATGGCTTGGTTTTGTCCATTGAGCCTCCTGGAAACAGGAAGGAAGGGCAGAAGTCAGTGCAGGGAAGCACCCAGGAGCTGCCCTGGTTCTTGGGCCATGTCGTTTGGCTGCTCCTCCATTCCCTGGCTGGCAGAAACCCAGGCCACTGCATGAAGACAACTGGTGGTGAGTTTTATCTGTCTGCTGTGAATTCTCTCTAGGCAGAGCTTTGAGCCTTCTTTTAGAGATGGAAGCTGTCTCTTTTAAGAAAGGAAAATTAAAATATTGCTGCTTAGAACAGCATTGTCCAAAGGTTTTTGTTGCTCCTAAATACAAAATCCTAGCTATCCCTTAAGAAGGATTAAAGAAACTGGTGTGGCTGAAATCCCTAATGGAGACAATATGTATTTCCTCCCTACAGGAAAACTCTGAAAATGCTTTAAAAATAATCTTGTGGTAATGCTCTAACAGCCTAAGCACACATTCACCCTCCAGTAAAGGCAGACTTTCATCTGGCTAATAGACTTCCGAACCTCACCCTCACTTTCTGAACCCTGCACCTCATGTCCCACACGCAAAATCCCTGGCTGTGCAAACTGCACAGGGGAGAGGAGCCCCCGCTGCTGTGGGACAGCGAGGCAAGCTGGAATGCAGGCACGCAGCCAAAGCAAACGGGAGCCGCCATGGAAGGAAGCTCAGACCAGACCAGGATGGGAAAAGCTGGGCTCTGCCAGACTTGGGCCCTAGCGGTGCCGGCAGTATGCTCTCGAGTACAGCTCCCTGTTCCTCTGTTCGAGGAGGGAGTCTTGAATATCCAGGGGCAGTGAGGAAGAGACTGCAAAGAGATTGCACTTGGAGGAGCAATCCTGAAAGGCTCTAGCTCTCTGTGGGACAGGGCAGTCCCCCTCCACATGTGCAGGTGCTGAGGAGCAGTGCAGACCAGAACCTGGAGTCACAGCCCAGGAGAAAGAAGAGCTGAGTGCCTGTGCCTTAGGAGAGCCTGTGGGACCACAGCATGAGGGCCTTCTGTGAACCAAAATCTTTCTGTCACCAGACATACTGGCAATGACAAGATAAATGACTGATGGAGCAAAAAGCCAGTTCTCCCAGTGCACCCCCATGGATCCTTGCCTTCGTGCTGCCTCTTCACTGACTTACAAGGCCCATAACAACTTCAAGCAGATTTGTCCACCTGCCTACCCAATCATCCAGCATAACAATGCCAGAGGCACTTGCTGAGTAAATTAACCCATAGGCTTGTGAGTATCTGATCCTTTCCATGGTCCCACCTCCCCAGCTGACACATTGACTAGCAGGACTCTAGTGACCCCAGTCCTGCAGAATTCCCAGCACAAGTGCCTGAGATCCCAGGGCTTGTGCTGGAGGAGACACAGCCTTGGAGGCAGCAGCATGACTGGCAGGGCCACCAGTGCTGCTGACGGAGGGATGTGCAGCACCAGCAAAGCAGTGGGGAGGATTCCAGCCTCACAGGGAGACTTCTTGGCAAGAGAAGTGCCTTACATGAGGACAGCCAGTGACTTCGTGTGCACTGATGAGGCTGACTGACAAGGTTCTGCTCTGCTGGTGCTCCCAGGCTGGCTAGTTCTGGCTTAGGGCAGCCCCTTCCAGCAGAAGATTGTCAGTTTTTCAGGAACAGATCCAGTAGCTGCAAACCACCACCAGGCTAGGGTCACCACTCACTCTTTTGCAACGGCAGGAACCCAACCCAAGAGCAGTTAGCACCACCACAGTGGGACATGACCATGTTTACCCCAGAGAGGCAAAGAGGAGGTGAGTGTTGCACCAGCAAGCAGCAGCACATCTAGCCCCTTTCCTCAAGGCATGGAACAGTGACCACTGGGGGACTCTGGGTGGAAAAGACAGTCCAGACCTACTCGCCCCAGGCAAGGGGTATGTAGAACCACTGGCACAGACCCGCAGGCCAGGTCCCCTGCTCCTCCCAGGAGCCAGTGCCACTACTGGTGCCCAGCTTTATTCATGGAGACACACAGCACACCCCAAAATCAGAGCGCAGCCATGCCCCACAGCAGAGTTATTAATTAAACAGCTGTACTCCAACAAATAGACTTTGTTCTGAGAAGCGACCAATTAATTTGGTGGGAGTAAAGTTGGCTGGATTTGGTCCCACAACCAGCCCTCTGGCAAGTGCTTTTCCAGACCAGGGTGATATAAACCCCTGGGAAATTTGTTCTCACTCCCAGCACTCCCTGGAGAGCCATGGCTCCTTCTCAAAACCCAGGATGTATGGCTGGGATGGGATGGGATGGACTGGGATGGGCAGACAGACAAGATCCAGTCATTTGGATGGATGGATGGGATGGGATGGGATGGGATGGGATGGGATGGGATGGGATGGGATGGGATGGGCAGACAGAGAAGACCAGTCATTTGGATGGATGGATGGGATGGGATGGGATGGGATGGGATGGGATGGGATGGGCAGACAGACAAGATCCAGTCATTTGGCTGGATGGATGGGATGGGCAGACAGACAAGATCCAGTTATTTGGCTGAATGGATGGGATGGGATGGGATGGGATGGGATGGGATGGGATGGGGAGACATGAGATCCAGTAATTTTGCTCACTGGATGCGATGGGGATGGGATGGGATGGGATGGGATGGGATGGGATGGGATGGGATGGGATGGGGAGACAGATGAGATCCAGTTATTTTGCTGGCTTTTTATAAGGAGCTGTCATTCCTCCATACTCCTGTATCCTTTGAAGAGCTGCAAGCTTTGCTGGGGTGACTTATATTTCAAAGGATGTCACCTTCATATAGCGAAAGCCAGAGGTTGCTTTTGTCCCACCCTGACATGCATTCCTAAAATCTCAGCAAATTCCTGCTGTACTGAAGAGGGTGTCATTTCCATCTCCTCTGGTGGAGCACATACCCAAGTCACTGGCAAAGGCCAGTGCTCAGTCCACAGCAGCTCTGTGGCACCACTTGTAGTGGCCCATGGCTTGAGAGGCTAGGTGAAGCTGGGACACATCTCCTAGAGCTGCCTCCTGACCTAGCCAGCCATCTGTCTCTCTTTGCACTGAGCCCACTGGCAGCAGAAAATAAAAGCAAAGCATTGGGAATTTAACAGTCTTGCACAGGGGAAGCGTGAAAACCATGCTCAGGGAGGCTGCTCCCACCAGAAGGCTTTTACAGACGTGACAGCATCAATGTGCTAGCTGTTAAGGGCAACCCCTGCAAGTTTGCACAGAAGGAAAGCAAAGCTAGCTGTGGACCAGGCTAGGACTAACTCAGCTTCCTCGATTCTCCAGCAGCAGCCCAGCCTCCTGCCAGAAAGTGGAGAAAGATATGGCGCCTGTTCATCTAATTTCAGCTTTCAGAAAGGTTTTGCAGAGCTCTGAAGAGTTTCCCAGGGGCGGAAGGGTCTGTCTGAAACAAACCAGACAGTAAGAACAGAACTTACAGCTCAGTTTTCACCAGGGTATCCAGATAACAAAAAAGGTGCCAGGTCACAAGTCAGTGACTGATTAATTGCTGTGACATTCTGAAACTCCAGGGTGAAGCGAAGTGTGGTAGACCAACAAAGGCAATGAAGCATCCCCCCAGCTCAGGCAGACTGACAGACACTGTGCAGCAAGTCACAAGGAGCCAGCAAAAGCTAGTGAAAGAGGCCATGGTGGAGGACAGTGGTGGGTGCAAAGCTGCAAGGAGCAGGCAGAGGCAGTAGGATGGCCTCCCCAGGCCTGCTGTGGCTGAGGAGGTCAAACACAGCAGGAAAACAATTCAAAAAGAAAATGCAGGATGAGAATATTGTGACAGCTAAAGATTCCATGGCTAAGCCTGATGTATATGATGTAAGCCTGATGTATTTAAGCGTTTGACACTGTCCTGCACGATATCCTTGACTCTAAATTGGAGAGACATCAATTTGATAAATGGACCACTCGGTGGATAAAGAATTGGCTGGAAGGCCACACGCAAAGAGTTGTGGTCAATGGCTCATTGTCCAGTTGGAGACCAGTAACGAGTGGTGTCCCTCAGGGATCGGTGTTGGGACCGATCTTGTTCAACGTCTTTGTCAGTGACATGGACAGTGGGATTGAGTGTGTCCTCAGCAAGTTCTCCAATGACACCAAGCTGTGTGGTTCGGTTGATATGCTGGAGGGAAGGAATGCCATCCAGAGGGACCTTGACATGCTTACGAGGTGGGCTGATGCCAACCTGATGAAGTTTAACCATGACAAGTGCAAGGTCCTACACCTGGGTGGGAGCAATCCCAGGCACAGCTACAGGTTGGGCAGAGAAGAGATTCAGAGCAGCCCTGTGGAGAAGGACTTGGGGGTGTTGGTTGATGAGAAAATGAACATGAGCCGGCTTCAGTGTGCGCTCACAGCCCAGAAAGCCAACCGTCTCCTAGGCTGCATCAAAAGGAGCATGACCAGCAGGCCGAGGGAGGTGATCCTGCCCCTCTGCTCTGCTCTTGTGAAACCCTGCTTGGCAAACTGCATGCAGTTCTGGTGTCCTCAACGTAAGAAGGACATGGAACTGTTGGATCAAGTCCAGAGGAGGGCCACGGGGATGATCAGGGGACTGGAGCACCTCCCATATGAAGACAGGCTGAGAAAGTTGGGGCTGTTCAGGCTGGAGAAAAAAAGGCTGCGTGGAGACCTCATAGCAGCCTTCCACTATCTGAAAGGGGGGTACAAGGATGCTGGAGAGGGACTCCTCATCAGGGACTGTGGTGACAGGACAAGGGGTAATGGATTTAGACTTAAACAGGGGAAGTTCAGGTTAGATATAAAGAGGAAGTTGTTTACTATGAAGGGGGTGAGGCACTGGAATAGGCTTCCCGGAGAAGTGGTGAGTGCTCCATCCCTGGGGAGTGTTCAAGGCCAGGTTGGACAGGGCCCTGAGCATCATGTTCTAGTGTGAGGTGTCCATGCTCATGGCAGGGGGACAATCTTAAAGGCTTTCCCAACTCAAACCATTCTATGATTCTGTGATCCTATAATTCTCATCACTACGCATGCTCTGTGGAAGGGTCTTCACCTGGGCTGGAGTCTTTCTGGGCTGTGGATGTGTTTTGTAGTATTATAACGAAGGCAGTTAACTTCAGGACACCTTGAAAGTTAATTCTTTTCCCAAGTTAGGTAATCAAATGGTGACTTGGCCAAGCTGACAAATAACTCAGCCTTTGGTGCCACCAATCCTGGATAGTCTCCTTGGATCCTTTGAACACAACAAATATTGGTTGCTCCTTTTTGTTTTAAGAGGGGTTCTTTGTCCCAGGCCCAAGATACAATAACTATGAACTATGGCTACCAATTACAGGCACACGGTATGACAAACAAGCAATATATCTTAAGTGGATAGAAAAGAGATTTCAATAGAAAATTTAATAAAAATTTTCTTTAAAAAATTATGTTGGCATAATAAAAAATATCAACAGAAAACCATCTATTGCTGTTTCCCTGCACTCGGAGGAAGAATCTCGAAGGAAGCTCGTTCACTGCAGTTCCCTGGTCAGACCAGCTGGTTAGGGATCCCGCTCCTCCGCCCTCCGGAGGCGACGCCAGAGCGCCGTCAGGAAGGCACTGGCAGAAGGCTCTTCCCACACGTCGTGCAGCACCTGCTTCATTTCAAGCGCCAGCGAAGAGACCAAGGGGCTGCTGTCACTCTCCATGCTTTGAAGGGCTGGGATGGAAAGGAACAGAGCCACGGTCACAGCCCGGATCTGCAGGGGGTCTGAAGAGTCCCTCCAAACATGGTCACTCCCACCTCACAGCAATTCCCACATCCAGGAGGGAGGCAGGGGTACCAGGATCATATGGAAAGTGCTGCCCACCAAAGTCCCACAGGCTCCTCAAATCTCTTTACTCTTCCCATGCCATCCCTCACCCACAGAGGGAGCAGGACAGGGATTATAGCTCCCTACCCAGGGCCTTCTACCCACAGACACCCCACTGCCCTCACTCACCCTCATTAATGACCCGGATCTTCTCCTTGCACCCATTCTTCAGCTGCTTCCCCGTGAGCCCTAGGCACACACAGCCAGTCACAGATCCCGCTGACCTGCTCACCCCAGCAGCCCAGTTCACCCCCACTGGCCCACTGGGCAAGGCTGAGCCCAGGGTAGTTCCTGGAGTGTGAAGTGGCCATGAGGGACCCAGCGCCACATCAGTCACATCGGGGAGTTAGCGCTCTACAGCTCCCCAGTGGATTTGGCAGTAGCCAAGGCTGGGGCTAAGTTGCTGAGGTGCAGTGAGGGACCCCCGGGCAGGTTGCAGCTCACCAATGAACCTGATGGACACCTCACGCAAGGGCTCCTGCGGGTTCTGCATGTACAGCAGGCTCTGGTGCAGGCAATACTCCAATCTGCTTCTCTTCAGCTAGAGCGAACACACAGGGACAGAGTTGGCACAGACCCTCCGCCTACCCCCATGACTGGCCTCCCCTGCCAGAACACCTCCAATGCCCCGCCAGCAGCTACCTGGTGCCAGGGTTTGGAGGGAGCAGAGCGCAACATGCTCCCTAGCCAGGGTGTTGCAGTGCCACCCTGCCACCAAAGGCGAGTGGGGCACCCCTGGACTCTGAGGGAGACATGGGACCCTTGTGTGCTGTAGGCAGGCAGCACAGGGCTGCCATGGAGGGCAGGGAGAAAGCTGCTAGCCCCATGTGCTGGGGACTGAGGGAGAGAGGCTTCTCCAGGCTGGCTTGCAGGGCTCTGGGGACATCCTTACCATGCACTTGCCAGCCCTCCATATCTCCTCTGTCTGCAGCAGCTTCTGGAACCGCCGCCATCTCAGGAACTTGGCAGCTTCAATGACAACTTCCTTGGAGGCCTTCAGAGCAGCAGGGACAGGGAGATGGCACCTCTACCCAGGAAAGAGGACCTGGAGGTCCCCAGGCAGAGCACGAGGGTAGCAAGGGTTGGGGTCAAAACCTGGCCTTAGGCTCCTGCAGGTGCCGCTGGAAAGCCCACAAGGACTCCAGTGCACAGGTCTTTGTGGCCAGCACTGCTGGTGGGCAATGCTGGATCTGACAGGGCAGGTGTAGGGCATGCCCCTATCCACCTTCCCAGGGGCTGCCAGCTCTGGGGCTGCAGGCAGGCAGGGAGTCTGAGCCCTCACCAGGGTTCCAGCTGAAGCATATTCAAAGAGCTCAGAAATGCCCACCTGAGCCACACTCAAGTCACTGTCATGCAGGTGGAAGAACAAGGGCAGGAGGCTTCTCTTCACATTCTTCCTTATCTGCTTTTTGTGAGACCTGAATGGAACCCTCATCACATCTCTGCAGAGGAGGATGGACTGCTTTCGCACATAGCTGCTTGCCTAGGAGGAGAGAAGTAAGAGGAGAGGACCTCAGCCCTTGCTCCTCCAAGCCACTGGAGTGAGAACTACCACTCACAGGCCAGTGAGCACACATAGAGAGGGATGCACCATCCCAGAGCCACACACACATGCCACCAAGGGGCTCTCTCACTGCCTTACATTTTCAAAGAGTGGCAGTAGCATTTTGAGCAGCTGCAGAGCAATGGGGCCAGCCGTCTGCCTGTCTACCATGCAGAGCACATTGCTGAGGATAGTCAGGGCCGCCTTCACGACGTCGCAGTCATCATCCTGCAGCTGCTGCATAATGGCTGGCAGCAGGCCTTGCAGAAGTATAGCCTTTGCCTATGTGAAACACACTTTTTTGGTGACACAGTCAAGGAAGACAGCACCAGCAAAACCACTCTGCTTGCAGAGGGGCAGACAGAGATCTCACCCTGCGCAGTGCAGCCCAATGCCCAGCCTTATGCGTTCACTGGCTCAGGGGCAGCCGAACAGGGCAGTGGGAGCAGTGGGCACAGTTCTCACCACTCCTGATTCCTGGCACAGCCCAAGCATGCTGCTGCGCATACCACCACCGGCTGCCCAGGCCCAGGCAGATGCTGTCACTGAGCCTGGCTGCCCCTGCTCACCTGCTCAGGTTTCTCAGACAGCGTGGCAAGACTTGTGATCGCTACCCTGTGCGCAACCAAACTCGTGCCATGCAGCTGCACATCGAGGACACGCAGGATGGGACTAATGCTCATCTTAAACCTGGCGCAGTCCAGGAGCTGAAACACGCCCAGAGCAGAGTGAGAGCTCAGCACAGCAGCAGAGCTCCTGGAAGGCTCAGGGCAAGGCACCAGGGCGGGGCACAGCTCAGACAGGAGGCAGTGGCACCCTTGCCACCTCTCCTCTGCCTCGTGCATGCAGCCCAGCTTCCCCCTGCCTGCTCTTGAACAGGAAATGCTTGCCATCAGGCCCACCTCAATGAAGACAATAACGGCACTGATGTCCTCATAAGATTGTATGACTCCAACCGCCTCTTCACATATGGAGGCGCAGCTGACTCGTTCTTTACTCTTCAGCACTCTAGCAGGGGGCAGAAGGCATTGGCAGCACTGAGACAGGCAAATCTCTCTGGGACCATGGTGCCAGCCCCAGCCATTACCCTGTAGGCCAGGCCACACAGGCCAAGGCTCCATTTGCACCTTGTGTTGGCTGCTTGCGCCCCACCACCTCTGCCAAAGAGCATCATGCAGGGGACCCTTCCTCTCCAGGGGGGAAACACCATCAGACTCAAAGATGACTGACAAAGCTCTTACCTACTCAGCACCCTGATGCCAGTGGGGTAGTCACAGGGGCTCATGAGCATGTCCCAGGCACCCTCCCCTTTGATGTCTTCAACCAGGGAGTCACCACCCAGAAGATGGAAGAAAGCTTGCATGGTCCTCACCGTGCACCTGCACGCAGAGCAAAGCATGGTCACATGTGGAAGCCTGACCCTGGCTCTGGCCCAGGGCAGACACCAGCGAGCAGGATCAGAGGACCTGCGGCGGTTGACTACACGATCCTCAGCCTCCTTCCTCCAAATCTTAAAGCAGCAACAGTCCTTCTGTGGGTTCCTCATCGTGAAGGAGATCTGCAAGACCGTTGCCATGAAGAGCTCCTCTAAATGTTTCCTTACATTGCTTTGGCTGGAGGGCAGGAGGAAGATCATGCGCATGACAATGGCTACCTGCAGAAAACACCCAAAGACACTCTCCTGCAGAGATATCCCTTTAGCATGCCTGGGGGATTCAGGAGCTGTGCTGGGCTGAGGGAGATGCCAGGACAGAGTCCAGCCAGCTGCATGGCCTGGAGCACACCAGTGGTGGCATTCAGGGCTTGGTGCCCATTTGTAGCATGGGCACATAAGCTTTGATGGTCCTGAGGGAAGAGCTCAGCCAGTCCCATGAGCCATGCTGGCTACGCTGCACTCACCTTCACCAGCCCCACAGCCTGCTCTGCCCCCAGGCTTCCTGGCTGCCCAAATGGCAGGAGGTGGGGAAGGAGAAGGACCCTAAGGGCAGCAGCGGCAGGCTGCCTGACAGTCTGCCACAGGGCGGAGCAGCATGTGCTGCCCTGTCTGGCTGTAGCCCTGAAGCCCCCAGCGACCTTTTGGAGGTCCAGGTTTGGGAGCAGATGAAGAGGGGAGGAGGAGCTGGAGAGGGGTGCGCAGCCCTGGGCAGGGCAGACCAGGCCTCATCTGGACACTCACAGTCACCAATAAGTGGCAGTTGCATTTTTCGCTGAAGTTGTTGAACAACATGCTTGTGTGCTGGATCAGCAGCAGCGACTTCAGTATTCTGCTCAAAATGCTGGGCTCGCATACCAGCGTGTTCCACATGGCCTCGGTAGTGATGTGATGCCAGAGCTGAGAGTCATCGGGGCTATCTTGGGCATAACAACTTTTGTCTGGGCAGTTCTCAGAGGTCCTAGGATTCCCCTGAAGCTGAAGGGCCATGTCTATGTCACCGGTGATGGAAATATGCATCAGGCTAGTGGTCACATCCTGACAGTGCAGCACAGCTATTTGGACAAGGGTCTGCATCAGGATGTCCTTTAGTGACCTTCTGTTGACAAGCATCAGCTGCATATAGATGACCTGCACAAGGTCGTCCACCTGGAAGAGGCAGGAGGGTGGTGCTGGGTGGAGTGCAGCCACGGCCCCTGCTGCCAGCAAGAACTATTCCCCTCCTGTTACTCCTTGCCAGCCTCAGAGTCCACCAGACATGTGCCCCAAGGGCACACTCACAGGGCAGTCCAGCTGCACGCTGCTTACCATGGTCCGCTTCAAGCACGAGCCTGTCAAGGCTACCTTCAGCGTGTTGGCAACCACCTGGATGTTAGAGACCCTTTCTTGTGCCATGTTCCTCAACACTGTGAGGACTAAGCTGCACCTCTCCTGCGGGAGTAAGAAGCTCCCAGTTGCCTAAGGGAGAAAGAGAGGGAAGAGTTGTTACCCTGAAGGTCGTGATGGCAGAGCAGAGCTAAGGAGCCAGGGTGGCTTTGGGCTTACACAGCCCGGGCAGTGCTGGCTCCCCACTCAGGACAAGTGCCAGCAGTGGGGGCTGCTCTGGGGTGATTGCAGCCACGGGAGCACATGTGAGAGGCTGAACTTGAAATCAGACTCCATCATTCATTGCCTCAAAGATTGGTGTGAAAGGCCTGTGTGAGGAACTGAGGTCCACTGTCTCAAAGATTGCTGTCCATTATCTCAAGAACTGCTGACAAACATGTTCAGAGAGCTGGCTGCAAGACCAGTGACACTGGATGCATGTGATCAACCAGGAATGTGCAGTATGTGACATTAAGAACAGAGGTACTTCCCCCCAACACATAACAAAAGGGCACACAGGTAATCGCTGGGTGGCCACCCAACACGGAAGATGACTATGGGTCCTCGGGATGCCACTGGATCCACGGTGATGACTATGCCTCTGCACTCTGAATGCTTGCTTAATTTCTATCCTCTTTTCCGAACTGTCCTCACTATATATTTTATAATAATCTTTTAAAAATAATTATATTTTTATAATAAACAAACTGACCTACTGTGGCACTTGACCTCGTTTGTATCTTAATTTCACTCTGGGAATCACTAAAAAAGTATTTCTGACACTAGGTTTTAGCCAGTCAGACCTTCATAGCATGTAGAGGGAGCTGTCCTTTGGGCAGAAGGAGAGGGGTGGCTGAGCCACAGGCAAGAGCTACAGTGTGCTGGATCTGCCAGGAACCAGAGCTTGCCAGTGGCCTGGACAGCCAGAGCTGCTCCACTGACACTGGGTTAAAGCCTCTGCCTACTCCCTTGTGGAGAGGGGGTGGGAACCTGGAACATGGGAGGCCATGCCATCCATCACAATAGCTGAGGCACTGGTTCATGGGAGTGTCCTGCTAGCCCCACAGCCAAGACCCCAGCAAAGGAGGAGAAGGTCATTACCACCATTTCATCACTGAACTCCATAGGCCACAAGGTGTTAATGCCATCCCGCTCCAGAGGGATCTCTGGATCCTCACGTTTTTCTCGGTAGCCTGGGCAGGAGGGGAAACACAAAGTGAACAGTGGCAGGCACAACAGAGAGCTGGAGGCAGCAGGTGAGGGTGTCAAGGAGAGCTGTGTTTTGCTCTCCATTCCATGGGAGCTGGAGACGTGCCAGGGCGGTAGTGGGCCCATTTACCGGGGGGGAGAGGAAAGCACCTTTAGGCTGTGGAAGGGCAGGACAGTTCAGTCTGGCTTTCTGCTCAGAAGGACAGAAGACCAGGCATGCTGCAACCATCAGCTCTCCAGCTCAAGGGCTCTCAGGACAGGCCCCAAGCTGCTGCTCCACAGCAGGCTGTGTGTGCCCTATGGTTTGCACAGCTGCTGCCCTGCCCCAGCCTCGGAAGCATTGGCTGCTCCTTCCTCCAGCAAAGGAGGGGGCTAGGGCAGTGCAGCACCTTGCCTGGGCCCTTGCAGCTGGAAAGCTCCAGCCTGCCCCATTGTCTCTTACTCTGTCGCACCAGAAGGAACCTCTTGAAGTTACACAGTGCCTGGAAAGCCCTGCAGCTGATCTCCTGGTCCTCCTCAGCACAGGACAGGGCAAGGTATCCCATTGCCTGCCCTAAGAATTCCAGAGGCTTGCTTCTGGGGAAGCACTGTATGCCGGCTCTTGCATCCAAATACTGTGGGAGAGAGGAAGCAGCAGTAGCAGGTCCAAGTTGTGGCAGATGGGATGAAAGCCCTAAGCTCTGAGAGCAGCCCCTGGGCTAAGAGCCGCATGGAAAAACAGCTCTGGAGAGCTCTGCCCTGTTCTGCTCCGTATGGAGACCCATCCCACAGCAGTCAAGCCAGGGCAAGGACTGTGTTGTCTCTCTATGAACGGAACTCTGGGAGGGTTCTGCCTTCTTGCACTGGGAGCCCCTGGGACTGGGGTAGGCATCTGAAGAAAGACTGAGACCCTGGATCTGCTGCTCCTCCAGACCCACAGTCAGCTGACAGAGCCCTCCTTCACCACCTTTTAGGACTCCCCATCTTCAGGGGAGGGAGGGCTGCCAGAGCTGCATCTGCAAAATACTCTCATGCTCAGGGACAGCACCAGCTCCTGAGAGAAAAGGCACAAGACAGAGTGGAGCTCCCAGAGAGAGGACCAAAGATGCTGGTGCAAGGTTGTGCCTTGCTGAATCCCCTACTGCCCTGCACCCAGGCTTCCCTTGCAGAGGGCCCAGAGTGATTGGCTACTCTGTCGCACCAGGAAGGATCCAGTGGTAGCCAGAAGTCACCTTCATCACAGGCTCCTTACCTCCAGCATTGAAGAGGGAGACAAAAAGCAGGTGAGGCGCGCAACCCACTCTACAGCCTTCCGGCGCTTAGCCATGTCCTCGAATGCCGTGATGGGCAGCAGAGCCTGAGAAGGGAAAAGCTGCAGGTCTGCTGCGGAAAACAACAGTGACTCCCAGAGCAGCGTTTCTGCCAAGCATCTGGTGCTGTTTGTGCAATGTGCTGCAAAGGCTTCCCATGGTGCAGAGTAAGACCTGGAATGGGATCCATCCACGTTGTGATCTGGGGACTATTGCCAGCTGTTGGTGACCTGCTGCAGTCAGGGAAGTTGCCAGACCCCATCCCCAAGGCACCTCTGCCCCTTCCACATGCAGCTCCAAAAAGGCTCCCTCTCCAAGAGGACCAGACCCTCAGGCAGAGGCTGCACAAGGGAGGCCAGACCCATGAGGAGGCCAGAAGAGAAGACCTTCAGGGCTGGACTCCTATTGCGCTATGCACCTTGCACCATGGCCATATCCTAGGGCACCCCCACCCTGCTGGCAAACAGGAAGGAGAATGTGAATGGGGCAGACAGTAAGGGCAGTGGCTCAGCAATGCCAGAAACTCTTTTCACCCCTTGGCCTGGGGGCTGGGGTGTGCATGCTTTAGAAGGTCTCATTGCTTTAGGGTTAAGGCAAGGAAGACACACCATGAGCTCTGCTCTTGGTAAATGCCTGACCTGCAATATTTTCCCTGTTATGAAGATGCAGGATCTCTGTGAAGCACCACAGATCAGCACCTCCAGCACACGGTCCAGAGTTTTCAGGATCTATAAGAGACATAGACAGACACAGACACACACAGATACAGCAGGTCACATGCTTGCCCTGGCCCTTCTTCCTTGCAGAAAGCTTGCTTGCCTGCCTTCCACCTGAGGTGGGCCACTGGTGCCCAGGGGAGGCCACAGGGTCTCCCTGCCCTTCCTTCTCTAGTTGGGTTCCAGCAGTCAAAGTCAATGAGGAGACCATGCAGAGGAACAGGCTGTCAGGCTCTCTGTAGCTCAGCCCACATTTACCTGATCATAGAATGGAGTATGCTGGCTGATCGTCTCACTTGCAACAAAACTGAAGGTGCCACCTATGTGTTTGTAGAGGCGGTTGTCCAGCAGGTATTCCCTGTATTCGCTGTAAGGAGAGAAGGTTGGAGGGAAGGGCTTGCACACTGGGGAAGGTGGCCACAAACACTATGACTAGCAATCCCCATGGTTGAACCCGCACAAGGTGGGCAAGGCATCTCCTCCCTCCCCCATTTGCTGAGCCAGGGACAGAGGGCAGCCCCAGCCAGTGGACCCTGAAGCCCTTTCCATCTCTGGCCTCTGTCTTCAGAAGAAAAGCCAAGAGGTGTCAGGGAGCCCTGGAGCACCTGCCACCATCCTGCCTGACCCACTGATGGGCCGAGAGGTGGAAGAGCAAAGGCCCGAAGACTGCACCACCAGGATAGGAAGTGCCTGGTGCTACCAGACCCATGGGAGGCTCTGGCCTGGCCAGGCTCTGGGACACGTACCTCAGTGCAGCGATGGCAAGCAAGGCTTGCTGCCACATCATGGTGTCCATGCTGTCAAAGGCCTCGTTTTGCAATAGTGCCTGGAGAGGGAGAGCATGGCTAGGATGGGGCACAGCAGCTGCCAGTGCCTGGCACCAGTCTGCCAGTGCCTGGCACCAGTCTGCCAGTCTGCAGAGTGGGCAGAGTCCCCAGGTCAGCACCAGCACCCACAGCAGCCCCTTGCTCTGCAGTGGCCCCAGTGGCAGGAAGGGCTGTTCCCACAAGGCCTGTCCCAGTCTCCCGCTGTCCTTATCAGCGGTCTGGTGCTTGGCCATCTTTGCCCCCTCCCCTTAGCCCCACTGAGGAGTCCCTCACCTCCACTTCATTCAGCAGCTCATGGGATGTTGGGCTTTGGTATCTTCCCTGCAGTGAGGCTCTGCAGAGCATGTCGATGGAGGCCAGAAACTTCATCTTCGACTCCTGATCCTGTCAGTCCAGGAGAAGAGAGACAGAGAAGGGTGAGGGGGCAGAGGCACAGCCAGCAGGAGTGGAGGCTTGAGGGGCTGCAGCAGTGGCGCAGGAAGCTAGGGGGGGGAACAGCTCTGCACTGCCAGCAGCCCTCAAGGAACCTGTGTGTAGGCAGCACACATGGCAGCACCCAACTGGGAGCTGCTGGCAGAGCTTTGCTGACAAATTCTGCCATTACCCTTCTGGTGCTTTTGACAAAGTCCTTGATGTAGTCGTGGGCTTCCTTTTCCTCATTCTGCAACAGGATGCTGGAGTCAGTAGCAGCTACACCTGATGAAGATCAAGAATGGGGAGAGTTGTAGGCAGGGGTAGGAGGTAGAGGGAAGAGAGGGGTCCTCTCTCCAGCCCTGCACCAGCTGCTGTGAACACAGCACACCCTGTGCCAGGGTTCTGATGCCCTGTCCATCTCCCCCAGGATGCTGTCAGTAGCAGGGCGAGAAAGGTGCTAGCCCTGCAGCATCACTGCCTCCTGCCCATGCAGCTGCTTCTCCCTGCCCTGTTCTGTGCCTAAAGGTGATCCTCTGGGGTCCCGTTGATATCCACTCATGTAATGGATGGTAACACTCTGAGATTCCCTGGTGGAGGAATTGCTTGGGTCCTTCTCGCTGCTGATGGTCCTCATTGGCTGTCCCAGCAGGGGTCCTGCATGATCTGCTTGGCTCTTCTCTCCTCAGAGTCCTGGATACCATTGGGCTGGGCACACTACTTGCCCTAAGGGCCCTCCTGTTACCCACCACCCAGGCCAGGAGAGAATGTATCCAGGCCTGCATTGTGACCTCCCCCCGTTGTGATGTTAGGGCTAAGCAGCATGTGTTGCCCTGCCTGGCTGTGGCCCTGAACCCAAGTAACCAAGAAACCACATTTTCTTCCACCTTATTTCTTCTTTTCATTAACAGCTAGAATTTTACTGAATGGTTCAGGTTGGAAAGGAACTTAAGATCATCCACTTCCTCAGAGGACGCTGAGGGAAAGCCATTCATTCAGCCTGTAGAGGAGAAAGGTTCAGTGCAGACTTCACAGAAGCCTTTTACTACCAACAGGAGACATAAAGACAGGGCTTATTTCTTCACAGCAGTGCATGGTGGGATAACTACAGACAAGAGGCATTGGGAGGCTTTCATACTGAAAATAAGGAAAAGCCTTTCTCCTCATAAGGACAGCAAAGAGATGAACAGGCTGCCCAGAGAGACGGCGCTGTCTCATGCCAGGAAGATGTAACTGGACAAAGCCCCAGGAAGCTTGGTCTGATGCTGCTCTGAGCACGAGGTTCAAGCAGAATCCTCTAGAAGCCAGTTCCCACCCAAGATACCACATGGTCCTGTGAGTAGGCTGCCTCCTACAAAAAGGTACATACAAGGCTTTGGAGGCAAAGACTTCACATGTCAAGGAAAATGCTTGTGCACTAAGAATTGGCTTTTCTCAGAGATGCCAGTGTCTCTAAAAATGCAACTGGGAACCCCTTGAAGGGGAAATGGACTCAGGCCTTCCAGACCCTAAAACAATGCTTCAACTCTGCAATGGCAGCAACACCACAGATGGGTCCAGTAGCATGCATCACCCCTATATCTTGTGTCTACACACCACTTGTTTCGACTGTTGGTGTCCCTTTTGCCTTTGGGCGTGAAAACAGAACACTTTGCACAACAGAGTGATGCCACAAAGACTCTCTCCAGCTATAAGCTGGAATAAAGGAGAAAACAAAACAGCCAAAGCAACATTCCAAGTCAGACTTTTTGCTTCACTCCCAGCTGGAGCACGTTGTTCTGCCTCTCTTTGAAAGGAAGTTCCTTCCTCAGACATAACCACATCCAGACTAGCTGAGATATATAGCATCGAGTAGAAATAATGCCCTTTCAGAAAACATTAGAACAGATAAAGAGCTGCTCTCAGAGCGACCCACACGGCTAGCAGTAGCCCCTCTAAGGAAGAAAATCCGAACGCCTCTAGGGACTGGTGTAGGAGCCGCGCCGCCACGCACAAGATGGCCCCACGCCTGCATGTAGAGGCTGCTGGAACATATTATTTCTGTAAATTGTCTCTGCTTTGCAATCTTCCCAGACATACTAAGTCTTTCCCAAAAAAAGAGAAATATTTACATTTCTGGGGATAAGGTTCAATTTTCTCCCCAGTGAAAAAAAGGAAAACCTATATTTTGGCAAGAGAATGGGGACATTCCTTTTGGGTAAGACAAAATGTATTTTACTGACCTGGAGATGCCTCTTCTAGATGAAGTGTCATCTTCTATTCAGCATCTGACTATTAACAGCTCCTGATGAAAAGGAATGTCCTGATGAACACAGATGCCAGTTAGGAAAACTGTTGATTACTTTTCCTGCATGTATTTTCAGTTGTTATTTAGTAAATCATAGAATCACTGAATCACAGAATAGTCAGGGTCGGAAAGGACCTTAAGATCATCTAGTTCCAACCCCCCTGCCATTTGCATGGACGCCTCACACTAAACCATGCCACCCAAGGCCTTGAACACCGTCAGGGATGGAGCATTCACAACTTCCCTGGGCAATCCATTCCAAGTGCCTCACCACACTCACAGTAAAGAGCTTCCTCCTTATATCCAATCTAAACTTCCCCTAAGTTTTAACGCGTCACCCCTTGTCCTATCACTGCAGTCCCTAATAAAGAGTCCCTCCCCAGCATCCCTATAGCCCTCCTTCAGATACTGGAAGGCTGCGATGAGGTCACCAGAATTGCACACAATACTCCAAGTGTTGTCTCATAAGAGCAGAGCAGAGGGGCAGCATCACCTCCCTCGGCCTGCTGGTCACGCTGCTTTTGATGCAGCCCAGCATACGGTTGGCTTTCTGGGCTGCAAGCACACACTGAAGCCGGCTCATGTCCGTTTTCTCATCAACCAACACCCCCAAGTCCTTCTCCACAGGGCTGCTCTGAATCTCTTCTCTGCCCAACCTGGAGCTGTGCCTGGGATTGCTCCAACCCAGGTGTAGGACCTTGCACTTGTCATGGTTAAACTTCATCAGGTTGGCATCAGCCCACCTCACAAGCGTGTCAAGGTCCCTCTGGATGGCATTCCTTCCCTCCAGCGTATCAACCGAACCACACAGCTTGGTGTCATCGGCAAACTTGCTGAGGGCGCACTCAATCCCACTGTCCATGTCACTGACAAAGATGTTGAACAAGACCGGTCCCAACACCGATCCCTGAGGGACACCACTCGTTACTGGTCTCCAACTGGACAATGAGCCATTGACCACAACTCTTTGCGTGTGGCCTTCCAGCCAATTCTTTATCCACCGAGTGGTCCATTTATCAAATTGATGTCTCTCCAACTTAGAGACAAGGATGTCATGTGAGACAGTGTCAAACACTTTGCACAAGTCCAGGTAGATGACATCAACTGCTCTATCCCTGTTCATCAGTTCCGTAGCCCCATCACAGAAGGCCACCAGATTGCTCAGGCAGGATTTCCCCTTAGTGAAGCCATGCTGGCTGTCACCAACCACCTTGTTGTTTTTCATGTGCTGTAGCATGCTTTCCAGAAATAGCTAACTTAATATGACTGTTGCTGACTAATGGCACTGAATGGAAGATGCAAGGGTAGCTCCTTACTGGTGTTGACTGAAGCAAGGCAGCATACCTTGGTGCTGAGGATTAATGCTAGTAGGCTTCCAGGCTTGCTTGCGTTGTGGGAAGAGGAAAGGGAGACTAAAAGCAAGCAACCTGGTAAAGCAAGACAAGCAAAGGAGAAGTGGAAGGGGACAGAAAGAAAACAAGGCAAGTAATGCAAAGGAAAGATGCAAGCACTTACCACCACACATAGAGTGAGCCTGTGCCCAAGAAGTTGCCAGGAAAAAGCTGGCTAGCCTCCTGAAACATCTTCCCTCCTTTTCACCACTGATTATGGCGTGTATCTTGCACAGGGTGCTCAGTGGTGCATTTCCACCATGAGAGGCTCATTTACTTTAGTGCCTAGTATCAGATCAGCCGCCTATCTCCCAGCGCAGAGGTCCTCCTCCTCCACGCTCTCCAGAGCCAGTACCACTGTGGTCCGAAAAGCAGTTTCATGCCTACTGTGCAGTAAACCAATTCAACACACTCAGGAGAGATACTGTTTGTTCAGGCTGGGTGCTCAGTGGACTGTTCCACAAGTCAAACACACCCATGCAGCTTTCCTATTACATTTATACACAAAAGGTACAGGTAGTACAGTCCCAGGGATAGTGATCAGTTGTAATCTACATATAATTGTAATATTTGCTGTGTCGTTCCTTCTAATCACTATACGTGGTCTATGGAAGGGCCTTCACCTGGGCTGGGTTCTTTCTGAGCTGTGGATGTGATTTTTAGTATTATAATGAAGGCAGTTCACTTCAGGACACCTTGAAAGTTAGTTCTTTTCCCAAGTTAGGTAATCAAATGGTGACTTGGCCAAGCTGTCAAACAAGTTATCCTTGGTACAGACAGTCCTGGATGTTCTCCTTTGATCTTTTAACATGGGACCAGGACCTGGTATTCTCTTACAAATTCCTTATTGTTCCATGTTCAAGATCCTATACATACACTAAGGATGACTACCAATAACAGATGTGCAATGATTATGTTGACAAAAACACACTTTTGCATAGTGTGTTTTGTTTTATAAATAAATCCTCTCTGGGGGTCTCCATTTAGCTCCTACTGGTGCCACTGGAGAAACAGGTGAAGTGTTCAGACACTGACGCAGTACACAGTGCACTGGCTCTGGAGTCACAAACAGGTTCTTCCAAATGAGTGACTGTGATGTTTCCCTCTTCTCCCCCCGCCCCTTTACTTCTTGTAATTCTGCACAACTAATAACCATCAGTGGTGGTGGTAATGGATGCATCTGGTCTGGTGTGATAGCTGCAACTCAGTTCTGGGGAGACGGATAACAACACAATAGCCAAAGGCTAATCTCAAGAATGTGCTCCCACATCCCCCACCCCCTGTAATTCTGGTCAAGGTCCAAGTTTCTGTAGTCGGTATGCAAACATGACTATGAGTCAATTATCCCACTCCGTAGCTGGTGGGCAGCACAGAGCCCATGGAGCTATCCTGCATGACAGTAGGCTGCAGTCCCGGATCTCCCCTTGAGTAGGGATGCCTGTCAAGGTTACTCCTCAAGATTGAGATATTCCTTGCTGCAAGAGATCCTTGGTGATTAACAGGATGCTAAACTCTGAAGTCTTAGCTAAGTGATGGAAAGGATTGACTGTACACATGCAACCCTTTAGACACAAACCATGGACCAAGTGTGAAGTCTTGATCCCGCTGCACCTAGACTCCTCTCTGAGAAGGAATTTAGAATGCAAGGGGGCCCTTTCTGAACCTCATGACTCAAGGAGAGTGTCTCCCTGACATTGTGACCCTGTCCTCTATGCAGTAAATACTCAAGTGTACCTTGCCATTGAATCTTGTTAAACCACTGCCACATTTACTAACAATTTTTTACAGATTTTACATCAATAAACATATTTCTGCTTCTCTTACAAGTTTAGTGCGTCACTTCATATTCCACAATGACTTTACCGCATTCACCTGGATGAGCAGAGAAGGACAGAGGAAAGGGAAAAGGAAAACCCTTGCAGCCACTGGGCCACAAGATTAGTGTGGATATGTCATGCTGAAGAGCATATACTCCTGACACAAATCCTTACATGATCAGGGAGGGAGATAAGATGTCAGCTCTAATGATAACCCAGCTCAATAAAATAAACTTTCAAGCAATTATTTAAAAAATAAAACTACTGGCATAATCTGACAACATACTGATGGTTGGAGCAGGCATGAATCACGATAAAGGAAAATCCCACCAGTACAGTTTCCTTACATAAGTGGATACCTCATACAGCACTGGTGATTCGTACCAGAGAAAAGCACTCTAATCCCTGGCCTCCGAGTTTACCATAAAGCTCCCATTAAGATCAGATGGCTGCGCATCCTGGCTCTCTCCAGCCCTCTTGTTAAAGCTTCCATTAGGTAACAAAGGCTTTTACCTCCCAGGGCAATGATGAGGAAGAAGCCACATAGTGCATAGACCCTTTATTTTCCCAACAGAGCTGGCACTGTGAACCATGGTGATCTGGTCAGGCTCTGCCCCATGGTCATATTGGTCACATCACAGCTGCCAAATGGAGTCATAGAGCTTGAGCCTCTGCCTGCAGATTGTCATCTTTCTAAACACAAACCCAGGGGGGTGGGGTGTGCTGCACATGTCCCCATCTCATGTGGCACAAGCCTGTGGAGCACCTGCTGTACAGAAGGACGAATCCTGGATAGATATTCTGGGACATTAAAAGCCACTTGGCCTCTGTCCACAAATGTGTTTTCTTTACTGGTATGACTGTGCTAATGCCCAGAGATAATACATCTGTTTTATCCCACCTTCCTATAAAAGCTCATGTCTTCTTTCGGAGTGTATGTGTGTCCCACTCATATACCTGTGTTCATTTTGTGATCATAGAGTAGAATCAGATCAGGTCTCCAGCAAATTTAAATCTGTGTATTAACAAGCAAAGTCTGTTTAGCACAGAAAGAGACTTTGCTTATCTCTGGACTTTGGACAGCTCCCAGAGGAGTTGCTGGCAGCTCTGTGGTGTAAACTTTCATCCTAAACCACTACCCAATATCTGTAGCATCAACTGCAGGTTAGAGGTGGCAACCCGTTTCTATGAAGTGCTGGCAACCAGTTCAGCCTAGATCCCATAGGTGATGCGACCCCATAGGTGATGCAACCCCATAGAAAAAGAATGGACATTGAATAAACTTACTGCCACACAGCTGATCTGATGCAATCTAAATTGAATGACTATTACTCTAAAACCCTAAAAAATCCTCCATGCTCCTTATATTTCTATTTCTATTTGAATTCCCAACTAATAGCACAAGACTATGATTACTGTAAACATGTACTACAAATTTCTCACCAGCATCAAAGGAATTTTCATCAGCATGTCTGAGGAATCTTATATCAATAAGATATTCTACACCTCTGGTCAAGGACCAGGTTGAGTGACCACAGCAAAACAGAGTCTAGGACCAGAAACACACTCTCCCAGCAAAAGTGGTACCAGTCATCACTGACCCAACTTTAAGGGCACTGGCACAAAAAAAAAAATCCATGCCTAAACAATGATTGATGCAGTTCCTGCCCCACCTTGCTTACCTAGATTACCAGACCACTAGCTGATTGGTGATGCAGTGATAACAGCATTATATATTACAGCCTTACTTCTGTACAAAGGTATGGAATCATCACTGTGGTGACAGAGGTGAGTTTCATAGTTTGCAATATTTGGTAGTAGCCCCTCTGCCAGTTCTGCAGAAGACACCAGGGCTCATAAATAAAACCCTGATGTTGCAGGGAATTTGAAAAAAGTCAAAAGGAATCCAAATAAATGTATGCAAATATAGATACATATATACATGCATGTGTGTGTATAACTGTATGCATCGTCCACACCATCTGCTCCCTGGGACCAAGGGCTGCTTAGCCCTCCATGTTGATATGTGTACCTGTATGCGCACCTGTGTGCGCACACATACATGAAGGACTGAGGGAGTGATGCACCCAGTTTGTTCTCTCCGTCCATTTGCCTACTGTGCTTTTCTGAGCCACCAGTGCACAGACACCTCTAAGAATGCAGCCAGATTTTATTAAAACTTCATCTTAGGTTTAAACAATCTTTTAAAAGCCCTGAAGAACTTGTATAAGTTTCAGTCCCCTGCCAGCCCACAGGCAGAGAGCAGGCAGGCAGATCTGCAGCAGGTGTACCCTGAATGCAGACGTCTACAAGCTGTAGCACAGCAGCTAGGCCTTCTCTCCATTTCTCAGGATTTGCAGAATCCACATGTCCAGTGGAGCTGCTCATATCCAAAAGGCTTACAAAAGGTCCCATCTGCTGCTTCATGATACAATCCACTCTTCCCTCTACAATCCTTAAATGTTCCCCACTAGCATCGCAACCACACTGCTGGGTGCCCCCACCAGACTAGGCAATCCAGATACTGACAGACCCTCTCTTCTCCAGGGCACCGATCCAGTAGCTTGAAAGGCAGGAGCCTTTCCCTCCTGCAGCCACTATTAGGGCTTAGGTACATTTGTCCTGTGCAAGGCAGGAATGAGAGGCTGCATGCGGAGTGGCTTCATTGAGGGAGGGTACCTGGCAGCCCCTACAGGACTTGGCATAGGGTAGAGGTGTTGCTGGCTCTTCCTTGCTCTGGTGTCCTGCCACCCACACAAGCAACAACAGCAGCACAATGGGAGGGTTCCTCTGAAGTTGAGGTGGCTGCTCAGAACAGTGAAGCTTCTACTCAAACCTCCAGATCACTGAGTTTGCAGGGCAAAGATAGGCTGCTCTTCCTGGTGGGCATGGCAAAGCTCTCTGCAGGGAGCAACCCACACCTGAAACCTCATGGTCATTTACTAGCTGTCCTCATGACAAGCTGCTAGTCTACCAGCAGCATGAATGCACACCTCAGTCTGGAGGAAGAAAAGGCAACATTAGCCAGGCAGAGGAGCTGCAGAGAGGCTGTAAGCCCTGCAAGACACCACCAGCCCACCAGCAGCCACCAGCCCACCACTAGCAAGGCACCACCACCAGCCCCAGCGTAGTGATTCAACATGACTGGTTGAGGTTTAACAGGCAAAATGCCAGTCGTGCACTTGGGCCACAACAACCCCATGGAACACTCCAGGCTTGGGTAAGAATGGCTGGAAAGCTGTTTGGCGGCAAAAGACCTGAGGGTGCTGATTGACAGAGTTGAACATGAGCCAGCTTGTGCCCCTGTAGTCAAGGCCAACAGTATCCTGGCCTGTATCAGCACCAGTGTGGCCAGCCGGACCAGGGCAGGTCCCTTTACTGTGCACTGGTGAGGCCACAGCTCAGATATTGTGTTCAGTTCTGGGCCCCTCATTACAAGAAAGACATTGAGGTGCTGAAGTTGGTCCAGGGAAGGGCAATGGAGCTGGTGGAGGGCCTGGGACATAGGTGTGATCTGGAACAGCTGAGGGACCTCTGGCGTTTAGTGTGGAGAAGGCTCAGGGGACCTAATTGCTCTCTACGACTACCTGACAGGAGAATGGAGCCAGGAGGTGGTCTCTTCTCCCAAGTACCAAGGGACAGGTAGAGAAGGAAACAGCATCAAGCTACTCCAGAGGAGGTTTAGACTGGACATTAGTGTGAGAAACTATAGACTAGGGTATTGTTTATTAAGATTTATGTTAAGCCCAATGTAAAGATCGGACCATTTGTGTACGATAAATCGCATATACAAGTTAAAACAGCCATAAAACACCACTTGTAAGATAAGGATAATTGCATATGCAAGACAGCCATAAAACACCACTTGTGCAAGATAAGATAAGCGCCAGATGTTCCAGGAACCGGCAGAAACATGACAAGTAAAGGAAATATGAGTGAGAGGTCAAGGGAGAAGGACTTCTTACTCAAACGGGCCCCAGGAAGCAGAAAACGACCCCCTAGCAACAACTGAAGCATGCGCAAAGTACCTCCACTACTTCAAAGAACATGAAAGGAAAGATGTGTAAAAGGGGACTGTTTAAACTGTTTAGTACGGCAGTTGGCGGAGCGCAGACTCCCCTGTCGTCCAGCACTGCTTTTGCTCATATTCTACTTGCTATAATTAATAAATTCCAATTGGATTCTAGTCTGTTGTGGTCTCAAGTTATAACAATCTTGGTGCCGTGACTCGGATAAGGAACGGTGAGCTTTGGTCCTCCGGGGAGGCGCCCCGCGATAGTCCGCGGCCCCGCGACCGACAGCTCACTGCCACCTTACCGACGAACCTAAATTCTAGAATATTGAGCAAAAAGGAACCGGTAAAATCCCATAAAGATTCTGTGCACGGGAGTCCAGACGAAGACGCAGGACGCGTAAGTATATTGCGAATTTATTCGCGGGTTTACCGTTCGGGCGGGATTGGGTTTCCTGGAATATAGCGAGTGAGAGGTTCGACATACTGAACCAAGCGATTGTGGACCCTTAAGTACTGCGTTTCCCACCTCCCGCGAGGGACTGGGCCAGGAACAAGGGGGGGAGAGTGAGTGTGTGTTTGTGGATATTCCAGAAGATGGGGGCGAAGGGCAGCAAGCCTTCGACTCCCATGGGGAGGGTACCCACTGTACCTAAGAATACCCCTCTGGCATATATCTTAGACAATTGGAGATATTTCCCTGAGAACCCTAGGGAAAGATAAGCAGAAGATGATAAAATATTGTACTAAGATATGGGGAGGGAAGAAGATTTCTAAAAATGTCTTTTGGCCGGTCTGCGGGTCAGAAGAAGAATGGGTAAGGCAACAGTTAAACCTCTGGGTTAATAATAAAAAACCCCTTAACCCGGAGGAAAGTCAATATGCAGAAGTGTGGCTAGAAAGACCGGGAGCTAGACTTTGCCCGCTGAATGAAATAAAAAACTAAAAAAAAAAAAAAAGAAGGAAAAAGCGTAAAAAATGGTTCATTATTGTATTAAAATTTGGGGAGCAGACAAGGACCATCTTCATAAGGAAAAAGCCTTTGGATTTTACTGTATTTGACTTATGTTGTGGCTTCTTACAATGATAATTTTGGTCCTGTGATTTGATATTGGTGACAGACTGTGTTATTAGTTATTGACTGTGTTATTAGTTGTTTGTTTGATAGAATTGTAGTCTCTGTCTCAAGTGTTGTAATTGTGGAGTGTGCCTGTGGGATCCCGTGTGTGTGTGTGTGTGTGTGTGTGTGCGTGTGAGATTGACAATGGAAAATCAGCAGAGTAGAGAGATCTTGAAAAAGAGTCCTTTAAGGTGCATTTTAGCACATTGGAAAGAACTGGGAGGATCTCCTGGGGGCTCAGTAATTAAGAAAATGTTAGCAAAATATTGCAGCCAAAGGTAATTTGGAATGTTAGGAAAAATGGGCTAGAAATGGAACTTTGAACTATGATACATTGTTCCAATTACTGTTGTTTCTGGGGTGGCAAGGAAAATGGGATGAAGTAATGTATGCAGATATGTTTTTCACTTTAAGAAACCACCCGGAGTAACAGACGGAATGCGAAATTAATGTAGCTCCACCAGATCCCTTAATTTTGGGCTTTGGAAAAGGACAGGAAAAACTGAAAGTTAAGATGGAGAGAAGTTGTTCAGCTTGTGATATCGGGGAAAGATACTTGGAGTTAAAAAACAGTAATCAGGAAGACAGGTTGGAAAATTTTGTATCACAGGTACCTCCGAGAAGAGCACCCTCTGCATCTGTCCTGTCTGATGTTGATAAGGAGGAAGAGATTGCTGTCACTGGCAACAAGCAGCAGATTCACATTCGGAGTTAAGAAAGGGTTAAAACAGGAGTGCTGTTGCAGAGGCATCTGCAGCCCCTGCACGGGGGGGGGGGGGGGGGGGGGGGGAGCAATAGTGAAAAGAAAAAAAAAGTAAAACAGAGGTGGAGGAGGGCTCTCTGACAGAGGTGGGGAATTGAGCTCTTCTTCTGTGGAACCGGATCAGCGTACATGTTATGGGGAAGTGTACGTGTTTTGGGGAGTTAGGATGTTAGAAGTGAGACTGCCCTGGGGGGGAGTGCCCTGGGGTGGCTCCCGTGGCTGAATTGGAACTAGACAGACACAGTGATGGAGCTGGGGAATCTACCCTAGCAGATAAAGTTAAATTAAAAGTAGGGAATAGAGGAAATAAAGTGGAATTTTTGTGGATACAGGAGCAACTTATTTGGTGTTAAATCAGAGGGAAAAGAATTTGTTACAGATGTGGGAGCTACTGGCCACTGGGAAAACAAATAGGAATGCATAAATTTTTATGCATGCCAAATTCTCCAAAATGTTTATTAGGGTAGGGCGTTACAAATATTTATTGGTAATAGTGGATCATTTAACACATTATGTCGAGGCTTTTTCTACCTCCCAGGCAACTGCTAATCAAGTTACCAAAGCGTTATTAGAACACATTATACCTCGATATGGAGTACCTGAAGTAATTGACTCGGACAGAGGAACACACTTTGTGCCAAAAATTGTTAGAGATCTAACAGAAAGTTTGGGTATTAAGTGGGAATACCATACACCATGGCATCCACAAAGTTCGGGGAAGGTTGAAAGAATGAACGGAGAAATCAAAACTATTCTGACTAAATTAATGATAGAAACTAAATTATCATGGATTAAGTGCCTACCCATGGCCCTATTAATTCTTAGAACCAGACCCCGAGCGGATGTGGGAATATCGGCATTTGAAATGGTGTATGGAATGCCCTATAGAATTGAAAGTCCACAAACAAATGTTTTAATTCGAGACCGTGTAATTAATGAGTATGTTTCACAATTAGCAGAACATCGTAACAAACTTTGGGAACAGGGACTGATTGTGCAACGACCCCCGTTAGACTTAAAGATTCACAATCTTAAACCTGGGGACTGGATATTGGTTAAAACGTGGAAAGAAGAAACCCTAAAACCCAGTTGGGAGGGACCTTATCTTGTTTTGCTTACAACAGAGACAGCTGTTCGGACTACTGAAGGTGGATGGACTCATGCCAGCCGCATTAAAGGACCAGTAACCCCACCACACTGGAAAGTGGTCAGCGCTCCAGGTGACACAAATTAATCTTGAGGAGATAAGTGATGATAGAGACTTTGTTGAATCACATCTCTACGTTACCTGTTAGCATTAAGTGTGTAATACTTTTCATATTGGCGGTAATTATATCATTGATTGTATATTATCTTTGGAAATGTACTAAGTGTGCTCGTGGAAATTGCTAAACCTATGCAGCTTAATATTGAATATAGAGAAAATGTGGAATTAGCTAAAACATACACAAGATATACGAATAAGGTGTAGTGATACAAATTGTACCTGTTATCCATTTGTTTGCTTCAAATGCAGGGTATGCCAGGATAAATGGTGAATACATTGTAATAACGAATATCCTCCAGCAGGAGTCTGTATGCAATGTTATAACTATGAAAGATTATTCACTGATTGGAAATTAAAGCAATTAGAATCAAAAGGGAGATTGTAAAAGGATCCCTTGAGTGGTGGGACATTTTCGCAAAGGGTATCCATTCTCAAAACTATTGCTACCACACGAATGAGCCAGTTCCATTTGTAGCTGAAATTATAGCCGTTAAATGCAGAAGGGAAGTTCCAGCAATATCGTGCTTTGCCCCATTCGTAAAAGGCGCCAAGTGGAACGCCTATGTGAATAGGTCCACAAGGCGAGACCAATATTCTCCTGAAGAATTCTCTTGCTGCCGAGAAGATGGTACACCCCGTGGCTCGAAGCACCCGAGTCGACGGGCGAGGCAGAGGAGGAATAAACTGTGGAGAAAAGAACCAAAACAGTGGGATGTACAAGCAGCGATGGCTGAACTTCCCTGGGACTGGTAAGAAAGTGACTAAATTTCAATTATTAACAAACACCCTTTTTCCGGGGATACCTTTAATTTTACTGTTTAGTACATTGCAGGTAGCAGGAAATCCTCATGAACCTTTTGAATGGAAGTTAATATCATGGGAAGGTCCGACCGAAATAGCTAATGTTAAAGGTCCAGGTACACTTGAGTTTCCACCTCAGCCATTATGTAAATTTCTTTCAGTAGCCTGTGGAAATAAGCCACCGTATTATCTCTGCCCTTCATCAGGACCTTCTTACTGTAAAGCTCCTGGACATTATTTCTGTGGATATTGGGGATGTGAGACCATCGCCTCTGATTGGAAAGTACAATCCCCAGATAAATATTTAAATGTGACTTGGGGGCCTAGTGGGTGCAGGCCTCCGCAACGATCACCACTAGGGGGGACGCTTAATAGAGGAACTTGTACGGGAATTCTAATTAAGATATTGAATCCTCAAGACGACAGTTGGTGGACTGGACGAACTTGGGGAATTCGTGTTAGAGATGGAGGAATATATAGAGATAGAGGAGGTCATATCCTCATAAAAAAGACAAAAATTCCACATGATTCGTTGCCAATAGGGCCGAATAAAATATTGAATCCATCCGTTTTTCCTAAAAAGAAGGTTGCCCCCACAATTGTTACAACTACTTCTTCAAATCCTCTATCAGAACCTACTAATAATACAGAAACTGAGCTCCTTTTACTTAAGAATTTAGACATATCAAATCCCAAAGACCCTTTATGGAATTTAATGCAAGCCTCTTATCGCATCCTTAATGAAAGCAAACCAAAATTAACTAAGGAGTGCTGGCTATGTTATAATGTTAGACCACCATACTTTGAGGCAATTGGAAAACCAAATAAAATTCGATGGTCTAATGCTTCAAACCCACAAGAATGCCCATGGGATGACCAGAGGAAACATACACAAGGAATTACTCTCCAATTAGTAACAGGTCGAGGAAAATGTATAGGTACAGTGCCCGAAAAGTATCAGTCTTTATGCAACCGAGCAATTAACAACACCAAAATAGAGGAACACAAAAAACAAAGCAACAAGTGGGCTATCCCAACACCAGGAGCTATGTGGGTTTGTTCTGATATCGGAATAACGCCTTGCCTATCCTTAAACGTCTTTAATCAATCTCAGTTCTGTGTACAGGTAGTCATTGTTCCTCGTCTGATCTATCACACCTCAGAGGAGGTATTACGCCACTTTGAAGGAGACCTGAATAGACAAAAACGAGAGCCAATTACAGTAGTAACCCTAGCTACACTGCTGATAGCAGGTGGGGTTGGAGCAGGTACAGGCATAGCCTCCCCAGTAAAAGGTCAGGAATTAAAAAATTTGCAAATGGCTGTAGATGAGGATTTAACAAAAATAGAACAATCTATTCAAAATTTAGCCACTTCAGTAAAGTCCTTATCAGAAGTAGTGCTGCAGAATAGAAGAGGATTAGATCTATTATTCTTAAAGGAAGGAGGGTTATGTGTAGCTCTCAATGAGGAATGTTGTTCTTTTGCTGATCATACGGGAGTAGTCCAGGACACCATGGCTGAACTCCGAAAAAGGTTAGATCAACGAAAAAAGGATCGTGAGGCGGGCAGGTCATGGTATGAAAACTGGTTTAATGTTTCACCTTGGCTAACCACTTTGTTGTCTGCTTTAGCAGGACCACTTATTCTGTTGATTCTGGGACTTACATTTGGGCCTTGTATATTACGGTATATTTTACGTTTTATTAGAAAACGATTTGACATGGCTGAATTACTTATTTTAACTACGATGACTAGGGCAAAGTATAAGAGTGTATCTGTTAATGAAGATTGTTGTGAATGCGTTATACCGCATAGAAATTATGATTGTAATTGTGAAATATTACCTTGTGAGTGTTATGATAAATGTTGGGATTGTGGAAAAAGGTTTACTTGCAGTGCCGAGAATGAAAGCAGCATCTAATAAACAATAATAGAATAAAAAGAAAAAGGGGGGATTGTGAGAAACTATGGACTAGGGTATTGTTTATTAAGATTTATGTTAAGCCCAATGTAAAGATCGGACCATTTGTGTACGATAAATCGCATATACAAGTTAAAACAGCCATAAAACACCACTTGTAAGATAAGGATAATTGCATATGCAAGACAGCCATAAAACACCACTTGTGCAAGATAAGATAAGCGCCAGATGTTCCAGGAACCGGCAGAAACATGACAAGTAAAGGAAATATGAGTGAGAGGTCAAGGGAGAAGGACTTCTTACTCAAACGGGCCCCAGGAAGCAGAAAACGACCCCCTAGCAACAACTGAAGCATGCGCAAAGTACCTCCACTACTTCAAAGAACATGAAAGGAAAGATGTGTAAAAGGGGACTGTTTAAACTGTTTAGTACGGCAGTTGGCGGAGCGCAGACTCCCGTCGTCCAGCGCTGCTTTTGCTCATATTCTACTTGCTATAATTAATAAATTCCAATTGGATTCTAGTCTGTTGTGGTCTCAAGTTATAACATTAGGAACAATTTCTTCACCAAAAAGGCAGTCAGGTGTCGGAACAGGCTGCCCAGGGAAGTGGTGGAATCACTACCCTTGGAAGCATTCCAAGTGTAATTGAGGCCCGTAGTGACATGGTTTAGTGGTGGTGCTAGCAGTGCCTGGGGAACAGATCCGATGCTCTCAAAAGGTCTTTTCCAACGTGGCTGTTTCCGTGATTCTACGGTGGGTCAGCAGCCAGGCCTTGGGCCCTTCCTCCATGCGCGCACCGCGCACACACCCGGCCGAAACCCTTCCCGCGGGCTCCAATGGCCGCCCGCAGCGCGCGGGCGCTCGCCAAGCCGGGGCGGGGCGACCGCCCGGGGTCGCTGCGGCGGCGGTGAGGGTGGCTGGTCGGATCTGGTCGGGTCGGCGGCGCGGCCATGGCGGTGTTCGTGACGCGGCGGATCCCGGCCGAGGGGCTGCGCGTGCTGTCGCAGGCCGGCGGGTGAGCGCGGGTCTGGGTCCGAGTGTGGGTGGGTCGGTTCGCCCTCGGCCCCGGTCCGGCGGCGTGGTGACGGGCCGCTCTCTCACAGGTGCCGCGTCCAGCAGTGGGACTCCGAGGAGCCGGTGCCGCGGGCCGAGCTGCTGGCGGGAGTGGCCGGGAAGCAGGGGCTGCTTTGCCTGCTTTCCGACCGCATCGACCGCGAGGTGCTGGAGGCCGCCGGTGGGTGGGCTGCGGGACCGGAACTCGCCGTTCCTTTCCCCGTTCCCTTCCCAGCGTGCGTCCCCCTCCTCGGGGCGACGCTGGGCAGCAGCGTGCGTGGTGTCTTGTAGGTCCCGGCCTGAAAGTCATCAGCACCATGTCCGTGGGGTTTGACCACCTCGCCCTGGAGGAAATCAAGAAGCGGTAAGCTTTGCCTGTGCTGTACTTCACCCTGACCTGCGAGGGATGGTGTCCAGCCCGGGGAGGTGGTGGGGAAGGAGGGTGAAGCTCAGAGCTTGTCCCGCTGTTCGCACAGCAGATCACACTGATGATTGCTTGACACAGGCCTGGGGCATGACTTTGACACAGCATGGGGCTGGATAGGTATGGCTAGGATCGCCTCCAACCCAGCTGGGGTTGGAGGAGCCTCTGGATGTCAGTGTCTGGTTGGGATAACCCCACCCCAACTGCTGTTGAGATGACTTTTCGGAGGCCGGGCTGAGAAGCCAAAAGGGATGTCCTCTTGCATGTGGTACTGCAGATACGCAGAAGAGAGAACTTCAGCAACTTGCCCAGAACATCAGCAACTTGCCCAGAAATTTTGAGGTGGAACCCCACGGCTGGCAGCATTGCCCCAGAGACCTTTGCTTACCTTGCAGAGGGATACGTGTAGGGTATACCCCTGATGTCCTGACCGATGCCACCGCAGAACTGTCTGTAGCTTTACTTCTGTCTGCATGCCGCCGGCTGCCAGAGGCAGTGGAGCAGGTAAAGAAGTGAGTATCACCATCAGCCAGCTGGCGCAAGGGCTGGCACCACCACCTTGCAGGCCAAGGTGGGAGTCCCCTGCAGTTCTGTGGCTTTTCGTAGACATGCTGCTCAGGGGCTGTAAGAGGGGCAGAACTCCCCTCTGTATGCTGCGTAGAGGATCTGTGGGAAAGGGCACTCAAAGCCACTGCAGACCCCTCTAGGAGGGCACACACAGAAAGTCTGTCCAGAGCTCCCTGAATGGCAGTTGCTCCAGGGCTGGGGATAGCAGTGCCTAAATTAAATTAGTCCCAAGGCAGCTGCTGCTGCAGTATACCCAGGGAGACCTGCAGGAGACCACCAAGGTTCCTTGAAGCAGGAACCTCAGAGAGGCTGGCTGTAAGATCATCTGGCTGTGTCAGAGGGACTAGCCACCCCCAGCATTGTACTCTGGTGTACTTGCCCAAATGCTGGACTGAGCTATGAGCAGGCTCTACCCTGCTGCCATCTGACATCTGTTTCTACCTCACTCTCTCTGCTAGTGGTGGCTGGACAACATGGAAGCCCTTGTGGATGTGTGGTTATGGTCTGTCTGATAGTACAGTGGGCATCATAGGTCTGGGGAGAATAGGTAAGTGCGGATTATGCGCAAGATTTGTGTGTCTCCAGTGATGGCAAGGTGGGTCTGGAGGTGTTCAGCTGAGGTGGTGTCCCTGCTGCTCACCTCTTTAAAGTCTATGACAGCAACAAGGAGAGCTGTGTAGAGCTTCTCCGAACAGTGATCTTGACTCATCAGGCCTAAACCTTGAAAGTTTAAAGCATTCAAACGCATCCAGTACATGTAAATGCTAGAGCAAACTGGATGTCATCCTCTCAATATTCGGGTAAAAAAAAGCCCTGGCAAAGTCCAAGGGGACATGTTTGTCATCCATTCAACTGTGGACTTTGTCAGATGGCTATTTCTTTCCTCACTTTCCAGTTTGCTCCCTAGGATGTCTTCAGGTTTAACATCCCATTGCTCCAATTCCGCAGTTCCGCTATGGGAGTTCAGTCCTGCTCTTCAGCAGCAGAAGACCTCCACCGCATGCTTGCCATGCTCCAGGCTGGGAAGCAGCCTGGCAGGAGGAACCCCAGCACAATGACCCTTTAGCGAGCAATGTGCTCTCTACACCAAGTGCGAGCTCGCTGAAGGATGCATTGCCTGGAGAGTACAGACAGACCCTCATAGCCCAGCACGGGTCTGTGTGCGGCATGCATCGTGCAGGCACAGCCGCTAAACAGTCTTATCTTGTTCTTCTAGGACAGGCAGTTGCCCGCCGCCTAAAGCCATTTGGGGTCAAGAAGTTTTTGTACACTGGCAGCGGCCCAAAACCAGAGAGTGGTGCTGAGTTTGAAGCTGAGTTTGGTAAGCAAGGTTCCAGGAGCAGGGGTGGCATTCGTTTCATGGCAGCACAGAGAATTATTTGGGATCACTGGAGAGCTGTCACTCCCTGAGAGTGGTCCAGCGGATAAGGGAGGTTCCAGGTGGCTTCCTTAGTGTAGGTGGCATGAACTACAGTGGGGGCAGCAAAGGAGGAAATGGGAATCCCAAACGCTTCCCGTGCAGTGTTAGTGGATGGCAGGGAGGGAGACCTGCCTTGAGTCAGGCAATTCCAGCCAGTAGGCTGCACATAGCTGGGTCCAACTGGCAGCTAACCATTGTTGTGGGCTGTGGTGGTTTCTGCTGCTTTTGCCTTTCAGCTTTCTCCTGTGTCCATCCATTTATGATTTCCAGTCTCATTTGTGCAAGGAAGTGGAGTATAACAGGGAAGGGAAAATGGCAGCTGTATCTTTGAGGAAAGGATGGATCTTTGGCAGGACTTCTCCTGTCCCTTGCACTTTCCTCTCACCTCCAGGAGTGAAAGTGACCCTGCCCGTGGCAGGGTGATGGAACTAAATGATTTTTTAAGGGCCCTTCTAACCCAAACCATTTTTTCATGATTCTACAATGATTCTATGAAGTCATTACCTGTAGGTAACACAAAGAGAGATTTAATGCTGGCGTGAGCTGGTGCTGCCATATTTTGCTGCCTAAACAAGTATGTACCACAGCCTCCTTTAGGCCAGATTGCTGAAGCATTGCTAGATTTCCCTTTGGCTTGGTTTTAATTCAGAAGTGAAACAAAACATTGCAGTAGTATCTGTAGGGATGTGTATGGTTTTTGTTTGGTGTTTGATGGTCCTTGTATGTCCCCGTTTGTGGAGAGGGGTCTCTCCAGAGCAGCACTCACTTGCAGGTGAACCTTTCGGATAAAGGAGGTTATTGAGGTCTGTTGGTGAGATTCCCCAGGCCAGACTGTGACCTGTTTTTCTCCACTCAGTCCCACTCTCAAGGCTGGCTGAAGAATCGGACTTCGTTGTGGTGACATGTGCTTTGACTCCAGCCACCCAAGGAATGTGCAACAAGGACTTCTTCACCAGAATGAAGAAGACCTCTGTGTTCGTCAACACAAGCAGGTAATCACAACCCAGTCTCCTGCACAGGGCTGGGGGCTGGGGGTTGACCATCACCCTCTGACAATTACAGCTGCAGGGGAGATCTGGTAGGATGGGATGTGCTTCCAGTGCATGTCCAGACAGTCTGTACAGCCTTCATGGCCCAACATGTCTTGGGACCAAGGTGAACGCAGGATAAGTTATTCCATCACACAGCTGCCCCAGAGTTGTCCTGTGCTTGGGCACTCAGCTCGTCTCCCACTGCTGGGCAGCCTGGACCAGAAGAAATAGCAGCTCGTTGTGCTGCGAGGCTCAGGCAGATCCAGAGAGAGTCTGAAATCTGCTCAGGCAGAAGGGATCCGGGTGCCTCTACTCAGGCTGTCCCACATGGGCTGTGTCCTGGCCATATGCCCCTGGGAGCCCAGGGGACCCCTCAGCAGCATGGTGTCTCTGTGTTTGCCAGGGGATCTGTGGTGAACCAGGAGGACCTGTACAACGCGCTGGCCCATGGCCAGATCGCAGCAGCAGGCCTGGACGTCACAACACCGGAGCCACTGCCCACTGATCACCCCCTGCTCTCCCTCAAGAACTGTGGTAAGTGAGGGGCTGGGCCCCCACTCTGCTCTGACAGCCTGCGTTCTGGGTGCCTCGTGTGCCCATGGCTGGGGACCTGCTAGCTGGAGTGACAGGGATTCCCTGCCCCTGTTAGCCTGTCAGTGTGACCAATCACTGAAAAGTGCAAGGACCGGAAGGTCCAGTCTATTTAAGCAAACTGTAGGTAGGCACTGCACAGTGCAGAGAGCTGTAGGGTGGAAGACCTCATCAACATGATGTGAAACAAATGTGGGAGGTATTTTGATTCTCCAGAAAGCAGTTAAGGTTGGCTCATTTTTTAACACCTTCCTGATGGATCTCCATTTGATCATTAAAGGCGTGGGGAGAAATTCATTGAAGAGGCTGATACCAGTGGGTGCCTGAATGAGAAACTGAATCCCCGCTCATGCCCTGCTAAGCTGTGGTATAGATGTTCTGCTAGAACATAGGTAGATACAGAATAGATACTGAATAGGTACAGAAGATATATACAATAATTGCATATAGAAGAATGTGTAATATTATATATCATTATATACCTAGAATATATGATGTATATAATATGTAGATAATATGTATTTGTATTCTAGCATATAATCTGTTAGAAACATTTCCCATGTGGCTAAAAATCTGGGTGCTGGGTCTGCCTAGAAGCATTTTGGTCTTGGGAGTGCTGCAGCCACTGTAGAACTTTCCAGCTAGCCCATCCACTGTGAGCCTGGGCTGCCAGGCACAGGTTCAGCATACATGCTCAAAAGCACAGTTCATTTAAGTGCTGAAGTGCTGGCCTTGTCCTGACATCCACATTCCCCATCAGATGTCAGGAAATTAGACAGCCCTGAGCTGAAGAGGCCAGCAAATGTTCATGCTATGGGATGAGCAGAGGTTTCTTTGCAGATCTAGCTGTATCCCCTGGACAGACTAGGGCAACTTTGACTAGTAAAATGGAGTTCAGCGAGCTCAGGCAGCCTGTTTTCTGTATGGTGACAAGTGTCAGGCCAGTAGGAAGATGCTGGTCTCAGGAGTAGTGCATGTATTCTCCAGAGGAGATTGGGTTGGATGAAGCAGGCTGGTTAGGAAGGTACTTGCTCAGCTGCTCCTGTATCCTCAGTATTGTCAGGCTGCTGGACTGGAAGTGGGAGTGCCCGCAATTAGGGGCAGTAACTGATCACTGTTAGTTTCACTAATGCTTTCCTGAAAGCTTGCTGAGAGCTGGTATGTGGGGCACAATGATGTTTTAGTGCAGGACATTAGCAGCCCTCAGAGTTTACCTGGGATCCTCATTATAGCAGACTGAAGGGCCTGTGCAGGGTGGTATCTTCCATGGCCTTGCTGCACACCAGTGCAGCTTCATCCTCAGAGGCACCATGGGCTCACAAGCAGCCTGGGATGAGTTAGGGACAGCTCCCGGTGTAGTCACTGCCTCCCCTCATGTGGCCTTCAGTGAGTAACTTGGCCCAATCCTTGTAAAATGGGGCGAGGAGCTTTGCCACTCCAGACAGTGAATGTGTAGGCCAGGCTAGGTACTCAGTGATACTGACTCGGACACAAGCCAGTAAAGCTCACTTGTATCCCTTGAGGCAGAAAATACATAAAACAGAAATGTAACACGGAGAAGACACGGCTTTCTAGTTGGAAAGTGTATGCAGTTTTCTGCAGCCCCATTGCTGGTGCACTGGCAGGGTGCCTGTTCCTACCTGAATGCTCAGCTTTGCTGGGGTGACCGGCCTTCCTGAGAGCTGATGGCACAAGCTGGGCCACAGCAGCCTCCTCTCACGTGGTTGAGTGCTTTGGCTGCTCAGGCTACACCTGAAGCATGAGATGTGTGGTGTGCATGAGCCTTCGTGTGGGCAGAATACCAGAGTGGCTGTGAAGGTGGCAGCAGTGTGTCCTCTCTCCA
The DNA here is from genome assembly GCA_017639245.1 of Myiopsitta monachus. Classification (NCBI taxonomy): domain Eukaryota; kingdom Metazoa; phylum Chordata; class Aves; order Psittaciformes; family Psittacidae; genus Myiopsitta; species Myiopsitta monachus. Next base: position 81,215,684 of record CM029941.1, read on the forward strand.
GGAAGGATGTTTTTGGAGTAGGAAATGTCTGTTTCAAAATGAAACCATAGAGAAATCCATGAAAATTTGTAACTGCCAAGGACTGAGTTTCTGTTTCTGAAGTACAAGATCATAGCTGTGTCATTATATATATTTTTTTAAAGACTTTCTTTACATGTTTGCTTTGATTGCCATAGTAGACAGGAAGAAGAGTTGACATTACTTTCACAGTAAACAAGAAGCCTAGACTGTTAGCGTGGGGAGAAAGGACCTATGTGGCCCCACAGTCCTTCAGAAAGCCTTTTATCCCCAGATAGCAGCATGTCAGATATTCAGGCTTCCACATTGCCTGTTGTTGCTGTCTGTTATGAAACAAGCAGAGATGCAGAGGTTTTTATCCATACCTTTGGCAAGTACTCTTCACTATTGTTATAATAATTGACTACTAAAGTAACTTTGGCTCATTCATTTGCATTGCGTAAGAGGAGCCTTTCCACACAGGTGAATGGAAATCCCTGCCCTGACTATGGTACAGCATACCAGCTCTGCTGCATGGGCTATTTGATTCCATGTGTGCCTTTCCAGTACACCCATGGGTCTGTAAACCAGGATGTTTCACAATAGTCTTCAGGTTCTTGCTGCAATATGTGTTGGTTCATGCCTGTCAGTGAGCTGATCCTCCTAAAGCTGTATGGCAATCACGCAACCGTGTGTAAATTTCACTGCATTTTTGTCTGCCACAGGGATAGTAGGAGGACCTGCTCTTGGCTGACTGTCTTTGGCCTGGATGACTTTAAAAAGCCCAGTTAGCCATTTGTTTCTTGTTCCATGTCTGCTGCCAGCTCCTGGTGGAGCAGTAGCTGGTGCCTGGTGGACCCAGGTTACCCACATCCCAGGAAGACCCCTGGAAGAGGCTGTAAGAGGTCAGCAAAGGTAAGAAACAAGCAAGTAACCTTCCCTGTCCCCCCTGCAGTGATTCTGCCACACATCGGGAGTGCCACATATGCCACGAGGAGCACCATGGCAGTACTGGCAGCCAACAACCTCCTGGCTGGGCTACGAGGGGAGGCCATGCCCCACGAGCTGCTGCTGTGATGGCCAGAGTTCCCGTCCTGGAGGGCAGCAGGACTTGGTGTTACCGTCCCATTGCGAAGTCTTGGAGACCAGTCTTGTGCCTCCTTGCCTCTGCAGCAGGAGCCAGCAGTGCCTGTGGTGAGGAAACTCCACCATAGCTATTAAAGAGAAGCAATGAGTGTGTCATGCTTATTTTCTTTGAGAACAGGGTGCACATGGCATAGCACACAGCACTGCGGGGGGCTGCAAGTCCCCTGGTCATATTACTGCTGAACTCAGCAGGCTATGGATGGTGTTAAGTCCCAATTGAGATAACACTTGCAGTGTTGGGATTTGCATGTTAGTCAGCATGTATCCTATATAAGAGAGCTGCTGCAGCAGCACCTGTCCTTGAAAGCCTGGCTGTTGGGGTCACAGAAGAGGCCATGCAGTTCCATAGTGGAGCTCCCAGCCTCATAGCCAAGGAGGGAGGAGAGGTAATTGCTCAATTGGCCCAGGCCCACTGCTGCCAAGGGAGCTGCTGCCAAGCATGTGTTCAAGGGGCTTGCTGAATCAGCGCTAAGGTGTGATGTTTCCATTCTTCAGATGTCAAAAGCAGAAAGGCTTCTATGGCTGACATGGCATTTTCAGGTCTGCTTTTGTCTCTGTAACTAAATCTGGGCACAGCTCTGAAGTGAATTGCAAACTGGAATTCACACTGGAAGGTTCTGCATCCTCCTGTGCATTCTGGCTTCAACTCACCTCCTCAGTTTGTTTTTTCCCCAGACATGCAATGATACATGTTAGTGCAAGGGGAGAGCCTGAGCAGGTGCCAAGCCTCTAGCTGCCAGGAGAGGCCGGTGTGAGCACATTTCAGGGGCTTCGAGGGGTCCATCTCTCCTCTAGGACTGTCCCACTTCTGTTAACAGGGGCTGGAACCCATCTTTCTGTGCCAGTCCTCCACAGCGAGTTTCTGCTCCAGCTGATGACACAACTGGCTCCAAGGTGTGCTCCTTGGATTGCTCTGTGCTGCTTACCTGTTTGAGGGCTGCATGTCCCAGTGACATTGTTTCCTTAAGGAGAAAAGGTGGCGGCAACATTTCATTGCAGTGGCAAGAGGACTTCAACATTGTGTAAAGCTTGTTAGAAATCCTGCTTTGAATGGGTGCATGTGGAGTGTGATCCCCAAGCAATTTCGTGCTGCAAGGGTGGAAAGGGTCAAGGACGCTTTCCAGTTTTGTGGGGGCATGCTCATAAGCCGTGTGCAGCAGGATATTGCACAGTGAGTACACAGCCCTGCAGCATCCAGCCATGCTCTTGAGGACAACAGCAACTCATCCCTTACTTCAGCAGAGGGTTAGCTGTGTGCTCGCAATTTTCTTTCCAAGAAAAAGGAGTGAGTAAGCCCCTTTCCCAGTGTTACCCTACTACCTCTGGGAGCTTGCCTGAAGGGGACAGCTTTCCTCACAGTCCCCTGCAGCAGCCTTTTCCCAGTCTGCTGCAAGCAAGACCAGGTCAGGGGTCTCTCCTCAGATGGGATCTGAGCCCTTTGGGGGCCATGGGAAATCTCTGGTTAGGAGCCAGGGTCACAGCTTCATGGTATAGATGAGAAATTTTCCCATCCTGTATAGCCAGCACTCAGGGAGCAGTTGTTAAAACACTCAACTGGGGTTTTCAGAGTAAAAGGCTAGGATTTGATGTATTGGAATGCTGCATTTTGAATTCAACCACATTAAACAAGCACATTGCTGTTGCTTCACTGGAGATCTAGCAGAAACGTTTTCTGTATCTAGTCTTGCAGCAACAGCACTGTCACAGCTGGACACATCTGCAAGTTGTGAATTTGTGTTCCCGGTTAATGAACAAATATATGATGAGGAAGCCAGTTCAGTTTAATTTCTTTTTGTGTTCTACCTCTGCAGGGTTGTGGGGAAAGCCTTGGTGAGAGCAGTGTGCTAGGGCTGGTAGGGGATGAGACCAGAGTCCAGCTGGCCCATCCCTGCCCAGTGGTGGTGAGGCTGCTTGGAGGTGCAGGGTGGTCTTGCCATGGTCCTATCCTTTTGTGCCCTCCGGGCACGTACTACAATGAGGCAGATGGGACCACCCTGCCTGCTGCCTGCGGGACCTGTTCACAGACCTGCAAGTCATGGCTGCATGGTGCCACGCGCCCTGGCCAGCCACGAGGGGTCCCTGCTGCATGGTGTGGAGATGGCTCTCACCCGTGTTAAATCAGCCTCCTCCCAACTCCGTGTGCTCCCAGCCACTGTGCTGTGGAAAGTGGTGAAAAGCAGACCTGGACTCAGGTTCCTTGTGAGCTGTGGCTCTTCACTGGCCATCCTTCTCTCCCTGCCTTGTCACTATTCTCTCCAGGTTTCAGCATTCAGAGCAGCATATGGAGCAAAGGACAGCCTCATTTCCAAGGCTGTGGGAGGCGTGGAGTGGAGGAGGAAGCAAGTGAACATGTCAGTTTTCTTGACCCCAGGGGAATCTGTCCCATGGACAGAGAACACAAAGCATGCCCAGTGCATTCAGCCAGGGCAGGTACTGAAGCTGCTGAACAGTTACAAGCTCTGCCAGCAAGGGAGCACTTGCACCAGCCACCTGGCCACCACCAGGTGACAGAATACTACGTTTCCAAAGACAAGACTGCAGCAGCTCTATTGGCCTCATAGGCACAGGAGCCCACTGTGTGCTCCACAGCACAACACCCAAACACAACTCAGTAGCTTGTGGTCTTGGAGGAGCCACCTTCAGCTGGGATTAAGCACAACTAGAGACAGTGTCATGGTTTAACTCCAGCCAGCAACCAAGTACCACACAGCCACACACTCCCTCACTTCCCCCCTGCAATGGTGGGATGGGGAGGAGAAACAGAGAAAAGGTAAAACCCATGGGTTAAGACAAGAACAGTTTAATAGTTAAAATATAATATACTACTAATAATAATGAAAACAGAGATACCAAAAAGAGAACTCAAAAAAAAACAACCAGCCAGCCCACCCCTGGAAGGCAACCAGTGCCCAGGTGCAGCTTTGCTGCTCTTCTCCCAGCGTATCAGGCGCAAGGCAAGCAGTGCACACCAGGCAGCCGTGCCACCAGAGGTACCCAAGCCTGGAGGTAGCAATGCAGCCACATGGACAGACAGACAGAGAACAGCCTCTGGAGGAAAGCTCAAGACAGTAACCAGCCATAACATGCCTGAAGTGCTTAATTCACTGCTTGTTACTGTACAGCACAGGAAAGTTTTGGGCAAGAGTAAAAAGTCTGCACCTCTGAGAGCAGCAGTGCACTGTTGTCTCCAGTTCTCATCATATATAAAAACTGAGCAGGGTCCTGCATAATAATCCAACACATTTCTTAAGGGATGAGAGAGGAAGGCAGTAGCTGGCAGCAGTGTAAGCATGGTCCAGGAAGGAAGCTGGAACACACAGAGAAAAGCCTGTGCTTGGGAATTAAAGTTCATCTAGTACACTCTACTTCTCTCTCTGTCCCATGGCAAGTGTCCTTCATACTGAATGCTCTACTTGAACTTCTCTTGATGTTAAGTGAACCATACTCTGATAGCAATAATAGCTATTGGAAGATGTTTGTTACTTAGTTATAGATGCTGGCTAGTGAGAAGAAGACCTTTGCTTCATGCCTCAGAGAGTATCTGGCATGTTTATCAATATGTTTTGATTCACAAGCCTTGCTTGAGTACTGCCCATCAGAAGCAGAGTGTTTGAGAAGTTTCTGGCAGGACCTCTGCTGACTGAGAAAAGGTTGGTAGCCGTGGTAGATAGGAAGGGAGTGGGCTCCTGAGCAACTCAACTGGCTGGAAATTTCCAAGTGACATAACAGAAGGACTTACTTTGATCTAAAAACCTTGGCTGTATTACGTGGATGTAAGTCCCTTCAGGTTAGTTTGCCAGTCTATGATTTTTTGCAGTTTGACCCTAAAGATCCTGGTATTGGGAAAGTTCTTGTAATGCTGAAGGATGTTGACTAAGTATTTGAGAGGTTATTGTGACCCCTAATAATGTGAGAAATAGTTGAGTGTAAATGAACTGGTACCTGAGCACTTGTATTAGATTCCTGAGTACATTAAGAAATAGACACAAGCTTGTAAATAAGGCTGCTGTAGTGACTGAAGCACATGTCAGGTGTCATATCTTGGAATTTCTTCGAGAAGGGCACGTTCTGCAGCTATCATTTTGCTCTGCCACTCAGAGAAATCATCAGTATGCCCTTAGTGTAAAGATTTTGCTTTCTAAAAATACTTAACTGTAAATGATAAAATGATAACCTTATCTCTCTGCCCCAGCTCCAATGAACCTGTATTTTTTTGGGCGAGTCTTGAGTGTGGCTGGTCAGAACTGAGCCTAATGACAGCAAAGCACAGGTAAGCCTTGCTGCATCTCTGTCCAAAGGCAAACACCTCTTAACAGGATTTTTTGCTCAGCAAGTTGTGGACATAACCCATACCAGCAATCCCTAGTCAAGACTTTATGCCACCAACAACTAAATCGCTAGCCAGTGTGGTGAGCAGCATCAGCATCTCAGTAGCTACACTGGGCTTCCAGACCACTGTGTCAACATCTTCCCACGGGAATTCAGAGAGCAGCAATCACAATGGATTATGGATTTTACAGATATTAGCATTATTTCAGAAACAACCATAACAACAGCCTCTTAAAGTATATTCTACCAGGAACAAAATTGTTAATGAGTAAAGTACAGGCTTTTATAATGACTTTTTGCTAAGAACAAGTATTTCTTTACAGCCTTGCATAAAGAGCAATAATCACTTTGCAGGTGCCTTTTGCATGCCCTGTTTTGGTGATTGTTTGGCTGATGCAAACAAGGAGACAAGCACTTACCCTGCTTTTGGGGAAACATCTCACACCAGCAGAGCGATTTCTTCATTCACAGCACACTCACAACAGGAGGAAGAGCACAGAGCACAGCAAGGAAGAGGCATGGGAACACAGACCCTCTAGACAGGCAGCCAGTGTCTGTGGAGCTGAGTACCTTGCTTGCTTTTTTCAGCTGCTTGCGAGGGTCAGCCCACACTGCGTAACATATGCAGTGAAGCTGGTAAAAGTGCCACAGGAGTGGCACTTGAAGAACCTACTGCTGTTTAAACCACCACTGGCAGGGAGAGACCCCTCACTTGGACTTTCTGAATTCTTGTTGTAGTTTGGTAGTGTTTTACACGGTTGAATTGGAGTCACAGATGCTTGTGGACTGACCTCGTGAGGCTGCAGTACCCTGCTGAAGTCACCAATGAGTAACGGACATCTACAGATGCCCAACCAGCAGAGGACAGAACATGAAGCCCCACCTGATGCAAGTTTTCCAACAGGAAACTGCCACAGTCCTTCCAAGAGTACATTTTCTGGCAAGAACAGCAAGTTCGACAGCATAAGGGAACACTGCACTTCAGCTAAGCATGCGCTCCTACAAACGCAGGGTTACATAGATGTAGTGTTGATTTATGATTTCTTACCAACTGACGCATTCAGTCATTCATTTTTACAGGAAGCTCCAGACTGAACTTATTTTCATCTATCATCAAGAAAAATTAAGAGTGGAATACAGCTTTTAAACTACACTTCATTTTATGCCTTTTCAAAATCTATTTAATGACCCTGATTTCTATTCAAGACATCATGTCATGAAATTTAGTCTTGTCAGCACTGATACATCTTATTACGCAAGTCACCAAGCCAGTCTTTGTTAGTTGCCATGTGCTGCAGACACGGGAGGTCACTGATGGGCATTCAGATGTTATAATCAAAATTAATTGCACCATTACCAGCCACTTACCCTATCAGCACAAGCACATGTGTGGCTGAGACAGCTGAAAAAAAGGTCAATAACTTCCATGCACAACTAGGGATGCTCCCAGAATCCCAAGGCTTTACAGCCTTTGTCTGATGAGGGATATGCAGGCAATGTGCCCCTTCCCATCCAGGTTGTGGCAGGAATTCCTGTAAGTAGGTCAGCCAGCTGCAGGGCATCTCAAATGATCTGCAGGAAACATCTTTAATGTTAACCTCCAGAGCAGAGAGCTAGCCAGAAGACAGCCCACTGCACTGAGGCAAGTGGGTCCATGAGACATTACCACTCTGAGCCTGATCAAAATCACTACAGTCAAGTACAGCCACACTCTGCTGGTTCAAACCAGCTGTAAGTGTTGATGGGACAACACTGTCCTTCAGGAGTTTATACTGGCTCAAATATGAACCCACTTCTAGTTGATCAGGTACTACACATCCTCTCAAAATCGGCAAAGCCTCAGCATGAAGCAGGATGCCGACCATGGGCAGCACTACATGCTTGACGTCATTTCACAAAAAATGCCTATGTGTGTGCCTACATTTCAATAGGATTATTTTGCACTGTCAAGTGATCTAGTAACACACAGAGTCCAATCAGCTAACACACAAGCATTACTTGTTTAGTCAATACATTATATGCTTTTGGCAAAGACCTCAGGATAACATAGACAAGTAAATCAAGTCAGACACAGCAGCACAAAAATGCAGGGTTTATTTTCAGATGTTTCATAATACTAACATACAGACATCTTCACATGAGATGTCACTGTAGCATTTGCAAAGTTAAATTTTGAACAAAAGTCAGGGTGATAAATTCTGACAAAGTTACTAGGCTTTGAGATGAGAGACTCTCATTTTACCATAGAGGATAGTTAAGTGGAGATACCATTATGAGGTATTGCTTCATACTGGAAGTCTAAGAAAGCAACAAGCCAGCCATGGGCTCCTGGGTTTGCAGTGTGCTCCTCCAGATGCACTAGATCTCAATGAACAATGAAATTTAAAATTGCTACTCCCCAAAAATGCTGTAAGTTCAATCTTTTCTTAAAGAAAGAAGACAGAAGTCCTCCTGCACAAGTTCTGATATTTTGAAGCATCATTTTTTTACAAAAACAGATCAAAAGTATAATTAAGCATATTTATCTGCTCATATTAGTTCTTAATTACTCTAATCTCCTTACTCACATAGATGCTTTATTGTGATGCGTAAGAATTCAAGGAATTCAGATGTGCTATAGGACCAGATAGAAAATATAAAAAAACCCTATTTATAAAACAAAACACTAGAAATGCAAGGGAGTTGAAACAATGTCAGGGCATTACTAATAAGGCTACATGAGAAAATACTGAAGTACAAAATACTGCTGTTTATTAATGTTTCAGTGAGATTGCTTAGTATAGCTCAATGCTGTTAGTCCCCTGATATCAAAATTATTACCAATTAAAATATGGCGTATCCTAATGCTTTAAAAAAATGCAGCACATTTCCTTAATGCTTATAAAATCAAGAGCCAGAAATATGACCACTAAATAAATCATACGACAAAATACTAATATTTTAAACAAATTAATCCAATCATTCACTGTGTTTCTATGTTCCTGTTTACCTTGGATGCTCAAGGTGCAAATGACACTTTGACAGACATCTGGCAATTTTTTTCAACATGAAGCAGTGCAATTAGAGATGAAGACACATTTCCCTATTAGCAGACTACTATTTCACATAAAGCCAGGTACAGAAAGATTTCCATATTTCCTTTGGTTTGTGACAGTTTAGTGACTGTTTGGTTTCTGTGCTTCCAACAGTTTTGATATCCTGCTAAATCACCTACAGAACTGTGGATTAGGACTTTATTTTCAGTTTATCTAAACATAAATCTGAGATGTTTAAGAAAGCTAAGTATTAGGCAGCACAAATTCCATAAAACTGCTGAATATCATCACACAGGATACATTTGCTACACAGAACAAAAAAAAAAGAGGGGAAGGTTTGCAATTCTTTTTTAATATTAATGGAAAGCTGTTGCTCTGTGACTTAGATACTAGGAAATGTAAATCCTGTCTCTCCTGAGCAGAAAGGATATGCTGTAGCTCTGACCCAGCTCCTACATGGCAGGGAAACATTTATCAGCAGAAGTGCCCCAAAATTTTATTTAGAACCCTAATATGCTGAATGCCAGTAGTTAGTTCATGTGTATCTTTAACAAAAAAACACACACAAAGAAAGACTGCAGACAGTGTTAGTTACAATAGTGTGAAAGAAAAGGAAATTAAAGCAAGATTTACACAACTCACTTGAAGCGTGATCACTGAATTTCTGCTATACAGAGCGTACAGTGCTATTTTTTTAAATGAAATTTACGTTAGGTTTTTTTATAAATGTATGTGGGAAAGTACATTTTTGACACTGCTTTAACAGGAAAAACTAGATTTGACAACTATATTTTATAAAGACATAAATAAATATGGCAGATTAGGATTATCCCTGACTGGTTTGACCTAAGGAGCAATCCACAGTTGTTAAGGAAAGTAAGTAAGTGTACAGAGGAGGAAATTAAAGCCTAAAGATAGGAGTGTCAGAAAAAAACAGTATGTTTATGCAATAACAGGGACCAGATTGACTATCAGCATCTGGAAACAGCAAAAGACTATCTTACACAGTAAAAAAGCCATCACAAATTATCTCTCTCCTTCAAAATAACAAAGCAGACAAAGACAAGCTCTTTTCAGACTTCTGTGTATATAGAATTGTAACATAGGAGATACAAATTGGTTAAAATACTGCTAAGAATAGCACGAACAAGAAACAGTACTTCACTTATCACTTACTACAAGCTTCTACAGAAAAAATCAAACATCCAGATCTTGCTGTATTCAAATCATATACACATCTGGCAGTCCAAAAGTTACTTGTCTCGGATTTAATTTAAGCACCTTCATTACACAGTGTCGTTTACTACAAAACAGCCAAACATACATTCATGACCCTAAAACTATTTTTATAATTAGCATATTTTAAAGCATTATGTCAGACAGGCGCATCCAAAGTTTTCTCTTTTCAAGATACGTGGTCTGCATTAGTTACAGTAAAGAGTGCTTGCATTACTGTCCACACATAATGCAATAACTTGGTTTACAGGTCATTTATTTAAATGCTTTACGTTTTACAAAATACTTTAGGGGGAAAAAATAAAAAAAAAAAAAAAAGAAAAGAAGAAAGAGGAAATCTGCACTTCAGTTTCTCATTCTTGAAACACGCTACTTCTTGAGATAACTATGCTTTCACTCCTCTGCCCTGCAAAGGAACTGCTGAGCTTTATTGATTTTATCCCCATCAGCCCAAGGCCTGAATGTACATCACTGTAATCACACATCTACAGTGTGACTTCTGATGATCCTCAAGTTCTCCGCTTACAGCTGTTTAAGCCTCACAACACCCCTGTGAGGTAGGTACAGTAATATCCCCAATTTATAGAACCAAGACTTTTGTGAGTGTGGCACAATCATATGTTGTGTTCACTGACTGACCAGAGCAGCTTCTAAGCCTGCAGCCTTCAAGAAAACAGTGTTCATGTTCAGGTACTTCACGGAGCTAGGTGTTTGCACTGGCATGCTCCTTCAGGCCTGGAGTGGATAAGGTTAAAGCAAAGTGCTAGGCAGATTGCTGCTCTGCCACCTCAGGCAGGTTGTCTTGGAGTGTTTGTACAGGTGACTGGACTGGCTGAACCGCTTGCCACACTTGAGGCAGGCATAAGGCTTTTCTCCCGTGTGCACACGGATGTGTTTCTTGCAGTCTGTCAAGGTCAAAAACGTCTTGCAGCAGATCTTGCATGCATACTTGCGTGCACCTTCTACAACCAAGACATTGTGCTCCGATAAGGCCTTCTTGCATTTTGAAAGGACATCTGCAGATGCCCGTGTCAGCTGTGGTGGACCAGGTTGCGATGGATGCCCATTTTCAAAAGAAGTGGTCCCATTCATGATCAGCTGCGAACTAGATGAGTTATCTTGCATCTGGGAGCTCCTGACAGAGGTCACCACAGGCATTTTGGGGGCTATGCGTCGGTAGCCAGGAAAGCTGCTAGCTCCACCTCTTACTGAGCCCATCATTGCCCTTGACAGGGAGTGCAAGCCCAAGCCCGACCGTGGAAAATCCATGCCAAACTGTTCTGCTGCACGGTACCCAGAAGTCTGTACACAGGGGAGACCCATCACATCCTGCATTGGTCTAACAAAATGAGAATCTGCAGGCTCACTAAATGGATTCTCGACATGAGAGACAGTAGCAGATGAATGGCCACCAGCAGGCCCTGACTCTGGACTCATTAGGTAAGAGGCATCACTGTCCATTCTGCAGTCACTGGTGGTATTTGGAATATTGTCATCGCTGTTTTGATTGGCACTGAAACCACCATTTCTACTTTTATTTAGAAAATTTGAGATACTGAAGGTAGACTTGTGTTCCAGGTTATTTGATACCTCCATTATATGGATGTCTCCCACCCTATCAGTAGTGGATTGTGGGTCAGAAAAGCTACGATCACTGCTCTCAGGACTCAGTTCTATCTTCTCTGCACTCACTACTCCTCCTTCCACTTCAACAGACTCGCTCCCCTCTGCTTGGGAAGTGACATCACTCACCTCATCTTGAGGCTCCGGGGAACTCAAGGGCTCAGACTTCACCACCACCCTCATGTGCTCTTTTTCATTCAGGCTGACCTCTGGATTCTCACATGGGAAGTTGTTCTTCTCAGAAGCAGCCTCCTGGTCAAAGCTGGTTTCCACTTGTGTTGCCTGGGATGCCACAGACATCTGTGTAATGTTTCCTCCGCTGTTGTCAGACTGGCTGGGCACTTGAGCATCTTCCTGAGTACTGAAAGACTGATCAAACAAAATAGTATTATCCTCCTGGTTATCAGCAACAGCATCAGCCTTAGAGTTGTCCACAAGCTTCAGTGAATCCGGTGAGAAGAAATCTTCCCTTGAATGAACTACTGACTGCCCACTCTCTGCAGTCACATCAGAAACAGACTCATCCATGGTAGGCCTAATGCGCTGCCTGGCCCGATCTTCAGAAGACTGTTTACGTTTGTGGAGACGACGGATAGGGAAAGTAGTGCGCTGTTCAATGTTACTTCTCATAGAGGAGCTCAGAGTATTCGGTTGTTCCTCTGTGCTCTGAGTAGAATTTAAGGCAGAGCTCACAATGCTCAGTCCAAGCTGCTGCAGCATGAAAGACCTCTGCATGCGTGCATTTTGCTCTTGAACTCTATCACTCGGTGGAGACATCGGCAGTGTCCTGGTAGTAAGGTAGTGCTTGCATGCTTTAACAACAGAATTCAAATGTAAGTGAGAAGCAGCCAGCAAGACATCCATAACATTGCTCTCCCCAAGCATTAGTGTGGAAGTATACATCATGTCTATCAGAGCAGCAAAAGCTTCTGCTGTCACCACTTCGCTGTCCAGCTGAATCATATTCATAGTCTGATCTCCTTCTGCTACAGTAAACAGAGCTCGGAAATGTGTGCTACATGCTGCCAAAACAGAGCGATGGGCTTTGAAATGCCTGTTTCCCACCACAATGACACAGTCACAAAGCTGGCCGTGAAGCCTCTGGTAGTTGAGCTGCTGAAAGATTTGCTCAAAATGTCCTGGAAAATCCATGATCCTATAAAACAGAACAGAAGAAACTATAATATTAAAAATGGTCAAAGTCCTATTCAGACCACAGCCAAACTGGGCTTAACAACAAAAGATAACAGCTGAAACACAGATGAACAATAACTGATCTTAATTTACCACTGCCGCATTGGTACTTCATCAAAGTTGGCAATCTTGCAGGGGCAGACTAGGAATAAGAATATACAGGTTCTGCCATGGAGCTGACCTAGTATAACAGCTGCCTCAGCATCAGACATGTCACGGGCAGCTCTGCTGCAAACTGCGTTAACACAGGTCATTTCACATCTGTTAGCTCCTGTCCAAACTAAAACACACTCTTCAGTAAAACATTTAATCCTAGTTCTTAAAAAAATCTGTGAGTAATCTACTGCAGCCTTTGATAACCTCCTGCTGAAAAGTCTGAAAAGTCTGAACAGTAATTCTCATCTCACTTAATCCAGCTTCACCTTCCGTAAATGACTTTTGGCGCAGTTTCTCAGATACTGTGCAGAACTGACATTCAGGTATCTGCTTTCAACATAGAAAAAAACAGTTCATGGAAAAGAAGGGAGACATTTCTGTGCCAGGACAAGTGCTCAGCTCTTATCTCAAGCTGCCATCTTTCGCTATCAGAAGTGTAATACGGTTCTGTTATTTAGTATAGTTTATCAGCTGGGATGCACTGAAAGTCCTCTGTTTTTCCTACAAAATAAATGAAATGGCAGTAAGATAGAAGACTCGGACAACAATAAGAGCCATCACCATGCTTGCTAGTCCTTGCAAACCTTCTTGGTCCATAAGGAAGTTATAGAAAGCTTTTGACAAAATGATGGACTAATCAACAAGACAACTAGACAAACTCAGGGGTGTTTTCTTCTTAAATTCCCCTTAACAGAACATAAGTCAAATCTTAGTAGACTCACATTAAGACTAAGTAAGTGACTTCTGGGGATACTTTTTCTCATGATGAGTCAACAAAATGCAAGATTTAGGAAACAGAAAAGTGGCATGTATAGGGCACACACACACATTTCTGTGTTCGCATTTATTTTTCAATGGCAATACCAGAGTATCGTGTGACACAAGACAACTGTAAAATCAGCTAAATAAAAGGTCACGCAGAAAGAATTATGCTTTTGAAATGGGATCAAATACAAGTTTACCTTTTTAGCAATTCTGTCCTCAAATGTACGTGTTGTGAACAAAACATATTTGCATATATGCACAGTCATAAGCTATGTGAGTAAACTGCATACAAAGCTTCCCATAGTCACATTTGACTCAAACTCTTTGCAGGTTTCACTTTACACATCGATTTTGCTCTGAAGGTCGCTAGGCCATGGGCAGTGGCTACTAGTACACATATTCATTCAGAGGAAAAGGGGTACACCAGTTATTGTTGATTGTTAATTACTTTGCAGTTTTGTTCACCTGGATGGACATAGATGAACTACTTACTTAGAAGGATCAGCAGAAAAAGCAAAATCTCAGAGCAACTCCTGAGATCACAGGCATAGAGCAACAGCAGCACATCACCACAAAGGTTCCCTCAGCCTGCAGAAGCACACAAACACCAGCAGCTCAAAGTTCTGTGCTCTCCTTTACTGAAGGCAAAAGGCAGTAAGGAAGGCAGAACAGACCACAGACTACCAAATTTGAGACACATCCTGCTGTAAGACTGTGCTGGTTAAGGGTCAGAAAGACAAGCAATGCACTGAAGACCACTGATGGACTTACACACTTATGTATATGTAAGCAGGCAGCTGTGGAATTAGAAGTACTGTGGATTTCCAGCAGCACTTGCCTCCTACAAGGAAAGTACCTCTGCAATGCTCCCCAGCCTTGTATTATCACTATTAACATTTCAAGGGAAAGTGGAAAGGTTCTTGATCCTCTTTTATTAAGAACATACTTCTTTCGAACTCATTTGCAAGTTATTCTGACAGCAGCATGAGATTAGGTTTCTCAGTCACACCATCCACTGGCAGAGCTGAACAAGCACAAGCTGAATACATGCTGGTCCCATTCAGCAAGGGGACAAAGCTAGCCCCTTCCCCCTTTTCTATTAGTCCCACAGCTATAAACCATGTTGGACTTAAATACTAGTATCCTCAGTCAAAACTTGCCAGTGTCTCCAATAGCTACAGAAGGAGCCAGCAGAGAACTGTGCCCTGTAACGCTTCTTGTCATTACATAACAAAGTTTAGTGTTGCCAGGAGAGGTGGCTACAGACAGCTGTGGTGCAGGAAAGACTTACAGATACTCTCTGGTGTTAAGCCTGTCTTGAAGCTACTACGGACACTACTGTGTGGTGAACAGCTGCCATTTTCTGATTCCCAGGCTTACAAAATGTTTTAGGGGTAACCTGGACAAGCAAAGGGACTTGCTCAATTTTGCTGTACTTGACTAACATCAGGCTATATAAAATTAATGGAATTGGTAGTATAGTAGGTGAACAGATCTGAATTCATGGCAGAAAAGTGGCAAACTAGCTTAAAACACAAAGACTAAAACCACAAGGTCACAAAAGATGTCACAGAATGGCCTCAGACTGCCTCAACTGTCAAGCTGAAGTAGATACTGTTCCTCAGCTGAGAGGCAGCTGGCATTCACCCACCTCCTCCTTCTGTAATGGGACACAACATATGTTTTGCAGGTCTTTGCTGGAAAAGGATTTCATGACATAATCCGCTAGAAAATGAACCTTTGCCCTCTGCAAGGGATACAGGCTCACAAAGAAATGCAGTTCTACCTAAACACTAAAAAGCTGAAACTTCTGCTGGCAAGATATCTGCTGCCTTCAACTGTAATTGTTTCCTGAATATTTTAGAAAGAAGAAATAAATAAATGGCACTTTATGTCTTCCAGCAATGGAGAGGGTCCAGGCTTACTGGTGGCATCAAAAATCCACTAACCTGGCAGCACTAAGGCTATGATGCCTGAAATAACACCATAATGAGATTTAATCAAGTACTGTGGCATGGTACTCCCTTATCAGTATGAAGCTGTGTAATAAACCAGAAGAATTTGGGTTCGACACTTTATTTTTCAAATAACAGGAATGCAGCTAATACCTGAGTTTACTTCTTTTTAACTACCAATGCATATTTGACAGTAAAAATTACATTTTCAAACTAAAAAGCATTAAACAAGACAAACTTTGTAATTGCACAGTTTTTATTTCTACACATTTCCTCAGAGAGAAGTGTAAGACAAGGGAAAGGGAGGAAATACTTCTTGGTTCCCTCCTGGAGGAAGGAGGAACAAAAGAGCAGATCCTGAAACTCACTGATCTCCAGCAGCCAGGCAAAAGGAAGACTGGGGAGCCTATTGTGACAAGAAACACAAGTCCTGGCAAGAAATGTTTGGAACGCGGCAGAGGCCAGGACAGCTTCATGAATACCACTGCTAACACTACCCTCTGCCTCAGCTGCCCAGCACACCTGGTTAAACTAATGTCCTCCTTTGTTCCAGCAAGCACCATGCACAGACAATCCTCTTTGTAAGGAAGGTCCCCTCCAGCCAGCCATCCCTGCAAAGTTGAGAGGGGACTGCCAAATAATTGTTCATTTATCTTCTTTTGCTCACCTCCAAGACTGGCCAGGGGTTATACCAGAGATAACAGTCTGTTATTGACTTCATGGGACTAAAAGATCTAGGGGGAATCCACAGTCAAGACTGGGAGCTCCAAGGAACAGTTGTGTGGCTATATGCAGGGCTCATCTACACAGTGTACAATGCTACAGCCTGCCTGGCAGACGCCCTGGAAAACACCAGACACCCACCTCACCAGGAGAGGCAAGGGATCTCCTTTCCTTCGGGACTAGAACAGGAGGCACTGTAGTTTTAACTACAGTAACTTTCCAAAATGCAGCAGTGCTGAACCATTAGCAGCACCACCACCTACAAGGGCAGCTAAGACAGGAACAATTTGCTGTGCCTCATCTGCAACCAAGAATGAAATCATTTCACTTGTACCTTCACTGCAGAAAGCACAGGCCCAGTAGAGACTGCTCCAGCTTCAAGGGTCATTAGGAGCAAGCTGTTCACAAGCACTCAAGCAGTTCCCAGTCTGTGTACTGCTGTATGCCATTTTAGGAAACACACGGTAGAAGACAAAATACTTGAGAGCTCACGCATTGCCCTTATAAAGCCAATCCCAGGACGTGGTGTTCTTCAGAAGGCTGTATAATAATGCATTCCAACCAATGCACAGAGAAGACTGGAGGTATAAAACACCAAGCAACATGAGGACAGGATTTCACATCAGTAAAAACATTGAGATGGACTCCAGAAAGTAAGACAGGCTACAGGGATGGTCCAAGTTATTTCTGCCCAGGCAGGAATATATATCTGAACCAGAGAAAACAACCAGAACTTGTTTTGACCAATGATTTGGGATTTCAGAGTTCACAGAGTCCTTCCCTAGAGTCACCAAAAGTGACTGCATCCTTCATGCATCTGAAATAATACAAATCCCAGTTTTGCTTCAATTAATTTGGCTTGATATTTAACTTCTACTACACCATAAAGGCTGAAGTCCTTGAATCAGAATCAAGAAACAGACCCCACAAGTGAAGTTGAGATCTTGTACAAGATCAACTGAAAATTATAAAAACAGATTTGATTTGTATCTATCATATACTATCCACATACCATATTTGGTGAGATATCAGCTACTCCAGCTTACCAAATACATGCAAAGCATTTATGTCATTATCAAAATATGTATGAGTGGCATACTTCGGAACACACCCATTGTGTCTGTCTTCCTCTCCTGTTTCACTGATACCTCACCCTTCAGCAACAGCTGGCTGTAAAAACACCACTGAAACACCAATAGGCTGCACGTCTCATCATTCTCCTGTCAAGCCACTCAACATCTCCAGCACACGACGGGCGGTATCCCATGACATGGTGTGCAAATGCCTACTCGGATGAAGGACAGAGTTGCTCCCAACTGAGTAGCAAGTGGTTTCAGCAGTCAGTCTTTGCAGCCTTCAGGAGGCTCACAGCCAGATCCTGGGGGCACAGGGAAAGTCAGATGAAACATTCTGATGAATCAGATCCAGTCTGTGGGACTCAGGGGAAGCATCCGTGGTGCAAACAGCACACACTGAATCCAGCAGCCTTTTGGAAAGCAGCAGGAAAGAGAACAGCTTAGTTTTATTATTGAACAAATAACCACAACTGAAAAGAAACTATATCAAATTGTTTGGAATAACACTGTTTTAGTAAAACTATAATTTGTTTAGTAAAACTATAAAAATATACTATACTTGTTTAGCAAATACTGTAATTGTTCAGTAAAACTATACCAATAGTTTTACTAATAAGTAGAAATAGTCACAGCCGTAAAAATTTTAAGAGCAAGCCATGAAAAAACATCTAGCAACCTAGTCTAGTGGAAGGCATCCCAGTCTGCAGCAGGTGAGGTTGGAACTAGATGGTCTTTAAGGTCTCTTCCAACCCAAACCATTCCATGATTCTATGAAAACATGACCGTAATACAAACCTTCTGCCTATCTCTGGACTAAGGTCTATATGATAAAACCAGCAGCGTAAGAACCAAAGAAATACTCCTTCACATAATGCAGTTAAGCTACAGAACTCCTTGCCATGGGCAAGTACATGTGAATTCAACACCAATTATGTAGATGCACTGAAGAATAACCAACTGAGAGCTATTCAATATTCAGATGTCACCTCTACCTAGGGACGTCACTCAACCACAAGTCACTGGAGGCACAGGTTTATACACACTTACCTTTCTAGTTTTGTATTTTACAGCTTGCTTTGTTATTTCTGAAGAGTTTTAGGAGAGAACTAAGGGTTTTTTTTAAATGTAAGACTAATTTGGTAAAAATAAATAAGGAAACATTTTCTACCTAGCATTTTGATTATGCACTTAAAAAGGTAATTAGCCCTTGAAAAAAAAATATGCTCAGGATATATTTAAAAACTTGTCTCTTCACTGCTAGAGGAAAATATACCAACAGCTCATGAGAGGTGAGGCTGCTGCTATTGCTAGATGTCCACAGATTGCAACAGGAAAGTCAGAGAAGATGGGATTCCCAGAAGGCACAAGTGCATGGAGCATACGTATACACTACAAGAGACACTCAGCACTCATACATACACAGGTAGCAGCAAAGGCCTCATCCTGCTTTCCTCTCTGGCTGAAGGACACATGCAGGCAGGACCCCGCCAGCAGCTGGCCCTCCCAGTAGCTGTCCTGTGGGTCCTAGTCTCTCCATTCCCAGTCTGCATGCATACAAGTCGCGAGGCCACAGCCTGTCTCCAGTTGCCGGTAGACTGTCACAGGTACACAGAAACAATCTTGTAGATACCAGTGGTGTTACACCCAGAGCTGCCCTTAGAGACCCTGCAATGGATGAGAACCTGAGAGTTGATTCCCTCTCATGGTCATGAGAAGCATTAACAAAGCAGGTTTTTACAAAGTGTATTTGATAAAGTATATATATTTTTATCCATTATGACTATTTGTTGGAAAGAGGCAGGAAAACATGCATGCAGCTGTTCTATGACCATCACATTTGGCCATACCAGAGGGCCTGGCCAATGCTCTTGGTGTGACCAGCAGTGAGAAGGTGAGAAACTGCACGGCCTCATGAGTAAAAAATTTTAGATCTGGCATGAAGCTGGCTATGTTTCTGAGAAAAAAAAGCAGGCCTCTGAAGCCTCACCTATAGATGCACTGAGTGGGAATTTTCCCAGTTATGTGAGACTCCCAGCATCAGCTGCAATGGGGCTTCCCAGCTTGAAGTGTGGGCACAGATGATGATTTGGTGGTAATTGGCAATGTATTTCTTCTTAATCTCTGTTCTCTCTTTGCAGTAATGATTTCATGCATTGCTAATTTTGCTCTGTGCTATACATATATACAGATATCTCTGATTCGCTTTATTGTGCTTGTTTACTATATACATAGACATATACCTGATTCACATTAGTGTGCTTATTTGCTTTAGGGGGCTTGTTTAATGAACTGTGCATGTTATACGGCTACCATGTGATTGTTTTGAGTATCCTGCCTGTTTGCAAAACAGACCCACAAACCCCCTTGCTCCCAGTCCACTTCACCCACTCATCCAGTTTGATCTCCATTGGCTATTAGACACTCGCATACCCACACTGGCTTCAGTCAATGCCCCATGGACACAGTGACCCTCTGCCCTGTAGCTGTATTCATAGCAACCACAGATCCCTCACACAGGAGAAACAACAAGGAACTTAGAGAGGAGCAGGACAGATGGCACTGATCACATGCGGGGCATGGTCAGGCAAGCTTACTGACCAGCCAACTGCCTACACATGAGTATCACTTTTCATCCCCTCTCTATTTCCACACTTGTTCCTCCCAAAATCTCCTAAACTACTCCTTTGCTCCACTTCTGGTTTCTCATGTGCACATCCCATAGCAAGTCCCACGGGACTTTCAGATTTCCCTGCCGCCCTTGTATCTCTGCAGTGGGCAGCAACCCCTTTAGTATGACAGGACACTGGGCAGATGCTCTGCTGGATTGCCCTAGTAGGGGCCTGGATAGGGTGCTCCTTTCTTGGGGTTCTTCGTTTGGGTTCCCACTGCACCCCTATGCCCCTCTGGGCCTGTGGAGATGGGCTTGTGATGGGCTAGCTCCAGGGATGGCCTTGGGAGCAGCTCTGCAGAGTAGTGTTTAGGCTTCCCCTCCTGCTATTGCCTTTCCAAGCTCCCTTGGACTGTGCAGAGGAGCTTTGATCATGTTACCAAACATTCATGGTGTCACACAGTATAATATTCCCCATAGATGTGGTATATGTGGATGAATATATGGCCTAAATTTCTTAAACTAAGCTTTCCATATTAAGAAAGCATCAGGATTAAAAATACCTAATTGGGAAGATGATATGCAAGTGTTCTGAAATTCTAGGGAAAAATACCTACAGTTTACAGTTACATAGCTTGTTCATTCTTTTCTCATTAGCTATTAACCTCAGAGTCTGTCAACTCCAACCAAGTTTAACAAAGACGAGACTGAATTCCCGTATTTTGGTGCCTGGTTACAGAAGCAGACAAATTTACAGGGACAACTTTTCATATTCTCTTAACACCACAAAACACCCAAACCCAGCCAGCCAATCAGTTTGAACATACAGCTACCAAAAAAGCACTCATGCAGCCATCTGCCCAGCCGGGAAACACAAGGGACAGCTGGTAACACAACTCATAGCAGGACAAGGGATACTAGATCTTTCCATAGGAAATCAGATTTTATTAGCACATATTTCTACTACTTCTAACGCTAATGGTTTCTTCATATGGTTTCTTTCTATTTTTTGTATGATTAGCATTGAGAATACTTTGTAGACTTACACTGTAATCCTGAGCCACTGTTAAAAAGTTAAACACATGCAGTCAAATATACAAAAAAACTAAATGCAACCTCAAGTTCCCCCTAAGGAAAGTTTGCAAAGTAATTGATTTTGTGTTACTAAAACAACAAAAGCTGACTCAACTATATTATTCATTAGAACGGTATCAGAAGAAATCTCACATACAAATATATTAATGAAAACTTCAGACTAAGTACTTGTTTCTCTTTATCAGGTAAGTGAAGGACAATTTATAACTTGTACCTCAAATCCCATTCCCAATAATCTGTGTTTAAATACAGTCGGTATTCTAGGTACCAAGCTTGCAGGAATTCCCGAAATATAGCCAAAACTTGAGAGCATGCCAACATAACTGCTTTCCCCTTAGCTTAAATAACATTTTACAAAACATTACTATGCACTTGTACTGTGCTTAAGCAATATGCTTGAAAAAATACACCTCATATAAAGCTCCCCTGAAGCCTGAACTACACATATAAATCTAGGTAGGAGTCAGTGATATACGAGTTATTTCAGAAAATGTTTTCTACCAGCAGTTAGGTTTTTAACCACCAGTTGGGTTTTTAACAAGTCAGCAGCACAGTGGGAGCAGAGAGGCAAGAAGAAACGTAAGTCTTCACTTTGACAATCTTCTCCAAGTTTTGTCACTTCAAAACATGGATGGTATGCGTTTTGTGCTCTGAGAGTGTTTTCAATCTGAACATATGGTGAAATTTTAGTTAACAGTTGTTAAAACAGTTTCTGTATCTGTGCCATACAACTACAGCAGACTCCAGTGTTACATCACTTTTGTGTATGTGACAATACAATGAGTGCCAAGCATGAAAGGCATTTTGCGTGTGTCTGACAAGCGCCTGCAACTACTGGCTTTCATGACTGACAGTTAAGTTTACACCATCTCATTTGAGGTGATTCCTTAGCCAAGTTTTATATATAGTTCTACTCACACAGTTTATCTCCCTATTTATTGTCAAGCAGGATGAGTTACAACTTGTCTAAGAATCAGAAAGAATAAACCGCACTGCAAAAGCTGCTGCTGGTTACACCAGCCCTCCAGAAAAGAGATTAAAATATGGTTTAGTATTTTCTCATCATCTGAAAGGTACTGCAAATAGATAGTCTATCCCATGGCAACACCAAGTCATTAACAAACAGTAACCGCACAGCTTGCCAGGAACAAAAAACATCTTTGAAAGAAGCAACAAAAAGCTTCCTAAAAATGGCTAAATTTTTCCTAGGCACTGAAGAGATACTACCTGTGACATGGCCATCTTTCTGTTTTCTGACATTTCCACTCACTTTCTCCCAACCCTCTGACGCACCTCTTGGTCTCCAGATCCTGCAGTGTAGCTGATGGTTCAGAGGAAGACACACAGGAGACTGAAACATCACACTTACACATTTTGATGCACCATCTCATCTTGTCACCAGGGGGGTTGTTTCCTTGTTGTAATTCCACTGTTTAACACACCTACATTGCTGTATGTTCTTAACTCGTAGAACACTGTCCCCTTGTAATTCTTGGCTAACCCCTTCACTGATTCAGCTCCAAGGTCAGTACCATAGCTTTCATAGGCATCAGTCTCTCTCAAGAGTTTACATATGCTTTTCAGGTCAACTTACAAAGGCACAGTTTTTGCTAGGTATCAGGAAGAAACAGATAATGATAACGGATTCTATTCTTGATCTTGGGAAGCTAAAAAAACTGTATCTAGATATAAGAAAATGGTTGCTCCCCAGAGCATAAAAGGTTTTATAGGCACTGCACAAAGAAACACCTGAAGACAGTTGTTTGGGCACTACCACTATTTGACTTATTTACAAAGGGAAACGCAGAGAATGCTGCTACACAGAACTGGCAGTAAAGCCATTTAAGGGCATGGGAAGATAAACTGCCATCAACAAGGATTGATTTGAACTCAGTTATGTTATCAGTTCAAAAAACTTCTCCTGAGATTCACAGTACCACGGCAGTCTCTGTCACTGCCATGGTTCTCTCACAACAATGTCCATTGCTGCAAAGCAAACTTAGTTGTCAGCTTCTCCTGCCTACCATCACCCCAGTTTATTAACCAAACAAGAAACACCATGCAGAAGCAAAGGTGTGCAGGCACAGATCCCACAGGCAGCTCAGCACCAGCATGATGTCTTCTTGCTTAACACGGCAATAATTTCTAAATCTAGCTCTTCAACTTCACTATTTACCAGAGATTCAAGAATTTTAAACAACCCTGCTCAACAACCTTCCTTGCTGATTTCTTTGCCTAAGCTTTTAACCCCAGTGAAATTAAGAGTCAACTGCATACACAGGTACTTTTGCCAGAAAATGGTTTAGATTGAAGTAAGAAATATTAGTCTGCCACCACCACAATGGACTCATTTGTATTACACATCTTTAGCCAAATCAAATAACTATATCCACATAACCAATTCAACAGATGACTGATGCATTTCAAATGAGAACTGCTGTCTGCTCCTGATCTTCCCAAACTCATTTCCAAAATTCATCTTCTAACATTGTCATTTTACCCTCATGGATGCACTGCACAGTTCTGTTTATTTTGGCATTGTGAGGGGTTTATAAGCCCCCCACCCAACTGTTCTCTGACTCCCTCTCCTCAGCAAGATGCAGGAGAAAGATGAAAAGCCTTGGAGGTTGAGATAAGGATGGGGAGATCATTCACCAATTACCATCTGAAACACTCAACTTGGGGAAGATTAACTTAATTTATTGCCCATAAATAAGAGTAGGATAGAAAGAAAAAAAAACCAAATCCACATTCCCCCCATCCTTCTTCCCAAGCTCAACTTCACTCCCAATTCTTCTACCTCTTCCCCGCAACCAGCGTAGGGGAAAACACAGTGGGGATGGTGGTCAGTTCATTATGCTTCATCTCTGCTGCTCTTTCCTCCTCACACTCTTTCACTGCTCCAGTGCAGGTCTCTCCCACAAGGTGCAGTCCTTCAGGATCACACAGCTCCAGTGCTGGTCCCCCATGGTTCACAGGTCCTGCCGCCAAACCTGCTTCAGCATGGGCTTCTGTCTCCATGGGGCCACAGGTCCAGGCAGGAGCCTGCTCTAGGGCATGCTCTCATTAGGCTACTGCTTCCCTCAAGGCACTCCACCTGCTCCACTGTGGACCTTGATGATCTTCAGATGGACAATATCCCTAACCATGGTCTTCACCACCAGTTGCAGGGAATCTCTGCTCTGGCACCTGGGGTACCTCCTCCCCTTCCATCTTCACTGATTGTGGTGGCTGCAGGGCTGGTTTTCTCACATTTCCTCACTCCTCTCACAGCTGCTGTCGCCCAGTGTTTTCTAGCAGTTCTTAAATATGCTATTTGGCCAGCAGCAGGTCCATCTTGAGCTGGCTAGAACAAACTCTGTCCTGTATGGAGTAGCTTCTGGTGTCTTCTCACAGAATAAACTCCTGCAGCCTCTCAGCTACAAAAATCTTGCTACAAATTCCAGAAGAGGCATGTACTAATGAAGAATTTGAAAGAACACATCGTCCTAATCACGATTTGAAAGTCACAATACAGGGTTACAATTTACAAGATGTGAATGCATTACACCGAAATAACTAAATTCCTTCTTAATAATTTTTGAAAAGTGGAAGAAGCAGCTTTTGTTGGTCCAGAGATGGTAACTTCCTTCTCTGTTTTGGCCAGGACTACCTTTTCTTAACAACATATGGATTTACAGCAGAACCTAACATAGTTACCAGCTTGACCACTGCGGAGTTTGTCTTTGTTAGCACAACCATGAGGAAAACTGGCATCTACAGGTGTAAGCGCCACAGACATAACGCATTCCAGAGAAGCAACTGGTGTGCACACAACTTTTGTACACCAGTAGTACACGTAACATCTCTCCACCAGAACGCTGTCCTCCACAAGACGGGATATGGTTCAATTATCAAACATCAGTGCACACTCAGCAGAAAAGACACCCCAGAAATTCCTTCTCTAACGCAGCATCTCAAGTCAGCATAACTGCTGTGTATGTCATGAGAAGGTTGAAGCCAAACACATTTCAAGAAGTCCCAAGGCAGAGGCCAAGCACCAGCTCTATTCCACCGGACACTGGCTGGAGGAGAGCCTGACCACTGCAGGCGCCCGGCATTAGCTGGTGTGACCCTGCAGACACCAGCCCGTGCCTGAACTGGCCCACGGAAATGAACAGCACATGGAAATCCCGTGAAGGGAGCTGCGGCGCCGAGAGAAGCGAAGCCAGCACCAGCCAGCACCAGCCCGCAGGGCCCGCCTGCTGCCCTGCGGGTTCTTCTCAACATCCATCAGGACCACGCTCTCTGCCACCGGCTGAGCACCTATTGCTACTGCTACTGCCAGCAGCAGCTGCTCATTCCGCAGCACCGGCGGCGTTCTGACCCATTGAGCTCTGCCCCGGGCGTGCTCCGGCGGCTGCTCTGTCCCGCCAGCAGCGCACCGCCCTCCCAGGCACCCCGGGCTACCGAGGGCTCCCAGCTGGCCCAGGAGTGCTGCCCGGGCCGGGAACATGAGACGGGCAAGGGGCGTCCGCTGTAGCGGGAGAGCTCCCTGCCCGGCAGCCCGCGTCACCCGCCCCTCCCCCGCTGCCTGGCGCCGGCACCACCCGCCGGGCCTGCCACCGCCCCCGCCCCCGCTCACCTGCGGTCCCCGCCCCCCCGCTGCCTCTGCTGTCCGGTCGGGAAGGGCCGCGGCGGGGCGCCCTGGGCGGCAGGAAGGACCGGCCGAGGCCGAGGCCGAGGCTGAGGCCGAGGCTGAGGCCGCTGCCGCCGTCCCCGCGGCCCACGCTCGCGGCTCCGCCCTCACGGGTCCTCCGCGGCAGCAGCGGCGCCGTCGGACGGAAGTGACGCCCTCGTGCAGCAACCCACTCGGCGAGCGTGGGCGGACCCGCCTTCCCGGCCGTCAACCAGTCAGCGACCTCATTACTAATAGGCGACGGCACCGCCGTCTTGTTCCTAGCTCCGCTCCGGACACGACAATAAGCGCAGCCGTGATTGGGGGAGTCCCGCTTCCCCGGGAGGCAGCCATGGCCACCGCCACCTGGCGCTACCGCGGGGCCCTCTCGGAGCAGCCGGCGGTGCTGGGTGAGGCGGGAGCCGGGATGGGGCGAGCGGGAGCGGGGTGGTGGGGCACGGCCGGGCCGGGCCGCCCGGGCTTACGGCCCCTCTTGGCCGCCTTGCAGTGCGGTTCTCCAATGGCAAGCTGCAGCGGACCGGCTCCATGCGGTTCACCGTCTACCGAAACAAGGACACGGCGCACCCTCGGAAGAAGCACCGGAGGATTTTGGTAAGGGCCCTCCTGAGGAGCACGCTCCCGCGGCCGCCTGTAGCCGGGCCTCGTGTGCGCAGCGGCTCCGGTGAGGGCGGCCGCGGAAGCCTGGAGCTGCTCCCGCCCCGAAATGGTACCGTCAGCGGTACGTACCGCGCGGCTGGTACCGTCTACCCGCCGTTGTGTTGCCGTGTAACGAGGGTTGCGCTGCTGCAGCCCAGGCATGGAGAGTCGTGCCGGGAGGCAGCAGCGCCTGTCGGAGAAACAGAAGCATAGATTCATAGAATAGTTTGAGTTGGAAGGGACCTTCGTTCTCTTCTGCAGGCTGAACAGCCCCAGCCTTCTCAGTTCTTCATAGCAGAGGTGCTCTATCCCCCTGATCCTTTTTGTGGCCCTTCTCGGGACCCTCTTCAGCAGCTCCATATACTGAGCTATGTACAGCTCCTGTACTGAGGAGTCCGGAGTTGGACATGGTACTCCAGGTGGGATCTCACCAGAGCAGAGGGGCAGAATCACCTCCCTTGACCTACTGGCCGCTGTCCTCTGGATACAGCCCAAGATACAATTGGCCACCTGGGCTGAAATCACACATTGCCCGCTCATGTTCAGTTTTTCATCCCCCAGTACCCCAAGTCCTTCTTGGGGTTACTCAATCCCTTCATACTCCAGCCTTTACTGATACCAAGGATTTACCCAACTCATGTGCAGGAGTCTGCACTTGGCCCTGTTATGAGGTTTGCGTGGGCCAAACTCTCGAGCTTGTCCAAGTTCCTCTGGATGACATCCTGTCCCTTGGGCTGGCCCACTCTGCTTCATGTCATCTGCAAATGTGCTGAGGGTACACTGAATCCCACTGTGTCACTGATGAAGACATTAAATAGTGCTGGTCCCAATACAGACTCATGAGGGATACCACTTATCACTGATGTCCATCCAGATATTGAGCCATTGACCAGTACCCTCTGGATCCAGGTGGGAGCTGCACCCACACCTGTGCTGAGGATGCACCAGGGATCCCTACACTGGGAGGTAGCAAAGAGTTTTCGCCTTTTATTTTTGCTGTTGTTTCTCTTGTGGCTGCAGTCGTGGCAGCTCCTGCAACTAGGAGCTGGAAACCTCTGTCAGACACTTGGTCCCATTTGCAGGAAACTGCATTTCCTCTTCAGACACCTGCCTGCTGCCCTGTTCCAGCTGTTCTCCTTACTGTATAGTGCACAAGGCTCAGAAAATCTGTGTTGAGCTTTGCTTTGTTGCAAGTTTAGGAAAAAAAAAACCAAACCAAAACATATTCACAGCTTAGCCCCAGGCTTCGTGGCAGAGAGGACTGTCTTCCAAATTTCACAGAATCTCTGGGATTTCAGAGGGAATTAGGGCAGCAGCAGCATCTTGGCCTGCACGGGAAATAGCGTGGCCAGCAGGGCCAGGGTAGTGATTGTTCTTGGCACTGATGAGCCCGCATCTCGAATCTTGTGTTCGGTTTCAGGCCCCTCACTAGAAGAGAGACACTGAGGTGCGGGAGTGGGTCCAGGGTAGGACAGTGGAGCTGCTGAAGGCCTGGAGCACAAGTCTGATGAGGAATGGCTGGGGGGCCTGGGGGGGCTTAGTCTGGAGAAGAGAAGGCTCAGGGAGACCTTATCATTGTCTACAGCTACCTGAAAGGAGGATGGAGCCAGGAGGTGGCTGGTCTCTTCTCTCAAAGAACAAAGGATAGGGCAACAGGAAACAGCATCAAGTGATACCATGAGAGGATTAGACTGGAGATGAGGAACAATCCCTTCCTCAAAGGGTGATGAGGCATTGGAACAGACTGCCCAGGGCAGTGGAGTCGCTATCCCTGGAAGTGTTCACAAACCATGTAGACAAGGCCCTTAGTGACATGGTTTAGTGGTGGCATTGGCAGTGTTGGGGACAATATGACTTGATGATCTTAAAGGTCTTTTTCAACCTGTTTGATTTTGTGGAGTTCTGGTTCTTATGTGGGCTGCTGCCATAATGGAGGTAGACGTGACAGGGTGTGGCAGAACAGGAAAGCCCTGGGCAGGATGGGAGAACCGTTCCCTTGCTTTGCAGAGCGCTCTGTGCTGGTGAGCCATGCTCCCCGCACTTCTGCAGAGACCCACAAGGTGTCTTTGGACCCTGGAGAAGTGGGTGTAGGTTCTGCAGGGCCACTGTGGTTTCTGTGGAGCATGTCATGATCACACCTTGCTCTCTCAGGCTTGGCATTGTGGGTTAACTCTTGGAACAGAAAAGAATCTGAAAAATTTCAGTATGGGATGTTTGCGATTAAGGA
This sequence comes from Myiopsitta monachus, assembly GCA_017639245.1. Lineage (NCBI taxonomy): Eukaryota > Metazoa > Chordata > Aves > Psittaciformes > Psittacidae > Myiopsitta > Myiopsitta monachus. The sequence goes on from CM029941.1 coordinate 81,244,163, forward strand.
TATCGAGACGGATGTGTGAGTAACTTTTTCACCAGAGCTGAGTATGTGCTTATTTGACAAAATTTGATATATACATGGTATTCTTAGGCAAAGGTTGAGGCACTGAAGTTGCGTGTGTTCATGATTCATTTTAATAACCTAGAGGGAAAAAATGTTTGAAAATGAAAAGCTGTCACTTAACAACTGGTCATGTCCATTTGGTCACAAAATCTGATGTGTTATGTTTATGCAGTGAACACAGTGGATACTTTATCAAATTTTTTTGTTGTTCTTGTTAAGTTACATTATAAGGAAATTTCTATCTTTTTCACTGAAGGGAGAGCCAAGATTAAAGTCAGAAGTTGTTTTGTTCTGCTGTTGTTAAGTTTTACAGCTGCCGATACATGCATGATTCACTCAAGGAATAAATGGCTTTTCAGCCGTTTTTTTTTTCATCCAATTGTGAGTAATTGCAATTACTCAGGAGAAATACACAGTAGTGTAGTAGAAACACAAATATTTTGAAATACATTTAGGTGGTTGAGGCATTCATGGTAGTGCTGGCTCTTTTTTATATCAGTGAATTGCAGCCACTTAGCAGTACTAGACATGTAGGTAGATCATTGAAAATGATATTACACACATAGGCTCTACATTTAAATTACTATTCCCATGATTTCTTTGCAGCAGTTCCTCATCTTCTGGCTGAGGTGCAAGCTGAGGTAGAATTATACGGCATTGGTGGTCTCCACTTCAAGAAATGTTGTCTGTTAAAGGTTTTGACCTGAAGCAGAGTGTACCCAGGGTGGGCTAGTGATGGCTGATGCCTGGGATTGTAGAGCTCTGTGGCACCAGGGAAAATGAAATGCAGAGAAGGTTATTCACCATGCTGTACTCAAGTAATTTTCCTTTGGTTTTCAGGTCTCAGAAACTGAAAGGCTTTCATATGTGGGGAACAACTTTGACAGCGGAGCTATGAAATGTAGTTCCCTATGCAGGTATGGATTGCTAATAAAATGGGGGCACAAACTTGGAGGTAGAAGCAGAGGCGTTGCTCATACACAAATTTCCTGGTAGCCTTTCTTAAATGTGGCTCAGAAGTTCCCATGGAGGCCGTGATTTGATTTATTGGGAGTCTCCAGCATCTGGCAGCTGCATTGTTTGTGCACTTTACATCCCTTTGGGAGTTGTGATGTTTCATACAGTGTGTATTTGAAAAGGTCTTCAGAAGGAAAAGGTAAGGAGATGGTTTGATGTAATTGAGATGTATGAATAATAGCTTTGTTATTAAGAAGCTATAAAACTAATGTTAAGAAATTGCCAAGATCATCTGCTGCTCTCCAGGAGCCTTCTGGATCATTAATCACTGTTTAACTTTAGGGCCACAGGACAATATTGCTATGTGAAATAACAACCGCCACACACTGTAGAAGGAAGCATTGGTGAAATTGACAGCCTTTATGTGTCCTGGTGTAAGACTGTGACCTTTGTGCCATTGGGGCAGATCCCACTGGTCTCTTCTAAGTATCCTGTATGTGAAAGCTTTCTCAGTCTCTACCAGAACACTGCCAAAAGAGTAGAGAGCCAGTGTGAAATAGTCTTGCCTTGTTATTCCCAAAGGTGTTTATTTTCTACTTTGATGCATATTATTGCTCCTACTAGCCTACACAAAACTGAAATGCATTTAATGTGCATGTCAGGATCTTGGTACCAAGTGCTTTGCTCTGTAGATCCATTCTGCTAGACCCACGTGGTTCGCTTGCATAGCTCATCTCTTCTGTAGTTGGACTGTACTGATATGATTTGTATCTGACTAGTTAAATTACAGGTGAGGGAGTGAAAAGCAGAGCTGTGTACAGCGTTTAGGGAGAGAAGGTGTTCTAGGTGTCGGTGCCCTGGTGGTCCAGTGTTCTGAGTAAGTCCAGGCATTAGGAAGCATTTCTTTACAGAGGTGATGTTCAGACTCTGGGACAGGTGTACTAGGGGGCTGGTTGATGCCCCAAGCCTGTCAGTGAGAGGTATTCAGGCAATGTGCTTAATAACATGCTTTAACTTTTGGTCAGCCCTGAGTTGGTCAGGCAGTTGCACTAGGTGATCACTGTAGGCTCCTTCCAGCTGAGATACTCTATTCTGTAAAAGGAACAGGTTTCACCTCTGCAAATAGTCTTATCAAAATAATACTAGTACTACTCTTCTTTCTTTTCTCTGGGAAGTGAAACAAGGAGAACTGGACCTTCAGATATAACAGTCTTCAGTTTAAGATACTATAGCTGAAAAAAGGCACCAAGAGGCTTTTTCTTCTTGAGTTTGAAAGACAAATTTAGTTTTCTGAGAATGTATGATACAGATATCAATGCAGTATTATTTCTAGGCAGATTTCGCTGTCTTATCTCTGGGCACTGATTAAGAGATGGTTTCAATGGCTTAAGTTGTTCTTACCTGCACCTCTAAAGATCTTGAGCTATAGACACTAACAAGGCAAGCTAACTGCTGATAATATGTTCAGCTTCAGGTATTAGTTTTGCATTAGGTGTGCATATGCCTCAGGATCCACAGAGATGCAGGCAAGAAACAATTAAGTAATTTCTTGCTTTTCTTTCAAGTTTTCCCATGCCATCCTTCTGTCCCTTTTCTCCCACATCTGCTTCAGCTGCAGGTATGAGGGTTTCCTCCCATGGATCCATTCCTGTAGCTCTTAGCAGCTGTCAGGCTAAAACTGTGCATGCACAACTGCTCAAGTAAGTGTAACAGGGAGCAGAAACTACCTCTGATCAAACCACGCTCTTTATTCTGAGTGGAAAGTCTTTATTCTGAGTTGAGTCCACCCAACCTCATGGCTTCCTGGGACAGCGGGAACTGTCCAGAAATACTTTCTGGCCAGGAGGTGCTGAGGTTCCCACTGTATGTGGGCAGCTCCTCTGAGAGCACAGAATGTTGCTGTCACTGCAGCAGGCAGCCTGTTGTGCAAGTGGGTTTTGGCTTCAGGAAGTGTGTTTTGACTTCTAGGAAAAGGTGTTCTGCTGTGGAAGTTCAGGTACCAGTCAGAAGGGGTCATATGGAACGAACTCTTCTGGCTGGATAATAAACTGGTGCAGATGATAACTTGATCTGTGTTAGCCAAGGGTGACATACCACCTGTTCTTCTTGGTGGGTCATGAGACAAAGTGAGGAGCTGCATAAATCAACCATTTGGGCTTGCTCCTCTGAAATGTGGGATGAAAAGGAAGTCCTGAGAGAAGTTAGCATATTTCAGAAATGGCAAAGTCACATTTCCAAGGAGCATTGAGGATTTGAAAGTGACCTGTACTAAGCAGAGAACTGGCCACAGGGAGCCAAAGCTTAAAAAACACAGGCAACTGCATAGAAGCACTATACGTAACATATATATAACATAGAAGAGAAACCAAAGGTCCTGGCACATCAAAAAAGGCAAAAGACAATTTAGCATTCTGGAGCTAATTTAGTTGTCATAAACTTCTACATTTACTTAGGGCAAGAAGTCTTTATATTTTTATATATGTGCATGCCTGCGGTAACTTGCTTTACTGTGACATTCTAAATGTGCTTTGAAAACTTGTATTTGTGAAGCAGAATAGTTGGCAGAGGGTGAGGAATACACATGGCTTTGCGCTATATATTTTAAAACATCAGTTCCGCTGGACTGTCTCTCTAATGACTTGCCCCTCTTCTTCCCAGGTATTTTGTTGGTGTGTTAGACAAGGACTCTGGGCAAATGGAAGTGTATAATGCTGAAATATTCAACATGCAGCCCTTGTTGTCAGGTAAGAAGATACTGTGTTTAAACCCAGCACCAGAGTCACAGCATGCTAGACCTATGTATGCATTCAGCTATTGACTGTGTGATTGCTGACAGCAAAACTCTTGTTTTCTCCCTGGCTGCTCTTTCTTTGTCATTTCTGCCTTATTTCCTTAGCATGAACAAAGGAGGATACATTACACTCTCCCTCTGAAGCACTGAATGATGTGGAAACGGGGAATAAATTAAGCTGAGATTTAGGGTGGATGTTAGCCAGAGAGCATTATAGGTGGGAGGGTGGAGGTTCTGGAGGTGGTAGCAAAGTTGTCACTGTTCAGAATAGTGTAGCCTTGTCTAGGTGTGCTCTGCTGGGGGAAGCCTAGAAATTGTCAGGTCAAGGGACCAGATCACTGAAAAAACAGAACAGCTTTTCTTCAGCAGAACTGCTTTTTGTTACTGAACTCAAGAGGATAACCCAAAGCTCCTTTGGAAGCTTATTTTTTCCCCTGTGCTGCAGTCCATGTGTTATGCTCATAGAGTTTATAGCAATAATTGGCCTGTCTTTCCTTTTGTGTTGTAGGTGTATACTCTCTTACTGGATGTGTTCTTTAATTAACAAAGTCCTGTGGAGGAGATCCTGAAATGATATGCTAAGTGTTTTAGTAATGGATTAGAGCTAAAGGGATATCAAATAACTGTGCTGTCCTTGCTCCTGCAATCCAAGCATACTAACTTTTGTTCTTTTATAGATAACTTGGTACCTGATGACACAAAGGATTATCAGAATAAATCCTACAGGGAGAAGGTAAAGTTGAAATCCTATATCATATTCTGCTGTGATCCCACTAACAGTGGTAGACGATACTTATCTGAGACTGTGATGTTTGGTTTACTGCTGGGTAAACCTGCGTAGTTTCAGCACTCCTTCTGTGCCTTACAGGTCTATGAGGTAGTGCATTATTAGTGCCTACCTTGCAGAATTTTCATAATTATTTTAGGTTTGATTACAATCCAAGTTACTTCCTGACCCTTGTGGATCAGAGCTTGTTGCATGGTTGGGTTGTGCTCAGTGAAATGTTTCAAGTTTTCTTAAGAGAGTGAATGTGGAACAAGTGGTGGTTAGCTGAGTTTTCCTCTTGTGTGCAAAGTGTCTTCAGTTCAGCAGTGTGTTTCAGTTTGCATCTTTCTTGCCTAGATGGATTTGTGCATTGAGGCCTTTGGTACAAGCAAGCAGAAGCGAGCTCTGAACTCTCGGCGAATGAATGCAGTGGGCAGTGATATTTTTAACGCAGCTGTGACAAAAGCAGCGGCAAACGTTATAGATGCAAAGGGAGTAACAGGTAATATTATTGTCTCAGGGGTTTAATGAAGACAATCAGAAGTCCCTTTTTCTGTCTGTTCCTTGTCAAGTATGGTAAGAAGAAATGAATTGTCTTTGAGTGACCAAGGAGGCAGCTGGAGAAGGGCACATGTGGAAGAACTCACAGATCTGCCTAGTGGAAAATGAACCACTTCCTTCTAATCCTGCTAGTCTTGCTGTGGGAGTTGCCTGAAGGGGGAAAGATTCCTGTGGCATCAATGTCCCTGGCCATTATTGGGAGCTCCTCTGGGATTTCCTGGGATTCAGTGTTCTGGGAAAGGCAGTGCATTCACCTGGTCTGAACTGAGACAGTGAACATTCATCAAGGTGAACTGTACCACTGGCTTCACAGTGGCATGTCTGTGTAAAATTGTCATTGTCCTAAATCAGGTCACAGCCCCACCAAGTGCAACCTATCTGTTGTGAGATAGGTTGATGGACTTAGGCTTCTGCTATGGATAGGTTGATGGACTTAGGCTTCTGCTATGGAAGAGCCTGCAGCAAAGAGGCACTCTGCCATGGGCTTAGTTATTGTCACTATTGCAGTCAACATTCACTCTCCGAAGCATCATATTGAGCTGAAGCTTCAAGGAGAGTTGATAACCCCACTGCTGAGTGCTAGTGAAGCTGCATCTGTATCATGTCAGCCAGCCTGTGCTGCCCTGTCCTGATCAAGAGGGAGGTGAAGAAATGATGGAGGAGGGACCATGCAACTGACAAGGAGAGGTAGAAGGAGCTGAGCTTGGTTAGTCTGGTAAAGAGGAGGCCAAGGAAGACCTAACAGCAGCCCACAGCTACCTGAAGGGCAGTCAGAGCCAAACCCTTTTCAGGAGTACCAGGCAGTACAACAAGAATCAGTAACACAAGTTGCAGGGGTAACTGAACCTTGGGAGGACCAGATGGGAGACTGGGGAAACTGTCTTGCCTTGGAGGGTTGTGGAGCCCTGGAACACATCCCACAGAGGTGTAGACACCTCATCCTAGGACTTCCAAGCTTTGAGAGGACAAATCTAGGGTTGCACTGATACCGTGCTGTAGACAGTGCTACTCTGAGCAGGAGGTTTGACAGGAGACCTCCAGAGCTCCTTTCCACTAGTGCTTCTGGGATTGTGAATTTCATTTGCTATGAATGGGAGAGATGTCTGTTGACTGTAGAGCCCATCAGCTCTTGTCCCTTCCGTTCCAGCTGGATAAATGTCTGTGCTCTTGAAGCTGCTTTGTGCCAAATGGCTCTCCAGTGGATCCCATAGTGCACAAAACATATACTGTCCACCCTGCAGGCAAGAGATGCAGCAGCAGCAGCAACCAGTTTGTCTGGGTGCACTTCTTTCCCAGATTTTTATCTAGTCTGGAGAGGCTTTTCTAAATTTTAAGGAGCAGAAAGTTCTTTGTAGAAATGATGACACTATGACAAAACCCAGGATGCTGAGTACATAGCAGGCATGTCAGGAACTGTAAGCCTTTCTGTGCCTGTGGGAATGCTTTCTGTACAGTTAACACCTACATGTGTCAGGAACAAAACAAAATGGGGAAGAGCTCTTGCCTTTTCCTTACTACTGTCCCAAGTGAGAAACTGAACTGGTGTTTTAAACTAGTGTTTAGTCACAACACAACTGGTGTTGACGCAAGAAACACCATTGAGTAGACTTGTATTTAAAGAAAGGATTTGGGTTGTGGTCGTTTTCTCGGTTGTTTTGTTTGCATGGTGCAAATACTTTTCTTTCCTGCTTCCCTCCAAAGCTCTGATCCAGGATGTGGCCCAAGATGATGTGCAGAACATCTCCACCTTCCTCCCACCATGTAATGAAGATGCTGACAAACCAGAAAATGTTTACAAGTTTGAGGACAGTATCTTTTTTTGTGGCACAGTGGTTTCTTACACAACAATAAGCCTTGATGTCAGTGATCTGACATGCGGGAGTGAGTGTTGCAAGGTGTGTGAATTAGCCAAGCCTTCTTCCCTCACAGGCTGAAAGCTGAGAGCAGGGACACAATGTGTTGAGATTTCTCCCATATCCTGCCTCTTTGTTACAGGAGGGCAGGATGCTGTGCCTCACTGTTGGCAGTGGTTCGACTGAGATTAGGAAAGAGGTTGGCCATGCAGGCATGACTTGGGTACAGTTACAGTCCTTCAGAGACCTTTGTCACTGGCCAGCTTCCAAGTGTTGTAGTTACATCCTGCCTCTTTATAATTTCCATTCTTCCTAACCTCCCTCGTATCTCCTAAAATTAGAATGGACGTAGCTTACCTCATTGCGGGCTTTTCAGACCAGAAAGGAGTGCAAAGGCATTTTTGTTCTTTTCTTTAAAATCCCTCCAGTTCTGTCCCCAGCAGAGTATGAAGCGTTGCGGATTCCAGCAGCAGCCTTTGTTAACATCACTCCAGAAGAAATCACCAAGAAAACACAAGACAGAAGGTAATGCTGCTGCAGACAGCCTTGTAATAGTCTAGATGTGCCCTGTGAAGCTGTAGTTTATCTGTGGGTCAGGATGGCTACTGCTGCCAGCACCAATATACCCAGGCTGACCTTTTCAGTGCAGAGGGAGGACATTTGATCCAACCACAGCTGAGCAACACTTATTCTGGGGAGTATGTGGTATAATTTTATGCATGTGAGGAAACTGTGTGCACAGCAGCATGGTTGTTCTTTGGGGAACTGATTGCAGAGGAAGAGAGTGGGGAAGTCTTAAGTGGGGTCTGCAGGCAGGTGCCTAAAAGATGGACTACAGAACTGTACTGAACATGATATTCCCGTGGCTGGGCACTGTCACAGCTGAATACTGATTTGCTGTTGAGATTACTGTGGCTTGGCATGGATATACATTTAGAGCTATTAAGCCGTTGTGCTAAGGGTCTGAAGTGAGCAGAAAGAGCACAAACCACACCTGTGCTTCCTGTCTGTGCTGAAGTAGAGGTTTGTGTGCCACATGGAGAGCCTCCAGTTTCTGCAGTGCAGGGGCTTTCTTAGTAGCTGCGCACTAAAAGGTGCTGGCTGAACATGGTGGGCATTGACAGGAAAGTGTGCTCACAAAGCAGCCGCTGGGGCTATCCTTTAGAGGTGTTCAGGGAGCTCTTCTCAAACAGCTGAGCATTGAAGTTACACGTGTGTCCTGTCCTTCTGATGATGTAAGTTGTTTCCTGGTTCTTTGAGCCTCAGCTTCTTCTTTCTTCTTCAGCCATTGCTGCTTTGTTTTAGAAGAGCTGAAGTTCCTGCCTGCTAACGAGAAGAGCAGAGATCACAAAGCCCGATGCCTCTGGTTCCTGGACACCCTTGTTAAGTTCAGCTACCAGAAAGTGATTAAAACAAAGTGTAAGAGTTTTCAGCTCCTCTACTTTTAAGCTGTGATTTTCTAATGCTGAGGCTTGTTTTGTTATTACTGCAGTTGAAAATGATGAAGCTGCCCAGAATGAGTTGAACAGCTGCAACTAGCTGCAGCAGTTAGTTTCAGCCTATTTCATGCTGAGGTTGATGATCTCCATGTTGTTGACAGTTGCTAGATCTGCATCTGCTGGGAGATGGGTATCTAATCTTTTTCAGTTCCTTTGTAACTGCTGTGCATCAGAATGTCACCATGAGATTCTCCTTGTAGGAAACAGGGTAGCTTAGATTGGAAATTTTGAAATTCTCCCTAGTTTATCGATAGTGCTGCACTTATAAACAAGTTTTGTGTTTTCACACTTTAGTCCTAAGCCAAGAAGCTGGAAAGTGTTATTCAGCCTCCGTATTCCAGGTGCAAAAGGCATTCAATACACAATACATTCTTTATCTTTCTTTTTGTGCTTTTGCCTTCGTCCTCCTTTGCTTATTCAGTTTGTGGGTCACAGTGATCATACCTCTGTTATATTCAGGATTCTGCTTTTAAAATGTCAGGAACTGCTGTTTTCAAAACCACTGCACAAAATATTTTGGTTGAAATCTTCAGGACTTACCATCTTCCATAGAACTTGTGTATCTCCTTGTCAGTGGTGAAAATGTCATTGTTGGCATTTTCAATGGCAGGGGGTGATGGAGGAGGACATGGCAAGCCTGGTTGTAAATATCCTCCTGCATTTCTGGAAACAGGAGTCGTCACCCTGTAGAACTTAGTCAAGGATGATGTGGAAATGACGGGTTTTGGGTGCTAGTAGGAATTCATTAGTGTGGTTTCAGTCTTAATATTTTCTGACGGGACCATCTATTGAAAAGTAGAAATCTATTGAAAGAAATACATGCGTAGGTGCACATGCACATATTTTAGATTGTGTAGTGTTGATGTAGGAGATCCCATTTATAAAGAAAACAAAAACCTGTTAGGAGCCTCTTTCAGATCTAGAAAATGATGAGACCTAGAAATCAAGTGCTGAGGTTTCTTTTGTGTTTTCTATGTTCCTGGGAAGAGTGATGAATGTCATAGTGATAGGTGTGCTATCATGGTGGCTGGAGATAGATAGTACAAGAAAGAGTATGTTCATTCTGCTATAAAATCCTTTCCTGTCCCAGATCCAATGGGTCCTGAATGCCCACAGATTATTAGCAAGAAACTCATGAGGAATTTCACTTCACTGACCTACAACAATAGCAGGTAAGGAATTATGTTTGCTTTGATGTTCTTGAGCCAGACATACAGCAGAGTTCAGCTTAAAGGTCAATGGACACATTATCAGGAAACCTACCAAAATGTAAGTAGCAGTAGATTTTCTTGTTTCATGCCTCCAGCGCTGCAGAACACTGGATTGTGTCTGGTGGTAGTCACTTTCAGGCAATGCTGGTCTATCATGTAACAGGGGAGCAGATTTTCTCAACCCCTAGTGTTCAATCCATTTGTCAGCACTCTAAGAAAGCCAAGACTTGTGCCCAGCCGGTCTGTTTATAGAGACCGTTCACTGACCAGTCCTGCTGGATCTGAGGGTGATTCAACTGACTTGCTCAGGGAAGTGCTCCTGTTATCACGGAGCCTGGCAATCCTGTTGAATGGAAGTACCAAAATAAAGGGAAGAGTGAGGAGTGTCCTCACTCTTGCCAGTGTCTTCTCCATGCTCAGGGAGCTGACAGCCTTTCTGCCTGGAAGGGGAATAATGGTGATGCTTTGCTATTGCATAGCTGTACTATCACTGTTGATCTGTCAGAAGCAGAGTTTGAGTCCAAATGGGCCAGCTTTTGTCTGAATACTCTGATCAGCAACTGGTGACAAGCAGTCAAATGCTCCCGGAGGATCACCAAACAGGGATCTGATTTGCGTGGATTATGTATTTGAGGTGCCATTTGTATTTGCACTGAATACCCTCAGAACAGCTTTTCTTTGCCTTCCTCTTTCAAGGGACCACTGCCAGAGACTGAAATGTTGTTAGCTGGTGGATTTGTCAAGGCTGCATAGTGATAACTTCAGGGGCCCCCACTTCTGAACAGAAGTGGGCACCTGAGGGTGACAGAGAAGTCTGTTAGGCCTCTGTGATCAGAGATCTGTGCTGCTCTGAGCTCTTCTTTGGTGTCTAGGAAAAGTCCATCATATCTAACCGGGGCTTCAGTTCTGTCTGCACCTAGTGGGGCTAGTGTTTTGGTTCACTGACACCTCACATCTCATGTGTTCTTCCTCTTGCCATGCAGTGTCCAGAATTTAATCTCCGCATCAATGAAGGCTAAAATCACAGCATATGTCATTGCATTGGCTCTGCACATTAACAACTTCCAAATCGACCTCACCGTCCTGCAGAATGACTTGAAGCTCACAGAAAGCAGGTGAGTTGTCATGTTTGTTCATACCCGCTGATATATGCTGTGATGCTCCTATGAAGTACTCTGAGGAGAGATCTTGCCCTGTAGCCCCTCTGGTACCTGGGTAGTACAGTAATACCTGCTAGCAAGTCCCTTCTGTTATGATTGGACTTTATGTTTTGTGAGTTTGTTGAAGCTTTGTTTTGAAGCCCTGTTGTTTGTAAAGGCGGGTGGTTACACATCTGAAACTTAGAAAGGGCACTTGCCACAGAGGTCCTCAACTACATCATGAGGCTCTTCAACTATTCTGTAGGGAAGGAAATAAAGGCAGGCAGTATAGAAGTAGCCAGGTGGCTCAGATTCTAGGACAGGACCTATTCACTGCCACTCAGCTCTGTTTCTTGCATGATAAATCACATCACTCTTGACCTTCTTGCCCTTTTTGTCCTTTGTCCTGCAGAGCTCCAGTCCGTGTTAGGTACCAATTTGGGTGTAAGTGGTACTTCAAAGGTACCTGTAAGGTTTGCAGCTGACTGCAACAGGAAAACCAGAAACGGGGTTTCTCCCACAGTCGCACTCTGAGTGTGTAGTTGTATTTACATGGAGGAATCCCAGGCCCCTGAAATTTATCCATTCTGGGCTTGGCTCTAAGAAGATTGTTTTTGAAATACTGATAAACTTGGGGACTCTGCAACAAACATCATGGGGAAAGGTTGTAGGCAGAAATGCTGGCCATAGTATTTGAAACGTTTGCCAGATCACGGCTAGTGAAAGTGAATGGGTAGAAAACAGCTTGCAGAATAAGCTTCAGGGCAAAGAACCCTTGCTGTATTAGCTCTTGGGGGGCAGTTGCTCCGTAGACTTTTTCTGAAAAGGAATACATGTCATGCACCTGCCATTAGCTGCAAGACCTGCTTTTCCCAGCAGGTGTCACTCGGAGCCTGCTGCCAGCTCCTCCTTCTCTGGGAATTCTATTCCAGTTTATGCTGCGCTGTACTGTCTCTCTGCTGAATTAATGAGGCATCGATGAGAACTGCTCAAGAAGTGCACTGTACTTGATGGGAAGCCTCCCAGCAATCAGACATCAGCTCAGCAGGCACTTTTTTATTAATCGTGTCTGGGAAGGGGTCAGGTGGCTCTGTTAGTGACTGCTCAGCTATGCTCATTAGTGTCTGTCTCCCACCCTGTCCTGTTTTGTGGGTGATGGTTACACCAAGGACATGTGCTTCCTAACTCAGTCACTGAAACTGTGGTCTTCCTCATCAGGACTGCTTAGTGACTGTGCATCTGGGTAGGAACTGTGGAGGGACACAAACCCTTCACTGCAACTCAGAAGAACACTGTGGCATATCCTGGGGTTTCTGGCTGAGGGGTGTAATGTTAAGGTCCATTAATATTAGGAAGTAATCTGAGCCCTTAGTCACCTCCTGGTTTTGCAAGCTCCCTAGTCAGCCATGATGCAGTTACTTCTGATTTTGTCCCCAGTTATGCATTTTATCCTCTGATGTGTAGTAGTGGGTTTAACAGCAGTGTTTGCTATTAATTTCCACCTTCTGTTTCTTATTTTCTTTTCTCTTCTCTCCCCTTCCCCCTTCTTCTCTCCCCTTCCCCCTTCTTCTCTCCCCTTCCCCCTTCTTCTCTCCCCTTCCCCCTTCTTCTCTCCCCTTCCCCCTTCTTCTCTCCCCTTCCCCCTTCTTCTCTCCCCTTCCCCCTTCTTCTCTCCCCTTCCCCCTTCTTCTCTCCCCTTCCCCCTTCTTCTCTCCCCTTCCCCCTTCTTCTCTCCCCTTCCCCCTTCTTCTCTCCCCTTCCCCCTTCTTCTCTCCCCTTCCCCCTTCTTCTCTCCCCTTCCCCCTTCTTCTCTCCCCTTCCCCTTCTTCTCTCCCCTTCCCCCTTCTTCTCTCCCCTTCCCCCTTCTTCTCTCCCCTTCCCCCTTCTTCTCTCCCCTTCCCCCTTCTTCTCTCCCCTTCCCCCTTCTTCTCTCCCCTTCCCCCTTCTTCTCTCCCCTTCCCCCTTCTTCTCTCCCCTTCCCCCTTCTTCTCTCCCCTTCCCCCTTCTTCTCTCCCCTTCCCCCTTCTTCTCTCCCCTTCCCCCTTCTTCTCTCCCCTTCCCCCTTCTTCTCTCCCCTTCCCCCTTCTTCTCTCCCCTTCCCCCTTCTTCTCTCCCCTTCCCCCTTCTTCTCTCCCCTTCCCCCTTCTTCTCTCCCCTTCCCCCTTCTTCTCTCCCCTTCCCCCTTCTTCTCTCCCCTTCCCCCTTCTTCTCTCCCCTTCCCCCTTCTTCTCTCCCCTTCCCCCTTCTTCTCTCCCCTTCCCCCTTCTTCTCTCCCCTTCCCCCTTCTTCTCTCCCCTTCCCCCTTCTTCTCTCCCCTTCCCCCTTCTTCTCTCCCCTTCCCCCTTCTTCTCTCCCCTTCCCCCTTCTTCTCTCCCCTTCCCCCTTCTTCTCTCCCCTTCCCCCTTCTTCTCTCCCCTTCCCCCTTCTTCTCTCCCCTTCCCCCTTCTTCTCTCCCCTTCCCCCTTCTTCTCTCCCCTTCCCCCTTCTTCTCTCCCCTTCCCCCTTCTTCTCTCCCCTTCCCCCTTCTTCTCTCCCCTTCCCCCTTCTTCTCTCCCCTTCCCCCTTCTTCTCTCCCCTTCCCCCTTCTTCTCTCCCCTTCCCCCTTCTTCTCTCCCCTTCCCCCTTCTTCTCTCCCCTTCCCCCTTCTTCTCTCCCCTTCCCCCTTCTTCTCTCCATCCTTCTCATTATTTTTTCCTTTTCCTTGTTGCAGTTAACTTTTTTAAGGAATCCATGTTGGTTTTTGCAGTTGATACCCAGATGTTGTTCTTAACTACTGTACTGAAGTTGGGAATACAGGGCATAGGATGCTGTTGAGAAAAAGGTGGAGGAGGCTGGGACCTGTTGGAAAAATTGTGGAGAGGCACATAGTCCCAAGTCCCCTGATGGGATGATCTGTGCTTCAGGTGGGAGGTCTGACTGAAGAACCCGTCCCAACTCAATCTGCATGTCTTTCAAAGATAACAAAGTCAGCTGGGAGGATTCTGGGACTTGGGTGTTCTCAAGACCCAAGCTGAAGCTGGGGCATCTATTTCCCAGCTAGCTTCCCTTCAGTTGCACTCTGTTCTCTCTGTTGGACAAGCTTGCAGGTATGTTCTGGTTGTGCCTTCTTGCCCAAACTCTTCACATTACACATCTCAGCCAAGCCTCTCTTCTTACAGCTAAGGATGCCCAGTTTTAGTCACTAGGAGACGTTCTTGCTGTACCAAGTTCCATTCATCATACAATACACAAGAGATGAGTGCACTGGGAAGCAGCTGTGGGCTGCCAGCAGCAGCATCTGAACACAAACAGTGCCTGTACTCTTTGTAGGGAAGCATTATTTTTCTCTCAAGTAAGCTTGACTAAAGCAGTGTGGGTTTAAAATGCTATCCAAGGTGGTGGTGCAGAGCTCAGTAGCCTTCTAGTCTCCCTCCCCAGGAAGGTTCTACCTCGTAGTCTTTGAATACTTTCAGCATCTGTCTCCATAGTATCCTTGACATGCGGAGAGCACATCCTGCTTGCTGATGCCTTTTGGCTTCTGCCCTGCAGCAGAAGATCTTTTGTGAGGTATCATGGTACAGAAGACTTGTGCACCCCACTCACACGGTGTTTCTCTGGTGTTTTCCAGGATGATGGACATCGCAAAGGCCATGCGGTTGAAGGTCTCCAAGGCAAAGGGACTGCCAGAATTTGAAAATGATCAGAACCACAAGTTGGGCACTCTCTCTCTCCCCTTGCCTATCCAGAAGGCATCAGGGAACCAAAAGAAGCACAAGAAAAGGAGCTAAAACGTCTGGGAGGGGTGAAACAGTTGTTTTCTCAACTGCTGTTCCACATCATAGAAGTGCTTTTGTCTGTTGGATTTGACTGTCCAGCATCAGCACATAAGCCTGCTGAAATTCTCTCTCAAGGCTGGGTTGCAACAGATGTTCACCTCATTAAACTGCTTATTTTTTTATGTCAAAAAAGCTGTAGTAAAACATTTTTCTTTTTTCCTGTCTGTGTGAGGGGAGAAAGATGCAGGTTGTGCTGGAGCAAGAAACATGGTTTGAAACTGCAGGTCCTCCACTGACTACTGAGGATTCTCAGTACCTGGGAGAGAGACTGCTGGGTTAATTTCTCTGTGTATTCAGTCTAGTCTTGGGCTGCAAGGCTCATTCCAAGTGTATACTGAGCAAGGTTGTAGGAATCTGGAGCTTGTGAAAAGCTGAGGATTACCTACAAGAGAAAAAGCTTATGTGAAACAGGAACATGGGCTGTCAAGAGCAGTCTTCTCTTTGAGGTGTCTTTGCTCCAGATTGTAATTTGAGTTTAGTACATAATTCTGGAATTTAAAAGTAACTCATTGCCCACCTTAATGATTCATTTCTCACAGCTCTGACACTCACGGAAGTCACAGAAACATCCAGTTTTCTGAGTGCAGGAGAATTAATCCCATGGGAATTGTAGGCTGCAGGTAGGAATGTTTCTATCACAGAATTGCTGATATTGGAAGGGAAATCTGGTGATCACTTTGTCCAGTTCCCCTGTTCAACCAGGTCCACCCACAGCTAGGTGCTTTTGCGAAATGAGTAGCTTAACATTAAAGAACATTCTTCAAAGGTTTTAGCAAGAGCAGTTTTAATACAATTTATGAAGGTACAACTTAACAGAATTCAATGACAGGGTTCACTCTGTTACGTATTACGTGGATGACCCATACAAAGGAAAATTGAGGTAAAATTGAGCTAAGGATGATTGATACAGGGACCAGGACCAAAGTCACAAAAGATAAGAAAAACCCTCCTGTTGAATTACCAGATTCAGAGTAGACCACCTTCCTTTCCTGACGGAACCTAGATTCAGCAGGATCTAGTCTTGGTCTTGGATGTAGTCAATGGTATTCATCTGAAGAGCTGCAAGTGTCATTTAGCAGCAGTTTGCGGTTTTAAGGTGCATCTTATAAAGTGAGTCAGTGGAATTTACTGTAATTGCTGTACCAATCTACACCTGCATACAGATACATAAAGACATATAAATGTATACCTGTTAAAAATTTCCATTGAATCAGTGAAATATTCACCTCTAATGTCTTGGCATTTCTCAACAGATGAGGGTTGAATCTCAACAGTGGGGGACTGCAGCCTAGGCTTCATCTTTTGGTGATGGTCCTGACTGTCCTCAGGTTACTGCGTACTCCCAGAGACGAATGCTGGTCGCTGCCTGCTGCAGTCCAGGAGAGCTCAAAAGGCCTCGCTTTGAACCACTGTTTATAGGATAGCAAGAAAATTGGCTTTAGTCATTAATAAATCTCCATCCTGGCTGCAGCCCAAGTTGGTAATTCCTAGAAATTTTTCAGAACTCCAGTAACAGTGGTACCGTTCCACTTGGGCTGCAGTCGGGGAAGGAGCATTCTAGGGCTGTCAGGGGGTGGCTGATTATTCCTGCCTTTGCTTCCCACTATAGTCAGGGTCCCTGGAGTGATCAGTACATTTCTCCTTAACCACGTATTAGTTCCTGGTATGGTCAAGGGATGATTCACCATCCAACTCGTCACAGAAAGACCAAGAACTGATGGCAGTTCCTGGATTGTGGAGCAGCCCAGAGGGTGGGGGGTTGGAGGAAGGGGAATGCACCACCACAGGTGCCCAGAACCATATCCATATGAGTTGTGAGTGTCTCCAGTGATGAAAAATCCACAATCTCCCTGGGCAACCTGTGGCAGTGCTCAGTCACTCTTACAGTAAAGTAGTGTTTGCTGATGCTCAGAAGGAGCCTTCTGTGTTTCAGTGTGTGCCCATGGCCTCTCATCCTCTCACTGGGCATCGCTGGAAAGCCTGGTTTGTCTTCTTGGCATTTTCAGTTATTCGTAGACATGGGCGAGATCCCCCCGAACCTTCTTTACAGGCTGAGCAGTCCTATCTCCCTCAGTCTTTTCCTCTTAGGAGTGATGCTTCAGGCCCTCCAGCATCTTAGTTGCCCTTCATTGGACTCTTCCAGTATGTCCCCGTCTCTCTTGTACCGGGAAGCCCCAAACAGGACACAGCACTTCAGGTGTGAGGGCTGAGCAGAGGGAAAGGATCACCTCCCTTGACATGCTGGAGGTGGTCTTCCGAATGCCACTCAGTACACCATTAGCCTGTCAGCAAGAACATTATCCTGGCTCATGTTCAACTTGATGTCTGTCTCAACCTGATTGGAAGACATACATGACTCAGATCTGGTCAGAGTTAATATATTTGTCACCTCTTTGGATTTAGGGCACAAATGAGGCCAGATGCTGAAACTGTCTAACAAACTCGAGTGTTTCTTCCTGGAGAGATCAAAACAGAGAGAGAAGAGGGCAAGAGAGAGATCAGAAGATTTGCAAGCAGATAGTCACCACCTGTGGATTCAGCAACGTCTCATTGGTCCTCTTGACCCATGGTGTTGCTGGTGGTGGGAGCTCCCCTCTGACCTCAGCCCTGCCCTTGATGTTCATGTTCTTTGGGGTGTTATCCACAACGTGCATGCGGAGTGTAGGGATAATGATGGATGTGTTTTAGTGACTGCATGCATAGTTCCAAAGTTGGGGTTCCATGAGGGTCCTCTGGGTGGTCATCCCTCATACTGTGGTGCCCTATCCTTTGAGTCAGCATTTTTCACAGACCTGTGAACAAGGGGGTGCAAAACTTCCCATGGCTGAATGCAAATGGTATCTGAGACAAGTATCTGGTATCTGATACCACAAGTGGTGTTTGAGACAAGCTCAGTTTCCAGTGTTCATGAGGACCCTGAGGTGCCTTCATGCCAAGCTGTCTTCCAGCTGGGCAGCCTCCAGCGTGTTCTGGTGCATGCCCCAGGTGGAGGGCTCTAGACTTCCCCATGCTGAATTTTGGAAGCCCCTGACTTGTACAGACCTTGTTCCCAAGTCTTCAGTAAAGTGGATTTGCTCAGGGAGCTGGTCTGGCTGAAAGCACCTTCTGTGGTGTATTTTTAATTCTCATTAGGATCTGGTCTTCTGCACGTCAGAGCCAGGAGCTCTGACTTAGACTGGTATGAAGCATTATTCTGAGATACATAATTAGTTTATCCTCTTTATCTAATTGTAGTTCATTGCAACTATGTTTCACGTGGCTGGTATGGGGCATGTGGAGGGGAGCAAATGTGAATCACCCTAACAGTGCCATGGGTTTTTGGGTGAAAAATTAACTGCTGCCTCAAAGCTGCTACTGCATGCCAAGGTGAGCAGAGAAGTAGAAAGCAGAGGTGGTTGCCTAACCAACTGAGCAAAAAGTGGTGCTCTTTTCCATGACTTGGAACACCTTACATCAGAGAATGTTAATTGTCTCTCTTGGCATCACTGCTGTGTGCAGCAGAGCCTGTTCTGACTGTCTGAAAGCATCACCCCTGATTCAGGTGCTAACTTAACCTAAATGGGAGAACGGCTCATCTGCAACGTATCTCACTATTAGGTGATGCAATTTGGAAAGCAGCTGTTTGCCTTCCCAACAACACAGCACAGTTCTGTATGTAGAGAGAAGTGCCAAGGCAGGGACGTGGCATTGGGATGTGGAACGGGACCAAATATCCCATCTTGGTGCCAGAGAGATACCCTGCAGCATTGGGCAGCCCCCACTGAAGCAGACAGGACAGGGCTGCAGGCAGGTCCCGTGGAGGGGAACACTTGCCAAGGTGCGAACCATAGCAGGATGTAGGTAGGCTAGACAGACTCAGAGCCCCCAGTAAAGTGCACTCATCCCTGTCCACATCACAGAGACGGGAGTGTCAGTAGGTGAGTCGATCCCTTGGAAACAGGAATGGGTGAAAGCAGAAATTCAGTGGCACCGGGGAAAGATGCTTTGCTGGAAATGAGGAGAGGTCTACTAACACTCTTCTTAACTTTCTGGGGCCACGTTACTCAAGAGCACATCCTGGACATTGAGAATGTAAGATATGCTGGTATCTCTCCAGAAGCTTGTGTGCAGGTTGGCCTGTGGCCTGTGTTGGCCTGACTGACACAGAACCTCTCCCCATTAATCCTCTGCCACTGCCCAGTACTTTGCTAGCATACAGACAGCATTAGAGTCCTCTTGACAATGTATTTGGCCACCAGATAAAAGATTCCATGAAATAGGCTGGACACAGGCTCTTTCTCACACCTAAGAGCATGGAGCTCTGTAGAACAGAGGTTGCAGTCTGCTTCTCTCAGCAGTACTGGCATATTGCCTCACAGCTGCCTCCTGCACAGACAGCAGGAGGATGGGCACAGCAGCAGGGAGGCACTCAGCTTTTGCCGGTGCTGCCTTTCTGCAAATTATGAGCTCTGATTAACTTACAAGCAGACAAATGCAGTCTTGGAGCAAAGCAAATGCAAGGTCTGTGCTCTGCTAAGAAATGGCTGTGCAGGTCATGTATGTGCACTGGCTTTGCACAATGTTCAGGTGATGACGAAGCCAGCAGAGCTCTGTACTGTGCTCTCAGCAATCTGCCAGGTCAGCGTGGCTGTGAGCTATTACCCACTGTGTCATGATGGGCACCCGAATTCGGGTGTTGCACAAGCACAGCAGCAGCAACCCGTGCTGCTTCCGTTATGCTCTACAAACTATCTACTGTAATACAAGATCATGAAACATTTTATGATTAATGCACACCAGTGAAAATTAATTATTGAGGGCCCACTGAATTCTCTCCACAGAAGAGAATAGTCTTTTCTGACTTTGTGTCTGAAAGTCCTAACAGTACTAACCACTCAGGGCCTTAAATATATTTAACATAAAAGTGAAAGATTAATTGGGAAAGCAAACTTCATTTTTGCTTTCTTTGTGAAGATGAAGTCAATATGAGCATTTGGATTCTTCCATAGTGATTAACAGTGCAAATATTAGCATTTGAAGACAGTATTTGAACTCTACTTCCAGAGCAACCTGTTGAAAGTTTAAGAATACTTACTCCGTATATTGCAATTAACTGCTTGCTTGTATTTTGCAATGCGAAGTGAGTTAAATGACAAATATTGTGTGAGCAATTTTCTGTATGCCTGCTTGACAGCATGTAGATCCTCTATGGGACACTTTGCTGCCCCAAAGTGAAAGAAAGCACTGAATGAAGAAGATGTAAAAGCTATTGTAAAAATCCTAAATTCCACCTTTTTTTTTTTTTCTTTTTTGGGGGGTTGTTTCTTTTGTTGTTGTTGTTGTTTGTTTTTGGTTTTTTAGGTATGGATGATGGGATTCAGGAGTCTCTGGGAAATGTGTGAACAAAGTCATTCTCCAACATTCCCCACCTTATTTTTGAGGTTCTCAGCATTGTCCTAGAGGTATGTTGAGCCTACTCCACCTTATGTGTGCCAGCAATGACCACTGTGAACACTCTCAGCCTCCACACCTATTGCAATTGTGCTATTTATTTCCTTACAGACATTTTCGGAATAGTACTGAATATTTCCAGGTGCTTCTGCAGACATTCCAGCCTTACGACAACTTCCAGTTTGAACGCTCCACCATCATCTTTCTGTCTGTGCCAGCAGTCTGGCTCTGTCCTGACTCATGTACAGCCCACCCTTCCTTTCCCAGTTGCCCTGTCTCTGAAGGTTCCCCAAGGTGATGCTCTCCCCCCACATCAAGGCTGTGGATGCATGCCTTTGTACATGAGGCAGTACTGCAGAGACAGCCACAAAGAGTCTGGGACATCAGGTTCCTGACCTGCAACTTGAATTTGGGATCTTGCATCCTTCCCACATGCCCATTCTTCCTATGAACCTGTGCATTCAACTCCTCTCCTGCCACTTACCCAGTGACGCAAACAGGCATGTTGTCTATTAGCCTCTCTCCTGCTACCACTGCTGGATTCTTCTACTGCTTGAGCCTGTTCCACTGCAGAATGGCCCACCAAGCAAACCAACCCTGTTACGAGCTGGAGGGTGGGTCTCAGGTAGGAGCTACAATACTGCTTTCCCTGAAGCTTGTCTCTGCCAGATCATCACCATGTCCTAGTGGGTCTCATCTTCCCATTTCCCTAAGCCTACTTCAGCTCAGTCATGCTCAGCTCAACAGAACCCTGTGTTCAGCTCTCCCTTTTGCTGTGCATATTTTTGCCCATGGTGCCCAGGGAATGGTGATCAATAATATGTGCTTCAGCTGCACTGGTCTCTTAAAGCTTGTGCTAAGCCAGCTTTGAATCTATCCTGAGGCAAATCAGGTGTTTGACCAACTCACAAGCCATACTGTACCAAAATAAAACCTTTTAGTGGTAAAAGATTTCCGATGGTGGTGGTGGTGGTTCAAGATGACTCCAGACTGCACTCCCAGAAGTAACACATTTTTATAGCTAGGGGCAGAGATTTGCCAACTTACAATGTTGTTGCTTACCTCTGGTTTTAAACCTACTCCTGAGCATAAGAAAACTCGCAGGGCTTTGGCACAGGCTGTGTGTTTGCCAAGCGCCCAACCCTGCTGGATGAGCCAGTTTGCATCCCCTGGTCTTGCAGTGCAGTGAGCCTCTTCGGAAACAGTTGACCCACAAACCACTCTGGGAACTTCACTCAGTTTAGAAAGCAACCCAGTTATTTAAATGCTTTTAAAATACAGCATTTTATTTGTGTCAGCTTTCCTGAGATTATAGTAAATAGTAAGATAGTACTTCTTAAAAAAAAAGATGATAAAAAAATGATTGAATGGATTGGATGTTCTTATATCATTGGTCTGCAGAGAAGCAGCAGGCTGTGCAACACAGCTATACCAGCTTGTGTCAGGAGAAACCTGCAAGGCCAGCTTGTTACCTGAATGAGACAGAGAATACCCAGCTGGGAAAAAACTGCCAGTCTCAAGAGGGGGGATGACATGGCAGGAACTGCTAGCTGGTCACATAAAGTTATGGTGTACGAGCCTCTCTTCAAAGCAAGAACCGTGAAGTCCAGGGGCTAGTGGGGGTCCCCAGAACGCTCATCCTCTCCCCAGCACCTCACAGACCCAGGGATAACTGCCACCAGCAGAGGGTGCAGAGGAAGAGCATCCCGGGATTGCACAGGGCTTATTACAGGTGTCTCAGGAGGAACCACATGTGGGGCAGCACAGGCATTGACACAGTTTGAGGAGAACAGATTTGGGAAAACAGAGGGATAAGGTGATAAAAAAAGCCACCTACTGTGTGTAAACAGGTGGCTGGTGACCAAGGGCAGATCATGGAATGAGATCATGGAATGGTTTGGCCTGGAAGGGACCTTAAAGCTCATCCAGTTCCAACCCCTGCCACAGGCAGGGACACTTTCCACTAGACCAGGTTGCTCCAAGCCCTGTCCAGCCTGGCCTTGAACACTGTCAGGGATGGGGCAGCCACAGCTTCTCTGGGCAACCTGTGCCAGGGCCTCAGCACCCTCACAAGGAACAACTTCTGCCTAAGATCTCACCTCAGTGTCCCCTCTGTCAGGGTAAAAGCCATTCCCCCTTGCCCTGTCCCTACATGCCATTACCAGCATAGATGCTGGTCTGGCCATGCCTATGACCTGTCTGCTCATCAAGTGCTCTTTCTAACTTCTCCTGGGATGAGAGCTCTCCCTTTGGTGTGGGTGCCAGCATCACTGTTGTGTGTTTATCTGCACGAGCATCAAGTGGTTTGGGAGCCCAAACACTCTGTCTGTCTGCTGGGAGGGGAAGGGGAGTTAGAGCCTCCTGATGTCAGAAACTGGTGAGAATGGGACCCAGGATCAGGTACTGGCCAGATAGCATTCGAGTCCAGTTGCTGGAGGGACCTTACTGCATGGATGTATGTCTGTGCCTTTTTCTGTCTGCATTTCTTTGTGTGCCCCATCTGGCTCAGAATCAGCACAGACAGAAATAGAGCAAGACTGCAAAAGACATGCTGTTAGTCTCAGAGTCTTCTGGCACAAGTGCAGACAGTCTCCAACAAAGTATCTTCAAGGTAAGTGATTCCCAAATAAATAATGCCACAGGCCCATGGCAAGAGAGGTTTGTCTGGAGCTCAGGCTGGGGAGGCCTGGCCTGGTACGCTACTGGTCCTGCCAGGAGTGCATTTCATCTAAGAACGGCTGGCTTGCAAATTGTCCCAGCAGTGATCTCAGTGGGCACAGAGGAAGACATCAACGGCTGTTTTCCCAGCTACTTTTTTTTTATTTAATGAGGTGCCAATGAAATTGCAAAATCCTTCATGAAAAGGGAGTATATCCCAATAAAGGTCCTCATCCCTGAGCTGCGAGAGCTTCCCAGGAGCAGCTCTGGAGAAAAGACAGATGGAGAGACCAGTGAAGAAACCTCCCTCTCTGGTCAAAGAATGGTGCAGATGCTCCTGTGATTGTGGCAGCCCCCATCCACTCTGGTAGTTATGCTGGAAACTCTCTGACCTTCAGCTGCCATGCAGGACTCCGGGGCACCTCCTTCGATGCAAGGCCTTGCTGGAGAGTTGATCAGCATGCACTCTGTATCAAACCTAGGAAAAGAGGAGGCACCCCTTATGGCCATGAGCAGGTAAGTCCTTATCGAGCATCCTTAGAAACTCTCCCTTGAGGTCTACCCCTTCAAGGAGGAAAGAGGCAGAGCACTGCTGGCAGGCACACAATGACACACCACACAATGTGTGTTCCAATACCCAAGTGGGACAGAAGTGATTGGAGAATTGACACAGAATGTCTTGCTTTACTGCAGAATCTACTTTCCATGATTTCACAGCCAACACCTCTAAGTGAGTGCAAGTTCTGGGGGATTAGACAAGAGCCTGCCAAGGATAGTCAAAGCTGGGACCTCCCAATAATTGCTTAAAGGAGGCCAGATTTGAAAACCTCATGGAGGAATCATGGGGATAAGGGCACTGAGAGTCCCTAGTAGAGTCTTAGCTGAGTGTCCCCACTAGTACACTTGACTTTCATGCTATGGGATTCTGGAGGACCAGATGAGAGCATCAACCCCAGAGACCACATGTTCTAACATCCCCCCAAGTAGCGCAAGTCTTCCAACTTGCCTATGTCCTCTCCCAGACCCTATACCAGGATTTATGACCCAGAGAGAAGATTCAAGGTCAAATTTCTAACGAAAAAGAACAATCCACTAAATACCCAGCCCTTGTATGGATGACGGGGCTCTGGTTTTCCCTCCCCATGCATCTGCTGCAGAGTCCTGGCCTAGAGTGATCAGTTTTGAACGAAATTCATAAAGATGAGAGTCACTGAGATCTGAATGACAGCCAGCAGCTAAGGAAAGTTTTTCAATACCTATTAGAGGTCTGCAGTTACAGACCTAACTGAAGACCACCATGAATTCTCTCTACTGGCACAAAGGTACCTAAACCATGCCAAGGAAAAACAAGCACTCCAAGATCCATATTCCCATTTGCCATTGACATTGCTCTGGTCGCAAAAGCCTGGAGGTGGTGCCCAATATCACTCTCCTCCTCACCAGCACAAAAGCACAATACAGATGGGGAGTGGCTCTGGCCTTCCCTCCTTCCCTGACTCTTGCAGTCCAGGCTACAAACACGCAGGGCTGCCTGTACTGCAGGGAGAGTAGCGCAGCCTACAAACACAGCAGCCAGGCTTCAAAGGCAGCACTGCACAGGAGAATGAGCTGGCAGGTCAGAGGGCAGGCATGCCTATACTCAGAGACATCATGAAGACACATGCTGGCCTGTCAAGGAATAATCCAAGCTCCTCTAGAGGGGCTTTAGAGGAATCCTGTGAGGAACCTCCTGGCTCTGCTTGATCTGCAGTCCTCACCTACAGTGGTCACACATATGAAGCTTGTGCCATGGGTCAGCTGGTATGGGAAACGGCAAAGAAGATCCACAAAGCAGAGCCCTCCAGCGCTCGCCTAACAGGAGAGTTGTGAGTGCAAGCTTACAACTGCACTCCATGGTTCCAGGGGCCTCACCTTTTCTTGAAGGTGAGAAGCAGGTTGTTTTGGATGATGCAATCCTCTGCATTTGATATTGGTTGCAAAACGAATTTCTTGGATTTCCCTTGGAAAAATGAGGTTTTCCTGCACCACGACTCGGGCTTCGTCAAAGACAGCAATCCCATAGCTCCAAAAGGACTGGATCCTATTCTTGGTCGCTTGCAAAATAAGCCTTAGACATGATGGCCCAAGAAGAAGGTCATTGTTCATATGGCTTTTTGATCAACACAAAACCAAATCCCAAAGCTCTACCACAGGCTTACCAGCACTCCCGAGCAGATTGGGAGCATGCCATGGGTTCAAACTGGACGAACTATAGCCATGCACACAAAAGCTTTCCCAAGGCCTTCCACACGTTACAGGTGGCCCCAGCTGGCAGCTCAGTAGCTGTCAGTGCTAGACGCTACGAGCTCCCCTGCATCTGGTACCCAACACCCTGTTGAAAGACAAGCACAGACGCTGCCAAACGTGAACCTGCTGCTGCTCCTTGCCCTTCAGATTTGAAACAGCTGCACTTAGAGGCTGGCCCTTCGTTGTATATGAAAAGAAAGTGCTTAGGAGTCTCTTCTTCCCCAGGAACCACTGTGCCATCATCTGGAAGATCAGTCCTTTCTCCTCCCTGCAGCTACAGCTGCTGCAATGCTCCTTGCCAAGCACTCTCCCCCACCCAGCACCACAGACAGCCCCACCTGCTCTCAGGCTATCTGTTTGGCCCTGCCAGAGGGCATACGAGAAATGACAGCACCACGGCATTGCCAGTACTTCAAGAAGAACCTGTTGCCCATATGAACCCTGCAGTATGAATCCTGCCTGTGTGCTCCAGGAGACCAGACAGCCGGGACCATGAAAAATGCAGTGGGTTCTAGTTTCTAGTCCAGAAGACAATGTTTTTCTACAGGTATCGCTTTCATAGTGAGTCTGCAGTCCCTGCAGGGCTCATGCAGAGCATTTGTCCTGGCAGAGATTTCTGTATACTCATTTTAGGGGTCCTTCATGATGAGTTAAGTTGCATTTATCTATCATTTTGATGCACAATGGCTTCACCTCAACAAAGAACAGAATGGAGGCAGCCTTGAGCCAGGTACTAACCTTGGGAACTGGCTAGATGCTGAAATACTGCATCTAACTTCCCAAAATTCTAGTTCAGATGCCAGTCACCCCAGTTCTTCAGCACAGCTCACACAGCCTGCCAATTCTATGGGATCACAGAGTAATAGAATGGTTCGCATTGGGAATGACATTAAGATCATCTAGTTCCAACCCCTGTCATGGGCAGGGACACCTCGTGCGAGACCATGTTGCCCAAGGCTCTGGCCAGCCTGACACTGGACACTGCCAGGGATGGAGAGTTCACTTTGCTCCCAGCTGCAGGGACACACATCAGTGCCCCATCAGCAATGTACAGGACGTACCTTCATATCTGCTGCCTGGAGCAGCTGAAGGCCACACTGGTGGTTGCCAATGATGTCATTCTCTGCGATGATGCCCTCTTCCCTGGAGACAATGCCATGGCTGCAGTTCTCGTAGATGCCATTTCCATGTATCTTCACCTGGCACTCAGGCTCCACCAACATTCCTCCCTGGCTGTTACAGGAAATGCTGTTGCTGGCAACACATGTCAGCTGGCTCCGCTGCACCGCCACCAACCTGCCGTCACGGTTGCCATGAATTACACTGGAGGTGACATTGAGCACTTCACTGCTCTTGACATGTGAGCCGGCAGCTGCCAACAAAAAGACCTACTGGTCAAGAGCTTGCAGCCTCAGTCATGATGGACACATATGTGTTTCTGTGTTTAAAACGCACACAGTTTCTTCTATCACAGTATGACTTTCTGACTGAGAAAACAACCCACCCACGCTCAGGTCTCAGACAACCATTTTCCAGGGTCCTTCTGGTCTAGTGGCAGCTTAGGTAGGCCCTGGGAGATCCCATGGCTGGTGGGCCAGGACAGCGCACTGTTCTGCACACCACCCCTTCTTCTGGAGCCCAGAAAAAGCGGCAGGCCTCCAGCTCACCTCCACTGTAGTCGATGCTGTTCAACTCTATCAGTGCCACATTGGTGGGATGGTGGACAGCTGGGTACTCCTCGCCGTCAGGGTCGTTCTCCCCTCCAATACCCTCCTTTTCTCCTGGAAGCTCTCATTGTGCCCCTGACCAGGGAGATATTAACCGGCATCCTTGTGGCAGAACACCGCCACCCCATAGATGCTGTTGTGGCCTATCTGGTGGCTGATGAGGTGTGGGAGGCTGGAGGACATCATCCACACGCCACAGCCCTTGTTGAATGCAGTGCAGGGTGGCACTGTTCATCAACTTAGCAGTGCCTGAAGACCCCCAGCCCTGCCTCAAAGTTGCTGGCAGTCCACATGCAATGCAGGTGGGATGGAGGCAAACTCATCTTTGATGATGAGTTTGCCTCCATCAAAACACATGAAGGCTGATCCTACACATGAAGGACTCACAGAGATCCTTCAGCCCTGATTTGGTCCCACGGGGCTGAGTCGAGTCTGTGAGCCTTTTTTTCCCCACCTCTGCCCTTTCCTGGCACTATCCATGCTCTGACCCCAGCACAAGTCCCCTGGTTCAAGTCCTGCAACCAAGAGGTAAATTCCTACTGCCCTGGGGCTCTGTGGGATGGCCAGGCACAGTCCTGTCCTCTGGCTTCATGCACAGGTGGCTTTGCTGCAGATGGGCAACCATGGAGTGGGAAGCCCATGTGCCCTGGTCTCTCCTTCTCCAGGACTGGGAATCTCTGGTCCAGGGAGTGCGCAGCTTTGTGAGCACCAACCTGGCTTTCCCTGCAGCTTGGCCCCATGTGCCCACATATATTCTCCAGTTTGTAAAGCAGGCTGAGCCACAGCTTTGTCATGCACAGGGTAGCCAGCCTCTACAACCACCCTCCTCCTGCCCTGGCCACTGCTGATCCGCAAACCACTGGTAACTGGTAATTCCCTATCTGTGTACCTTACCTTCACTGCAGGAGGCTGACACTGTTTGTCAGCACTACAGGCCACCACCACAGCCAGCATTACTAGTGGGACAGACAGACAGATACACGCAAAGCCATGCTATGTGACTACCTGTGCTGCATTCCTGTCCCAAATAGGGCCAAAGAGAAGTTCATCTCCTCCGGGATCTAGATCCATGCCCTGGCAGTGTGGGTTTCTCTGCAGCACTTCTCTCTCCACAGCTGCTTTAAAACCCCTTTAAAAAAAGAAAAAAAAAGAAAAAGAAAGAAAAATAGCTATTTCCAGTTTCCTAGAAAACCACATAAGGAGCTTAGCCTGACACATATTAGCCCAGTCGTTGGATTACAGACCCTGCCAGACTACTCTTTCCCTTAGTCAGCTGGTGCAGGACAGCAGCAGATGCAGCTCACATTGCCCCATGGGGACCATGCGTCCTCTCCTCCAACCCTGTGCTGTATGAGTGTGATGGTGCAGAACTGGCTTCCTTCTCAAGGCTCAGAGGGAAGTTCCTGCCCTTTGCTGAAGAGAAGGCAGTGGTGAGGAGAGGGCCTCTCGTGAGCAGCAGCCCAGCAGTGCTGGTGGCACGACCCCTGGAGCGCTTGCACTGGGCTGAGCTGGTGCTGCTCCTTGCCAAGCCTCCTGTGCACCCCCCGTCAACCCCCCTGTGCTCCCACCACAGCTCTGGGGTGTGCCAGAGGTAGAGGGCAGCCCAGCAAGGCAAGAATCATCCCCAATTGGGCTTGTTTCCTTACCGTAAGTGGTGTTCCCTTCAATGAGGCTCTTCCCATGCTTGCCCACCACCACGCGGCCCGAGCAGCAATAACAGATGAGGTTGCTCTTAAGGACTGGGTCACCCCCCAGCAGATATATCTGCTCCACCCCAGTGGTTCTCACAGATGATGTTCCCTGGGGCAAGGCAGGGAGGATGAAGTGACCACATGGGCCTCCTGCCCGTGGAAGAGCAAGGACACCTCGCAAGCTGAAACCTGGCCCCACTAGAAAACTCCCATCACCTACAGCAGAGTCCGAGCCTCAGGAGCTTCGTTAGCAATGCTCTCCCACACAGGACGCCACTCATCAGCAGTTCCAGTAACCGTCACTTCCCTGTCATCTGAGATGTAGAGCACAGTGGAAGACCACTCAGAGGTGTCAGAACAACGGGAAAGCATCACTGACAGTTTTATAAACTGGATAGCATGGGAGGAGAAAAAAGCAATCTACATGTTAGTCTGCTCTAGAGCACAGTTCCATGTCCCAGCTGGGCCAGAGACAAAGGGAACAATAATTTGGAGGACACGCTGCAGAAAGACATGCTCCCCGCATCAACAATAAAAATGCCAACTAGAAAATGCAAACTAGGGGATAATTGCACCTAAAGTCACCCAAGAACCACAACAAGGTAGATTTTGCAATCAGAGAATTAAAGACAGAAAAAAATAGGGCATAACAAAACCATTTTCATTCCCGTACCTGTGATCTGGCCTCGCCTGCTCTCATTCACTGCTATTCCAGCAGCCAGTCCCTGAAAAATATGGTTCCCACTGAGGGAGGAAAAGAGAAGAAAGTTGCTAGCAGCAGGGTTGCCTGCTCAAGGTTTGCACTGATGCCAGCACAGCAGATCTCTGCAGAGGCACCAGCACTCTGGGCTGGCTACTTGTCACAGCCTGTTGCCCGTGCCTAGCAGGAGACCTGGGCATGGGGCAGCTGCACAGTAAAGTACAGGGAGAGGGAAGCACGGCAGGAAAGGGAGATACGTGTAAAGCAGAGCAGAGCTACTATCAGCTGAACCATGATTTGGAGAAAACTCCTGGAACAAACTTGCCAACGAAGTTTGAAGTTGGCAAGCAGGTATTCTTTATTGCGGCACCAGGACACACAGGGGACAGCTCCTAACATGTGTTGCCATATTGCTGCACAAGTCCTTATATAGTCGCTGGGCATACATACATATTCATGAGGCTACATATGATTACATCACTTTACAGAAAGTTTCCCACATGCGTACAAGAATGTAGTGGTGGTCTCTGAGGGTCGTTTACTTCCTCCAACAGTCTTCATCACTTCTGGCAGCCTTCAAAGCATGCGCAGTAGATGCTTATACCAGCTTACTTGGTTCATTTACACCACAAACATAACAATCATCCTGTCCTTCTACTTATCAGTTAGTTTAGCTGCAGCCCATCCTGGACCCCTGCCTTTCCAGATACTCCTTATCCCTATGTCCTGTTCTTCTAGCCTGCTTTTCTTACACTCATTTTGTGCTAAGGTCATAAAGGCCTAAAACTACACCGGTTTATCTTATACAAGAATTCTCAGTATGTTCTCTAGCTGTACTCTTATTTTTTTTATTGTGAATCGTGCACCTCAGTAATATTCCATTACTACTGTTACAAAGCCATCAAACTTAACGTTACTTAAAACTGATTCTAAAGGTTTATATATTTCATTTTGTGATTTTGTGCCCCCTTCTCTCAAATCCCCCCTTTTTCTGTCCTTTTGCAAATTCTTTTGCAACATTTTATATACTACCATTACTATCCAAAGTCTTTTTGAAATAATTTCCCTTTTTTAATTGATGCTTCATTTCATTTCTCTTCTAATTTTCATAATTTGTCATAGATCATTTACAATACCAGAAGGAACATTGTATCACACCACAAGTAATCAATATTAAAACCATTAACATCAATATTCCTGCAACCAGTTGCCTCAAACAGGAGAGATTAGGCAACTATGAAGTCAAGTTTTTCCGTATTTCTTCAAAACCCCAGGAGGTATCATCCATGGCCATTTCATGAAATACTTTAGTTTTCAAGTTTCCTCCAGATCTGTTTCAGTTCTGCCACTTTGATCTATATAGGGATAGTAACTTTCATTGATTATGGAACAAGCCCATCCATGTGAAGCCAGTAACATGTCTAGAGCCATTCACCTTTGTAATACCACTTTATATAGGCTAGTTATCTCTTTTGTTCCACTTGGATTACATCAATGGTTTTACTTTCTATATCCTCTATGGTTGCTGAGAGATTTACAATTGCCTTCTCTATTTACTTACTCCCAAAGATGAAATTAGCATCTTACAAAGCTATGAAATGTGGTCTGCTTTTCAGCAATAGGGTTAAACCCTCTCTCAATGCGCCCCACAAAACCTCTAACCCAGGTCCCAGACGGATACACATTAACAACAGTAAGATTGGGTATCACAGCACCCAAGGCACACCCCCCCTTCCGGCTGGGGGGTAGGGTCTTATAAGCATTTTCTCCACATAACCAATACCATCCTTTCCCTTTAGGAACGGGCCACCACTGAACCATGATACCATCTATATTAATAGTGTGATTGAAATTTGAGTGGTGACCTACATCTGTGGCATTTAAACAAACATAATCTCCTACTCTGATTCCTGGGGTAACACATCTTTGTATACAGGTATAATATTTATTATTTTGATTAGGATTAACTATCCCAAATTTTAACCTTTCTGTAGGACATAGGTTGCTAGTGCTCACCCACAAATTTGTCCATGAGATAGTGTAAGGAATTGGAACTCCAGTTAATGGAAGGTCCGGATTTTCTCCTGATTTAGGCAACTGTGCACACACACCCCACAGTCATTATGATTAAAACCTTAGTAACATTCTGCATTAATTCCAGGTATAAGTTGTGGTCCCAAGCTTGTATGCCAGTTATCATGTAAGTCCAATGTCCATGTGGGACAGTGTAGAACACTTTGCACAAGTCCAGGTAGATGATATTAACTGCTCTGCCCCTGTCCATCAGTTCCATAGCTCCATCATAGAAGGCCACCAGATTGGTCAGGCAGGACTTCCCCTTAGTGAAGCCATGCTGGCTGTCACCAAGCACCTTGTTGTTTTTCATGTGCCTCAGCATGCCTTCCAGGAGAATCTGCTCCAAGATTTCACCAGGCACAGAGGTGAGACCGACTGATCTGCAGTTCCCCGGCTCATCCATTTTCCCCTTCTTGAAAATGGGGTTATATTTCCCTTTTCTCAGTCATTGGGAACTTCACCTGAGTGCCAGGATTCTTCAAATATGATGGACAGTGGCTTAGCAACTTCATTTGCCAGCTCCTTCAGGACCCACGGATGGATTCCACCAGGTCCCACAGACTTGTGCACATTCAGCTTCCTAAGATGATCTCAAACCAGATCCTCTCCCACAGTGGGCCTAAGGTCTTCGTTCTCACTGTCTCTGCATCTGCCTTCCAAGACTTGGGTGGTGTGGTCAGAGCATTTTCCAGTGAAGACTGAAGCAAAGAAGTCATTAAGAACCTCAGCCTTCTCCAAATCCAGGGTAACCAGTTCTACTGATAGCTTCTGGAGAGGGCCCACGTTGTCCCTTGTCTGTTTTTTATTTGCAATGTATCGACAGAATCCCTTGCTGTTATCTTTCACATCCCTAGCCAAGTAACAACCTAGTTTCTGCTAAGCAAATAAGTAGCTAAATATTTACATAGCAGCAATCTTTAGTATTTTCCAGCCAAACAAAATCGCGTCTTAAATCCATGTCTTATGAGTGCTAAGAAATAACCTACAAATTGCCTTTGCATATCCCACTTCAATGAGCAACACAGATCAGAAGGTAATTAAATTATACTTCCTTTTATTTGCACACTCCAGAACAGTGCTTCACTTAATCTCTCAGCTAAATGTTGCTTGACAGCTGCCTGTCTCCATCAGTCATGCTTAGCTGCCTGGGGAGGAACCTACAAGAGGCAAGAAAAGCAGGCACCTGCTCCAGCTGAGTCCCACACACCAAACCCTGGCCCAGGATTGCCCAGCAATGGAGGGCCCTGGCTGTGCAAGGACATTGAGTCCTTCCCAGCTCCACCATGCTCCCACTTTGTGTAGCACCTTGCTCTCATCTCACACCCACGCACTCCACTGCCCCCCACTGCCTGGTGCTCTGACACCCACCTCTCAACAAGAGCCTCTGGTCTAATTCCTAGCTGAGCAAATTCTCACTGAGAGTAGCAGCTGGGCTGGCCTCATCTCCCTCCCATTTGCCACTGGTTAAAACCAGACTGCTGAGCAAACTGGAAAAAAGTGAAAGAGAACATCATAACACAGGCCAAAATGCTGGATCTGCATTTGTTGCCAGCCTAATTCCTATAAAAACAGCCCCATAGCAGCTCATAGGGGCTGAACAGCTAAATTCAGCCTCCATTACCTCCTGCTACTACTCTGTCCATGGGTCAGCCTTCACGAGGGCACCTTTGGCACAGGTATTCCTTGGAAATAAAGGAGCTGTCTTCCACTGGCAAGAAACAAGGTGTTTCTGCACAGGAACAGTGACCTTGGGTGGGGACTGCAGATGAGGAGCTAGCAGAAATCACAGCAATGCCCTTTCCCAGAGTCAGGTGGAAAAACATCCCCCACCTTCCCTTGCACAAAACTTTTCTTTGCAGTCTTTAAAAGCAATAGACTGAAAAGTGGGGCCAAATCCTGAGCTGCCCTGACCAAGCAGTGGGTATGGTCTTGCTCTGGGCAAGTGGCTGGAGATGATCCTCTGGAGCCCCCCTGACACAGGGGGATTTTTATCACCCCAGTTCTCGCCTCCTGTCTGAAGAGAAACATAGACACAGAGGTGAACTTCTGGCAAGCACTGTGCTGACAGAAAACCTCAGTGCAGCCTCCAGCACATGTCCTGAGCCAAAATCCCTGCTTATACCCCTGTGGCAGGCACCCACCCCTGAGGGTCTCCTAAAGCAGCCAAGTCTGGCCATGGCAAGGGTCAAGACCAGAGGCTGACACCACAGTACTGCAGTCCCTGCATTTGTGGTATGTGCTGTGCAGCACTTTTATAGGCTGAGAGTTGAATTTATAGGTAGAGCAGGCTTGACTACATGACCCCAGCATGCCACCAAGTTAACATCTCCAATTGCAATTACACTACTGCATGAAGAAAGCAGGTGGCTGCAAGTGACCTGCCTTTCATTTGGGCTGGTTAATACAGGCAATGCATAGAAAGGGAGCCAGTGGAGCAGAAGGGAGAGGGAAGAGAGCTTGCAGCAGTCTTCACAGCACCTTACTGCTCTGCATGCAGTGCACCGCGTAGGTAAGATCCCTGAAGATGCTTCCTTCCAATTTTGCTTGCCCTTGTGAATAAATGAATAGTCCTCCCTTCCCATCCCTGAAAAGGCACTGTCAGATGACGCAGCAGCGTTGCAGAGCTGGCCAAAGACTGGGCCTCCTTGTCCTGCTGCAGCTCCTGCTGCAGAGACTTGAGTTTAAGGTCCCTCTGAAGGGTGTGCAGTCTGTTGCTTTGAAGCCTGCTTTCCATAACATGAGCAATTGTGTGACTCAGACTGCAAGCTTGATAGGGCAGTTTGTAGGCAGCCTGAGCATCCTCTACATCATCGCTGTTTAAGTCACTGTCACTACAGTCTGAGTCGAGGGCTGGGGATTCCTCCTCCTTTGCTGCCTGCAAGTTGTCTCTGAATCCAGTGCCTTTGTGGGCTGAGCTGAGCAGGGCTTGAGCACCCACAGCAGAGAGGAAGCTGCTTTATTCTTACCCTATGACTATCTCACATGTTCTCACTGGCCCCAGCAGTGATTCCCCCAAAAGCCATCCCGCTTGGCCAAAGGGCAGCCAGCTGGGTTGGGCTCCCATATGGACACTGCATGGGATTTGGCCAGCATGGCTAGGTGCTTGCAGGCCCAGTAACAATCAGAGCTTGGGCAGCCCTCCACACTTACAGAGTCATTCTCACTGCTGGTGAACTCACAGCTCTCCAGGATGCAGCAGGCCATGCTGTGGAAGTAGATGCTGGACTGGTTGAAGGTGCAGAACTTCACCTGGTCCATCTCTGGTGCTATGGATCTGCAGCTACCCACTTTCAAAGTTGCAACTGTCGAACTGGACATAGCTTGAGCTTGTCTGGAGAGTAAGCACAAAATGAGTTCATTGCACAAAGCAAGAAAAAGTGGTCCTGGACATACCATCAAGTCCTTCCACAACAAACAAACTCACACTCAAAATATGCATTCAGGTGTCACAAAAACAAGCTCACACAGGCACAGATGCAGTCCTGCAAGCCGAGTTAGCAAGTATCTTGCAGCAAGTGAAATCTACTGACTTTCTTCCCTGCTGGCAACATTTCCTTAACTTCAAAGGCAAGATACAGCTTTGCAGTTGTCATGGTTTATTGCTTCAAGTTTAAGTGGTTTAAGCCACTTTAATGTGGTTTAACACTTGCCCAGGGAGGCCCAGCACTCACAAGAAGGAGCAGACAGGGCCTGATGTGCCAAGATCATTAAACCTTAGCAACACTCTCTACACAGTAGAGTTTGCAACTTCAGAGATGTGTATTGGCAATTGGGCATTGTAAACAGAATCAGGGGCTTACTGGGTGAATCAGCAGGTAAGACAACATCAAACATTACCTGGGTGACCTGGAGAGCTACAGTTCTCCTCAGAGCTGTTAGCATAATTGGTGAAGGATGCTGCACCCACAATGTATCAAGCGTAAAGCAAAGAATGTAAAAATTTGTGCCATGCTGTTGCACAGGCATTATGTTGTGACACTGCAGTGGCAGAGATACCATCAATTCCTTTTTCCCCCACTGTGGTTAACCGTCTGACTTGATGGTGCTCACAGAACTGTGAGCCATCCCTACCATGCTTTGTTAAGCGATCCATATAGCAATTTGTGGGTGCTGGCATACCAGTAGGATGATTGTGCATGGTCAAATATCTCTGCTTATCTACTGAAAAGGCCAACTGTAATGCAACAAGGTACAGAGCAGCCAGGTCAGAAAAGCTGAGTTGTGCGCTGGGAATTTCACAGTGCTCCTAATTTGACAAGAATCTCTTAAATCATTATTTTCTCTTCCTTGATTGGTGCACAACATTAAAAGCAGACTGCAAATAGCTTGTGACAAGTGAGCTGGGGCAACTTTACAGATATCCAAAGTTCGCAGCCAATATACAGTCCTAACGTATGGCTTCAGCCTTGAGCACCCTCAGAAGTGGTCATACTGCAGAAAGGTTTTGAAACGCATTTATTTGTACCCAAAGGCAGTAACACAGAAATCCCTTCAGACCACTAGCCTGCTCTAGACTTAATCGTATCTTCCCTTTTTCAAATTAAAAAGCGCTAATAAACAGAGTTACAATCAAGCTTTTGAGAGGCTGCTTTTGAAAAACTTTCTGAAATTGCAGCTTGCAGGGCTCTTATGACTGCCAGTAAGATTGCTGTAAATTTGCTTTTTATAAATTTTTCACTGATAGCTTTGGGAGGGAATGCTCTCACTTCATCAACAGCAGCTGCCCACGGAGACCAGAGTGAGTCTGAAAGGCGACATGCAGCCACACTGACCAGCCACATGCAGGAGATTACTGAGCAAGACACCACGTGTCTGCTCCAGCAACCCAGCACGTGGCCACGGACAAACAGGGACTTTTTCAGCAGATTTACAACTCAGTTTTCCCAGCATGTGCCACTGCATTATCTTCCTCCTGAGGACTTTCAGACTGATTAAGTTAGATATGATAGCATGACCAGCAGGTCAAAGGAGGTGATTCTAACTCTCTACTCTGCTCTTGTGAGACCTCACTTGGAGTATTGTGTATAGTTCTGGTGTCCTCAACATAAAAAGGACATGAAACTGCTGCAACAAGTCCAAAGGAGGGCCACGAGGATGATCAGGGGACTGGAATACCTCCCATATGAAGACAAGATGAGAAAGTTGGGGCTGTTCAGCCTGGAGAAGAGAAGGCTGCGTGGAGACCTCATAGCAGCCTTCCAGTATCTGAAGGGGGCCTATAGGGATGCTGGGGAGGGACTCTTCTTGAGGGACTGTAGTGATAGGAGAAGGGGTAACGGGTTCAAACTTAAACAGGAGAAGTTTAGATTGGATATAAGGAGGAAGTTCTTTACTGTGATGGTGACAAGGCACTGGAATGGGTTGCCCAGGGAAGTTGTGAATGCTTCATTGCTGGTGGTGTTCAAGGCCAGGTTGGACAGAGCCTTGGATGGCACGGTTTAGCGTGAAGTGTCCCTGCCCATGGCAGGGGTGTTGGAACTGGATGATCTTAAGGTCCTTTCCAACCCTAACTATTCTATGATTCTATGATATTATATGTGACATAAAATTGTGAAAAGTAAAGTGTACATTATAGCTAATGATGGGCTGACTTATCACAAGGGAAGTCTTGGTTTTGGAGGCACAGCCCATGGGTGCAGCATTCATGCTGGCCATATCCCACTCTAGACCAGTCAGCAACTGTCTATGGGGACCAAAGCCTTGTCAGGGTGGACTACCATTTAATTATTATGCAGTCACTGACTAATTATAATTTGATCATCATTCAACCATTAATAAACCCTCTACACCACAATGACCTTTCCTAATTCACAGCTGGTTTGATCCCCTCTGAAATCTGTCTAATTCTCCAGATAAGTGTATTATATTGCCCATACACGTAACCTACCATAAGCGTATCTGTTATTGTATTAGCGGTAAGTTTGCAGTAACCGGTAATAATTACCTACTTGTTTGCTACTGTTATTAGTTGTTGCTATACAATTGTTGCTATTACTGACTGCTGCCATACTACTGATTGGTACTGTATCATTGATAGCTGCTAGTAATCTGTTATAGCCTGACAGATATTTATATTTGCTTTATTATACAAAGGCATTTTTGCTAGTGGCAATTTGTGTGGCATTTGTGGCAATCTGTAATCAAGTGGAGACATTTGAAGGATAAAGCCAATGAGCCCCCACGCGTTAGGGAGTCCAAGAACCCCTGGTTGTGCTCTCTAAACACCCAGGGAATTCAGGTGGCCTCGGGAATCCTCTGGAATCCTCCGGAATTCCTTGGTGGCCTCGCCATCCCCACAACTCTGCCCTGCTGAGCCTCACCTTGTAGAGCACCAAGAAGAAGAAGGACAGCATGAAGACCACATTGCAGAAGCAAGCAGTGAGACAGTGCTGGTCACTGCTT
The DNA here is from genome assembly GCA_017639245.1 of Myiopsitta monachus. Lineage (NCBI taxonomy): Eukaryota > Metazoa > Chordata > Aves > Psittaciformes > Psittacidae > Myiopsitta > Myiopsitta monachus. The sequence continues at coordinate 81,281,785 of CM029941.1, forward strand.
GCCAGCAGTGCCAAGTCCCTCAGTTTGCCCTGCCCCACAACCTCCACAGGCACCTTCAGGAGCACCTTGCTCTGCTCCTCATGCGCACCAGGCAGCAGCACAAGGTGGCTGTAGGGGCTGGTGGTGCCAAGGGCTGCCTGGAGGCTGCTGAACTTGGCCCCTATGCTAACACAGAGCTGGCATCAGCCTTTCCTCCTTTGAAAGAGAGAGATGCAGTTGGAGGACTGCACATCCTGCATATTTTTGGTCCAGGTTTTGGAGGCCAGGTAGTGCTGTTTGAAGGCTTCTCTCCAGGACTGTGGCTCCACACCAGGCTGGTTAGGCCAGCTGGGGTGTCTGTGCTCAAGGCAGCCCAGGCAGAGCCGCCACCTGTTTTGTCCAGGCTCAGGATGAGCTCATACCAGGCCCTGCAGACTGAGCTGCAGCAGCGCAGGTCAGGGAGGCATAGGCAGGCTAAGATGAGCTGCCACAGCTCCACTGGCGGCTACCAACCTCAATCAACACCTGCAAAGGACAGGACATAGAGTCAGTGGTGTGTCCAAAGAGCTCAGGGCAGGGACCCCATGTTGACAGTGAGTCCCCGCTGAACATACCTCTCCAGGGACAGAACTGTACAGGAGCAGGCTTAGAGTAGCACATTAGCACACCTTCAGGCAGACACAGGATCTGACCAAGTGGGGCTCAGCACTCATCCTATGGTGTGCTTCATCTACCATCACCCCTGGCCCTCCCTTCCTCCCTCTCCTGCTAGCCCCACTCATGGGTCAGCAACACCCAAACAACCTGTTCTGAGGCCTCTGCTCTTTCAGAGTGGTTAGAGCTTTGTCGCTTAACCCTAAGGTTCGATGACGCACATAAACAAGCACATCCATCTTCCCCTAACTGTGGTTTCTCTTGTCCCAGCCCCTGCTGTCACCTCCCTGGAAGAGTCGTCTGCTAGCTCCCATGCAGTGGCACGGCTCAAGACCGTGAGTGAGGGGAGTGAGACGCTGCAGAGGCAGGGTGGCCATGAGGACAGATGCGCCTCTGGTGAATGAAAAGCACGGCTGGGAGCACACGCTGCACAACACAGAGCTGCTGCGTGCTCGGGCAGGTCTTGCTGCTAGGAAGGCGCAGTGCGGCATGCAGGACTTGCATGGCAAACCAGCAGGCATTCTCCCGACGAGTGCCCGCGACCTTACGAGGACCACCCCTCCGGGATGCAGTACCCAATCCTAAAACAGCTTCTCCTGTACCTACAAACAGGGCCGCGGGGACCAACACAAACCCAGAGCAGCACTGGCAGCTGCGAAGCTGGAGGAAGAAGACACCGGGGTACGAGTTCGGCAGCGGCTCCCACAGCGGGGGGATGCCCCGCTCACGGCAGCAGAACCGCTCCCGCCCTGCCGATCTGTCGCACGGGGCTGCCCGGGTGCTCACCCCTGCTCCGCGCCCCCCATCACAGCCCCTCCCGCCGCGCCAGGGACCGGGCTGTCCGCACCGCCACCGGACGGACCGCGAGCAGCGGGTCACGTGCGGGGGGGGACCGTGCCGCGCTCCCTCGCCCTCTTCTCGTCGCTCCCTGCTGCCGTCATCCCCCGCGCCGGGCAGTGCGGCTGCGGCACACGCGCGCGCGGCGGAAGCCGGGCAAAGACTGCCGTGGCCTCCCGCCATGGCAACGGCCGCAGGTACGTCCTGAGGCGTGCCCCGCCACCGGAGCCCCGGATCGGATCGGATCGGTTCGGTTCGGTTCGGTTCGGCGCGCCGCGGGGGTCGCGCAAGCGCGCTGTGTCGGGGGCGGGCGAGAGAGCGTGGTTCCGCTGGGAGCGGGCCGCAGCCACCGCCCCGCGCTCCGCTGCGCCGCCGGCCTGACCTTGAGCAACCTGTCGGGGCCCAGAGTCTTCGGGAACGGGGCAGAGCCTCAGGCCCCGGCCCGGGAGGGCGCCGCGCTGCTGGCCGCTCAACCGGAAGGCCGGGCGTCTTCTCTCGTGGCCTCCCTGCTTGCGCCGTTGCTGCGGTACTGACTTGGGCTTGGCTGCTTGCTCTTAGGTCTCCTGGCGCCGTGTCCCGGAGCGGCTGCGATCGCAACCAAACGTCCCCGGCACCCCTGCTCCGCGGCCGGGGGCCCCTGCCAGCGTCGTCGAGAGCACTGAGGGCTCTCCAGCAGCGTCAGCCCGCCGAGCTTTGCCCTAGCACAGTGGCGCCGCGGAAGCCCCACGCCAGCAATGCAGTGAGTTTGGAAGCGTGGCTAGGGAGGGGCTCGGTGCTGCCGGCGGGCCGCTGAACCCGGTGTGGTAATCCGGTGTTTGACATCGCGGTAGGTGATCGGCTGGAGAAACTAGTGGGTGAATCCATCAGCCTTCCGTGCTGACTGCATGCCTTCAGGTTTTGGTTAGTATTTCAGGGTGAACATTTCTCACGATGGCGTAAGTGTGAGTTTGTAGAGTTACTGTGGTTTACTGATCGAACAGATGTTCAGAGTAATCTAAACAGTGATTTGTCCAGGAGGAGTTCCTAAGCAGCACATTTGTTCCATGGCAGTCAGGATGACATTAAACACTGCAACCTCCTGCAAGAATTGGAAATGCAGAAACATAATACAATACCAGATACCAAATGCCTTTTTCTTTGTTTTTTCCCTTGTGTTTTTCAGACCTAGTGGGTCACTTGCCATCATTTTGAAGGCCATGGCCATTTAAGCAGGTGAATGGGTTGAGATCTGTCTTTAGAAGGACTAGGTATATGTACCATATGATGTACAGACCTTGGATTAAGGAACCTGATGTCAAAAAGAATCGCATGTGCCCCTTTGCTCTGAGCACCCTGAATTTGGCTGCTGCATTGAGGGGAACTTCTGTGTATAAATGGGATGTTGCAGCAGCTTCAGGTGTTCACCTATATAGGCAGTTTTGTTAATTCAAAACTTTTTTTTATTTGAGAACTGGGGGTTTTTTTTTATGTTAAATTGTAATAAAATGGCTTCTGTGCTGAAGTACCTGTAGATGGTACAGGCCATACAAAGTGTGTCTGAAAACAAGGGTTCAGTCATGAACTCTTCTAGGAGGACTTGCTGTTCTTGGCTTTTGCAAGTTCCCAGCTCAGAAGCGTGATGAGGATCCTGCAGTCCTCAACGACTCCTTACTGCATGCGTCTAGTACTTACACCAGAAAGAGCATGTAGCTTCTGAAACTAAAAAGTTTCTTCCTCTCTACTGAAAATCTCTTTCTCTCTTAGTTCTGTTTTGCCATTGTTGTTTATTGTTTTTTGCCTCAGTCAGCTGTCACCCATGCAAATGACTAGTTGTCAGAGGCCTTTTGAATCATCTTGTTATTGTCTGTGATGAGGCTGTTCCACACTGTTACTTAACATGACCCACTATCCCCTGTCTAAGACTAGCATATCTTCAGATGTGGCTTTTTTAGTATATACAAGTAGAATTACAGTAATCTGAATAACACTGTAAACCACTGCATATATAGTGATGTATAAGCCGTATAATACAAATCCTTGTCTCTTATGTTCCTTCTTATACTGACAGAAACACTTCATGTTTGTAAAATATTAAAGTGGCATTTTCATTTGCTAGACCTTAAAGGATTAAATAGCATGTAAGTGTAGGGGAAAAGCCAATCAAGGTAAATATGTGTTTTGTTTTAGGAAGAAATTGTGTACTTGGTTAGAATAATCTGTCAGGTTGCTTTGAGCAATCCAGCTTGTTTCTAGATAGCCTGTGCAACACATCCTTCACATAACAGCCTGTAGTGGCTGCACTTTGAGAATCAGGTCCTCATGGCAGTTACAAGTATTAGCTTCAAATACCATTTTGAAACTATGGGACTCTCGTGCTGCTTGCTGGCAGGTAGTATCTGAAGTTCACAAGCCAGCACCTGCCTCACTTGATTGTTACCAACTTAGCTTGAACTGTGCTGTAATGAAAGTTAAGATTCGAATCAACTGCGAAAACACATTTTTATAATTGTCGAACAAGTAATCCCATTTTAAGTGATGAACAAGTGTTACCTGATAATTAATGATTACTTTAGTATTTTTCCGCTTTATTTGGTAGAGCTGTCTCTGGTTTTGTGTCCTTCAGGATCTCAGATTGAGCCAAGTTCAAGGTCCTAAACTTCTGGACAGAACATGAAAACAAGTGCGGGTTCAGGAAGCAATCTTTCTCCGTAGATGAGGCTGCAGGTTAATTAACTGGAATGCTCAGAAATTTTCAAAACTATTAGAATTTTTCTCGTTTAATTTAAAGCTGTGATTACAGTTGTGTATTAGATTTGGAATACAGTTAATTTTCTTCAGAGTAGCTGATACGGGGTTGTATTTTGGATTTGTGAGGGAAGTAATGTTGATAACTCCAGGATGTTTTAGCTGTTGCTGAGCAGTGATTGCACAGAGTCAAGCGCCCTTTTGTTCCTCATGCTGCCTTGCCAGCTAGCAGTTTGAGGGTGCACAATTGTTTGGAGGAGATACAAAGTAGGACAGCTGACCCTTGTTGATCAAAGGGATATTCCACACCATACAATGTCATGCCCAGCAATAAATCTAGGGGAGGGAGATTGGAGCTGGGATGCTGCTCAGAGGCTGGCTCCTCTCTCTCTCTGTTGGGTTTTTTGGTGGTTTTTTTTTGGGGGGGTGGGAAGGTGCCCCTTAAAAGATACTTCTAAAATAAATTATTAAACTTTGTAGCTCACTTTTACCTTTCTGATTCTCGGAGAGAGGAGAGTGAGCATGTTATGTTTAGTTGCTGGCTGGGTCAAACCACAACCAATAAATTGTTATTTAAATTATCTAATGTTTTCTTCCACAGAGAAAGGCAGAGTGGAATAACTCGAATTTGTAATACTAAAGCGTGTATTTTATTTATTTGCTTATTTATTTTTAGGCTCTCTTTTGTCCCCATCACCACCATCCTGGTGATGTATATTTTATTTGCGTGATAGTAGGCCTTTCACTGTTTGAATTATTTGGCACAGTGAATGGAGAAATCCAGCGTATAAGCTGTGATGTAGCACTTGCAAAATTCATATCTCAATTTTCTTCCCAGTTTACTTCTATTTCAGCTTGAAAATGTACAGAGACGAAAAACTGCCACTTTTTCAGGTCTCTGAGGCTTGAGTAGAAAACAGTGCAACATCTGTCAAATCTGGCATTTGTCGCTTTTTTCCTTCCTATTTTATGAGCTTTCCTCAAGTGTAAGATACCGGGTGCTGCTGGAATGATCAGGTAGTGTGGAAAAAAAGGTCATGTTCTTTCTTTCCATTTTTTGATGTAGGTAAGGAGAATTGAGATGAACTATAGCAAGAAAAACAGTATGATGGATTCAGAAGGTTCTGCCCCAAAGAAGGCAAAGGAGTGTGTAAGCACTGATGTAACAGCTGCCTCTGGAAAACATTATCTTTGCGGCTGCTGTGCAGCCTTCACAAATATAGCAATCACTTTTCCCATCCAGAAGGTCCTCTTTCGACAGCAGTTGTATGGTTTGAAAACAAAGGATGCAGTACATCAGCTGCAGAAGGACGGGATTCGAAATCTCTATCGTGGTATCCTTCCTCCCTTAATGCAGAAAACAACAACACTGGCTTTAATGTTTGGCTTGTATGAAGATTTCTCGTCCCTGCTCCATAGCCACACGAATGCTCCTGAACTAGTCACTTGCAGCATGGCAGCAGTGCTTGCAGGGACCACGGAAGCTGTTCTTACACCTTTTGAGCGAGTTCAGACTTTGCTTCAGGACTACAAGCACCATGATAAATTTACAAACACTTACCAGGCTTTCAAGGTACTGAAAGTCTATGGGGTGAGAGAATATTATCGGGGACTGGTGCCTATTCTGCTCCGAAACGGACCCAGTAATGTACTCTTCTTTGGCCTACGGGGACCTATTAAACAGTGTCTGCCTGAAGCAACTTCTTACAGCACTCATTTGGTCAATGACTTTATCTGCGGAGGGCTGTTGGGTGCCATGCTTGGATTCTTGTTTTTCCCAGTGAATGTTGTAAAAACTCGCATGCAAGCTCAGATTGGTGGTGAATTTCAGTCCTTCTCGAAAGTTTTTGTGAAGATCTGGCTGGAACGCGATAGAAAACTCATCCACCTTTTCCGAGGAGCCCATCTGAATTACCATCGTTCTCTCCTGTCCTGGGGCATAATCAATGCAACCTACGAATTCTTGCTAAAGCTGTCATGAAAACCACTATCTTCCTTCGGCTCCTCTGTTCATGTGGTTATTGGGACATGCGATGTCACTTAATCCCAGGAAACAGTGCCTGCATAGTATGAAAGGTAATTAGTCTTGGCCTTCAATATTTATGGAGTGAATGGTGATGCATCTAAACATTGGTGCAACTAAGGGGAACTTTTAAAAGTATTTATTTGCTGGCAGGTGAGTTTTCCCATAATGGAGCTACTAGACAAATAAGAGTTAAAACAAAAGAAATTTAAAAATACTTGGTTTAGTCCAGCAGTTTATTCTGTATCACTCCCAAAATTTCTTAACGCTCTGATGGAATATGCTCCATTGTCCACACTGTAGATCATAAAAATCAAGGATGGGCTGATAAAAATTGATTCATTTGCCTGATAAACATCAAAATCTCAATTTAAGAACTGTATTTTATAATGTTTTAGAGTCCTAAGTACTTCTTATTGTTTAAAGCTAAAAAGACAGATCCAAATGGGGATAACTGAAGTTTAGAACTTCAAACTTAAGCTAAGCCTACGCAAACTGCTTTTTTGCCAGCTGTTTTGATGCTTGGCTTTAAGGTGAGTATTTCATTCAGCAGTGTAAGAGTGGTTACCAAATGTTTTAATCTCAGTGTAAACTGACTCCAGAGTGGAATCTGTGTATATGTACATGTGTGCCTTCATGTGAAAAGGGAGAAGTGGAAGGAATGAAATGGTAAATCTACTAAAGCTTTAAAGTATCCTTCCTTGTTAAAAAAACTTCAACTTGTAAACATGGAGTTTGTTCTGCATTTTGTGGTTGGTTGGTTTTGGTTTTTGGGGATTTTTTTTTTTATTGCTGCTTTTTCTGTTACTTGCAGCTATGGGGCTAGAAAGAAGACGGCCCTTTCTGTAATGCTCATGAAATGAGTTCAGCTTCCTGCAGCAGAGAAAGTAGTTCACAAACACAGCTCTTTGTACTGAGGTATTTTGTCTCTTGCAAACTTTTGTTTCGTTTGAGCTGTGGAATAATGGATCACAAGAAGGTACTTTAACCTGAAGTTTGGTGGTCTGCCTACTTGACACATACTCTTGATGGTTCTGTAAGGCAGAATTGTATAGCAGCATTGACAAGATGAGGTTTCTGGGAATTACTGACTTAAGTGGTGGTCTTTAAGTGTAGCAGAGATAACAGCTAAAAATTACTTTAGAAGCAGCTAGGTAGGAAAGATAAAGTGTTTGGAGATGTGCTTAAGTCTTCTATAGGTGACTATTGAAAAAGACTTACAGAAATAGGAAGAATTGTGTGTCTTACAGACTTGGGAGTTGAGAGAGAAGACTTGAGGCCTTAAAGAAAGGGACAGAAGAGCAAGCATGACCATAAAACAGATGAGGGTCTCAACAAAAATCATTTGATTTCCCTGGGGGACTTTATGAAACTCTGTATGTAAAACAAAATATTTTGAATTATGGGGGCCAGGAAAGCTTTTAGAAACTGGTCTGAATTGGTCTTTTCGTAAGTTTTGAATGGCTGTTACTTTTTAAAATTTGAGGTTTCCATTTGCTAAACTGTCCCAAAACATTGATTCTAGTCAGTGTTTTAATATAGTCCTTAGCTTGACAGTCAGAAATGCCCAGGCACAAGTGAGCATCCTGTATCTGAATGTTGTGATCATCTGCTTTTAAATAAAATGTTTACTGAATGTTTGCTACTGGCAGAATCTGATTTTTACCAGTGTACTGTTTTTTTGTAATCACTCCTCAATGGAATAAAAAAATTGCATCCTGTTTCTCTGTGAAAGATGTTACGTACTTCTCTGATTTTTCTTAAGAGAAATATGAAGTGTTTAGAGTAAAATATTAATGTAAGCCTGCCCCTAATTGGTGATTGGCAGCAAAAAGAAGGTATGGTCCTGATCTGTTGCTGTCACTGCTTATGTTGCATGGTTAGATTGAGTGCACTGCAAATCTGTCATGATGGAACAGTGTTCAAGTATCACCTTTATAGCCACTGACAGTTTTACAGCACACTCAAAGGAACTGTATGCTTAAGGTTCAGTGTTGTATGTGTGAGAGGACAGATACTCAAAATCAGTGAAGAGAGGGATTCAGTGAGTTTTGGCACACAAGTTACTGCTTAAAAGAGTTAGAGTTTACAAGACAGGATGTGTAATCGATCTTCAAGAGAGCAGAGAGGGAGGCACAGTGCTTCAAATGTTTGTTTAATATTAGTATTTATGTCCTTTTGCCGTGGGACAGCACAGGAGTGGGATCCTCAGTGTTTTGCTGCCATGTCTCATCACTGTGTACCCAGGACATTGCCTGAACAGCTAGATGGGCCAGGCTTCAGTTGCTGCCTTCTCTGAAAACATATAGCTCATGTTTTGATCAACCTCTAAAGGAGAATTTTAAAACTGATTGCTGGTGCTGTGGTTGCTCTTCTTGGTGGACTACAACAATAATTTCCAGCTAAAGAAGGGAAAGGGAATTGGGAAGGGAATTGCACAACAGTAATAACTGGGTTAGAGAGAGACTAATAGAGCTAGCTTTGATTAATAAGTGCATTGAGCAAAGGAGGGTAATATTGCAAAATATTGCTCTGTGGGTTTTCAGGCATATTTCTATTCCAAAGACCTTTTATACAATATTTTATGCAAATCAGTTAATCAAGTTTGGCCAGTTCTTAGCTGTTTACAGAGGTGGGGTATGGGGAAATCTTTTGCATGGGAAAGTAAACTAATATGAAGGCAACAGCTTTCAGCACCTCTGAAATGACAGCAGCTGGAAAAGGCAAGAGGCTCCAGTAACAGCTATAAGAAGTAAACATCACATACCAGTCAGGCTGTGATAGTTCAGTTAGATTTTGGTCACAGAAAAAATCTAACAACACCTCTAACAACCACAGAGACAGCTTTCTCCTCATTTAGTATGCAGTGTGTGATGAGGGGATGAGAGAAAGCCACAAGCACGGACAAGCCCAAACAGCATTTTTGCAGCATCAGGGTAGGTAAACTGGATATACTGTATTGATTTTAGGCGGGATACAGACTTTATCACTGCCTGCTCTGGTGATCTGCATCAAACAGGGCTGTTGTACCGATAAGAGGTTTAGAGACAGATTTTGACTCTTCTGAACTCATTTTCAGGAAGGCTTGGTGGAGAAGCTCTATAGTTGGGTTTGTGACCCACGAGTTTGAGAACTGCATCAGCAGCTTAGTATTACCACCTTCGTAGTAAAGCCAGGGCAACAAAGTGTGCTCATTTCCTCAGCTTAGCTTTTATTCCTTTGCCCAAGCTCAGATCCACCTTCTGATTTAAACCCAGATGTCACATTGCTCCTATGTGTGTTGAAGGCCTCATTTACAGAAAACTCAACAGCAGATGACGATGTGTACAATGTACCTTCAGCGCCCAGTGCCCCATGTGCGCCATGAGTCCTGCATGACACTGTGACATTTATCAGCTCTTCAGGTGATAATGAGGCAGAATTCAGTTTTTGTGCAGATGTTGGTTTTGCTGTGCCTAATGGCGAATGGCTTTCCCAGAGCCCAGACCTTTGCAAGTGGAAGAGGGCAGTGTGTCACTCTGCACAGCCAGCCCACGAACCCCAGCCTCAGATACAACTATCCATGGCAAAGCAGACAGGGTATTTTCAGTCTCAGGCTGTTCCCTGTGGGCAGATTGTTGCCTGCTCACCAGTGAATGCAGAATTTCACAAAGAACAGCAATGCTGTCTTCAAGGATTGGAAAGGAGCTCTCTACCCCACAGGTACTGTCAAGAGCAATGGAATGATTACTGGTACTTAGTTACTTGTGCTTAGTTTGTAATTATCATAGTAGCCTCAGTGTATGTTCTGCTTTCCGGGCTTCATGAGTGAACTGCTTCTTACAAGCATGCATGACAGTTAAGGACAGTAGCAAAGAAACCTGTGGAGGGGAAGAGACCTGTGTACAGAGGTTGTTTTGCTGTAAGCACTGTTTTTTAAGTCTTAGTTGTAAGGAGTAGGCAAGAACCAGTGAGCATTACAGAACACAGCTCAGTGTAAGGTAAATACATTAAAATAGATTTTAATTCAGTGAATTATTAAATATTTAATTTATTATGCAAGCAAGAGAAACTGTCCACAAAGAGTAAGTTACTGTACGACTGTAAGTACAATATTTTAAGAGCAGTTCTGGCACTTCCTACACTATATTAAAAGGCTACAATTTTTACTATGAAATCTCAGATATTTCAAAATATTCTACATGCACAATTTATTCTTGTAATAAAAACCTTAACTGAAGTTACTTAGTGCTTTACAAAAATGCACCTTTGACTAAGATCAGGAAATAAGAAATTTCTTTTTCCTGCAGGCTGTTGACTTTTTTCTTTTACTCCAACTTTTTAGAATCTTGTAAACTAGATTTTTTAAAAAGCTTTCATTTGGCAAGAGTATTTCTTTTTTTTAAGAGTTCATATTTCATAAAGCAACAAACCCATGTTTTATGCTATCAGGACCTTTTCCATGTCAGTTACCCAAATTAAAACAAAAAAAAAAAAACCAGACCACCACCACCACACAAATAAAGAAATCCCCACGAAAATCAACCACACCATCCCCCAAAATCTCAGAAAAGCCTGATGCATACATTCTAATTCTGCTAGTAGGCAAACAAACTGTCCTTACAAAGACTTCCAAGAGTGCAAACAAATGTGTGTGTGTGTGTGTTTCTATATCACTGTGCTTTTCTTTCTATCCCCAATAGTATTGTTTGGAGGTTACATTTTTCCCTGAACTACCCATGTTTGACAAGTGGGCCCATGCCCCATGGCTGCATACATACTGAAATGAAATTACCTCATACAGATAAAGTACATATACACAAATGTCATTGTACAGTCCCATTAATAGTTTCTCACCCTGCCCAGAAATGTTCAACAGTGCTGTAGTGATTTACAGACTGAACTCTAATGGAATACTCAGAAAATGCATTTACTCCCACAACATACAGTCACTGGACTATTACAAAAGGATTACCAGCTTCAGACACTGGTTTGGTTCCTGTCGTTGCTGCTATACGCTGACATTCCGGTAGAGATCTTAATTACACAGTTTATCTGCTTTTGTTGATCAGCCCTGCTGTGAATGGAGGAATTCTTTTACTACAGAAGTTAATGAATATGAAACCATCCATTTAAAAAACGTACTACATGCTTTACAATCAAATTGAGATCTCTTATTCAGTATAAATACTGTAAAATTTATCAAATGATAAACACTTGAGTGGTCAAAAGTAAACATTTTAAAGAAACCTCTTATATAAGTCAATAGCTTACTTAGCTGTTAGTGCAGTCTGTGCAGTCTTTCACCTACCATTTGAAACATTTTTTTGTATTTTTTTCAGGTTTATATAGTTACGGAAGGTTAAGAATTCATCTTTTGAAACATAACAGCAAGATAAACCTTTTTTTTCTTTTACTATCTAGAAATAATCCAAAGCTCACCAGCAAATTACTTCATTAATTCAATAAGGTAAAGTAATACTATTCAAAAATAACTGAAAATTACTCTTTCCACCAAGATGGAAATTACCTCATACATACTTTCTACCATAGATGGTGGAAAGACGTATCAGTTATGATACGCCTGCAACCGCACAGCATATCAGTTATGAACTACTGAACAGTGTTTCAGTAAGTGTTGCTTGAACTTCACAGGTAAAATAGATTAACTTTCATTGAAAATTTTCAAGTTGTGTTGAAAGGGAATAATCAAATTATCAAAATCTAATATTACTTACTTATTCTAATTCAATTTATTACCAGTATAATCAGAAGAACTAAGTAACACTTCTACAGCATACATGGACAGAATTAATCTTAATATGCATCCGCTGGATACGTTACAAAAGCATCAGTGTTACCATCAAACCCCCTTAATCAGATCAATGTCAGCTTTTAGCATCAATCCTACACTCCTGCTCAGCGGCTCTGATTTCCAGAGCTGGGCAAGGCTGGGCAAGCCACAGTTAATGCTGTGATGACGTTGTCACTTGGGAGTAAAATTTCTTTACACAGAAAAGTTAGTGTCCAATGTTTCAGCACAATACTCTTGTAAAAAACAGCGGATCATGAGGTAGAATTAAAAAAGTAACACTCAGTGCACATTAACAGGCATAGAATTAAAGTCATAAGCAGTCTACCAGTTCAAGGAATTTCTGAAAGGAAAAACCAAAACCAGCCATGAAAACAAACAAACAGACCCAAGAACTACTTTCCTGTGCGCTGCTTTACCTCCAAAATGAACACAGTTCAAGCCTATGAGAACAGTAAGATATCTTCAGTTACCTGTAGCTCCTTCAATGGTATTTAGTAAAACAGTGAGGTGAGAAAACAGCCACCTAGAAGAGAGTGCTTAGGGAAAAGTCATCATAGTCCACTGCAGGGACAGGGATTGAATCTGTTTATTACAAACAGGCAACAAATTTTAATGGAGGGGAGTGCAGAGAAATGCAAGTGTTTATACAGTCCAGCACATTCTGTTTCAAACTACTTCAGGCACATGTAACTTAGCACTTCCACTGGTCCAATACCAAGAACACCATGAGCAGAAGTTTCGCAGGTTTTGTTTTGTGTGGGTCCCCCCGCAAACAGCTTATCTCCTCCTCTGCATAACAAACTTGTGTTCCACAAACAGTCTCAAGTTTGGTGCACACTTCACTTCCACTGCTTTAAGTCACAGATGAGTGAAGTCCCCCTGAGCTCTTTCTAACAAATCAGCAGATCCAAATTGCCCCATATGTAGTTTCAGGTTACAGGCTGTTACAAGTATGCAAAAAGGAGCTGGGAGCCAGTGATGTCTTTCTAACTGGTCTCAGATACACTTGCATATTTTAGTTATTTCATGGCTTGGGCAATTAAGGTGAATTGTATTCCTTGCACAGAGTACCAAAAGTATTCAAAAGGTGCAAGTGCTTGAACTTCAGAGTCACTGTTACAGAAAATGGGACATCTATATTTATTATTTCCTTTATCTACTTTCGAGTTCAAGACAATAGTTTCAGCAACAAAATTGCTCAGAAGATATGCCCTGTAACATTTCAACTTACAAGTTGCTGGGAAGACTATGGGCATTCATTTGCATTTTAGGTTAACTGAGTATATTTACTTTAAAAACTATTCTTGTTCCTCCAGCTAGGATAATGTTCTACTGAGATACTGTCACCAAATCATTCTGCTAAAACTCATGAGAACAGAAAAGGTAGGACTTCTACCAAACAATAAACCAGAAATCTGTCAGCTGTACTGACAGTGCATCAGTCAGATTCAGGACTACTAGACACAATAAACATGCTGAAAACCTAATGCAGGAGTAATTGAGTCCTCAGTCCTCAGATTACCAAATACGCAATATTTAAAGCTTTTTAATACCAAACAATTTCTCCAAAAGACAAAATTTAAATTCTTTTGCTCGTAATGCATAAGAACCTTACGTTTCAATGACTTCTCCACCAACACTCAGCATATATTGCAGTAGTATTTGCTACCTACACAAATTCAAAACTATGAAAGGATCATCAGGTTTATGTATTTTCAGCTATCTCACCTTCACCAATGTCTTCTTTTTCCCTAGACATGTGTTTCATAGAAGGCTTTGTAAAAAAAGCAGGCTCTGTTGAGTCAGAGATAATGAAATCTGAACACCAAAATTTTACAGTCTTTTTTAGGTAAGGTTTCCTGCTGAATTGAGCATCAGCAAAACCTTAGTGAAATACGCACACCAAAAAAAACCCAACACAAAACCAAACCACACACACACAAAAATAAGAACTAAAAAAAAAAAAATCCCACCAAAAAAAAAAACAAACCCACATTTTTGAACGTATAAGCAATGAGAATATTATAAACCAATTTGGATGTACAAGACTGAAATAACTACTTACAAAGTTAGCTATATTAACTCAAGGGCTAAAACTTGGCATTCATACTTTGTATGTGATTTAGTGGTAAACATTAATGTTTTTCACACTGTATGAAAAGCCCAGTTAAATCCAAATAGATCTTACAGTAGACAGGCATGCTTTTAGTCCATTTGAAAACAGTACATGTGAAAAAAGTCTGCCTGGTAATACTATGGAATATATCCTAGATGAATTCCTCTCACAGCAAGGGTGCAGGCAAGATGTGGTAGAACAGTCAGGTGGGAAACAGCCTTAACATCAGCACAAAATTCTGCAGTGTTAAGTTTTAAACGCAGGATGGAGGTTTACTGATGCAGAAGGCTCCTTACAACAGTAACCCTAGAGGCTGAGGAGTCACATATGCCTAAAAGAGGCCAACCAAGGACACCCCAACTACACAAAGCATCCAGTTTTTCTGCAGTGGATAGAGGGCAGGGTCTTCACCCATTCAACCCCTGCTTCACTGCCCGTCTTTTCCTACTAACTTCCCTGGAGAAAACAAATGCAGCTACATCTCTATCCAGAACCTCTTCCTTCTGGCAATAAACACAGTATATACAACCACAGGAAACCATATGCTTTAAGTGTAGCAAAACATTACAGAAATCACAATCAAATACATAAATGAGAAAAACCTTTTCTTTTTGTGACAGTAACTAACTAACTGTGTTATTACACAGAAAACTAGCTCCTTATCTAATAATCACCATATAGTAGTTCCAGCAATGTGTGCAAGGATGTGTATGTGAGGAAGTCCAGCTCTTTGGAACAAGGAAGTGGTGTACCTGTGGAGCCTGGTCGAGTTTTGGCTGAACTGCTACCCTTGCCCCTTCTACATTAGTTTCAAATAGCCCATTTGAAGTTGCATTGAAAGAAATTATCAACAAGTATTACGGTACAGACAAACCAGAACAATGACCTGATGGCACAGGATCAGAGGTCTGTATGGAAGGCTGGAAATAGAGTGCATGGAAGCAGATTTGTGGATGCACTATGAGAATGCATACAGTCCTGGGCTGAAAACTCATTCTACTATTGTGTCTGGAGATCATAGTAACCATGATCTTATGTGGATTTGGAGATTTCAGGAAGAATACACTTCAACTAAACTGAAGTAAAACCCACCACCATCTGAAGGTCCCGTTGATGCAAGATGTGCCTAGAATTTTGGCTGATACAGAGAAACACGTCCACTAAGGCACCCCGAGGCAATCTGACAGTGTGTTGGAGAAAACTTGGTTGTCAGTACCACATCATTGTGAGAGTAGAGGGAACGGATTTCTTTCAGGGGACTGGCTTCTTTGGGCAAACAGTCAACAAGTTCGCTGCAGTGTGCATCAAACCCCAACAAACGGATCCCAAAGCCATGCGGGGATGAAATCATCCGGCCATCAGGACTGAAACAAAGTTCTTTGATGTAACCTCGGCCCACATTGGCTTCTTCAATGCAATGAGTCAATCGCAGGGAACGACGAGGTGAGACAGGGCGCACAGGAGCTCCTTCCTGGAATTCATAGACACAAGTCCACTAAAGGGAGAGGCAAAGAAAGAAACATTGAAAGAAAAGTAAACCACTGCAAATACTCATTCCCTCCCACTGCATGTTGAGTAACAGGGTCAATGCTATTGCTTGTCTACTCTTCAATAAGCATCTACTTTAAAACACTGAAAACAGGCCAGTTCCTGAACTTCATTACTACTTTGAACTGCCTAAGCAAAACAGTTGTCTAGCATCAAAGCTGCTTTTATAATTAAATGGATGCTAGATATAATCCTTTAAAATCTAGTTTTTATCTGGAATGAGCAAAGCCTAATCCTGTGGCCAGGCATCCGCTCTAATTTAGTAAATATTTAAACGAATTCTACAATAAAGAAGAACTCTGCCTATTGTAATTTATACCTGACCATAGGCATTTTGTGCCCTTAACTTCAAAAAGAAAGAAATCTTAAAAACAAGAGGGAAACAGATTTTGAAGGAGTGTTATGAACAGCTCTACAGCCATTTTGTTACTTTAGAGACAATCTGGGATTTTAATGCATAACCTAATCAACTAATCTCAAACAAAATGCAAAAAACAGCTCTATGACAAAGTTTATATCATGTTCAGAGATTCAACTTCAACCACCGTACAAGTGTTCTTAGTCCTGTACCATGTATTCTACTGAAATAAACACAAAGGAAACAATACTAATTAATAGAAGAGAATAAGGCAGACACTAGGACTACAGGAAACTATAACTAGGTCAATCATCAGTATCAATCAACCCAATATAATATTTGCATTCTCAAAATTCCGTGTTGTATAGAGGTTTGATCTGCTGAGTTTCCTTTCAGTCCTCTACACATTTGTATGAAGTTACCATTACAAACAGTGGTTTTCTTCAGAAACAGCCCCAAAAACCCAGAAAACGAACCCAACAACACAAAACCCCACAGAACCCCCAAAAACACATCCCACCCACACAAACGCAAAACCAAACCAACCCAAATTTACATCAACCATTAACTAAAGTCAAGTATTCAAATAATTATTTGTGATTTTGGCAAACAAATGTAAAACCTCTGTGTCTTGAAAACAGAGTGATCTACATAACTGTCACAGCACTACTTTTGAAATAACCCTAAGACCATGTGGAAGAATCCAGATGTTCTGAAGGCTCTGCCTGGGCTTTATAAGTGAATTTGAGTTAACCTGGATAACTTCAAGAGCAGGTGCTCAAACCTGCAGATTCTTACTTTTTGTATACAGTCCATGAGAAGTCGGGGTTTTTTCAGTATTTCTGAGTGCATTAGACACTGTTTCTTTGTCTTTAAACAGGGTCCCAGTGCAATATAGAAGCAATGATGCGACACTTCGCAAACAATTTGAGAAACATAATCAATCATACGCCTTAAAGTCTGCCATTACTTCTTTAAAGCAGTGTTTTAGGAAGAGAAATCTGCAAGTTGAAATGAGCTGTAGCTGGTGTCATGACTTAGTACTTCAAGTAAAGGCTTGAAATGGATTCTGCCAGGAAGATGAGCGATATCCAACTTATATATAAGTTGCAGAGTTTTAGGGTGACAGCTGAGATCAAGGCACTCTGACATTACATAAACCTCACTGGAATTCACTATACTCAGTCCTACACTGTGGCAGTTTTAAGCAGATGCAGAAATATGCCATAAGATTTTTGTCACAGCAGTGCAGGAGCAGCCTTTGGAAAACATTCATCAGCACAGCAGGAGCACTTTATCCTGGGAGGCAGAAAAGATTGCAAAGGCACTTGAATTCAGAGGAGCTTCTCTGCTCAACTTAAACCATGTTCACCAGTACACAACTGTCGAATCCTCTCTCTTTTCCAATCTGACATCTCCTATATTTTGGCAGGTGTGTATTTTTAAGTCATGCATTTCCCAGCACAACTACTATTTGAAAACCTCTCACATATCCATAAACTATATTCTGTGGAAAAACTGGGCAACAGAAGTACTGAGTGCAGGATATAGTCATATGAGGTCATGAAAAAGAATGTTTTTATTTTAGTGTAAAATTAAATACATTTGTAAGCAGAAACAACTGACTAATTTATTCAAATGCAATTTTATCATAGACTTCTAGAATAGTTTGTGTTGGAAGGGATCTTAAAGCTCACCGAATTCCAACCCCCTGCCACAAGCAGGGAAACCTTTCACTAGACCAGGTTGCTCCAAGCCCTGTCCAGCCTGGCCTTGAACACTGCCACGAATGGGTCAGCCACAGCTTCTCTGGGCAACCTGTGCCAGGGCCTCAGCACCCTCACAGGGAAGAACTTCTGCCTAACATCTCATCTTAATCTCCCTTTGGTTAGTTTAAAACCATTCCCCTTGTCCTATCACTACCTGCTCTTACAAAAAAATCCCCTGGCTTTCTTGTTGTCCCCTTTAGGTATTGAAAGGCTGTTTAATAAGGTCTGCCCAGAGCCTTCTCCAGGCTGAACAAACCCAGGTCTCACAGCCTGTCTTCACAGGAGATGTGCCTTCTCTGGACTCATTCCAACAGCTCCACATCCCTCTTATGTTGGTGGGCCCAGAGCTGAATGCAGGACTGTAGGTGGGGGAACTCCTCAGAGCGCAGCAGAGGGGGAGAATCCCCCCCCTTGACTTGCATCTCATGTTCTGGGGATGGAGCCCAGAACATGTGGGGTTTCTGGGCTCAAGAGCACACTGAAGCTTGGTCATGAGGAGCCAACACCCCCAAGTCCTTCTCCTCAGGGCTGCTCTCAGAATAGTCTCTGCCCAGCCTGTGTTTGTGCTTGGGATTAATTAAATTTACCCACAAACCAAGGAAATGTCAATATAGTTTTGTGATCAGTACATCTCAATGTATTAAAAAACAAAAGCAAAAACAAAAAAGCCACAACAAAGCAACAAGAAAACAAAATATATTTGTTTTACCTCCTGGTCATCTGTATTACTTGAGCATCGAAGAAGCGTAGCCCAACCTTTTGGATGCAGCTGTAGTGACGTAATGCAGTTCCCTCGATCTCTTTCTCCAGGAACCTCTGGTGTTAAGACCTCCAAACTATTTCTAGGTGACCCACCTAGAAGGGAAAGTCAACTGCAAGTATCAATGAAATCTAGACATTGATCTTCACCTTCCTCATCAGTCTACTGCTAGTTTTGAGTTGGGTGGGTTGTTTTTTTTTTGTTTTTCTACATAACAATCACATAATCAGATAAAATAAAGATCTTGTTGCTGTTATCAGAAATCTTGGGGGGAAAAAAAAAAATTAGATGCCCAGATTTGGTGTGCAATGGTATTTTATTGGTTGAACAGAAGTCATAGCAACACCACTCTTTTAAAAAAGTCTTAGAGCCAAACCCACGGTATTCCGCTATTACACTCTGGCCTCTTCTGGATATGAGTCCAAGTCCATGATTTTTTACTTTTTAAAAGTCTTTTCCTACCTTCTCGCTGGGAGGACCGTGACATGTGTTTTTCAGACAGTGGACCTGAATCATTCTGGTGACATGGTGAACCAACAGCTCGAGGACCAGAGGAACCTGATGAAGTTACATCTGCAAACAGCATCAGCCATGTGAACATAACAGCTTAACACAGCCCACATACTATGCATGTTGTCCACTTAACCCTCCTTAGAAGTGTTAAGCAAATGGTAAGGCATCTTGTTAAGAAAATACTTTGCAAAGCTCAGTTTATAGTCTAAAAGTACCGTTCTGTTTGTGCCTCATGCAAGTAAACTGCCAGCACAGCACTCTACTGGGAGTAAGAGCCAAGCTGTACTCCTTCCTTCTTATGCACTGTCTCTGCTATCAGTTGGGTAAGAATTTTTCCCCAGGCCACTCCTTTTATATCCAGACACCCCAAATGGCAGTTTCTGTCACTATTTTACTCTATTACTGTCACAAAGCATGAGGAAGCAAGCAGTGAAATTTCAGAGCACGCAGTTTTTCCAGGTCTGCTGTCAAGAACAACCACACCACTACACAACACTCAATAGTAGTTGCTGGAGCTCATTCAGAGTCAGCTCTCTCAACATGGATTAATTTCTTCTGCTACAGGATAAGAACCGAACATGAATAAAGCTAGAGACAGCCAGCTCGAGGTGACAAAACTCCAGGGGCACTATAACCTGTAGTGCTAAAATCTTGATACCAAAAATCACCCTAGAACTCGACCTGAGTCAGAACATACTCCCCAACAGTACAGATGTGTGACCCCTGAACAACAGAGCGGCTAACATGCCAAGGAGCACCTTGGCAGAATTCTGCCAACTCCACCTTTGCCTTCTTTTGATAGCTAAGAATATCCCATAAAACACCTCTAACACAGAACCTGCCACACATTTTTCCAAAAGCATTCACCTGAACTTGATGAAGTAGTCCTCCTCGCTCTTAAAATTGGGTAGCTGCCAACCTCTAAAGATTTGTTTAGGTCAAGGTCATGCAAAATCAGAAGATATCCAGAGGAGGTTGAGATCAACATTTTGGAACAGTCTGGAGTCAGCCTCATTCGCATAAGAAAACGGGTGTGAAAAAACTTCTTGTGGGGACATCCATCTTCTGTGCACCTGGAAGGCAAAAACAAAAGCACATGAAATGGCTGGAATTAGCTTTGCCTGAAGTCCCTAATAATGTCCATAAGTCAAAAATATACTCAGCATCTTTGTTCATCCTAAAACTTTTCTGAGTACTGTCTTTATCCTACTTAATGAGATTTGAATGAAATGGCAGAAATCACATCTTCATTCTACCACAACAATGAAGACAGAACTTTTTCAAAAAGGAAGAACTACATTTTGGCACATCAGCAAGAAAAGCTCTCTTTTTAGCTACTGTACAATAACCATATAAAGGAGATTCAGATTCTTGATAAGGGCTATAAACTGATCATGGTATTTAAGAATGCGGTATAGCACCATTCAAGGAAGCATGCCTTCTGTCTTGTACAGAAGAACCCTATCTTTTTTAGATACATAACAGCATGAACAGTATAGAACATGAAGAACATGAACAGAAACATAACAACAGCATGAACACAGCCACATACCTGTTTGTGTCCCAGATGATCACATTTCCATCAAATCCTGATGTTACTAGTAACCTTGTATTGGTATCATACTCAATGTTTTTAACCCAGCTGGTGTGACCATGTAAAGTACACACTTTTGTGTTCAGCTTTCTCAAATCCCAAAGTGCTATTGTAGTGTCATCAGAACAAGTTGCAAACAGTCGATTATCTAGAAACCTGAAAATAGGAAAGAAATACTGTGGCTGCTTAGTGCCTTTTCTGACTTAAATATGCTTAAGCGGGAATTTAAGCTAATACAAGAAATACAGTGGCCACAGAGAAAAAAAATAACCAAACCAACCAACCAACCAAACCCAAACAACCCCCCTCAAACAAAACAGAACAGAACAAAACCACCACCACCACAACAACAACAACAACAAAAAAAAAAAAACCCAGAAAACACCGAAACAGATAGTAGATACAGCAGAGTGTTTGCCAATAGAACAGTTCCATTACAAAATAGTGCTGTTGGGATATAAACCAGTAGTACATCTGTAGTAGTAAAATAGTAAACCTGTAGAAGCACAGCAGAATTATTTTTTTTTAAATGAATCATGCAAAGATCACACAACTACACAACCACCAGTGGAACAAATGCTCACAAAGAATCCCTGCAGTAAATATACTAGTTACTTATCTGGACAACACTCAGCTTTAAACTTAACAAGTCTTCATGTGTCATGAGTTCAGCAGCAGCAGTCATTTTTCTCCTTCTTGGTAGCTGGTGCAGGGCTGTGTTTTTGATTTTGGGCCTGGGAGCAGCGCTGATAACACCAGTGTTTTCAGTTACTGCTTGGTAATGTTTTGGTCTGACCAAGGACTTTCTGAGTCTCATGCTCTGCCAGGCAGGAGGGGAAGCCAGGAGGAAGAGGAGGCAGGATACCTGACCCAAACTGACCAAAGAGGTTATTCCATACCACAGCACATCATGTCCAGGATGTGAACACGGAAGGAGAGACCCGGAAGGGTGTGGTGGTGGACTGGGGGGTGCACTGGCTGGGTCGGGCTTGGTGAGCAACTGTATTCTCTTTCTTTGTACTTCTCCTGTCATTATTATTACTGGTGGTAGCTGCAGTGGTTTGTGTTATACCTTAGTTACTAAACTGTTCTTATCTCAACCTGTGCGAGTTGAATTCTTTTGATTCTCCTCCCCATCCCCCCGGGACTGGGGGAAGAAAGAGGGGGAGTGAGTGAGCAACTTTCGTGAGTTTTAGAGACTTAAACCACGACAATATGACACACATGACATGACTGGTCAGTTTTTAGACCACTGGCAAGACACTCCTATTGACTGGTCTGGCAGTGTCTGCAACAGAGGTCTGCTAGCCTGAGCTGAATGTGGTTTATGCCTCTTACCCATTTTTGTCAGATCCTGTTGCTACTACAGCCAGGCAGCACCAGAAGACACAGCAATTCTAAATTTCTGACTACACAAGGACCCTTCGGATCATTATTAAACCCATGCTCTTTACTCTTTTCATTTCTACCCATATATCCACCCTCATTCTTCCCCTACTATTCTGCAAATTTTCCTCTCTTCCTCACCACAGGCATAAGCTATCTGCACTCATAGGTGGTTTTTAAAACTCAGATCACTTTCCTTGCTACTGGAAGGCCTCTAGTGCTTTTAAGCCTTCCTGCCCCGTGTGGCACACAGTCCATTAGCTTAGCCAAAACACATCATCTCCGAGCCTCCTTTAACTGACACCTGAATGCTCCCCCTCTGCCAGGCCTGCTCTCTACCACACATCATTGCTCAGCATCTGACACAGCCAGCCCTTGCTGAAGGCTCTCACCACATCTTTGCACCACTGGCACAGGCAGAACACAGCACTTGTTGCAAAGCCTGCAATAGGA
The DNA here is from genome assembly GCA_017639245.1 of Myiopsitta monachus. Classification (NCBI taxonomy): domain Eukaryota; kingdom Metazoa; phylum Chordata; class Aves; order Psittaciformes; family Psittacidae; genus Myiopsitta; species Myiopsitta monachus. Next base: position 81,304,293 of record CM029941.1, read on the forward strand.
CTTGCTTTTACACACACCCTGTCTAGCCAGCCCAGCCAAGACAGCAGTGGACCCACTTGCGCTGGAAACACTCAGCCAGGCTTATCCATGTGCCAGTGAGGCAAACCAAAACCCTCTCTTACCTGCCACAAGAAGCCTGCTACAGGATTTCCAGAGGCTCTTTCCAAGCAGACCTCCTGAGGCACAGGTCTGCACTGAGCATGCTGAGAAGCTGGCCCCATGGTTTTACACAGGACATACAACAGTGCTTTTCCTTGAGATTTAATCCAGCAGATTAACTGTCTGATGCATGGCTCACATTACTAACCACACGGTTTACACTACACATGGTATTACTATCTTCGAAACATGTAGTAAATTTAAATTTGAACACTGCCACTGGTTGCACGTTTCCCCAGACCCTTAATTTCATTTCACCTTTGCCCATCTCTTACTTCAGATGCCTGTCCAGCAACACAATGCCCCAGGAGCACCGCTCGCTGCAGCTGTGGAGCCAGGAGGAGCCATGCAGACCTTCTGCATTCAGGAAGGTTTTACACCACCTGGGCAGTCTAAACAGTGCCCACCAAAAAGCAAAGGGATTTTGCGCCCATGTTTCTTCCTTTCTCTTCCCTACACTACAGTTCGTGTGTTTGAAGCAGGCACACTGAAGTTGGGCTTTTCAAATGCACAAAAGCAGGTACATGTATCAAAGTGCGACTGCACAGAGCACTGTTCAGGATGAGAATTTCAGATCATCTTTGGAAGTAGCAGCTTCAGGTGGCACAGGCTGCCCAAATTTATGGAATCCTCCAATACAGATGTGCATTTGAGATTTGAGTGGTTTCAATTTGGATCACAATATAACATACAGCTTTGTTAAACTACTGCAAGAAGAGCAAGCCTACTGCTCTGTATTTCAGAAAGTATTTACAGGCCTGTAGCTCTACAGTACACATCTGTGCAGCAGTGAATTTATACCATGTGCACCCACATGCACTGCTTATGTTTTGCATTTAGCAAGTCTTGAGTTCCTGCCTTCTCACAGAGCAGTCAGTCCAGTCGTACTGGCAGAAGATGATAAAGTGGAAAAGAATATAGGTCATAGTAGTTGCATTATGACACCAGACAGGTTAAGTACTTAGCCTGTTCAGGTGGTAATTCTTTATCATGAAAATCTGTGGTCTTGTGGAAAAAAAAAAAAAACAACCAAAAAACAACCAAATAACAACAACAAACCAATGAAACAAAAAAAACAAACAAACAAACAAAAAACAAACAACCCAAAACCTGAAGATTAGACTGTCCAAGCATACTTAGACAAGTAATTTGGTTCAATAAGAAAATCATGGGATACAATTACTTGTTTTGCATTACACAGATCAAAGTTTATCATACTCTATTCCCACTGCAATTTATGCATGCCCTGACTGCGGGATGGTGAGCGCTCGCCGTATGACCCGGGCTCGGTCTGGGAGCTCTGCTCTGGCTGCCCCGGCGGTGGCCAGTGTAGGCACCCAGACAGAGCCGATGAGAGGGGAGGCTGCAGTGCAGAGCTCGGGGTGTAGAGAGCGCCCACACTGCTATCCTGGGAGGAGGGAGCACAATGGGCAGGGCTGCACTCTGTGCTCCCTGGTGGAGGTCCTCCTGCAGCAGGGGCCGAGCTGCGGGACGCTGTTACTGGGCTGGAAGGTGTCAGGGAAGCTGAGGGGGAACAACGCTGCTTGCTCCAGGACCGGACTGTGCAGGGGCCTCAAGCGTCCACTGTAGCTCACGGAGGGAAGAAGGAGGCCGCTAACCCAGGAAGCTGGGAAACAGTAACAGAAAAAAAACAACAAAAAAAGGAGGAAGAGGACAATTAAAAGCAAGGGGCTTCCTCCTAAATCTGTTGTTCCCACCCAGAACCACTTTGCTGTCCTGCAGGGGGCTGATGAGGAGCCGGGCACCCACCAGGAACAACCAGCTGATGCACTGGTAAAGAAGATCACTGCTGGTGCTGCCAGGAAAAAGCAGTGGGTCATAGTAGTAGGGGACTCTACTCTCAAAGGCACAGAGGCACCCATCTGTCGGCCTGACCCAGGCTCAAGGGAGGTGTGCTGTCTACCAGGGGTCGGATCAGGGATGTTGCAGAGAGGCTGCCTGCTCTAGTCGGTCCCACTGACTATGACCCACTTCTAGCGATCCATGTGGGTGCTGCTGATATAGATAGCAGTATCCCGGAGAACATAAAGAAGGACTACAGAGCCCTGGGAGAGGTGGTATGGGGCTCTGGAGTGCAGATTGTCTTTTCGTCAATTCTCCAGGATACGGGGCAGGACCTTAGAAAGGCTAAGAGGATTGGCCAGGTTAATAAATGGTTAGAAGGGTGGTGCTGTAGTCAGGGGTTTGGGTACCTTGAACATGGGACACAATTTAGTAGGCCAGGTCTACTGGGGGCTGGTGGAGCTGGTCTAACAAAGAAGGGGAAGAGTGGATTTGGTAGGAGGCTTGCCAGACTGGTCAAGGATGCTTTAAACTAGATGTGTTGGGGGAGAGGGGCATCATTCCATCCCAACCCAGCCAGTCACTGGCCAGCACCTATAATAAATGCTCACAGCAATGTAGAGATATTCCAGCTGCTCCAGCCAACGAGCCAGCTTCAATTGGATCTCGGCTCAGATGCCTCTATACAAACGCCCGTAGCATGGGGAACAAACAAGAGGAATTAGAGATGTGTGCACGTCTACAGGGGTATGATATCATAGGCATCATAGAAACATGGTGGGATGGCTCCTATGACTGGAGTGCTGGAATGGAAGGTTACAGGCTCTTTAGGAAAGACAGGCCCAGTAGGCGGGGAGGGGGAGTTGCTATTTATGTTAGGGATAGGCTGGAGAGCATGGAACTCTGTGTGGGGACATTTGAGCAGTCGACAGAGAGTTTGTGGGTCAGGGTTAAAGGGAGAACAGCGATGGGAGACATTATTGTGGGATCTGTTACAGACCACCTGACCAAGAGGACTCAGTGGATGAAGCGCTCTATAGACAGATAGGAACAGCCTCATGCTCGCAGGCCCCTGATCTCATGGGGGACTTCAACTATCCGGATATCTGTTGAGGGACGGTACAGCCCGCCACAAGCAATCCAGGAAGTTCCTCGATTGTGTGGAAGACAACTTCCTTCTGCAAGTAATAGAAGAGCCGACAAGGAGAGGTGCCATGCTTGACCTCATGCTCACCAACAGGGAAGGGCTGGTTGGAAATGTGACCCTCCAGGGCAGCCTTGATTGCAGCGATCAAGAGATGGTTGAATTCAAGATCCTCAGGACAGTGAGAAGAGCATGCAGCAAGCTCACTGCCCTGGACTTCAAGAGAGCAGACTTTGGCCTCTTCAGGAACCTGTTCAGTAAGATTCCATGGGATACAGCCCTAGAGGGCAGGGGGGCCCAAGACTGCTGGTTGATGGATTCAAGGATCACCTGTGGCAAGCTCAGGAGCGATACATCCCTACTAGAAGGAAGTGCTGCAGGAGGGCCAGGAGACCTCCTTGGATGGATAAGGAGCTGCTGAGGAAACTCTGAAGGAAAAAAGACGCTTATAAAAGGTGGAAGCAAGGACAGGCGGCCTGGGAAGAATACAGGGATGTTGTCTGGGAAGCTAGGGACCAGGTTAGGAAAGCTAAGGCCCACTTAGAATTAAATTTGGCTAGGGATGTGAAAGATAATAGGAAGGGATTCTACAGCTACATTGCAAATAAAAGGCAAGCTAGGGACACAGGCAAGCTAGGGACAATGTGAGCCCCCTCCAGAAGCTGTCAGGAGAACTGGCTACCCTGGGTTTCGAGAAGGCTGAGGTTCTTAATGACTTCTTTGCCTCAGTCTTCACCAGCAAATGCTCTGACCACACCACCCAAGTCTTGGCAGGCAGACGCAGGGACAGTGAGAATGAAGACCCTGGGACCACTGTAGGAGAGGATCTGGTTTGAGATCATCTTAAGAACCTGAATGTATACGAGCCCATGGGATCTGATGAAATCCATCAGTGGGTCCTGAAGAAGCTGGCAAATGAAGTTGCTAAGCCACTGTCCATCGTATTTGAAAAATCATGGCACTCAGGTGAAGTTCCCGACGACTGGAAAAAGGGAAATATAACCCCCATTTTCAAGAAGGGGAAAATGGATGAGCCGGGGAATTACAGGCCAGTCAGTCTCACCTCTGTGCCTGGTGAAATCTTGGAGCAGATTCTCCTGGAAGGCATGCTGAGGCACATGAAAAACAGCAAGGTGGTTGGTGACAGCCAGCATGGCTTCACTAAGGGGAAATCCTGCCTGACCAATCTGGTGGCCTGCTATGATGGGGCTACAGAACTGATGGACAGGGATAGAGCAGTTGATGTCATCTACCTGGACTTGTGCAAAGCGTTTGACACTGTCCTGCATGACATCCTTGTCTCTAAGTTGGAGGGACATCAATTTGATAAATGGACCAATCGGTGGATAAAGAACTGGCTGGATGGGCGCAAGCAAAGAGTTGTGGTCAATGGCTCAATGTCCAGTTGGAGACCAGTAACGAGTTGTGTCCCACAGGGATCAGTGTTGGGACCGGTCTTGTTCAACATCTTTGTCAGTGACATGGACAGTGGGATTGAGTGCACTCTCAGCAAGTTCTCCAATGACACCAAGCTGTGTGGTTCAGTTGATACGCTGGAGGGAAGGAATGCCATTCAGAGGGACCTTGACATGCTTGTGAGGTGGGCTGATGCCAACCTGATGAAGTTTAACCATGACAAGTGCAAGGTCCTACACCTGGGTGACAGCAATCCCAGGCACAGCTACAGGTTGGGTAGAGAAGAGATTCAGAGCAGCCCTGCAGAAAAGGACTCCGAGGTCTTGGTCAATGAGAAACTGAACATGAGCCAGCTTCAGTGTGTGCTAACAGCCCAGAAAGCCAAACGTATCCTGGGCTGCATCAAAAGGAGCGTGACCAGCAGGTCGAGGGAAGTGATCCTGCCCCTCTGCTCTGCTCTTGTGAGACATCACTTGGAGTACTGTGTACAGTTCTGATGTCCTCAACATAAAAAGGACATGGAACTGTTGGAACAAGTCCACAGGAGGGCTACAAGGATGATCAGGGGACTGGAGCACCTCCTGTATGAAGACAGGCTGAGAAAGTTGGGACTCTTCAGCCTGGAGAAGACTGCATGGGGACCTCTTAGCAGCCTTCCAGTATCTGAAGGGGGTCTACAAGGATGCTGGGGAGGGACTCTTTATTAGGTATTGTAGTGAGAGGACAAGGGCTAACAGGTTCAAACTTAAACAGGGGAAGTTTAGATTGCATACAAGGAAGAACTTCTTTCCTGTAAGGGTGGTGAGGCAGTGGAATGGGTTGCCCAGGGAAGTTGGGAATGCTCCATTGCTGGCAGTGTTCAAGGCCGGGCTGGACAGAGGCTTGGATGGCATGGTTTAGTGTGAGGTGTCCCTGCAAATGGCCAGGAAGGTTGGAACTAGGTGATCTTAAGGTCCTTTCCAACCCTAACTATTCTATGATTCTACTTCTAGAAGGACAAAACATACTGGTTTATGTTTCGAATTCATGCCTGAAGAAGGCATTTGAGGGGGGGGAAAAAGGGCACCCTATCTGATGCAAAAAGGAAAATAAAACCTACCCAAAACCCACCAAAAGTAGCTTTACATGATTACTAAGGCAAAAATGACCTACACAGACATGTGTGGTAAGTCACCCCTAGAAACAGTGTGGGTTTAGGTCTAAAAGATAGAATGTTACATTAAGTAAAAACAGCAACAACTCCAGTGAAAACTAACCAGCTACAATGGAAGAAACCAACATTTCAGATTTTCAGTGTGAAAGTAAACAAGAGTACATCTCTTGCCTGTATAAATCCATTTAACTTTATCTTGGAAGCTAAGGCAATCCTGCTTCATCCACCACAAACAGGCTTCACAAAAAATAGACAGGGAGATACAAATGGTATTGTGAACAGCTGGCATACACAGAATGACCAAGTAGAGTAGGATTCACTCGAAAAACTGCTAATTGAAGGTGCATGAGACTCAGGAAGAAGTAAATTGAGATTAATTGTTCCTCGTCTCCCTACTTAAGAAATCATAAAAACTAGAGGACCTCAAACTAAGTAGAAAGTTTAAAAACTACTGTTAACTACTCCTGTGCCATGGAGCTCTGCCGTGGGAGTTTTAATTAAGCTCAAAATCTGATCGAATTCAGGTGGAAAACAAAATCTGCTTCAGATTACTATACACAAATCCTCGGTGACTAGGAGACTGCTGGAAGAGGACCACTATGTGCTTCTCTGTTCATACATAGCTCTGAGGCACCTGCTATAGGGCACAGCAGTAATAAAACTTTTTTTTGGTGCTTATTAGAAGGAATTTCTGTATAACTGCAGTGCCTGAAGTCCTATTCATTAAGCAGAAATAATACTCCAGGTAATGATGTACTAACAATATTTTGTAACACACGATTAAGTTCCTTGTAACTAAGTTTATAACAAATGGAGACATGCAGGAAAACACAGAAAAAGACACCAATATTCCACAAAGACAAAATAAAGCTTTAAGAAGCATTTTGAAAGAAAGTATAAAGTTTACTATACACTGCTAGGAGCTACCTTTGTCTGGCAGATATTAGATAGTAGCCCTAACAGTTACCTGCTTGGAACTAGTACTTTTATGTAAATCAAACTACACAAAGAACAGACATTTACGGACCAATTACAAACTTACAAAGCCTCAGAGGCAGACAAAGTGGAAAGAGAGAACATCCTTTCAATAAGAGAAGAGAGTGGCAGGAAGTTTCATTGCTGTTCTCAACCAAAGAATTAAATTAAGTTTCAAGACCAGCACAGCTGACTTCAACAGCGACAGCCAACCAGCCAAAGAGCCTGAAACAGAATGCTCTTTGTAAAATATGATCCCACTAACTCGAGACCTAGCAAGAGCAGTTTGAAGGTGAGGATCAGATACTGAATTAGGGATGTATAAAACCCAAAATAAATCCATTTTACCTTTGCTTTCTGATATCTTTATAGTGTGGCTTTATTTCTCACCTTGCTCTATCTAAAAATTAAGCACGTTTAAAGGACATCCACTGCCATGCAAGATAAAAAGCTGTATTTCCTTACAGAAAGGCATGTTCCAAACATCTCCTCTTTTGACAGCTAACCCCAGCTTTTACGTTAGCTTTTCTGAAAGACAGACATCCAAATGATGTAAAACTTCAGTCTCTTCTAGCAAGGACAGGCAGCTTGTGAAAAGTATCAGTTTATCTGTGAACGTGTGTTTAAAGCAGGCAAATACATCAGTTTATGTGAAGACACTGGCGGCCCCTATTTTATCCAGCTCTGTTGAGGGAAAATTCTCAGATTGCTTCTGTGGATTTCTTGGGAGGCTTTTTGGTTTGGGCTTAGTTTTTGGGATTTGTTTTGTTGGTTGGTTTTTTTTTTTTTAACTCTTTCTTTGAGGATCTGAGTGAAGAGAGGCTATAATATTGTCCACTTAAGGTCAAAAAGTGCCTTAAGTTCACATTTCAAAGTCTATCCTCAGACCCAGAACAGCTACAAATAATAGAATTTGAAAGGAAAAACATTAGATGACAAAAATACTGATGATTTAGGTTTCTGCACTTGCTATTTCCTATTTCAGCCTGATAAACAGTCAACAGATTTAAATCACACAGGCTGAGTTCAAGTTGAACTGCAGAAGCCTTTTCACTTTCCCAGCTCTTCTATATCATACCTGCATTTAAAGCAGACAATCTTTCTTTGGAAATTTCTATGGCAACTATGGCAATTACTCTTACAATTCAAAATACCAGCCATATTCATACAAATACCTAATCTTGTTACGGTCTCAGACTTGCACTTCAAACATAAATCACATGCTACTTGTTATGCTCTGATTCACCACATTCATTCAAGGCATTCCAAAGGCCAGTTTAAACAAATGATAACAGCGTAATACTCTTGCCTCCCATAAACTGCAGTACCTGACAGCGTTACATACCGCTACCATCACTTTCAGGTTCCTTTTCTTTCCCTTTTCAGCCTGTTCCCACATCCAATACGCAAAGGAAGGAAAATGGCACAAAGCAAACTGCAGTCTAACAGCTCCACAAAACCCACAGCCTCCAAGAATGCAAATAACACAAACTTACCACACTGTTGCAAGAAAAGCATCTATGGTAAGACAAAATATTCCTTCTGACTTACCTGATATTATTTACACAGTCTTCATGAGCTTCAGAGAGAGTTTTGATGTGCTTTGAAGATATTGGGTCAAAAAGCAGTACTTCAGTCTGTTCACAAGCAACAGTCAGCACTGACCTGCAGGGGAGTAAGGCAAAGCAGAAATATTTGTATTCAGTAAAAGAAACGAGATCTCTGTGCATCCAGTGAACCTCCCTTCTCTGTTCTCACAGAAACACAGCTTCACCATTACTTATCTTGGCTTTCTGTTTACACTGCACTTACCTGCAGTAGTGTTTACTTTTTGTTTTTTTTTTAAATCCCTTCTTGCAGATTCACAAGTGCCTAATAAACATAACATGCAGAAGAAAATAGCATGTTGTTTTATTCCTGAGAAGTCACCTTCTAACTCCCTTTTCAAGAGACCACGACTCTTCTGCCTGGCAGTTGGCGTAATTAATGCACAGCTGACACATTTGCTGGACAGAACACATCATCTTTCAAACCACTTAAAAAAAAAAAAAAGGAAGTAAGGTGGTTGTTTTATGACAGCTATGTAGTTCCTAGATCAATGATGACATTATTTTAATCATACAGTTAAAAGAGTATTAACGTCAGTGAGTTTATTTATAAGTTACTTGAGAGCGATTCGTGCAGTGAAGTGCATGAACCTAGTGGTTCCTGCCTGGGGTAAAAAAGAATCAAGCTCTGACATGAAACCCACTGCTTTGTTCATGTGAGGATACCTGCTTGATTTTGCAGGGGAAAAAAAACAACCCAAACAAAAAACAGAAAAAGACAATAGCACCCAGGAATAAGGGGAAAGGCATCTACTCTGAACATTCTACGGCAGCTTTCCCATCTGACTACGCCCATGTCATGGTATTCTTCTGACATCTGTTGAATGGCAACAATTTTGGGGGAGTTCTGAGACACTGTAGTTTGCTTTTTGGGGTGTCAGAAGATGAGCTGAAGAGCTCTGTAAAAGGCAAGGGTCTGACAGATGCTATACTGTACTGCAGCAGCAAGTGCTGGCAGCCTGCTCATGTGTGTGAACCAACCAGCTGTGAGCCACCTCTGGATAACTTATACTCTGTCACTGCATTAACTACAACAGTGTTCCCCTAAGACCTTTACAGATGTTACTCCACCTACACCACCTCTTTGTAACAGGCAGCCAGTGCTGAAGTGCAACCACCAACTTCTTCACGGCAAAGACATACCCTTTCTTCATCTCTTTTTGTCACACTGACTTCAATGGCTATTTAGTTTGGCATCCACCCAAAATCAGCACAAAGATGACATTCAGACTGCAAATTCAGGAGCAAAATTTTTAAACCAAAGGATAGCACCCTTCCCCAGTAGTCACAGAATGGTTTGGGTTGGGACACCTTCCACTAGACAAGGTTGCTCCAAGCCCTGTCCAACCTGGCCTTGAACACTGTCAGGGATGGGGCAGCCACAGCTTCTCTGGGCAACCTGCGCCAGGGCCTCACCACCCTTACAGTCAAGAACTTAATATCTAATCTCAATCTCCCCTCTGTTAGTTTAAAGCCATTCCCCCTTGTCCTTTCACTACTGGCCTTTGTCCAAAGCCCCTCTCCAGGTTTTCTGTCACTCCTTTTTGGCACTGGAGCTGCTCTAAGGTATCCCTTTAAGCAGCCTTCTCTTCTCCAGGCTGAACCAGCCCAGCTCCCTCAGCCTGTCTCCAGAGCAGAGCTGCTCCAGCCCTCACAGCATCTCCATGGCCTCCTCTGGACTCGCTCCAACAGCTCCACGTCCCTCGTGCATTGTTGCCCCAGAGCTGGACACAGGACTGCAGGGAGGGATCTCCCCAGAGCGCAGTAGAGGGACAGAATCCCCTCCCTCGACCTGCTGCTCACGCTCCTTTTGATGCAGCTCAGGACACCCTGAATGTACAAAAGAAATTATTTTCCAGCAACAGTCACCCAATGATGGTTTTGACAGTTTCTGGAGTTTAACTTTGTCCTTTTCAAAAAACACAGGAATACGTAAGGAGTTGGAACTTGGCTTTAAAGGGCAACTATGGCAAAATCATCACAGGGTAGATGTTCAAGGAAACCAGAGCTCTGTCCTGAAGAAATGCAAATGGAGCAGCTGACTAGCCATTAAGGGTAACAAAGATCTCAATTCTGACTATCCAAACTGAAAAATACCTGTTGAGACCACCCTTGTTTGCAAGGTCTTTCTGCCAAGAAAACTTCACCTACAAGCATACTGCAATATACAGCTGTGCAGATATCTCTGAACTCTGCTTTAAGCTGGTGTGCAAGGACTTCTTTTATTTTAAACGAGTCCAACTGTCACTTGCTTTTGTCTACCCTGCTACAAGTGTCAAAACTCATCTGTCAGTGCAGACCCACAGAATTCACAGAACCCTAAACGAATAAATAAATATCACATTTCAAACAGAAACTTAGGTCTCTGAAGACATTTGACACAAACAAAGAAGCGGTTGCCCCCCCTTGATCTCAAACGTGTGCCTGTTTTTATCGCCTCCCCTTCTCCCACAGAAAGGAGGTGGAATACCGCCGGACTGTGGAAGCGCACCCCGTACAGGGGTGTTCTCCGTGTTACCGCTCTCTCGTTCCACTCGTGCCGTCCGGTGCCCGCTGCCTGCAATGCCGGGGGTTAAACACCAGCCATGCCGTCTGCAGCGTGCCGGGCTGTCGCTGTGACAGCCGTGAGCAAGCGGGAACCGCGGCCGGGTGCAGCCACCGCGCAGCGCCAGGGCGTCGCGTCCGGGCCTGCCGAGCCAGCGCTGCTGCCCGCTTCAGTCCCGCTGCTCCTGCGGAGCTGCCTTGGACCGCACGGTCCTCCAGCCTCTGGTCACTACAACAGGGCCCCCTCCCCAGCAGAGACCGACGAGGCGCGGGGTCCCCAGCCCCACGCAGCACCCAGGAGAGCCTCCCGCAGCCCCGCTGGGCTGCTGCAGCCCGAGACACCCCGCGCCCTCCCGCAGCCAGGCACCGAGGGCTCCCCGTCCACTCGCCCGGCGTGGCTGGCACCCGCAGAAAGGGGCGGGCAGCGCGGCGGGACCCAGGGGATCGCCTACCCGTCGGGTGAGTATTCGAGGTTGAAGACGGCGCCGTGCGTGCGGGTGCTGAGATACATGGAGTCGGCGGGCTGGATGGAGCCGTACAGCCCGGTCATAGCGCGGAACGTGTCCCGCGCCGGGTCCACGGCGGCGCTGCGGCCCAGGCACCGCCCGCGCAGCCACCCGAATAGGCCGGCCCCCGGCACCACCCGAGAGAAAGGAGGCGGCAGCGCTGGCTCCATGGCGGCGGGCGAGCCGGGCCTGGGGGCGGCAGAGCCGCTGCCGCCGGTCCCCGTCCGGGGGACCTCGGCTTCAGCGCTCATAACACTCCCGGGCCCCGCCGCTGCCTGCCCTTTACCGGCGGCACCGCGCCTGTGCCGCACCGCCCCTCGCAACACGTCACCGGCGGTCTCCGCGCTTCGCGCCCCGCGCGGCGTCCGGCGCCCGAGCGCGATCAGCCGGGAGTACCCGGTCACCTCGTCCTCCCCTAGCCCAGGAGACCCCAGACCCCGCTCAGGGAAAGGCCGGGACACCTAGTGTACTAGGTTACGTATTGCCGAGCTGGCAAAATGCCGCGGAACTGCTTGTGCTAAGTCACATAATGGTCCAGAGAGCTTGTTGCCTGCGCAGCCAGGCAAAGACCCGAGACCAAAGCTGCACCCTTCCAGCTGTGCTGGGAAAGAAGCGCTGCAGTCAGCAGAAGTCACACTGGGACTAGTGAGGCCCTGGCACAGGCTGCCTAGAGAAGCTGTGGCTGCCCCATCCCTGGCTGTGTTCATGGCCAGGTTGGATGGGGCTTGGAGCAACCTGGTCTAGTGGGAGGTGTCCCTGCCTGTGTGGGCTGGAACTGGTAAGACTAAAGCTTTGGTCCCTTCCAAGCCATTCGAGGATTTTGTGACTTCCAAACACTGACGAAATGGGAAGCCCACCACACCTAATGGCTACAATATGTCATGAATTTTTTAAGCCTTTTACAGATTTAGAGATAAGCCACACTAGCTTGAGAATGAAGAGCTTGATCAATCTTTCAGACACATCGGCATCAGGGGGCCATTAGGCATGCTAAGCTTCCTCCTTCTCCTTCTCTCCACTCAGCATCCTGCCCATCGTGTAGAATTCCTTGTTTGGGCGTAGGTCAATATAATGCGCTATACGATTAGACATAGCAAAAAAAGCAGAAATCATGCCTATGTCCCAGGCATCTTCGCGATCAAAACCATGCCTCTCCAGCCTCTGGAAATGCTCTTCAGTAATATTATCAGCTCGGCAAACTGCAAGAGCAAACTCCAGCATTGCCAGGTCCCGGTCACTCAGGTCAGCCAGTTGCCAGTTCACAGTGACCTGTGAGAAGGCAGAAATAAGAGGCAGCACAGATGGACCCAGCAAACAGTAACTGACTGACCCCCTTCTTGCTTTGTAAAGCAAAGAGATGGCAGTACGTAGGGTACAGCTCCTGAACAAAATGAAAACTCGTCTATTTTATCATCCTTCTTGTTTCAGAAACTATGACAGTTTTGCTGAGCCAGTTATAGAGGAGTTCTGGAAATGACCCAATGCCACCAGGACACATCATCTCCCCATTGTTAGCAAGTTCTTCCACAGACCAAATTAAAACAAAAAAGAACGTGGGCAGCAGGATGAATGCTCTGCAGGTCAACCATCCCTCCTTGCATCTTGCTTGGAAGGTTGATGAGAATACATAGTCCCCTACCTCAAAGTCCTACCCTACTGGCTACTGGGCTGACTGCTCACCAGTAAGCCAGGTACTGAGCCAGGGCCTCAGACTTGCCAAGATTGCTGGGAACCACATAGACTTTGAGAATCAAAACTTCATGTGAAAAAGCAGACACAAGAGGGCTATTCCCACCTCCCAAAGGACTATGCCAAGTAAGTGGGGTGCATGCTGTTGTAATCCCACTGACCTGGTCAGCCAATGTTGGCTGCTTGGAATATATCCGATGAAGTGCTCCATGTGCAATCACACAGTAGGGACATCTGTTCACGACACTCGTAGCCACAATTATGAGCTCTTTGTCTGCCTTGCTGAGTCGTCCTACAGGAACAGCAAAAGATCTGACACGCTTTCCTATTAAAAACATCCATCACAGCAAGTATCACTGGGGAAACAGGGAGAGGAGTGCTCGGTGTATAAGTGGCCTGCACTACAGCATAGGAGATGGGGTCCAGAGAGCACGCAGGGTCCTGCAACCAAAGCTCCTAGGTGACATGACAAGGAGCAATGGTTTAAACTGAAATACAGTATATTTACATTGGACATGAGGAGAAAATGGTTTACAACGAGGATGGTGAGACACTGAGACAGGTATGTGCTGAGAAGTTGTGCGTGTCCCACCTCTGAAGTGTTCAAGGCAAGGATGGATGGGGCTTTGAGCAACCTGATGTAGTAGAAGGTGTACCTGCCCATGGCAGGGAGGGTGCTGGACTAGATGATCTCTGAAGGCCCCTTCCAACACAAACCATCCTGTGATTCTATAATTATCCATCCACACAACCAGTTTACCTGGATAGTTGCTCATGTGGCACCTAATTAGGATGAGGTACATGAGATTTGGTCAACAGGTAAACAACAATTCTGCATAACAGGAGAATTCAGAGGAGCAAAATTACTCGCTCACTGAGTAGGCAGCTCAGTTGGTACTTCTCTTTGTACAGCTCAGAGGCAAATGGCTAGGAAGGGTATCGTCTGTTCATTTTCTGATGCTTTATTGCTGCTTTTACAGAAAAGTGCAGTGTTCTAAAACCCACTAAACAGATTTCAGCAACTAAATAAACAACCTCCACAAAAAGAACAATGAAGTACCCTAGGACTGTGGTTTTGAGTAGTCCTAGCGACCACCAGACAGACAAAACATGACTTCTACAGAGTGCCTAGCTTTAAAGAAGCTGTGGGAAAGAAGGCTGTGCTTTGTTATACTCAGAATGAATCCCAGTCATTTTCACAAACAGATTCATGATAGGACTGTGCACAGGACCTGAGGAAATTGCCTGGCTGCATATCACCACTGCTGCTCTTTGCCTTTTTAAGGATAATTAGCAACAGGGTTTTTTAAAAACTACCTTTCACAGAGAAGGTCAAGAGCCTTCCCCACAAAAACTACTGCTTTACTGGACTTTGAAAGTGTTTCCATAAAACTAGTGTTCTAAGAACATGACAGACACTGCTAAAACTTATTCAGTTAAGGAGTCAGAAGAAACCTTCTTGCTCTGGTTCAGTCCAGAAAGTGGTGACACTGTGATGCTGCAGGAGAAATAATCAAGAGGGTGGGATCCAAAATATATCTACTCTTGAAGTCAGATTAAAAGGAAGCATGGGAATGAGAAGGGAGAAAGAGACCCTGGTACAGGTAGGGGCATGGCTTCACTCCAGCAGCATAAGCAGATCAGAAAGCTTCTCACAGAGACTGCACGTACCATGTGAGAGATGCAATAAGGCTGCACTCCTCGCTACCCCTAGAACTTGCCGAGACACTCTTGCCCTAGCCCTCATCTCCCAAATGCAGGGCAACAGTCTACATGCACCAGATTATTTTATAAAATCTGGGTTTTACTAATGTATCTTCAAGAGCCAAAGCAATAAGAAGAGGCCTCTTGGTGCCCTCTACCACAGGCTATCACAGGAAATGAGGGAGAAACAGGCAGTCCTCAAACTGCATTTCCTCAAAAGCTGGAGAGTCACACAGAGTTCCCTACAGCCCTGCCCAGCAGCTGCAGCCAGCTCTCTCTTATCTCTACACCAGGACACCCTGCACAGGCATCCTAGTGTACAGCAAGTGCCTCGCTCCTCTCCCTGCTGCTGCAGGAGACAGATACCCCTGGGTTCAAAGTCCCTGGTGCAGCACATCAGGTGCCAAAGGGCACAGCCACACTCACACAAATTCTACCACTGCTCTTGGGCCGCTCTCTGCCAAGAACCATTGAGAAGAGCTACAGACACGCTCAGCAAGGACCTGCCTCTACCTTGGGAGCTGTTTTATGCTGGACCCTTGGCTGTGACCCGATCTGAGCCATGCTGTGTTGCCTGCATGCATAAATGTACTGGTCTGGAATCTGAGCAACCTGTTTGAGGACGACTTTCTGGCCTGATCTTGAGGCAGCCTTGTCCCCATGGAGTTGGCTGGGAAATCCTGGCTGGCCCTGCTCACTACTGCTGGACCGGCCCTGCTGGTCTCACTCCTATAGTCTAGAGCTGCAGCCTTGCACATGAAACCACTGCCTCTGCCTGTGCCCTTCCAGTACACTTGGCTCCCAACTCATCTTCCCCTAGGCAGCAGCCTGTCCTTTCTTTGTCGTGACACAGAGTAGAGTGCAGTGAGGCAGCAGAGCTTGGCTTAAGAGCTGCTTTTAACCACAAGCAAAAGAGTATGAAGCAAAGCCAGAAGCACCTGTGTGCAGTTCCAGCCTCTGCCAGCCATTATTATAGGCTGGGGAAGGCATGGTGAACCAATATATCTGTAAATTTTTGCATCTACAAAGGGAAGGGAATTGTGGTGGTTGTATGGTTTACCTGTGTCTTTGTTCATAATGGTGTTGTAATAAGCAAAAAAAGCTCTGAATTCAGCAGGTCGATGAGACATGGCTTTGAACACATTAGGCAGAAATCCAGTCTGTTCAAGGAAAAACAAGTCAAGAACTGCAACTTAGAGCACAGAGGTGACATTGATGCACTAGGCTTAAAGAACAATTTATTAGCACAGCAGCACTGGGGAATCTCTGCAGACCCATTCTCTAGCCCTTTGAGCCCATTTTTACATATGACTGAATATGTAAAGATGTGTCTCTACTTGGTCTCCCTGCACAGATGCTGCTATGTCCATCTGACCATCCTAAACCTTCTGTAACTCTCTTCTTACCTCCAAGCTTACAGGACATGGCTGACTCAATCTGAACAGCACGTTGTTTGAGATGCCAGCATACAGTGGATATATCTGCTGGCACAATCATGCTGCTCTACTCGTCTCCCCATTCTCCCCTGACAACTGCCAATGCCCAGTCTACCTGACAGTGTTTGAGACTGCCTTTCCCAGAGGCTTGCTGCCTCTCATATGAAGGATTAGTCGATGCTGTACCACCTGTGTCTGGGTCCCAGCAGCTGGCATTTATCAGCAGGGGTTCAGCCTCAGTGCCAGGCTGCCCACTGCAGTTCTAACAAACTAGATTCACTGTGATTTTGGTAACTGCCCACAGACACCATTAGCTTACCAGCTGCTGCTCTTCAGGGGTTTTACAGAAAAAAAACAGAGTAGCTCAGGTGTCACAGACTCCTCTGGCAACCTCCCTCCACTGCCACACAATTGCCTGTGCCTTCCTCCTGTTTCACTTGTCTGCTTGTTAGTTAACCAAGGGGAAGCGCTATCCTGTTCATCTGCAACCTATTAGTTTGCTTAGGAACCTCTGGCAACAGAGGTTAGCTATCTGAGTCCACTAGGTTAACTGGATCCTATACACAGGTCTTCACTGAGTCCATCAGTGCACTGACACACAGAGGTTTGTGTCACACCATGTGAACTTTGAACTTACTCTTCCCCGGTATACCATATTTACCCTCCAGTCTGCTGACTCCTTTCATGATGCAGACTTCACCAGGCCATTGCAATAGTAGCAGAGCAGAGATTCAACAGGCTGGCAGGAAGGATAGGGAGGGATGGACCAGCACTTCCCTGAGAGGAAGTTTTTGGGACAGAGAAGTTTTCACACAGCAGTAGCTGGTGAAGTGTTTTAGACATCAGGAAGGACTATGTGGCATTCCTCCCCTGCAACAGTAGGGAAGGACACTCTTGTCCAAGTCCTTCTTCTTCCCTTTATACACAGTTCTGTGTTAGGCTTACTGTTCTTATACTGTGCAGCCCATTTAGCTTTGGAGAAAAAATGTCAAAGCTCAAAAACAGAAATATCTCCTGAGCCTTTTAATATTGTCATCAAAACAGCTTTTCCTCTGTTTTTTCTCCTTTTAAAGTGTTAAAAATACTGTTTATAGTGTCTCAAGTAAACACAGTTGCTCTCCCAGAAAAACTAAGCGTTTTTCAAAGTGTTCCTGCTTAACCCATGTGCAAGACCCATCTGAAACAACACACTAGTCTCATGGAACCAGGCAGACTTACAACCCTGTCAACACGCTGCATGATTTCCAGTGAAATCCACAACCTGTACACTGTAAGGAGCTTTGCAAGAAGGGCTCCTCACTTCAGCTTCCTGTCAGGTTTCTGGATCAGAGTGGACCAGAACTTCTCATTTACTGTGTATAATCTATCCAGGTTTTGTACCCTTTCCCCTGACAGAATCTGGCAACTCTTTTACCTTCCTTTCTACTTCCTCCATGAGCTCCATGATGTCGTATGGCATGTCCTTCTTGTTGGGTACTGGGTACCGCCCAACAGACCTTGCAGTGTTCTCTTCCTTGGTGCTGTATGCCACCCAGGGCTGCCTCTGGAGTCCCCCTGAGGCTAGAAGAGGCAGAAACTGGGGAGAAAGGAAGGAGGAAAGTTTATTTGGAGGGCCACTTACCATCTTGGCAGCCTGAGGAGAGAGAACTTTTCCTCAGCTACTCCTGTTTTCCAGGCAGAACTCAGGGGCACATCTGTAAGCCATTTGCTGCTCCATGGGCAAAGGAATATGTGCTCTGGAAGACAGAAACCCAAGTCCCATTCCTGGCTGTAGCCCTAAGCTGCTGTGTGGGCAATCCAGCAAGCACCTCCTTCCTTTGGCCCCCTCTTATGCACTATCATTAGCTGCAGGCCACAGATGAAACGATGAAAGGGTAGGAGACCGTAGCGGCCGAAGAGCCCTTTCTGCTCCACCGCTCATTTCGCTGAGCGGCCCCGGCTGCCCGGAGGGGTGGCTCCTCCCGACGGTGCCTCCCCATCTTCCCTCCGCGGGACCCCGGTCGAGCCCCTACTCACGGGCGGGCGGCCGAGGCACAACCACACGCCCCGCATCAAGGACCCACTCATGGCCCGTCCTCTCCACTCGAGCCACGGAGCGGGAGCACCAGGAGAGCACCAGAGCACCGCCGGATCAGCGCCAGGACACCGCCTGACTTAACCCGCCTTCCCCCGGCAGGGCCCGCCCCACGCCTCGCCTCGCCCCGCCCCGCCTCACCTCATCTCGCAGGCGGGAGGGCCCGGCCAGGCGTCCGGCGGCGTGCCCCCAGCGCCGGCAGACCGACCCGGCTCGTCCCGCCCGCGCGCTCCCGCGGCGCCGCAGGAACGCGCTCCCCGATCCCCGCCCCTCCTGCGGAAGGTCCCACCCGGGGAACGGAAAGTGGCGCCGATGGCTGGAGGCGACGTAGGTGACGGCTGTCCGTCGGTGGAGCCTGAGGGGGAGGCGGCGGTAGCCTGCGAGGCTCTCCGTCTGCTGCGGATCGAGCCCTCGGCCGTCAGCCCCGGCGCGGGGCGGGCGGGCGGCGCGGCGCGGTGCTCGGTAGGTGCCGCGGGAGGGGCGAGGGGTGGCAGGGCTTAGACGCCGGTCCCGCGGCCTCCTCGTCGGCAGGAGGCCGCAGGGCTGAGGCCCCGCTGCTCCCGCAGAGAAATGTGCTGCGGAAGCGGAGGCGCTGGGAACGGGTGCTGGCGGCCAAGAGGAGGAAGAGGCAGCAGGAGCGGGGGAGGAGCAGGGCACAGCGGGCTGGTGGCGCAGGTGAGGGGCGGCACTGCACGACGCTGTACGGAGTGGCCCCGTCGAGGGGCTCGTGGCCGAGGGAACGGGGTCCTGCCGCGGCTCCGCGGCCCTGACGGGGCTCATGCTGCCCTCTCGCTGCTCTGCCTCCCAGGAGCTGCCAGTCGGGACGGCGGGAAGGCCCCGGCCGCCCTCGCGAAGGAGCGCCTTCTGCAGGCCAGGGCATCGGGGCCCCGGCTCTGCGTGGACCTCGGGGTGGCCGACCGCATGACAGAGAAGGTACTGGGCGCCCTGCCTGCTGCGTCCTCTGCACCAGTGCTTCAGCTCAACTAGAGCTGAGGGGTCTAGACCTGAAGCTCGACTAGAAGGGTCCACACAGCAGCTCACCTGAGCTCAGCCTCTATGGGGATGCTGTCCCCTCGCATCCCTGCCTGTCCTTGCACCCCCTACCCTCGCGCGGCTCCCTGGCTGGCTGCACACCTAACTCTGGGTTTCCTTGAGGCAGTTGAACTGTGCTCCGCAGGAACAGCCTTTCCAGAGCCTCAGCGAGCAGCTGGTGACTTGGGCATCATGGATGTCTGCAGGCCCTGAGCAGAGCCATGTTACCCCCTGCCCCTTGACTTGTGGGTCACTGTGCTTGTTATTTATTGGAAGGAAACAAGCCGCCTCGCCTCCCAGATCAGGAGACTCTATGGGGCCAACAGGCGGGCTGAGAAGCCGTTTTGGCTCTGTCTGACGGAGTTTGTTGTGGGCTCGTTGATCTATGAGGAGTGTTTTCGCATGAACGACGGCTTCTCCAACTATTTGGTAAGGGTCTCTGATGACAGTGCATTCAAGGCTACTTGTAGCACCTTGCAGCTGCTGCTGGCCTTCAGTGTTGACCCATGACAGGCTGAGGTGTGCTCAGATGAGAGGTGGGAGTTATGTGGGAATGCAGTTTAGTGGCATTGGTTAAGTTCAGATCTTCTTACCCTTTGACAGATGAAAACTGACAGATAATGTACAAAGGCTTCAGGCTAGAGCTCGTGTCCTTCCTGCTTGCAGGAGAATTCGTTCTCCAGATGCTACTTCTGTAAAAAGACCTGTGATACTGGGGACAGGCAGCTGCATAAGCTTGGTCAGGGTTTGGGCAGGTCACACATTCCTGTCCTGAGTTTTTGCATTGAGCTCGGTCTGACTTGAGCACAAGACCTGCACATGGCAGTGTTGTTAAGCCTTGTGTTCTACAGCTCATGTGGGATCTGCACCTGGTAACAGTGAGGGGAGAAACCAAGGCAGAGATTCCTGAATCTCTGAAGAATTAGAATCTCATTTAAAATTTGGTGATTTTTTTATGCTCTCATTTCCTTAAAAAATAGGGATTTTAATTAGAAAATAATGGATTTTGAAGTATGTATTGATCAATGCTCACATAGAGGCATTTTCCAATTAAGAAAAACCCCACTATCTGCAGGAGTGTAAACACCTAAGGCAGTAGCATCAGTATATTTCTGTGTCTTGAGAGTGGGGTTTCCTCTGGCAAATGGACTTTGGCCTCATGGGCGTCTTCTCTCCATGTCTTGCATTTTTCAGATGGATACAACTCAAGAAAGTTACCTGGACCTGTTTCCTTTAGATGCAATTGTTTATCTCACTCCTGACTCTGAGAATGGTAAGTATTTCACATGCTTCAGGCACAGGGGAGCTAGGGCAAATGGGTGTTTTTTAAGCTTTTCTTTTTCAGACTGTTTAATACTTCAGGTGATTCAATTCCAAGTATTCGCTGTCTCAAATTGCATGAGATGTACTGTGTATTTACATCTGATGCTAAATATGTTCCTATCTCAGTCAGTTTTCATGGAATGAGGTTTCAACTTAGGGCTGTGTGTGATCTGCAGCAGGCTTAACTAAAACTTGTGTGTACATCACCTGCCGCTTGTAATACCAGGAAGTGGTAAATGGAGATGCTGTGGCAATTTTGGCTACAGTCTAAATGACATCTTTCTCTGAAATAATGCAGCAGCTACAATGTTCTCTTTATTAATTAATTTGCTACTGTGTTTATTTTCTCCTCTTCCTCTATTTTTAACCTGCCGCATGTTGCTGGGGGCATAGATCCTCATCTTGTTTTATAAAAGTGCCTTATTCTGCTAAATAATCTGGTATGGGTGGGGGAAGGTTTTAGTAGGGAATCCTGGTGGTGGGAACACTGTGGAGCAGATTGGGATCAGGCTGACCAGATCAGCCACATCTCATAACGTACAGTGATTAAAGGGAGCAATGTATGATATCTCTGGTGCTCTGTGCTTTCAGCCTTTCTGAAAAGGCTGAGAAAAGAGTTTCTCCCTTTCATGCTGCCTGCGGGTTCAGGCAGACACGTCTGTCTCTGAAGTCTCAGCCTCCTGCATGGTCCGAGGCTCTAGGGTAAAGGGTGGCTGTGGCCACAGTTTTCTTACGGAAGTGGGCTCTTGCTTGGAAAATGGTGTAGCACAGGATTTTACTGTTGTATGATGGTGAGCAAGTGCTTATCTTGTTTCTAGTCCTTGAAGATATTGATCCAAATAAAGTATACATCCTCGGAGGCCTGGTGGATGAAAGTATTCACAAGGTGGGTAGCAGCCTGTTGGAACCTGAAGGTGCTGTCCTGAGAGCAGACACATCCCACTTGCAATACCCAGTGCTCCTGCTGCCTTGATTTGAGACACCGCTATTGTGCCACCATGCATTTTTCCCCAAGGTTCTGCCTGGGTACAGCACCAAGCTGAGAGACTGCAGCATTCTGGGCGAAACAAGCTCCAGGACAGCTGCTTGCACCAAAATATTGTGCATGCTGTGCATATGCAAGTTTGTGCACATGGGGCACCTTGTTACTGTTTCCTTTGCAGAAGCTGACTCTGCAAAGGGCACGAGAGCAGTCCTTGCAAACAGCCCGTCTCCCCATTCGCGAGTACATGGTGAAAGCTGTTAACACCAAGAACTACCACTCAGAGACACTGGCAATTAATCAAGGTGAGAGGCTGAGCCATGTCCTGTCACTTGCCTGGGCAGGGGGAAGAGGGCTATCAAGCACTGAAGCCAGGTGTTTTCAAAATTATTCCCCATTGCTGTGTAATGGGGGAAGCACTGGGGGCAGAGGTTTCTCTTAACAGGGTTTACCTTGACATGCATGTGAGGTGGGCTGATGCCAACCTGATGAAGTTTAAGCATGCCAAGTGCAAGGTCCTACAGCTGGGTCGGAGCAATCCCAGGCACAGCTACAGGTTGGGCAGGGAAGTGATTCAGAGCAGCCCTGTGGAGAAGGACTTGCGGGTGTTGGTCAATGAGAAAACGAACATGAGCTGGCTTCAGTGTGTGCTCGCAGCCCAGAAAGCCAACCGTTATGCTGGGCTGCATCAAAAGGAGTGTGACCAGCAGGTCGAGGGAGGTGATCCTGCCCCTCTGCTCTGCTCTCCTGAGACCTCACTTGGAGTATTGTGTGCAGTTCTGATGTCCTCAACATAAAAAGGACATGGAACTGTTGGAACAAGTCCAAAGGAGAGCCACGAGGATGATCAGGGGACTGGAACACCTCCTGTATGAAGATAGGCCGAGAAAGTTGGGGCTGTTCAGCCTGGGGAAGAGAAGGCTGCGTGGAGACCTCATAGCAGCCTTCCAGTATCTGAAGGGGGCCTATAAGTATGCTGGGGAGGGACTCTATTAGGGACTGTAGTGATAGGACAAGGGGTAACGGGTTCAAACTTAAACAGGGGAAGTTTGGATTGGATATGAGGAAGAAATTCTTTCCTGTAAGGGTGGTGAGGCACTGGAATGGGTTGCCCAGGGAAGTTGTGAATGCTCCATTGCTGGAGATGTTCAAGGCTGCGTTGGACAGAGCCTTGGGTGGCATGGTTTAGTGTGAGGTGTCCCTGCAAATGGCCAGGGGGGGTGGGACTAGATGATCTTAAGGTCCTTTCCAACCCTAACTGTTCTATGATTCCTGATACCCCCTTTTTAAAAGTCTTGTGTGCTTTGCATCAGCACATTCTCAGGGACACAGGACTTGCTTTGCACAAAGCAGTGAACATTTAGTTTGAGGGAGATGTGAGTAGGCTGCTATTGCTACAAGTCATACAAGATCCCAGGCAAGGGAGAACAGAAATTGTCATGCCTGTGTAAGGCTCAGTCAAGGCAAGGCTCACAATACCAGAATGATGTGATGTGCTCTACCACTGTGATGGCTCCATGTCATGACTATGGGTTGGGTCACCCAGTCACACCAGTGGATGTGCCCACGCTCCTCTACTTCCACCGGTGGTCTGTGGCTTTTTAATGTGAACCTCCCTCTGCTACAGATTATGGAGCAGAGAGGTGTCCTAGGCCAGCTGTAGCAAATTCTTACCTCTGGCATGAGGACATCATTGCCATCTCCATCAGCACAAGGCAGAGGAGGTGGTGGAGGGCTCTGCAAAGCACCAAGCATAGCTGCTAGAGACCACTGTGTGGAGATGTGGAAACACAGCATCTGAGAAACAATGGTGGAAGTGCAGTAGGTATAACTCACCATAGTGGTCAGCAGCACAGATGGGTAGTACAGGTTAGTCAAGTGGTGACTGGGGAACCTTGCTTTAGTTGACACAGCATCTGTTTTGCCTACCCAGAGCTCCCCAAAGTAATCTTCAAAATGGCTTCATGTGCTATTTTGAAGCTGCCTCAAACACTTGCTTGTCAGATTTCAAATGAGAGGAAGGCAAACCGCCAGATCCCATGCTAACCTTCTCTGTCATCAGCTATTGTAACTTACTGATGCTTTGCAGCCAATGGGGTGTGTATTAATAGAGCTTGCTATTGATCCTGTTATCACATCTCTCTCTTCTTGACAGTCTTTGATATCTTGTCAACTTACTATGAGACTCGAAGCTGGCCAGCAGCCTTGAAAGCTGGAGTTTCTTCTGGAAAAGGCTATGTGCTACCAGAGGCCGTGAAATAAGTGAAAATACCTCAGCATGATAATGCACAAGAAAATTCTTTATTTTGTAATGTTTAAGAGCTGTGCAGACAAGAGAAACAGACTCCAAATTTTGAGCAGAGGCACCACCATGAATGTGTATAGAGAGCATAGCTCTGCTTAAATCTTGTTCAAGGACCCTATCAAGAGTGATGCATTTAGACTCAGCAGTACAATGCTGGAAAATACTTTTTCCTCTTGAACAGAAAACATAAGCTAATGCAGCCCTGGGATCAAGTGAAAACTGACAGAAATTCAATTCTACTTTACAGATGTTTGTTAGAGTGTTTCTGACTCTTGCATCTACACTTGTTCTGGGGCAGGAAGGAGTGCTTTAATGTATTTCTTTCATCTTGCTAAAACAGTAAGTAAGGTGAAGTTAGAATTGCAAAGCTCCCTGGTGAGGAAAATTTCTTCCCATGGAAAAGGACAATGCTGTTCCAATTGGGGAGCACAAGATGGGATTCCCAGAAGGAGAAACAGTTTCCAGGTGCACCATGTCCTAACAACTTTAAGCCAGTTGAAGACTCGGGGAGTTGTTGAAGCCTATAGCTAATTCTGTGCTTCTACTTTAAAAACCTAAAATAAAATGTTTACTCTTAAACTCCCATTGCATCCTTATAGTTACTTATGCATGGTACATCATCACACACTGACATGCAAAGTTCACTAACGCTGAAGTTCCTCCTGGAAGGGTATCTGGGATCTGACTCTGCCCTGCACAAAGAGAACAGATATAGTTCATAGCCACAGCAGAAAGCATTTTTGATGCATCTAAGTTGATATGTTACCTCAGCCATTATTGCTAAAAAAATCCCCAAAACCTCAACAAACCACCAAACAACCTCCACGTCACTGTCAATGACTAGCTTCAACCACCAGTGCTAGGACTTGAAGGTCTTCCGAGGTAAATTGCTATCTCATTTGCATATGTATTTTCATTTTTCTTTCATATCAAGAGCCTTTTACAACGCCTGGAATTCAGTGCCATGAGGCAGTGTCAATAGGGCCTGTTGCACCAGGCCTTTCTCCCCACATCAGCTGAATTTGCATTTGCCAGTGCCTGCTGCTCTGCTGTGCCGTATATGCCTTTCCAGTTCTTAGTCTTCACATTCCTCCTCTCATTAGCTGTTGGTGTGTAGTTAGAGGCTTGCACTTTGGCTCCAGTGTAAGAGCCTTTAACTTTACAGTTGAGACCCTGAGTTTGCTATGCAGCAACATATGCTAGCCCAGACCAGGGGAGGGGGAGTGTTTGTTAGGGACTTTCTCAAGTATCAGTAAATGTAAATAGAGCTGGCTGACACACAGAAACCAGATCAGGAAAGCAGGATATGGTGTTACCTACATTGCCTGGGACAAGCCTCTTTTCTGTGGTTGCAAGAAAAAGCAGTTAAATACAGCATGACTTTGTTCCTGAAGAAGTTTCCGTTACATCCTCAGCCACAGGTGGTGGACAAAGCATCCTGGGTTCCTTCACATTGGGCCAGGGTGGAATCTGACATCCTTCTATTTTGGAAACTGCCTGGAGAGTATGGAGAGGCAGCAAAGGCAGGCTAAAAGGCTCCACAGGTGACAGAAGACTTAGACACCACCTTGAGATCAGCCACCTGCAAGGCCTTTGGGAGGTGAGGGACAAACCCCAGGCAAGATACTTAAGCCACTGAAGTACTCTTATGAATTTGCATATTACAGAGATTGTGTACACAAAACTGCGCAAAGCTAGGCTGGAGGGCAGTATTGCCCTGTGTCACGAACACCCTGCACAGGGGTGGCTCTTCGTGGAGCTAAGCTGACACCAGGGACATGTGCTTCTGTGACCATTCTTGAACTGTGGGGCTAAATGCCCTGTAGGGGAGAGCCTAGCAGTGAACAGAAGGAACATGGCTGGGTTTTTCCCACCCAGTGCACTCGTGCCACCAAACATCCCCATCACAACAACGGGGGTACTCTGAACTGCTGCAGAAGACAAAACATGGCAGCTGTAAGGGCTGTGTGCTGGCGGGCAAGGAGCTTGGCACCCACATCTGGGCAGCCTTGCCTGCAAAGCTGCTGGTGAACAGCCTGCACAAGTTGCTGGTAGGTTCCCACCACATCCATGAGTGCAGCCCCAAACTTCTGCTGCCTCTGCCTGCACAGCTGGCAGTGCGTCACCTGGAAGCAGGCTACTGCCAGCTGAATTAGGTGGTTGAATGTCACCCTCAGCACACCCTGCAGCTCTTTTAGGGGCTGCTCTGTTTTCAGGAGCTCCTGGCAACTGGACAGCAGATCCTGGGAGACTAAGCCAAGGGTACCCTTGCTCTCAGCACCCTGCTCAGAACATTGACATTGCAGGTGGGTTGCTTGGTTCCTGGAGAGCTTCCCCACAACCTCCTGAAGCTCTGTGGTGTAGGCCAGGAAGCGGGAAAAATCTGCAGGGCTTATCTGTGCTTGGTCCTTCAGCTTGCTGAGGGCTTGGACATAAGGGTCCCACCATGCCATGTCCCTAGCAACGGAGACTGGGTAAGTGCTAACAGGGGTCCCAGGAAGACTGCAGCTGCTGGACGGTGGCATGGTAAGGGGCCCCAAAACCGTGTTGCACATGGGGATGGTAGTTTCACATTCCCCCTTGTCATCAAGCCTGTGGAAGCAGCTGATATAGGACAGCCGACAGCTGCACTTGTCCATCCCAAGCTGTGGTGGAGGTGCCCTCTTCATTGTGGAAAAACCCAAGGACCTGGTCATGATGGGGTCAGAAGCACTCTGTTCATCCTCCTTGTGGTTAAAGCAGAGTAAGGAGTGCTTTGAAGCCCCATGGTCTGCTTTTTTCTCCAACATGCCAAAGGGAACTGGGCCTGAGGAGATGGAAAGCCCTACAGACGGAGTTAAAGGAGAGTCTTTTCCCACCTTAGTAGGCTGTTCTCTGGGAAGAGGAGTCTGAACAGGCTGTGGCTGTGTAAGAGCCACATTTCCTGCATCTTTTCTAGGGTGTCCATCCAGCTCCTGGCTGCTTAGCAACTCTTTCACAAATTGTGTTCCAGCTGGGGATGGTTGTATCTCCTTTCCAACAGCATCAGCCCCCAGGCACCCACTGGTCTTCTCAGAGGCCAAAAGCTCTAGTGGGATGTCTGCCCTTTCCTGAGGTGGGCTGGGTGATGTGAGGTCTGTCCTCAGCCCACAGGAGAGCCAGGAGAGGCGAGTTATAACCCCAGAAGTGCTGCTGCAATCTGTTAAGAGCTGAGTTGCATCTGGAAAACCTATGTGATTTTTATTGTACGCTTTCTGTAAGGCCTCCTTGTTTATCACCGGTCTGCTTTTTGCCCATAACAAGGCACTGTCACTGCTGTTTTCAGCACAGCTGTCACAATTAGCTTTTCCTTCTTCACGAAGAGCTGGGACAGGCTCCTTACATGCTGCTTCCCCCCCAGTGGTGAGGAGCAGTTCCTGGTCCTGGTCCTTGTCCACCTCATGGGGAGAGTCCATGCTGGAGCCATGAGCTGGCAGTGTGTGTTTGTTAGCAGGGAAAGTCACTCCTTGGCCAGGGCACGGGTGTGTATCGCCAGCCTGCTGGGCTGCCATTACCTTATCCGTCTCCTCCCGTGCCACTTGGGCCATACAGCAATCCTCACTCAGCAACCCAGTATTTGTCTTCATGGAGGAACTTCCCGGAGCAGGTGACCTGACAGCCTGTAAACAAGACGTGCTCACAGGAAGGGGCGTACCTTCCTCCAGGGACCAGAAAGGTGGAGGTACAGCATGTGTAGGTTGGAGGCCACTGTCCACATGCGTGGCAACACCCTGCAGGTGAACGGCTGAAATGGAAGAAACCAACGAGTCAGTCACTGATTTTGTTTCCATGGTATCAGGCTCCATTTCCACCAGGCCAGAGGATGGATTTGGGCTAGCACTGTTTCTCTGGGCGTGAGTGGCAGCAGGAAGTCCCAGCTCTGCATCCTTGATGTTCTCTGAGGAGGGGGGAGAGAGCAGCTGAGCAAGGAGTGTTGGTGTGGGTGGCCAAGAGCAACAGCTTTGCAGAGGGCCTGGTAAAGCTAAGGGGAAAGTGACCTGTGAGGTGTAGTCGGTTTTCAGAAAAGATCTCCTCTTCTTCAGGCTCTTAGCATATGTCATCTCCTTCTCATTTCTGTGTTTCTCTCTTGTTGTCTGCCTTGTTATCAGGCTTTCTCCCAAGCTGTAGCACCTTGGTTTCTTTAGCATGCAGGAGCAGTTGTCTGTACTCTCCTGGGAAGTCATATTGTAGCCTGTTGGCAAGAAAAAGAACCATGCAAGTCAGGAAATAGCTCCAGGAAGCAGAATATCCATGCATCTACGCAGTGAGCCAAAAAGCTCTTAACACAGGTACTGCAATTGCAGTCATAAATGTTTGGCTGCAAAGCTTGGGCCCCGAGTGCCAAAGGAAACTGTCTCTTATGATCAAGCACCATCTTGGAATCAGCTTTGTCAAGAAAAATAGAATTTGTGCCTACGGCTACAAAGACTGAAGTCCAGCATTAGTGCTAAAGGGTGCTGGGTAGTCTCTCCCTTTGCTTATTGGAGCCACTTGATCTGACTCCAGGTACATCTGTAATTCCCAAGTTTAATTTAGTGGTATTAGCAGCAGCTACAGAGGGTACTGCCTACAGCTGGAGATTTATTAACATGAAATTTCCACTCTGGATATTTAGATGATAAAAAATTCCAGAGATAGCAGTGTTGTGTCTGAACATGGTATTGTTTCTCTGAATGAATGCAAAATCTAAAACTGTACTAAATACACAAAACAAATGAAGAAGGTCAGTTAATGTTGAAAGAGCTGATTATTTCAGAAACAGAAATCCTCTTCTTTCTGAGAAATACAATGACCAGGGAGCTTCTTAGCCACAGGACTCCTTGACCCAGTTATGTAACATGCTCCTGATCCCAAAAGATCATTATCTTTTGGGTACCTGGAACAATAATGTTTTACAGCTTCTAGCTCTCCTCAGCTTGAAGGAAGGTAGGAGAGTGAAGGTGCTGCCTGCTAGTGGGAATATTTACATAAAGCTCCCTCTTAGTGCAACACTCTTAATCACTGAAGATTCAGCCTACATAGAAGGATGCACAGAACTTACTCATGCATCATGCTGGCTTCAGAATCAGACAGAGCCATACATCAGTATTCTGGAATTCCTGCAGAAACCTGGGAACCTTCCAGAATGCCAAACTCATTTGAAAACTGACTTTTTCTGGGATCTAATGCTTGGATGCGATGACAGATTTCCCTGCAGAGTTGCAGCTCTGACCCCTATGTGCACATCCACTGTATTTCTGCTGAAGAATGGCTTAAAAAGAATGGGTGTTCAAAGGTCCTTTAAAAATCCTGGGAAATCTATGAAGAGCTGAAAGATGATCTCTCTAGGAAGACGGACATGGGAAAAAGGCAACACCTTAGTCCACAGGGTGGAAGAAAGGTGACCTGCAGCATATGGGTGAGGGTTTACCTGCCAAGGCATCTGGAGGGCTAAGCCTGTCTGCAGCATCATAGAACTCCTCCTCAGAGCTGGTGTCACCAAAGCCTGGGGGTGGCTCCAAAATGGGGTTGCTTGCCTCTACAGTCAGCTCTGCTCCACATGGTGCCCCTTCCTGGGCAGACTCATCTTTCCAAGGACTTCTTTGAGGGCTGTGACTGATTTTGCTCCTCTCCACACTGCCTCCAGGGGATATGCTGTAGCACAGATTGTAATAGCCCATGGTGTTTTCCTGAGACAATCTGGTTTCCACCACAGATGCAACAATGTCCTCCCCTCTCTGCTCAGAGGGACTGTCTTCACACCCAAGCTCCTCTGCACGTGGTACCTGCAAGAAGCAGAAGAAGTCTCCAGTTTCTGCCCTGATGGAGCCTCCTTTAGCATGAATGGGGAAGAAGCTCTTCTCTGAGTGGCTCATCTCCTGAACTGTTGGTGTGTAGAAGTGGAAGAATTCTGGCCTGAAGGAAGAGCACATTTCCAACTCATCTTCCTCCAGTGCATCCATAGAGTCACTGGAGCCACTTGTCTTAAATCCTCGGCTCTCAGTGTTGGCTGAATCTGAAGCCTCAGATGCACTGTCTGTTGCATTGTCACATGCATGATACTGGTCACTCCCTCCACACTGGGGCTTTGTGCTGTCCTTTTCCAGACTGTGCAGCTCTCCCAGCTCCTCCTCGTTGCACACAGGAGGGGCACTGCTGCATGCTGTAGGAGTGTCCAAGCAATGGTCTGAAGAGGAATCCTGCTCCCAGGAGTCTTCAGAGTCACTGCAGGTTCGAGATTCGTATCCTGGGATTTAAACGCATCTATCAGCCTGTCCCTTGCGGTGGCAAGAAGGAACAACCAGACAAGGGTTATGAACTTGTCTGCAGAGCAGAGCCTTAAAGCCCAGAGAGTTCTGCCCTCACTTGCTCATCAGCAAACAAGATGAAGGTGTAATCAGACCTGCAGAACCATACACAATCTGTCAGTGGAGGTTTGGTCCCTCCTGCCTGCTTTGCCTGGTTTTACCACAAAGCAGTACGAGGGGGAGCTGCGGAACAGCAGCCAGCTAACTCGTTGCCTAAAGCCTTAGTCTGTAACCCCTATGAGGCTGCAATTATCCTGACAAGGAACAGGACAGTATGGCAAACAGATCCTCTCTCTCCTGGCCGAGGGTTGCCAGCAGATGGGAGTTGTTCAGGAGGCCGGCAGAAGAGCACAAGTGCTCAGCGATAGGTTTGCCATTCCGGTGACAGGCATTCAGCTTTCACTTCTTGGGAAAAGCTGCCAAGTACTGCTGCTCTTCCCCTGCCCGACAGTCTGCGGCTGATGGAAACCTGGCACTGCCCGCACCATGGCTGACAGTCTTAATAACTTACAGATGCCACTGGGCTACTGTTCCAGCCTGATACTATTCCCAGGAGGGAATAATACTTCCAGTGCTGGAGGATCCACCCACTTTCTCCCCATCCTTTGACAAAAACCAACCAACCAACCAAAACAATAACACACACCCCCCAAAAAACCCAAAATCCAAATCCAAAAAACAAACAAACAAAACCCAAAACAAACCAAAATAAAAGATTGTTTTTTTAAAACCTTCTTCAGCTGAGACACGGTGCAGTTGCTGTTTTTTCTCCCCCCAGGTAAATATGGAGGCATTTGCATCCACAAACAATCTGTAATAGCCAATGATGAGGCAGACAAGATCTTTTGCACTGTTTGATTCCAGGAGCAGAGTCAGCAGCTTGTTGTTTGTTTAAGGAGGTGGAGGGAAGAAAACAGTAAAAATATTTTAGAATTTACAACTATTTCCTGTACCACCATCTGCAGGAACATGCTGCATGCTGAAAGGACATTCCCCCTCCCCCATATCACCATCATTCCAGAGCACTGTTTCTGCATGAGGCACAGAGGAACAAGATGAATTGGTTTTCTCATATTTTGTTTCTTTGATATGTCTCACTGATGGAGGACAGCAAGAAGAATCACTTTTCTTCAGTAATTTCATATTCCTTTTATGAACTTCCCCTTCTAGGTCTGCTCTAAGCCTTTTTTACTGATGATACCACCAGCTTAATGTCAGATTTTGAAAGGAATACAGGGTGTGAATGACTCCCCACTTGTTCTCTAGCCCTGACACAGCCATTGAGAGCTTACCTTCAGATCCTGCAGATAGATTTTGACCATGCTCACTTTTTCAGACTCCTGTGTAAGCTCCACCCTGCTGATGTTAGCAAACTCTGCCAGACTTGTTATGATGTTGAGCTTATTATTGATAATCTGGCTCACCCCATACTTGGCACCCACCAGCAAGGCAACGTATGATTCTCTGTCCTGTAGCTGTAAGGAGGAGAGGTTAAATCTGTAACCAAAATCTGAGCACAAATCAAATTGCCTGTGCTGGGCAGGGACTCTTCAGCGACCTGATTTGTGTACTATCTTAACACTGGACTCTCTTTACAACCAGCTGCAAAGGGAGCCCCTTGTTACTTACAGGCTTTCAGGTCACCTGCTCCCAGCTGTTCTATTCTCTTCTCTGCATTGGGGACCACCAGTTTCCCTGTACCCCCAAGGCAGACGGTCCCTGAGAAGCAGGAGCCATCTAGCAGATCCAGAGAGGTCAGATCAGCAGCAGATTGCTATCAGAAGTATCACCTGGCAGGCTGTGCCAGATGGACCAAGTGAGACCTACTGGATTTGGCTAGAGACTTCAGGAAGGCATTCTGGTTTTGGAAGAACTTTCCAAAGTTCTTTCTAACACTTCCTGTTAGGATCAGACACTTAGAAATAAATTAACAACCAAATAATTTGGCAAAACTATTTCAATTTGCACACGACTGTAAACCTAGGCATTACTGTAACCCATCAGTAAGGTCTTCCTCTGATACAGTCCTGTACAAAACAGCTAGTGATCTATAGTTCAGTACAGATCCAGGTGAGGACAGGCAAAAAAAAAAGCCAAAAAACCAAGAAACTCTTGGGGAATTGTGAAAAGAGCAGTGTTCATTTTTACAGTAAGGTTCAAGCATAGCCAATATCTCTTCAAGAGTTTTTGAAATATCCCCAGATCTCTTAAGTACTTTACAACATACAAAATATAAACAGAGGTCATCTGAAGAGTAAGAGTCACAGCTTTCAACTTGAAAAAATATGCAAAATTATTGTGTAGGCTGGTGTGTTATTCACTTCAATGGAATTAATGCTCAGCTGTCCTAGCAGAGCCCCTAACCAATACTTTTCATGAAGTCCCAGGACAGGGAAAAGTAGTGTGACTGAACTGTCTGAAACAGCATCACCAGAGCTCATGTTACATTTTCTACAAGGATCGAAGCAAAGACAGTGAGGAGACTCAGTAAGAGGTTGCTAGTCTCACATCAACAGTCAATTAAGAAAAATATTGAAACATTTCTGCCTTAAATAGGGTTTGTTTTGGTAAAGACATGATCTTACACACTGGTGAAATAAAAAGCTTCTTGTGTTCTATTTTTGCAGATATTGCCCAAGTACAATAAGAGATGCACAAAGCAAGGCAGTAAGACAGTATGCCAAAGCCCAGTTGCATAAATAAATGCACTCGTACCATAAGGGTGGCATTAAAGATCTTCCCATTGTACATCTTCAGGTCTCCCAGTATTTGCAGGTAGCTCAGGCGCACTTGGACTGCTGTGAGCATATGCTTCGTTTTGCAAGAGAAGAAATACTGTTTAGAAACATGACAGACAAACAAGGTTTTCCAGGTAGCCTATGGGCTAGAAAATGTTCTTTTCATACAGGGCTTAGTATTTGACACAACACATTTAGCTTGGTCTGGATAGGCACTTGATCTGTATAGGACCACCCCACATTACCACATTTTCCATGTGGCAACCCCACAACAGAACACACTCTGCAGGGAAATTAGGGTGTGTGCACAGCAGATGAAGTTATAAGAGGAAAAGATAGCAGAAAAGTCCCAAGAGATCCCACAAAGGAGAGACTCATGGAGAAAAAAAACATTGCTTCTTTGACCATGAGAGATGCTGCCTCCACCCTGGGAGACACCTTGAACCCAGGGAACAAACACTACCTTTTGCCGAGGGTCCAGTAGCATCTGGTTCTGCTTCAAGTGGTAGCTGATGGCTTTCTTGATATCCTTCCCTCTCATATTTTGAAGCAGAGTTGGTGAGATGAAATTTTCAATTCCCCAGTCCCTCCTGCCGGAAAAATGGGAGTGGAGCAAAGAAGGTCCCAGCTGTGCTGTCCCCCAGCAACACAATAATGTGCATAACAACAGCTGGCCAGAGGCAGAGAAGGGCAAAGGCACCATGCCAGTCATAGAAGCATAGAATCATAGAATAGATTGTGTTGGAAGAGACCTTCAAAGGCCATCTAGTCCAGCACCCCTGCAATGAGCAGGGACATCTTCCAACTAGATCAGGGTGTCGTAACATGTCTGGGTGTAGCTCATGGAACGTGACTACCTTACTGAAATTCAATTACATGTGCATCTGCTACTGAGACAGGAGGTGGGTTGTAGTAACATACACTTTCATGCAAAATGCCCATTTTTACATGGTTATACAGGAGACAATCTACAAGCTTTGTCAGTGTAATGGGCCCAGTCTGTCTGTGCCTCCCAGAGGATGAAGGTTCTTTAACTTTACTTTAGTTACAAGATCATTACATAACATCTCCAGCCCCCTACACCCAAAAATGTGGATCATTATTCAGTCCAAGAACTAATCCAGGAACTAAGAATGCTGCAGTTGTCTGCAGTCACTTCTCACTCGTCACTGACTGCACACTGCTGGGTATGACTGGCTGTATGCAGGCATCAGGAGCGCTTGCCCAGCGTGGTGAAGGCTGAGTGGTGCACTTACTGCAGAAATATCTGTTATTTAATGATTGGCTCATCACAAATTCTTGAGGTTAGTTTACAATTCTTAGGGTTGTTCTTATAATTCTTAGGGTTGTTCTTCAGGGCAAGTGTGATCTAACAGCACTGATATGCGGCACAGCACACTCACTGCTTGTGAAAGCATTTTTTGGTTTTTTTTTTTTCTAGATCCCATTAATTCATAGGACCTATCACTTATGCTGAAATAAGATATTTCTGAAATAGTTATGGTGGATGAAAGGGTGTAGTGGCTGTGCAGAGTTGATTATTATCCTCTCTCTCAACTACTGCATGCAAATCTTAGTATAGTGGCAGGGGCAGCCTGAGTAACCGTAACTATCTGAGAGATTCAGAATTTTATGTCCCTGCTCTATCTACAGATCAGAACCTCCCTCTGCTTAGGCACATGTCCAGATGTTATACTGTACATATTATTCAAGCAGCTCAGCAGGCTAAAGACAGGCTCTGAAGCCACCTTGACCTAAAATGACTGGCACAACTAAGAGACTGCAGTCTTTCTGGGTCAGTCTTCTATCCAGAGCTAAGCACCGGACAGAGCTTATGTCGCTTTTAGTTCGCTCCTTGCTCTGCCAGACTTAGCCACAACATAGCACAGAAATTTGGGAACTTACTCAATGTATTTCAAGGATACTTTCTGTGGCTGAGCACAAGCATAGATCCTCTCCTGTATGTGCAGAGCAGCCAGACGTAATGCCACACTGCATTTCATTTCCACAGCAAATCTTTCCTGAAGCACATCGCTGCAGCTCTGGAACAAATATGGCTGAGTTAGCATGATGATGTGAGCTCAAGAAGAAGTCAGATTAAGGCCTCTGACACAACTATTGTAAGGCATAAAGGGAGCCATTCAGCTAATTTCAATCTCATTCTGTTAAAAAGACAAGTATGTAAATTGATTTAAGAATTTAAGACACATTGAATCCACATGCTCTGTTCCTAAGTGCTCTGCATTTCACATTCATTTAAATGAACTGGCCTGAAGTATGCTTTGGTTTAAAGCAGAAATGAGAACTGGATGAGAAGAGATCCTAGAGCATGGAATGCCTTGATTTCACCTGCAAGTAGAGATATTCAAAGGCAACTGGGTCTTCCTGCAGGAGGTCTAAGGGATCCTTTGGGACAAAGCAAACTCTGAAGAGGCACCGGTAGTCGTGAGATTCTCTTTTTTGGACCACCTGCAACAGACAAACAGCATCATGACACAAGGACTGCTGTAGTTCTTCCTTTCATAAATGCATAGTAAGCCTCTGCCTTGTATGAACTCAGAAATAAATTAAAGATACTGTCAAGTGGGATGACTGCAGATTAGCCATTTGTCCTCAGCAAATACAAGGAGACATTGCTAATGTTTGTAATTTTATCTTAAGATTCTTGTGCTGGTTTTTGCTTCTCCCTGTGGTAGCTTGGAAGTTCTTTGACAGCAAAGCTTCATTAAATATCCATTGATCTCATCTACTTGCAGTATAACCAGGACAGATGCTGCAAGGCCATATGATAATGACAGAGAAAGGTCAAAGCTTCTTTGCTTTTATGTTCAGTCTAAGATAACAGCAGCCCTAAATAGACATTTGGATCATCATCATAATATCAATACAATGTCCCCTGGGTTACACATTAGCGTATTTTATTCTGGGAAAATCCCATATAGTCTTACCATCTGAAACAAAGCAGAAATTCTCAAGCACACATGCTCAGTAGTCAGACAGCGTTAGCTACCGAACCTCCCTGCATCACAGTGCAACACCAGCCAACAAAGTCAACAGCACGAACATAAGACTCCCAAGTAGGCACATTCTCACAAATTAGATTAGTTGAGAATTAGTAGCAGTGCAATAGCATTACTAAGAGAACTAACTTCATGTTTGCAGGACACAAACTTTTGATTTAGAATTTAATCAAAGTGGCACCTGGGTGGGTTAACTCTCTGAGCACCTAGGGAACTGTAAACAGCTGGCTACACAGCTATTTTAAGATTGTCTGAAATAGTCCTCTCTAGATGGGCCTATCTGGCAAGTGGCACAAAGCATGCTTATCCCCTTGATTGCTCTACACAGTCCAAACAACACCAGCCCATGGGTATTGCTCTTTGGGCACTCTGAAGGGAGTGAGACACTTCTGAAAGCGTAATTTCTCCAGGAGCTCTAGTTGATGCTGCAGTAATACATGCAACAGGGAGAGAACAGCACCTCTGGAGATGGGGCCAAGCTTACACCCTCTTGTGATACCTGCAGAGCTGAGTTTTCTCTGCACTCCACTGGCCAAAATTAATTTGTGCTGGTGATCCCTCTTCCCCCTTGCGGCATGCCTGCAGGGGCATGCAAGGGGCTCTTCTCACCTGCTCGATGAACTCTTCCTCATGCAGCAGGTGGATCTTTGCCGTATTGTACTGCTCCTCCAGAGCAAGGGCAAAGTGCGCAATGCTCCGGATTGAGAGCTTCTCCTTCAAGGTGAGAACAATGTCCTGAGAAGGGAAAGTCCATAGCTAGTCAAACAGAATTTAGACAGCTGCTGAACCCTACTAGTATACCACATGAATGTGGATGATTTTAGACTGCTGCTGGCAGCTATGTTGAAAAGCACTGAAAGGGCAGTGGCCAGACAAAATTCCCTGCAGCCAAGAACATGCTTGGTGCTACAACACAGTGAAATTTTTAGTGCTGTTTCACAGGAAACCAGTGCCTTTATGTACTGCCTTTCCCTCTTAACTAATGGTTTCTGAACTGAATTGACCTAAACAAATCACAGAGGTCTCAAGGCTAGTGAAAGCCTGCAAGTTCATCAGAAATGGAGATACAGGGGATGGCAACTTCTTTGGGACACCAAGCACAAGCTTGGCAGTTAGCTGCTATGCTATCCCAGCTGGATGTCTAAGCAACAAGAGAACATGCCAGCCAGGCAGTCAGTAGGATGGTGTTCAGAGCCAGCCACGCTGAAAGTTTCAGCCTTACAGTTTTTAGTTTGGTGGTGTTGAGCATTTTTTGTCACCTTTGATTCAAATGTTTGCTGTTAGCCATTCCAGCTTTCTAGAACTCTATGACACTTTCTGAAGAAACTACAAAGAACTGGTGGCCCACCAATAAACAAGAATTCGAGAGCATAATTGTACAAATCTTACCTACTTTGGTTGAAATTGGTGTTCCTATTATCTGGAGAATTCTGTTGGAATACTAAGTCTAATGAAAATAACTGGTTTTATTTTTGGCAAACAGAAAACATTTTATAAGGCTTGACTGAATTGAAAGAGAACTCCTTTTCTTCACTCAAGACTCTTCAGGTAAGCACAAATATTTGACTCACCTCAGGTTTAAGCAAGGATCTCCTAAACAGCAGAGGAACTTTTGAAAGCACCTAACCAGGGAAGCATTTTACCCATTTGAGTGTTTCTGTTAGGATGCTGGTGAGGGTTGCATTCAACTCAAGCAAGGAAAAATTTGTTCCAGATCAGAGGTGAGCAAGTTGAACCTAACATGAAGAGCTAATCCATCTTTTAGAAATTAATCCCTTGCAGGCGGGCATTCAGATCTCTCTTTACAACTCATCTCCCCTTTCCTTACTATCTTCCTGCTTTATTTCATTATTTTCTTTTTCTCTGCCCTGCAAGTCACAAGACTTGCAGAGACTTTCTTGCATGAGAGACCACAGCAGTTTTGTGAAGTTTGGGTGAACTAGACAATAAATTTCTCCTTTCTGAAAAAAGTTTTCAGTGCATTACAAATAAAATCTCCTTGCTTTTCCCCTTAACATTCTTTCAGCCTGATAACTCCAGAAAGCCTGTCTATTGTGCATTTTTTCTACAGTAGCTGCACTGCTGCAGGACATCATATATCCTTTAAAGAAATTATGGCCTCCAATCCTTATGCACAGGCAAATCTTATTAACTCCAACATAAACACTGATCAACTAAAGATCAGGCTAGAAAATCTTAAGGTTTGTAAGTCTATGTCTAAGCATGGAAGTTTGGGAAAATGCTAGTTAGTGGCTCTGGAAAGCAGCACCTTGTATTTTGAAGAGAATGACTGTAACCTGTCTATAATGCCTCCAAGCATAAGTGATTCTAGGTAGATGGTACTGCTTTTCCCCCTCAAGAGGTTAATCAGTTTTTATGTCTCCATAGGGAAACACCTTCATCAGTGCAACAATGAGGCTGCACAGACAGGAACTTTAAGAAACAACCATCACAATTGTACTTGCTGTGTTTACATGATATCCATATGATAGCCAAACCAGGACTCCACTGTTCAGATCCCAAGCCAGGAGACTTGTTCTCCCTCTCATGGGCGCACATTGTCACTGCCATATTAAACAACTTCCTCTATATTCTGCATGTGGTTTCCAAAGAAAGCAATGTTAGTGTGGACAGCTGCTGATTTGACAGTTCTCACCAACCATATACTCTTGCCCAACTTCAATCACACTTCACAAAGTGTAATGGTCTCACAGCCAAGTTCTTGCCAGTTTTGTGAAAATTGGCGGCTGAGAAGAAAAGGGAGGTGAATTAAAGCAACGACTCCCCTGCACAAAGAGCCTGGAAAATCCAGTATGCTCAGCATCAGCTGGCAATCCAGTTCCATTAGTTGACCAACAAAACCAAGAGCTTGCAAATTCCACTGGATGTACCTTTACTACTGGATTGAATTCGAGTGGTGGGAACAAAGGCAGACAACCAAGCATTGTTACCTTGACAGTAGTACTTGTCTCAAACCTGAAAGCCTTCGTCTGTCCATTTTCCAAATATACTTTGAGAACGTTGGGCATACAAAGGAGAGAATTCCCCTGCAGAGCAAAATCAACAGCACTAATCCTTGGATGTTAAGCCTCAAGGCACTAGTATGCTCTGCCTGACACAGAACATGCTAGTATAAATAAAAATCCTTATCTGCTTTTGCAATCCTCTTCCGTGGCACCAAGCTTTATTCCCTGATGATACTTATTGCATGGAACAAGGGAAAGAGCATAACAAATGCTTTTACCATAAAACTCCAGCCAGTGCAACAGCTGCACATAGCCTCTACATGCTTACTGGTCAGTTCCCACATGATATAGGAAGATTTGGCAGACACTGAAAGCTGAGGGCCATCTTCCCTGGACTCTTCATCAGGGACTGTAGTGATAGGACAAGGGCTAATGGGTTCAGACTTAAACAGGGGAAGTTCAGACTAGGTATAAGGAAGTTCTTTACTGTAAGGCTGGTGAGGCACTGAACAGGTTGCCCAAAGAACGTGAATATTCCATCCCTGGCAGTGTTAAGGCCAGGTTGGACAGGGTCTTGGGTGACATGGTCTAGTGTGAGATGCCCCTGCCCATGGCAAGGGGATTGGATTGAGATGTTCTTAAGATCCTTTTCAACCTGAACCATTCTGCAACTCTTATTACCAGAAAAGCAGTGATGTCTGCCAGAAAATACATCTTCCTGGGCACCAGGCCACACTAACCACCTCACTGACATTTTCCCACTAGCAGCAGCAATGACTTCAAGTTTAGAGCTACCTAAACATTCCATGAATGGTTCTTGCACACCACAAGAAAGCTGTAGGATTCAGCTAAACATGAAGGGTACTTTATGGAGCATTCCCTTAGGATTTGTGACTCTGGGGCTTCCCAAACAGGAGATGATGCCACCAGAGTTTCTTGAGATGAATCTCAAATGCATTAGACAAGGCACTGACTCCCATAACAAGAGCACCTCCATTGGGTGCTCTGAAATTCTGGGAACTTGGCTTCTGTCCTACTAGGGCTGTTGAGAGCTGTAACCTTCAGCCTTCTACCTTACTCCTTTAGTACCACTCATCTGCATCTTCCTTCTTGTTTTCAGTGTTATTCTTATTGGTTTTTAGTGCTGAGAAAGTTACTCCTCCTCCCTCGGACTTCCTTTTCAGCACATCCTTCTTATGTTCTTGGACCAGCATGTTCCTCCAATCTTTATCTAGTTGTCATGACAGTGTCAAGGCCGAGAACACATTTCTAAGATGATCTCTCCTATGTTCATTTGCTGTGCAACACCTTGTAAATCTCACAACCTTGGTCTATCTTGACAGAGAGCCCATATACCCTGGGAATACTACCAGAAAAAAACATAAACCACATCTGAAACTTGTTCCTCCCCTCCCTGTTTCATGGGGTTCACACTGCCTACAGTCATCACTGAGGAAAAAAGAGCGAACATTGCCACTGTTCCTGAGACCAAGCTCTAACTGCATGCTGAGTAGCACAAACACATCACATCTTTGACAGGCTTTGGGTCCTCCATCAATTTAAGAAAAGTGATGCTGCTTTACACTAAGTGCACATTTTCTCCAGTTGCTCCCACAGTCACAAATTATCATACGAATGAGGCCTTGTACACACAGTCAGCACATACAAGAACTTAAAATCTATATAGAAATTCATAGACAAATTAATTATCACCACTCTCCTTGCCAGATCCAGTCAGATGGCCAGAGCACCCAGATGGGATTTCTCCCTAATTTTGAGACTCTAATAGTCTACTGTGAATTAGTTCTGAAAGCTTCTGCTATGTCTTAACCAGGTTTACCCCTCCTGTTTTTTCTGGTGCACAGTTGATTTACTCCATGTTACAGCTAGGCCCACAGCTTCCAATAACACACTGAATGACGCTGCCTGAGGATCCTGAGGGACCTGTATCTTGCATAATATTTCTGTTATATGGAAATACATAATCAGTTTGCAATAGAAAATGGAGGCTGTATAGCATTGAGGCTTATTAACAATTTATGCTTCCAAACTGGAGTTTCAGGTTTCAACTGCAGAACGCAGCCTCTGGGTTCCTTGCAGTTGCCACAGAGATAATTTAGCAATGCTCCATTAAGATGATAAGAGTAGTCTATTTAATGAAACAGGAAGCTTTGCAGTTTTTCAGGGCCATAATACCCACTTTGGCTGTCTTAATACATCAGTCCACTGAAAGGAGAGCAGTTCTAAACCACTCAAGCAGAGTAGCTGCTGTCTATGGTGAACAGTGTTCTTCCAGAAATAGTCATAAATGTATAACACATTTATTTACTTTTCCTTCGTGCTAATATTTTACAGTATCCAACTGTTGAAAAGGGATGCTAACACCATAGAATCATAGAACAGTTAGAGCTGGAAAGGACCTTAAGATCAACCACCCTGACACGGTCAGAGACACCACACACTAAACCACGTCACCTGAGACTTCATCCAACCTGGACTTGAACACCACCAGGGATGGAGTATTCACAGCTTCCCTGGGCAACCCATTCCAGTGCCTCACCATCCTCACAGTAATGAGCTTCTTCCTGATATCTAACCTGAACTTCCCCTGTTTAAGTTTTAACCCATTACCCCTTGTCCTCTCCCTACAGTCCCTCATGAAGAGTCCCTCTCCAGCATCCCTACAAGCCCCACTCAGATATTGGAAGGCTGCTAGGAGGTCTCCACAGAGTGTTCTATTCTCTGGCTGAACAGCCCCAACTTTCTCATCCTATCTTCATGCAGGAGGTGCTCCAGCCCCTGACCATCCTCGTGGCCCTCCTTTGGACTTATTCCAACAGTTCCATGTCTTTTTTATGTTGAGGACACCAGAACTGCACACAAGACTCTGAGTGAGGTCTCACGAGAGCAGAGTAGAGGGGCAGGATCACCTCCCTCGACCTGCTGGTCACACTCCTTTTGATGCAGCCCAGGCTACAGCTGGCTTTCTGAGCAGGGAGTGCACACTGAAGCTGGTTCATGTTCATTTTCGTATTGACCAACACCTCCAAGTCCTTCTCCGCAGGGCTGTTCTGAATCTCTTTTTTGCCCAACACGTAGCTGTGCCTGGGATGGCTCTGACCCAGGTGTAGGACCTTGCACTTGGCATTGTTGAACTTCATCAGGTTGGCATTGGCCCATGTCTCAAGCATGTCAAGATCCCTCCAGTGTATCAACCGAACCACATAACTTAGTGTCGTTGGTAAACTTGCTGAGGGCACGCTCAATCCCACTGTCCATGTCACCAACAAAAGTGTTGAACAAGACCGGTCCCAACACCGATCCCTGAGGGACACCACTCATTACTGGTCTCCAGCTGGACACTGAGCCATTGACCACAACACTTTGTGTGCGCCCATCCAGCCAGTTCTTTATCTACCAAGTGGTCCGTCCATCAGATTTATGTCTTCCCAGTTTAGAGACAAGGATATCATGTGGGACAGTGTCAAACACTTTGCACAAGTCCAGGTACATGACATCAACTGCATTGCCCCTTTCCATCAGTTCCATAGCCCCATCATAGAAGGCCACCGGATTGGTCAGGCAGGATTTCCCCTTAGTGAAGCCATGCTGGCTGTCACCAACCACCTTGCTGTTTTTCATGTGCCTCAGCATGCCTTCCAGGATAACCTGCTCCAAGATTTCACCAGGCACAGAGGTGAGACTGACTGGTCTGCAGTTCCCCGGCTCATCCATTTTCCCCTTCTTGAAAATGGGGGTTATATTTCCCTTTTTCCAGTCATTGGGAACTTCACCTGACTGCCATGATTTTGAAATATGATGGACAGTGGCTTAGCAACTTCATTTGCCAGCTCCTTCAGGACCCACGGATGGATTTCATCAGGTCCCATGGATTTGTGCACATTCAGGTTCTTAAGATGATCTCAAATCAGATCCTCTCCTACAGTGGGCCCAGGGTCTTCATTCTCACTGTCCCTGTGTCTGCCTTCCAAGACTTGGGTGGTGTGGTCAGAGCATTTTCCAGTGAAGACCAAGGCAAAGAATTCATTGAGAACCTCAGCTGTCTTCAAATCCAGGGTAGCCAGTTCTCCCATTAGCTTCCAGAGAGGGCCCACATTATTCTTAATCTGTCTTTTGTTTGCAATCTACCTATAGAAGCTTTTCCTGTTACCTTTCACATCCCTTGCCAGACCCAGTTTTAACTGGGCCTTAGCTTTCCCGACCCTGTTCCTCCTTTCCTGAATGATGTCCCTGTATTCTTCCCAGGCCATCTGTCCTTGCTTCCACTTTCTATAAGGCTCTATTTCCCCCTTTAAGTTTTCTCAGCAGCTCCTTATCCATCCATGGAGGCCTTCTGGCCCTTCTGCTGCATTTCTTTTTAGTTGGGACACAATACTCCTGAGCTTGGAGCAGATGGGAGCCCAGCACCCAAATGAATTTCTCTTACCTTTAGTTCTCACTAAGCGAATGACAAACTATGTATTGATTGTGTCCCTCCTCCGCACTTGCTACAACTGTGGTGCCCAATCTCTGTCTGAAACAGCTCCATGGAAGCTCCCAGGCAGATACTAGCGTGAAGCTCCACCTACAGATTACTGCGTGCAGCTCTGATGTCCTCAACATAAGAAAGATTTGGAGCTGTCGGAGCAAGTCCAGAGGAGGGCCACAAGGATGATATGATATAAGGTGCTGGAGCACCTCCCATACGAAGACAGGCTGAGAAAATATGGGCTATTCAGGCTGGAGAAGAGAAGCTGTGTGGAGACCTCATATCAGCCTTCCAGTGTCTGAGTGGGGCCTACAGGGATGCTGGAGAGGGACTCTTCATCAGGTATTTTCCATTACTCTAAGTAATCAAATAAAACATAAACCCCTATAGAGATTCCAGTGCTTCTCCCCTGATCACAGATGCGCCTAGGAAACAGGTTGGCACCAGATGCCTGGATGTATATCCAGGTGCAGACACTCTGTAGGTCCTGGCCACACACTAAGCTAGCCTGGCATCTGTCCCCAGATGGGACCCACTTCTTCCCAGCATGCACTGTCCACTACGTCTGGCTGTAGCCATACCGCACTGACCTGTGTGTGTCCATTCACCAGTACTTCCTCTGCGAACCGTACTTTCACAGGGTTTGTTTTCAGCCTTGCCCTCTTCTCTGCAGTAAGAAATGATGACTTGGGCCCACCCTGAAAAAAATAACAGCACTTGGCGGCAACTCAGTCTGTTGCAGTTAGATACAAGATGCAGAGGCCACGGTACAGGCAGGGGTGCAAGCACAGCCCATGATGAAGCTGCTCACACCACACTGCCTCATGCTTACAGGAACAGGTGATGTTAGGAGTCTCTCAGCCTCCAGGCTTGCTACAGGCAAAACCTATCAGGGCTACAAGACTTAGCTGGGTGGTTGCTGCCTTCTGAACCCAGACCCAGCTGTTCACCAGGTGGACACACATGCAACACATCCTGTACATACTCCTAATTTCACTGCATGTTAATCAGCTACTGTGTTTACACACCTCCCCAGCTCCTGCAATGAAGCCAGAATCATGCAGAACAACTGTTTATCTACCATCAGCTTGCTTGCAGTAAGGCTACACAGTACCATAAATGAACACATGCAGAGTGCCTTGCAGCGACAGACAAGATCCCCTATCAGTGTATCACAAGAACACAGCCATGTATGCAGCACATCCCAGCTCAGCTGGGCTTTCTAGAGCATACTCTCATATTGCAAATGTTTAAGAAAACTGCCCAAGG
The DNA here is from genome assembly GCA_017639245.1 of Myiopsitta monachus. NCBI lineage: Eukaryota > Metazoa > Chordata > Aves > Psittaciformes > Psittacidae > Myiopsitta > Myiopsitta monachus. The sequence continues at coordinate 81,348,932 of CM029941.1, forward strand.
CTAAAAAGCCAACTTGACTTCACCACACTGTTGTCACATAACCGTATCACATAACCATGCTTCCGTCATGACAGGGGCCTTCCAGCCTCACAAGACACCACATGAGCCTAGGAACCACCAACTTCTTGTTTGCAAATGTCCTGATTTTGTAAAACATGTCATTCGCTAAGAAGAAAGGAACCAGTATCCTTCAGTATCTTCCCAGAAAACTACAAGGCAGAGCAATTCCTACACTCTTGTCAGAAGTGCAGGTGCCTCCCAGCCTGGCACAGCACCACCTTGCCCTGAGGACTTTTGGCAAGGACAAAGGACAGGAGGCATGCAGGAGTCTCTGTTCTTGGTCAGCAGGCCTTTCCAGAGTCTGCCAGGCTGCACGGAGCATCATGCTCCACAGCTGCCCTGAGGAGGACCAAGGCCTCCCATATCTCTTCTAGTATGGCCAGGGCAGCTCCGGCAGAGCATCTGGTATCTGTTGATGGGAGGCATTACCTCTCATCTCTAAGCACAGCTGCCTCCAGAGTGGGGCAAGAGACAACCCCAAACCAAAGATCAGCCTTGACTGTACTTAGAGGTGTCCTTAAAGTGATCTGCAAAGGAAAAACCAAAAATGCGATTGTGCCCCGTTTGCTTCTCAGCAATGTGTGAAGGCCTGTGAAGTGTGTTCCAAACCCCATGCAGGGTTTACAAAATCCTTTTCTCTCTGAAACCCTTTTTGGCAGGCATTTAAGTCTTGTAAAACTCATTCTCATTATTCCCTTGGTTAAGAGGGTTTGCTTAAAGTTTTTGAGGTTACTTTGGCTTTGTCCACATCTGTTGAATGGGAAACTTTGGGCAGGAAAAATTCATTGAAGAGATATTTTTTTTTCTAATGTACCTTTACTGAATGGCCAAGAAACTTCGTGACATTAAGCCTGAGAACTCCAGTAACTCTTCTGAAGGAATTATCATTCTTGTTTCTAGGAATAAATTAAAAAAAAAGCAAAAAACCAAAAAAAAACCCGCCAAACAAACAAAAAACACTCCCAGAATGCTTTCCGGGGTGGAGGTGGCAAACACCCTCAGGCCACTTGCCACCACAAGAAAGCAAAAAGCACACAGATCCGATTTTGCCCTTGCCTTGCAGCTCAGTGTTTACACATACACATTGAAATCCACATGGATAAACATATCATGCTGGCAGTACATGCCTTCTGGGGAAATTAATGCTACAGGAATGGGCAATCAGCGCCAAAGTTTTGTAATAAAGCTTTGCAATAAAGCTTTCTGTTAACAAAGTATGAGCCACTCCCAGGTCCCAGCCCTTAACCACACAGAGCCTGGACAGAAAGGGAATAATTTTTCCAGCAGTCAAAAGGAAAATCTCAGGAGCTTAAAAGGAGCACCTAGGACAGATGCTGGGCCTGCAGCCTTGTCACCTGCCCTTCATGTCAGGATGGTCCCCATGTCTCAGACAGTTCCACCACACGGGGAGCACTCCAGGCAGGCTGATCACAGCTTGCTGAAGAGACCTCCCGCATCACAGTCATCGTGACCTCCTGTCCCCTATGGAGCCTTGTTGTGCTCTCGCAGCTCCTGATGGAGCCTCCAGCTCCAAAGAGTATGAGCTCAAACAGTTCAACAAGCCTCTGTGTGTGGTGGGCTCTGAAAACCACCATGGTTCTTCACCCCAGTGAGCTGTGAGGAGTTACCACTGATTCTCCCCAAAACCTCTTCAGAGGGCATGCATAAAAGCAGAGAACCCATGCAGCTCTCTCTTGGCTTTGGTCAGGCCTTTGTATTCTGCATGCCAGCCCCGCCGCCACATTTTCCCTGTGGGTCACACTGCAGCAGCGCTGCTGGGATGCTGTGTGCTGAAGAAAGGCCACTTACCGACGTGCAGCGCAGGACAGTTAGGAGGAGCTCATCACCAGCCTCCCTGTAACAGAGACATGCAGTCAGCAAGGGTCAGCAGCTGCCTGTGCCTTCCTCCCCAGGCTCATGGCAGACAGAGCCAGTGAGGCCTCCAGCCCTCCATTCCCACTGTGAGGGAAGGCTCTCAACACAGTCCAACCAAGACAGAGAAAAGTGGGGGAGCACACTCTCCTGGGCCGCTGTGCCCTCCAGCTGCAGGGCAGACTTGTTCCTATAGGACAGGCCCCCACCGAGCCAGCCCCACATCACCATGCACCTTTGTAACCCCTATTGAGAACCCATCCCTACACCTCTCCATTCAGCCCTCTGCCACCTCATCCCTGCAGGTGATGAGGAACCACACCTGATGATATCAGCCGCTCGTTCAACAGAGAGGTCATCCACCACGGTGGAGTTTATCAGGAGGACCTGGTCACCGGGCTGCAGCTTCCCATCAGCAGTGCTCCCTGTGAGTGAGTGGCACAGTGTTACTCATGACAGCACCATACCAGCAGACCTCATCCCACCAGGGATGTCCACTGTGAGCTCCTTATCCCACCTGGAACACACTTGCCTCAGCAACTGCATCTGGATGGCAAAATAAAAAAGGGACATAGGATGCTGGATCCTGATGGGAGCCAGTATACCACTGACCGTGTCTATGCCACGCTGCCTGGCTGTCCTCTGGCCCCATGAGATGCCCCTGCACCACAGAAAATCACTCTTATCCATTGTCTTTTTCCTTGTTGTAGCCCAACACACAGCCCTGCCCAGGGTGCAGCAGGAGAGCTCACAGGCTCTTGGATAGCCACAGGAGGACTGGGGGGTAGAAGCAGTGCCTTGACCTGCCTGCAGGCCTTGGGCACATGAGGCCTCTGGGCAACTGCACACGATGGTTCTCCTCTCTGAGGGTTTGCACCCTGGCCTGACCGTGATGGTTACATCCCAGTGGCTGACCACATATGGTGTATGGGCCAGGGCTTGGTGCTCCTGGCATGCCACTATCCAGACCAAGGATTCACTATCTACGCCACCATCCAGACTGCTGCAGCAGTCCCTGGGAGATGTGGGCTTGATTTCCAGCATGGTGACCCCCCTGTGCAACCTGGGAGAGGAGGTCTTCATAACCTCGCTGGTTGATGGGAGGACCCACAACAAGGGAAAAAGACGGTTTCTGCGTTTTGCTTTCCAGGAGAGTGGCAGCCGCAAGATGCAAGAGGTCTAAGGAGCAGGTGGACCTCTGGTCTGAGATGAATGATTAAACATGCAACCCGCAGCACCTTTCACCTGCCCCTCAGGGAGATCCCAGGGTCAGAGAGTGTATATGAAAGGTAAAACACAATCACCTAGAATTAAACAAACAGCTTTTAGCCACGGACTCCCACAGCAAAGGACAGGACTTAAAGGACAGGTTTCTTCATGCCTCTGTTTTAATAAAACGTTGATTCTTTCCGATTAGGAAAAAAGTGTGACAGAAAGCCTCCTTCCCCATTTCTTAGACCCCAACACCCTCAGCTAATTTAGCCATGTTTCCCATAGGAAGAGGCATAAAGAGAAAATTTCACTCAAAATCACTGTGAAAGGACAGAGACCATATTGTAGTGCCTTTATACTAAACATCCCACAAGCACAAGCACTTGGACGTTCCCTCAGGCAGATGGTGGATGCCACAGCCCACATGGGCAGCTAGAGGCAGAGCCTAAGCCAGCCCTCCTACCACCCTCTCAACACCTGTCTGCCCAGCTTGGGCATAGTCTTTCTCCGGCTGCCACACTCATACCAACAGATAAAAAAGCAGGCATTCTTGTGTACCCATTAAAAAATAAAAAGATAAACATATATAAAATAAACATATAACATAACATAAGATAAACATACATAAAATCCAGATTCACAGATTTTAATTCAAAACCCCCAAGCCACCTTAAAAACAGAGTTATACATTTTATAACTGGAAGAGTTGATCTGCCCAGCTTAAGCAGAATTTCACCTGGACTGCCTGTAACTAGCAGTGATCTCCACGTTACAGGGATATAAGCCCAGAATGCATTTTCAACAAATCACAGGAGCCACTCCAGAATAAAAACTCCTAAGATTAGATTAAATTCTTCCTTTGCATTTCAGATAAAATACGAGAAAGAACTCTGCTTTGAAACGGATCTTCACATCCCTGAAGGTCAGCTGTGCCTGAGTGCAGGCTAAGAATTAGCAGTGAAGTTGCCATTAGTTTAGATTTTTCCATGCCATCAGAATGCAGTAGGTGTTCAAGTACTCTGCACACCACAGGCACACAGGCTTTTGCCCTTAAAATTCAAGGATCACATGCCAACCAGAAGTACCCGAGAAACTCATAAATACTGGCCAGAGTTCATCACTATCGCCAACTGGGACAATTCAGGCTTCTCACACCTATGATTGTAGGGACAAGGAAATGGTGCTTACCCGCAGTAACTGAGGCAATTGTAAGAGGAAGGTTTGGACAAATCTCAAAGCCGTAATGACGGAGGACCAAATCTTTATATACTGTGACAGTAATTTTGACACGGCTGGCAGGTTGACTACTGCCATCGCTGCTGCTGTTAGTCACAGACACACTGCCCCTGTGAGACATAAAACTGGTCATTAAGATACAAGCAGATAATACCTTATAGAAGGGTCATAGATCCACACACACTTTCACTGGGCTGCATCAGCACACAGAGAGGCCAGCACTTCTCTGGGTACCAGGCTCTACAGAAAGCTAAAGATAAAAGACCAGTGGCACTAGCTGGTTGTAACCGCAACTCTTCTAGCCACCCCAGCCCAGTGGTCACATAGAGGGAGAAATCTAGTCGTGCCCCACAATAAGCCCTTACCTCCACAGATCACAGCAACACCTTTACCCAGCAAGGCAGTGACAAAATTTGCAGGTTTCTGCTTCTGCCAGGATCCAGTCCACCTTAATTTTGATTCACAGACCTTAGGCAAGTAACGTAGCTGTGGGCCAGGATCCCTTGTATGTGCAACTCAGTCTTGAGCTAAAAACACGGGCCAATGGCAAGACACAAAGAGAAGTACAACCCTACCTTCAAGGAAAGCACATTTTACATTGAGCAATATTGTATTTCTCCAGAATTTTGTGGCTCACAAAACGAGAATGCCTGAAAGCAGGAACATCTGTCCCTGGAAGCCAAGAGGGATGCTTAAAACCACCTTTTCTTTATTTTTTTTCTGCCCCTAGGGACTACTGTATGTGTATTTCCCACAAACAACTTAAACAATGAGCAAGATCTGCAACCTGTTCCCGCTGAGAACAAGCTTATACTGTCTTTGATCAAAGGTGATCCACAGGTGTTTCTTTCATAAAAAACGTGTTTACCTTGATGAACCATCCCGAGAGCGATGAAGCCATTTTGCTACCATTTGCTCTATTCTACATGCTTTGCTTGACTGGATTAAGTTAGCCTCCAAATCTTCCATTTACCTGAAAGTGACAGAAATCACAGAAAACAGAATGACAAAAGATTGAGGAAATCTTCTAGGCACTATTCAGAATTACCAATACAAAATCACAATTTTTTTATAATAGAGAGATCCACTGGCAACTTCGGAAGACCATGTTCTCTAACACAGGACATCAACATCTGTAATACTATGATTCCTCCTGCCCACCCAGTCTTCCCTGCCTGGTGCTTTTGGTTAGTCCATGTTGATGGTCATACTGCAGACAAGCACATACTCATGGCAGACAATAAACCAGTAACCTCTGTAGTCGTTTTTCATGGTTTCTGGATCAAGTTATATGTTTTCCCAACAACAGAAAGCTGCTATACCTAGTCATAGGAAAGCCCTTCTCTGTTTTAGTCTGAGATCTCTAAAGGATAAGCTTGGATCAATGTACAGGTAACTGTAACCAACAGAGACATGTTACTTCCCTTGACCATCATTCGGGACAAGTACACAGCCTTCAGCTGTATCAAACACTTCAGGGCACAACAATGAGGTTTACAGCCAACTCCTGTCTGCCTTGGAGAGGCAGAGAGTCAGTGTATTTCCCCGCTATGACAGATTACCTCTTGGATTAATAGAGTCACAGGAATTCAACAGAGAGTAGTTAACGAAGCAAGAAACTGAGTGGCCAGCACAAGCTGCTGAACAGTGCTGTTTGAACTAGCAGAAGCAGTCTCTAAACCAAGATCATCAACTCAGATTTGTTTCTGACAAATATGGTCCAGTGTACTGATGTTTACTAGTCCTAGAACTCTGCAAATATATGTGGTTCCAGGAATTAGAAAAGTGAGTGGCTTATCTTGGATCTTCCATTTAAAAGCTCTTTTTCAACAATATCAAAATGATCACTCACCCAACCTGCTCCTTGTGTGTACCCTCTGCTGTTAACAGGATGTTTTTAGTCCTAGTGAACTAAAGAACTCCAGAACTAAAAGGGTTTGGCTCAGATCTGGTTAATTCATGGCAATTTAAATTGCACCTATAAACACTCTTTCTTTTGAAGATGTAAAGGAAAGGGCAGCTTCCAGACCCCAAACTGAACTCGCCAGTCCACTCTATCAAACCAGACAGAGGAAATTTGCCACTTTAACATTGTGCCTTCTGAGATACAGAAAGCCTTTAGCCACATATCATTTTCATTTACTAATTCAAACACTGGAAAGAACTGTTCACTGGGCTGCAAGTGAGCCAAACACAAATGAACAGAAAATACATCTGCATCTACAAGAAGTCATGAAGAATATCAACTCTTTGTGTTTCAACTGTATTTCAGCAAAGAAACAGAATAATTCTATCCACCTTTTACACTGTATCTTCTGGTCAGCTTGCAAGGTTTCTATGTCCTGAGCTCCACTCTTGTGTCTTCTGCTCAGACAGTAAGTTCTGCACACTGGGGACATTGTCTCTTATGCTAGGACAGTACACAGGACAGTGCGCTGCTGGTCCATAGCAGGAGCGATGCTATAGCAGATACATTAGTAAGCTAACTACAGAATCACAAGATATAAACAAGATGGTTGGAAGCTGACAGAAATGAGGCCAAAACTTTATCTCAACACAAACTGCACCTCTTTTCATCAGCATCTTCCCAACTCACAATGCTCTCCCTAACTCACATTTTCTAACAAGGATGAGAGGACAGGACCAACATTTATCGATGTCTCTTTCACTCTCAGGAAGCCATTCTGGCCCACTTCCTGCTTGCACAGCAATGAACAGAAGATGTCCATAAAATTTAACCCTTCATGAGTTCTTTCACTGCGCGTTCTCCTGGCTGCTCTTTCTTATGCAACACAATTCAAAACCGCTCCTTCAGCCACACTGCTCCTGTACCTGCCTCTGAGCAGCATCTCTGAACTAAAAACAACTACCCTTGCAATCAAATGCTGTTTTCTGAAGAAAACTAGAGCTTATAGGATGGGAAATCTACTCCCTTTCCAGGGAGTGACTGGGAAGTAACCACAGAACGAGAAGAAGTATAGGATTTCTGCAGCCTGAAAGACACACAAAGGACATATCAAAACAACGCCTAAGCAGTCATTATCTACGCTTAGCATGTTTCCTTTGAGCCTCTGTATTCCACTGACTCTGACAGTGAGCTCTGTAGACACTGTAACACTCATGCAACAGTGTGGCTGCAACCACCTTCTGAATTTGACTTAATCTCTCTTCTCAGCAGCATAAAGTGCTTCTGCTTTCCAACATCCCTTCAAGTGCTGTAACATTCCCCTCTGAGCCACAGGGAAGCCCTGCTTGCAACTGGGCCTTCTTCACAAGAGGCTCTCTGGATGCCTGGAAGACACCTGCTTCAGCTACAGATGAATTAAGGTCAACTGTTTGCTGGTTCTCTCTCTACCTTTATGTGCCTCTCTGCCCCTACCCCACATCTTTTACTCCTTTGCAGAAAGGACAGCCTTTTCTTTCTATATGTCTGCTGTGCTTCACAAAACAGAATTTCCAGATAAAGTCTCTTAACCCACAAGACAAGGAGGAAAACCCTCAAGAATAAACATAAATGCTTTAAAAAACTCAGACAGAATGCTAAAAGACAAAAAAAACCCACCTTGTCCTTTTAGTAAACCAGAACGTCTGAGTCAAACAATAAGCTTCTTAGAAGATGTAGGTATTTCCTGTAACAGTGCAAAACACAGGGCAGCAGCCTTCTTTCTCAGTGTCCCTAGGATGCACAGGTACTTGCACGTGAACTGAGTGGGACATGATTACCTAGCTTTTTGCACAGAGCTATCATGCATGTGCAGCTGGCACCTCCTGCTCGCTTCAAAAATGTCATTGTTTGACCTGAGTCCTTCTCCTTCCTGTCCTTTTGTAGCTGTTTTTGAGCCAAGCCCTTGAGCACATCACTAAGCAGCTTGAGTGGGCTATCATCCTAATACACAAAGATCCTTAAACTCTGTCAGAGGAAACTAAACTTGCCAGGTATTTGCACAGCTAACAGATCCATCCAGACAGCCACTGCTTCGCGTCTCAAAGGAAACAGAAGTAAAACAGGCAGAGACAGCTGGGCTTGTTCAAGTTAGAGAAGGCCTCAGGGAGACCTTTCAACAGTTTTCCAATACCTAAATGGGGTCTACAAGAAAAGCGGAGAGGGACTTTTCATAAGGGCATATAGCGACAGGACAAGGGGTAATGACTTTAAACTGACAGAGGGGAGATTTAGAAAAGATCTCAGGAAGAAGTTCCTCCCTGTGAGGGGGGAACCATGGGGAACCAGTGAGATGAATCCACATATCTCATATGAAGGTGGCAAGCCACAGGCTCAGATTGCCCAGGTGTGCTGTGGCTGCCCCATCCCTGGGGCACAGTGGTTAAGGCCAGGTTGAATGGGGCTGGAAGCAACCTGCTCTAGTGGAAGGTGTCCCTGCCCATGGCAGGAGGCTGGGATTAGATGATATTGAAGGTCCTTTCCAACACAAACTGTTCTATAACTCTACGAAACCTGGGAGGGTGATTCTGGATCCTCAGGAAAAATACAACTTGAACATCAGGGCCTTTGCAAACTCCAGAGTATGCAGCCACAGGGTTGTACAACAGACAGCACTGCCAGGAAATGCACTGTCACCTGCACGGAGGACATCAGGCACCTCTGTCATAGCAGCAAGAATACTGATTCTGCACCAGTATCCTTTCTCACAGCCCCCCTTTCATTCACAAGAGATCCACAGCAGGTTCATGTATTACACCCCTGCTGCGAACAAGGACAACATAAACTGATCTCACGTCACTCAGTTCTTTTCCACTCGAGAGGGGAGCGGAAAGCTGGTGGCAGAGTGCCCTATGAGGAGAGGAGGCAGTGAAAAATGTTTGGGGACTGAACAAGCAGGCAGAAGGCACTGAAAGGAGGAGTATTCAGCTGTTTAGCCCAGATTTGACAAGATTTGACTACCAAGGGAAAATAAACATAGAAACAAACAAATAAACAAACAAACCATTCTATTTTCTAGGAGAATTCTTCAATTTTTTTGTGTCATTACATGAAAAGTATTAATTCAAACTGAGATTTTCTGATGGACAAAAATTTGACTGATGTTTTTGAAGCTACATCTTTGTTTTAAAGTCTTCACTAACATCAAAATGTAGCAGCGGGAGCAGTGGTCAGAATTAGCAGGTCTCCCCCACTCAGAGAACTGCATGAACAGAAATTGCTGCAATTAAGCTATCAATAAACAGCTCTGGATGTGGTACATCCATATCTTCACTCATTTGGACTTCTGGAAGCATCTTTCTAAGTACTTATTGTAATGGATGCCAGTCAGTAGTGAGCAATCTCAAGAAAGGCAGTAATAAAACTTCAGAACAGTATATAACATGCCCTGTCCTCCCCCAGTCCCCAAAGCCCAGTACAGTAACAGGTGCTGACAAAGAGCATTCAGTGCTCCCCTGGGTGAACTGAGGTCTGCTGCTCATGATTCACTTTCTTACTCCCCATAGAGCAAGCCTTCAACGCATGGACCACTATGCATGCAGAAAGCAGCCCTGCAAGGCTAAGAGTATAATGGTTTGTACGAATACAATCCTTGCTCTTCTGTTGCAATTTTTTTCCCCATCAGCATCTTACAAGACCACAATTTGCTGAGACAGCACCAGGCCAAATTGAGACTTCCTAGGAGTAACCAGCAGGGAGAACAAGGATGACCTATGTTAAATAACCTCTGCTTCTCTTCAGGATATTCAGCATGGTGGCTTTTCTTATACAGCTTCTTGATTCTGACAGAGACATCAGGCAGGTCACCTGAGAGCAAGCAGAACAGGCAGCATGGGAGGAAGCAGATGGAAGGAGATAATCATCAGGTCTGACTCCAGCCGTCTATGCTGAGCTCTCAAGGCTGGAACACTGTGAGAAAGATGATCTGTCTTCTGTCTTCTCCCAAAGACATTGTCAGAGGTGGTTAAGCAAGCTGAGGAAAATATCTTTCTTCTGCTTTGAAGAGCACCCCCGTGCAAAGCTCCAAAAACCTCCTGTGGACATTAGTGACTCACTAGATTTGGCCGGGAAGGGCAGGACACCCAGCTGCAGCAACATGGAGGGTGCACATACAGGATCTTTCTCCAACGCTCCATCTTCACATCAGCACTAGCAACTCATTACAGCCTAGCCACCCTCATACCAGTGTTCCCAGAGCCTCAGCAATAAAGTTATACTCATGGCTGGAAGTTTCAGATTTGTTTTGATTTTTACTGTGACAGTGAAGTATCTCGCCTTTACAGTGGCAACAGAAACACCCTTGACTATCCTTTTTATGTGACCCTAAGCGTGTCCTCATGAAGCACATTGACAGGAATTCAAGGTTTTTGTTTGTTTTAAATTTCCTGGAGTTTGGGGGCTGATTTGTTATAAATACTGGGAATCAGCAGCTATGACACAAATATTACTATGAGCAGGTATGTTATTTATAGCAGATGTAGAACAACTACATTTTTTTCTTTACAAAATACACTTTTTTGCCTTGAAAGCAGATGATCAGCATTTGCCTTACCACTGTTGCTGACGTCTCACCATTCCGGCTGATGGTACCAGTGGAAGATGAAGCCAGACTTGGCAGCAGATACCCAATTACTGTAACTTGCCTTCTGTGGGGCTTAAGGAGCACGTACCAGGAACCTCTACAGCAATGCAAAGGTTAATGTAATACTCCCTGCACCATGTGCACCTCACATTTACAGGTGCTTTTATATAAAAGGTATAAAGATGTGGATTTGGAAGGTCAGACAGTTGGTAATGTGGATGATGTTCCATCTTCACCTGCTGGTCAAACTAAAAGGCAAAAAGAAAATGAATAGGCAGTGGAGTGGAAACTGGGACAAGTTATCCTGGGAAGAACATAGGATGTAGCCCAGTTGCATGGGGTCAGAAAGGCCAAGGTGCAGATAGAGCTGAACTTGGCAAGGGACACAAAGAATAATAAAGACTTCTACAGGTATGCCAGACAGAAAAGGAAGATCAAAGAAAGTGCACGTCCTCAACAAAAACAAATAGCAAACTGGTAAAAAACATATGAGGAAAAGGCCAAGGAACTCAACAGCTTTTCTTGCCTCAGTCTTCCATGGCAATTTCTCTTCCAACATTTCTCCAGTGGATGGACCTAAAGGCAGGGACTGGGGGCACACTGCAAGAGAAGATCAGGTTTGAGACCACCTGAGGAATCTGAACCTACTTAAAGTCTATGGTGCCCTGATGGGATGCATTCCAGAGTCCTGAGGCAACTAGCTGATGTAGCTGCCAAGCCACCACACCAAACATCATATGCTTGAAAAGTCATGGCAGTTCAGGTCAAGTCTCTAGTGACCAGAAAAGGGGAAAAATTGAACCCATTTTTAAAAAGGGTAGAAAGGAGGACCCTGGAAACTACCAACCTGTCAGCCTCACCTGTGTGACTGAAAGGATCATGGAACAGATCCTCCTAGAAGCTATGCTAAGGCACATGGAGGAAAGGGAGGTGATTCAAGACAGGCAGCCTGGCCTTCCCCTGAGCAAATCCGTGATGTTTCCCTGGCTTTTGTGGAGACAAGTTGCATTCACACAGAGCTTGCCCAGAACAAAGGGCAGCCACAAATGTGTCCACACACATTTCTGCCAATGGTTCAGGTTGGAAGGGACCTTCAACATCATGTAGCTCCAAACCCCTGCCACAGGCAGTGACAGCTTCCACTAGATCAGGTTGCCCCAAGCCTCATCCAACCTGCCCTTGAACACTGCCAGGGATGGGGCAGTCACAGCTTCTCTGGGCAACCTGTGCCAGCGCCTTACCACCCTCATATGAGAGACGTGGGTCCACCTGGCGCCTATCCTGCTGCCCAAGGAGCAGGGTCCAGAGCAGGATCCTCCCCACAAGGGGCCCACAAGCATCCTTGTGTGTTCTGATGTCAGTCCCATTATAGCAGCACTGCTTCTCATGACCCCCATGACACTACTCAATTTTGCCAGATGTCACTTAATAGGATTGAGATCTGTTCAGCAGAGTTTATCCACCACACTCTTAAGTCAGATGCTTGTCTGATCACCTCTGGGGCCCTAGTTATACTTGCTTTAGTAGCATAGGATGGCTTGCTCTCTTAACAAGGACTTCACATCTGAGTGGATGTCCCTCTGACCACATGACAGTTCTGAGCTCTTCAGTCCAGCCTCCCCATGCTAGGGAAGCTGAGCTGGGACCCAGAAAATGAGCAGCTTTGACTTGGTTCAAAGGGTAAGGAGCCCTACAGCACCAGCCAGTGGGTCAGCAAGCTTGTGACCTAGTGCTGTGTGGAAGTAAAGGCCATGTTTCTCCAGGCTGGTCAGGAGGCAGCACACTGGCACAATCCTACACGGTCTTCTGTCCATTCTCTGGTTCATCTGCTACCACTGGCAGCCAGAAAGAGAACCTGTGCTGCGCCCAAAACACATGACCTTGTCTGGGAAGCAAGACCAGCCAAGTCCATCCGATCAATCCAATTACAATGCCGCTGTGCACAAGCCTTCTCCAGGTGTTCATGCAGGCAGTCACCACTTCAGACTGCCATGCATTCAGTGAGCAGGTGAGCAGTTCTGGCTTGTCAGTTGACTCAATTAGTTTTTTTTATTCAGCCATCAATGCACCTTGGATTTTAGCCTTTTGTTTCTACAGAATGAAAGTACTTTGCACTTGAGTGGTTCATCACAGTTCAAACAAAGTAACAGCCACCACCATGCCCACTCATCAACCCACCCGCAGAGCCAGGGCAGCTTCAGACCCAGGTAAAGTGAACAGGATAGCCTGAGAGAGTGTCATTTCTCATGCTTCCTGCAGCTCCTCAAAAAGTCACGGTCTTCGACTGGACCCTTTCCACGATACACCATATCCTCCAGTCTTTGAGGACAAAAGTGGCACATCATGTAATAAGAAAGCCATGAAGCGTGTCAGGAAGTGCAATACATATCAGAAACACCATGTGCCCAAGCTGCAGTTCTCACAAGTGCTGCCAAGTCATAGCATTATTTTCTTCTCATACAAAATGGAAAAAAACTTTGATGCTCAGCAGTTCTTTGTAATATCAGGAAAAAAATTATTAGCATTACCACCCATCCACCCACCCCACCACCAAAATATAAATTAAAAGCACTATTGTTTTTAATGTTGTTGGAAGCAAAGGTTTTCACTTACAAAGAAATGTTGCCCTAAATCAAAAAGTCAGCAGGAGAATTTTGAGCACTTGGCAACCCATGGTAGACAGAAGAGGTTCTGCTTCAGTCTGTGGTGCTTCTGAGCCCCGTCTGTTGCAATTGTGGCACACAGAGGACTCTTCCCAGGAACAGCAGGGACAACTCAAGAGACATAGCCAATGCTGCCTGTACTTGCACATTCTAACTACCCGAGCCCTCCAACCATCCTCTGTCCCATGGCACTGTCAGGTTTTACACAGATACACCCCATGAAAGACCATGGCACAGGTGCATGTCACCTGGGACAAAGTTTCTCACAAGTCTCAGTGTACCCTTCAGATGTTCTTCATGGGGGATCCTGCTGTGCAGCAGATGCACCCTTGGACCAGCATGGCCTGGGGTCTAGGTGCCCATGGAGCCGAGGAACAGCAGAAGACCCCATGCAACCTGTGGATACATGGTTTACTGGCAGGGTCACAGATTCAGCACTGCTGGGACCTGATGCCAGCACTGCTGGCAAGGTAGCTCCACACCCAGCCCTGGAGCAGGGCCTTGCTGCAGCACAGCAACAGAGGAAGAGACCAGTGGCCACTGGCCAGCTGAAGGATGAACCTGAAGCTCCAAATGAGCTAGGCCCTCCAAAGCAATCACCTAGCATAGCCGTCTTCCAAGAGGCCCCAAGGAATCAGTAATGTGGCAACTTTAAGCAAAAGCCAAGTAACAACTGGCCAGACCGAGGAAGCCAGGAGCACATACTGTAGTTTGCCTGAGAACAGGCACACAACCATCAGAGGAGAGGGGTGACCAGCACTGCCAGGTCACACCTATTAGAATCATAGAACAATTAGGTCTGGAAGAGACCTTAAAGATCATCTAGTTCCAACTCCCCGCCACAGGTCTTCCACTAAATCAACTTGCTCCAAACCCCATCCAACCAGGCCTTGAACACTGCCAGGGATGGGGCAGCCACAGCTTCTCTGGGCACCCTGTGCCAGGGCCTCAGCATCCTCACAGGGAAAAACTTCTTCCTAATGTTTCATCTAAATTACCCTTCTGTCAGTTCAAAGCCAGATACCTGTGAAGACAATCCCTTTGCCTCTTTTAGGCAAAAAGTGTGATCAGACATACTGCTGGTGGCCAGAAGTCAATAGCAAACACAAGCACAAGTTACCCATTCACTGCTGCTCCCCCTAAGCTAATCTGCAGGGCAGTGGCAGCTGTCAGCTTGCTTTCTGAAGTCATTTGCAAGTCTGGCCTGTATCATTACACTTCATTGTGCTCTGGTTTCCTGCTGACATAAGAGGTTCCACATCTGAACTAGTTTTAAGATACGAGATTCTGGATGTAGCATGCAAAGACTTCAGGCACCAAATAAAAATTGTTTCAGGAAAGGGCCTACATCCTTGCGTGGATCATATATTTAGAGGAGAAGGAGAGAAGTAAGAATAGCTATGTGTACGGTCCATTACACACGAACTGAAGAAAATGATAAACAGAATGTTCAAGGTGGAAAAGGGAAAAATCAATACTTCCCCCTGAACAGCTTTCACCTCTAAAAATAGACTAGTGTGGGAAGTGTGTGAAGACTTTTACCCCTTCAGCTATACCTCTCTGGACAAGGACTACCATCAGAGACAGAATGCCGCAATCCCTGTACGCACAATACCATGGAACCAAGCAGCTCAACCTGTTGGTAACACATTTATGGCACCTCTGATTTGAACAACAGGGTAGAGGGGAATCAAACCAAGCAACACAAAAAACAACATACAAACAGATTCTGTGGAGAACTCCACATACTGGCGCTGATCTCCATGATCTGATGCAGCCCTTGAACCAATAAACCAGCCTCTGAAGTTTGGCACTTTGGAGTACTCCCAGTGTCTTCCTGTGATTGTTTGTATGGAAGAAAACTCATCTCAGAATATAAAAGTTCAGGGTGGGCAACACAACATGTTCTTTCATATCTGTTGGTATGGATTATCTTTACCTGTGCCTCGGATTTCACAGAACATGAAGACCATATATTAGGAAACACCTTCTCCATAGGCTTTTGGCAAATGCCAAGAAAATAAGAGTAAATAAAGGGAAAATAAATGTATTTCAAAAATAGCGATTGGGAATTTCATGCTGTGTACAGAGCCATTTCAAAAAAGCCTAAGAGATTCTCTTCAGCTTTAAAAACCCCAGGCTCTTTGCAAGCATTAGAGCTAACTAAATAGCGTTAAAAACACAGCTCTATTTGCTAGCAGATTGCTTAGCAAAAATTTACAGTGCAATTTACAAAAACTTAAGAGCAGCAACACCCAGGGTAAATTAGATAGCACTAAAGTTGAAAATGTGTGCCATATGCCTGCTAGAGAAGCAAAGGAGTCTCCACCACAGCGAACTCTACGCTTGGCTGCAAGCCCAGCTGCATCCAAAGTATTCCATTTCTGGTGCCAAGCCATTCTTTCCCATAGCAGTTGCAGTTGGTATAGGACATGACTGAGAAGCTTTGTTGTGGAAAAGAACTTCACCTGCCATTTGCTGGGAGGCTCTACAGGTTTCTTTTAAGCCCCCTGTCCACCCAGAGCCCTCCTACACCTCTACACTTGTCTGAAAAAGACCTGTCTCCACATTACCGTCTTTATTACCACTTCAGTATCATGGTAAATGACACTTTTTTGAGTTGTGCCGAGTCCTTGCAATCACTCCAGTGCACCCTTGCTTTTGGCATTCCTACACAGTATGGTCCCAGAGCTTATTCATCAGTCTTGCCAGAGCTGCACGGGCTGTTTCACAAATGGAGGTATGGAGTGAGGCTTAGGTGCCTCTGTAGCTGATATCAGCCCGAATGTATATTGGGAGAATAAAATACTGCTGCAGACTTCTAGATTTATTTTGGTTTTTTCCCAGCTTGGATTTTTATCAAGTTGTATGATAGCCCTCTGAACATTTCTCTCTCTCTGCCCTGCTACAGAGAACCCCATATGGGAGTGGGAACAGCACCACAGGAAGAGATAAAGTAAATGGTTCACTGATGGTTCCCTATCTATCACTACAATCATTTCAACCTCTGATTCTGCAGATTCTCCTGGGCCACCAGGACCCTTCTCCAGAACAAGCCTTCAATGACTAATGGGCTTCCTAACATTTCTTGTCTTACAGCCCCTTTAGACCATTCAGCCCTATCTCCTGCATCTCACTGGCATGTTAAATCTCAGCCAAACCTGCCAGGAAGGAGAGACTTCAGATAGTTTCCCACTAATGGGGTAAATCCACCCTCAACAGGGTGTTGCAGCAAAGACGCATGATGCTCAAGAGGCAGAGATCAGCATGTACATCCAGAACAGGTTACCCGGGTGGAAGCTGGCAGGTGCATTTTCCGTGGTTAGATGGCTATCATAAGGATCTACAAATTAAGCAAATCCAAACACTTTGGACTACACTGATCTGTAACACCTACCAGACAAACACCGTCACCCTGACCATATGCGGCTGTCCTTTAGAGAGTTCTCACCCCTGTGCTCCTGTCTTTGCCCACAGAGACTGGTACTCTTGGCAAGGAACAAGCTTGTCGCAGAGTGCTGCACCTAATGCTTGCATATTAAAACCACTCTGATTTCTGCTCCCTTAAGCACAGCTGAAATGTCTCTCACAATATTTTCCCATTGTGATTGAAAAGCTAAATCACTGACTGTGAATTCCACAAAAGAGAGGTGCTAGTTGTTTGGTTGGGGTTTTTTTTGTTGTTGTTGTTTTTTACTTTGTTTGCTTGTTTTGCATTTGAGGGATGGTGGTGGCATACATGTAGCTTCCTCCCATGAAAAAGAAAATTATCTCACAGTATTTGGTGCAAGACCAGGCTACAAGACAGTTAGCAAGTCACCTAAATGAAAAGAGAGGCACCCAAAATTCAAGGTCGCGAATGTTACACTAACACAGACACAGCTAAAGCAGCTACCACCCAGCAAGGCAGGTATTTCTGGATGAAAGATAACAGCAGGACAGTAGACCAAACCTCGAAGCCACAAGCTTTCTGTTACACCCCGGGTTAGATTGTCACAATGTCTCCCATCTCAACCTGGCCACCACCAGCTAAGCCAGTGCAGCAACACTCACTTTTCTGCTGACAGCCAGTTTTGGGGCAGACATCCCTGCAACTGGCTATAAACTCCAGCAGCAAACCAATATTTCATGTGGCTTTTGAGAAACATCCGACGCGGAGCCCGGACCAGCAGTACTACTTATTGCAAAGCCTTTTTCAGCCGAAAACTCCAGTTCTGACCACCGCGGCTGACACACACGGCTCCGCACCGCCGGCAGCGCGACCCAGCGGGACCCAGCCTGCCCCGCCGGCGGGGACAGCGCCCGGGCCGGCCAGCCTGCTCTCGCAGCGGGAGAAGC
Organism: Myiopsitta monachus; assembly: GCA_017639245.1. NCBI lineage: Eukaryota > Metazoa > Chordata > Aves > Psittaciformes > Psittacidae > Myiopsitta > Myiopsitta monachus. The sequence goes on from CM029941.1 coordinate 81,366,837, forward strand.
TCAGCGCCCGGACCGCATTCTCCCGCGCCTCCCGGCCCGGTCCTCGCCGGGGGCTCCGGAGGGACGGACCTGCCCGCCAGAGCCCCGAGGGGCAGCAGCGAGGCACGGCCCCTACGAGGGCCCCGAAGCCGCCGCGCATGTCGGCGCGTGTCCGGGGTCGTCCCGCACCTCCGACGCTCCCGAGACAGGAGAGGACCCACATCCCACCCCACTGCGGAGAAAAGCCCCCCTGTTACCTGCTGCGGGAGCAAAGCGAGGAGCCGGCTGTGGCGACGGGGCAGGTGCGGCCGGTGACCGGGAGGCGGGGCCGGAGCAGCGGGGACGGGTCCACCCCGCGGGGTCCGCGCCCCCGCTCCGCCCCGCCAGCATAGACAAGTCACCGAGGCCATGGCCCCGCTCCAGCTCCTAGAACAGACCCTTCTGCGCATATCAGCGCAGTCACGTAGGCATACCGAGCGGCCCTGTACGGCCCCGGTCCCCTCAATAGCCGGCCCTCCGGTGGTCTCATCCCCAGAGACCTACACCAACAGGTCACATCCCCTCCTCACCATTTGTCAGGCTGGATCACCAGCACTTGCACACTTTCTTGCGCACCCACACCACTCTAGGTGCTGCACCATTGACACATGGGCCACCCTGACACAGCAGATAAGAGTCCCTCATTCCGGAAAGCTGCTAGAAGTGGAGCTGATGGTGGCAGGACAGACTGATCCAGAATGGCCAGAGGGGCACCCTGACCAGAACTGTTCATATGCTGCTGTCCCTTTTTATCACCTTATTCCTCTGTTTTCCAACATTTGTTCTCCCCAAACCATGCTAATGCCTGTGTTGCCCCACATTTGGTTCCTTCCCTGGGCACCCTCTAATATGGCTTGTACAATCCTCGAATGCCTTCCCCTGCATCCCATAGCATGTCTCATGTTGATGGTAGGGTTCTAAGGATGCTCAGATATCAATTCCTTTTGACAGATTCCATGCCTGGACTGTGGGCCTGAGCCTTCCCTGTGTCAGCTCTGGGAAGGTCCTGGACAGGATTTTCCTTCCTCTGGATTCCTAATTTGTGTTCCCAACTACTTTGATGCCCCTGTGATCCTCTGGGCTTGTGGAGGTGGGCTTCTGTTGGGCTGATGACTCCTGCTCTGTGGGTGTGCAGAGAGCTTTTGTCACATAATACAGTGCGCAGTACTCTTGCTCTTGGTACTCTGGGCACAAAGGTGTTGTGAAGGACAAAGAAAGTGGGTACAAGCTGCTTGAAGATTGCCCGGCATTATGTGACTTTCATTAGGCACAAATGGGGACACAGGAACCCAAATCCACTGTGTCAGCTCTTACTTTCCTTCTCTGACTCCAGCCTTTGCTGTAAAAACGCCCTGCTCTGTGCTTAAACTCCTCTGCAACTGTCTGCAGCTCTTTATTTAGCACAGTGCTCGTCAGGAAACAAAGACTCACCTACTGAAAGGTATTGATTTTTTCTGCTTTGTGCCTTTCTGGTTTTGCTCTTTCATACTCCCTAATTAGCCACAGTATTTCTGCACTTCAGGTCCTTCTGCCTTTACCTATGCTACTCTTTCTGCTCCTTTTTCAGGGACTGCTTTTCTCCCAAATCAACTCACCCACAGAAACCATGGTTATTTTTCTTTTCTGCTGATGTAAAAGCTTTTTTTCTGTCACCTTTCATGACCAGTACTACTTTGCAGCCACTGAATATAACAAAAATGAGGCTGGGGCATGAAATCTGTGATCAATATAACATTAAACAGTGCCCAGGAAAAGGTCTTGCATCAACTGCTGATTCATGGAGCTTTCCTGGACAATCTGCATTACATTTCCCTTTCTATCAGTGCCCTGGATGACGTTTTCAAAGTGATCCACACAGGAAGCAGGAGCTTAAAAAAAGAAATAAAAATAAGCCACAGTTCTTTCCTGGGGATTAAAACGATCCACTAACAGGACAAATCAGAGCTTCATGCCAAGCTACCAAAGGTATTAGATTTGTACTCTGTGAGGTGGAAATGAGCATGTTGATTTTTTTCTCTCTGATTATTCTAGGTTTCAGAAGCCTGGGGGATATTCCTCCAGAAAGTTATGAGACATTTTGTCTCTAAATAATGTTCTTTCATTGCTCATGTTTTGATCATGAAACAACTGACTTATAAAAGCTTTCTGCCTGAGGAAACATTTCAAAATTAATTAGAAACTTCCACCTTATTTTTACTTGCCTGACAAGCTGCTTCTATGAAGAATGCAAGAGTATCAAACCTCTAAGAGCTCACCTTCCTCATGAGCTGAACCTGTGAACTCATCTGCATGTCTTGTGATCCAGATAATTGCTCTGGAACTGCTGAGCTTAAGGATCCAAAAAGCTGCATCTGCTGAAGAAGAATGACCAAGACAGATTTCACAAATCATAGAATCATAAAACCATAGAATAGTTAGGATTGGAAAGGACCTTAAGATCATCTAGTTCCACTCCCCTGGCCATTTGCAGGGACACCTCACACTAAACCATGCCACCCGAGCCTATGTGCAACCCGGCCTTGAACCCTGCCAGCGATGAAGCATTCACAACTGCCCTGGGCAACCCATTCCAGTGCCTCACCACCCTTACAGGAAAGAATTTCTTCCTCATATCCAATCTAAACTTGCCCTGTTTAAGTTTGAACCCGTTACCCCTTGTCCTATCACTACAGTCCCTTATGAAGAGACCCTCACCAGCATGCTCATAGATCCCCTTGAGATATTATTGGAAGGCTGCTATGAGGTCTCCACGCAGCCTTCTCTTCTCCAGGCTGAACAGCCCCAACTTTCTCAGCCTGTCTTCATACGGGAGGTGCTCCAGTCCCCTGATCATCCTCATGGCCCTCCTCTGGACTTGTTCCAACAGTTCCATGTCCTTCTTACATTGAGGACACCAGAACTGTACACAGTACTCCAAGTGAGGTCTCACAAGAGCGGAGTAGAGGGGCAGGATCACCTCCCTCGGCCTGCTGGTCATGCTCCTTTTGATGCAGCCTAGGACACGGTTGGCTTTCTGGGCTGCGAGCACACACTGAAGCCGGCTCATGTTCATTTTCTCATTGACCAACGCCCCCAAGTCCTTCTCCACAGGGCTGCTCTGAATCTCTTCTCTACCCAACCTGTAGCTGTGCCTGGGATTGCTCCAACCCAGCTGTAGGGCCTTGCACGAATGAGAAAGAAATCTTCACATTTCACATGTTTGAAAATCTGAACTTTGCGGTTTAGTCATCTCCTTTCTCTGAGTTCCTTACTCTGGATGTGGCAGGGCTTCCCAGCCACATTTGAGTGGCTATGTGCTGCAGGTTTTTTGATTCCATGAGCTGCACGAAACAGCTCAGAACATTTGCAGCTTTGAACCTTACTAAGAAACTTAAAATGTAATATACATTAACTAATTTTAGAAATTAGATCCAAATATTATTAAATGAACATCCAGTGCATACAGTCATTGATTTCTATAGAGATGAACAGTTTTTACTATGAAACTATATTAATCTCACTTTGCATTAATTACACTTGACAGTTTCAGTTTTTATGAGAAATTTACTATTCTTTTGACTTTTTTCGTATTGTGACTTCTGTTAAAGAAGCTATTTTGAAAGGTAAAACATAACTAAAATTGTGCTTTCAATACACAATGCAGTATATATGTAAAAGGGGTAACAGGTTCAAACTTAAACAGGAGAAGTTTAGATGGGATATGAGAAAGAAATTCTTTACTGTAAGGGTGGTGAGGCACTGGAATGGGTTGCCCAGGGAAGTTGTGAATGCTCCATTGCTGGCAGTGTTCAAGGCCAGGCTGAACAGAGCCTTGGGTGGCATGGTTTAGTGGGAGGTGTCCCTGGCCATGGCGGGGGGGTTGGAACTAGATGATCTTAAGGTCCTTTCCAACCCTAACTGTTCTATGATTCTATGATATTCTGCCTACCCTTCTGCAGGATAGAGGTACAGAGAAGGCAAAACCTCTGCATGGCTGGCCATGGCATTCTGCTGCTGCCACCTAGGCTGGTTGTCTGATGACATTTGACCCATTGAAAGTTATTCAGCACTATGTGAGTGACCCAAACTACCTTAAAATCATAAAATCATAGTATGGTTTGGTTTGGAAGTGACCTTTACAGATCATCTTGTCAAACCTGCAATCACCAGGTTGCTCAGCGCCCCATCCAATCTGGCCTTGAACACTTCCAGGGATAGGGTGGTCACAGCTTCTCTGGGCAACCTGTTCTAATGTCTCACCACTCTCATTGTAAAAAAAGTATTCCTTATATCCAATCTAAATCTACCCTCTTTTAGTTTAAAACCATTACCCTTTGTCCTGTCACTATAGGTGCTACTAAAAAGTCTGTCCCCATCTTTCCTATAGCCCCCCTTTACATTTTTAAAGGTTGCAAGTCTCCCTGGAGCCTTCTTTTTTTCCAGACTGAATAACCCTGACTCTCTCAGCCTTTCCTCACAGCAGAGGTGTTCCAGCCCTCACCTTTGTTTCTGTGGCCTGCTCTGGACCTGCTCCATGTCTTTCTTTTACTGAGAACTCCAGAGCTGGACACAGTACTCCAGGTGGTCTTTCACCAGAGCAGATCAGACAGGCAGAATCCCCTCCTTTGACCTGCTGGCCATACTTCTTTTTATGCCACCCAAGACACCTTTTTAAAATGTAACATGGCGTATGTGACCAGTAAAAGACAAAGCAGCTCAAAAGTCAGAAGAGGTGAGAAAGATGTGCTGCACAGGTGCTTGTACTTGAGTCCATCCAGAGAAATGGCACTTGTGAGGTGGGTGTGTGTCCTTCCAAGCCCTTATACATGCACCAGCTCTCCCTGGTTGGGCAGACCTCTCTGGCAAGCCAGGCTGTAGGTTGAACCAGTCCATCTCTCTGAATGTCTCATGCAGAATGCCTACCCCTGTGTGCTTAAGAAGGGCACATTCTGCCTATTTACAGCTCACCTTGACTCTCTCTCTAGTAGATGGCTTCTTAAGTGTAGACAGCAAAAAGGCAAAGAGACAGCACTGAGAAGCTCCAAAGCCTTCTTTGCAGGCGCTCCTCACCAAGCTCTTTTTGAAGAAATACTTTCAGATCCCTTGGATGGGCAAATGAACCCATGAAGCAGAAAAGCTCAAATACATGAGAGCCAAACTATACAGTCCATAATTTGCTCTTCAAACTTCTGTTTTCCTCCTATATCTTTGACAATGTGTTTCAATGACAGCTCAAAAAGGAAGCCACAACTTTTGTATGTGATGGAAGGCAACGGAGAGAGTGTGATAAGAGAAATACTTCTGTTACTTATGTAAATGACCAGAAAATATTTCTCCTGAGGGTTCAAACTCATTCAAACTCTGCAGACATAATGTTTTGCTACACACCCTAATTCTACTTAAGTGTAGAAATTACTTCTTAAAGCGATACAAATGATACAAATTATGTCCACTTTTTGGTTCCCTTCAGCATAAAGATCAGTGCATCCAAACTTCTGAAGACACCAGAAATCATATTCAGCCACCTTGTACTTGGGCACAACATGCTGTGGCTGTGTATCACAGTTTTCTGGGGATCACATTCCCGGTTCTCCCTGTCCCAGGCCATAGGTAAGTGGATGGAGATTCTGAAATATTTGCCTTGAGGCAGGTTTTTGGGCTGGACAGGAAGAGCTGACACAGTGTCTGAAAGTACCACTGCATGAGAATCTACACAGCCTCCTACCTTGCTCCTAGAAAAGGTCAGTGCAATGTATTTTCAAAATCTTTCTCTGCTTAAGCTCCTTGCCATTTTGCTTCCCCCTTTGGATTAGCCATCCAGTTGACAGCTCTGCTAAAGCAGTGTTAGACAGAGTAGATGCAGTTTCCATTTTGGAATCTGCTATTCAATGAAGTTATCTGTGCCAGAGAGTCTTCCTCTTGTACAATCGCCAAGATTCCTGCTGGAAAGGTGTGATTGGCACTGCTGACTTTCTGAGCCCTAAGTAGCTCCCATTAGCTGCCAGCCATGCCAGAGCTTCTGGCTGAAATTTGTTTAAAGGAAAGTCTTTGAACCTAGTGAAATCAGAGGCAAAGCTCTGTGTATAGTCAGATGCCTACCTTGCAGACTTTTTCTCTTCAGTGAGATAGGGATGTTACCTGCCTCAGAAAACTTAGGAGAGAAGGCGAATGGACAGAAGGCAATGCTGTCTCTGGGTGTCTGTTACTGTAGTCCTAGACAGTATGACTACTGTGTGAACTACAGGCACTGATCTTGCTGTACAGCTGTCCCAGATACCATGTGCAATAGCTTCATTAACTGTGCACCAAGTAGACAAACTTGCTGGAAACTTGCAGAATCCTACGTAACAGCCCTCGTCTTCTTACCTAACCTTCACTCCAGAGGCTGCAGATACAGGCTTGAAAATATGGGGCGGGGGGGGGGGAAACAGACAGAAAAAGAGAATTAAAATGAGACGAGACTGGACTGAAATGGCAGACACAGCTTCTCACAGGCAATACTGGCAGGACAAACAGTCCTGTTTGGAGGGTCTGCCAGAGCATTATCCTTTATGAAGAATTGCTCTCTTGCAAGCACTGAACCAGCCTAATCCAGCCTAACTCAGACACCCTTGGCCTGGTTAAGCCTGGGTTAGGTAGCTCTATCTTCTCATGTACCTGTACAGCATTGAATGCAGCAGATTTGCCAGTTCTAGAGCCATCATACATCTGGTCTGTAGCCATGCCCAGTGAAACAGAACTGAAACAGTGAGTACAGTTGCTCCAGCTGCAAGATACCAGGAAGCCAATGCACTGAGCCTCAGACTCCAGCAGCAAGGGCCATGCACACTATTTGTGTACCTATGCACTAGAAGAGATAGCATTGCCCTTTACACCAGGCCTGACAAGCTGACAGGCATCAGCGAGGTGGGAGAGAAGTGTCATTTGAATTGAACTGGCAGTCACATTCATTTGCTTTTTGTGCTATTTTGATGAAGCCCAGAAAATATATATTTCTACAGCCTGACCGACTGTGTGGAGCCCGTAGAGAGAGACTACACAGTGTCAAGCTGAAATTTATTGGCCAGACAGAGTCTTTTTTTTCCCACAAAGACAAATGCTGCCATTAGTATATGTATCAGTATTGATTTCTTTGATGGGGTGAAAGGGTAAACATGGTAGGTAGCACCAAGGTTCCAATACTGTCTGCTTTGCCTCCCCCTAGTGCTTCTGCAAGGCCTCCCCTGGGCCTCTAAAATGCCTTTGCTATGAATCAGTGATAAACGACATGATCCAATGCCAGAAGTGAAGGTTTCTGGCACTTCTCTAAATCTTACTGGTAGATGCTCAAGGGGCCACCATTAGCCAGAGCAGGCTAATGATGCCTTGCCTAAGAGAAAGGCAGCCATGATGAGCCAACTCCATGATGTGGGAGCAGCCCAGAAGCCCCAGAAACACCCCAGAAGAGCGTATGGAGGGCCACTTCATGAAACATCTTCAAGAAAGATCAAGCCATCTTGGTGAGTTCCTTTACCCCACAAAGCTGCCTGAGGTCATAGAAAAGGTGATCAGGGCAGATTTAATTTCTGAGCACTGTTTCTTGCCTTTCCTCTGCACTAGCTGTGGCTTACCTCGGCACCAGTGCCAGCACTTCATGGGAGGGGGAGAATTCCTGGTGCAAGAAGTCTGAGTTTTCACTAGTGTGTCCTAGCTCAGGTCTGTGGACAGTCACGACTCTTCTCTGCATTCCCGCCCAGCATACAGTCCTGCCACTGTCATCTGGAGTCTCTGTTCCATGGCCTGCAGAGCTTGTTTGCACTTGAATCCTGCAGTTTCCCAGATAGCTTCCACTCACAGCAATGGAAGAACAAACCAGAACCAAAACTCCTCACTTAGGCACACACAAGTCATCCAAATCACAGGCACAAGAGAATGTTGATCTATTTAATGTGCATGCAGAAGGATGCCTGGACTTGTTGATCTGTCTAATGTGCATGCAGAAGGATGCCTGGACTTGGGCCTGCTTCTTGGTGGTTTTGCCACTGGGTTAAAGAGGCAGCCTTACCACGGCATCATCCTTGGTATATGAAACGCAGCTTGGCTTATGTGGACCTTAACTGACTGACATATCGAGTGAACTGTTTTCCTTGCTAAAGGAATACAAATTAATATCCTATGTCACTAGTCAAACTTTCCTCAGCAAGGCTAGAAAAAACTGAACCTGTTTTTAAGCAATGTTAGGAAATTTGACGGCTGCAATGTTTTTAAGGAATGTTAGGAACTTTGATGGCTGCTAAAGCCATCAAACCTAGAAGATGCATTTATATGGTAATACTGGGAAGTTCAATCCATTCACCTGAATGTTGTCAAGTCTGTTAGGGAAAACAACATGCCTTCTCCTTCATCTTCCTGGTCAGGACATAGGTTCGATATACATGCTGCTGTCAAAGCAATAGGTTTGCTGTAAGATTCTGCGCTAGCAATGGTGATCACACACAGGGATGCTTGGCTGCTTTCTCTATGCAGCACTGGTCAAAACACTTGTGTACCTTGGTACTCCCTTTTCCCACCCCTCAACCTTCCTTTTTGCAAATCTTGTACTTCCTTTGTCTGTCCCAATCTCCTCCCAAAGGATCAACTGTCTTATAACTATTTTTTTCCCATTGGTATTGTGGTGGGGTTCTTCTGTTTGTTTGGGTTTTTTTAACATCTGTGTCCACTTTGGTATTTTTGATACTGTTACCTAGGCAATCTTGGCATTATGTGCTATTACTGACAGTTACTGGCATTATCCCAGAAAGACCTCCCTGCTTCTCTCCAGTTATTTTTGAAAGTTTATCTTTTCCTCACATCATTGCTTCAAAGCCACTTGGCAGATCCAGCTGTTCCTCGTGGCATCATGTGCAACTTTTGTCAGCTTTTCATCCTATTACCTGCCACATGCAGCCATCTCACATACCATGTCGTGCACTTGCCCATGTTCTGTTCAGAGGCTTTAACCTCAATTCAGTGGCTCGTACTCTTCTTTAGCCCCAGAAAATGAAAAGTAAAATTTTCATACAATTACAGGGCTGAGTAGAACTAAGGTCAGGGTATGAGTTGTCAAAACTGCATTTGGAGGTTTGAGGGAATGCTGGAAAATTGCTGCAAACATTTCAAGGACAGCTCAGGAAGTTGTTCATACTGCTGTAAAAACTCAAAGCCAATGTCTTCTGTTCCTTGCTGGTCACTCCACACCTTAAGTCTCCTGCCTACTCAGTGTGGATGCCTCCTAAAGAAAATGTTTATCATCCCCACATCTCATAAAAAGACAAAGAGAATGGGGTGGATCCAGTGAAAAAACTTGTGGCAACAACTTCCCAGCCAATGTTCTGGCAGAGTCCTTACTTACATTTGGTCTTCTCTTTGCTCTACTCTGTTTTCAAGAGTGTGTCATGTTTGATTCAGCTGTGCCTAGATTTGCCCAAGTTCCTTCATCTTCTGCAGAGCAGTGCTCAGGAAAACAGCAATCACCTCTGCTTTTCAAATACAAATCAAGACTGGGAGAACCAAGAGTCATGAAATGTAAGACAAGACTCCTTGCTTTTCTGCAAAGATGGGCTTGGCACCTGCCAACTTGTTTCTGCTAGCAAAGACCAGAAAAACCTACATTCAGAGTGAAATCTCAACAAGACTTCTTGAAAGACAGCAGAAAAAGGCTGGTTTGTGTTAGTTGCAGATTTGGGCAGCTCTATTGTATTTTCTTCCAGAGCCTTGCTGTAAAGCTCTCAGGAGGGCAGTCTTCCAACTTCAGTGGTAAGAAGAGGTTGCCCCTTCATTTGCACTGGGGAGTGGGATTGAATGTCCTGCAAATATGCTAGGAGCAGAGCAGTTTGAGGACACACCTCCTTGGCCATTCTTTGCAAAGCCACAGAGGACTCTTGAGGTAGCACTGTTGCAGATTGTCTTAAGTTTTACTGAATCTGTCTATATTTTGTGTTTGTTTGTGAAACACTTACCTATAGGAACATCTTGATTGAAGAAGTTAGCCTTCATGTTAGTGTGGGTTGCTATGCTGCTTGAAATCAGACACTGCATTGCTTGAAGTCCCTGTTCTCTGGAACATATTAGCCTTAGTCCCTACTCTCTAAACCATAACCAGAGCACCTAGGGTCTATTGTATATAGGATGAGTTATTTGACAACCTGGCAAGGTAGCCAGCCAACTTGGCAACAAAATAAGTTTAGGGTGTCCTTTAGATGAATTATCTTTATTATGCTCCCACTATAATACTAAAAAACACACCCACAGATCAAGAAGACCCTTGCCCAGGTGAAGACCCTTCCTCCGCACAAGCATAGTAACAGAAGAGAATGACACAGCAGATACCATAATTCTGTGCAAATCACTAACCAACCATTGTAACTGAGTGTACTATCTTGTAATTTTCATGTATATATGTAATTACGAGATAGGTATGGGGTGTGCTTGATTTATGGAAATTCCACCTAGCATCCCACCACTGCAATAAAGAAGTACCTGCTTTTTAATGTTACATTGGTATTAAGGAGTTTTATTCTCCTGACTTTTGGTGACAGTGCTGAAAGGCAGGAAAGTTCTCCCAGACAGTGGCACAATGAAAGCAGCTGCTCTGTAATTGGCTTTGCCTCGGATCATAGGCAGTTTAGCTGAGAGAAATCCTTTTTGAATTATCTGCCTACAGTGCCTTGCCTGATCCCAAGCAGCATAGGCAGAGCAGGGTGGCCCACGGAACAAAGACATCTTGTGGGTGTGGTGGATAGAGCCACAAGACTGACTGCTTGCTTCATTGCCTCCAGGCATTAACAGCACCTGTGGCCATCTCTGACCATATTCCTGGCATGTGAGGAGGAGTTCTGAAAGTATCGCTTCTTCTGAAAATATTGCCGGCTGCCTGCCATGGGCAGGAAATAAAGGCTTGGCTGGCTGAAACCTGTATGCTACAAACAGAGCTCAGAGGGAGGTAATTCAAGTCAGCATTCAAGGTGATCCATTATCCCGACTGAAACTCACCCACAGCCCAGCTTCCCATGACCTTTAGCGCCCAGAGATGTGGCTTTGTGCTTGGCAAGGGGCATTGCCAAAGTCAAGATCTCTGTCCCTCTTTGTCTCTTTGTGACTGTTAAGTATCACTGCCCTTGGATGGTCTCCCTAAACTTGTTTGGGAACAGGGGTTGCCTCTGTACAAGACCTTGCATGATGGGGTTCTTCACTGAGGTGAAGGCTCCACTATACTAAATGAAGCAGCACAGATAAGTCGTTACTAGCTGAAGCAGCAACAAACTCAACAGATCAGCAATGATACCAAAGACAGTGGTGTGTAATTCAGGAGACTTCACAACTACATTAATTCTTTACTGCAATTAGAGAAAAATCAGGTATCTATGAAGTCCTACTGTTGACAGATTACCCAGAATGAAGGCACTCAGAAGAGCTCAGAAGGGCCAGCAAGGCAACCTCCCCTCCTGCCTGGTGCACTATAACCTTCTCTCCCAGTGATCAAGCACACCAAGACTAGTCTTCAGGACTGTCCACATGTAGACACAGTAGTGCCACACAGACTGGGAAGACAGTGGGCTTTGCAGCAGGGGATGCGATAACATGGCTGGAGCTGCTGAGTTTGAAGCTGTTGTGTTGTGACATGCTTTGAAGTGTCATGAAGTGTAATCCACAAAAGGAGGCTCTCCTCTGTGTCCATCACTTCTAGACAGAGCCACATAATGCATTCCCATCCCCAAGGCAAGATCAGCCATAACACCAGATCCTTGAAACCATTACCAATTACAGACCAATTGTTGGTAACAGACATCCCAAGAACTATTACTTGCAACAGAGCTATAGAATCACAAAACCATTAGGGGTGGAAGGGATCTCCGGATGTCATCCAGTCCAACTCCCTGCCAAGGCAGGGCCACCCAAAGCAAGTTACACAGGCACATGTCCAGGTGAGTTTTGAATGTCTCCAGACAGGGAGACTCCACAATCCCCCTGGGCAGCCTGTTCCAGGGCTCTTACAACCTCAATGTAAAGAAGCTTTTCCTCCTGTTGAGATGAAACTTGTGTTTTAGTTTATGGCCATTGCTCCTTGTGCTGTTGATGGCACCACTGAAGAGTCTGGCACCATCCTCCTGGCATCCACCTTTGAGATACTCATCTGCATTAATTAGATCCCCTCTCAGTTTGCTCTTCTCTAGACTAAACAGGCCCAGCTCCCACAGCCTCTCCTCATAAGAAAGATACTCCAAACCCCTGATCATCCCTGTGGCCCTCCCCTGGACCTTTTCCAGTAGCTGCTTGCCTTTCTTGTACCAAAGGGCCCAGAAATGGACACAGTTCTCCAGATGTGGGATCACCAGGGTCAAGTAGTGGGGGAGGATTACTTCCCTCGACCTGCTGCCACACTCCTCCCAACGCACCCCAGGACACTCTTTTCCCAAGGGCTGGCTCAAAGTCAATTTATCATCCACCAACACTCCCAGCTCCTTCTCAGCTGAACTGCTTTCTAGTAGGTCATCCCCCTGCCTGTGCTGGAACTGGGGGTTCTTCCTCTCCACGTGTTCCACTCCCTACACTTGCCCTTGTTGAATCTCATTAGATTTCTCTCCACCCAATTTTCCAGCCTATCAAGGTCCTGCTGAATTGCAGCACAGCTTCAGGTGTACCACAGAGTTCACCCAGCTCCGTGTTATCAGCAAACTTTCTGAAGGGACACTTCATCCAGGTCACTGAACAGCACTGCACAATTTCTCTGTGCCTTATCATGTAGGGCTGTTTTACATCTGAGGGAAAACACTGGGATGAGGAGAGAGGTTCATGATACATACATGACTCTCCTCCATGACAGCTACATCTAACCAGAACTCCTGTTCCGTGCCCCCATGCAAGTGTACTGCCCGCACCACAGCTCCCCAAGTTCACACCCACAGGTCAGCCAGAGCAGGCAGCTTCTAGGCTGCTCTGCTGTAGTCTTAACCCAAGGGGGGAGAGAGCTGCCTTCCAGCCCTTGAAGAGCAGAGACTCAGGTGGTACTGATTCTAGATTTGCAGCAGGAAGACTTGACCCAGAAGAAACTGTGTAAATATGTGTCAAAGTTTAGACAAAGAACTGTCTTGTTCTCAGTAGATGGTAGACGGGACAACAACCAAAGGGCACCACAAGAGGAGAACATCCTCCGACCAAGAGCATCTATCTCAACAACAAGTTGGCAATGAAACTAACTTTTATGGTGCCTTCATTTATACTAAAAAAAAAATCACACCTCTTTGAGATGAGACCCTTGCCCACAGAGACACTTACAGAACATGCATGGTGAAATAAATCAATACCATGCCTTTAGACAGAGATGAGAGAACAGAAGTGCCAATGATGGTACATTACTGACCAATCATTGTAACTGGAGTGTACTACCTTGTAACTTTTGTGTGTAAATCTAACCTAGAAGCCAGCATTGGGTGTGCTTTACTCGTAGAAATGGCCAAGCAACCTAGGCAGAATAAACGATGTCTCCTCCCTGAACAGCCCTGGAGTGTGCTTCGAGACTTCTTTTTCAAACAGGCAGCTGCTCAGCTCTCCACCACAGACCCATCTCTGCCGCAAGAAACAGCACGCTACTGTCTGCGACCTGGCAGGAGCAAAAGAAACAAGCACTGCTGCTGGCAGAACCATCGAATCACCCACTGGTTTGGGTTGGGAAGGGCTTTAAAGACCACAGAGTTCCAACCAGCGGAACTCCCCCTGCGGGAATCCCACACACCCCAGCCCATCCCGAGCTCGCTCCCCCTCCCTAAAAGGAGCCCGTGTCCCGGCTTTCAGCCTGGCACAAGAGCCGGACGCGAGGCCTCAGAAGAGGCAGGACGCGAGAGCACGAAAGGCGGAAGCACGGCACCCATAAAGAGCAGCACGAGAGCGCACGGCAGCGGCAGCCACAGCTCCGGAAGAAGCATGAGGCGGAAGTATGAGAAGGAGGCGGAAGCACGGCTCCGGAAGGGGCAGGACGCGAGCGCGCAGCACGTTCTCAGCCCCGCGGGGAGCAGCCGCGCTGCTTTCGCTGCCTTCGGGCCCGTCCCGGCCCGTCCCGTTCCTGCTCCGGCTCCGGCTCCCGCTCCTCTTCGCCATCGCGCCGTCTTCCGCCCTGTTCACGTGAGGCCAGTGCGCGTGGCTCTTCGCGTCAGCAACGGGTCGCGCGGAACGCCGGCGGTTGGCATGTTCCGCATCGAGGGCCTGGGGCCCAAAATGGACCCAGAGGAGCTGAAGCGGAAGATGCGCCGCGATGTCCTCACCTCCGTCCGCAATTTCCTCATCTATGTCGCGCTGCTGCGGATCAGTGAGTGCGCGGCGGGGTCGGGTCGAGGCGGGTGGAAGCCAGAGCCTGCGTGTGCCGGTGGCTGGGCACGTCCTCGAGGGGGCGGGAGAGCCTCGGCATCCCGGCGTGGCCTGGGCGAACGCAGCCCTTCTGTGCTTCCCCAGAGCATGGAAGAACATCGCCGTGCTGCCGGTTCTTGCAGGCAGTGCTGTAACGTCTTGCATCAGAGGCTCGCAGCTTTTCTTCAGGGTGCCCTTCACTCCGTTTGGGTGATTCCACCCTCGCCTGGCGCTGTCGAGCGCTGCCCCAAGGCGCTGAACTGCAGCAGAGGCGGGCATACCCTGTTCTCCCTTAAATCCTGCTACTTCACCCGTTACAGCAGTCATGCAGGGAGAGAAGGGACGATGTGGTAGGCGGGGGGTGGTATCTCACCCAGAGTCCGAATATTTTAGATGCCACGTAAACGTGTTGTAGTTTCATCACAGACTCGCTGTGGACTTTTTGTTACCTTCAGCTGAGTTAAGTTCATATAGCTTTATCTTCTTTTTTTCAGCTCCTTTCATCCTGAAGAAGCTGGACAGTATATGAACGTTTAAGACTCAGTATATGAAAACATAAAATGGACTGTAGCTGCTTTCCTGTTTGCTAATTAAGCATTGTGATAGAGGCAGACATCCAATGCTGAATGGTTCTAAAATGTTTCACTTAAGCATACCTGACCTGAGAAGGATAACCTATTTGGGAGTATGGGGAAGATGCTTGTTCCTGCAGGTGAATTCTGGTCAAAGAATACTCCCTAGTATCATCAAGTAACGACTTGTGATGGAGCATTTCTTGTACTGTTTTGAAAAACCCTCCACCTCCGTTTTGTACAAAGTGTTAAATGTTAGCAAGTTCTTTTTATTATGCAGCTACCTCTAAATTGCCACATGCTATCAATCTTACTGAACCTGTCTGTATAAAAAATGAAGTTGTTAGTGAATCCAGCTCACAGAAGCTTGACTTGAAATAAATGGAAGAGCAGTTGTGTCACTTAACTCTGGTAGTGATTTATTTTCAGTACTCATCACTTAAACTAGAGGTTATCTGGTATTATCCTAGAATCATAGAATAGTTAGGGTTGGAAAGGGCCTTAAGATCATGTAGTTCCAACCCTCCTGCCATGAGCAGGGACACCTCACACTAAACCATGCCACCAAAGGCTATGTCCAAATTATGTCTCTGGTTCTTGTCTTAACCTTGCTCTCCACCTTAAAAAATCAACTTATATTGGGGAAAAGCAAGAGAGAGTGAAAAAGACAAGGTAATGGTATGTTTTCAGGTTGCTAAATGTGTAGCAACTGAGAGACATGAACATTTAGTCAAGATTAAGGGAAATGAAAGGAGGAAATGTTCTAAAACTTTACCCAGCAGGTCTGTACCACTTTTCCCTTCAATTAGAACCTCCTGGGTCTTGAATTTACACAAAGAAAAGCAGGAACACCGCTGCATTTCTTCTTTGAGAGGTAACTGAATTTTAGTCACAACAGTCTTTTTACAATGCCTGTTACTGCCTTTTGCCAGTACTTGCAGTGGTTTGGGTGTTCTGTTAGTTTGTTGGGTTTTTTTTTCTTAGTATCAAACTCATTTACCATGACAAATTGCTGTATTCTGGTAGTTCAAGAGTATTATTTTACGCCAAGGCTGCCTGCAATTTTATTGCCTTGCATTGCCTACACTGATGTCCAAATAGGGGATATTTCCTCACAGAAACAGCTTGCTTTATGAAGGATATTGTGATTGTTCTCTCCTAAAGGGGTTTAGTAAACTTTGTGCTAATGCTTATTAGTATCCACCCTGTACAGATTTGCCAAAGCAAGAGTTGGATTTTCAGCTGTTTTGGTTTGTCTAAGTTGTAAAAGATACATTTAGGATTTGACTTGATATTCTTGGTCAGCTGCACACTAAATCTCCAGAGGTGCTTAAATGCTTCTCAGTCTTGTACTTAATGCGTGGAAACAACTTACGGGTGTGCTAGCAAAGCCACTTGTAAAAAGGCACCCTGAGTGTTTGTCCCTGAGACAGGTAGGGGTTGAAAGTGCAGTTCATGAATGGCAGGCTGGGAAACTGGGTATTAATTTGGAAGCATAACAAATTAATCTGGAGACTTCTAACCAGAGCTGATGCATGGCCCTGCAGCCTTGGATGCCCACTGCAGTCAAATAATCCAGTCCTATCTAATTCTTAGGATTTTTCTGAGAAATTAAAGCAGGGGTATTCCTGATCTCATTGTTCTGGTATCTTTGTAAAATGGAGCAAGTATAACTGAATAAATTGTGGAATTATATTATCCAGTTACTAATTAAGTTAATGCAGCAGGTAACTACACTGGAGTTATAATGTTGATGGTGGGAGTAACGAGATACATTAAAGAGTCTGGCTCTGCCTGCGCTGGCCAGAATCTTCGGCCACCATACCCTCTGCCCAGCTCTGAAGAATGAAACCCTGGAATCCCTTTTGGTCTTGGGTCTTTGTGCAGGATCAAGAGGTAGAGGGGTGGAGTACTCAAGCAGTGTAAGGATGTGAAGGTTTCTAGCAAGCCATTTCACTTTATCCTTAAAATCATGTGTATGGCACTTTGTCCACTTGCAAGCACATTTCAAGGCATAACACAGCTGACATATCAGCAGTTCTTCAAACTGGCTGTTGGGAGCTGTTGAAGACTTTTCTAGAAACTTGCTTTCAGCCACATTGAGAGATGAAGTCATCTCTTGATTAAAATAGCAGAAAATAAATAGGTGGTATTTTTCTGATGACTCTGGTTTTCTGCAATCACATGTGCCAGGCAACTGCATTATCAGCAGCCTCCTCGCAGGAGGAGAGAGATCTGCAGCAGGAGAGTGAGTGGGGTGTCAGACTGCAGTCTGGCTGATGACTCATCTGTTGCCTTTTCACTTCTATGGCCTGTTCTGCTAAAGTGTAAGATGTGCTGCGGTGTGGTCTCAGACCCTACAGAAACATCTCATCACAAGCAGAGTGCCTGTGTCAAGTGTAGGGTCAGGATAGCAAGGTAAGTAAAACACAAGTCCTTGTGAAGCTCAGAGCTCAGCTGATCCTGTAGGTACCTTTTTTCAGGTGACGTTATGACTGTTGGCAGTAGGAAGAAAACATTCTGATTTTTCCGAGCATTCTAGGCCTTAGTAACAGTTTTCTTTCTGCCCTCTCTCAGGGACCTCTATCACCCATCTGTGATGGAAGTCCAAGTGTTGAGGACAGTCTAAGCTTATGTCAGATTCTCAGTGTGGAGTCATCTGTTTGTTTGTAGTTAACTTGATGCAAGCAGTTTGCAAGCTTACCTTAGGTATAGGATGTAAGACTGAAAACAAAGATATTCCTAAATCCAGCATGAGAGCATATCAACATGACATTTCCATGCATACGCTTCTCAGAGCTATTTTGGCATTTTCTAAAATAACCTTACCATCATAATACTTTTGGACCTGAAGATTTGTGCGTCATCCATTGCATGAAAGGATAATGCTAGTGATCTATGTTACGCAGTATTCAAATTGCAGTTCTAAAGCAGAACATTAAACAGCTTAATTCAGGTAACTGCAGCTTTGTATCTGAAACTGAATATTCTTTGTGTGTCTCTCATGCATGAAGACCTTTTGCACTTTTTACAAAGCGGTATTCTGGGCCTCCTTTAATTAGTAAATGTGTCACAAACATGCAGCTAGAGAAGTCCATTGTCCAGTGCTTTCCCCATTTACAGCCTTCCTTTTCAATGACAAGGTTGTGTAACAGGCTTTTTCTGAGGCTGCCTGGTTCAGAAACTAAAGAAATTGGTAGTATTTTTTTGTCTGAACAGAGTTGATGTATATACCAGACAAGAACCTATTAGGCATGTACAAGTATTCACTTAAATTGCATTGATCTTCTGTTTGGGATTATCTGATGCAGGCACAGAGGACAGAGGCATCCTGGGATGAGCTGTATTCAGCAATTAAGAAGTTACTGTCCTGGTGCTTGTGAGAAAATAATTCCCAAATAAAGAGCAGCTATCTCTAGTTGGCCCCCTCCCGGAGAAAGACAGATACTATTCAGTAGAAATAAAAGTGCTTTTCCCCTTACATGCTGTCAGAATACCTCTCTTTTGTGTTTCCCCAGCGCACAGCTCCACACATCAGCTACACAGCTCTGACCACGTGCTTTGGAGTGAGACCATCCAGCCATGGCCCAGCAGCTGGAGAAGACATAGGCAGGTGACCCAGCAGCCAGCACACTGAGAAGTGCAGCCCAGCCTACCCTGGGTGCAGACAGACTCATTGTCATCTCAGTAAGCTGGTAACCTGCTGAGGGCTGCTGACACAAATGGTGCAACAATCTAGGCAAATGGAAGGATTTATAAAGCAGTCCAGTTGACAATGGCTGACACTTACAGAGCTGACTCCCAGGCTGTACAGAGGCAGGGAAAATCACCTTGTGTGGTTTTTTTTTTTTGTTAGTAGAACATGGTAGGAATTAGTAATATCCTTGACTTTTAAACAATACCCTTACAGTGTTGCCCTCCAGTTTATATGTGGCTTTTGCTCACTGTGGTGGAGTAGTAGGAGCTTGATCCAGTTCTCACTGGTGGTTGCCAGTCTCTTGCAGCTGCTTTGAGGGGGACAGGCCTCCATGTGTCCTTTGTCATACTTGTAGACAATATTCCAGCCCCTCAGGCCCCTTCTCAATACAGACAAGTGCAGAAAGAAACAAGCCCCTCTATTTCTTAAAAGTTTTTGGTAACTCCACCAACTTGAATACAGCACACCCTGTCACTGCTGCTGCTCTGCCATCACAGTCAGAAAACCTTAATGCAGTTTTCTGCTCCTGGCAACCAGTGCAAGGCGTGACAAGCAAAGGAAGAGCTCCTATGCAATGGCCACTGATTAAGACTTCTAAAGTGAAGGGCCTAGGCTTTACAGCAGGACTGTTCTTTGTTTACATGCAGTGTTTTGCTTTAGGTTTTTAGCACTTTTGGATGTATCCCATCCTGGAGAGTCATCTTGGTCAATGAGAAGTTCCCCATGCCCCAGCAGCATGCACTTGCAACCCAGAACCCCCCTGTGTGATGTGCTGCATCCCCAGACTGTGAGCAGCAGGTCGAGGGAGGGGATTTGTCCCCAATACTGTTCTCTGGCGAGACCCCCCTGCAGTCCTGCATCCAGCTCTGGGGCAACAACACAAGAGGGATGTGGAGCTGTTGGAGTGAGGAAGCCACAGAGATGCTGTGAGGGCTGGAGCACCTCTGCTCTGAAGACAGGCTGAGAAAGCTAGTCTTACTCACTACACAGAGAAGTTACATAGGTATTTTGCCAGCTTGCCCCATTTCTGTCCAAAGTAACTAATTTCCAGTTACTTTTATTCATTTTTACCAATGCAGCTTCAACTTCATACTCACTTTCAGTTTTCTACAGCCATAATGTTCAAGAACCTTTAGCATAAAACCATGTTAGGTTTTGAAGCAGTCAAATCATGTGTTGTCTCTCTCCCATATCCCCCACTGTACACACTGTACAAGCACAAAGTGGCTTTAAGTTCAGTTTTAGCAAGTTTGAAAATGTCCATTTATCACACATGCAGGAATAAGATTTCTGTCCACTTAAAGCCTCTGTTCTGGAGGTGTTACTTTTATTGCCAGCAATTGGCACTGCACTGGCAAATGCCAGGTATTTAGTATTCAATCTACTTACAAATCAGGTAGCTTAATGCAAGCTTATTGACTGGTGCCTGAAGATGGAGAACAATGCTTCGAAATACTGGTACTCCCCAGTTTCTCATGATTGGAAGTAATGTGTGACTCATTCACAGAACTTGAAAATTTTTGGAAAAAATGAAAATATCAGTGAAAATTTTGGGAAGAAATGAAAATATCAGTGTCTGAAAAACAAAGTCTCATGCTGAAATTTAAAATTCAGAGAGGCCAAAATGTACTGTTTAACCAGCCTAATGACCCGGAGGGGAGGTTGCAGGTCAGGCCTGGAGTAAACCCAGGGTCACGCTTGGTGGAAAAAGGGAAGCCTCAGGGGTCACATACCCCCTTCAGTTTGTGCTGCCATCATGTCCCTAAGTGCCATGGCCACCAATGACCTTGACCATGGTAAGTACAGGGGTACTGGCCTCGGAGCAGTGAGGGAGCAGGGAGCTATCCCTGGGGCTGCGGTCAGGGGCGCAGGGCCCTGAGACGGGAGACGCGGGGTGGTCTCTAACACCTCCCTCGGTGCCGCCTCGGCCACCTCCGCTGCCCCGGTGGCCGCTGAGGCCCGACGGGATGAGTTACGGCCCGCCACAGCTGAGGCTCGGCTGCGGCGGGAGAGGCCGAAGAGGATGGGGCGTGGCCACGGGGAGGTGTGCCCAGGTGATTGGCGTGTCTGAGGGGGCGTGGTCCTGGCTGCCTGAGGAGGAGGCCGTGGCGTGGCAGGGGAGCTGAGCGGAGCGCCGTGAAGGGGCGGGCTGTGGCTTGGAGCGGCCATTCAGAGAGGGGCCGAGTCCTTCGGCTGGAGGCCGGGTGGCGGCAGTGTCCCGGGGCTGGCCGGCTTGGAGCGGCCATTCAGAGAGGGGCCGAGTCCTTCGGCTGGAGGCCGGGTGGCGGCAGTGTCCCGGGGCTGGCCGGCTTGGAGCGGCCATTCAGAGAGGGGCCGAGTCCTTCGGCTGGAGGCCGGGTGGCGGCAGTGTCCCGGGGCTGGCCGGCTTGGAGCGGCCATTCAGAGAGGGGCCGAGTCCTTCGGCTGGAGGCCGGGTGGCGGCAGTGTCCCGGGGCTGGCCGGCTTGGAGCGGCCTCTGGGACCAGAGCGACTGGGAGAAGGGGGACCAGGCGGGAAGGGTCACCCGCCCCGTAGCGGCCCCAGCCTGGGAAAGGGTGTCCTCTGCGGCGCCCCAGCCTGCGAGTGCCACTGGGAGGCGGCGGGGTGTTCTGGAAAGCAAGCACTGGAAGGGCAGTGAGGTGTACTGGGTGCCGGTGGGATATACTGGAATGGGGATCTGGATCATACTGGAAGTCCTGAGGAGGGCGCTAAGCCATACTAGGATTCACTGGAGCCTACTGGAAGGCAAGGGTCTGGACCATCCTGGGGATCATGGCGAGGCTCTGAGCCATACTTGGGAGATGTATGGGGGCATGTTGGGGGGGGGCGGCAATGGCTGTGTACTGGCACTTACTGGTGGTTGTTGGAGAGGGGGAACATGTGCCACATACAGGTGGCACAAATGGGCAAAGAGTAGGGAGAAAAATAGGTGAAAATCGGGAAATAGGGGAAAAAAACTCAGGATAAAATGGGGAAATAGAGCAGAAGCAGGCACAAGTCAAGGGAGGACATGAGATGGGGAAACTTCAGGGAAAACTGGGGAAGAATACATGGACATGGGTCAGGTATGGGGAGAAAGAGGAGAAAGGGTGGAAGTGCAGCAAAACCAGGAAAAATAGTAAAAGCAGGGAGGAAGGGAGGGAAATTATGGAAAACAGAGAAGTGGAAAAATGGAGGATATTGGGGAAAGAGGAAAGAAACAGCACAAATGAAGAAAAATGGATCAAAACCCGGGGGGGGAAAGGCAATGAAGAGACAATATGGGGCAAAACCACAGTAATGGTGGTTGGGGCAGAACAGCAGGAATAAACCAATATGGGGCACACAAGAGCACAGAAAAATGGAGGGGAAACCACAGAAAAGTGAGGTAACACCAAGAATAAATAGGAGGAAACAGGGTGAAAATGGGCAAACAGGACAAAAAGCAAAAACTGGGATAAACCCAGTGAAAACTGAGGCAAAACAGGGACAAAAATGGGGAAAAAAAAGGCAAAAATTGGATAGTTGGGGGTGGTTATGGGGCAGAGATGGCAGCTATGGGACACTTGGGGAGAATCTGGAGCTATTATGCGATACCTGGAGAGGTGTGGGATAGTTTTGGGGCAGCTGGGAGAATTGCAGGGCAGTTATGGAGAGTGGAGGGTAGTTGGGGGAGCAGCCATGGTTCAAGCTCTTGGCGTAGGTCATACATGGAGCTCTTGGAAGTGGTGACAGAGGGGCTTCCCTGATTGTGGTAAAAGGGAAGTGTCAGGGGTCACATCCACAGTGTGGATGATAGGGTCTCCCCAAGGCCCGGAGCACACCAGTATGGCCTCAAAGATCCCAGTACTGCATATGCACTGCCCTGACTTACTCACCACCATCCCAATATTGGCCCAGCACTCCCAGTATGATGCCAGTGTGAGCCACAGATGTTCAAGCATGAGCCCAGTACAAGATCAGTGTTCTAGTATGAGCTCAAATGTTCCCAGTACAATGCCAGTCTGGGAGTATGATCCCAGTATGCTACCAGTGCTCCCAATATGATGCCAGCCTAAGTCACAGGTCGTCAAGCACGATTCCAGTATGGGCCCAGTACTTCCAGTATAGCAGCAATGTTCCGAGTACAATGTCAGTTTTGGTCACAGCTCGTCATCTAGGAGCCCAGCATGGCCCCAACACTCCCACTGTGGGCCCAGTGCTCTGAGTATGATGCCAGTATGAGCTACAATTAAACTAAGATCCTAATATGGGCCAAAGCGTTCCCAGTGTGGACCAAGTGTTCCCAGTACAGTACCAGCCTGGACTGCAGCACTCCACATATGATCCCAGTATGGACCCAAACAGTCCCAGTGCACACCTGGTGTTCCCAATATGCACCCTAATATGGACCGTGAAGCTCTTGAGTGCAGCTCCAGTGCACTCCTAATGTGACCTCCAAGGCTCCCAGTACAGGCCTGAGGCTCCCAGTATGGGCCCCAAGGCTCTGAGTTCAGCTCCAGCACACTCCCAGTGTGGATCCCAAGCCTCCCAGTACATGCCCCAGAGCTCACAGGGCACTCCCAGCACAGGCTTTAGTGCTCCTCCAGTGCACAACCAGTGCTCCCAGCAGACAGCAAAAATGGGTTTTGCTCTGACCCGTCCCACTTTGGGCTGCACCCCTAAATCTCCATAATTCCCCCAAAAACAGTATTACCAGCCTGCCATCACCTTTATTGGTGGGTGGGTACATTGGGTCACAGGATGAGGCCCCCACCAGTGAACTCCATCCGCTGCAGAGGGAAGAAAGAGAAAGTGGGTAACTGTGGGAACCCCAGTATCCAGGCCAGGGGGAACCCTGCCACCAGGCAAAGTAGGGTGGGGAGACCTTGACATCTGGGCATACCTGTGGGGGGGCAACGAAGGCCAGCCAGTCAGAGGGGCGGGTGGGCAGCAGACCCATGGCTTGGCACTTGTAGAGAGCCAGTGCCAGTCCCAGTCCATTGCCCACCAGGAACACCAGACCCTGCAGTGCCCTCCGGCTTGAGCTCTCCAGTGCCTTCAGTGCTGCAGGGGTGACAGGGAGAGATAGGGAAGATGGGGGACTTGTCCCCACTGGGGACCAGGGGTAATGACAAGTGGGGAGTCACAGGGGAGGGGGGGTCATTGGGTGGATTGCACAGGGGTGGCTGTTGGGGAACACCAAGAATGACCAACGTGGCTGCAACTGTCGGGGAAAGCATGGTTGTAAAATGACATTGGGGTGACTACTGGGGGATGCATAGGATGGGGGCAACTGTTCAAGGACATGTGGAGAAACTGATGAGGGGTGATATCATAGGAATGACTGCTGGGGGACCCGTGGGGGTAAGTGGCACAGGGCCAACTGTTGCAGTGGGACAGGTCTGGGTTAGAAGGGACCTAAAAGTTCTTCCAGTTCCAATCCCCTGCCAAAGGCAGGGACACCTTCCACTAGACCAAGTTGCTCCAAGCCCTGTCTAACCTGGCCTTGAACACTGCCAGTGATGGGGCAGCCACAGCTTCTCTGGGCAACCTGTGCCAGGGCCTCAGCACCCTCACAGGGAAGAACTTCTGCCTAACATCTAATCTAAATCTCTTCTCTGTCACTTTAAAGCCATTCCCCCTTGTCCTGTAATGACATGCCCTTATAAAAAGCCCTGTCCAGGTTTCAATGTCCCACATATGTGGGGCAGGGGCTGTTGCAGGTACAAGTGTTGCAGGATATGTGGGGATGATTTTTGCAGGGAGAGATGTAGGGCAGGGGACCACAGCAGGTACGTGGGGCAAGTGTGGTGTGGCAGGAGCTGGCTGTGTGGGGACACCCAGGGAACTGTCACCCACACGGGGCTGTACTCACTGGCAGAGAGGGACATGAGGGCCTGCAGTGGGCGCCAGCCCATCATACAAACCATCATGGCAGGAAAGATGGAGATGGTGTTGCCGGCCATATACATAATGAACAGGTTCATGGGGATCTGCTTTAGCGGTGCCAGTGCCACATCCCAGCAGCGCTGCAGGGAAAGAGAGAGCACAGACATCCGTGATGCGGGCAGGACAGCTCTCTTACGGCACCTGGGCATGCGGGACGCGAACTACCCGCCACGGGACACCCAAACGTCCGGCGGGTGTCCCTCCTTCTCTCCTCCCCCCCCCGGCTACCTTCTCCATGAGGATTTTGTCGCTCTCGTGGACGCCTCCCTCCCCTAGCTGCCGCTCGGCGAACCCCAGCGGCCCACGGCCCTCTGCGGCTCCGCGGGGCCTGTATGGGGATAGAAAGGAGCGGATGAGAACAGGGAGACCCCTGGACCTCACCAAATCCGTGTCGTGTCGTCGTCCCCCACCCCTCACCGCCCCCGGTCCAGGCCTCACCGCCCCCCCGGCGCCGCTGCCAGCTCCAACGACCACTTAAAGCGCCGGCCCCGCACCGCAGCCGCCGCCGCCGCCATCTTGAGAGTGCTCGACCGGCAACGAGGGGTGTGTGTCACGTGAGGGGTCACGTGAGGGGTCACGTGAGGAAACCGCGGTGGCGCCGCTCCTCCCGCGCAGCGATTCGTCCGCGGTCTCGGCCCTGGCAACCGCCGGCAGCGCCGCGGGGTGCGCGGCTTCGTTTGTAGCCCTCTCGTGCCTGCGGGCTAGCACGTCACGTCAAGACTGCCTTATGCCTGCTTGTATCCACTGCTCTGTCTTTATTCCTTGTAATTTCTTGCACTCTTTGGAGCTCTCGGGTTTTGCATTTTCTGTCTCCGTTTTGGTTCATTCGGTTCCCTCGGCCTGTTTTTCCATTCACTCACTCTTCTCCTGCCATTTGGACTTTGCGGAATTTCGTTGCTATGTTGCTTTTATCACGCTCTATATTTAATTTGTGTCCTGTTGGTCGTGTATTTTGTTTTTCCTGTTTTAACGTGGTGGTTATTTTTTTGTGTGTGTGTGTCTACTTTATGTAGTTTCCTGTCTCTATTTTTTAATCTTTTCCTTTCTAAATCCCCATCACTTTAAAAATTTGCTGTTTCCATTTAATTTTCTGCCCTTATTTTTATGTTTTTCCTTTATTTTCGTAGTCCCCATTGATTTTAATATTTTCTGTGTTTCCTTTTATCCAGTCCACTGTCTGTATTTTTAAACTTTTTTCTTGTATGTCCTTTACCTTTGGTTTTCCAATTTTCTTTCTTTCTTTGTGTTTTACTGCACTGGGTTCTTACTCAATTTCTTTTCCTTTCCTTTCTTAATCCTTTTTTTTGAGCGCCATTTCTATGTCTGCTTTTATCCTGTTCACTGTTTTTGTTTCTTGTCTTTCCTTAGTGCTGTTGCTTTTTGAATTGTCTTTCCATGTCTGCTTTTATCAAGCTCTAATCCCTGTTTTTTACTTCTTTTTGTCTGTTGTGTACCGTGTTGGTTTTTAAATTTGCTTTTTTGGTCTCTGCATTAGTTCACTGTCCATATTTTTAGTTTTTTTTCCTTTGTCAACCTAATGATATTGCTTTAATTTAGAAATATATATACTTTTATTCACTCCTGTTTCTATTTTGAATCATTTGCTGTCTCTCATGGAATGCATAGCTTTTTTAATTTTCTTTCTTTTTCTGATTTTATCTAGTTATTATGGCAACATAGGGGTGAATTATTTTTGGCCTGGTGGGGCCATCACACCTCAGGCCGTCAAGACAGAGATGGAACATACAGACGGGCTTGTAATCAAGGGGTGGACTTGACCATGGACACTACTGCCCAGGTTATTAATGAATGTGAAACGTGCATTTAAGCTCAAGTCTGATAGAAAGAAAGAAACCAAACCCACACCCCCATTCTTTTACTTGTCAAAAAACATCTTATGCTCAAGAAGCAGCATATGAAATTGCATCTGTGTAAACATAACCATTAAGGTTTTGGTACTTTGAAGCTTTACAGAAACCCCAATTAAAAAGTAGACTGAACAAACTATTAGAAAAAGAAAGAAAAGTGATACCAAATTTCCAAGGCTGTCAAGTAGAAATTTTTACCACCAGATGGATGCTACAAAGAATGTAATTAAATATCTTAAGAAAAAAGATCTGAATCAATCTTCTGAAATGGAAACTTAAAACCCAACCAGCACCTATTTAGATAGGTGATGTGGAGTTAAAATAGTAGTATGGTTTATGATATGCATGCAAATGCAGGTCACCTAGCTACCCTGGATTAGGAGGAGGCCGAGGTTCTCAATGAATTCTTTGCCTCAGTCTTCACCAGCAAATGCTCTGACCACACCACCCAAGTCTTGGAAGGCAGATGCAGGGACTGTGAGAATGAAGACCCTGGGCCCACTGTAGGAGAGGATCTGGTTCGAGATCATCTTAAGAACCTGAATGTGCACAAGTCCATGGGACCTGATGAAATCCATCTGCGGGTCCTGTAGGAGCTGGCAAATGAAGTTGCTAAGCCACTGCCCATCATATTTCAAAATCATGGCAGTCAGGTGAAGTTCCCAACAGCTGGAAAAAGGGAAATATAACCCCCATTTTCAAGAAGGGGAAAATGGATGAGCCGGGGAACTACAGACCAGTCAGCCTCACCTCTGTGCCTGGTGAAATCTTGGAGCAGGTTATCCTGGAAGCCATGCTGAGGCACATGAAAAACAACAAGGTGGTTGGTGACAGCCAGCATGGCTTCACTAAGGGGAAGTCCTGCCTGACCAATCCGGTGGCCTTCTGTGATGGGGCTACAGAACTGATGGACAGGGATAGAGCAGTTGATGTCACCTACCTGGACTTGTGCAAAGTATTTGATGTTGACCCACACGACATCCTTGTCTCTAAACGGCAGACAAAAATTTGATGGATGGACCACTCAGTGGATAATGAATTAGTTGGATGGCCGCATGCAGAGTTGTGGTCAAAGGCTCAATGTCCAGCTGGAGACTGGTAACAAGCAAGTCCAGAGGAGGTCCACAAGGATGGTAAGGGGGCTAGAGCACCTCCCATTCAATGACAGCCTGAGAAAGCTGGGACTGTTCAGGCTGGAGAAGAGAAGGCTGCATGGAGACCTCATAGCAGCCCTCCACTATCTGAAGGGGACCTACAAGGAGGCCGGAGAGGGACTCTTCATCAGGGACTGTAGTGATAGAACAAGGGGCAATGGGTTTAAGCTTAAACAGGGGAAGTTCAGGTTAGATCTAAGGAAGTTCCTTACTGTAAAGGTGGTGAGGCACTGGTACAAGTTCTTCAAAGAGGTAAAAGCTCCATTCCTGGTAGTGTTCAAGAACAGGTTGGACAGAGCCTTGGGCAATGGTCTTGTGTGAGGTGTCCCTGACCATAGCAGGGGGGTTGGAACTAGATGATCTTAAAGTCTTTCCCAACCCTAACCACTTTATGAGCCTATAATTAATTACTTCTGTGCCTTAATATCTTGACTGTAGCAGACAATTGAATTAATAAAGCAATTGAAATGTTAGGGAAGTCAGGTAGCTATCTTTGGTATTCAGTGTCTTTAAATACTAGGGCAGGAAGCACTTCTATGAGGAAGAACTTGTGCAATTACAAGTTGCGAAGACTCCAAGGTTCAATACATCTCAGGTTTGCTTTTACAGACAGTTTGCTTATCCACAAGCTGTCCACATAGCACAATTAGTTGAATCCTGGGCTGAATTTTTGCAGTTCATTGATGCACTAGATTCCTAAAGAATCTCCCCACTTCTGCCAAACAGACACTGTCCCTAACTCCAAAATCTGTCATAGGGTCCACCTCCCTGGACTGCTTATTTTTGCTGTGTGCTAACTAGCTGTAAAGGCAGATGTTTGGGTTCATTCCTATTGCTTCTTTGCTACACACACTGACATATAGGGGAGAAAGTGTTTGATCAGGATCACAGAATCATGGAATTGTTAGGGTTGGAAAGGACCTTAACACCATCTTCTTCCAACCTGCCTGCAGGAGGGGGTTGTGAGGTAGGGATGCCTCACACTAGACCATGTCATCCAAGGCCCCATCCAACTTAGCCTTGAACATTTCCAGGGACGGGGCAGCCACAACTTCCTTGGGCAACCTGTGCCAGTGATGTTGGTGATGTGCTGAAGCAAAGACTGTTCTGATTTCTGCCAAAGGGACAAAGATGCCCTTGCTCCCCAGGACTCTCAAATTAAAAAACGCAGTACAACTGATTTATTAAAAAAAAAAAAAAAAAATTATTGTTGGCAATTGCTGTAGTTGAATTATCTCAGCAGTACTACTGATACAATTTCAATTACAGTCAACAGTTTCAACCAGAATCACAAAACAAAATCCCCCAATCAAAATCACAGTAACCATAATAAGGTTTATTAGCTTCCAGAAAAGCATTTGGTTATGATTACTGGTTATTAGCATAATTCTTTCAACTGCAGACATTGAGTTTTCTCATGTTCTATCGGAGCTTTAATGAATTATTCCCAGAAACAAGCGGCATCCAAGCTTGACTTAATGTTTTGCATATTTTCTCGACGTTGCTTGGTATAAATATTTGCCTCTCCTTTTTGCAACCGCTGCCTCAGAGCAGACTTTTGCTGTTTGGTCAGTTGACGTTTTATCTTCTGTTTCACCAGTTCCTACAAATAAACAAACAATTAAGTATCAGAACTTTCTGAAGATCATTTAGGACTAAGACATGACACAATGATAGTGCATTTTCAGTATCAACAGGTGAAAAAGGCCAAATTAAATCTTGAGTCAAGGATCTAATTTTACATTAAATAGTATTAATCGTGGCTAGCAAGAGAAGTGAATGAACTGATTATATGTTAGTACATTAACATACATTAACCTCTTATTGGATAAATGAGAGTTGTTAATGCTGATACAGAGCTTTGGTAAAGCACCAAAGACCAATATATGAAGGAAAGATCTGGAAATCATTCCCCATAAACAATTACAGAAGTATCAGTCCTGTTTTTTTGTGGGCATGGAAATGCAAACCAGAGAGGTACATGGTAATAGTCTTCTTTAAAGATAATTAATGCCGGAGAACATTTTTACACACAGGTACTAACAGCTATGTTCATTTTAACATGGTCTGATAGTAAACTAGATAGTAACATAACAACAACAGTACTTACTGCTGGTATGGTTGAGCAGCTCCCAGCACTTCTTACTGATGTGATACTTTTAGTCCTTGTTCTGTGCTCAGCAATGGAAGTGATACTCTCTTCATTTCTAAACAACATAAATAAATTATTTATTCCACTAGCAAGATAAACGTCCTTTGCCTTTATGAGCACAATTTAAGTCTTAACTTTTTGAGATGTAATCTGAGAACTCCCAATAGAACATGCAAATACTACAATTACATTTTAAATATTAAGACTAGTTCTTCAAAACAGACATTATATAAAAGGAAGAATTAGTATCAATCAACAGGTTACCTATCGTGAAACCAATAGGAAAGATACTCACTGCAATTTTTTCTAAATAAACTGAATTATTAGTCTTCAGTTTAAACAAGGGTAGCCAAAGAGTAGTCCTTTTTGAGCTACTTGAAAGATTAACATTTACTGGGGAGAGAGGAGGAACCACATTCCTAGATACTAAATATGAATCTTTACCTGTAATGCCTGAATTTCTCGTTTAACATTGACAAGTCAACCAGATCAGGGCATCTGTCTTCATCTTCCTTATCATCAGAGCACCCTCTTTCACCTGTCTTACTTTTTACTTCAGCAGCATTTTCAGTTTCGCTTTTTCCCTTAAAAAAAGTGACTGCAGAACTCTCTGCACTTTCATTGGACTTCCAAAGCATGGTTTGCTCTTCAGCTTTTTCTAAGGCTGAACTTAACTTTGACATATCCAGCCTTTGTGTATTTTCACTACTTTCAGTTGTGTCAGCCTCTTCATTGTTATACAAGTAGTCAGAGGTTCTGCTTCCAGAGAAATCACCCACTTCAGACATGAAGTCTGCATTATTTTCTTTATCTTTGCTGAAGAAGTTGAGCTTATTCTCAGCATCTTCTACAAATTCTGATGCCTCTGTTGTATTATCATCCTCATCAGAACTTTGTGGGTAAAGCAGTTCACCATCTTCCTGTACTTCTTTTGTATAACCGCTGGCAGCAATCTCTCTGTCAAGGGAACACTCTCTCCTGTGAAAGAAGTATGTTTTCTTTTAATAAGCTGATTCATCAAGATACCAATATGCTACATTTTGGATTAAAATTACTAATCAAGCTAGACTGTAATTACACATACTACTAACAAAGAGGGTGTACTCTGTTGAAACATACAGAACATCAGATGATAGCGCTAAGCGTTACTTAGGTAAAGTATTAACAGAATGTGACCTGAGAGAAACAAACAGAAAATTACTCCATCTTCAAAACCAGCATTTATTTATTTATTTATAGGAAATTATGTTAGCAGGAATAAATCTGGCTTTAGGTTCAGATTAAGTACACAGAAGAATAAAGGACACACAGAGACTGATTCAAGTGTGGTACCACGTTGAAAAAAGTGCACAGAATGAAATAAAACCCCTTTAATTCCAACAGTTTCAGAAAATTATTTTTCAAAAGGGACAAAAGACATTAGGATGAAACTTCGAACATAATAATGTTTGACAAGGGAATCACTATTTACTAGCATTTTAAAAATAAATTTAAAATTGAAACCGAAGTTAACCCTCCAAATACTGGAAGTGTTAAATAGCTTTGAGAAATGGGGGAAACTGATTCTGCATCACTGGTAACATTTCCCAGATCCTTTACCATTTGGATCAAGCTTTTGGCTTGATCTTTCTTCCTTAGCTGCAGAAGGAAAGACAAAGGAGGCAGTAGCTAATTTTAAAGCATGCCCTGGCTTTCTGGAAACTACTTACAGTAACTCTGGTTGAAGAAAACACAACAGGAATGACAAAAAAATAATTCAAAAATGCACAGTTGGGCATATTTTTTTTCTTAAGTTTCTTCCACAGGCATCCCACAGAGACACATTTTTCTCATAAAACCAATACAAATAGGAAAACTCAAATTAATCTGAAAGTTTATACCTGACATCTTTGAATTCTGGGAAGACCTCACTCTCATAGTTGAAGCGTTTCTTAAAGAACTCCTTAATACAGTTCACATCTCTGTCAAAATACCTGAAAAGATAAAAATACAGAATTGTACAAGCACAAAATCAAGGTAATGAAGTCTACTGCAATGACGAACTTTTACTGTGTATTTCTCACCTTTTACTGAGTTCATTTGAAAATTATTTCTGTTAGTGATCCCAAGACAAAAGGATAGTGCAAAAAACTGCATGCAGTTTATTTCTAAGCTTTTCTTAATTGAAAAACATCATTCTGTCTGCAAAGGAGTGAATTACGTATTTATCCTAAAGAGACATTTCTACTCATTCATAAATCAAACTGTGTTTGGAATGTTACTCGTGCTGCATGACAGCAATGGTAGAAACAGCATCAGAGACAGGTATATGGAAACAAATCATGGTTGCCTATTTACTGTCACAAGCACTTGTCAGATTTACTTAGAAAACATCTTTAAATTTGGACCTACCATTCAGCATTTGTATGTGATGTTGATATCATCTGAGGGAAATCAATCATAGTGACATGGTCATCATTATCCAGTATGAGATTAAATTCATTGAAATCGCCATGAATCAAACCGTGATTGGCAAGTTTTACAATCAGATCCATTAAGTCACTGTAGACAGAGGCAGGATCTTCCATGTGGTGCACCTGGCACCTGAAAAGTTAAATAAAATACTGTGAACCTTGAAAAACTTAATTTTAAAATATTGATAAAGTATATGAAATACATCTGACAGAATTCTAGGGTAACTCAAGTTAAAAAGTTGGGTCTCTAGTCTAAGAAGCTCCTCAAAAGCTGAATCACCTGTGAGATCAGATCAGATTGCTCAGGGCTTTGTCTAGTTGCAGTCTGAAAAATTCCAGGAATGGAGACTGTGCAACCTCCCCAAGCACAATGTGGCACTGCCTTACCCTCTGCAAGGGGAGAAAATGTCTATCCAGACTAAATCTCATTTCAGCTTATGCTCATTGTCTCCCCTCTCAGGCACTACTGTCATGATGCATTATTTAAATAATGGATCCATAAATGTTTATGTCTTCTGTTTCAGGTACCATCTTATGGTCTCAGTAGAAAATAGGTATTGTATCGAAATTCAAAGCTTCCATGAAATTTTGTTTTGCAAAAAGGTATTTTTTAGACCAAGTTATAGGAAAAAATAAAAAATAGAAAAAGCTGAAAGCACTGCTGAACATATACCTGAGAAAGCAAAGTGCCTTCAGTGTAACATGTCTTCAGAAACAAACCAAGTAAAATGGCAGTTCTCTTGTTGCACCACAAACTGTCAGCATTTACAGTTATTGTGAAATATTTTGATCTAAATGCAGCACTACAATATTATAAGAATGGATCATTTGTACAGTACAAAGCATGAACAATGGAAATCTAGCAGCTCTTTAAGAGGCTTCTGTTGAACCCTTTCATGTTTGTGTCAAAATTGGTGACACTTCTCACAGACACAGGTCTGTATTATAACCTGTCCCACTTGCTCTCTGATACCTTATGAGATAGGAATCTCAGGTCCCAGTGACCAGGGGGAAGGGCTGGAGTAAGGAAGATATACCCTTAGAGTTCACTAAATACTTCTGCAATTGGAACATACAAGTCCATGGACCCTGATGCTTGTACACCTGAGCTTTAAGGAAGCTGGCAGGTGGCACTGCAAGGCTGTTCTTGATAATCATTGATCAATTATGGCAACTGGGAGAAGCATCTGAAGACTGGAGAAAGGCAAATGACACTGATGTTCAAGAAGGGCAAGAAAAAGGACTCAGCAAACTACAGGCTGGTCAGCCTCACCTTGACTGTGAAGGTGAAGGAACACTAACACTGGGAACCACTGTCAGGCACATTAAGGACAAGAAATCATCCATAATAGTCAACCACATGAATTTCTGTGATGAAGTGACTGGCCTGCTAGATGGCATGGACTGCAGTGAACATTATCTACCTGGACTTTAGTAAGGCCTTTACAGTGCCTCACATATGATCCTCATAGAAAAGCTGCTGATGTACAGTCTAGATATGCAGTGAGGTAGACTGAAAACTGTTTGAAAGTCTGGGCACAAAGTCTGCTTGGAGACCAGGGACTCACAGTGTGTCCCAGCAGCTGAAAATGGTTTTAGTCCCCACTTAACTTCTTCATTAATAAGCTGGATGATTGGGCAGAGTTTGCAGGCATCACCAAACTGGGTTTGGCTGATATGCCAGAGGATTGTGCTGCCATCCAGAGGGACCCCAACAGGCTCAAGAAATGGGCCAGCATGAACCTCATGAAGTTCAATGATCAGTGCAAACTCCTGCACATAGGAACAACCTCATGCACCAATGACACTGTGTATCACTCAGCTGGAAAGGAGTTGGCATAAAAGGACTTGGGAGTCCTTGGTGGACACCATGTTGAGTATGAGTCAGCAATGTGCCCTTGCTGCAAAGGTGGCTGATGGTATCCTTGACTACATTAGACAAACCATTGCAGCAAGTCGAGGGAGGTGATGCTTCCTCTTTATTCACTGGTGAGGGCACACCTGGAGCACTGCATCCAGTGCTGGGCTCCCCAGTACAAAAGAGACATTGACACATTGGAGAGACCAACTAAAAGCCACAAGGATGATTAAGGGACTGGAGAGTCTCTCCTGTGTGAAAAGGCTGACAGCTGGGACTATTCAGCCTGGAGAAGACTCAGGGGGATCTAATCAATGTATATAAACACCTGAAGGGAGTGTGTAAAGAGGACAAAACCAAGCTTTCTTCAGTGATGCCCAGTGACAGAACAAGAGCAATGGGCGCACACTGAAACACAGGAGAATCTGTACAAACATAGGAAACACTTGGGTGACTGAACACTGGCACAGGATGCCCAAACAAGTTGTGGAGCCTTCCTCCTTAATGATACTCAAGAGTCACCTGGGCATGGTCGTTGACAACCAGCTCTGCGGTGGCCCTGCTCAAGCAGCGAGGTTGGACTACATGACCTCCAGAGGTCCCTTCCAACCTCAAACACTCTCTGGTTCTTGAGGTGTGAAATAAATAGGTAGGCTAGGAAAAAATGAGATCCATTTGCCAGAACTTTGAATAAGGTTGTACTTGTCAAAGACAGCATAACAACTGTTTACCAAGGTCACCAACTCTGCACTAGTTTTTCAACACAGGCAACGGACAATAGAAAAACTGGCAACCAGCTGTAATCCTTCCATTTTTTTTTGAGATTATTTTATGTCGGTGTATTTGAAATAATTCTCATCCAATCCTTATATCCAAGTTAGAATCACGAAACAGGAAAAGCATGGTAAACTTCCATTGCAGATGTCAACACGGAACTTGAAGTGCTCAATGTATATGATGAATGTGGAATTATTTAAAAAATGAAGGTGGGGAGAAAATATAATAAAGTCTCTCCCATGTTACTCTTCAACTGTTATACTTTGGGATTAATTTCCTTTTGATTAAAATGTCCGCTTTAGGTCTTGATTACTATACAAGAGCATGGATTTGTTAGTTCTAGAATTACACTTTAAGCCTCTGAATAAGTACCTAAGTTATTCTACATTTCATCAACTATATAGGCCTTTTGCATTCTGGTTTGCAAACAAAAAAAACTATCCCTTTACGCTCAAACATCAAAGATATTTAATTTTCCTAGATGTTGAACAACTCAAGCAAAGTAATCTTTTTTGGAGGAGCAGAACCAGATTATACATAAACAGAGCAGAAGCTCTAAACCAGTAAGTTATAACCTTACCTGAATTACCAGAGCAAGGATCACAAACTGGAGCTCAGAACTTAAAAGATACTATATTCAGTATTGTACATATAAAATAACATATAGAATACGTGGTTTCTGTGTAGGAAACAGTTGGAATACTAACCTGTGTCATGCTACTCTTTTACTGTATTCCTTAAAAAATTAGTAAATTTCACTAGT
This sequence comes from Myiopsitta monachus, assembly GCA_017639245.1. Lineage (NCBI taxonomy): Eukaryota > Metazoa > Chordata > Aves > Psittaciformes > Psittacidae > Myiopsitta > Myiopsitta monachus. The sequence goes on from CM029941.1 coordinate 81,402,396, forward strand.
TTCTTTGGAGTAAGAAAAAAACCAGTTTCTCTTAAAAAAAGATAAGAGAAGAAAGACTACAAGTTAAGTAGAATGCTAGTAAACATGGGTTAGAGAACATTATTCTGCATGGTGGAGTCAGAATTCACTCACATGACAATGAAAAAACCTAACCCTGTTCTGACCCTGTTACTTTATTGAACCTAACACTGTTAGGATTTAATAAGACAGAGAATTCAAGCTTCAGTACTTACAAAGGATAGCCATCAATAAGTTCCATAACAACTGCATGCCTGTTGTAGTCTATGGGTTTTGGAACAGGAAAATCTCTGTCATGTAAAGCCTGGAAAGAGACAACACATTGAAAAATTAAAAATTTAAGAAAACATTATATATATTGACAAACGTCCACCTAAGATTAATGTTACTGTGGAGGCAGCATACATTACTCAAATGCTAACTGGATACATCATGACACACTTAAGAAGGAAGACTCTGTAACAGCCATTTCAGCTTTTGCAGAAAAAAAAGAAATCCTAAGTTTAGACACTAAATGTGCTTATTAAGAGAAACAAGAAAATATATCTAAATCTGTTGAACAGGACAAAAGGAGGAGAGAAAACTAGATTTTTATAAATAATCATAATAAATAATTTTTCACTATTAAATTTCAATCACTGTAGAATACCTGTATTTTTTTTAAAGCTGGTAAAAAAAATTGGAGTAGCAGCATATGCTTGGAAATGCTATCTTTTCCTACAATATAGAACAAAGCATGCCTTTTCAGATCAGAACACCTGTCTAGATTGAAAGATTTTCCACAACAGCACAGGAACAACTGTAAACATGGGAAATAAGGGGGAAGAAAAAAAAAAAAAAAGACAGCTGAACAAAAAACTCCCAATAATTCTGCCAAATAACTGTAAATTTCCTTACTTTTTAAGGTGTTTTTGTAAGCTTATGCAATAAATTTTAAAGGAAAAACAGCAGAACTTGTGATACATAAATTGTCTATCCCTAAGTAACAATTGTTGAAACTTCTTCATGACAACTGCTTCTGTCCCACAGGACTATAGTGGCAGGACAAGGGGTAACGGGTTCAAACTTAAACATAAGTTTAGATTAGATATAAGGAAGAAGTTCTTTACTGTGAGGGTGGTGAGCCACTGGAATGGGTTGCTCAAGGAAGCTGTGAATGCTCCATCCCTGGCAGTGCTCAAAGCCAGGTTGGACAGTCCTGGGCAACATGGTTTAGTGCAAGGTGTCCCTGCCCATGGCAGGGGGGGTTGGAACTAGATGATCTTAAGGCCCTTTCCAACCCTAACTATTCTATGATTCTACGATTTCTATGACAAACCTTCATTTTGTCATTGGAAAGTATAAAAGACATAAAGCACTGAAATTCTGAAACATATACTTTAAGTCCATGAGGGACAAAATAAAAAAGTGTAAGTCTTACAAGCACTGCAAATATAAACTGATCAAAAGACAGTTAGAAAAGTATCTTCCAGTCTATTACACCACTCTTGATATTGTGTGAGTGGTCACCTACCTTCATATAGGCAAACTCCTTCATTGCTGCTAGCCGGGATAAATACAGCCATGACATTTTATGTCTGTGCTTGTGGTAGTCACGTTTATTTTTCAGACTGCGAAAGGAAGTTCTTCCAAGCCTATGTAATTTCAATGCAAGCTGTTGTTCCTCTTCATTTGCAACAATATAAATATCTGCAAGGCACATAATGACAGATCTAAGAAATAAATGATATCCAACAAGCTAGTATCTGATTTAAAAAGTGCAGCGATAGCTTGCTACGTCACTTCCCACAATTACTATTTCTGGCATAGTCAGTTCTGCTACAGTTAGTAAAGACAGCTACACGGTACCCTATTAGAACTATCGATGTGATCTGAAACATCTTATATAGCAGTAGATTTTACCGTTCCTATACTCATTAATATCCCCAGGCTATCTGCACAGCAAATAACAAATATAAGCAGTCCTTGAGAGAAATTTACAACAGAAACTGCTGTTCTTAATCACACTATGGAAGAGCTACCTTCCTTCTATTGAGTTGACAACAACCCAAGGGACCAGCCTCTGAATTTAAACATAGTTAACAAATACCCTATGTTTTATTTCTACCATTTGTCCCAAATAATCACCTTCTCATTCTTCAATTATGCAAGTTATGTGCTCTACCAAATAACCATCAACATGAACATAAGATGAACCAATAAAGTACTGCAGCAGTTTTAACATAGTAAAGTAAAACAGACTCAAGTGGGATGAAAAAGATTAATTATCTTTTCGTTAAAATGGCCCAAAACTCTTCACAAACCATGAGATTATCATGACTTAAACCCAACCAGCAACTAAGCACCAGGCAGCACCTTGCTCACCCCTCTCTTTCCTCTCCCCAGGCAGGATGGGGAGAAGAATATAAAACCAGTGGTTGAGATAAAAACAGCTTAATAATTGAAATACGGTAAAATACAATATTAATACTACTAGTAGTAATAATAAGGGAAATAACAAGGAGAGATATATCAAACTAAAAGGCAAAAAAACCCAAACCAAAACAAAAACAAACCCCAGTGAACACAAGTGATGCCCAATACAATTGCTTACTATCTACTGACCCAAGCAGTGATCGCTCCCCCTTCCAGGTAACCCCCCCAATTTCTATACCAAGCATGACATGCCCTGGTATGGAACACCCCTTTGGCTAGTTTGGGTCAGGTGCCCTGTCTCTGCTCCCTCCCGGCTTCTTGTGCCCCTTCTCACTGGCAGAGCATGACAGGCTGAAAAGTCCTTGATCAGGGTAAAAGCTACTGAGCAACTAAGTCATTGGTGTGTTATCAGCACTGTTCTCAGACTAAAGCAAAAACACATCACTGTACCAGCTACTGGGGAAAAAAAATACTTCTATCCCAGCCAATCCAGGACAAACAGCATCTGCACACGAAGTACCTTTTACAGGATGAACTAAGAATCAGACAAAATGGTCGAAGCAGAACAACATTCTTGTGAAGAAATACTCAAATGCAGCCAGAAGCCTCACACAGCACTTCAACTAGTGAACCACAAATCTTGGTGTCTGACAGATTAACTGATGTGACTCTTCAGAGTAAAACTTACCTAGTTTCTAGCAAAATATATGCAACAATACAGGTGTGTTTACTTAGAAACTTATATTTTTTAAATTACCTGATTCTTTGCCAACACCCATCTGGTTTCCAATAGAATTTATGACTTGTCGAGAAGAGAGAGTTTTCAAAGCAAGGTAATCATATCCTGCATTAGTTAGCCGATAACCCTGGACAGCTTGGTAAGAATAAAATACAACACATTTAATTTCTCATTATGTATACATTACAATTAAAGTAAGTCTCAATTTAGCCTTCTTTAGCTTACAGTGCACTACACCCAAGTAATGTTTCACCCATAGGCTAACCTCAGTCCACTCTGACAGAATAGTAAAAATGTTTTAAGTTCCAGCAGGTTTATGAAAATTGACAAATGGGCAAAAGGCAAACATGATATCAACCCCTCTCTAATAGAGGCAATGGTAGTATTTTAAATAGCCTGGGAAAACCCAAGGAGCATTTTGGAAGATATGCATGTAAAAGAAACAGCAAGGATCTGGGATTTGGGTTCATTACTGTGCACATCTGAACATTGTCTTAACTGATGATTCTTCTATTTTTCATGACTTTGCAAAAAATAAAGTTAACGGTTCATCTTTTTCTGTCTGTCATGCTTACAGGCATAAGCAGCTCAGCAGACAGCTACAACATCTGGTGCTGCACAAATCCATTTTTCCAGGATAGGTACAGAAGGTAAGGCTAGTAAGTGCTCTGGATGCCCATACATACCAAGCTGTAGTTCTTCCGCAATTACCACTGTGAGACATTGGGGACAGAACAAGAGAGGGAACCCAATACAAAATTCAAACTCACTTTTAGTTCGTTCATAAGCTAGAAGTTTGTGTTTCACCAATTCTCTCAAAATTTTATTGCAGCCACCATGTTTAAGGCTGGCAATGGAAGCAATTAAGCTAGCAGGAACTATTTCATGGTTTTTCATGCCCATTTCCACCTAAAAGAATAAATAAAAATAGATTTGTTAGATCCTGTGTTCAACAACGGAATAATAACAGAACCCACTTGAGACTAAAATAGTTTTTCACGGATAATTGTTACTTTTTTAAACACTTGACCAAACCTTTAATATGCACTACTACTGCCCTTGATATCCTTCAAATAATTCAGCCTTGAAATTTATAAAGTATTGGAAAGAAAATTAATAGCTTATTAGATTTCAGTCTCAGGAGTTTTACATTTCTGAAATGAGACTTTTCCCATACTTACAATCATGGCTCAGTTTGCCTTTCCACTAATACTTCTGCTGTCAGTAGAGTCTGGCAGGCCAATTGGCGCAGCCTGCACTTACCATGCAACTAGACAAGGCAGCATGCTGCACGCTGGTAAACTTTTGCTCGCTCCTCCTTAGATAAGGTGCCAAAAGCAATCAGCACGCATGGAGAAAATGGTGACAACACCTTGTACCACCTGGGCAGCCCCAGTGTTAATAATCCCTTCACGGCGGCCAAAGGAAGGAAAGACCAGCACGATCTCACCGGGCCCTCCTCACTGGGAAACGCCAAACCGGACCCTTGGCAAAGCAGCGAGAGTCATTCCCCTGCAGCCTTTCTTCCGCTGCCGTCTGCGTCCTCCATCAGCGCACAAAGCCCGCCCAACCCTGCTTAACTAACTAGCCATGCGGAACTCCGTGAGCAGGACTGGACCAGGCCTCATCTCCCTCCCGCCTCCCCGGCCAGGCCTCCCCGCAGACTCACCGCTGTCAGCACTCTGAAGTGCTCCCTGGAAAGGTACCGGAGCATCACCACGTTCAGCTTCCCCATGACCGCTGACAGCCGGTACACGTTAGCAGCACGAAGAGCCCACTCTCCCCGAAAGGCACACCCCAAGCCCCGCCGCCGGGAGGAAACCACCTCACCACTGAAGCGCATGCGCAAACAGTTCGACGCGGCGCGGCGAGCACCGCCCAAGCGGAGGTGCATGAGTCCTGGCAGCTGTGTTTGAAGTCTGAGGGGCAGCGGGGCCGGGGGTGAGTGTCGGAGCTGGTGAAGGGGCTGGAGCAAACGTGTGATGAGGAACAGACAGAGGAACTGATGTTGTTTAGACTGGAGAAGAGAAGGCTCGGGGGGGACCTTATCGCTCTCTACAGCTACCTGAAAGGAGGATAGGGTCCGGAGGTGGTTGGTCTCTTCGCTCAAGGAACACGCAGTAGGATAAGAGATAATGGCCTGAAGTTGTGCCAGGGGAGGTTTAGACTGGGTATTAGAAAAGACTTCTTCACCAGAAGGGTGTTCAGGCATTGGAACAGGCTGCCCAGGGAACTGGTGATGGGACCACCCCTGACGTGTTCAAAATCCGTGTATAAGAGGCCCTTAAGTAACATGGTTTAGTGGCCTTGGCAGTGTGGGGTAAATAAGTTGGACCTGATGGTTGAGAGGGTCTTTTCCAACCTATGTGATTCTGTGATGTATTGGCTAGATAATGTATGTCGGTAATGCGCCTGACTTTAATGTGTTAGTTTTTTTGTTGTTTTGGGGTGTTGTTTTTTTGATTTTTTTTTTTTTTTTTTTGGGAGGGGGGTTGTTGGTGGGTTTTCTGTTTGGGTTTTTTTTTTTTTTTCTTTTTGGAGGAGGGACTCTGTGTGTTCTTGTTTAGGGTGGGTTTTTTTTAATTAATACTTATTTCATCCATGTTCTCGCAATGGTATATTCTGATTTATTGTCTGGAATCTCTTCTGCAAGGTTTGCTGGGAAGCCTTAAAAGATGTGATGGGTCTATAGCATCTTTGTGCTAGAAACACCAGGAGCATGTGACTGTAAGATGAATTTCCAAATGAGGTATCTCAAGGCAAAAAAATGAAGACCTTAATCCACTGTACAGTTACTTAATTAGGAGACGAGCTGTTAGTTAAGAGACTGAATATACCTCTGTAATGCTAATACTTCTTTCCAGAACTTCATTTTCATTGCCCTTAACAAGGAATAGTAACTTTAAAGATTTCCCTCCAGTCTGTCTCTAGTATGAGCTACTGCTACTGTCCTTCAGATACTTTGCATATTCGTAACATAGAATCACTTCTTTACAGCACAAATACATTCTGAACTTACAAGGAGGTCTCTAGAAAGTTTAACATGTAAACTGAGATGTTAAATTCCCAGCACAAATAGTTAAAATAATTGAATCTTTCTTAAAAATTGCTTGTGAGCTTAAAATTATAGCCATAAAAAAAAATGTTCTCTAGAAGTCTGCACTCATTTGACAAAGTTAATGAGGGCTGTAAAAATATGGTTATTTTTGACTGGTCAGTGTACTTCTAAGGTCATATTGCCTTTATCATGGAGGATATGAATAGCAAAATAGCATTTTTGATATTTTTAAACTTTGACTTGTATGTGCTTGTTTATGTGAATAGAAAAACCCCCTGGTATTTGTAAAAACTCTTCTAATGATTAGCAAAGTCTGTGCCAGGTGTACAAATGCTGCTCATTCCTTTCTGAAGGTAGGTATATAAATCCCAAAAAACCTCTGGTTGGATATAAGGTTTGAACAGTACAGTTCATGTAGTAGATTTTTTGATAGCAGTTTTGGAAAACTACTGTTCTCAAGACAGAGATGAATGCTTATGAGTTTATTGTGTTAGGAGTCGCTTTTAAAATGAAAATTAGTAATAACTCTTCAGGGGATAGTCTGTAGTAATTCTACAGTTTCTAGTTTAGGTAACTGCTTATATGTCTGAATTACTAAAAAGGGAAAAAGTGATTACTGTATGTACAAGGAGCCCACGGCGATTGCTGTATTTTACCTACATGTTTATACCTGGAATTCCAGGTCAGCATTTGGCACTTGTTGAGGAGGTGTTTGGTCACTTTATGAATGTTAGCTGGTGGTCAGACAGCTCACTTTGCATCAAAGTTGTAGCTCATGCAATATGTGTGAGGTCTAGCTGTGATCCATTCCCTTGTTATGGCTGAAAATAGCCTCCTGGAAGACAGTTAAAGCAGGGTAGTTTTCAGAGTAGATAACATAGGAACTTTTCCATTCCAGTTAAATGACATAGAATGTTTAACACTCTTAAATCTTTCTCAGAATAGCCGTTTGGTCAGCTATTCAGAACCTGTTGTTAAAAACACAAACCACACCATTATTGCTTGGTTGTGGCAAGCAGTGTGTGAAGCTTAGTGGTCATGAAGTATATTAGTGAGGGTTTCTTTCCATGAGTGCAAACTTCCCTGCTTTGCCTTATTATGGTGATATTGATCCAAGTAGCAGGGGTAAGCTTATGAATGTTATAATTATAAACATTAAGCTACTGTTTAGGCATGCTAGTAACCTTAAAGCATGTTCATACAAGTTCAACTTTCCTGTTATATGATTTTATCTGTTTTAAAGAACCTTGAAAACAGAACTTTGCATTTAGTTGTCTAGTTTTAGTAGTGTACACTGAAAAGTCTGGTTTAGAATATGAGATGCACTGGTAGAGAATTTTGAAGAATTATACTCAGGTAGATGTGAACTGATAAATGTGATTTTTATTGTAAAGGTCATTTTGAAATTTGTTATTAAGAATGGCATACATAACTAGCACAGATTAGTCTTTAAAAATATATTTGTTGATTTGGTCTTTATTTGAGCAAACTGATAATAAATAAATAAAAAAAAAAATACTTGGATTTGTTTGCATGCACCTAAGACTAACGTTAATCATATCAAAAGAAGCATGGTAAATAAATGTCACAATTTGTTTACTTTGCATACAGTAACTAAACAATTAAATCAGAAGTATACAGACACCTGCCCGTAGGTATACCTGCAAAAGTAATGAGCTTGTATTTAGAGCTGTTCACAAAATCATTAAAAAATGTATTGGCTGAATTTTCAAGGTTGAAAGCACTACACTGCTGAGGTACTTTAAGGAAAAAAAGCAAAAAAACAGCAAAACAAACCTGAACTCACAAAACTCCCTTTTAAAAATACACACAGTATTTAATAGTGGAACATCATGAGTGGAATGCTGAAAATATTCCACAATTTTATTGTCATAATACTTGACAATTCTTTGGCAGTCTTACTTTAAAATTAAGTGAGAGACAAGAGAGACTTGCCCAATAACCTTCAAATTAGTGCAGTTCTGATGGAAACATTCCTAAAAATGGTTGCATTTTATATTAATATCACTTGTTCTGCCAGACAGGAAAGTCATATGAATAAACAGATTACAGAATCAGGTTTGCACTGTGAATTAGTAACTGACTATCTATCTAAATTCAGAGAGGTGGTATTCTTTACTGCTTAGCTGAAGAAGAGAGGATGTTACAAACTGTGTCTAGGTAATTTCTGCCTTCCCCCCTCTCCTTCCACCTTTTTACTTGAAAGAGAAATTAAAAATTTTATCCAAACAGTTGTTCCCAAGTTAGTTATTGTTCACCTATTGAGTATATAAGCTTGACTAGAAAATGCAAATGTACCTTAAATATACGTCTGTACCCTCTTGGTGGGAACCTTTCCAAGGAATGGTAGGATAGTTAATTCTCTGCAGCATTGGTTCTGCAAGCAAACATGCTCTTGGTCCTGGTAATATGCATATAAACTCGATTAAACGAAAGTGGTTGTTGGATATTGTAACTGCGTCTTCTCAATCAATCTGTGCATTTCTTTAAAATCACTTTAGCATTTAATAGGAATCATTGGGTTATGCCTTTTTTTCGTGTTTGTTTTTGGTTGTTTGTGGTTGGTTTTTTTTTTTGTTCTCCTGTACAATGTCTTAAATAAATGTGTTGCAAGTCTTAGTAGCAGCAAAAGTATTCTTATGGGAGGTGGTTCTAGAACTAATCTGCAATACCTGCCATCAAACTGAGACATATTTATAGTGTTACTCAATTGTTTAGGTTTCTTTTAAGCTTCAGTATATCGTTCTGAAGTCAAGTACAAAACTGAATTTGGGTTTGTTTTGCTTCCTTTACATGGGAGAGTTGTGTTTTGTTGTTTGGGTTTTTTTAGTATACATAATTTGCCTTACTGATATAGCAGTTTTTTTCACCTGTCTTCCCCTTTTTCCTTGATGCACATTCACATATGCACTTTTACCTATATCCATGTCGGATATCAAGATAGTTTTTAAAAATGAGAATATGATATGGGGGTTTGAAGAATGCTTCTTCCTCATGCAATCCCATTTGCAGTATGTTACAAAACCTTCTATGATCCTGTGTCTTTAGTACCACAGGGGCTTGAGGTCCTTAGGTCAAAAGGGTAAGGGGGGAAAAATGTACTTCATATTTGCTGAAAAGCACTGTTAGAAGACACCAATGCAGAGAATTGTAGTATATCAGCCAGAGCGATGGTTGCAGTTGATGGATGTAATAATCCATACTGTCTAAAGTGATTTTGTGTAACCTGGGCTATACTTAAGAGTCCTTTTTTAATGTTAGTATTTAGGAAATTGTTTTATTTCCCTTTCATATCCAAGTGCTCTGGCTGAATAGGTGTTTTTTTTTTTTTTTTAATCCTAATTTATAATCTGGGTTTATTCTGTAAGAGCATTACTGCAACAAAGCATTGCAATGTTTTTCCCCTTTTGATCATCTGAATGCCTTCACAGATTTTATGCAGAAAGAAGTATTTGTCAAATTTTTGTTTGCTTCTGTCAAAGCCTGTTCCTTCCCTGTCCCTTTGATGTAATTGACTCATATGTTAAGTATGTTAAAGCCCTTCAAAACAGCCTGTAAAGCCAGTCTGAATTAGTCAGTGCATGTTGTACTTGAAAAAAAAAAACAACCAAACAACCCCAAATCAAACTTTTTTTGTAACAATAAAATTTCATTTGTATGGTTTACCAGTTTTGGTAGCGGGTGTAGAAACTGGTGAAGATCTTGAGTGGAAAATCTTGTAATGAGCTGAAGATAAAGGGGGTTTGGAGGATGAGGCCTAGACCTTCCTCTGCTGTAACACAGTTTCCAGACAGTAATAATTTCCTCTAGAGGGCAATGCTTGCCTTCTTTCTTGAAAGAGGATAAGTAAATAGAAATTTAAAAGGGAAATTGCTTTCAGTTGTCTGTCTCTTGCATATTGCTTTTGGTTCATGGACTTAGGCAAGAGAACTTTTCAAAAACCAAGTAAATAAAAACCTTTAAAGGCCAAAGTTTGTTGTCACTCTAGACATTTTAAAATACGCATTTGTCTGGGCTAAATGATTTTTTTTTTTCCCACAACTGTCAGTAGATAGTTAGGGAAGCCCTGTAATTCAAAGTATGCTGGTTGTGGCCTTTGATCACTCCTTCTTACTTCTTTCTCTTCGCCTTGATGAGAATATGATGCCTCTAGAAATCTGTAGGCTTAGGTTCACTTGGGGTCTGGAGGCAGTTACACTTTTCTGCTGCTGTTGAAATCAGGAGGAGTGACATTCTGCATGTGTTTTTTCCCCTTAGTTCTCCTTGTGGTTGAATGTGATCTAGAATGGATTCACAGTAGTTGGTGTTCTGGCCAAACAAATGGCAAAATTTGAGCTGGCAGAAAGTATTTGTAATGGCACAAATACTTTTTGTATTTGCATTTTTATAAATCCCCAAAAGCTCTAGTTGGATATAAGGCTTGAAAACACCACATGTTGGTGCGAAAACACCACAAACAAACACGTGATGTGTTTTACTTATAGTCTTGTTGAGTTAGTTTCTGAGTAGGTTGAATAGCTCAGACCCCATGACTACTTCACAGACTTTTTACTGTTGCTTTTTCCTGTAAATGCAGTTCTGTTCAGTCTGACGGGTAAGATACCTGTATTTCCTGATGTGAACAAAGCCAACTGGAATTCCAGTGATTCTTCAGACACTTTCTCATAAGGATCAATGTATGCTTTCCTTTTGTTAGCAATGCAGACTGAAGGGATCAGTTAGAATAGGACATACTCTCAAATATTTATTTTCCCATGTTTTTTAAAGAATCTACCTTGGCATGCTAGAGTGGCAAGTTATCAGAAGCATCCAGGTTATAATCACTCTTGCTATTTCATGTTGCATTTCAGACTGTGATTTTTTTCTTCTTCCTTCAAATCTTTCATGACTCAAAAAAAAAAAATTATTGACAAAACAGAAAAAATAGCAATCAAGTGGAAGAAAATGAGGAAGTAATTAAATCGTATTTGTGCTGGGATTGTGGGCATATGTATCCAATGTTTACTTCCAAATTTTTCTGCTACTAAGATGTCTATTCCTGTCAAAGTATGGATTGCTGCAAATAATCCTGGAGTATAGATTAGTGTTATGTTTAATGAGATTGGAAAAAAGGGATCCTCCTGAATGTGCTAGATTTTCTTCAGTTTTGTGTGTTTTCTGTCAACTAGAATAGTCATACCATATGTAATAGTTATTGTTAGGCAAAATTTTCATTATTTTCAATGGGATTTCAGGCTTGGGCTGGCAATTTGATAAGGAAGTTACCTCTTCAGAACCCTATGGACCATTCTTGGATATTGAAATTGATCCTTGTGTTTGCAGGCTCCTTCTGTCTTCTGTAGCACACTAGTTTCTTGAGCTTTTTAGTTTTTTTTAAGTGAAGAGTCATGGAGCTTTTTATGATATGTAGCTGTATGGGGAGTATGGAAGGCTCTTTGAAGCGTTTTGGACTTTCAAGCCTTTCGGACTTACTTTCCTGCTTGTTCTAGTTTGAGAGTCTAAACTGATGAATGCTGTTCTTTCTAGAACTGCTGTGGTTTTTCTCCTTTTATTTATTTTTTTTATAAGGGGGTGAGGTTTCAAAAGGCAGCAGTGCTAATCAGGAGACCTAATGCCAGTGATAATGCACTTCCCCTTGACTAGATGCTTTTGCCAGTGTCCTCTGTCCCCTTTGTGTGCCAGTTCAGCTCTCTGGGCTGGTTAGCAGGGCTTGAGGAGAAAAAGGGCTTCTTTGTGTGTATTCAACCCAGAAACAAGAGCAGCCATGGGGGATATCTGAGGCCATACCACCAAGCAGGGAGTGAACAGGGGACTATTTGCCTCTTGTGAGAGCAAGGAGGCAGTGGGATTTGACATCTGTTTCATGAAATTTTACCCTAAATGAGCTCTGGGGTTCTGTTCCCTGTAACACCTCTCCAGCTTCTTTCCCTTGACATTCTTCTTTGGCGACTTGATCATAACAAGTCCACATTTAATAAAAATACTAGTATTTGCTGGATTTAAGTACTTTGTGTTTACATAACTTTCTTGTTGAGAGATGTCTGAATATGTGTGAATGTCTTGCAGTTGGGTCAGTAAATTAATTGAAATTGGTGTAGATGGTAACATTCTAATTATTTGCTTGACTTTTTTTTTAATAAATAGAATTAATAAAATATATTCCTTTAGTCTAATAAGGTTTCTAAGAAAGCCATTTGTAGGATTGTCGTGGTTTAAGCTGTAAATCAGGCAGCCCACTAACTCACTCCCCCCTCTTTTACCCCCCCCCCCACTCCGGGGGTGGGGTGGGGGGGGGAATGGGGAGAAGAATCAAAAGAATGTAACTCCCACTGGTTGAGATAAGAACAGTCCAGTAACTAAGGTGTAACACAAATCACTGCTGCTACCACAGTAATAACAATGACCAGGGAAATGCAAGGGAAGAGGATACAAACTGCTCACAACTCAACAACCAAGCCGTGAACTGAACTCTTCCGGGTTCCTGCCCCCAGTTTTTACATCCTGGGCATGACATGCTGCAGTGTGGAATACCTCTTTGGTCAGTTTGGGTCAGGTGTCCTGTTTCTGCTTGCTCCCGGCTTCCCCTCCTCCCTGCAGAGCCTGAGACTCAGAAAGTCCTTGGTCAGACCAAAACATTACCAAGCAGTAACTGAAAACATCGGTGTTATCTGCGCTGTTGCCAGGCCGAAAGTCAAAAACACAGCGCTGCACCAGCTACCAAGAAGGAGAAAAATGACTGCTGCTACTGATCCCATGGCAAGGATTTATTTATGCATTTTAAGTTGTATCCTTAATTCTACTCTGCATGGGGTTGGAGAAAAGAAGAGCAGTATTGTAAGTGTATTTTTGTCCTCAGTGCTGATAATGCTCTTGTGGGTCTGTGGTTTTATTTCCTTAGACCGTTCCATGTACTATTTCAATTAAGGTAGATTGTTTTGGGGTTTTTTTTTTAGTATAAATATAATTCCTGATACACTTACTTTCTTCTGTTGTTGTGTTGGGTTTTTTTTAATATCACTTAATTGTTTTAGTATAGATTTATAGCAATATTGCTACTAAGAGAAACATAGTAGACTCTCAGGGTAGTAAGAATGATCAGTTCTAAACAAAATGCAGAAAACTTTACTATCAGAAACCAGTTTGAAATTATTAATACTTTTTTCATAAATAATTTTCTTATGTCTCTTCAAGAATTAGCTTGAAATAGTATTTGTTGGTTTTTTGCTTGTGATGTTTGTTTTGGGTTTGTTCTTTTTTCTCAAATAATTTTCTTACATCTCTTCAAGACTGAAGGATACTTAGGGAAAGCAAGTAAATTTTAACTTCAACTTGACACTGAAAATAGAACATACATCTTGACACTGGAAATAAAACATACATCACAAAGACCAAACATTTTCTTGTCAAAAGGAAAACTGCAGTTTGGGAATCAGTATAATACAAATTTGGATGCCCACTTTTCTTAGTTTCTGTTTATCCTTGTAATATTTAATTTTTAGAATTTGCATTTTATTAAAAAGTATTTTCAGAAGTCTTTTGAAAATTTTTAACAGGAGAAATTTGTTTTAGGAATGTCTTCATACGTATTTGGCATACATATTGTGTAGAATGCATATGCATACAGTGTTTGAATTTTTTTTTCTGTTCAAGCTTTGCACATCTCATAACATTAACAGTTAATGTATGATTGCTTGATTGAGATTGTTATCATTTTTTTTTTTGCCACTGTAAACTTTTAGGAAGTCTAAGCTCATTTAAGCACTTCATATAATTATAGTTAAGGTATTTTAAAATTAGATTTTTTTGTGTTTGTCAGAAATCTAAAGTAGCAATGTGAGGAAAGAAGTAAAGCTATCCAAGATGACTTACATAACAAAATCCAGATGTAGGTCTCACAAGTATGTGTAAGTGCTTATGCAGTGTTTAATATGAAAGGACTTTCTATGTAGGTTTATTCTTTAGATATATTTCCTTTAGAAATTGATATACTTAGACATATGTGACCTGATAACAGTCTTAAGTTACAGATGGTGCTGAACTATTCTACTTCTCAAAGGGTGATACTGCTAGTGAGTTTTTAATTATTCTGTTGAGATAAAATTTTACCTAGTATTGTCAAGAAGCATTGTCTTTGAATAGAAGTAATTGCTTACGTTTGGAGATACTCAAAACTGTTTCAGCAAATCCCTTGCTTTGTTTTAAATAGTTGTAATGACCAATATAATCCTTTGAATTCTGTTGGTAATCCAGACAAAGTAGGGAAATCAAAGACTGAATGATGCCTATGTATAGGAGGCATTTGGCTGCTGATTGCCAAGTGCACAGTTCACAGTTCGGTCACCTGTGTCTGTCAGTTTAGTCCCTTTAAGGCAGTTCTCTGCACCCTCCCTGTTCTCTAAAGCTTATCTGGAGGCTTCAGACATTGCCTAGCTCATTATTGCCCAAGGAAGGTTAAGGCTTTTATTGTCTGATCAGAACTGCTCACTAATTAGATCCGGTTTTTTGCCATTGAATGTGTCAGGCCTGCAAGACTTCCTACTGGGATCAGTGGCATTCATGTTTGCTTTCATAAATGCACAATAGACAGGAATCTTGGCAAAGACCTGCTTACTTAGCTTGTGCAAAGAAAGAGGTGTGAGTCTTTTTTTGAAATAATATAGGTAGAAAGAGAGCTATTGGAATATGTGCTGATTATTCCACTGAAAAAAAAAATGTTCTGCCTAACAAGAGCCCAGTGTGCAGTTCAAACCCATCATATATTTGTACCAGTGTAGACATTTGGAGTCAGTAGTCTTTGTCAGTTGTCTTTTGTAATCGTAATTATTCTCAGAATTTAGGAATTTTTGCAGTAAATGCAAAGTCTGTAAGCAACACGATTAACTCACAATATGTATGTCATGTTGCAATTAATAAATAATGATTATTGGCATGGTAAATATTTCACTTCATTTAATTATTTCTTTTGTCCTTCTTCCCTTAAAAGGAAGATATGTTTCCACTTATGAGGTAAGATTTTTCAGATGAGCTTCTTTTGGCATATGGGCATATGGTTTTCATGGAAATACAGACTTGGGTCTCTATTCTGGAGTGGCTCTTTAGGGATCACCCAAATACACTGTGAATATTCATTCCCAGTAAAGCAATTCAAAGCATTGGACCTTTCTCATACTTTTTATTTTTTTTTTTCCCCTTTATTCTTTTTCCCCCTCCCTGTGCTGGTGTGCAAGTCCTTTCATGGAGTACAAACCTGGTGTGGTGGGTTGGCCATGGCTGGTTGTCAGACACTTACTCAGCTGCTCTCTCACATGCCCTCCTCAACAGGACAGGGGGATTGAAAATCAAAAGCTAAGTTCAAGATAAAGACAGGAGATCATTTACAGGTTATTGTCACAGGCAAAATAGACTCTACTTGGAGAAATTAATTTATTGCCAACTTAAAACACAGTAGGATGGTGACATAACTTAAAAGTCCAGCCTTCTTCCCAGGTTCAACTTTATTCTTTTATCCCTGACTTGTCCATCTTCTTGCCCACTCTGAGTGGCACAGGGAGGATGGGGAAATGGGAGTTGTGGACGATCTGTAAGAGTTCCTCTCTGCCAGTCTTCACTGCTCACAGTGTTCCCCTGCTGCAGTGTGGGGTCACTTCCAGGTGAACAGTCCTTCGTGAACTGCTCCGACTTGGGTCATTCTTCATGGAGTACTGTCCTTCAGGAACAGACTGCTCCAGCACGGGTTCCCCATGGGCCACAGCTCCTTCCAGAACACCTGCTCCTTTGTGGGCTCTCTGTGGGCTGCAGCTTCCTTCAGAGCATCTTCACCTGCTGCAGCATAGTGTCCTCCATGGGCTGAAGTATGGAATCTTTCCTCTGCTCCAGCATGGTTCTCTATGAGAGGCAGGAGCACATCTGCTCTAGTGCTTGGAGCACCTTCTTCTGCTCCTTCTTTGTTGACCTTGGTGTCTGCAGGATCATTGTTTCCATATTCTTTTTCATTTTCATGGGCAGCATTTTTTATGCTTTCTTAAATACATCTTTCACAGAGGCACCACCAGCTTCGCTGTTGCAGCTCCTGGTCCCATCCACCCATGCGGATCCTCCAGTGGCAAAACCTTGCCCCATAAAATCAAAACAGTGGGATAAACTTTGGATCTCTTCACTGTACTTTTATATTCTCTTATACTTAAAAATACTGATTTTTGGTTGGTTTTTTTTTTTTTTTTTGGAGAGCATCTTTCCTAGTCAACTGCTGTAATACCTGGATTAAGTTATCTTCCACATGCTTTAGGAAATTCCTCGTCCTGTTTGTGTCCACTATGTGGTATTCCCAGTTGACGTCTTTGTGTATTATTACTGCACTGTAACTAGTATTTCATGGTAACTTCAAAGGAAAGAGACACCTTTCATTTACTGTAGAGTGATTAGGTACCCTGTTGCACAGTTGTAACCGGCCTGATGCAATAAAAAAAAATCACACTCTACACTTGCTCCTTGAAACAATGCATAACTGATTTCTTCCTGTCAGTTTTAATTATTATACTTTTTCAGTTACCTGCAACTCTTACTGACACTGGTTTCATACTCGCTTTGTTTAATGGTTCATAATTTGTAATACACATATTACTTCATAGAGAACAGTTTATCTAGGAACTTTGCTAACTGTGACTGCACTGTTAAAAGGCTGTGTTTGCTTGGCAATTTTTATAATGTGAAAATCAGATTCTAATCCAATTAATGTTGGATATGTTGGGGTTGAGTGTGGAGGTCCTGGAAAATAAATCGGGTCAGAATATTCATGGAGAGAAGGCAGTGGAAAGACATAGCATGTACAGCATGAAATCTGTCTGTGCTGATCTCTTCTTCCTGGTATCCAGTAACAGGATGCATCAGGATGGTTCAAAGTGGCATCAAGGGAGGCTCAGACTGTATATTAAATAACATTTCTTTACTAACAGGGTGGTCAAACACTGGAACAGGCTTCCTAGGGAGTGGTTGATGTCCCATGCTGTTGGTGTTTAAGAGGCATTTGGACAGTAACTTGAGTAACATGCTTTAATTTTTGGTCACTCCTAAATTTCTCAGGCAGTTGGACTAAATGATTGTTGTAGGTCTCTTCCAACTGAACTAATCTATTAATGGAAGACCAGCAAGTATAAATAATGTACTAGAGATAGAACAGTTGTGTCTTATGGAGAAAGAGTGGAATCATGGAACAGAAAAGAACAGAAGTCTTCTACAGGCCTCATTTCTTCTTCTGCTTTCCATCTTTGGCATCTGAGGTTCTGCTTTGGCTCTTGGGCAGTTTGGAATACCCAAATATTATCTTTTTCTACTACAAAATATGTTGTCTATATGAATTACATTTCCTGTAATTAAATGGTGGTCTTCTAATGACTAAGGCACATGGTTCACATAATTTCAGAAACAATCTGTGCTGGCCAAGAAGTTACTACCAAATAAAGAAGTTGATACCTTTCTCAGTGGCCCAGGAGACTTTGTGCCACTGCAGGAAGATGTGTATCATTACTGAACTGAGTCAATGCTCACTATTTCTGATTTATTTAGAAAATGATATTTTAATATTTGTTATAAAATGTTACTGTTTATTAAGAATATATTTCATTACAGTCTGATTCGGAGAAGTACCCCCCCTTGTCTCAAGTCAAATATATTCTGTTTCCACATTCCATTCACTGGAAAAAAACCTTAACGTTTCAAACTTTACTAGCTTCATGTTGATAAATAAAACCAAAGTATACATTTCTGACAATATGATTTTTATGTTTTCTTGACTATGTTCTTAAGCATATTGCATGGCAGTCTTGCAGTTCCTTCAGTGTCAACAAGTTGCGACAACTGAGTAATCACATTTTATTGTCTTCCCCAAGAGAATGTTGATGTGACTGGGTTTCAAAGAATTTGGCTTGTTGACCAAATTATAGGTTTCTGCCCCAATGATGGATATCATAGTGTTAATGGTGGTCTGTATCTTCCCAACCCTGTGGTATTGAAATAGATTTCTGCATCACTCATATTACTATTATTGATCTCATTAGCTGCACAAATCTGTATTTGAAGTTTGCCTTTTATTAGTTAACTGCCACCATAAAACCATTTGATCACCAAGACTTATTAATGTATTTGAGCCACTTGGACTTTAGAGTGTAATTGAATAAAACCCAAAGAATATTTCACAGTAATCTTACCACATTCTGTGCTTGTCTGTTAAAGATGTTGAATTTCCTTTTTGAAATTGTAAGCTGTTTTCATTTGTTGTTCCCTTAAGCAAAACGTATCATTGACTAAACTCAGTGACGAGGTCTTGTTGAAGCAGAAATACATGCTTATCTTAGCCCAGTTAAACTTTGATATGATATAATTGGCTCTCTTGTCCCTTTGTATTTGACATAGTTAAAGTAACAAAAGTAATCATGTCTGAAGAGATACTCTGCTTTTTCATAGATCTGGAAGGCCTCTGCTTACTTGCTTCAACATAACACATTCTATACCAAATGTCTTAACTTGGCTTTACTAACGCATTCACAGAGCTTGAGAAACAGGGAGATAAGTAGTAACATCTGGAGCTCATTAATCTTGGGGCTTGACACCAAGAATAAAAAAGAAAAACTGAAAAGGCAGTGATAAGGGTGAAGAGCCT
This sequence comes from Myiopsitta monachus, assembly GCA_017639245.1. Lineage (NCBI taxonomy): Eukaryota > Metazoa > Chordata > Aves > Psittaciformes > Psittacidae > Myiopsitta > Myiopsitta monachus. The sequence continues at coordinate 81,421,302 of CM029941.1, forward strand.
AGGATAGAACAACATCTGTGATGCCATCTACATATAGTAATGTTTCTCTTCAGTTGTGTGGTTTTCTTCTCTGCTGGCCTGCTTTTCAAGAGTTACTACATTTTTATTTTAAGAAATTTTCTTTATAGGTTTTGTTGTCTGCATCGAATCAGTAGCTCAAGCTGTTAATATACTGTAAGTAATCCTATTAGATGTAGAACCATTATCTACATGTAACTCAATACCACCTTTTTTTTTTTTTTTTTTATGAGACCCCAGAATGTATCCAACCACAATAATTGAAATGGGTGGGATTCACATCACTTAATTTTGCCTATCCAGGAGTTATTTATCTAATGTAGTCAGCTAAACAATCTTTATTGTTATTGTTGAGACAGAGAGGCAGTTCCAGAATACAAATGAAGTGGGATAAATCACCCAAGACTGCTAGAGCAATAAACTTCTTGAGTTGGCAGGAAATCACTCCTGTGTTCCAGAAATTCTACTAATCTTCTTCAAAATTCTTACTACTGAATTAAACAGTGGGCACTTTCCTAGCAGTGGTGCTGAATGGATCTTTTGGTGTTAAATGCAATTCCTGGGAGAGACTTAGTTCAGGATGTCTGCATACTGATGAGGTGATGTAAACCACCATTTTCCATAGACCCAAGGAGAAAATTAACCAACAAACTAAGTTCAGATATTGGTAACGTTAAAAAAGTAAAAAATTATAATTCTTTCTAGTGTAGATTTATTTCATAATGCAATATTTCTTGTGTATGCTTTCCATTAAAAAATCAGTAGAATATGAACATATGCCACAGAAATGGAATGTCAAACTAAAGAAAGCAAAAATCCATTGCTGAAAGCCAACTGTGGATCCTGAGCTCCAATGAAGTGCTGCAGCCAGAAGGGCTTGTTATGGCTTTGAATAATGAACAGGAAAAATCAGATCAGAAAAGTGGATGTTGTTTTGCATCTGTAAGTATGTCTGATGTCACCAAACCTTCAATGCTGTAAGTAAATTTGGTTTCAAGGACTCAGGATAAATACTGGTCAATTGGAGTAGACTCTATGAATGATGAACACTTTTCTATAATGTGTCCTTACACAGGATAAAAGTACTCAACAGTCTATTTATGTCAGTAGATTCACCACTTCAAGTACTCCAGGAGCATGTAAAAACTTCAAGAGTTTCAGCTCAGTTACATCTTCTTTCTGTAGGCCAAGAGCAGTGTACTGTTAATATCAGACTTGAATGAATAGCACAGCATCAGGGTCTTGTCAGATATCTATATGACACCTGCAAAACAGAAGGACTGTGTAGGTAACAGGTAACAATATGCATGGTTTTCTTAAAAAAATATGCAATAGAAGGGTAAGATAACATCTTTACCTGTAGTTAATCATAAGAATATCTTAACAAGGATTATGATTGATATCTCCTTATCCAAAAAGGAGGTTGGTTGCTTTTCTAAAAAAAATGTAGTTATTTTTCAGCTGCTACTGTTGAATTTCAGTCTGTACTTAATGCTGGAAAGATCTGCATTTTATTAAGCAAGTAATAGGTCTGTATGATCTATCTGACCTTACAATAAGAAGCTCTGAAGTGGGTAAATTGTTTCTAGATAAATGACAAAGATAGTGATAATGAGAAATCTGTTCATGGAGATCTCAAAAATAAAATATTCAGTTCATTATTCAGTACATATAATCATTACCTTACTTAAGTACTGTACACTTCTAAACACTCCTGCACCATAAACAATATAAAACCTTGTTGTGGGTTAGGCCCAAATAGGCAGCCAAGCCCCATGCAGCCACTTGCTCACTCCCACACAGTGGGATGGGTAAGAGAATCATAAGAGTGAAAGTGCAAAAGCTCATGGATTAAGATACAGACAGTTTAATAGGGAAAACAAAATCTGTGTGTGCAAGCAAAACAAAATAAGGAATTCAGTTTCCACTGGCAGGCAGGTATTCAGCCATCTCCAGGGAAGCAGGGCTTCATCACACACAACACTTAAATGGGAGAACAAATGCCATAATATAAATGCAAACACACATCCCTTCTTTTCCCCAGCTTTTATTGCCAAGCAAAAGGCCGTATGGATGGTATATCCCATTGATTGGTGTCGACTTTCTGCATCTTCTCCCACATTTTGCACACCCCCAGTCACCCTCTGAGGGAGCAGCATAAGAAGCAGATAAAGCTTTGATGCTGCCTAAGCACCTTTCAGAAACAGCCAAAATATCCATACGTTGTCAATGCTGTTTTGGTCACAGATCCAAAGCACAGCACCATATGAGCTGTTATGAAGAAAATTAACTCTACCGCAACCAAATCCCGAGCAAACATTAAAACATACAAACAAAAATCCAAAACCAAACAAAACAAAAATAAAAAACTCAGCACACAAAATGACCCCTACCAAATTAAATATTATTTCAAGGTGGAATAAATGCTTAAAGAGCAGTTATTTTGATGAAAAGGTAGAAAAGATACTGGTAAAATCTTCAGGATGTAGCAACCATCCATTCAGCAAATACTGGGGCATGTGCATAACTCTGTTTATGTGCAGTAAAAAGGCATAAAGCAGCCCAATGATTTATAAAGCTGATGAAGACTAACAATACCTGCAGAATGGATTTCATTAGAGTGCAAATTTGACAGAATACTGACAGGATGGTCTTTTAACTCAGCTTACACTGTCTTATTGCTGGCTTAGATCAGCTGCTCTGAAAGATAATAGTCAAATTCCTGCTGATTACAAGGGGGACAGAACAGAACTCTTCTAAGCTCTCTGGGAGTTACAATTCTTTTACCATTTTGCACAGGTGCAGATGCAGCTTGCTGTCAGGATGATTTGAGTCTGTGCATCACTGAGATCCTCCTTAGTAAACTATGGTAATTAACCCTCCTACAGTGCAGTCATATACTTTTAACCCTGTACAAATATCCTTCCCCTATTTTGGCAGACCTTTTATACATCTTACCTCGATTTACCAAACCTTCATGGTTCTCTGTGCCACTGGGTTTTCTAGAACACAACCTGAAGTTTTCCACTTACACCAGAGTAGCTTGAGCTCTTGGGACACAGCCCCCTTTGCTTTGGCAGGAAGCAGAGCTAGTTGTATGTGGCTAGGTAGTATTTCAGTGGCAGAAAATCTACTGCCATATGACTAAGGTACTAATACAGAACCTGAACCATGTGTCTATAGCTCATTATAGCAATCACTTGGTGAGCTACTCCAAGTTTGTGATGAAAAGAAGAAATTGAAATGTGCGAAACTGTCTAAGTAGAAGATTTAAATTTTTGTTTTGCTCAAAAATTGGATTAACAAGGAAGCCGTACATTATAATTCAATATTTTGTCAGCTTCAAAAGTGTTAGTGCTATATGCCCATGGCAGGGTGGCTGGAACTAGATGATCTTAAGGTTCTTTCCAACCCTAACTATTCTATGATGCTGTATAAACTTCAAGAATCTTTATGACTCCACAGAGTAGTCAGAGCCTGACAGCAGTGTTGCAAGTTTTCCCACCATTTTGTCAGTGCATCTTGAGCTTAAGTGGGAAAATGAGAGCAGAGAAAGCAGTTTGGAGTCCATCTGTTATAGGTTCCTTGCTAAAGCACAAAACTGCCAGTGCAAACGCTGGCATGGCAATTCAGGCTGATACCTAGACTTGTGGAAAGAAACTATACCACTCTAGTTCCAAAACTGCAAATGGCCATTGGATAGCAAAGAGTTGCAACTGCAGGTTCTGTAAAATATATTGTGTATATTTGTTTCCTTCATTTGTTTTATGACTTCCCGGGTGAGCCTGAAGGTGTTGAAATAACTGATCTACTTTTTTGTGCTATGGGCTGTGTTTAGGAACAATAAAAGAGCTTCTCTTGAGTGAGAAAATGGGTAATTCTTTTGTCCAAAAAAGGACTCCTAATTTCCTATTCTAAAGTGGCATCATATGCTCATATGCTGAATTATCTGTGAGGGAAAACAAGTACGCCCTGAGTAGCACTCTTTATGTCAGGACACTTTTGGTGCTGTGTGACTGCCTAATAATGATTGAATAATTTAGCTGTGATGAGATGCTACAAAGAATTTGTGACTGCCATGAAATTAACCCTTCCCAGGGGCTTTACAGCATCAACTGCAGATGAGTCCCACATCAGTCAGATGTGATTGTATCACGTGAACACTCAGTAGACTTGCCTTATTTGATCCAATGAAATTCCTGTCAGGTTTTGCCCACAAATAATTCAGGTAAATGGCATTTAGGAATGAGGTTGGATGGGGCTTGGAGCAACCTGACCTAATGGAAGGCGTCAGGGGCTGGAAGTGGATGAGCGTTAAAGGGCCCTTCAAGCCCACGCCATTCTGCGGTACTATCAGGTGTGCCTTGGGCGAGTGACCACTGACTGGTAGTGTTGTGACTTCTGCAATACGCGTGGCGGGACGCAGAGGAAGACGGTGCACCCGTAGGTACGGCTTGTGCTGGGACGGGTCCGTCTACAGGAAGTTTCACCCGTGTGCCGCTCCAGCGGCGGTGCTGCCGGTGCGGCCCAGCCTTGCCCCCGCCTGCGCTCGGCCGCTGGCGGCTACACGCAGCACGGCAGACCCCCCCGCCACTCAACTTGCCGGCGCAGCCAAACCCCCCCGCGGAAACTGCCGCGGTAGTCCGTAAGCGCGGCCGCGCCCGACAGGAAGAGGGGAGGGGGGGTACGGGGTGTGGCAAGAGGCGAGGAGCGAGGGGGCGGGCCGGGCCCTCGCGGGGCTTGTCGGGCAGGCAGGACCGGCAATGGGAGGTGGCGGCCCTAGAGGGGTGGAGAGTCGCGGGGGGCGGGCACAGGACGCGGGAGGCAGCTGGGCAGCCTGGGGATGCGGCGGCCGCCGCCCGCCTTTGCCTCCTCCCTCGCCCCCTCCCTCGCCCCCTCGCCGGCTCCTTCCCTTTGTGCACGACTCCTTCTGCAGCCATGCCGCGCTGCTCCGCGCGCGCCCCGCTGTGTGCCGCCAGCCTCCCCTCGTCGCCGCGCCTCTGAAGGAAGGAGAGGAAGCCCCAGGGAGAACGTTGCCCACCTGCCGCCTCATGCCACGGCCCCGTCCCGCCGCCAGTCCGGGGACCTGCATGGATGGGCATGGGGAGAGCTGGGCCTTCCCGCGCCGCTTGTGCTGAGCTGCCGCACCCCTCATCGCTCGCCGCCGCCTGTCTCCTCGCCACCCTGGGGCTGCTGCTGGGCTCAGGTACCGGGGCAAGGGGCAGCTTACGGGTGGGAAGGGGAAAGCAGCGCTGGAAGCGATGGGAGCGAAGCCGGGCTGTGCGGCAGCCTGCCTCAGGACACAGGGATCCCCTCTTGCTTTTTGCTTCAGATGGAGCCAACGCTTGCCTGGCAGACTGTAAACCTTGGGAAGGAAGTTAAAGTTGCCCCGCACACTGGAGCTGCTTGCTAAAGTGGTCTCTGCTTTCAACTCGGAAGTGATCTGGGAAGTTGTAGCTCTGTGAAAATGTTTTTCTCTAGCTGGAGCGCTCTTTTATGTTTATAGTCTTAATGAAATAAGTTCTAGGGAGAAGTCATCCCGTTTAATCAAGTCGCTGTTCATTCACCCCCCTCTGTGCCAAGAGCGCTCTGAAAGCAGCAAGCAGATTTCTTAAAGTTGCAAGGAGTGTGCAGGAACAGATTTATTAAACTACTTAATAACTTGGCTGACTTGCTCAGCTAGACTTGTATGTGATTAAAATAATATCACAAATTGTAACTGAAAGGAAATACACGAAGTTTTGATGCTTTGACAATCAGGCTCTTGACCAGTGTTGCCTGTGTCATTTTGTTTGGCACAGGTTTTTGTTTGTGTATTTGAAAACCAGAATTCGATTATTACCCCCACCCTACCCTGTTCTTTTGTAAAGCTACATGTCACTTGAGCAAAGATGAAGTGAGAAACATATTGCTTGCTCATTCATGGTCATGCTTGGCTTTAGGTTAGAGCTTTCCTCCTTCTACTCTGTGTTGTCTTGGGATTTTGATGGGAGATTTGTGTTAGTTACGCATCACTGGCAAAACATGTTGCCCTTAAATTCATGGTTTAGATATTCAGGGTAAGTCATGTGAGTGCTGACTCACAGAAGGGTCAGCTAAGGGGCAAGCAAAGAAATTGCTAGTGCCTATCCTCTCATCACTGTAAACTGCAGAAAGCAACTGTGTTTAAAAATGAGAAGTGCTACATTACTGTTCAGCCCATTTTCTGCTTCGGGTGCCTCTGGAGTTCAGGAATATTTTAAGTAGGCCGCTAAGTCAGAAGTCAGAGTGGACCCGTGCCTGTTTTACTTAGAGGATACAAAGCAAGTGTGAAAAGTAAAAAAACGGTTTGAGAGGAGGGAAAAGAGTATCTGTTAGGTATTTTCCCTATTAAGTATCCTAAGAATCCCAAAGATTTTCCCGTGTATCTTTGTAAGCATTTTTCTGGTGTTCAAAATCTGCTTTCTTTATGACAGCTAGAAATTACACATTAATGTATGCACAGTGGAATTTTACAGATTGTAAAAATAACAGATAAGCGCAGCATTTTTCTAGTAGGTATTTTGGGTGTTTTGCTAGGCACAGGTTTTTTTTGTTTGTGCATCTGAAAACCAGAATTTGATTATTCCTTCCCCCCCCCCCCCCAAGCTATTGGATGAAGTCTTGCACATACTTTTTATGAAAGTCCATTTTCTGTTATGACTGTTCCCAGGTCTTTGGATGGGAAGGAACATGATAGCTCATTTGACTGGGGCACTCCTAATTTTAACCCCTGTAAAACATGTGGCTGTTGTTTCCTTAGTGCAGGGTGCAGTCTCATTTGTTTCTGCTCCTTCTTGTGTAGAAATTACCAGCAGAAGACTGTTAACTGCCAATGAAAATCTGGAAGGATTTCAGTTCATGACAATGAAAGCTGTGGAGGAGAGGGCTGTAAAACTCCAGTTTGCTTGCTGGGATGGTAATTATGCTTTTTTTGTGGGAATCAGCTGACCAGATAAGGTATAACTGGTTTGTTCATGTAAACTGAAGTGTGTACCTGTTGTGCACATCTGATAAGTAGTAAAGGTTTTTGTGGGGAAAGTTTCTTTGCTCCTAATCTTATTGTTGAATTGCCCTGTAAGACATACTGCTATTGCAGTGTATGGATTCTTTAGCTGGCAATATGCACTTCAGTCAGCTGTGGGTTTTCTTGTTCATAAGTTGCAGAAGGTGACCAGAGAAGCTTGTAGCTGTGGCAATGCTAGGGAAATAAAGCAAACTTAATTTGTGGCCTGCCTGCTTCCCTGCCATCCTTCCCCCCCCCACCCCACCCCCCCTTGCTTTGTAGAAGAGAAACTTTGGTTCATTCAACCTGTTTTTGCCTGAACGTGTATCACTTGCTGCCTTTACCACATTCTTCAGAGGAGCAGAGTTCTGTTTAGAAGTTGAGTAACTTGTGTAAAGCATTGAAAGACAAAGTGGAGGCTTGCTTATTGACTAAGCAATTAACTTAAGCACAGAATTGCAAAGAAATGCTGGGCTCTCACTTGGCAGGAGCTAGTGCTTTTAATTTCCATCTAGACAATATAAAGCAACAGTTAAGTCATGTGTGGGTCATCTCAGCTGTTGAGATGGTCTGTGTTCCTATCTTTCTGCCTCTTAGCCCCTTTATCATATGGTGTTCTGTTAATGGATGAGCACTGTAAGTTGTTTTCAGGTTGTTTTCTACAGTACCTGTGGGTATGTCATGGGGTATTGCAATCTAAGAGGTTTGCTTGATTTCTTTCTGCTGTCTGTTTTTTGCTTAGGCGATGGCCAGCTGCAAACACCTTGTCAAATCCAGAAGTGCACCACTGATTTTGTATCCTTAACTTCACATCTAAACTCTGCTCTTGAGAGCTTTGATTTGGAGTTCTGCAAGGCCCTGCGAGCATACTCTGCCTGTACCTATCGCAATTCCAAAGTATGCCGTGGAAACCTAGTTTACCATTCTGCAGTGCTTGGTATCAGTGACCTCATGAGCCAGAGAAACTGTTCCAAAGATGGACCCACATCATCCAGCAACCCTGAAGTAACCCATGATCCCTGCAATTACAGTGGCACCCCAGAAGCCAGAGAACATCAAGGTGGGGAGAAGACTGCTTCCCCTACTTACCTATTTTGTGGCTTGTTTGGTGATCCTCATCTGCGAACTTTTAAGGATCGCTTCCAGACATGCAAAGTGGAAGGTGCTTGGCCCCTAGTAGACAATAACTACCTATCAGTGCAAGTGACCAATGTGCCTGTGGTAGCAGGATCCAGAGCTACTGCTACAAATAAGGTATGAATTGTTCTTAAGCACTATGCATGCATGCTGAAGTGAAAGACCAAGGCAGTAGAGTAAGTCACTTAGCCCTAAAGGGTTAAGAAGTGTAGTAGCTTGAAAATCTATGCAGTAGTCTAAGAAACTAAAACTATTAGTCCCTTCTGAAAATGAAAACTTGAAACAAGTCACTTTCTTCTTTACGCTCCTCCCCAGCACAAGCAAATCCTTTGTATATCACAACATAAGCCTGTAATTTTTACATTTAAGCCTTTATGTTTAGCATTGTAATGCTTTAAAACAGCTGTTGGATAGCAGCATCTGTGACTGCCTCTTCACTATGTAGAAGTATCAGGCAAGAGGAAGGAAAGAGTGTAAGTCTTTGCTTTTCATTAATTCTCTAAATTGTATAGCTGTAAAGGTAGAAAACAAAAAATACTGAGTGCACAACACGTGAGTTACCAAGACACCGAGGGCTCAGAGAAGAGACAAGAAGGGGAACTGCTGAGAATTGAGAGAGGGTAGCAAAAAAATTTACGCTGATGCCAAGTGGTTGTCAGAACATTTAGTACCTTGGGTTTACTAAGGAAGCAGCAGCCTGAAAATTATACTCAGAGGGTAAGTCTCTGTTCAGACTGGCAAGACTTAACATTACTCCTCTCAGCCACTTGCAGTGGCTAGAGGAGTAATGCGTATTCCTAGTATTGATAACTTAGACCATTTCTTTACCTTAAGAAAAGTACCGGACTCTTTCTGCTGAACACAGATAGCAAGTGCGTCTATTTGAAAAAAAATAAGGCAGTGTCAAGCATGTACCTGGCTAAGATGTCCTTAGATTTCCCCTCTAGGGCTGAAAAATGCTCTGAACTGTTGGGGACATCTTTCTGTAAGTAAAAGAAGTTACTTGAACATGCAGTTGAAGTTGATGTTGTCATGTATCTTGTTCCCTTTTTGGAGTGAAATGGCCTTTTTGTAACTGTGGTAGTGTAGCTGTGGCATTCGCAAGGTAGGTCATGTTATGTGTACACAGTTTGAAGACCATCAATGTCTGAGAATTTTCACTGTTCTGTTAAGCCCAGAAGTAGGTTGGTTTATTTCCTTCTTTTCCATTTTCCTTTTTTTTTTTTTTTTTTTGGCTGTGTCAGGAGCAGAGGGTGCTGGTGACAGTAGGTTAGAGCCTGCACGTCTTCCATGGAGATGTCTGTGCAGGAATAATTGAAAATCAGTTTTGTTGTTTCATTCAGGCTGGTTTCTGAGGTACCGACTAATGTCAATGCTTGTATGAGTCAGGTAAATTTTTGCATTTGCCAGAAGCCGGAGTCTGGACTGATAGATTACTGAAATTCAGAATTGCCTTTTCCCAACTTGTGCCTGTTTCAAGAACAGTCTGCATTGTGAATGACATCTGAAGGTATACTAAATGAAGAAAATACAGCTAACCTGAGTAAGCTTTGCAAAAGAGACTTCGGTCCATTGAAATCTGCTCCAGGCTACGTAAATAAGCACAAGACAGAGCTGCATTTCATAATCTGCAGTTGGCTTTTATTCTCAGTTTTGCTAGTCTTGCAGAATGTTCTTCATTTCCTGTTACTGGTAATACTGGATGAGAAAGTTGAGAGTCATTTTGTGTATGAATTGTGCGGGTGGCTGGTGTCTGATTGTAATAGATAGGAAATGATCTTACCCTTAGCCACATTCTGAAAATGATTGACTATGGCAGCATGTTATGCTGGTATATGTCTCCTTAAACAGATAACCAAGAGGAGAACTTCAGGAGATGAATGTCTGTATGTACATTTGAAAGGCGTACCTTCTGTCTTTATTCTCAATGTTTTTGCATCTTTCTTTGACTTGTCATTCTGGAAAAAGTGATAATACATTTTTTTTCTCCTGTAATAGTATTTTGACATCCTTATTGTTGCGCAAGTACAGCTAAGTGTGCAGAAGCAATTAAATAAGATACGTGGCTTAGGGGATTAAAAATGTCTGTGATGTTAATACCTGTTAGATGTTGTAGAGTCCTTGAGGTTTTTTTCTTTCTTTGCTGGGTAATCAAACTCATCAGCATACCTGTTTGTAGGAAAGTAAGGTTGTTTGACTATGCAAGTAACATAGCAAGGTAAGTTTTTATATCTTTAATGCATCCTCTTAACTCCTTTTTCTTTATGGAGCATGCTGCTACAAAAAGATACAGAAAAGGCTTGTTAAACTACACTGATACTTCTAGTTTCATTCCTGTAACATTTTTCTCTGCAAGTAGCCCATTTTGATTGTGGTGGTGAACTGTCTGCTGCTGGGTGTACTTTCCTAATTTCAGCCGAAGGTTGGCTTAAGGCACCTTCAACTGCTACTAAGAGAAGTTCGGTGACTTTAAGCTGTGTAGTACTTTTTCCCTAGCTGAGAACATACTGATAGTTTCCAGAACATTAACCATTGTTAGTCTCACAGCTTTTTCATTGTGGATATTTGACATAGGTGCTTAATAGGAAATGATGCCAAAGGCTTATGCAGAACTTAAATTGTGCAGAAGCTGAAGCAAATACTAGCCTGCTTAATCCACTCTAAAGCAGACCTAATGAAAGCAAAGACAAGAAGAGTAGAAAATTCAGATGCTCCTGAATGCACTTTTGTAGGGGAAGTGATTTAGTGGACTATAGGAACAGAATATTTAATCTTCAACCCATCTGCAGTTGTGCTTTTGAAAGGGGCATACCATCACTTGCCCTTGAAGGTAGTTACTACCTTCAAATTTATCATAGCTTTCTGGTGTATCAAGCTTTAAGGGAATCTTCAATGAACGGGGCATTATGTGTAAAGTAAATTGCCTTCTATCCAAAACTTACAAGGCTGAATAACCCCTACACTCTGAGGGCTATCCAGTAAATTCATAAAGGACAAGAGAGAAGGAGACTTTTAAGAAAAAATGTGGAGAATAAGGATATGTTTCCTGCTATGCCCCACGCCATCTGGTGGGAATGTATGAAGAGCAGGGAAACTCTTCCTTTGATTCCTTAATGGAAAGGATACATCTCTTGCGGGAGTTGTGTATTTATTCACAAAATACTCCTGGCAATTTGTAGGTGTTTTGCTTATTTGTGATGGTAACAAGATCTCTTTATTCATTGTGAACAAAGTTACTCTGTTTTGTGGTTAGCTGAAAACTGAAACTGTTCTATTTTTGACCTTGTCTGATGTGCTTATGCCCCTTGGCATAGGATCCTATGGCCTTTCAGATCAAGAATGAAGAATCATCACTAAGTAGCAGGGAAACTGAGTTAAACATTTTCTTTTTCTTTCTGATGTTTTTTTCTGTATGAGTTTTGTGTAGATCACTGGAATTTTTTGTTTTATTTCCTCAGCTATGAAGAGCTACCCTCTCCTGAGAGCAGTTTGTGGATATTCTGAGGATAAATGGCTATTACAAGGGGTGGTATAGGGAGCAAGTAGGAAGAGTATTGTATAATACATTAAATAGAAGTGACTTTTTTTATTTATTTGTTGTATGCTTTATGTGGAGGGGTACAAAATCTTTATTGGGTTTCATTGCTGTGACAGGTGTTCTGGATATCACTGCTGTAGTATCCCTGTATAGCAAATGAGGCAGAGATGCTTGGGCTTCCCTATGAAAAGCTTTCCTTCTTGTTTGCAGTATTTGGAAACGGAGTTTTTCCTGTCTGAATGTTTCACAGTGGGTAGCTTAAGGGTGACAGTGAATGGAAAGACAGAGAAGGAAAAAACTACAGAACTTCTACTGTAATGAATTTTAGTAATACTGTAGCTTTGAAATTGTGAATTGGTGATATTGTCAGAGTAGAATAATATTGTGTCTAATGTTCTTTTACTGGGAGTCAAAACCTCTCTTGCAGCATGATTTCTATTTTTGCAGAAAATCACTGTGGACTGAGCACAATGTACTTAGTCTCCTTTAAGGAATATTAAAACATTTGTCCATTCAGTTGTTGTTCTAAGTAGGATCATGGGATAACTGATCATGCATGATTTTTTTATATTTTTTTTTTTTTTACATTTCTATGGACATCCTGCCTAAGCTAAAGATGAATTTGTCTTTACTTCTCAGGAGCAGTACAAACTCCAGTTTTGTTGGGGGACTGTCATGGTTTAAGCCCAGGTGGTTACTCAGAACCACACAGCTACTTGCTCACCATCCCCTTTCCTTCCCCCCCAGACTCTGTGTATATATGGATATGAGGGGATTGAGTGCACTCTCGGTAAGTTTGCAGATGACACTAAGTTGGATGAGAGTGTTGATCTGCTTGAAGGCAAAAAGGCTCTACAGAGGTATCTGGACAGGCTGGATCAATGGGCTGAGGCCAGCTGTATGAAATTAAATAAGGTGAAGTGCTGGGCTCTGCATGTGGGTCACAACAATCCCTTGCAACATTACAGGCTTGGGGAAGCCTGAAGTCTGGAGTGGGTCTGAAGAACAATGATGAAGCTGGTGAAGGGATCATAAAATAAGTTTCAAACGGAGCAACTGAGAGAACTGGGATTGTTCGGCCTGGAAAAAAGGAGCCTGAGGGAAGAGTTTACCACTCTCTACAACTTCTTGAAAGGAGGTTGTAGGGAGGTGGGTGTCAGTTTCTTTTCCCAAGTAACAAGTGATAGGACAAGAGGTGATGGCCTCAGGCTGTGCCAGGGAATGTTTAAACTGGATATTGAGAAAAGTTCTTCACCATAAGGATTGTCAAATATTGGCAGGCTGCCTGGGCCAGTGTTTGATATATCATCCCTGGAGGTGTTTAAAAGATGGATAGATGTGGCACTTAAGGATATAGTTTAGTGGTGGACTTTGTAGTGTTAGATTTGTGGTTGAACTTGGAGATCTTAAGGTCTTTTCCAGCCCAAATGATTTTGATTCTATAAAATGCATAGTAAAATCCTAACATACAATAATACATATAGAACTGTAATTACATTATGGTGGTAGTGAAGACTAGTATGAGAAATCAGAGTCAAAAGTGTTGTTATAATGCACATAAGCCAGGCACCTATCTACAGATAGATGAAGGTTTTCCAGAAACTTCACTTTAGCACCTCAGTAACACCATCTTTGTATGTGCAGTGAGATTGAAATAATCTCTGTGATTAGTGTACTCAGTGAGGATGATGTTACTGGCATCAGTAGGAGTGGGATGATGAAGTCCAAAATTAAATATTTCAAGTGCAAGGGGTTGGTTTGGTTTGTTTCAGGACTCTTAGTATAGCTAGTGTTTGTTTATTGTTCCAGAGACTTAACTGGAGATTCAGCCTTATTTTCATCTTTTAAGTTTCCTCACTGCAGTGGCTTAAAAGCTTTATATGTGACAGCAAGGCTCAGGTACTAATACTTTAAAAAAACCCCAATCTTTCTACATCTGAAGACTCTTGCATTTGGATTTACCTGCCCTAGGTTTAGAAAGGCTTGTTTCTAGTCCATAAAGAGTGATGCATGAGCAGCTTTACAGGGGTGTTTTTAAAACCCAGCCAGAGAAGAACATTACAGAAAGCGCTATAGGTACATGTACACACATTAGACATGTTAAATTAGTTTGAAATAACCTTTTTCACTATTTTAAGCTTACTTTTACCTTGAGAACTTAAACAGTGAAAGCTTTGACATGAAATTTGCTTCAGAGCCTTTTGCAACAAGCTCTTGAGTATCCCACAGTATCAGGGTGTGAGAGTGAGGCAGGAGTGGGTAGTAAAAGGACCTTACAGAACTCTTTTACTGCTCTGTCCCTAGATGCATTAGATAGATGTCACATAACAGAAAACATAGTATCTAAACCTATTGTCTTGAGTGGCAGCGTTTAAATATGGATATGTCCTTGGAAAGTCTTAATGGTCTCTGTTGATTCTCTGGAGCATATTGCAAAGTATGTGGAGGCCTTCGTTATACTAAGTCATTCTGCCCTCATTCAGCATGCAGTGTTATTGCTATTGTTGTCTTATGGTGAAGGCTTCTGTTCTCCTTCTCTGTCTCTGAAACTGTGTGCATTTTGTCCTTGCAGAGGAGGGAGCTTTTGCAGAGAATAGTTTGGTAGCTGCTTCCTGATAAATTTTGTTATGTGCCTTGTTTTAACTGATTTATGAAGTAGCCAGTACTGTGTCTCATTAAAACCATTACCTCCAGAGCTGCTCAGGTGCTAAGTAGACTTACAGCTTTACTTCTGTTAAAATTTAAATCATTTCCTTGCAGAGCAGTGCAAATGTGCCTGAGGAAGCAGGGATAGTTCTTTGAGCAGGCTGAGATAAAAGTCTGTTTCCTCAAAACTGTCCTGATTTACTGCATCAGGGTTTGGATTATATGCAGGAATAATAATCACTTGACAGATCTCAGGTTTCTCTTCTCTGGGTTGCTGAGCTTGCAATCGCTAAGCAGAGCGTTGTGAGGTGGTCCTTACAGGAATGAGAGCACTTGTGCGTTTTCTCAATTTTTTGGGCGTAGACATTTAAGCTTAGTTGTGGTCCACAGCGATCAGTTTACCAAGTTGCTTGAGTACAGGTGATCTCAAGCTAGCTATATACTGATTAAAACAAAGAAAAAAAGTGGAAAATTCCAGTCAGACAGCGCAAGTGGGCCCATATTACATCAAAATAGCATGTAGTGTATGTGTGTGAGACAGAAGAACTGACAGCATCAAACAACTGGGACAAACCAAACACTGAAAGCTAACAATATACTGTTTAGACTATGTCTGTGTATACCAAAGGAGAAACTGTTGAAGGGGAAAGAGGGAGGTGGAAAGACTTTTTGTCTTATACAACTGGTTTGGAGAGGTGAGGCTAAGCAGGGTACAGGTTTTATTCAGATTTTCTGGAATCAGCTGTTTAACCTCCAGCTTCTACTTCAGAGCAGAGGGGCAGGAAACAGATGTTGTGTAGAAGTGTGCTGGTTAACTGAAATGAAAATGTGAGGTTGCTATAGAGTAGATATCAAGGCAAAAGTTTAATGTTAGATTGAAAATGCCTCCTAATATATTTTGGAGTATTCTGAATCTTTTAGCAGACTACTTACATAATATTCTGTAAGCAATTTTGATGAATCAGTGATGAAAATAATGATTAAAACACCTATTTCTGGTGCAAAATTCCCTTTGACCATTTCAAGGAGTTGCTCCCCTCCGAAGCTGTAAAGGAAATAGCATACCTGTTTCCAGTATTTATATATGATTCCTCATTATACTTTTTATTTTAGAGAAAGCCATTAGACTCTACAAACTTTGTATGCCAAGCATCTTAACGATTCCCTCCAAATAAGACTGGAGGACCTATTCTTTCTGTTGTGGCTTATTCAAAGAAATGTAAAGGTTGAAAGGGCCAGTTATAATCTTAAAAGAATGAGTAATTGCTTTATGCTCCTGATTTTCTATACTGGAAGTCAGTCTTCAAAGGCCTGTCCTTCAGTCTTGCCTTGTTTCTCCATGGGCATATTTTCTAGCAGTAGAGGGCTGGAAATGTCAAATCTGCCAGTTCCTGGGACAAATGGATTCAGGAGCCTTAACCAATTATTTGACTAGTTGTTCTTGGTCATGTATCTGACATCTCACTGCCTGCTGTGTTCAGGGCTGATGAAGCACTAAATACATCAGTGCCCTTAAAGCAGTCTCACACAACTAATCCCGCAGCACATGCAACAAGTGTACCACAACATGTGTACCCAGCAAAGGTAATACAGTCACTGTAAATGGAGTGATGAGAATATTGTGAGTGAGGGAAGATGAGTTCTGTTATACCTTCGTGTGATTTCGCAGAGTCTCCTTCTGATTTTGCCGTAGTGGCTACCTCGCATTGTGGGAATTACTTAGCAGTTACACTTCTCTGTGACTGCAGGATGCATTCCAAAGTGTTAAGAAACCATCAGGCAGGAGGGAATTGTGGTGCTTAATTAAATAGAAAGCCTTTTTCTTTCCTGACCTTGTGGCTGTTGCCACATGCTAACAGTCTTGCTTCCAAGCCAACCTAGGACCAAGAGGTTCAGGCTGTAGAAGAGAAGGCTCAAGGGGACACTTTATAATAGCCATCCAATACCTAAAGGGGGCCTACAAGAAACGTGGAGATGGACTTTTGACAAGGGCGTGTAGTGACAGGACCAAGGGGAATGGCTTTAACCTGACAGAGCGGACATTGAGATGAGATCTTAGGAAGAAGTTCTTCATTGTGAGGGTGCTGAGGCCCTGGCACAGGTTGCCCAGAGAAGCTGTGGCTGCCCCATCCCTGGCAGTGTTCAAGACCAGGTTGGATGGGGCTTGGAGCAACCTGGTCTAGTGGAAGGTGTCCCTGCCTGTGGCAGTGGAACTAGCTGATCTTTAAGGTTGCTTCCAACCCAAACTGTTCTATGATTCTATGATTTTACAATTGCTATCTTGTAAAACATTGTTTCAAGCAAGTGTACTGACTATCTTCATGTAGGTATGAGTTGGGGCTCAGAGCTACCAAGCTCTGAGGCAGTGGGCAGTCCCAGATATGTTTGATTGCAAAATGGGAAAGGGATTGAAATTTTTTTTTTCTACTAACTTTACCTTTTTTTTTTTCTCTACCTCCCCTCCCGCCCTCACCCCCCAGATAACTATTATCTTTAAATCATACCAAGATTGTACAGATCAGAAAGTATATCAAGCAGTGACTGATGACTTGCCTGCAGCTTTTGTTGACGGTACAACAAGTGGAGGTGATGGGAACACCAAGAGCTTGCGAATTGTGGAGAAAGTCAGTGGCAAATACGTCGAAATGCATGCCAGGTACATTGGAACCACGGTGTATATACGCCAGCTTGGGCACTACCTAACGCTGGCCATTCGCATGCCTCAAGAGGTGGTCATGGCCTATGAGGAGAGCCAGGATCTGCAGCTGTGTGTGAATGGTTGCCCTTCAAGTGAACGTATTGATGATAGTGGCCACTTACCATTACCTGTGATGAGTCACTTGCTCCCTCAGCATGGTTCTGCTCATCCCCAGTCAGTGTACACACTGGAAACTGCCACCACTAAGTGCCATGAGAAGATGCTGCTGAAGGACATATATTTTTACTCATGTGTATTTGATCTGCTCACCACTGGTGATGCTAACTTCACAGCTGCTGCTCACAGCGCTTTGCAGGATGTGGAGTCACTGCACCCTAGAAAAGAGCACTGGCATATCTTTCCCAACAGTGAAGGTGGGGGTGTGGACAAGGGTAACAAATTCTTTGTTGGTCTTGGACTTGTGTGCTTGATCCTTGTTGCGTTTTTGTAGGGCTTTTTTTTTGTCTATAACAAGTTTTGAAATATATATATTGTCATAATATATTGACTAAGTATAAGTATATATGTATATACCATGTATATGAAAAGATGTTTTGTCTTGGGACACCCATCAGATTGTACATACTGTGTTAAATGTTTTCATGTATGATTGCTGTCGTATTCTTTGTATCTGTTTTGCAATTGATGAAATATTTTATAATGTCCCTGCATTGGGTCCTTACAGAAAGCACTTTATTTTTTTATAGATTAAATATTTGCGTGTCTGAGTATGTATTATACATATAAACATGTTTATACAACACTCAGTGCTACCTCTAAGTACTACTTAGTTTAACACCGTTTTTTAACGGGATTAATTTGGGGGATTTTTCTATCATTTTTCTTACTCCAGAGACAGTATGTCTCTTGTTCTGTAATGGCGTTGGTGATTTGCTGGGCTTGCTAGTTAAAATCAGTAATTGTATTCTGTCCCTCAAACAAATGGCTATTGGGTCTTTGGAGGGAGAGAGTAAAATGCTTCCCATTAGCTCAGATGACAATTGTGGATAACCCGAATTACAGAATCTTCCTTGTAATTCTGACATTCCCTAGTTTCATGGCATGAGTTTCAAAAGAAGAAAAGAAAGTGTGACTTGTAATATAACTGTCGCAGCTGCCCCTAACCTCAAGGGTTGTCATTTTCCAAGAAGGACTGGAGAAATCACAAGCCTGGAATCTGCTACTTGCTTAGGTGCTAATCTTGTCTATACATTCAGAAAGAGAAGGGCAGTGAGACCACAGGCTCTAATTTCAATGAAGAGCTAGGAGGAGAATGATTTGGTGGCCTGAATACCTTAATCTGCTGCAAGGAGTGGAAGTTTTAGTTCATTCTACAATAAACCCAGCTTCAAGACATGTTTATTTCACTCTTTAGAAGCTGTTCATCGGAGGCTGGACCAGATACATTAGAAGTCTTATCTGAGTAAGACTCAGATAGCCCTTGCATTTGTTTGGTAAACTTTATCTAGTGCTTGACTTGGTTGGAGGGAGATGGAGTTTATTTATAGAATTAAAGCTCCTAGTTTTTATGAAGACTTGCTAGGTTAGGGACTGTTGACTGTTAAGGCCAGCAGTAGTCTTCTCAAAGAAACTAATTAATTCCCTGTCTGGATGGGTAACTGCCTACAGGTGTTACTCTGGGAATAGCTGAGATGAAAGTAGTCAGAACTTAGGAAAGGCTGAAGGTAAAACTTTATTTTAGACTTTTATTTTATTGGCAGCTTGTTCTGTCTGTTGTATCTGATGATGCTGTTTCAGGTGAGTTAGACTTGTGGATAACGTGGCCCCTGCACCTTCACATAATGCTGTCAGGCTTCTTCTTTTGTGTGGATGAACTTTCTCTTCAGTGCTCTGAATTTAGGGTTCTCATGGCTGAAAATTAGCAGATGAACCTAGTGTTGCTTGCCGTGGTGCACATACTGGGCAGGCACCACATGCTAGTTAACTTCCTCTGTTCCTGCATCCTGTATATATATATATATATATATACACATGTATGCTATATATGCATTTATACTAGCATTGAGTTGTCAGCTTCTCAGATAAATAATATTTTAGAACTGTGGTAATTCCCAGAAAGAGTTTTCGATTTTCTTGCTCCTGCTGTGGGATTTCTTGAGAAAATGTTATTTGCACATGTTCATTCTTAGTCTTTAAGAGAGCTTTAGTTAATGCCAAACGTGGTCATTTTGAAGCTAGTGAATGGTCTCTGGAGATAGCTTAAGCTTAGAGGGAACACCTTTTTTTTTTTTCCACAGGTTCTCCAAATGTCTGTATTGTAGAAGGCTATACATAGTTTTCATCCTTGGAAAACCCCACAATGTATCAGTCTTTGCCAAACCTTTTAGATGTGGTTCATGAATATACCAGTAAGTATATGCTTGTGTAAAAGAGTGGCTGAGCAGTGTGTAAATACTTTAAATTACTATGAAAGAAGAATAAGAGTGGCTGAGCAGCGTGTAAGTTCTTTAAATTATTATGAAAGAAGAATAAAGTTGCCTTCTCTGTTAAGGAATGTCTATAATGTGGTGTTAGTGACCCCTGGTGGGGTGCAGAGAAATTTGGGATATGGTCTGTGTACTGGGCAGGGAATCTCTAACTAAAGCCCCAGCTTGTCTTGTTAGCCATCACTTGTTGGATAGGAATGTGCTGAGCGTAGTCATTACACTTCCTTGCAGGTGCTTGTTTCCCCTCTGCTATATAAGCTGTGTAGTGAAATTTATGACCAGCAGCTGCAAACCAGGCTGGTACACTGGAGATAGTGTCTGGGGAAAAAACAGCTGGAGCCATCCCCTCAAGATCCCACTTGCACTGTTCCTTCACAGTGTTTGCAGAGATACTTGAAAGAGCTTTAACACAGTGATCTGGTATTGCTGCATACCTCTTGAGAGGTGTTATGAAAATCCTCTTTTAAAGTTACTGGAGAACTCTCAGACCAGAAGAACCCAGGAAAAGAAAATTACTTGCTGTGATTTTAATTATAATAACTGAAGTAGAGCTGATGTGTTAAAAGAATAAGTAATATTGAAGAGTCCAAAAGATTGCAGAACTCTGTGTAACAAGATGATCTCCTATGTATACATGGGAGTTGTAATATTTTAGCTGCAGGGCTGATCAAGCAATACGAATTAAAAGTGCCCTGACTTAAAACCAGTTCTGTCAGGTACATACCCAGAAAACTAGACCTAATAAACACAATTTTGAATGCTGTTTTTCTAAGCTTGTGTTGTAGCTAGAATTTGAAGTATATATATAACAATCTTTTGTGGTAGATGCATCAGTAAATGCTCTGTGGAAATAACTAATAGGAAGCAAAAGGAGCTTTAAATACGCATATGTTTAGTATAGGCAGGAGGAGCCCTTCATGTCTGTAAGAGCTTACTTTCAAAGGTGGTGGTCTACCGCCACAAGCTCTACAGAAGGAAATATAGCATGATCCATCAGGATTTTAATGCAGCAAATAATAAGCTGTTACTGATACTATTGTCTTTAAATTGGAGAGACATAAATTTGAAAATGGATCACCTTGTCGATAAAGAATTGGCTGGATGGCTGCACGCAGAAAGTTGTGGTCAATGGCTCAGTGTTTACGCAGAGAATGGTGATGAGAGGTGTCCCTCAGGGGTCAGTACTGGAACCAATCCTGTTCAACATCTTTGCTGGCAATAGGGACGGTGGGATAGAGTGTGCCCTCAGCAATTTTGCTGATCTCACTTATCTAGTGGTTTGGTTGATACACTGGAGGGAAAGGATGCCATCTAGTGGGACCTTGACGCAGTTGAGAGGCGGCCAATTCCAGCCCCATGAAGTTCAACCAAGCCAAGTGCAAGGTCCTACACCTGGGTTGGAGCAATCCCAGGCACAGCCACAGGTTGGGCAGAGAAGAGATTCAGAGCAGCCCTGCGGAGAAGGACTTGGGGACGTTGGTTGATGAGACGCTGAACATGAGCCGGCTTCAGTGTGCGCTCGCAGCCCAGAAAGCCAACCGTATGCTGGGCTGCATCAAAAGGAGCGTGACCAGCAGGTCGAGGGAGGTGATCCTGCCCCTCTGCTCTGCTCTTGTGAGACCTCACTTGGAGTATTGTGTGCAGTTCTGGTGTCATCAATATAAGAAGGACATGGAGCTGCTGGAGCAAGTCCAGAGGAGGGCCACCCATATGAAGACAGGCTGAGAAAGTTGGGGTTGTTCAGCCTGGGGAAGAGAAGGCTGCGTGGAGACCTCATAGCAGCCTTCCAGTATCTGAAGGGGGCCTACAAGGATTCTGGTGAGGGACAGTTCATTAGGGACTGTAGTGAGAGGACAAGGGGTGATGGGTTTAAATTTAAACAGCGGAAGTTCAGGTTAGATATGAGGAAGAAGTTCTTTACTGTGAGGGTGATGAGGCACTGGAATGGGCTGCCCAAAGAAATGGTAAATGCCCCATCCCTGGCAGTGTTCAAGGCCAGGCTGGACAGAGACTCAGGCAACAGGGTCAAATGTGAGGCATCCCTTCCCTTGTCAGAGGGGTTGGAAATAAATGACCTTAAAGTCCTTTCCCACCCTGACCATTCTATGATTCTATGATTCTATACTATCTGTTGTTTGCCATTGTCTTAAAGGTAGCTGGTGTGCTGGATATTTGTGGCTTATTTAAAAGGTGATTTTAAGTATTATTAAGCACTTTGAACCAGATTATTTCCTAATACTATTGTAAGAGAGTTCTTACCAGTAGCTGTAGTTGTGGAGTCTGACAGCTTCTCTAGGAAGCATGTCACAAAACTGAGCAGAGAATCAGGTGCTTAATCATTCATTTTGCATGTACATAGGCTCCTAAACGAGGGTATTTTAAAAGGAAATAGCACGTTCATATCAAACCAGAAATCGTTTTTTTCTCTCTTCCTGGAAAACCTGGCTGGAAGAATAATCTGCATAGAGGACCTGTTAAACGGAATGCAACCTGAAAGAACTTAGGGCCAAAGAACAACCTGACTTTTGTTCTAGAGGTTAAGACCTTTCAGTAGTTCATTTCCCCTCAAACTGCTGCTGTACTGCCAGAAAATAGATCGCCCACTGTTTACATTCTCTTACTTTAGCAGTATGGATACCGTGCATTCGTTTTATGGTTTTGAAGTGGCTCTTTGTTTACATACGCCCTGAAGTGAAGCAAGCAGTGTTGCAAGCTTTGCACTGCCTAATGAAGGTTTCGTTAGTGGACGTGTTCTGAAAAAATCCAGTTTGCTTTTGGCTTTCTTCTATTTTGACAGTTATAGCACAGTTTCAAATCTTGCTTTTTTTCTTTTTTTTTTTTTTTCCCCCCACATGAGTACAGCTGCAGTATTCTACCCCCAAATTTTCATGTTTTGTGTTATTTTAATTCCCGCCTGTGTCTTGACTGATATAAACTGTATTCCTTTCTGTCTTTTTAGCTATTCCAGCTAGTAAAGAATGCTGTCTATAAAATGCCTGGACACTGCTAGTAATGACTCCTTTTTTTGAAGGTATTATTTGTCATTTTCAACAAAAGCATTCTGTGTTGTGCTGCTAGTTCTCTCTATATTAACAAACAAAGATTGTGTGGGTCAGTGTTGTTAATTAGCTTTTGTCATTATTAGATTTTATCATTTTTAGATTTTGATTTTTAGATTTTATCATCATTCTTATTAATTTGCTTGTTTTGAAAAGCACCATAGGCACAGATCAAGTATGCAGGTTAAGTTTGTTGTGATGTTGATGTAGAACAATTCCATCTTATCTGATCCACAATTCTTTTAATCTATGTTTGTAAATTTCACTTCGCTGAAATTAAAAGCTGCTGATCATAAATCAACCATGAACAGTAAATTTAAATAAATAAAAAGATTGATTACAGACTTTGAATGCATGCAGGGGTATGTATCAGAACTCATAACTAGATATAAAAAGGACTTAATGTACATGGAGTCCCAGTAACTTTTATGGGAATTATTTTAATGACAACTACAGTTTTGAAGCTTAATTTCCAGTTTTATTCTACACCATAACAGTAGAAGAATAATCCATTACATACACAATCAATGACAGAACATGTCATTGATTCTAGAATGTGCTGAAGGCTGGGTCTACAACAGATTTTATATGTGTAGTTGGTGTTTGAAGTGTTAGAATCTTAAATTGTCTTACACATTAATGCCACCTCAGCTTGAACCAGGACTTATCTTTAGGATCTCTACTTCTTTCTTCTTAGTCCAGTAAAGTCCCTGAAGGAACCTGCATTTTTGCTGCTAGGCAGAGAAAGCAAGTGCAGTCTTGAAGGTTCTACATGCTCCCTAGCCAGATTCACGTGTTCATCTTCCTGGTTTACTTGCAGGCCTTTTTTGGCAGACACTTGTCCTGCTCACTCATGTTTTGCAGATGATGGTGAGCTGTTTCTAGTGTAGTGGTGGTAAGCATCCTGCTGGAGTATGAGAGAGGCAAAGCTAAAACTCCTCCTCTGCTTCAATTTTTCACATCTTGCGAGAATGCCAGTGCCTTAACAGCTGGGAGCTATAGTGAAATAAATGCAATTCTGTGTTGTTATAAAGTAATAGCTTTATAAAAACAAGGTCCTAGGTGCCTTGAAAGAGATTGGAGGCATACTTTATGCTTGAGAATTATTTCGCCTGAATTCTGTAAACTAAGCTTGTAGGTCTTCTCTGTAGTCAGCAGAGTAAATGGCAGGATTATAGGTTGCGTTGAATTGTCTTCTGGAGGCACCTACTGATATGCTTCAATACAGGTGGGACCCAGGCAGCTAATTTTTAAATAGCTGAAGTCAGATGAAATTAGTCCAGCCCTGATGGGTACATTTTAAATTCCAGCCTAGGTTCCTATTCAGGGACTACCTGTATTTGCTAGATGCAAGCCAGCTGACCCAGCACTTCCTGCTCAGAATCACATCTAACTTCCAGGCCTTACTGATAGATACACTTTGGCCTCTGAAAGCCCAAACCTGACCTTCTTGGCCTTGTCTGTATACTGAAACTCTCAACATTTGATTTCTTTTGAAAGCATACATAGAGAAGGCAACAAGACCACCCCATCCTTTCTGTACTGGTTTCTCCCCTCCCAGAGCATCTGGGGAGCAGCAGGGGAATGACACAAAGAAGCAGAAGTCAGAAACAAAGAGGAAACAAGAGATGGACTGGAATCATAGTGGGTAAGGCTTCTAATCTTAATTTTGGTGTTTAATTCCCAGACTGTTTACATTTTCCAGTGAATGACATAGAACATATAACATAAATCTTCATAGGAGCAGTTGCTATGTTTTCTAATTGATGTGTTTTATCTTTTAGGCTGTCCTTAGGTGTGTGCTTTGCTGCCATTAAGAAAAATTCTGTATTTCATTGTGAAGTTAACAGCGCTTCATGTTCTCACTTTCCTGCACTTTGAGATTTTCTACCTAAACTGAAGAAATTCACAGCTTGGCCTTCTACACATGGATAATACCTATTCTGTTTCTGAGATTATGTTAAGAAAACACTTGCCAAAGCCACAGCGGAAATAAAAGCAACAACCTTGAGATGTGGCAATCTAGGGGCAATGAAAATGACCATAAAATTGAATCCTGAAGGAGGACAAGTATAGAAATGTATTCTCTTGAATGTAGGCAGAAGATAGCACTGAGCTGCTCAGACCTTTGAAGCCAGGGGAAATGGTGGGCTTATGAGCAAAAGCAAATATTTAGAAAAGCAGTAAATTTTAATATAGAACATAGAGGCCCTTCAGGTACTACCAGATTAGGCAACAGCTGTATGCAGGCTGAGTGTTGAATCTAGGTGTCTAAATTTTTTAGTGATTAAAGGCTGTAATCCCTGTAAATTAACAAACACCTATTTTTGCATATGAGCTAGACCTTGAACAGCCACAAATCCATCAGACCTGGCAAGATGCATGCCAAGATTCTGAGGGATCTGGCAAACCTCACTAAGTCGCTCTCTCTTGTGTTTGAAAAATCCTGGCAGTCAGGTGAAGTCCCTAGTGACTACATGCTACATGCATGTAGAGGTACCCAGTCACAGTGATTTTCCAGAAAGGGTGTGAAGAGCTTTTGCCATCATGCAGTCCTCTCTGCACATCCTTATTTGTGTGTGTACAGTTGGGGTAGGTTCCTTCTGCCCTATTTTGCTGGCTGTAAGGTCTCTCCTCTCCATATCACCCTGCACCCTTTGCTTGTCAATCCAAGGCATAACTTGATTGTGGACCATCATTTCCATCCCTTGCTGCTCCTAGCTGAAAGCTCTTCTTACCAGGTTGGCCAGACTTAACAAACCTGTCAAGATGTTTAACTAATTAAGAGTTTAATTAAGATCAACCCTAGGGGTTGCACAGTGCTATCATGGTATTATCCAAATCCATGGTGAAAGTTTCACTTCCTTTATACATCAGTTGAGACATCATTGATTTTAAAGATCTCTTAAATTCCATGATGCTTTTTGCTTCTCTGTTCTCATCCCTCTTTCTGATGCTGTAAGCTTTCCTAGAAGGATTAATTTCCAACAATAAAGTACATCATAAATAGTCACGATGACCTGATTGTATTTGTGCCACCGTGGTCATTTTAGAACGATTGTTCTTTCGGTGCAAAAATGGGCTTAAGTCATAGTCTAGAAAGATCTGAAACTAATTGTATCTGCCACCTAGTTCTCAAATTTTCAGTTTTGGAATTAATTACAAGATCACTCCATGCTGGAACTCAGAGTACAGCTAAGGTATTTCACATACAAATTATGTTTAAGAGAAACACACAGACCGCAGGAAGTATGAAAATCTCACCTGTCAAATTGAACTACTCAAAAAGCTGAAAATACATACAAAGAATCTTATGGTTAATCTTAAAATATTTAATATCTAATTAACAATAAAACACTCCCAGTGCTTCAGGAAAAGAAATTATCCATAATAAAAGCACTCAGGGTCCTGTAGTCTTTGTAATTGCTGACAATTGTTAGTAAGTTTAGAGAAATCATCACTTACTACTTACGTGACAGCTCATGCAAATGTAGATTTCTTTTAACCATTTAGATATTAAGCTTTCAGAGGCACGCAGTCTTAAAAGCGGAAACTGTGCTTCAAACTTTCCAAGGGAGGCATTGCTGTTTAAGGTAGATGTAAGTTCAGCTCCCTCTAGTGACTCCAACTGCTGCTTTGAATGCCTAGCAAGAAAAAGAACATTTCCACCCCTGATCAAGATGGAAATCTGGAATCATCCTGATTCAAGATGGAAAATGGAACCCCAATTATAAAAATATATCTCTATCATATGACAAGATTGAATAGCGGAGTAAAGGAGAAAATAAAGTATATCCTGTATTGTTACATATACTACATTGTTTAAAGTAAATTTACAAAACAAAATGAGCCTGCACTTAGTAAATAACCTTTTGCACTTCAAGCAGTATTTTCTAATTAGCAAATAGTGCAATACTTTCTGCTTATTCATAAAAACCTCACCAAATTTCACTTTCTAAAATCGTTGCCCAAAGAAGTGGTAAATACTCCATCCCTGGCAGTGTTCAAGGCCAGGTTGGGCAGGGCCTTGGGCGACATGGTCTAGAATGAGGCATCCCTGCCCATGGCAGGGGGCTTGGAACTAGATGATCTTAAGGTCCTTTTCAACCCTAACAATTCTATGATTCTATGATTTTAAAAGGCAAAACCAAGAGTAGTTTGTCATGGTTTAAGCCCAGCCGTAAATCTGCCACTCAGCCATTTGCTCCCCTTCCTTCCCCAGCTCCTGGAGGGATGGAGAGGAGAATGAAAAGAATGTAACTCCCACAGGTTGAGATAGGAACAGTCCAGTAACTAAGGTATAACACAAATCACTGCTGCTACCACCAATAATAATGATAAGGGAAGTAACAAGGGAAGAGAATACAACCGCTCATCACCCACCAACCAATACCCAGCCTGACCGAGCAGTGATCTAACCCTTCCAGATAACTGCCCCCAGTTTATATACTGGGCATGACGTGCTGTGGTATGGAATACCTCTTTGGTCAGTTCGGGCCAGGTGTCCTGTCTCTGCTTCCTCCCGGCTTCCCCTCCTCCCTGGCAGAGCATGAGACTCAGAAAGGCCTTGGTCAGAGTAAACATTACTGAGCAGCAACTGAAACCATCGGTGTTATCAGCGCTGTTCCCAGGCTGAAAGTCAAAAACACAGCACTGCACCAGCTACTGAGAAGGAGAAAAATGACTGCTACTGCTGAACCCAGGACACAGTTCTTAACTAAAAAATGGTCATAGAAATAATAAAGTACTTGAGAGATATGAAACATACAAGGAAGCATTTACAGTAGCTGCCATAGGGCTGTTTCTTGGTGACATATATGAAGGGAAGAAACAACAATGAAGAAGAAACGAGGATAATTCATCAGAACCTGTCTCTTGAGGTATGTTCTGCTTACTCAATCAATCCACAGCATTGAATAAGTAAATTGTTCGGTCTAATAATTTTTACTGAAGTGACAGAAAAAAAAATTATTTTAATATAATGCAGACTATTTGGTGCATATTGAGAGTACCGCACTATCTTGTTAAAATTCTTAATTGATCAGCTAAAAGCAAACAATGCCTTAAACAGCTGGTACTGTGGCAGATTTTTGCTAATTTGTACCTGTGTGGGGGAGACCTGGAGTGTAACCAGCCCACGGAAGCACCAGAACTGGCACAAACAGAAGAGATGTGACATTGCTTCATTTGCTGGCAAGCACCAGTCTGACAAGGCTTACCCGTGGTGGGGTGTGTGTGCAAAAGTTTCTTCACTTTCCTGTGTTCTTTCACTGCTTTCCTTGGGGGGAAGGAAAGCTATGTCTGCATTGTCAACTCAAGCAGTGCAGAGCAAGAAAAAATTAGTTGAGGACCCAACATCTACACCCCACAGCTCTGGGGAAGAGGGAGTTAGTTACATCAGCTGAGCTTTAGTCTTGATGCTTGGAGTGCGTTTTCCCCTTTGGTTTCATCTGAAATCAACCAGCCCTATGCAGAGGGAGGCTGGTCTACAGTGCAAATCCAAATGGGGAGTGTGGAAGGGACCAGGCAATTAAGTTGAGAAATCCACTTCTTACTCAATCTAAAATCCTATTCTAGATGCATGCTGTGTTTGTGAAGTACTTCTCATTTTCCGAAAGCTTCTGTTAATCCATGATGATAACATAAGGCACTCACCTCAAAAGAATATTTCCATTAATAATATAGAATTTCCTTTTAGACTGTGTAGAATTTGAAGCCTGCACATCTAGGTGATCAAACGGTTATCAAATTAACAATTTGTGACTTGTGGGTGCTATAGCTATATATCCTCCCAATAGTAATTACGTTTCTTCAGGATGTTGCAGTGGAAGAATCAGAGTTATGACAGAACGTATCAATTCTTGTAGCACCTACTGGTCTGCCGTTTGGATGGCAAGGAGAGGACCTTGGTTGATGAGGTTTTGTATTTTCTTTAAATAGGTATAATCACAAAACCCTCTCTAAATTCCTTGTTGCTCCCGTGCTCCCAAGAGGCTTGAATGGAGGGGTAGGCTGTGAGAGGAAGGTGGTGTTGACTGATCTAGATCACATGTGCTCTTTTATCTGCAGCTGTGTGCTAGCATTCCCTCCACAGAGCCGCTTCTTTCACAGCTGGCTGAAATTCAGGATTTCTTTCACTGTCTCTGTGTAACAGTTACTTCAGGGCCAGCCTTCCAAACCTGGCATCTGCCTTCCAGCTCAGCTCAGTGTTTGGCAAACATCAAGCTATTTTGATGCCTTATGGATTTACTTTGCTGTCACATTCGTAAAGCAGATGGAAGGTATACTGGAGTAGTCATCCACAGAATCTGGTGAGAAAATGCTTTCCACAGATGATGCCAATTGCATAGCCCAAATGTGGCTTATTCTGTC
Source organism: Myiopsitta monachus (assembly GCA_017639245.1). NCBI lineage: Eukaryota > Metazoa > Chordata > Aves > Psittaciformes > Psittacidae > Myiopsitta > Myiopsitta monachus. The sequence continues at coordinate 81,450,241 of CM029941.1, forward strand.
ATTCTATGAAAATTTGGCATCTGGAAACACCATAAATAACACCATAAATACCAGGGTATTTGCATATGGGAGACCAATAAGGACAATAACTAGATGCCTAATGTGTTTAGTTTTTAATTACATTCAACCACTTGCCATCTGTACAACTGATGGGTAAAGAGAACCAAGGGAAGGTTGCAGATGTTCCACATTTGCTTTCTCATAGAGCAGGTGTCTGGAGTCTCAGTCATGACCCTGATGGGCACTTCTGCTGCACTGGAATTCTTTACACTGGAACAACAGTTGTGCATTGGAACTCTGAAGTTGAACTTCACTATTTTCATTCAGCTTAGCAGTCAAGTTTCCAAGTGAAAAAAGAGAGGACGATAATTACACACGTTGTCCCTATCTTAGAGAATCATGACTACATCTGTACCCAGTTAATTTCCAATATCTGTGATATTGTCAGAGATATATGAAAAACAAGGGAAACTGTAAAAAGTTAACAAGATACAGCCCTGGGAAAAAAGTTAGGATGACACCACAGATCAGGCAACCAAGGCAATACCAAGGTAAGCACAAAGAGAACAGAACTGCTGATAGATCCAAACAGAAGATCACTTCAAGTGAACCATCCTAATTAACATAGTACATACCCCACCCTTAGATAGAAAACCCCCTACCAATGCAGCCCCTTCCCCATAGCAAATGCACAGTAAAAGGAAGATGCTGGGACTTTACTAAGTAAAGATGGGGCAACTTGAGAGCCAGAGGGAATGAGGTTGACTAAACATAACTAGAAAAATACTGGTAACTTGCTCAGAATATATAAGATGTTTATTGTGAACTGAAGCATGCTAGCTTTGTGAAGTTACCACCTAGCACCCATCTATCTCTGCACAGACAAGAAATTAATAAGTATCTCAACTCTGTGTTAATTTGCTCTCTGCACACCAGGTGAAGAACTCTGCTTTTTGGCACAAGAAAGTGATGCGTAACTTAGAACAGGTCCCCCTGAAATGCTTGTTTTCCGCTTCGTCATTGTTTCCCAAGTCTGCTCAGTGTTTTAAGCCAAAAGTCAATGAAAAGATGTGGTGAAGTAATCAGAATTTCCACAAGTTTATTTTCAGACAAGCAAATGAGCTTGTCTCATCTCTCAGCTGCCCTCAACGAGAATACCTGGCACTGGCCATGACTGCCTTCCCACTGCAATCCAAGGTTGTTCCTGGAGGGCTCAGGTACAAGCTAATGGGAAAAAAACCTATTCCAAGAGATCCGCGTCAATCATGATGTCTGAAAGAAGACATTAAGGATAAAGAAATATTGAATAAAATATAGTATTTAGAAGCACCTGGTAAGAATAAAATAAAATTCACACATTCAAATATTTTGGTATTCAAAAGATATTGCTACTAACTCATGTGTGTTTCATGACCCCCTTGTTATGCTGGAATAACAACAATTCAACTCATAAAACAGAGTGTTTACAGTACTAAACTGAGCGCATCACTGCATCTGAGAAAAAATTATTAGTTTTTATTCCATGATGATACACCGAATGATGGTAAAAGAAATACTGAGTTTACTTCATACATTCACTTCAGTATACTCTCATCATATACTCTCTGCAATGAATGAAGTGGGCTTCCCTAGAAAAAGCAGTTTGAGGCTCTTAAAATTGCATCATAAGAATTGCATAGAGGAGCCTGAATTAAGATGCTGCATGAAAGTTTAGTGCAGCCTAACTTTTCAGTGATTTCTTCTGCAGTTATGTAGATGTCAAGTAACTCTTCTTTTATGGAAAAGAAATTGAAGATACTGTCATCAAAAAATGTTGTTAACTCAGTTTTGAATGTTTACAGTATATTTATTGAAAACATTTTCAGTATTTTCCTATGTGTTTATTGAAAACATTTATTTTGTAAGGAATTCATAGGCTGTTAGTCCATCTGTTTATTCTGTATTTTACTGTTCTATAAACCTATGTATTAAACCCTAGATACGAATAGAAAAATGACTCACAGTTAATGTAAGCAGATTTCAAATTAACAATGACAATGTCTTTTTTGTAATTATGGAAACATAAATTTTGGTTCTAACAATAAGGTCTGTTTCGAATTCTATATGTAAATAACATTGTGTTCTCCCTATTAAGAATAATTTTCCACAAATTGCAAAAGTGATCCTTAAGTACAAATTAAATATTTAAAAATTTAAAAGCAAATTTAATAATTTACAAGTAAATTGATGCTATTAGATGCGTCATATTTCCTTATTTTCAGTACTGTAACTTGAAATAATGCAAACTTTGAACTTCACGCATTCTTCCATTGTGTCTGAATGACAGAGAAGCTAGGGTTGGGTTTTTTCCCATTTGCAGTCACAATTATGGTGTTTCTCTAGAATTTTAAAAATGCAAAAGGGCAGTCATCTATGGTTGTCCGAGGCTCTGCTCTTGAACCTCACAAAGGTCACTATTTCAAGAGCTACGTGTACTTGCAGACCTGTAATAATTGAGCATACTGCATTTTTCAGCTAATTTTGTATTAATTTGTTCTAGTATTCTGGCCATATTTCTGTCTAGAGAGTAAATATTTTCATCTGATAATGAATTTCCTTAATTTAAATAGAATGGGGAAGACTGCACTATCAAAGAAAACATACCAGATAGATTGGGTGTTCATATTTTGAAAACTTGACCAAAGCATGCTGGAATATGGGGGATGTACAGGGTGATCTGATTTGTTAGCTCATTGACATATACTTCTAATATCTCTCTTCAGTCAACCAGCTAAAGACCGTTCCGGTACAATACATTTGAAGGTAAGAATGAAAATGTAAAAAATTTAAAGCACAAAACTAGAGAATGAAGTGCTTAATGTATATTTTTTCACTAAAGCTCATGGATTATTCCTCCACCTTTTTCCCTCGAGCATTATGGTTATTAAATATCTGGATCCTAACTCTTCAAATGTATTTATTTGTTATTTGGCATGACTTAGTGAACCCTTAAGATCTTGGGAAGGTAACGTAATTTTCCAGCCCTGTCTACTTTCATGCCAGGAAGAAGAAAAATATAAATTAGACCTTACCTTTCTATATTCGATAGTTTGGGTAGATTTCAGTTTACAGTTTGAGATATTTTAAAACTGACATGCTTATTCTGTTCTGGATAGAGAATCCATCTACAGGATTTCATTACAGGAAGAAGATCATTAACACTCACCACCACACCACCCCCCCCCAAAAAAAAAACCCCAAACCAACTTAGTGAAATATTTAAAATAGAAGGCAATCTCTCATATTAACACCACCTTTGCATACAGCACCAATAAGAAATAGTGCGGCTGGTTCTGGTCAGAAGAACTGAAAGACATTTAAGGCTGTGGACTTCTGGCAGCTCTATTATGGATGCTCAGCATCACAGTGTGTTGCTCAGATACTGGCTACATTTCACAGTTCAAAGATCCACAAGACGTAGCACTTAATTAATAAACTGACAGGCATAGATAGTTTCACAGAATACAGTCTTTATGATGTCAGAAACTTCTAATGTAAGAGTAAGTTTCACTTCAAAAATGAAAAAAAATGATATGCTCACAAAAATCAGAGCTTGGAAACGCTTTCCTTTCTGTTGGTGCAAACATGGTACCTCTAACTATACTGGATCAACTGTGGCACCAGCGAGCTCTCACAATTTGCTCAAGTTTAGGATTAATATTTTTGTCAGGAAGTCCTGAAACTGAGAATATTTCATATAGTTTTTGTCAGTAGTGTGCATTTTCACTGCCTTTGATTGACAACCTTCACACAAAAAGGCACTATGTTGCATTAAAAGTTTGCAAATCAGTTCCAGGCTGGTACAGCTGGATTAATTGCCTGTTTAGAATGTGCCCATGCTGTGGTGCCCTTTAAATGTTGCCCAAGACCTGTGCAGTGTATGAATTGTTCTGGTAGTCTATCCTGCTGCCCATTTCTTGAGGTGCCATGGCGTCCTATTTAGCCATGTGGTGGGAAGCAAATCAATCAGTGCATTCAATCATGTAACAGGTAACATGCTGCCAAGGAAACACTTAAGGAGGGTTAAGTGAAATAGAATCACTAGTGCCTGACATCTGAGAGACTTACAATATGCACAAGAGATACATGATTCCATAATGGAAGAGAGGTGCAGGTGCATGGGAACTTTCATACCAGGCCACATTACCTGCTGCGGCCAAAACCTGAGGGTCACTTGTTACAGTTAATCAAGGTTCAGAGAGCAGCTTCCTCACACAGAGTTCATGTATGTTATTGTAGACCTGTAGATCTGAACCATATTCAACAACATGCTGTCTCCTAGCAAAAGACCCAGGCTGGTTGGTGGCTCTTCAAGGAGAAAAGGTCAAAGCTGTAATTGTTAATGGTTCCCAACAGATGGCTCCTGTGGGGCAAAGGTCATGATACAATACTGAGTGCACACACCAGACTACTCTCGTGACTAACAATTCCATCATATCATAACCCAGCACTACGAAGTACAACAAAATTATAACCTTAGCCCAAGCCCCACAGATAAACATCACCACAAGAAGTACATATGACAAGAACAGTATCACATAGCATACCAGAAAGCACGTGTGATCCCTAAGAACAAATGAAGCAACATTATGGCCAACGATTATTACAGTATAATGATAACAACAAAGTTGTTACAACATACTCTGCTCAGGTCAGTCGTTATCTCAACCCTTTGTGCCCCATGCTGGGTGCCAGAAAGGACTGCCATGGCTTGAACCCAGCCAGTAACTCAGTACCAGGCAGCAGCTTGCTCAGCCCCATTCCCCAATCCCCAGGCAGGATGGGGAGGAGATGAAGAATGTAAAACCTGCAGATTGTGCTAAGAAAAGTTTAATAACTGAAGTACAATATAAAGATAATAGTAATACCAACAATAACAATACTGATAATAATAGGAAACAACAGAAAAATAAATGAAAATTCAAAAACCCCAAGTGATGCCCAATAAAATTGCTCAGCAACCGCTGACCAATACCCAGCCTGACCCAAGCAGTTATTGGTCCCTTCCAGGTAACTCCCCCCAGTTTATCTTCTGGGTATGACACACTGCGGTATGGAATACCCTTTTGGCTAGTTTGGGTCACGTGTCCTGTCTCTGCTCCCTCATAGCTTCTTGTGCCCTCCTCACTGGCAGAGCATGAGACTGAAAAGTCCTTGATCAGGGCAAATGCTGCTGAGCAACAACTGAAACACTTGTGTGTTATCAGCACCGTTCTCAGACTAGAGCCAAAGCACAGCACCCACCAGATACTAGGAAAACCATCCCAGCTGAAACCAGGACATTCTGGTTCTACATGTATGCTTTCATACAAACCTGTCCAATTAGAAAAAGTGCACAACACTGCAAGAGCAGAGAAAAACTGGAGCAACAGATACAGTTTCCAGTTTCCACTAAGCAAGCCAGACTGGGTATCTTTCCTATTATCACATATTAAAATTTAGTACTTTACAGCTTCATGTTTTTAAGGGTAAACCTGAGAAAAAGTAACGCTGTAGAGAAAAACAGCAGAAAACTACTACAAGAGCCCACATATCCTTTTTAGTTTAAATTTAATTTGTCAGACAGAAGTTATCTATGTACAATCAGTGTGCATTGTAACAATTCTGTCAATAAAGTCATTCAAATCTTCTAAAATATTAACTGGCTGCATAGCACATTTGACATTATTGCCCATGTTGAAGAGGGAACACAAATTGATTCACCAGAAATTGTGGCTGACTTAGGTTCTGAAGTGTTCAGATATTTAACACTCCTCCTTTAAAACAAATGCACCTGAAAAGCTTTTCAGAGCACAGTTTAGCTGGATGTTTCTTACCATTTCATTACAATCACAACACTAACAGCTTAATATGAAAAAAAATAAAAGAAAAAAAACCAAACAACAAAAAAAAAAACACCACCACAAACAAAAAAAAACCCCAAAACATGTATCTAAATTATCCAATAAAAAAGGAGCATTTAAGAGAATAATATGTTCCCTTTCCCAATTTTTACATTCTAAACAGTGATTCCATCAAGATACTTTATTAAAACATGTAAGTACACTAATTTTGTTTCATACTTGTAACAAGAAAGCCTGAGTTGGTGGGGAAAGGAACAGTCAAAAAAAGCCTGAGAGGGAAAAAAGCTCATTTAATGATTTACAATAATTTACAGTCATTTGTTTGTGAGTTGTTTTTTATTTTTTTTGTTGTTGTTTTGTAAAAAGGCATTATAACTGATCACAAACAGGAGAAATCCTGGCTATTTTACAGGTACAGAATTTAAATATTCAAGCTTGTGATGAAAAGTGGCAAGGTGGTCGCAGTGTACAATGTAAACAAGTAGCTTTGGAAAGTGAACAAAGTCCTTGAGAGTTCTTTACTACAAAAGAAAAGAAAATAAAACTCCCCATTCCTTCCTGAAACATGAGCACAGGTCAGGGTTTAAAAGTTCATTTACAAACATAATTTAACATGTGTTCAGCCTAAACCCACTTTGACATGAATAGTTTTATAGTAAGATCCAGTCTGAAAGGGGCAGTGTTGAGGTCCCTGTAAAAGTAAACATCTATCTTTTCTTAAAAAAAGAGTGCCCCAGCATTTGCAGCACAGTGCAGCATAAACTTTAAATACAAAAATATTTTTCTTCTGTTGGGATAATAGACCTTGCATCCTGGAAAGAAGTAACAATACTGCTACCGATAGAATATCCAGTCCATATCTTTCAAGTCATGTAAGGCAATTACTGTGTTAGTTTACTGGATATGGCTAAAACGTTCAGAGAATGTCAGTCTTTGTTATGTTTTCCGGCTACTCCATGTATGTTCAGGTGTACTTTTATGATCTGATGAGTGTTCAAACGGAGATCTGTGTCCTAGGGGAGATCTTGAACCATAAGGAGACCTCTGATCTAATGGTGACCTTGGGCCACTACCCGATGCTCTGTGGTCCATTTGCCAGTCTGAGTGGTATCTATAATCTCTAGGAGACTTATGATGGCTGTACTCTGAAGTTGAACGGTGATCTGAATATATCCTGTGGTCTGCATGGGAACGGTGATCCGAATGAGCCCGGCTTTCTTTTAAACTTCCTTCCAGGTTTGACCTGTGGTCTCTGCTCCTGTAGTCATCTAACTTCCTATGCTTACTGTCACTGTAGTATCTAAAAATAGAAATTATTTGTATTAGTGTTACTGAACACACTTCAAAAGCCACAATTACGTCAGATCAACAGAGCTGCATTAGAGAAATATTGCTGTGATTTTGCATTACTCAAAAAAAGACGTTTTGATGCTTGCTACAAGCATACTACAAAACCAGGAAGAGAATTCTGAACAGATTTTAAAAGTGCTGAACTCACCTGCTGTCTTGTTTGTAGTGATCCCAGTCTCTGTGATCTTTTCCATTGCTGAAGGCTGAATAAGGCCTTTTCCTAGAGTCGCTTTTCTTGTAAGCATCTCCCTGATGCCTGTCTTTATGATGATCATGGTATTGTGACAAATGTCTATCAGAAGAGTAACTGTCCCTGCTACTGTCATCATGGTTTGCATTCTCCTTGAGTCTTTCCACATCTATTTAATAAAGCAGAGGTTACAAGTAGTCTCATAAAGTCTTTTCTTCACCTAATTCAAACAGCACTTCTACCAGTCAGATATAAATCAGTATAAAACTGACATTTAATTTGACAAAAACAAGATCAAAATACTTGAAAGACAAATGCACTAATGCAAGTGAACTGAAAGAAACCTCAAAAGTCAGAGGGAAGCAAGCTTGAATGTAGATGTGTAGGACTTGGAAACTGAATTTTTCAACCTCTTCATTCAGTCTGTGAAGGTAACTGTGATCCAAATGAGCAGTGAGTAGAGGTGCCTTTAGTAGAGCAATTATCAGACAGAATGATCGCAACTTCCCCTCTAAGAAGGGACGGCCTGAAGAAGTCGTAAAGATACAGCTTGCAAGTGAAAGACTGTCAATGGTACTTCTGAAATACATTATATTGCTTGTTTAACATCTTTGGCAATATGTACGGTAGGATCAAAAAATTAAACCGAAAATTGTTTCCAAATTGTTTTAAAAGAAGGTGAAATAACCTGCTACTTAAACCAGTAGGTACCAGCTTCAGTCTGCACTCAGCTGTATTTCATCAACTAGTGAAGTTTTGCTAATTAGCCTATCTCTATGATATTAGCAGTGTGGGAGGCAGATCAAGGAGGTATGTGAAATGAAATAAACATGAAAACTAACATATCTAGCACAAGAATATACTTAAGGTTTCTTACCTGGATTCCTAATTACATGCGTATTCACATTGCTGCTAATATTCTGGTCATTGTGTTGCTGAAAGAAACAAGCACAAAAACTCACTGCTACATCCCAAAGTTCACCTGAATTAATTAGAAAAATATACCAACAAAAGAGACTACTGCAAACACACATGCTAGATAAAGGGTATCTGTGTTCATTATAAAATCTAATAAAAGCGTTATAATACTTAAAATACATACTCGTATTTTTAGAAAAGGTTTGAAAAATATTACCTGAGACTCCTGACGTTTTTTGATTGCATGTTTATACAGTTTGTGCAGCTTTCTGGCATCAAATTCTGTAAACTTAGAGACAAAAATCCACAAATTTCTGAGGAAGAAGAAAAGAAGATATAATTCTTTTATACATTTTTCTTGTATTATGCATCAGAACATGGATTTAACTGAAATTATCTAAACAGCAGTACTTCAGCAAACCAGAAATACAGTGAAATTTACACAGTATTGCGTAGCTGCACAGCAAAAACTACATAGCTGTATTTGAAATATTTGAAAGATTAACTCCCTTAACATTTGTCACTACTTAATATTTATCATAAATATTTCAGAATGCAAAGTGGATGGAAAGAAGCACTAATAACAATCATGTTTAGAATGATTTGTGAAGCTGCTTAAAAATGTAGATATCCATTTACGAATGTCTTCTGAAAGGCTGTTTGAATGACTACTCACCACTCAGTACATAAAAATTTAAGTAAGTAAAAATACTTCCAAAATTGAAATCTCTTACAGTGTAAGACATATGACCTGCAAGCCTTATTGCACAAAAATATCAGAGACTTTTTCCACAGAATTCCAAAACCTGGTAAAACCTTTGACATGACAGAAGAACTGTGAAAGAGGAACAAATCAAGTCTTTTGCTGTCAAGATGCCAAATCTCTAAAGCAATAATTTCCTTCTACAGGTAACAGATCTAAATTCTAGATTTTTTTTTTTTTATTCAAATTTACAGGTGGAATGCTTAAAAAGACTACAGTCTAGTGTTCAAAAGCACCTGAAGTGCGCAGGCTCAGGAAATAACAGTCTGCTCCTTTGCCATAACCCTGACATTCTGGTCTAGAGGTTTGCAGAAGTAGAAAACCAGTCAATGATATGCCTAATTATACTTGCATAAATTTTATATAAACTAAGTAGCTTAACTACACTTGTTATCAAAGATAGCTGAAATATGTATTTTATTGATATACATGTAACACCGTGGCACTATAAAGAAGAACAGCTCTGAGTTTCTACTTCAATGTAGCATTTACCAAAATGTAAGACATGGATCTGAGTTTCATGTCTCAGATCACCTTAATATGTTGAAGTAAAGCAAGTAAAACCAGCAGAAACATTGTACAGAAGCAGAAGTTTCCAAGAAAATGAAACACTTAACAGACTTCTGCATACGAAAGTGCAGGCTGTATTTTCAACCATAAAATATTGAAGTGCATATTCTGGTAAAAGTAACCCAAATTGCATCGAGAACTTAATGAAAAAGTTTACAAACTAAATTATTTTCTTTTTTTTTTTCACCTCCTAAAGATGCAAACTCTACTTTAATTTTTTAAATATATCTCAGTACGTTATAAATACAAGCATCAAGTCATAGTTAACATGTAATTTAATTTTAGAGTATATTTCTAACAGAATAAAGAATTCTGCAACTCAAAATCATACAAAACTCAATCTGACTCAGGAATTCTAAAGCATTTGCTTTCAGTTTTAAAATTAAATGAGATGACTCTACCTACTGGACAAAATGCATTGCTATGCAGTATGAAAAAGCCAATCCATTAAAAATCACAAACATCTATAATCTTCTTTTTATAGATTCCTATTTAAAACATCAGAAAGACACCAGGAAGGGAAAGTAAGAAATGAAAGAAATAATTAAAAACTACTCTGCCAACAGAACCAACTTCAGATTTTCTTTTTTCATGAAAAAACATGGAGAGTAACTTACTTTCTCCACTGTTTAATTTGTTCAGGATTTGTGTACTCCTTCAGACATTCAGTAATGTGATCCCCGATTTTGATTAGACACTGTCTAGTATGTTCCAGCTGCTCTCTTTCAGAAAGGCCCTTCTCTGGTCTGTCCAGCTGTTTCAATGCTGCTTTGACAGGCCTCATTCTTTCTTTGCACTGTAAAATGGAAACAAGTAATGTATTGTTTCAAAGGAAAAGAAAATTCTGAACTACGACCCACCCTTTACTGTGATACACATATACCCAGGCAAAGACAGTATTGTTACAAGCCAAATGAAACACAAGACTTGCTTACAGCTCTTCAAAATCTTTTAGAGGTTTACTTTGGGAAAAGCTGTATTTTGAGTCCCCTAGAAATTTACTCCTCTGTGAAAGCATTATATAAAACACAGATATCAAGGATGTAAGAAATCACTAATTTAACATAAGGGATTTCCTGAGGGAAAAGACTCATTAGGATTGGGTTTTACAATCAAAGCTTTCAGCACAAACATATAGGACAAGACAAACTTTTTAGCACCTTGAAAGCTATATTAACTCAATATCAGAATTAACTATGAGTGTTCAGTACATTTCAAAAAGATACTTTCTGCAAATTAAACCTGGCATTCAGCAGAGGTTCAACACTGCTTCTCCAAGCAGTTTTTAAACCGCAGTCCTATTCAGATTCTAGAAGAACTTGTGCTATCAAGAGTAAAGCTAGTTTGGGTATGCCTAGATTAGTAACAACAGTGATGGCAATGCGGATACATACCATATGTGAGTTTCTGAATTTTCACACTTTGATTCAGATGTTTTAATAATAAATCCAGATAAAACTAGTTAGCATGATTTAAAGTACAGACATTTGCTTAGGAATACCATCCAACTACAACAGCACGGTAAAGAGATGAAGAAGTGAATATTTTCCTTGTCAAAAAGAGCCAAATTAGTTAAGCTTGAATAACCCACAGTAGCAATCTGCACTCGAAAGTGTACTTAAATATGCTAAGTAGACTGCATTTGACCATGTCATAATGACAAACGTGCACTCCAGAAAAAAAACCCTGGACGAACAAGTGTTCTCCTGAACAGAGAACCAACCTAGAATTACTCCCAGTAAAAACAAAAGGAAGCTTGTAGAAAAAAACAAACCAAACCAAAAAAACCCAAAAAGCCCCAAACAACCACACAAACAAAACCAAAACATACAAAACAAACAACAAAAACCAAAACCCAATCAACTACGCAAAAATAAAATAAAGACAAACAAAACAAAAAATCAACCCACACTTTAAAAAGAAAAAGACAAGACAAATGATAGTAAAGGAATGAAGCTGAGTATCACCATTACCCTGTAAGCATCTAGGGACAACCAGGGAATATATTCCATTGCCAGCTCATGCCACTAAGTAATTAAGCAGCTGCACTGCATATTGCACTAGACACAGCTTTAAGTTGTCCTTCAGAAGATGGTTTACTTTTAGAAGAGTGCACTGCTTATATATAGAAGTGATCAGAAAAATAGAACTGTACATGGAAATCAAGTGATTTTCTGTCACTTAGACACACAAACATATCCACCTGAATCACTTGAGACTCATTGTGGAAATCACAGGTGAGTTACTTGAAATATTTAGAATAAAACCATACATAGACCAGTCACTACCATACTCAAGAGGATCTTACTTAAATGTCACAACCAGTACCTGCAACAACCCCAATAAACCTGGCTGGCAAAACCAAACATCTGTTGAAATCTTGAACGACAAAACATCCACAGGAGAGTAGCTGCACAAAGTAACTCATTAATACCTTTCCAAAGGACCCAGCCAACCTTTAAAATTTACGTAAGTTGTGCATACGTACCTCTTTTCCTCCAATACTGATTCCGTTCTTAGTCAGAAGTAGTGATTAAACAAAATTATTTTGTTGTCAGAGACATTACTCCAGCAAGGTATTTCTATGGACCTTAGTGTTTGTTCCTTCCTATGTCTACTAATTTAAGTTTGCAATATTTCTGGAGGGAAATGCTGAAACTTAATTCCTTGTTAGCTTACAAAGACTAGAGGGGTACACGACAAAGCAAAGCCAGAGACTGTAGCAGCTGAACTGAAGGTCACTGATGTCTACTCTTCGAAGAATAACTCAAGAAGTTATTCTTGAGAATATACCTTTGAAGTCTATACTCTAAATCTATTCAGCAGACAGATCAGTGGATAAATACTGAATAAATACAGTAAACTGATGAAGACAAAAATTACTTTTGTCCAGTATCAGTAACATTCATTGATATGAGACTATAGTAGCAAAAGAACACCTGTGTTACTGTGCCCAATAACAGAACCAAGGATGCCAGAAATTGTCCTCATATAGACTTATAAACACTAATTTATCAAATAGGGACTTACCACACTAAATGTTTTCTGATCTAGTTCTTCAGATTCTTCTGATATAGGAACTGGTTCACTAGTGGCTGTAATATGAACTGGAGTATCCAACAATGGAGGTTTTTTAGTTTTTTCTTTATTTTCAGATTTTACTTCATTTACCTAAGAACAAGATATAAACATATTTAAGTAAATTTTATTTTGGCTCTGGAATTATCCTATAATATATGACAATCCCCATAACTACTGCATTCTTTTCAACAGTAAGAATAAAAACTGCTGACATTCAATGACAGTACATTTTACTTTCTTTGTGGGATGGAAAAGGAGAAAGGAAACTGAATAAAAGGATTTCTTGCACACACTTGTACTCTCAGTCCAAATAAAATGCTGTTATTGAAGACGTAATTTCCTATTTCAAACGCCTGACATCATGGTTTCAGGCACTAAAAATAAAACTTCAAATTACGTGAAAGACTTCAATGAAATGACAACTGATGTTGGTAAGATCCAAAATACTTTTTCATCTCAGAATCATTCACATAAACCTAGTAGCCTTTTCTAGTGCTACACAAGATAAGTAAACCTAGTTACCTTCTCTTCCTTTACTTCTTTTTCTTTTTGTGTGGATTCTTTTACTTTGTTTTCTCTCTTTTCTTTAATATCTTTTTCTTTTAATTCTTTTTTATCCTCTTTTTCTTTTTTCTCCCTTTTCAAATCCCTCTTATTTTCTTTTTCTTTTGTCTCTCTTTTTTCTTCAGCTTCCTTCTTTATACCAATATCTGGCTCAGGCTTTTCTTCATTTTCTTTTTCTGCTTTAATTTTTTTATGTGGATGTTTCACTGAAACAATCTCATCCTGCAATATGCAAGCATATATATCACATCAACTGAGTTCCTATCTGTACAAAAGTTTCTTAACTATCAGACTAAAACATATTTTTTATCTGTGTATTTTTTTTTCTTTATGGACATAGATTTAACACCTATCAAATAGAACTGAATGCAGTTTCAAAGATGAGAACTACTCATTCACTTCCTTGATGTGACCAAGCAAGTACTGATTTGGCAGTGGTAGTGATGGTGAGAAATTATGTCCATTTAACTTAGAATTCTGTCACTCTAAAAGGTAGTTAGGCTCTGAACAGCTAAAAACTATATGGAAGCAGGTCTCACAAAACTGAGCTTATTGGTCAAGACACTCAAGTGATGCAGGTGTTAAAAGACCTCTGTCCTAGTTAGCTTTGGTTCAGCAACTTTTTACCATTATTATATAGAAGAAACAGAGTCACAGCTTTTTTTTTTCCAGAGGTGTTCTTTTTACTAGGCTTAAAAAAGAGTCTTAATTACAGAGTAGTCTGACAGGGGTCAATTAAATTTTCTGAAGGTGAACATAGAATTGCTCAACTGGTCTTTATAATATCCACCTGTAAGGTCTAACATGGAAACTCAAAAGCTTTCAGACACAGAAAAATACTACAGCAACAAAAGTATTATGTACAGGAGCAAGAATCATTATGATCTTTGAATTTATCTGAGTACATGCTGGAAAGACATGTAGAGAATCCCTTGCAGAAAAACAGATTAAAGAATTCCTAATACATGAATCTGAACAATTTATTTAGAGTAACTATCAAGTAATCAACCCAACCAGGACTTTGATATTTAAGCATCATGGAAACTTCCCCACAAAATCCAATGACTTCAAGAGTTTCCTGAACATTCTAGCAGTTGAAGAGTTATGTCCTAAATTGTGCACACAGTATGGCAGCTAAGTAGCTAAAGCCAATGGTTTAGATGGTTGAAGCCCATTCTTGCATATACTCTAGTCTTCAGAAGTGCAACTGTTAGTCTGTGTCTGAAAATGTTAGTGATGAATATGCGTTATTAAACACATAAAGGGGGACAGCATTCTGGGCACTTTCCCAAAAAGTAACAAGTCAATCAACTGACTAGCAATGTCTGCTGTTTTGAGTGGAGATGAAGTCAAACACTCATTTTTTAAGTAGCCTGAGCATTTTATTTAGTTTTATGATTCAGTTGCCCATGTAAATTTACTGAGAGTGGGACAACATTTACAATTCTTAGTTTTATATTCCAGACAAATTACTGTTATCTATAAACATAAGCCATTCTATGTTCAATTTATTTAATTTTTTTCCCCAGCTTTACATTTTAATCTCCACAGTGCAGTTTAAATACACACAGGAATGCTTTAGTTATAAATTACTTCTTTTTTTTTTTTTAATAGATATATCATGGTTCTTCTAAGGCTGACTCAGTTTTAACAATGTATTCACTGTGTCTTCTATGTATTCACTATGTCTACAGTTAGTTGACAATTACAATGACTTGTAATAGTTTTAAATGGATATGCGAGCCACTTCAATTTAATTTTAAACCAAGTATGAAGTATTTTAATGACACATATAGATTTGCATTGATTAATTTAAACTGCTATCAAAGTCATAAGATTAGCTGTGACATGACCCCAAACTTTACTTAAATATTTATCTCCAGTGGTTACTGCTGTGTAGTAAGTGTTAGAAGTAAAAAGTTGCAACAAAAGTAAAGGCCTAAAGAAACATAAGAAGATATAGAACATTACAAGGTTAAATAGTTGGCTAGATAGTCTTTCTGGATAATGAAAGCCATGACATACACAGAAGCTTTAACACGCAAGTGTTGAAGTATCATCTATTCATGGTGCTAATTCTAATTGAGCTTGATGATTTTTTCCTGAGCCTGAATAAAAAACTTTACCTGAAGAATGACTATCAGTTGTTTAACACATTTAACACATTATTTTATAATTATGTGTTGCATTAGGTTTGTTAGACTACAACATTTTTTTAAAATATTATTTGGAAAATTACTGGTAATTCCTAAGTTACTGGCTTATAGTAAAATTAAAATAGACACAGTCTTCCATGTGCTTGCACTGATGCAACATTAGATGTACTGGCCACAAGAAAATGGTAAGTTTCATGTGCTGCAATTTTATTAAGTCAAACAAAACATAACATAGACATTAATCCTAGCACTAAGAACTAAACAGCTATCTTTACCATATGAAAACATATTTACCTTGTTATCCTCATCATCATCTTCGTCAGATTTTTCTGAGGGTTGTGGTGATGACTCACTTTTTGTTTCTTCTTTCATTTTTGCAGCCTTCATCACCTTATTCTTCTTAGTTCTTGTTTTCCTTCTCTTTGAATTGCCCTGAATGCAAATTGGTCTCTTTAATATGTAAATCTCTTTAATATGTAACTGACAAGCATCTTTGCACCACAGTTGCAAGAAAAATATTTGGTTTTGTATCATATAGAGGGTTCATTTAATTTGATTTCTTGCCACCCATGACCACAATTTTCTCAAGAACAGAGAAAGAGCACAGTGCAACAGTACGGAGTACATAGAAATAGTAAAAGTCAGTATGAAACTGCAATTAATTTCTTGAGTTAGTGTCATCACGTAACATTATATATTAGATATGATTTGTAATGCAGAGTAATGCTACACAAAATACAGAACTAAAAAAGGGCCAGCTGACATGCCCATAAGCGTATTATCTCACTAATGAATGCGAAATTTTACTTACTGCACCAGCAAGCCTCTGTGCTTCCTTTCTTGCAAGGTCTTTATTAAGTAACTTAATGAGGTAGTCTGCTCGGGTCTGTAACTGCTTCGCCTGGGGTTTCTTATCTGGATCATCGGGCAAAATCTGAGAAGAATAATGGTAGTATTACAACTTAGAGTACATATTTTCAGGTTTGGAAGATGCGACCCTGGGGCACATGGAACAGAAAAAGCTGCACAGAAGGTGGGAAAAAATCCTCTTCGACTATGTCTGGCAAATATGCCAGCATTTTTGAAGCAAAGGAGAATTTTTTTTTAGATTTCTCTCCAATCACACAGCCAAAGCAGTCTTGGAAATTACCTCCCAGTTTAAAACAAACTCAGGAAATCAACCTCAGATTTCTGTTTCCACTCTGATAGTTTAGTTAAGAAATCTATTTAAGAAAGTTAGTTAATAAATTTAGCTTCTGTACCTATCATCAACAGAACTCTTGGCTCTGCCTCATTCATCTTCTAAACACAAAATTCACTACATGGTATTGCAGATGCCAAAACCATAAATAGATGGTTTCAAAAAAACAAATTGATGGAGGCAGGAGCAGGAATCATTATGAAATGAATTTGGACACAACCCTGGCTCCTCAAATCCCAAACCTATGGCTTGTTGGCACTGTCACAAAGTTTACCTCACCTCAATCTTTCCCTCAATACCTGTTCCTCATTAGTGCTAAGGAGCTATTGCACTAATTTTAGTTCAGCTATTCTTATGTTGTGAGTGAAAGACAGCTTCAAGTGAGGAACCTGGGGATTAAGCAGAGATGGGGAAACCAAATCAGATCTCTAGAAAAACCTCCTTTCCAAAAGGTCAAGAACATAAAATGGACAAATCTAGAACAGTCAAAATAGACAAGGAAAAGACTGAAAAAATTCACATGACAGTGGTCCAGCTACATGGATATATGTCAACATAACTGATTCCAAGAAAGCATACTTAACCTGAACACACTATACCTTAACATTTAACAACATTCCACAAGAAGAATACTAAGAAGTACAACTGATGTATAAAGTCTCCACCCTTTAAGTTATCATAAAATAAGTTATTTCAGTACTTATTCTTAGCGGCATTATTACCTAAACAAAAAAATCCTTGAGGAAATGTGGATGACATACCTTCTGTGTCAAACTGAGATCAGGATCCATTTTTATCATTTCCCAGCTGCCATAACCATACTCATAGATGCCTATCAACAGATTGGAATCATCTTCCTTACCCCAATCAATATCAAAATGAGCAGCCTTGGTGTGGCATGGGATGACATATCTAACAGAAATAAATTAGAAAGACAAGGGATTTTTACTTCTGACATTTAGCAAGGGGGAAAAGAACATATTAAAAGTGATCTAACTAGGTTTGTTTTCTCTGCTAAGATGCTGGTATACTTAGGAAATTGACAAAAATATTTATTATTATATTTTCTTAACATTTCTATAAAATATTGAAATCAGCACCGAAATGTACTTTAAAGCTGACCAAGACTAAAATATGAAGAACAGACATCTGTCTGTGACCATGAGCTCTGTCATAGAGTTGGTTAACTATAGACAAAAGCAAAAATCATCCTCCAGCGTAACTGCTAAGCGGATAGCTTAGGGATTGTGATACATAAGGAGGGAAGGGAAAATGTTCAGAGAGTAGTAACAACTACTGCTTTCCCTTCAAGCAGAGATGACACACATACAGCAGGTCCTCAGCAAACCTGAATTATAATTCTAATTGTTAATTCTAATTATTATTGGTAACTGAATACGCTTGGGAAGCCAAAGCTGTTACTGGCTTTCATGGCAAGGGAAGAAAGAATGAAGGAAAGATGTGGAGCATGTTAATGCTGCCAGTCCTTACAGGGAATAGAGGACAATGCTGTCACAGTGTGCTTTGAGTCAGTTATCATTATCATATCAGTTATTATGAAACAAAGTTAATAAACCTGAAAAACATACAACGTTACTACTTCCTAAAAAAAAAAAACAAACCAAAACAAAAGCAAAAAAACCCCACACAAAACAAACAAACAAAAAACAAACAAAACCAAACAAGCAATCCCCCTCAACCCTAAAAAAAACCCAAATACCTTTTTCTTTCTTCTGGATCTGAAGGAATGGATTTGTGCAATGGTGCCAACTCTTCTTCATGAGATATGACTAGCTTTGCATTCACCTGCACTCCTGAGATTCGGAATGTTGGGCCTTTAACTTTCCCAAGTCTACCTCCTTAAAATAAATGACAAAGCTATTAAAATATTTACCTTTGCAAATACCATACAGAATGTAGTAAAGAAAGCAAGCAAGACTGATGCTACACCAGCAAATGTTCACGTATACCAAATGAACTTTTCTTAGCCAAATACTTGAATTAAGTTCCAGAATCAAAAGGTCTTCCAAATAACAAATTACTTTTCCGTTTCACAGTAAAGACATACTGCTGTCTCCAATGACAATTCACACACAGTAAAATAAATTACAAAAGTCACCTTACTACAGCCCTTTCAAAAAATCACCCAGCACGCAAACATTTTTCTTTACATTTTCCCACAACAAATCTGTTTCCTGTTATGATCAGAAAGCAAGAATAATTCAGACTTGACATTTTTTATTGCGTCCTAAGCCCCCTGAACACATTGTACCTGCTCTTTCTTGTCCAGATGAATTGTCCTTTAAAGCTTTAATGCATCCATTATGTACAAGCTCTCCCAAACGTCTAAGATCTATCTCTGATTTATCAACTAGCTCAGCATCTCTAGCTACAGCATCTAACCTGTAATAAAACAAATACATATTTTAGTATCTCTGAAGTTTCAGGAACTGTGAATGATTCCTTCAGACTCTGAAACGAGAGAAATGATCATGTAAGTTATCAGTCACCCATACTTGCTATGCTGTGTACAATTTTGATCTAAGGAGGGGGAAAAAAAAAAAAAAGGTGATTCAGGTATCAGGAGACAATACAACAAAAACTGTAAAGGACCCTAACCAGATAGTGTTGTGGCAAGTTACCGCACATTTATTCTAAAAACGAAGAAGGAATTGTTATATATAAAAAGTTCATACAGACCATAATCATTTTAAAGAAAGTAAGGACGGGAAATACAGAACAAAGCAAGCTTAAAAATAAGAACTGACAGTTAAGGAAAACGAGAAACTAACTTTGACAGTGACATAAACTAACAGGCTTTCAACAGGCTATCAAACAGGACAGCTGAATGATTATCATCAATGAAGATTAAACAAGACAGAAGGTAAAGTATAAAGAGAATAAATAGTCCTGCAAATTGAAAAGTTTACTGTGTGGCTCTTTGCACACATATCATAGATGGAGAAAGGGAAGATACCAACCTAAACTCATGTTATATCCAAGACAGAAGACTAGACACTTTATTTTCTCTTCAGCAGAAGATTTCTTGGTACATTGCTTGAATTTTTATGAGAACAAGATTCCAAGTTCCTACACACATAATAATTAAACATGTTTACCTTTCGAGGGGGCCACCAAATTTCTTGTAACTCTTGATAAACCTAGTAACAGAAAATAATATTGCCTTTTAAACACATGCTTAGCTAACTACATTAGTTACACAATTGTATTAATATGATTATTAATCCTAGTATAATGCTATGTGGACAACGGAAAAAAAAATATAAAGTAGGGCAGCTCAGTAAATCCAGACAACCCCCCAAAAAATCAGAAAATTGTAATGGTTTAAGAACTGACATAAATAATCCAATAGTAAGTATAATTTATTTCAGAAATTGCTTTATTAATTTCAGAAGACACAAGATTCAGCATATATCTATATATCTGGATATATCTAATCATAAAAAATTAATGCGGATTTACAGTGAATGGACATTATGTTATGCCTTATACAGTAAAAGAAGCAATTTGCAACAGGTAATTTGAAGATTTTGGAAGACATGACATTAAAAAAAGACACTCTCTGCAGCAATGTGTAAGTGACGGAAATAAACTGGAGATACCTGGGATAGAACTGAAATAACATAAATAAAAATAATTTAAGAAAGAAAAATTCTTAACAATCAAGGACTCATATGCTAGCACAAACATAAGATTAGCCTTTGGAAGAAGTACTAATTAAGTGTGTTGCTAGATGAAATGGAAAGGCAAAGAGAATCTTTATAAAGTTATTTTTCTAATCAATAATACTTCGAAAGCTTTACAGCACTTCAGAGAAATATGCATACCTAAATTTCAGAAGCAAAACAACGTTTCGCAACCCCAAAAAGGTAGAACAAATAAATTTCCTCCTTCAACCCCAGAAGATATTTTAGCACCAAATATTGAAGGCATTTGCTGTACAGGATTCAAACAGGATTTTATATTTTTTTAGTTTAAAAAAGCATGGGAACACATTAATTCACCTAGTGTCCAGAAATCCAAAAAGGAAACAAAATCCACCCAAGTTTTTGTAGTTGTCACCAAAAAGATTTACATATTCTTTCAGCACTGCAGAAGATAAAATAATGGGAAGCATATTACTTTGCTTGTGTCTTAAAGGAAAAGCTTACCCATTGTAAAAACTGGGTTTTGAAATCACTGTCTTCATGGGTGGCAGGAATTGAGAAACGTAAAAAATCAAGAATATTTTTCAAACCTAATTTTATCCGTTGTTAAAATGGGTTCAAGTTCTTGCTATGACAGTTAACTATGTCAGGACCACATAATACATAAGGTGAATTCTAAACACTTAGAATAAAAAAATTCAGAAGGCAGTCTATTATTCCTGAATTTCTTTGTACTTTCAAGCATCATTATGTCTTGTCTCTTTAAATATTCATGTTCCCCCATATCTTACCGCCTGATCTCTGCATCACTAAATCCTTTAATATTTTCTCGAGGAATAGTTCGTGGTCTTCCACGCTTTTTTGGCCGTTTCCTTTCCGAGATGGAGTCACTATCAGATCCAGAGTATCTTCTACTCCTACTCCGCCTCCCTTCGCTTCCATTAAAGCTGATCTGGAATGTCAGAATAAGTAGTTCAAAGCTCCATTATTAACAAAGATAAGTAAAGCTTTATACAGCCTGTCAAAAATATGTATCCAGAAAAGTAGGAAAAAAAAACCAAACCCAAACCCCAACAAACTAACTAAACCAACAAGCAACATAAAAGTACAGGTCAGTCGGAAACAAGAGACACCTGTTTTGCGCAGTTTCTCATCCTTGGGAGCATGTAGATTTCCTCAAGTTCTTTTTGTCTTTCTTCCTCCTCTATTCTTCGCCGCTGGACTTCTGGAATGATTTCTTCCCAATTTCTTGAATTCCTTTCTGGTTCCAACTCAATATCATCTTCGTCCATATTGGAAAAGTTGGCCACCTAGTATACCAGATTATATGTATTTTCAACAAACTGATACATGACTTTATTTGAAAAAGTTTAATCAATAAATATTTTAGGAAAACAAAGTTCTAGATGGCATATTTTATGTACTTACATATTTGATGTATGCTATTGTTTTATAATATGTACAAAATTTATACATACAAAATACTTCATAGAACAGTCTCTAGTGAACGTATTCTTAATCATTTATGAAACAGACATGAGACTCCATGCAACATGGGCTAAGATGAGAACCTTTTTCTTCTTTTGAAAGTTGCTATTACCAATGCATGATGAAACACCTTTCCGACAGCTGTAAGACTGTTGTTTAACTTTCTTCAAAATAGGGCTGACATTTGAATGCCTGAGTTAACATGAAACGTAATAACGTAAAACAAATCAAACACTAATACACTGTAGAAACCAAAATATATTGCAAATGATTAATCAGTAGGAGAGCTATTTAATAATCTGCTGATGTAAACAAAAACCTCCAGTTCTGCATTCTTTTTGCACTCAGATTATAATACATTTAACTGATAACACTTAAAATACCTTGTATTCAAGCTTACTTCAGGGTTGAATGCCATTTTGAGAAGTCATCAAACAAAAAATGCACACTTTACATTTTGTGTTCCATGGTGTCACATGTGCTTAACAACAAAGTCAGTAAATAAAGCACAAACTACCTGGAATTCTGATCACACATTAATAAATACCTCTTATTTTATTAGAAAAATACAAAATGTATTTTGAAATTTGTATACTGATGGTTGGTACTCTGTATAGGTGAAAAAACATTTTCTTAGAAAGAGATGCAGATTTGACTTACTGAGGCATCTATTTCTTAAGAATGAAGAGACAGGTACACAGAAGAAAGACAGTACTGTTTATAAAGGACAGTGTAATATGCAGGAGGGAAAAGAACAGACCAATACCTTGAACTGTGAAAGCAATTCATCTCCCACAGTTAATGGACCTGGCTCATTTTCCCGAGTTTCAGCTCTCTTCAAAATTTCATCTATATCCATTTCCTAAAAAAGAAGTTTCTCTTTACAATGAAGTAATTCATACATATTTTATTATATTATCTACTTAGTCCAGAAACACTATTTTACCTGGGGCTCCTGTTCTTCCCCTTCGGGTTCTTTAAAAAGTTCCTCAGCACCAAATTTCAAAATCGCAGATAACTCCTCTTTATTAAAAGGTGTTGAGCTGAAATAAAGTATGTTTGAGGAAAAACATTTTATCTTCATAACTTCAAAAAGTTCTTTATAATCATAAGTCAACTATACTTTCTTTTTACTGTTAAATAAAAACTACGTATATTTATGTATGTATATAAAAGTCTACAAAGATAATATACTTTGCATCTTTACTTTTTAAACCTTATTTTGCCTTTAATTAAACAAGTGAAGCAACTTACATTTTTATTTACTTGCCAAATACACTTAATCATAAATTGGCATGGCAATAAATACAAATATACCTTGAAGGAGTAGAACCTGTATGTAGTACAGTTTTCCCTGTAGTGTCCATTCTCTGAATTACTAGATGATCTAATACCATCTTTTTCTTGGCTCTTTCAAGAATATCTTCTTCTACTGATCCTTTTGTGACTAGCCGATAAATATTAACCTATGTAATATTATAAAAATAGTAAGCAACAATAAGAAGAAATCTCAGTCTTCACTACAAAGCTTCTGAATTTGTTGACTGATTTCAAGTATGAATTACAAGGTCAATCACGTTACCACAAACTACATAATTAAAAAACAAACAAATAAAGGCAACATAAAAATTAAATTTTAGACCTGCCTTTTTTAAGCTTCAGTGATTTGGCACAAGCATTGCCAAAAGCAAAACTGTCCCATTTCAAATTACTACTGCATGTCTTCTGCAAGAAAGAACCCTGAAGAGAACTAAAAAATATTTAAGCAAGGGAGATGTGCCTGGTGTAGCAGCTATTTTCTACAATGATGTGACGCCAATAAATGTGAGACAGATAACACAACTCTTCTCCCTTTCCCACCCACATTATCTTTCCATACATGGGAGATTTAAAAATTAAAAAAAAATTAAATCAGCATTACTAACATTACATATACAGCAAGAATTAGTTATTCTTGAAAATACGTGAAGACTGAATGGCGACCAAGAGCAAACAGCTAACTGTACAGAATCCTCCTTCAGGTTCGGATCTTAAAAGCTGCAAGTGCATACCTGTTTCTTTTGTCCAATCCTATGCGCTCTAGCCTGTGCTTGCAGATCATTCTGTGGATTCCAGTCAGAATCAAATATAACTACAGTGTCAGCAGATGCCAAGTTGATACCTAATCCTCCAGCTCTGGTAGACAGTAAAAAGCAGAAATCCTGAAATCATAAAATAAGAAACAGTTTTATATATAATAGTTACAATATTCTTAAAGGAGCCAGTATGACACTTCTTTATGCGGTTTGCTGCACAGACTATAATATCATGTACTACCAATTCCATTAACTGTTCAATAGTTAAAGCTCCTTCAAATATAAACAAACATTGGTATCAATTTCTGGGTTCCTAACAGTTTAAAGGAAACAGCATCTTAGATGATGATGACCAAAATATCCCAACCAACCAAAAGAGTGGCGTAAAAGTACAAAAACCCTACTGTTAAAGCCTATTGTGTTACAAAGTTCTGTTCACACACCCCCTGCCCTAAACCATGAAAGACTAAGCAGCCATGCCAGAACACCTAAGATGCCTGACACAAAACTTGCTTAAGAGACAGGAAGCAAAAGTCATCTGCCAGGTTCAATGCTGTTCAAAGTATTCATGAACAGTATGAAAATGGGACAAGCAAGGAGGTGAAAAAGCCAGTAAATGATATACAGTTATTCATTCAGAGACAACTTTGAAGGACTGCAGAAGGATCTTGAGATATGCAACAAAACAACATGCGAAATTCAAGATAACAGGTGAAACAGGTAAAAAAAAAAAAAAAAAAAAAAAAAAAAGCCCAATTTTCAGTTTAGTTATAGGAAATAACAAGCCATTACACTCAGGAATGAGTCCTGAGAACTGTGTTAGAAATTTTAATGTAGACCTTAGCTCATTAATGACCAAAAAACATACAGAATGCTCTGCATTTTTAGGATAGAAATAAAATGCAAAACTGAGAACACAATTTTGTTGCTGCAAAAATGCGTAATTTGCATCCATTTTTGAAATACACAAAGTTCAAATTCCTCCAAATCTCAAAAAGGTACAGTGTAACTGCAAAGATTTCAGAAAAAGGCACTGATGTCTATGCTAGAAATCTGAAACAGAATTAACTTCTGTATTTAACAAATGTCTGAAGTTCAGTTTATGGAGTTAAGTCCTTCTCCCTCCACCACAGCAGAAACAAGCTGGAGCAGCAACTGACTAATGCTATGGTTTAATTACTGATTTAATAAAAAAAAACCCCAAACAAACAAAAAAACAACCTTCACTTCCCCAACCCTGCCACTGTAGGACAAAAGATTTAAGCTGATCAAAGGCAGGGAATGGCTTGCATATCAGGAACGCTAACTCAGTGTCCTGAGTTCAGCAGTAGCAGTCATTTTTCTCCCTCTTGGTAGCTGGTGCAGCGCTGTGTTTTTGATTTTGGGCCTGGGAACTGCGCTGATAACACCGATGATTTCAGTTACTGCTTGGTAATGTTTTGGTCTGACCAAAGGACCTTCTGAGCCTCATGCTCTGCCAGGGAGGAGGGGAAGCCAGGAGGAAGTGGAAACAGGACACCTGACCCAAAACTGACCAAAGAGGTTATTCCATACCACAGCACATCATGGCCAGGATGTGAAAACAGAGGGCAGAGACCCGGAAGGGTGTGGTGGTGCACTGGGGGGTTCGCTGCGGGGAGGTGCACTGGCTGGGTTGGGCTTGGTAAGCAGTTGTATTCTCTTTCTTTGTACTTCGCCTGTCATTATTATTACTGGTGGTAGCAGTAGTGATTTGTGTTATACCTTAGTTACTAAACTGTTCTTACCTCAACCTGTGGAAGTTGCATTCTTTTAATTCTCCTCCCCATCCCCCTGGGACTGGGGAAAGAAAGAATCTGTGACAGACACCTATATATTCATAGGCTGCTCACAAAGAATATCTAGATATCTGTTCTTTAGTATTTCTTCTAGGGCAAGTTAAGCAGGTAGCAACAAATGAGGAAAACAGAACCCATATTTGAAAAAGTTACAGATAGTTATTCATGCAAGAATATACACAAAAGAATACAGTTCTGCCCACTGCCAATAGATGGTTTTGATGCTAACTGCTTTAAGTTCAAAGCTCTTGTAAACACTGTTGGTTTAAGTTCAAAGCAGAGGTTGAATTTCTGCAGCATTTATACAGTAATTAAAATTACTTTGATAAAGAGCTTTAGAAAAAAAACAACTTATGAAAATTATACATATTGAATGACGTAGTTAATGCATTTTTTACTTTACCTCTTCTTACAGTAAAAAATTAGCAGATGTAAACCTTATAAGTCTAGGCAATAACAATGAATTTTCAACAATACTGATATATTCCTCACTTTCCCCAGCCTCCATGTTTGTGCAATGATTTTCTGTATTTCTCAGAAAAAAAACCAACAGATTACTCAGGAAAAAATATCATACCTCTGAACCTTCTGCATTAAAATGATCCAGTGCTTGTTTCCTCAATTCCCCTTTTATTGATCCGTCAAGCCTCTAAAGAGATTGAATGCTACAGTTAAAAAGCAATTCTTATACTATATTCAAAATCAGAGCACCCCAAATTCTCAAATGCCAAACCTGTTATGTGAAGAAAAAAAGAAAACCTGTGATGCATTAATTTCTGTATTTTTTTTAATTCATCTATTTAACATCAAATTGTTATTTAGCATACAGCAATTGCCAGATTTTATCAAAAAAGAACATGTTTTCTTATGTCTTTTCTTAAGCAAAGTGGTACAGATCATATTCACAAAACAGATTTAGGTTGGAAGGGACAGATCATATTCAAAAGTGGTACAGATCATATTCACAAAACAGATTTAGGTCGGAGGTGATATTGTCTAACTCCCCAGCTTAACTGGGGACAGCAAAAACAGGTTGCCCAGTGTCATGTCCATGTGGCTTCTGAATGTCACAGAGCTCATATCCTCTGAACAAGCTGTCACCCTCAGATAAAAAGAAGATTTTTCTAATATTCAAGATCAAAGCTTCTTGGCTACTAACACCAAGATTCTTACTTGAAAGGGAAACTGACGATACTTCAGGTATTCTGCTAAGATGTCCAGCATCCTCACCATCTGTGAGAAAATCAGAACTCTGTTGCCACGTTCTCGCAGACGAATCAGTAGCTTGTCAAGAAGGATTAGTTTCCCACTGCTACGTATTAAATGCTACAAAATTAAAGAAATACATATTAAGAAATAAGTTAATCTCAGCATTAGTATACACAGCAGTTGGTCAGACATTCAAGTTTTGCTTTTCCTTCTAGTGCCGAGGGAAGAAAAAAGGGGCAAAAAAGGCAAAATCTGACATTTCTGAAGAATTTCATAATTTAAGATGTGCATATAATATGTAATCTCCTAGAACTAAAGAAAAAAACCCAATCACATAAAAAAATCAACTAACCAAAAAAAAAAAGTATTCAGCAGATCACTTCCTGCTATCACATAGATTGCTGGTATAGCCATGTGCACTTCCACTCACATTGTATTTACCCACTTAGCTGTCTTATTTTACTTAGGTAGGTTTATTTTGCATCAAAATACACACCGTTTCAAACTATTTCCTTTTTACTTTGATTGTAATTCAAATTGGGAATATTTAGTAAATTATGTGTCAATTACTCATTTCTAATTAAGAAACAAGAATCAATTCACTTACCTGTAAAATAGAGGATGCGTGTTTTCCAGAGAACCTGCTTTTTCTAAATATACTTCACTTACGAATAAAAACTTCCAAAGCACTATAAAACTGTGTAAATATTATAGATGTAAAAGAGAATTCTTATACATATATATAATATTAAAGTGTCATTACCTGTAAAGCCTCCTGTTTATTATAAAATTCATTATCATCTGGTGGTTTAATGAGGTAGCAATGGTTACAACACTTCTTGAGTTCCATCATGATGTTCAAAAAGCCTGAGGTACTGCCTTTTGAACCTTTACTGAGGGCTTTGTAATTCCTTGTTAAAATCCACCTATAGTATAAGATGTACAATGTAAGTAATTTCTAATCATAAGTGAGAGCAAGACAAATGTAAGCTCTCACAATATAAACAAACCAAAGAAAAAAGGCAGATCTGCCCCAAAATGTACAACCAGGCCAAACAAAAGCTACATGACATTTGACCAGTGTAATTCTTGAGCTCTTGCTTCAAGAATTTTACTGCAGTGAAACCCTGGAAGCCTGAGGTTCAAACTGCATTATAAAAACTATTATATTTCAATAAATTGCTTGTAGATAGCACTGAAAGAGCTCAACTTAAAAAGTGTCGTTACTTGTAATATTGCTTCTGCAATGCACTCATTTCCATCCTCAGAATTTGCTCAACTTTAGCAGGTAAAGACTTTTCTACATCTTTTTTAACTCTTCTCAGCAGAAATGGTTCAAGTTCTTTATGAAGACTTGCATAACCATACTCTCTCCCTTTGCCATGCTCCTCTTCAAAACCTTCCCAGGAGGAAAACCTTCAACAAAACAAAGAATGAACACAAAATATTGACATGCTGTGAATGACCTGAAGGAGCAAAATTCAAGAAATAAGAAAACACAAACACAGAATGTGTTAAACACAACATAAGAGTGCACACACACATATGGATTTCTTCCCTTCTGTTTAATTTAGCCAATTTCTGAATTTTCATCTGACAAGAAATTCCAAATACTTTGCCTATAAATAGAGAAAGGAACTTCCCCAGTGGAAACACAACATTTCTCTTCTTCTGCAAGGATACTTTCCTAGATGGTTGTAGAAATTCCATTATTATACATTTATCAAGAGAAGCATAAAAAAAACACCTGCATGGCTGGAGGGCGTGCAAGAGAACAAGAGACTACTTAATGCATGTTTCACAGTTTCTGTTGTCTATCTGAAGCATAACTACCCTCTATGCTACAGACTAGGAGAACAGACTTTACCTTCAAATGAAGAACGGGTACGAGACCGTAGTCGCTCTGCTTGTAAGGTTCTGAAGCAGTCAGTACAATCCATAGCTCAAACTAAATAAAGCTATGATCCTGACATTTACAGTGTGCCTGACAGCAACATGTGCTCACACATAAGCTATAATTTATCTGAGGTATAAACAGAAGTCAGTACAAAATAAGGTCAACACAGTAAGCTTACTGTATGCAAACCGTAAGGGAAAACCAGCTATGTAACTGAACAACAAGGTATTGCAAATCTTTGTATGAGTTTGTTTTCATTAATAGCACTAACACAGAAAAGATTCCATTCTATTTTCTCAGAGTAAATTTCCCCATATTGTTTTCCTCTTAGGCTAATATGAAGCCTTTTTTCCAGGTCTTCACCCATGCATTGATCATCGTGATACACTGATATTTGTGGATTGTTAAAATGAAAAAAGGTGACAACTGTTACCAGTGTTATTTCATGAAAAAATATATTTTGATATAAAAAACTACTTTGATATAAAACATTTAAATTATCTTTCAGTATGATTCTCTATCAACTCTCAAATTACTACACTGTTTCACAGTAACAACCTTGACCAAAAAATGTTACAAAGAATCATGTAAAAACTCTCTTACTTTTCTGGCATGATGAAGTGCAACAAAGACCAAAGCTCTTTCAGGGAGTTTTGCAAAGGGGTCCCAGTAATAAGAAGACGATGGTTAGACTTAAAGTCTATCAAAGTCTTGTACAGAAGAGAGTCGTCATTTTTTAAACGATGAGCTTCGTCAACTCCTATGAATGCCCAATTCAGACCACCAAGGAATGACTTTAAAAAAATGGATGAGGGGGGACATGTTATACAAGCACATATTGCATAATTAAAGTTTAAAAGGAAGAAAATGGCCAGAAGTCTGACCCATGCTAATTTTTACATGACAGAAAAAGAACACTGTTGACCTCTTCTTCCCAGCATGTACAAACAAATGAAGTAAAAATGCTCTGTTTCTTGGCTATCTATAAAGATCTCCATATATTGTCAGAAGGACTAACAGTAACAACATGTGCCACCACTATGGAGACAATATTAATACAGGTATACATACTATTGTACGCACAATAACAAAGGAAAAACTATATGGAATTTCAGAGCTCTGAATCATGTCTGGGGTTACGCTCTTTTTCAGCTCCTTGATGGCAGTCTGCAAAGTAGAGCTACCAAATATGGGAGATTATTACAGAATGCAAATCCCAAGCAAACTGAAGAAAAAGAACTGCTATCCACTTAACAAAACAGAAAAAGGCTGAAAGCCTCACCACAGATACAGAAAATCAAGAAGTGCTTAAGACCCACACCCACCAACAAACCATGCACAAAAAAAATCCCAAAACTCCAACCATGCACTGTCATAGTTGAAAAAGCAAAAGCTATCAGTGTCCATAAATGCAATGGCCCACAAGCCAAATACATGTTAAGTGTAAAGACAGTTCTACAATGGAGGAATTATTTTTATATCTCTGAAGAAATGTGATTACCTTATCTTTAAGCAAGATTTCATACGTTGTTAGAAGTATGTTAAATTTTAATCGTTTGGTCTGTGGATGCATCCATTCATGAGTTCTTATCTACATACACACACACAAAAAAAAAACACTCAAGTGAAATACAAGCTAGAAAAAAAAAGGTCTGTGACTAGGATGGATTTATGTACTGCAGCAATCTAAGTGTTTAATGCCATACAATAATGATCATGAAAACGAAGCAAAACATATTAACACACGCAAACCTGAACTTCCAACCTATGTACTCCAAAAATATTTTGTTTAAACTTCAGAATAAACAGCAAAGAATTTCTATAAAACATTTTTTACTTTAATGGATAAGATTAGTAACATTCAGAAAACACATTAAAGAAAACAAACCAACTATGCTTACATATGGTTTGCTTACATATTTATTTTTACTACAGCCATGTAAATAATCATCTGGCAGAAAATAATTTGTTTTCAAATGCAAGACCAAATTTTTAATCCTGTTCACCGTTAAGAAGGAAGGAAATCTTTCACACACACTTAGATCAAAATCTAGGTTTTCAATTTGCATCTTAAACACACACTGTTTCAGTAAGTATTGGCTCAGTCCTAACCAAAATACCGAAATTAGAACAGGACAGGAATATGAAGTAAGTCTTGTTTATCTACCAGCCTTTTCACTGACAAAGAGAAATACTCACCATATTTCTGCTAGTTATATCTCCTAAGTAAACTACAGCATTCATCTGAGGGGCCCAAGTCTGAATCTCTCTTTGCCAAGATGTCAAGGTAGAAAGTGGTACGACCAGCAAGAAAGGCCCATACAATTGATGTTCATGAAACAGGTAGTTCAGAAAAGAAATTGTTTGTATTGTTTTACCCAGACCCATTTCATCTGCAAGAATACAGCTATTCCCTCTAAAAAAGCAAACAAACAAACAAACAAACAAAAATGCATATATATATATATATATATATAAATTGGGAGTAGGAGGGAAGTGGTATGGAGAAGGGAAGGAATTGGACAAGAAGAAATTATTACCTTTTAAGCACAAAACCCACTCATACAAATTTAAGATTTTCCAACTATACATCTTGTATTTCCACTGTTTTCCCATAAAACCAATTTCCGTCCCCCCTTAATATTTTATTTAAAAAGTAAAAATTTTGCAAACACTCCTTTGTGAGTTTAATTTTAAAAGTATAATGCTAATGTTGACATGTCAGAACAGTTGCTTTGGGTTTTCTGGGTATTACTGTTTTAGGTTGGTTTGAGCTTATTATATGAAACCCTTCACCTTCCAAGAAAAAAAAAAACAACAAAACAAACAGAAAATCAATTTAAGATTTACAAAAGCTTACAATCTGCAAACAGGAAAACTCATTACAGGCTACACTTACTTGCACCATGAGTGAGCAAGCCAATTCAATCCATTTAACTGGTAATCTCTTAACTCCAAACTGTCATGTCCCCCAATGTACGATGGCTGCTTCTTCAGTGCAACAAACCTTGGCCTCTGTTTTAGAGCCTGTCAAAAGTAAACTGATCATCAGTCCTACTATTGACTAAAGTTGCCAAGATGTCTTCCTACATGGAAAAAATAGTAGTAGAGATCTACTGGGTCACCAAGTTTTGTCTTCATCCATCGGTAAAAACTATGCCGTCTAAAAACAGAATATGCAAGTTGAAATTAGTTTGATTGCTAATCTAAATTACACAACGGGAATCACATTAACTCACTCAAAATTTACTTTCAGAACAAACTACAATACTAAACAAGCTCATATTCAAATGCCAGTAAAAATGCGGTGGACTTGTATCTACACAAAACTACTCCTAGTAGTGATATCTTCCATATACATTAGTATATATTATTACTACTCTGAAAAACCTTCAAAAATATTTCATAATATGTACCTTATCTCTGGATTCATAGAAATTTTTCATGTATTTGCTGATCACAACTGGTGTGGTGGTTTGAACCTGGCAGGCAGCTAAGCCACCACCCAGCTGCTTACTCACTCTCCACTCTAGTGGGACCAGTGAGATAACTGAAAGGGCAAAAGTAAGAAAAACTTGTGGATCAAAATAAAGAGTTTACTGGGTGAAGGGGAAAAAAATACCCAACCGTCCGAAACAAAAACCCACAACCGAAAAAAAATCCACAAGTGACAGAATGGGAGGCATGCATTAACGCACCAGCAGTCTGATGATCAACAAGTCTCCAAAACTTAGCCATCTTTGAACCCCTGCTCAGCCCACCTAGTTTTATCATCACATTAAATGGCATGAAATATCATTTTGGCCAGTTAGGTCAGCTGTACTGTTTGTGTTCCCTCCCAGTCCCTTGCCCACCCCCAGACTACTCACAGCACAGAGAACACAGCAAGGAACAGAGAAGGCTTTGACACCGTGCAAGCTCTGCTCAGCAATAGCCAGAACACTGACTATGTTTATCAGCGCTGTTTAGGTAACAGATCTAAAACATAGGTCATACAAGCTGCTATGAAGATAACTGACACCACCCCAGCAAGGCCCAGTACAAATGATTATAAAACCACTGTAAATTACATACCTTGCAATCCTTAAAGGGCGTCGTCTTGGATTGATTTCTGCTAAAGTACTCATCAATGCGTGCCTGAAACTTTTTGGCAATGAGAGCACCATCTTCCCAGCTACATTCTGAATAGGGCAGACCCTGCCATTTACAATAGTAGTCTGGATAACCAGCCGCTGATTTCTGATTTGAATGAGCTGCAGAAATGCACCAGAGCAACCTGATCAGCATTTTACTTCTTTATCTTATGAAAACGCTCATTTTAGGTAATAAGACAACCTAAGCCAGATTCATAGCACAGACAGTATGACAACTTTTCTCTTTACCTGAAGTTTCGTTTTGGATTAAAAAGTGAGCAATACTCATACACCAAATTTCATAATTACACGTGCAACATATAAGCAGTGAACATACAGAATATTTTCAACATTGTTTTCTGTCCACAAGTTTGTAACATACCAATTATTCTTTCCACTATCTGATACTGTTTATGTAGATCATCTGTAAGCTCTTGCTGGCAGTTGTAATATTCCACATCTTCTGGAGAAGCATTTTTCAGCCTGTAATGGGAATTAATTTGCAAAGCTTATTATACTGTATAGTTCTAAAACTAAGAAAATTTGGAAGCTCTAAAGCTCTGAATATAAGCATCATAGGAATGTTGCTTATAAAGATTCTCTGAAGGGAAAACTTAGAAATTCCAACTGCAAAAACTGTTGCATCTGACCTAGGTCATCATTAACAATTTAGTATGGTTACTGAGAGACAACTACTACAGCTATAGGTGTTACCAATCACACAGCTAATTCAGAACACCTATTCTCAACAATCAGTACTTTACATAATTTTACAGTTCACTGTGGCTCAACTCTGCATGAATCCATCTTTTGATTAAGTTCCTAAAAATCCCACCAGTATTTTCTGATTAAACATATTAATAAAACTCAGCACCCAAAAGTCAACATTAAAATGCATGGACCTCTGACTCAGAGTTTTGTTCTTCGGCTTGAACCTTAGATTTGAACCAATAAAACTCAGTTCTTCAAAGTAATCTGAAACAGCTAATGTACCAAGTTCCTGAAGAACTCTGATCAAAGTATAATGACAAAATTAGTAAAAGGTACCATTTATTATTTTTAAACACCATCTACCTTGTTAAAACTGCATTTATAGCATAAATACACTAAAATTAGGTTCAGGGAATTATCTTACAGTAACATGTTATGAAGGCTTCAACTTCTTAAGATTTTGTCTTTCGATCGCACAGACACTTGGAATTATTTCCCTCAAAAAGAGGGAACAGGTCTCAAAAAACACAATAAAACATCTACATTTTTAGAAAAGAAATATTGAGGAAGCCTATAAAAAAATATTCACCATCGTTTTGTTTCCTGATCCTTTTTTTTATAGTTGTCCAGTTTCTTCATTCCTTTAACATTTTGTTGCTTCAGTGTTTCCTCAGTTTCCCAAGTGTTATGGATGTGTGACCAACCTTTCCATTTAATAAGATACTGTATTT
This sequence comes from Myiopsitta monachus, assembly GCA_017639245.1. Classification (NCBI taxonomy): domain Eukaryota; kingdom Metazoa; phylum Chordata; class Aves; order Psittaciformes; family Psittacidae; genus Myiopsitta; species Myiopsitta monachus. Next base: position 81,484,645 of record CM029941.1, read on the forward strand.
CTCCTGGCTCTTTTGACTTTTCAAACCCAGCATTTGGGTCACCATCTGCCTCAACTGCATAGATGGTGGTTGCAGCACCTGTGGCTAAGAAAGAAACATCGTAAGACTTAATTAAGTGTGCACTGTGTTAAGAAATTTAGTGTAGAAAGCAGTCAGTGATACTTTTAGATGAGCATACAGTTGACTAGTGTCTACACGTCTCCTGTCATTACTCTGATTTGAACAATTATGAAGCAGATACGTAAACAGATGGACAAGTACTCAAAAGAGAATCAAAAGAGCAAACAAAATTTCTGCACTTAACCTACAGTATCTTCGCTTTACTCATCAGAATTTTCTTTGCATTCTCAGTCTTTACAGTGATCACCAGGGAACATTCTACTAATGCTGTTTGTCATCCTCTGTTGTGTTAGGCTCATCTCTGAGTATACAAAAGGTATCTGACATCATACTTGATCAGTCTTGAGACACCAATAACGTACTAACAGGAGATACTATAAACTTCTTTCTTTCTAAACATGTCTACTTTGTCTGCCTTTGTTATTTTACCTGGGAAAATTTGTAATTAAGTACAGGCTATATCACAGCTGAAGATTAGTAGCAGCAGCAAACAGGCTTATTTCTGTGAGGACAGACAGGCAAGGAAATGAGCCCAGCAAGCCGCAGTGGCCAGATAAAGCCACAGAGAGTGGCAACAACAAAAGACAGCACAACCAGCAACATCATCAGGGCAGGAAGAATATAAGAAGCTTAGTTCCAAAGCCTCCGACCACAGCAATAACATTATGTGTCGGAGCAGGATATGCTACAATTCAGGACAGGATGGGAGAAGAAAACTGAGAGGAAGAAGAGCGCAAGCTCTGAGAGAGGTCAGAAACTTTAGAGATGGAGGATAACTAATGGAGAAAGGCAGCTCTGAAGTGCAAGGGCCCCAGGGTTTGGGTGCTGGTTTTTTATTTGGTTTTATAACTAGAATCCTAATTTGCACATTCAGAACACTTACACAGAGCCGCTAGACACTGCATCCCATTACTACTGGAAATATGAAAGCTTACCAATATTCATAAAATACTTTCAAGAGTTCATATGTAAGTGGAAATTTTCTGAATTTTAGATGCATTTTGTAGGCATTCCACACATTGCACTGTATTAAGACAATTTGTACAGCAATAACTGAAATCATAACCTCAGTGGTTTAGCCTTGTCAACACCATCTTTCAAGATTCAGGTTATTAGTCAGCTCTTGGACTTTCTCCACTCCATTGTATATAATTTATATTTAATCAAGTATCACTAAACTGTAAAGACAGTGGCATAACAGTATGGTATGCATTATGCTATATGAAGCTATATACCACTTCATTTTTGTTTTCTACTTATATACAAAATTCTACATTTTACTTTGTAACACTTAGCAGGAACTTTAAAAAGGAACATCCTTATGAATATAAGACAAAACAAGATGACTTTTTGGTGACTTCAAAATCTTATCTTTGTGAATTTCACAGATGACCTACAGCTGAGAACATCTGCTGAAGTTGTACCACAGCGTACTCCAGGTTCTTCACGACACCCACAAAAAAAAATTAAATAAAAAAAATAAAAGAAAAATACCTCCTTTTCGCCCAAGGCGACTATCCATGAATTTTTCTATAGTTTCAAATTCATCTTCTTCAGTTTGTGGGACATCTTCTCCACAAACTTCCAGTAAATCATCAGAATCTGTCTTGGTTTCTTCAGCTTCCTTGTAACTTATGTTGACTGTTGCCTGGCGACGAGCTCCTCTCTTATCATAATCATCATCATCATCCTCCTCTTCCTCCTCCTCATCCTCCGATGAATCAAGTTGCCTCTTTTTTGGTCCTGCACTCTTCTTCCCATTTTTTGGCTTAATTCTGGAAGATAATGACAAAACAGGGACAACTATAAATCTTCTGTATTGCTCTCTGAATACATAGTTAATGAATGCTATTAAGCTGAAACTCCACTTTCAGTTACAGCAGACAAGAAAAGGAATTCCCTAGAAAGCAGTATGTTAACAATGTTTTTAAAACCACTCTTTTTTAATAAGCATTAATGTCTTTATTTGAATATACAGCAGCGGTATATAATTCAACTGCTTATTAGAAATAGCACCGAAGTATCCAAACGAATGACTTCTTACCTGCTTGGAGGTTTCCGGCTTTTGACCTTGTTTTTTGGCTCATAGTCAGATTCACTCTCTTCACAACTGCTTTTCTCCCTATCTTCCTCTGATTCAGAATCGGAACCAGTTCCTGATACTGACCCTGACCCTGACATTTGCCAGTCTTCACTGTACGTATTGAAAGACAAAAAAGTAACTTTTTTTTTTACATCAAGGATTCATCCATAGGGTATCCGCTGTAATTTCAACATTCTTCACAGAAATAAAAATCTTTTAACAGTTATTTCAGCTGATAAGACAGAAAATTGTCATCACCGAATAAATTGGCATCAATGAGTAACAGATAAGTAAAAATGCCCAACGGCTTCAAAGGGAGTTGGACTAAGTTTTCTATTACCAAGAGATAGATTTAAAATCCAAAACAAAAAAAAATCTGGACCTCTAAATATATTTCAGCACAAAGAAATGAGTTAACATGATATTAAGAAACCAAAACAACAAGGTTAGCTTGAAAGATACATCTTTATCAGTACTACCATTTCTATATACTGGCAACCCTCAATAATGAGGGGATTCATGAACTGGGAGAAGAGGAATGACAGAGCAGTTAAATTTTTACACATCATGCATGAAAAACACAGGTCACTGCCTCTCACTGCTGCACCAACAAGATATAATCCTTTTCACATCCTTTTTTGATCTACCATTTAGAATGAGCTTATTTTCAGTTAAAATTCTTTGCTAGTCAATGAAGTTAATTACTATCAGAACTACAGTAACTTTTAAACATGTCCGAGGAAAAGAATTAAAAAAACAACCACCTAAAAAACAGGCAAAAAGAATTTGGCATTAACTAAGATTCTAACTTAAATTTGTTGTGAGACAACCTATTTAAGCAGTTTCACATTTCTACAAGAATTTTTAGAGAGGGGCTTCAGCTCAAAACCAAATTGAAACAATATTTTTTAAATAACAGCATTGATGAATGTTTCTGAACAACACTGCACTTGTTTGCTCAAAAATACCATATAGATGTTCCTTTCAGAGTTTATTTTAAATATTCCAAAGGATTTATCAAAATTGGAAATGCAAGATCAAGAAGAATTAGAAAGGGAACTTAAGCATTTCAGTTGCGGAGAAATGAAGCACGAATTATGAGCATATATTACTATGACAAAAAAGAAAAAAATACTTATAAAAATATCTTACTCTTTATGTTTTCTCTTCTTGGTTTCACTGGATGAGTCATCTGCAGAATCCTCACTACTTGATGAGTCCTGCAGGTGAAGCAAAAGTAACCATACCAATTTATAGCTACAAAATGAATGAAGTATTTCTAACATAATTAAACAACAAATCAATTCCCATTTTCACTTTGGAGGTATCTTATTCAGGTTTTACCCTCTTCATTCCCCACAGTGTAGCTGTTAATGCAGAATGAGATAAAAACTGTTACTGTTTTTGTATTCTCTGTTTTAAAAAAATAATCATTGTTATTGCTATGTAATTGTTATGTTATACATTAAAAAATCACGGTTTAAACTGCCTCAACTTAAGATGATGGTTCTATCAAAATCCTAGTAAAATCTACCCTCTCTCTACTAAACAGCTTTCTCACCTTCCATATTCTTTCACATTTAAACACCAGTTTAAGAAATAGGAATGTTTCATCCTTCTCTATGCTCAGAGGAAAAACAAGAACCCTCTTAAAATCAGATTTTTCTAAAACCAATCTCATTGGGATTCAGTTTAACTTAGATTAAGTTTTATCCTGAAAAACATCCTTCAGAAAGAGTATACTGAATTACTGTTTTAACAATAGGTGATTACGTTCGGGGTCTAAGTTTTAATGATAAGCTGCTAAACCAGAAAAAAAAAAAGAAATCCAACCAAATGAGTGTGACTACATCGCAGTTTCTGTAATTCAGGGGAAAAGACTGCTTCATAAGTAAATTCTACTTCATAATCACTCCTGTCCTTAAAAGATGTTCCTCCTGCACAGTCAACGTTCTTTAGTCTATGATTTAGGTTTTAAAATAGCTAGAATATAGGAGTCATTCTTAAAATACAATTCTTTTGTAGTAACTTGTTACAAAATTTGTCAAAACATAATTTTTTACTCCATAAGCACAGCACCTACCTTCATACAGAATGAAACTGAAAACAAATTCTATAATTTTTAACTGTCTTTACAAAACTCAAGAAGACAAAAATACAATGTGGGTCTGTGTGCTTGAAAATTTTCACCATGTATTACAGAGTACCTACACTTAAAAATACTCCATAATTAAGGCTTCTATAATTTTGGTACAATTAACTTGAAAACAAGTAGCTAGAGATATTTATACTTTCCTTTATAAAATCATCAGTTATTTTAATGTTACTTTTATAGGCTAAACCCAGACTTTTACACAGTTAAGAGACTATAACTTGGCTTTATTTAATTTTATTCTAATTTATGGGACAATGAGATATTATTTTTAATATATTTTAAAAATCTAAATTATGTTATTCACCTCTTCTGAACCACTGTCTGATGAGGCTGCCTTTTGTTGTTGCTGCTGCTTCTTGAGTACTGCTGATCTTTGCACCGCAAGTATACTTGGACTAGACTTCCAAAACTGAACAGGAATGGAGATGCAAGAGTCTGTTAAACATTCTGAAAGTCTCCACTGTCCACATTTTTACGTTTTCTGAGTAACATTGCTATTAAGACCAATCTTAATTTTATCAATCAAAAAATTTCACTCCATGCACTAATAATAGGTTAAACCAGTAAGATTTCTGCAGAACAGATAGTTATATAGTAATTACCAGGACAATTTCTACAGCAGTTTAACAGTACAGTTTAACAACAGTTGTGTAGAAAGTAAAACATTTATGAAGTAAGTTTTTAAACTGACCCAGATAAATCCTTTTAGGTCACTTAGCTGATAAGTTTCTTTTTCACACAGTAATTCTAAAGTACATGAGCAGAAACATAACAGAGAACCCTTAACAGTCTTTAGTTCTTGTGGTAACTAATACACGATTACCCTTCATAAATATGGTCTACCAGCCAATAAAGTCCATATAATAGAACACAAGCAGTTTTGGCCCACCATATTTAAGACGTTTCTAAACACCACTCTTTCCTGCCTTTAGCTAACTTATTGATACAGAACGCCAACTGTATGTAAGCTTGTAATTTTTATAAAAATCATTTACTGATACAAGGAAACTAAGCATTAGAGAAACAATGTATAAAATATAATTTCAGAAATAATATGTGTGCCTTTGTGTTCCATAAATTCCAGTAAATTGTTGTGTGCTTCTGTGTGATGAAATTTAAGGAAACCATTTATCTGAAAATACTTAAAAATAATGTAAAAGTGTTCTCCCAAGTATTTATCCATAAGAAACTTGGAGCAGTGTTTAAGACAGTTAAGCACATGCATCTAGTAATCTCCAACCAAATTAAAATCTATTTAAAAACACTTTATCTCTTTTAATATTTTTCTAAATAAAAACTGCCCTTGAAACTAGTTACATAGACGGATTTTTAAGGGTTGCCTCGCCCCCCCTTGAAAAGAGTTCATTTATGTATTTTGTTTACCTCAGATCCGTCAACTTTTGGTGGTTTAGCTTGAATTTGTTTCTTCTCTCTAGATGTGTCAGACTCTGATTCTGACTCAGTGCCTGACTCTGAACCAGAGTCAGAGTCACTGCTACCTGATTGGCTGCTGCTTCCATCACTACTGCTTGAGCTTGAACCAGATCCAGAACCTGATGCTGACCCGGAATCGTCATCTGATCGGCTACAATGAGAAGTTAGTAGGGTATTACATAGTTGCCAAAGCAACAGGATTAAAAGAAAAAAGTCACCTTTGCTTCACATACAAATCAATTGTTAAGTTAGACCAGGCAAATGCGTAGCACACAAATGGATGCAGTCAATTTAATAAGTTGAGATGAATAGAATTACAAATAAACAAAGATGAGAATTCAGAGTGCAGTCACATACTTTTTGTGAAGCCTAAAAAAAGGCAAGATAAAGCAAGAACATTCAAATTAATATGGAGGAGTTAAGCATGGGAAACAAAAGTGGTAGAAATGTTTCTTACCCACACAAACTTTCCACCCCCATCCTCTCCAAAATCCTTGTTCAGCTCCATCAAACCCCACATATACCTACACACCTCTTGGCAGTTAAGTCTATTCCATAAAGATCTGTCCAACTAAAATATAAGATTGTTTTTAATCTTTATAGATAAGCAGGGATCCTTTAGAAAAATAAACTTTAGAAGCACATTATCTCTAAAAAAAACCCCCAAACCACAAAACTATGCAGACTGTTTTCCTGTTAAATGAACAGCAGCAAAATCCCCCATTCAGACAACTCTGAATTTGTCACTGATAGTAAGACTTGTGCCAAGGCACATTCCTTGGCATATACTTGAGTTGCCAGATTATTTTACCTATACAATCATTTTACACCTGATTTAACATAAAAAGAAAGCACAATAATTAAAGATAAATATTTCTGACCATTCAAAAAACTTAGGAAACAAGAAGTAGAGTTAAAGTAGTAGAGTTCTACAACAAGTAGCCAAATTAAAATTTTAATAACATTACTCATGAGTATTTAATGAGTAATGTTATTAAATATATTTATTTATAAATAATATTTCAAAGATATCATGATTTCATGCTATCTTTGAATATTACCGTATTTCATATTTCCATATTTCAAAGATATCATGAGAAAAAACACTGGAATAATACCACCACAGAGCAAAATAATTGCAAGTTGACACCTGGACTGCAAACACTTACAAGACAAAGTAAACATGAAGCAGAATTAAAAACGGTAAAACCAAAAGCTGGTATTAAAACCTAGCAAGCACAATTCACCTGGCTGCCAGTCAGCTGGAGGTATTTTAGGGATATGGGGAGGACAGACTGATCATCCTCTACCCTAGAACATACTTAATTAATTTTAAAACCACAGAACAATGCAAAATCACTCCTCTTTCTGCTTATGCTAACACCAACACCACTATACCAGTAAAGAAAATATACGAAGCTATTCATAAACAAACTTCTGTAGACTGCACCTCAAATGGCCATCTGTCAGCTTTGAAAGAAAAGAGAGACCATGGTGAAGCTTCCTGGTTCTGAAGCAGGAGATAGAGAGATACACCCTGCTGCTGGGTTTCCTTGTACCTGCAGAGAGGAAAACTGGGACACGAGGCTGCTCCCAAACTTCCTGTTTCTGTCATCGAAAGTGTACTTCCAGCATGGTGCTCTAACACTAACCTCACCTGCCAAATAAAGCATGGCACCTGCCACAGAATATGGCTGGTGTTTAAGCTGTTTAGAAGAAATTAACAGCACTCCATTATGATCTTCTGAAGAGATTTTAATTGTAATAGTGTTCTTGTACAAACGTTATGTTACCTTTAATGCTGGGTAGATGAGACCATTATGAAATAATCACATTTTTCAGCACAGCAAAGTGCCGTACGTGAATGTCAAGGGGACTGTGGAAGTCAGCACTAACTATAAATGAAGAGAAACTGAAGAAAATTCAGCACGGAGAAACCTTGAAACACAAGTAAATACTAGCCAGACAAGTCCTAGTGACAAAGAGCCACCAAAAATGTGATCCTACATAATTCTGGAGGAAGGGAACCAAATACCACCATGCAGGACAAGGCTTGCTCAAACAGCACAATAATAATGTGGATTACCAAATCAAAATTGGTAAGATTTTGATTATAGAAATAATCAAAGAGATGCAAAACACTAAGCCATAACAAAGGTAATTAAGTTCCCATTCCATATAGCAGTATTTCATATGCATCAATATAGTGCCAATCACAGGTTCAATTCCACATAGAGCCAGAGGCAACCAAAACAAAGTACTTATTTTCTGAGGTAGCTGACACTGAAATAAACCAGTCCGGTCAAAAAACTTGCCAACATTATGAGAAACATGTAAACCAGCTACAGGAGAGAATGGTGGAGAGACCAAAGTGGGGGTAGGGAGTTGAAATTCCAGTTTATTTATGCAAATAAGCAAAAATCACACCAGTTAAAATTTCTCATCAACTGTGATTCTGAGTGGTTTGAAACCTTTTTCATTATGAAGAGACCAGGCTAGCTGCAGGTAAAGGGGAAGGGGAGAGAAAAAAAATGAAATTACAAGCAATGAGAAGAAAGAACAAATAATAATGTTCACCACAACTGATTTAGAGCTGCCCTAATGCTACCATAGATGAAGGACAATGCAGGATCACTACTGCAGAGTAACAGCTACTTGGTACATAGAGAAAATAAAAAAAACCACCCAAATTTAAAGGCCATTGTATCAATAATGTCTTAATAAAATTTCTTATCCCACAGTGTTAAGTCAGCACAAAGAAATGAGAAAATACAAACTGAGTAGCAGCAAGTAATTTTCAAACTAGGGAATAACTTGCTAAAATAAAAATCAGATCTTAGGATGCTCTGGCAGCACTTAAAAAGAGTTTAAAATAACTAGTAAAAAGCACAACAGCAGTTGAAGCACAGACGACTATGTTGTGCAGAGGTTACTTTAACTTTAATCATCCAAAGTAATACAAATGTTTGAAACTACACTAGTGTTTCTGCAAACGTGCATCACATACTGCAAGAGGTCTTAATGCAACTACAGTGCACAGAAAAAATAGGCAAGATTGACAGATGTGTCTTCACTTGCACTGAACTGTGAAGAACTTTCCGGCCCACTGGTCACAGGACAAGCAACTGATAAGCTCTGAGGACGACTTACCTGTATTTATTTCATTGTGTCCTTCCATTGTTCCAGCCTGGGCTCCCCAGCTTCCACAGGATGCTGACTGGGAGGCATAACCTCCACAAAGACGGCACTATAACCCCAAAACCTAAAGCTCTTGTTTGCAAAGAAGGTATGAAATGGGGTAATACATGAGTAAGTTCTGCATAAACCTATGCAATAAAGAAAACACTGCAGATTGTTGAGACTGCACCAAGCAACTCTCCATGACATGCAGTAGCTGTAAATTCCCAATAGCCACAATGTTCCATACAAAGGACTTTCCTCTGGCAAATTTAAAATGTATGAACCAAAAGTAACTGATGGGAAACCAAAACATACCATATAGTAAAAGATACAGGTTAAATGCTCTGTTTTCAGCATGAAAAATACTTTCAAAATTAGAGAGGATATTGTTATTTTTCTGTTTATCATTTAAGTCATTGTAGTCAAAGATCCAAAAGTGAACAAGTTTATGCTAAGATAAAAATATAAAAAACTTCCGGGTGCTTTGATTTTCCCATACTTAAAAAGTTTGGTCTAGCACTTCTAATGATAAGTCTTCTTCCACAGTGTGCAACAAAAACCATAATTTCAAACTACGATACCGGTATTTTTTATTTTTTTAAAGAAAAACTTACTACTAGAAAATTCTAAAGTGATTTATATTAACACAGAAACACAGGTGTCATCATGAGCATGAAAAGGACGAAGAACAAAGAACTTAGTTCAGCCATTTCCTCTATCAAAGCCACTGCCCCTGCTCTCACAGAAGTTTTCTTAACCTGGGGGCAGGAGGAAAACTCATTCCCCAGCCAAACTATCTAGAAATGCCAGCAGTTAAAAGAAAACTTATCTGTTCCAACACTACCCCCACAAAAAAATCCCCAAAACGAACCCCCAAACCCTCCCTCCCAAAAAAACCAATCCAAACATCTACTGCCTAACAGGACTAGTTACGTATTCAAACAGAATCTGAATGGAAATTTTCAGCCTAAGAGTTATTTCTTAATTATCTCTAAAGGTAAGTATCTACAAGTCAGATAGAAAGAGAGACTTGATGACCAACTTTTTTTTTTCTTGGTTTTATTCATCTCTTATGGGAAAAAGTTTTAGAGCAGCATCAGACTACCCTACCAATTACAGACTACCAGTGAAATTCTGATATAAAGGAGCACCTTATTTTTTTTAATAATATTTGTAAGAAAGCAGGAGCAATAAAGTAAAAACATAGACCTATCTAACTTTTTCTAGAAATCAAGAAAGCCACCAAAATATGCAAAGACTTGCTTAGGACAAGAAAAAGAAGAGTTATATAAAGAAGAGTTATATAAAGAGAAGAATAAAGAACTACCTTTCGTCTCACAGTAAATGGAAAAGCAAAATGTTTCTATGGCATTTTTTAGCAATTTCTCTTAAGCAGAGACCATAAAGAAACAACAGGGTAGGGAAAATGAAGTCTTACTGAAAAACTAGCAGTAGTTTTCAGTTTCAGCTTCTATACAGCATTGATACTAGCAGTTTGCTACACCATATCAATTCAACATAGAGACCAACCTTTCCTACCACTTTGCCTCTGCAGATGTAATATCACTAGCGCGTTATCTGTACTTGGATTTATTTTTGTTTCACATGTAGTGCTGACTTAGACAAAATATAACAATGAATCATTGCTTTGCATTATCACATGAGCAGGACCCAGTCACTCTGCCTCACAATTTAAACAGAAATTATCTCTGAAAGCCAGCCTCCCTGGTGAGAAACAAAACCCCTACTTCTTTTAACTGTGAGGATTGCCAGGATTTAGCTACAGCCTTTATCACTATCTAAGGAGGCAGTCTTTTAGTTGCAGTATTTGCCCCAAGGTGCTCATGAAGGAGACATAGCTCCCTCCTCTGCCAGCTGAAGCTAACTGTAACATTATGATCACAAGCTAAAAATAAAGTGGCAGAGCTGACACTTCTACTCTAATACAAGCTCTTTGTAAGCCACACTGCAAAGTAAGAAACAATGACGATCAAGAATCATAGAATCAACCAGGTTGGAAAAGACCTTTAAGATCATCAAGTCCAACCGCTCCTCCAGCACTGCCAAGTCCACCACTAAAACATGTCACTAGGAGCCTCCTCTACAGAGTTTTTGAATGCTTCCAGGGATGGTGACTTCCAGGTGTCCTGGACAGCCTGTTCTGATGCCTATCATTTTAGTGAAGAAACCTTTCCTAATCTCCAGTCTAAGCTTCCCCTGGTGCAGCTTGAGGCCATCACCTCTTGTCCTATCACTTACTGCTTAGGAGAAGAGACCAGCCACCTCCATCTTCCTTTCAGGTGGTTGTAGATAACAGGAAGGTCCCCCCTGAGCTTTCTCTTCTCCAGACTAAAACCCCCAGGTCCCTCAGCCATTCCTCATCACACTTGTGCTTCAGACCTTTCACCAGCTCTGTTGCCCTTCCCTGGAGCCGCTCCAGCACCTCACTGTCTTTCTTGTAGTGATGGGCCCAGAACTGAACACAGGATTTCAGGCGCAGCCTCACCAGTGTTCAGTACAGGGGGATCATCACTGCCCTGGCCCTGCTGGTCACACTGGTGCTGATAAGACACCAGGATGCCATTGGCATTTTTGGCTGCCAGGGCACAAGCTGCTCATGTTCAGCTCTGTCACTCAGGTATGTTTCTGATGAGCAGCTTTCCAGCCCCTCCTTCCCAAGACTGGAGCATTGCATGGGGCTCATGCTGCCCAAATGCAAGATCCGCCACATTGCCTTATTGCACCTCATACCATTTGCCACAGGCCATCAATTCAGCCTGTCCAGATCCATCTGCAGAGCCTTCCCATCCTCCAGGAGATCAACACTCCCAGCCAACTTGGTGTCATCTGAAAATTTACTGACAGTGCACTTGACTGCCTCATCCAGATCATCAATGAAGAGATCAAACAACACTGGCCCTAATACCAAACCCTGAAGGACACCACTAGTAATTTTTCTTTTCTTTTTTTATGTTAAAATACTGGTTTAACTGTAAGGTGCCATTTATTTATACTGCTACAGATCCTTGCAATGCTGCAGCTTATTTGTACAGTAATAAAAATTTGCAAGTTTTGTTTCCCAAAATGAAAAAAACTTGTGCCATTCTGAAACACCAGTACAACTGGAATGTTCAATATAATTGCATCTCACAAGAAGCTGAACAAAAAAAAAAAGAATTACCAAGACTATTTGAAATACGTATCTACATCCACTGTTGTTAATAATTAACCTTGCCCTAAGGGTATATTATGCCTCAAGATATTAGTATGAAGCCACCACAATCAGCAACACATCTGAGAACCATCCAGAACACAAAGACGAACCTGTTTTTCTCAGCAATGTTTCAAGTCAGGCGACACTCAATCCTGTACTTCTGATAAGTTTAGTGATAAATATTTAGAAGCCTCTTCTGAGGTTCTTTTACCTAAGAGCAAGGAACAAAAAATCTAATACAGGGTGAACGGAGACTAGATTGAGACCTGCCCTGAGAAGGACTAGCAGGTGTTGGTTGACAAAAAGCTTACCATGACCAAGTTGCATGCACTTGCAGTCCAGAAACCAACCATGTCCTGGGATGCATCACCAGCAGTGTGAGCAGCAGGTCAAGGGAAAGGATTCTCCCCCTCTTCTCTGCTCTCATGAGACACACCTGGAATAGTTTGTCCAGCCACAGGAAGGCCACAAAGGTGCCTTGAGGGCTGAAGCACCTCTCCTATGAAGACACACTGAGAAAGCTGAGGTTGTTCAGCCTGGAAAAGGAAAGGCTCAGCAAACATCTAAGAGCAGCCTTCTGGTCCCTAATCGGAGGCTACAAGACGTCTGGAGTGGGATTTTTTGCAAGGGTATGTAGTGACAGGTCAAGGGAGAATGGCTTTAAGCTTAAAGAGGGTAGATTTATATCAGATTCCTTGTATCTAACATATATATATATAAAATATATATCTTATATATGTATCTTATATCTAATATCTAAGAACTAAGGAGTTCTTAACTGTGAGGGGTGGTGAGAGACTGGAACAAGTTGCCCAGAGAAATCTGTGGTGGCCCCACCGTTGACAGTGTTCAAGGACAGGTCTGATGCAGCTTGGAGCAACCTGGTCTAGCGGAAGGTGTCTCTACCTGTGGCAGGAAATTTGGAACTAGATGATCTTTAAGGTGCCTTCCAACTGAAACCATTTGGTGATTCTACTGTTCTACCCTTACAAAGTTGGAAGCAGAAATTTCTAACCTGTTTAAAAAAAAAACTTCTAGAAAGTTTCAGTGGGTTTTTAACTCATTTATTAGAAACATAAAACTGCAATCCCTTCTGATTAATTTGCAAGAACTGACTGACACCAGAACAGATGGAAATTTACTAGCCAAATTTTAAGACAAACCTTTGCATAATTAGCTGATGGGATTAGAAAAAATAGTATTATGATTTAGTTAGTGCAGTCAGTAATGCTCTTCTGTTTGGATCCATTTATCTTTGTGAGGTAGCTTTTTTAGCTATGCCAGCCATTAAAGACCAAATGCTAAAACAAACTGAATTTAGAACCTTCAAATCCCTGGATCACAAAGTGTTAAACCAAGATTTTAATAAATAAAAATATTCTTTTTTTTTTTGTGAGCACAAAAGAAGTGGGGTTTTGCCATTAGCAAAGTAAAATATTTTCAAATATTAGTTAATCTTTATCTCATCCTTTCAAAATTTTTGTTTCTTGTCTATGCTTTATCATGTAGGCATTAGTAGAGTAGTAACTATAATTTATAAAATATAAACTGACTATATATACTAACAATTTAAAAATTAACTATACATACACTGGAGGTGTGTGCTCAAGTATTTTCTATTGATAGGAGTGGGCAAACAAAAATTCCGGAGACCACTGCACTAAGGGATAAAAAAGCCCCAATGTAATGGAGAGAAGCCTTCCTTTCTCTTAAACTCACACATATTAAGCAAGCCTTGTCGATTAAAAATGAACATAAATCTGTAATCCTTCTCATGGGATTTACTACGACCTTCTTCCACATGAGCAATAATTCAGATTAAATCCTACTATGCTAGATGCTAACCCTAAGAGTAAAGACAGAATAATTTGTGAAAAGATTTGCAAAAGATACATTAATACACACACATTCAAAAATAGAATTCACATCTTTCATCGCCCTCAGTAAAAGGCCTCAGGAACAAAAAGTGAAGTTTTTTTTTAATTGCTCCTACCTTTGCTCTGAGTTTCAGCAGTTTTCACACAAGTCAAACATGGTACAAGCAGCAGAAGTATCACACTTTGAAAACACTCAGTTCTCACTATTCACCTGTTGATGAAGGTTCTCCAAGAATATTTTTTTTTTTTGACATTGTTACTGCTGCCTCCTACAATCCCCTCCCTATGGTGTCATTCATAGATGATACAGATTCAGCTTTTTAAAACAGCTGTTTTCATAAACATTCTCAAGGCCAATGAGTAAGTGGAACAAACCAGGAGCGAACAGTCAGTATTTTTCATGAATGCTGTTCTAAAACCAAAGTATGAAACAGTGCAAATCAATACAGAATTTAGAGGGGGAAAAAAAAAACCAACACCAAAAAAACCCCTCTAAATATATTTCATATTAAAGATTTTTTGTAGTTTTCAATTTTACTACACATGCATTCCATACTGCAAGTCATTTTCCAAGTGCTTAAACTGCTACATGGTTTATGTAATACCTTCTCCCCTTTCCCATAGCATGATGTTGCTAACATGACTAACAAAAAGGGCAAGAGCATGCAGAATTCCCATTACACTGCAGTGTCTACCAGCATCAGAGGAAATCTAAAAGCTTATTTGCAGAGTTTCTATAACATAATTGTTGTGTTTCTGAAGTTCATAGGAAAAAACATACAAGATACACAAGTTTCACGCAGATTTCTAGTGGTTCAAGTGACATTTTCTTGATCTGCTGAAATGGATACCCTAACAAACAGCTATAACAAGCAAAAAAGAAAAAAAAAAAACAGCCCATAATCAGCTTGAGAGAGGTTTACAAGCTTTTTCCGAATTTAAATATCAGTATTCTCTTAACAACTTGTATCAGAAGAATTCCAGAAATGGTTTTATCTTGCTTGAGGTGTAAAAAAAAATACATACATTCTTCTTAGATTGTATTTTCTATAATCAATGGAAGCTATCATTGCAAACCAAATTATAAGTGAGAATATTTCACACTGCACTTTTACGTTTAAAATAGCTGGTGTATCAAAGACAAAAACAACTCCCATCTGACAACAAGACAGTTTACTTGCATTGAAGAAAGAGAACCTGAAGTTCTGTAATAACGATGTTAAAAAATAAATTGGAAGAGATAAAAGCTGATAGTTGCAACACTATGGTCACTTGCTTTTCCCCCTTTGCCTATGGGGTTCTTTAATTTTTCCTGCATTTTTTTAGGCATAGCCTATAAGCAATTCTTCTCTAGCTAAAGAGCTTTAAGTGCTATCTTATGTTGACCAGCAAGGGTTCATAATTTGAGTAGCTTTTCTTGCAATGAATAATGCCCATTAGGGTCAAGTAGCACCACTGACCTCCACAAAATTAATCACCTGAACTGGCACTACTAATTACCAAGATTCTGGTATCACATCTCTAGGGGTAGGATGCAAGGAACATTAAATATTTCCTCAAGCAAGGATTAGAATACTGTCACAACTACCTGTCACCTACTGTCTAATGCTGTCACATAAATTTTCTCGGGAAGACAACAGAGAATTCTGGTCCCCTACTCTTCAGAGTTCCCTTTAAAGTAAAGGAGAGGCAAAGTGTTATTTCTTGCCACTTTCTCTTCCTATACAGGCCAGGGTCATTGGCTTTGCTTCAGATACTTTTGCTTTTTGCTAAACTGTTTCCAGTAAAAGTGGACACCATACCCACTATGCAATGGACACCTGAGATAGAGTAAAAAGGATGGTTTGAGTACAACTTGACCAGCCTTTTATCTCTGCATCTGTATCCTCTTTTTGTCTTCTTCCCAAAAAAGCCTGATTAAAAATGGAAAGGAAAATATCTACTATTCTCAGGTAGATAGCAAAAATCAGGTCCTTCCTGCCCTTTCCAAACACAGTCAAAATAGTCTCTCTGCAAGACAATCCAGAGCTGGAGCTCCTCTTCATTCAACTCTTCTGGTAAAAAGTCATATATATCTTAAATATATTCAGAGAAACAATCAGCATGTAAGACTTCATTCTCAGTTAACTATCCACCTGTGTTTTTCAAATTTATCTTTTTCCACCACGTCTCATTACATCTTCGTTTGCTCTGCTCTTGTAGTGCTGACCACTTCTAAACAACTCTATTATGTGGTCTAATTTTTTTCCTAACTTCTTCCCTGATGAACGGGCCTCCAAGAAGCCAAATGCCAACAGAAATTATAAACACTATCAAGACAAGAATACGATGCGTAAGTGGAAACAACAGGGCAAACAAAGCTAAGGTACAGAATAGAGGTGTTATTAATATAATGTATACAAAAATACAGTATTTGGCAACATTAACTGCTGAAGACCATTTGTGCTCTTTTAAGCTCTTAATTACTGAAAATGGAATGCCTGTTTTTCTAAGTCCTGTTTCCATCAGTGTGTAACATAAGCCTCTAACTGATCTGGCTCCAAGTGAATTATATATATTTACGATTAAAAAGAAAAACCAGTGAACAAAAAAAAAAAAACCACCCCAAAACTCAAACGAATAACAACCAAAAACCCCCACAAGAACCCCAACACCAATCACAAACAACACTCACAAAAACCAGTAAAATGAAAATGGTGTTACATGTCTAGAGATATTCATTACATTAAGGAATGTTTAATTTAGGCTTAAGAAACCTTACACTCACTATAGTAAAAAAAAAAACAGAACAAAACAAAACAAAAACACAAAACGACAAAACAAACAAAACCAAAAAACAAGCAAAAACCACAAAAAACCCACTAAAACCAAAAGAAACCCAAAACACACCTTCTGGGACATATAGTCAAGAAATCACTCTCAACCCCAGCCCTTGAGTCAAGTAGTTGCATTTGTACAGCAATGTGTCAGATCTGATTTGGTATGGAAATTTGGAAAAAGGGTAATATAATCCTCTTTTCAAGAAGGGGAAAATGGATGACCCAGAGAACTACAGACCAGTCAGCCTCACATCTGTGCCTGGCAAAATCTTGGAATGGATTCTCTGGGAAGCCATGCTGAGGCACATGAAAAACAACAAGGTGCTTGGTGGCAGCCAGCATGGCTTCACTAAGGGGAAATCCTGCCTGACCAATTTGGTGGCCTTCTATGATGGGGCTACGGAACTGATGGAAGGGGTAGAGCAGCTGATGTCATCTACCTGAGCTTGTGCAAAGCGTCTGACACTGTCCCACACAATATCCTTGTCTCTAAACTGGAAAGACATCAATTTGATAGATGTGCCACTCAGTGGATAAAGAACTGGCTGGATGGCCACATGCAAAGAGTTGTGGTCAATGGCTCAGTGTCCAGCTGGAGACCAGTAATGAGTGGTGTCCCTCAGGGATCTGTGTTGGGACCGGTCTTGTTCAACACTTTTGTTGGTGACATGGACAGGAGGATTGAGTGCGCCCTCAGCAAGTTCGCCAATGACACCAAGCTGTGTGGTTCGGTTGATTCGCTGGAGGGAAGGGATGCCACCCAGAGGGACCTTGACACACTTGTGAGGTGGGCTGATGCCAACCTGATGAAGTTTAACCATGACAAGTGTGAGGTCCTACACCTGGGTGGGAGCAATCCCAGGCACAGCCACAGGTTGGGCAGAGAAGAGATTCAGAGCAGCCCTGTGGAGAAGGACTTGCGGGTGTTGGTCAATGAGAAAATGAACATGAACTGGCTTCAGTGTGCACTCACAGCCCAGAAAGCCAACCGTGCCCTGGGCTGCATCAAAAGGAGCGTGACCAGCAGGTCAAAGGAGGTGATCCTGCCCCTCTACTCCGCTCTCCTGAGACCTCACTTGGAGTACTGTGTGCAGTTCTGGTGACCTCAACATAAAAAGGACATGGAACTGTTGGAACAAGTCCAGAGGAGGGCCACAAGGATGATCAAGGACTGGAGCACCCCCCGTATGAAGACAGGCTGAGAAAGTTGGGGCTGTTCAGCCTGGAGAAGAGAAGGCTGCGTTGAGACCTCATAGCAACCTTCCAATATCTGAAGGAGGACTATGAGGATGCTGGAGACAGACTCTTCATGAGGGGCTGTAGTGAGAGGACAAGGGGTAATGGGTTCAAACTTAAACAGGGGAAGTTTAGACTGGATATAAGGAGGAAGTTCTTTACTGTAAGGGTGATGTGGCACTGGAATGGGTTGCCCAGGGAAGTTGTGAATGCTCCATCCCTGGCAGTGTTTAAGGACAGGTGGACAGAGGCTTGGATGGCATGGTTTAGTGGGAGGTGTCCCTGCTCATGGCAGGGGGTTTGGAACCTGATGATCTTAAGGTCCTTTTCAACCCCAATTATTCTATGATTCTATAAGTTGGACACACTTAAGTAATCTGTCCTTTGGTATAAAAAAGAACAGCTCCAGACGCTCCCTACCTTTTCAGTACAAATTTATGCCTGAATACAGTATATATTCACGAAGTCCTCTGTAAGAAAAGCTACATAGCTTAATTAAAGTAGCAAACCCCAAGGATTTTCATATTTATTCTTGCCTAGGGTTTTTTCTTCCACATACCCCACAATAAATACCTATGCAATCAAACTGGAGAATGCATTCGGGAGATGACAGGTCTAAAGAGACAGATAACTGAAACAGATCAAAAGCATCCTGTAACAGTCACTGGTTCTTTTTAATATTCTAAAATTTAGTATCACTAGCTTATCTCTTACAATAAGGTGTCCCTGATAGGATCAGGAAATGAGAAACAGAGTCTGATAATTTACACAAGGTACTAGGAAGAGAAATCCTATGATGGAAAGCCATACAAATACTTGTAAAATAATATTTAGGCTCCTGTGTAAGGTCTAGGTTAATAATGGATCCAAGAGCAGACAATTTATTCACAACTGATTTAAAGCGCATTCATTATCTTATACTACCTTAAGAATCTTCTAAGGACAGCAGGAAAGAGAGTACCAATTAGGGCAAAATTAAGTTCAACACACTAGAGGGAAAAAAAACTCCAACACTTTCTGCAGGCTCATTGAAAAGCATCTGACATGACAGTGGACTTCTTGGTTTTTTGGTTTTGTTTATTTGCTTTGAAATAAACCAGAAATTGAAGGAAGGCAAGCATTTGAATAGGAACGGCCCATTCAAAATGTGCTAAAGGAAGAAACACTGAATGTCACAAACTCTTAAAATCACAAGTTCACAAATGTATTTCTTTGAGCAAGTGCTACGTAAAGTTTTTGGTGGGTATTTTTTTAGTTGTATTTTTAAAGAAAACAACTACTTAATTTGATTTAGACACATAAAGAAGATTTATTTATCACCACCAGTAAAAATCAGAAGGCACAAACAGAATAAAGTTCAGTCTAGCAAGTGTTATTTCCTGTCCTCAGCTATCACAAAGCATGAACTCAACTGAATTTTCCTGATGTGGGCTAACAACTCAGAGAAATGCATTATATTTCCAGACCTGCAGACTACTATCTACTGCCACTACTACAAACCATCCTCAAAGTAAAGGTATCAAAACTACACTGATCATCTATCCACTTTCACAACCCTATGAAACACATTGCAAGTCTTTGTTTGAGAGCCACAGGTCACATATTTTAAGAACCCAAAGAAGTTCCAGAAATCCTTCACAGGCAGGAAGTATCAGTGGTTCCCAAGGGGTCTACTACTATGTGGTCCCATGTGATCATCCTTTGACATGCAGCTGGTTCCAGGAGCAACACAATGATGTCTTTACTAGAGCTCCTTACAGATCATCAACAAAAAAAATAAAAATTAAATGCAATTTAGTTAAAAAACACAGATATGCACAACCAAAAAGATCCACTAAAACAAAGTAAACAAATATAAAACCAAACAAAAACCAACTGAACAGAAAAAAACACAACCAAACAACACATAGCCTACAAACCACCACCCCCTCAAAAAAACAAACAAACAAACAACAAACACTACTCCTTCAGGGGCCACATCTGGATAGGTGCAGTGTTTACACTGCCTGTATCACAAAGAAAGGACTTTGTCTTGAGAAGAGTGAATTTTGAAAACCCCAGAATGGTAGAATTTAATCTAAAAATACATAGAGAAGTTCAGACAGAGAAAGAACAAGACCTGGATAAAATCAGCAGGAGTCCCAAAGCCAAAACAGAGACCATACGTACAAGGAAAGCTGTACCATGAATTTATAATTCCTTCTTTTAGCTGGCAAGGTTTCTAGACAAAAAACCACTTGGGTTTTGATACATATTCTATCTGAACTCTTCCAAAAGAAGTGAAAAGATGCTTTTAACTTGTATTAGGCTAACTTTTCATGCTTAACTCAAATAATCCTGATAAAATAGCAACTTACTGTCATGGTTTAAGCCCCTCACGCAGTTTGCTCACTCACTCCTCCCTTATTCTTCCCCCCAGCTCCCAGGGTGATGGGGAGGAGAATTGAAAGAATGCAACTCCCACAGGTTGAGAGATGAACAGTTCAGTAACTAAGGTATAACACAAACCACTACTGCTACCACCAATAATAATAATGACACGAGAAATACAAGGGAAGAGAATACAACCACTCACCACCCAATACCAAGCCCAGCCCAGCAGCGAAGCCCCACTCTTCCAGGTCTCTGCCCTTAGTTTTTTTTACATCCTGGGCATGATGTGCTGTGGTATGGAATACCTCTTTGGTCAGTTTGGGTCAGGTGTCCTGTCTCTGCTTCCTCCCGGCTCCCCTCCTCCCTGGCAGAGCATGAGACTCAGAAAGTTCTTGGTCAGACCAAAGCATTCTAAGCAGTAACTGCAAACATCAGTGTTATCAGCGCTGTTCCCAGGCTGAAAGTCAAAAACACAGCGCTGCACGAGCTACCAAGAAGGAGAAAAATGACTGCTATTGCTGAACCCATGACACTTACTAACCAAAACCATTACTGCTAACAGAAGTGAACAGCTTGCTTTATCCACTAGCCATTCACAGTAAGTTCTACTCAGTTTCCTTTACCATTTACTTTTGTTGATCTCAAGAAGTCCTGTGTACTAAGTATGTATCTATGTATGTACAGTTTTATGTATACATTCTCTCCTGCTACATACACACATTTTTATTAATATTATCTATTAAATTTATACAAAAAGGAAGCCACCACATAGGAGTAATTACGCAAATATGCTTGGAGAACCTCTGTTTTAACTCCCACTTCTATTTCTTGAAAGCGATAAACTCAAGTTATGCCTTTCAATTAATCTTTTTTACCCTCAAAGGAAAGTATGAATTTGTAAGTAAATTGAAGCCTGCTGACAAAATCTTTAGTCTATACTTAGCTGCCTTTTTTGGTCCGTAGTCTACTCAATCCACAAAGTGAATTAAACCCACTGAAATTACTATCTTCTATGAAAATCAGCTTTCAAGTGTGCAAAGACTGGACAAAGTCCTTAAGAGTGAAGCAGCTGCTTTCTGCTTAGTGCAAAAATGGAAGTACAGTGCATTTCAGCCAACTACTTTACAATTAACCTGCATTAAGCACATCCCTTTAAACCTCCAGAGAAGGAAGGTTTGCTTAAGTCCTCTCTATCTTCTTCTGCAGGAAACAGGAAGAGCAAAGAGATGGGAAATCAGATTGCTATTCAATCAGCACGAATGTCTCACTTCTGCAGTCCCTGTTCTACCTGGAGCTTATCTTGCAGTTCAGGTATAACTGCCCTTCCTTGCTGATTAAGGTTTCTTATTACTACCTAACTAGAATGTATTTACTCATATTTAAGTTGGTAACAGAATGCTTTCAAGATCACTACACAAAGACGCTTTGCTGAAGAGTCAGTTTCTCGAGTAGCAATATGAAGTTTTTGTGTCTACACTCACTTGCTATCCAGATGGACAATACCTGTGATATTTTACCTTGAGCTATTAAAAAACATGCCAGAATAGTGATTACAAGTAAACAAGAAGCTGGAAAGTAGATTTCACTGTAATTATTACACAGAAATCAGCACATCAAGCAAGAACAGTGTTTATGCTAGTCCGCAATTTCCATCATGCTTGGTTCTAGTACTGATTTATAGCTTCAGGGGTTGCTGAAATAGGCAAGGAAAATTCAAACAGCATAGTCAGTTATTTAACAATGAAAATACAAGAGATGCGCTTTTCCACCTGCAACAAAACAGAACTTCAGGCTCAACAACAGCAGCAAAGTTGTCTGCTGATTTACCAGTCAGATGAATAGATGCAATGCTGTGAAGTAATGCAGAAGTGTGGCGAACTGTCCATTCCTTTCACGCACCTCAGAAATAATTCACCTTCATAGACAGTCACAGGGAACAAAGAATAGCTACAATTCCATACTACAATGCTGACCAGTGCACAAAATTGAAAGTTTATGAACAGTTCCTTCTCCAACCGTCCCACTGATGAGACTACAGGCTTTCCGCTACTTCTGCAAGTTATGATGTTTCCCTAAAAAAATACAATGCAGTACCCATGAGGCCTTGGTTTTTTGTAAATCCAGCCCTAATCCACTGCTTCTTGTAACTTTCTAAAGTAATGACGACGGCTCCCCTACATCAGCCTATATTTAATTGTTATCAAGACTAACTCCAGAATGACAGCTATGGACATTTACACCAGACATCAAAGGAAGTGAATAGTTTTATTGTACTTGTAAAGTGCCAAATTTGCAAAGTGACATAAACTTCTTATAGTTATCACCAATACCCCTATTTAGATTATCACTGTATTCACCTTCATCACTCCTTCTTTTCTACCAGTTCTTGAAAGTTTGATCATCTTTGCAGTTTATTCCCAACAGCAATTCCCAATTACTTTCTTCACTTGTCCCACTTCCCTCCCTAGCATTCTGTTTGAAACAGGACAACTAGAAGCCTAGGAAATGCAATTTCTTACTGATCTCTACTTCCACTCTGCAGAATTCACATTTCCAGATTTGAAAGCTAAATACAGCAACACTTCCCAAGTTATAGTTAGCTATCTGTCTGCAGCTGAAGCTTACTAAGGCAGCTCTCCTCCTAGTTAAAACTACCCAGATTTCTGGAAACTCAAAGATGTGTGTGTGGGAGGAATAAAACAATAAGGCTAAACAGAGACAAGTCAGATAAGATATTCTGTAAACATCATACTCCTTTAGCAGTAATTATTTTAGTAATAGAAGTAAGCTAGATAAAACCAGCTCCATCATTTAGAATGGAAATTGTTGACATTCCATTTACAGAAGTTTCCTGACACTACACGGCAAACATGAAAATAAGCTTTCCAGGGCCTGCCTGTGAACTAAGCTATGGGGTTAATGACTGATATAAGCCTAAGAGAAATGTTTTCAGCTTTTTAAAACCTGTTAAAGCTTTAAGATGTGCTCAGCAAGACATTCAAAACGAATAACAGTCTTGCTTCACAGGAAAGTATCACATTTGAGTACTATGCATCCTCCTGATAGTCACTTTTAATGAAGTTACTGCGAATTGTAATGTTTAGTTGGCTTAGTCTTATGAATTACTATGGCTTTTAAGTAACTTTGATATACTAATGTTTATGGGTAGTCACAATTGCAGAGTGGTTTTCCAACCTATCTTTAGCAAGGTAGCTTGTTTCAAGTAGTAAGAATAATCACCAGACTTGTCCCTGATAAATTTGCATTTGTCTAAGAGTTCAGAAAACTAGCCTTGCTCACACTATTGTATTTGTTGATGTTTCTTGTCTCACCTGATAAGGCTTCCCCAGGTTGCCCTGCCCCGCCCCTCTTTCTCATCTCTAGTGAGAGACTGGCAGAAAGATAGATGGGTAGATTTAACAGCATGTTCACAAACACTTCTTGGGAGCGTAAAACCACTTTGCAAATTAACTTCAACTTAAACCTTCAGCTTTCATCATATTTTAGAAATCTAAACTATAACACAGCAGTGATGTGAATTTTTTAACTCTAAGTCAACCCCTCTAAATTGGCAGTCATCCCTGGATGCAGGAAAGTTCTAACCCAGCTCTTTAAAATGTGAACACTGCACATGCAACAAAACTAGCATCCAACATCACAGGACTGATTTTTATATTTACTAAATCAAGCAAACAAAGAAAACCCCACAACCCAAACAAATCCTAAAACCAAACGACAACAATCCCCCCCCCAAAAAAAAACCCAGAAAACCCCAGCTGGGAAACTGTACCTTCACTTCAGAATATAAATAAATGTTAACACTTATATTGCTCTGACAGCTCTAAATAAGGAAGGGCCATGCAGGCTGAGAGCTGTGGTTGTTCAGCCTGGAGAACAGAAGGCTCAGGGGAGACCTCAGAGCAGCCTCCCGTGCCTAAAGCCGCCAACAAGAAAGATGGAAAGGGATTTCTGACAAGGGCAGGTAGTGACAGGACAAGGGGGAATGGCTTTAAACTGACAGTGGGTAGATTTAGATTAAAAATTAGGAAGAAATTCTTTACTATGAAGGTGGTACTACCCTGAAACAGGTTGCACAGGGAAGCTGTTGCTGCCCAATCCCTGGCAGTGATCAGTACCAGGCTGGACTGGGCTTTGAGCAACCCTGTTTAGTAGGTGTCCCTGCCCATGGCAGGAGATTTGGAACTAGATGATTTTGAGTGTACCTTCCAACCCAAACCATTCTATGATATAAGAATCATAAAATACTCTGTATGAGGAACAGACTTATTTATAAACAAACTGCTATTCCACTTTTAGAGATAGCCTGTATAGGGTTTTATACAACACATATTATGCATGTGTGCCTTGCACTTTATAGACAGTAGCTTTATTTTACCATTCTAATAGAATGTTTCAGCTTTTGACACTTCAGACATTCTTTTTTTCCCTCAAAAGAGCAATACCACTCTGTTGGATGCTGACACATTTTAAATACTATATAAGCTTTATTACATAAGGTGCATACAAGATCATTACAGTTTACCACTGAAGGGATGTGAATGTAACAAGCAGAAATGTAACCTGCAAGAAAGCATGTGCAGTCCTCCTAACTAGGTCTGCTTGCTAACCAGGAAGCTTTGGCACCAAGTTCAAATATAAACCAGTTTAGAATAATACAGGAGAGTAATATAGGAGAATACATAGTCAATTGTAACTGAAACGAGTAAGTGCTTACCTTGACTCTCCACTACTGTTTCTTATGCTTTCTTCATCACTGTGCCCATTCATTGTAAATATTAGTAAGTTCAAAAGATAAATAAAAGACCACTCTGGTTAAAATGTGGATATCAAGAATTCACTTCTTGGTATTCTGCTTGTTTGCCAAGTCACGTGTTTGCTCTAGTGTTCTTTGTGTGTATTCGAGATTCCTCCTCAAATACCTAAAATAGTAAAGAAAAATACTGACATAATTTGAAAGCATGTCTGCATCTAATAAGAAACGAAAAATAACATGGCACTATAGATGGCAATGTGTGCAAAATAGGAAATGGTATGGAAATTACATTCTCTTTAGCACTGCAGGGTAAGAAGTTTACTGCATGTCTGCACTATATCGTGTATATAACTTTTGCCACATGACTGACTTCAGGACAAAGCAGATTTAAATTTTAACAAAAACTGCTCACCTGAACACAGAGGTGAAATGACATAGATATTCTTCTGCTAAGATCTGCTTAGTAAAATGTAGTCAATAGACAAAACACAGTGGAAGCATTTCCAGATATACACGTAATGCTTAGAGCCGCTTGTGGGTAAAGGCAGGAAGATAAAGACTGTCCTGTTTAAAACAAGTGTCTCCACTAAATCAAACCAGCAAGATCCCACAGATGGAATGATCATTATTTCACATACAAGCACATCTAAAATCAGATCACTGCAGTATCCCATACAGCTAGATACGTTTACACTCCCGGTAAATGGACTGCAAGCATAAACTCACTGATAATCAGATAAAAAGCACCGCCTCTCACAGATTTAGTGATGTGAAAGCGATTAGAGTCTGTCCTGCTAGCTGCCTGCCCCGAGGTGCTTTCCTCTAATATGTTACAGCCCAACCCGGAGCTCACCGGGTCGTGGCAGTGGGGAATGCATTGCTCCGCGGTGGGAAATGCTCCGTGCTCAGACACCCGAGCCACTCCGGCCACCAAACAAAGGCGATGAGGGAGGTGAAAGTAACAGAAGGAAGCCCTGCAACCCCGCAGGGCCCGCGAAGCGACATCGGGGACCTCGCGGCGGTGGAGGCGAGCCAGGCGGCTCCCCGCGGTCCGCCCGCAAGGCCGCGCTCTGCTCAGCCGCCTGGTCGCACGCTGCCCGCCCTCCCGCTCAAACAGCCCCTTCGCTTTCGGGCCCGACACCCACTGGGCCCCGGGAAGCACCCTGAGCAGCGCCCTAACTTTCCCCCTGCCGCGCGTTTCCCGTTCCGCGGTGATCCTTCCTCCAGGGCTGGAGAGCCCCGGCCGCCAGACCGCGCTTCCGCGGCCTCCCGCTGCAGCTCTCGCTCTGCCCGCCCCCAGGGCGCTCGCCTCCCACCCCCGAAGCCGGCCCTCCGTTGGCAGCGCGGCCTTGCACAGGCGCCGCTCGCAGCCAAGGCTCCCTGGCAGCGTCTCTAAGGCCGCCGCTGTCCTCCATTCTCGCTTTTCCCGGCGCCCCCCATGGCCAGAGGAGAGCCAAGGCCGCTCTCCTGCCTCCAGGGCGGCTCGGCGCTGGCTCCCCCCGCAGGACCAAGCGAGAGAGACTGGACACCGGCTGCCCGCTGAGGCCCTCGCAGCTCCCACTCTCCGTTAAGTGGGCCCAAGAACCCACCCCGCGACGGGCATCCAGCCCTTCCCCCGGCCCCCGGCCAGCAGCGAGATCCATCTCTTAGCACCGCCCGCCCCCCGTTCCATCTTCGGAAGCTGCACAACTCCCGGCCGGCTGAAGGGAAAGAAGCCATGGCGGCCTCTGCCTACCTGCGTTCGCCCAGCCTGGCCAAGCCTTCCCAGAGCCTCCCCTGCCCGTGACTACGCTACGCCCCGGGGGGATGCGCGTACCGTAGCCGGGGGTCGGGAACTGCTGCCGCGGCGGGCCCAGGGCCGCCGCTCGTCCCGCCGGCCGCCGGCTCCTCGCAGCCTTGGCGCGGTGGACTCACTCGCCCGCCCGCTCGAACAATGGGGCCCCGAACCGGGCAGGGAGGGGCGCAGAGAGTACCCGGGTGAGCGTTGCGCCGCTCTGCTCCGCCACCGCTCCTCAAGTCCTTCCGACCGCCGCCATCACGCCGCTTCTCCGCTCTGCCTCCCCCTCCCGCGGTCGGATGGAAACCCCGGGCGTGATGTCAGCCGTGCGCCCTGGGACCGACCGGCAGCAGGAGGAGGCGGAGGAGGAGGAGGAGGAGCCACGGCCGGGGGCGACGGGCAGCGCCGTCGGGCCTCCGGAGTGGTTGGTGGAGGGATGGTGGGCCGCTCGCCGAGCCGGGGGCCGGTAGCAGCACCCGCCCTCTGTCCCTCCTTCCGCCCCTGCCTGCCGCTCGGCAGGAACGTTGGGGCCGGGATGACTGCAGCTTCCAGCCGTCTGTGAAGGCGCGGGGCGCGGCCCGACCCGAAGGGACGCCATGACCTGGGCGGCCCGGCCGCCCATTACCGTTCTGCGCAGCGTGGGTTGTTGGTTTTAGTTTTCTTCTTGTTTGGTGTGGGCTCTCGGTGTAAAATCGCAGCCCGGCCACAAACACGACCGCGGTTCTTAGTCTAACTACACAGTTACAAGCAGTACAGGACGTTATTTAGGAAGGCTCCGGCGCTCTGCTGCTGGGAGGACTTTGTCACCGTGAGGACTACCCCTGGGGGGGAGCTGGTCTTCCTCTTTCATTGCAGAACCTAACCCTCGCTCTTTTCAAAGTGATTGACGTTAGCCTTTTATTTAACATGCATCACGTTCGTTAACCAAAAAAAAACCCCTCCAACAAAAACACACAAAAAAAACTACCACACACACACACACAAAAAAAAAAACCACCACAAAAACCACAGACCAAGCCACCACGCACCCCCCAGATCTAAAATAAAGCACGCCAGAAAATTACGTGAGTTGTATGTCTGAATTTTCCCAGAATGGCAAAGAAAGTGGCAGCTGAGTGAAAGAGTGTGCTGTAAACTCAATGCCATAGCCGAACACTGATGGAAAGAGGGAGAAACTTACCTGTCTTCTCCTCTTTGGAGGTACATGTATGCAATTACTCTCTGTCACTCAACAGGACTGTGGGGTCATTAGTGACATCTGGCACCAGACCTTTGGACATTTATGTAGCGCCCTGCAAGAATGAAAGAGATCAAGATCAGCATGAAAACACAGTTTGGCCATCAATGAAGGGAAGCTTGAAGGAATCAAGTCACTGTGCAGGTATACCAGAGGAAGGTAGTTACAGTAGCTGTCAAATCAGTTCTAAGTTTGAAGAGTAGTGTTGGCTAAGAGCCCACATCTGAGCCACAGTCAGTCAACTGGAGACCTCTGGGACTTATAGCTTACCTCATGGTTGCTCTTCCAGGATAAGCAAAGCTGGTTGCCTCAGCACTCAGTGGAGGGTGATCAGCCAGTGTACCTGCCATCCTTCGTTTGGGTTGCTGCGGTTTCCTGGAGCTGCACCTTCAGCCCACCAAGAGGGTTGTGGGATTGGTTGCCATGCACAGTGACTCAGTCTGAGAAACTGCAGAGGCTAGACGAAGATTATATACCAGACCAGCTGTCAAGCATCGTGTAGGAGTGTATCCCAAAATCCCAGTAGTGTTTATTCCCTCTTGAGTTAAAAAATGCACCAGGAATTGCTTAGAGAAAAATAACTGCAAAGTTTACAGGAGGTTATATTACATTATTGTCCTTATTGAAGCACTAAAGTTTGTCTAAGTCAGCTTAAGGGAGGATATTTTTTATGATGGACAATAGAATAGATTAGATAGACAAGAGCGCTGCAAGATCAATGGTCTGAAGTTTAAATCAAGACAGCCAGAATGAAAGTAACTGTTTTAAGTTAACAAACTACTTTGAGAAATAAGAGGATAATTAAGGATAGAGCAGATTCTAATAGCAGGATTTTTATTACTATTAGGAATTTTTGAATTTCAAGGAAAGAAAGAGTAGAAAGCCACTGCCCTGTTCAACCAGAACAGATAGGTCTTATGCTGAAATTGTGGGCTAAAACAATTACCTTCAGCAAGCAAGTGATAAAACCAAGCTGATTATTTCTAATACATGATAGGTGTTAGGCGTACAAATTATATGATTTAATATTTGACTAATTTGAGTTACATAGATAAATAACAGAAGTTTTTATTGCATTTTACAGCTGGTTGCAAAACTCCCATAGGTCAATGCAGATATTTAAATACATAATTTACACCTTTATATTAATATGATTCACAGGATTTATAGTAATGCAACCACACCTAAATATAAATGAAAGGAAATACATTAATTTAGCATCCCTTTCCTTTTACAGAATCTCTCTTACAAACTACAACACTGTCTTTTAGAAGAGACATAAAAAAGCACTTAGGGAAGAAAGGAGATAGGAAAACAAAAAAGAAAAAAAAAAAAAAGAAAGAGAACACTGACCCAAACCAAGCAACAAACAACATCAAACAAACAAACCAAAAAAAAAAAACCCAAAGCTAAATAAATTCCAGTTGTTTAGCTACTGAATTCTTATTAACCATTCAAATTCTTGTTAACCATTAGACATCAATAAAGAAGGCAGATGTTATTAAAATTCCACTATTTTTACAATCAAACTTCCTCTCTTTAAGTTCCTAATTATTCAGAGATCCAGTGACTTTCATCCTTCTCTTTTCTTCGTGTTTCCTCCTTCCTCTACCGCTCTGTAAGAAATCATGTATAGAAAATAGTTTTATTCTTCTAGAAAATATCTTTCGAGGCTGCTGCTTTGAGTCATGTGCCAAATTTCTTTCTGGTACATATTAATTTTTAATCCATATTAACATCAACAATAGTAATCAGCTTCTATTAACAAATGAAAATACAGTATTCCCATAAGTCCAATAATTTGCTTTAATGATTAGTACAGGAATTAACAAAACCTACCTATTCTTTCAGGAAAATAATTGAAGGAGAAAGTCCAGTTTTTCCATTTCACATGCCAACTACTACTTTGTCTTTTGTATGGTTAAAGTTACTGTTGTGACAGTTTCTACATTTAAATATGGTCACACTGCACATACACCATTTCCTGTGCAGGTTAAGGCCTCAAATCTTCAAACATTTGAAGTATGAGCACAATTTTCTGACTGGCTTCCAAGAGCTTAGGGCATCTGCTTCATTGACAAGATGGTCATGTTCTTCAAGATTGTCTTCATGGTAGGAAGGTGTGACTGCACGTATATTAAGTATATTTGTAATAGCTTATTTTAGCTATCAAAAGTAAGTAACTTTGAACAGATGGCAGAATGGACACTAGTATAAACTAATAATTGGAGTCAGTGCTAGAGAATTTTACCAACAGTACTCTCAAGCCTACAAAATTTTTGTTACATGCATGCATGTTACATGTTACATGCATATCAGATTACATGCAGTTACATGCATGTCAGATGTCCTTGGAGAGCTGCTTTGTGGTTGCTAAAAGGTTCTGGGGAATGGTGTTTTAGATTAATTAAGTGATGCGCATACACTCCTGTCTGCTATGAACACACTTCTGCCAGAAAGGCATTTATATGCAAACTTTACCATAATCTATTACTATTGGGTAGACTGCTATATACAGTATGTATCACCCCTCCTTTCCCTGCCCCAAATCTCTCCAGGATTTGAACACTAGTAGTTTTCCTATCCTTTTTCATATCCAAATTGGGAACATGAATCCTACCTCCTTTCCAATGAGGATCAATCCTTAGGGTTTGGGTTTTTTTTCCATTTGTACGATTTAGTTAGAGGTGTGACATGTCTTTCTGCTTTCTGTCTGTAGCAGACATGCTAGGCTATGTGCTCACTACTATTCATTTTTTTTCCTGAGCACAGCAGTTAAAAATACTAGCCTACACTTTGCAATCCAGGAAATAACCTCCGTTCCCTTGGTCTTCAAAATACGTCCCAAAGTGCTGTTCCGCAAGATGTACCTGCATATGCCCTTTCATTTGTATTTGAGAAATGTAGGTGCTTCTAATTTGGAAACCTCACTTAGAGTCTCTGGAATATGAGGCAGGCTTAAGATTCAAGCAGAATAAATTTCTGTTTCAGCAGGATACAAGTTGAACTTCTAATTACAAAACTTAGAAGAAATCAACACTTTTAGTTCTATTTTATTTAATAGGCTTCTTCAATTTCCTTCCCTTAGATTCATTTGCTAGTTTCTCAGCTGCTTTGGAAATCCCCTTTCAAGGTGTGGTTTCACAATGGTTTAAATTAACCGGAGTTAGAGCTGCTGTGATCTGTGGCCATATCATCCAGAAACTACCCTACTCAAAGATGCTCGCTTTCTGGCCGCTTCAACTTCCTGACTTAGATCACCACACAGCTGTATGTGCAGTGATCCTTGTACAGTAAAATAGTAGCAACAATTGTTAATTAGAGTGGTTAAAAATTGCTGCAACAGTGTCTACAGATCTTTCTCCACATCCCTTCGAGAGAAGGACTTTTCTTTCACATCACTATTTATTTATATTGCATTTTTAGCAATTCTTTTTTTTAGGTAAAGTAAGCATGACATTCTTCCCTCAGCAGCATCCCAGACTATAAGTAATACTGATTTCTGTTACACATAGCTTTTAGTCTGTATCAAGAGACAAATACACATGGCATACAGTGTTTTAGGAACAGCTGGGCAAAGCTTTTTTGTTATTGCAGAAAAGGATCTCCTGTGGAAGTAAGCTGCCTTTTTCTGAAACTCAGAATGTGAGATACCAGATGCCATCATCTTCCATGAAGTGAGTGATTTATTGTGCCTAAGGTGTCACTGATTTACCCCACCCTTATCCCCCTGCCTGTTCTTGAGCTGTATTTTTGCTTGTAGACACAACATGATCCAAGTTAGGTGCACTGTTACTCAGTTAGCACAATACATTTAAACATCTCTGTTTTCAGGTTATTTACCTTAATTTATCTTTTAAATAATGGTAGTGGTTCATGTTTATCAATTATCATTAAAGGAAAGATTTATCACTTTTCCAATCTTAACATTTAGAAGCTCTTTTGGACAAAGAATCTTTTTCCTTTTTAAAGTAGTGAAACCTTTAATAGTGATCTAACAGACTTCAATGAGGCAAGATAGACTCAGTAAATATCCTTAACGTATAACTATGTGCTGAGTTAGGTACTGGTTTCTCCCCTTCTTCTTATCTTCTCTCTAAACTGTTCCTCCCAAACCCTTAATATTTTGACTTTTCTTCTTCTAATCTTCAGTCCTGAAGAGCTCAAAGGTCATAATGCTAGATATAATACACAAACATTTTCTTTCTGTTCAGTAGATGTTACCAGGCATAGCCTAGTTTGCCTGCTTTTCATTCATTTTGTATCCCTACTGTTATTTTATTTCATTTTGCATTCTCTCTTCTAAGAAGCCATCAACAGCAGTTTATATAAGTAAACCAGTCATTATCCTGTCACTTAAATACTACATCCTTCCTGCTGCTTCAGAGTACTTCAGAGTACTCTTGTTAGAACTAGTTTAGTGTTTATCCATTACTTGCTTAGGTCTTCACATACAATTGATCAGAAGTAGTTATTTCAAAACAGTTTTGTGCATGCTTATGTCATAGAATCATAGAATAGTTAGGGTTGGAAGGGACCTTAAGATCATCTAGTTCCAACCCCCCTCCTGTGGGCAGGGACACCTCCCACTAAAACATGCCACCCAAGGCTCTGTCCAACCTGGCCTTGAACACCACCAGGGATGGAGCATTCACAGCTTCCCTGGGCAACTCATTCCAGTAATAAGATACAAAGTTTTCCTAGCTTTAAATGTAATTAATCTGCAGATACCTAAAATGCAGGTAGACTTGTTAACTGCAGTACATGGAAGAAAACATGAAAAAATCTTTAGTGGCTGATTAAATAGTTTGGCCAAATTTGAACAACTAACCATAGGGTTTTTAAATAATTTATTTATAATTTTCTTAAATTATTTATGCAGTCCCTTAAAATATGTTAGTACATCAGCTTCAAGTGAATTAATTTCGAGTTTCACAAAAATGTAACAGCTTCCACTGGTACAAGTGTATACGTAACATTTCTTAACTATAGGAGTTTAATTAAATTGAAGAACAAACTGATGGTTAGACTAGTGTTATTTAAGGCCTTATTTACACCTCATATAAAGTATGGTTAAGTAAACTTTTTAAGAATTTCTGCTTTGTCTGGACAAAATATCTGTATGTGATTGGAACAACTGAACAGAAACATTGCATCAGTGCATTAGCAAAATGTTTTGCTGAAAAGACCAAAGATGTAATTAAAACAACGACAATTTAATGATTCTAATGAGCTTTAAAGTTAGCATCCATCAGAACAGCTAAGTTCACACTTTTCTCTAGACTGCTGTTTCTTTTGGTCTATCCAAATTACCATTGATCTGTTGGAGGCACTGCTGATGGTAGGAAGATGTAACTGTACTAACGATGACATGTAGAAAGTTCTGGTCCATAGCTGTCTCTAATACATGTGTACTCCATTAGTCTACAATATAAGATAAAGAAAACTTTAAAAAGCCACAATAAATACTGTAAATGCCCAGGCGAAACGAACAATTCCATGTAAAGATCTATGTTTGAAGTAGCCTGTACTTCAAATAGCAGGCACTACTTGAGGCTGGAGCTCATTTCAGTAAAGCCTGACTCTAGGTAGGTAGCTAACATTTGTGGAGCTTTAAATGGACCAGTAATTGTGGACCAATAAATGGACCAGTATCTTCCTAGTGTATTAATGCTAACTTTGAGGCTCTGGTATAATTTGTTTTCAAATGGTCTCACTTTTTGAAGTGATTTAATTAACTGATTTGAAATTTGAAATTTGCACTTGAAATTTGCTTTCTAGTTCTAATTTTAGTTGAAAATTAGCTCATAAATTGAAAATTAACCAATAAATCACTGGTATATCTAAGTTTTGGCCAAGATCAAAGGAATCAAGAGAAGCTGAAAAAAGTGGGGACTAACCATCAAGGAAATATAATTTCAGAGTATTGTAATCTCCAAGCCTTACTGAGGTTATTCAGTTTCCATGTGATAATCATCACAGTACACAACCTAGTAACACCTCATCTGTAGCTGTACAAATGGTTAATGCTGCGATTGTGTTTCCCGGTCCTGTGTCCCAGTGCACTTCTATTGTGGGTGGCAAGCCATTGCTGGGCAGCAGCAACTTCTTCAAGCTATGTTTCCACTTGCCATCATTTTTCCTTTGGGACAGGTTGTACTTTCTTGCAATGTTTATTTAGTGCTTCAATTACCTGGTAAAGTATATGGGCTCAGTAGCAGTATCCAAGATGGGATGCAGTGTATTTTGATTTTTGTCTCTCGCTTTGAAAAATCAGTATCTTCAAAAGAGCACCTTCTTTTTAGAATCATTCAAGCTTTGAAGGTAAAACTGTAGCTGGCTACTTTTAGAAAAGAAAACATCATGACATGATCAGTCCTGGCCATTAGTAGACGCCTTTTTCTTGTTTACAGAGTGACACTTGTTACCTTTGTTGCAGGTTCACAGTGTACCAGACAGTCTCCAAGTACTTGAAAGAGAAAAACAAGTAAGTGTTCTGGAACAGCTAACAAAGATCTTTGTTTCTGCAAACTTGTATCCTGTATACCAGCTAACTCAATCGCTGTTATGTTCACTGACCTTTCCCACTCTTTAACGCCTCAAGCTCTTTTACATGACCACTAACTGTGCTGTGCTGCAGGGCAAGGGAAGGGGAAGCAAGAGGAGGCTAATTTGGCTTTCTTGGATACCAGCTGAAACTGAGGGCATTCATTTAGACCTCAGTTTATTACAACAGACTTTATATTTTTGTGATCCCACTACTTCTGATAGACTAGGTTGAACTTGCTAGTTGAGTTTGAAAGTCACTGCAGAAGTAGATAGGGAATGAAAAAGTAAATAAAGTCAATGCAGCTCCATGTTTTTTTCTTTAGGAAACTACTAGAAGAAGAGTGCCAGTAATGTGTGGAAAAGAAAGTAGCCCGTCTTCTGAAGACTCTTTCTGATGTCCACTTACAAAACACCCCTAAAAAATCTAAGTTTAAAGTTACTTAAAGCATCCCTTGAACAATCAAAAAATGTCAGCTCCTATATGTAGACTTCAGCTATCATAAGTCCGTTTTAGAGGGCTGTTGTATTTCTAGGGTAGATGGCCTTCCTCAGGGTTTGCAACAGCAATATCATACAGGTTTTGTTCATGTAGCCCCTTTCTTGCTTTTCCTGTTTGCATGCTGTGTATTGTGAACTCCCACCATAAAGCATTTTCTGTGCTGTAGGCCCTGCTTTGTGACCATATATTACTGGGAACCTGCTTTTCATTTGATAAGCATTATTGTTATGTGACCTTATGCCTAAAATGTCAATTTTTTGCAACATGTCACCGTAGCCTTAGATTTTATAATTCACTGGAAGTTAAGAGACATAAAGTGGCATAAGTATATATATACATATAAATATATATATATATAAACCACTATATTTACACCCAGAGGTTTTGTTTGCACAGCTATTTCTGCCACAAATCTCACCTATTCATATCCCAGCTCAACTCACTATTACAAATGCAGACATTTGGAGCTTCTCCTTAGCTATAAGAAGGCTACTCTTATCCATCAATTTTGACAAATCAGTGTATGTTACACAAGTGTAGTTGTTATACTCAACCAAAATGTTGAATATTGTACTGCTTGCATACTGAAGTAACGCAGTCTTCTCACTAGAGTAAATCTTCTAGTACTTTTAGGTGTAAACAAGTTTATAAAAAGTAACTGGCTGTTTTCAGTGTTTAGACTAGTCAGTTTTCAGTTTAAACTAGGTCTGAGAAGGGTGAACAGCTGACTATAATTTGAGCATGTAGAAGTTCAGCACAAAGCCAAGGTTCTTTGTTAACCCTATTGCTAATGGGAAAAATAGACCAAAGATATTAAAGGAATCCTATGTGAACTGTTTATTCCAGCTACTAAAGGGAGGGTAAACAGGAGCTCCGTCTGAAAGAGGAATCATCCTTCTGTGCTTAACCATATAACACACAAAACATGCAGAGGTCCATTGGCATGCACTATATTGCTGTGTATAACAGTAACAATTGGGGTTAGACCCACAGAATGCACTTTGGTGTAGAGACTGGTGAAAAGCAATGATTTTGAAGCTGAGTAGAGTCACAACAAATGCAAAATCTATAAATTCCTTCAAAGTATTTATACTGTCATTACGAATTTAATCCTCAGAATATCCCTGTGGCAGTATTACCCCAGGTTATAATAAGAAAATAAAAAGTACTTATACAATAAATGAGAATTAAAATTATAAAATAGCTGCAGAAGGAAAAAAATCTGCATGGACTTTACAGCAAGACACCAAAGAAGTAACTGTGTCTCTGACAGCATCTATTTTCTCACAGCATCTATTTTCACAAGACACTAATTGCGTAGTTCATTTAGTAAGTAGGAAAGGGCAGTGAGACTTCTCAAGTTATGAGGCCTTGTCTGAGACAGTTCATTAGCATACTGAAATGTAAATCTCTGTCTTAGGGTCTTATCTACAAGATGGGATGAAAGTTCTTTATAAAGGTATCGATTCCAAGTTTTAATTCTTCTACCAAAGTAATTGTGCAAGGTAATAACTATGGAGTTGATAACTCACTTTAGCAGGAAGAAAGACACAGAGCCAGTAATCTGTTAGCTGAGGTAGAAGAGGGCTAAGTCAACCTTAAAATGCCCCAAAAGGTAAGAGAAATACCTTTGCTGTCAGGTTATCACTTAAGACTCTACTGTTCAGGCACAGGAGACAAGGAAATAGGAAGAGTGGGTTTACATCATGCTAGAAAATATCAAGCAGTATGTGAGAGCAGGAGCAGAAAAGATAAAGTTCTGTGAGTTTATAGCAGGTGTGAGTTGTAGAGGCAAATTAGAAAGCCTTATAGACTTGCTTAAAAGGTGATGTAGCTAAGGAGAAATTGTAGTATTTTAACATTTTCTTTCTTGTTTGTTTGGTTTTGCTACACTCTGGACTTGGGAAAAATTAATTTTGTTTATTGGCAATTAGAATTAGATGATAAGAAACAAAGGCAAAATATTTAAACTACCTTCCCTTTGCCCTTTTGTTTTTTCACAGGTTCAACTTCACTTCTTTATTTCAAACACTTCTACCTCCTCCCCATGAGTGGTTCAGGGGTATGAGGAATTTGAGCTGGGATCAGTCTATAACAGTTCCTCTCTGCCACTCTTTCTTCTCACACTTTTACCCTGCTCCAGTTGGATCCTTCCCACTGCATATAGCCCATCACAGACTGCAATAACGTGGGTTGACCGTGGGCCGCATTCCTTCAGGATAAACCTGCTCCAGCATGGACTATCTGTGAGCTGTAAAGGAATAGCAGTTCCCTGAGCCCTCTTCCACACAGTTCAGGGGAACTTCCGTGCCAGTGCTTGGAGCACCTCCTCCCCTCTTCTATTGACCCTGCTATCTGCAGGGCTGTTTCATGTATTTCTCACTCCTCCCTCTCTCAACTGATGTTGTGCAGCACTTTTTACCATTTCTTAAATAATTTTTCCTAGAGGCAGGACCATCTTGGCTGATGGGCTCAGTTGTGCCCTGATGTGGGTCCACTGGAGCTGGAACCAGCTGTGTCTGGCAAGGGGCAGTCCTGACCTCTCCTCACAGAGACTACACTTGCAGTCCATTCCATCTACCAAAATGTTGCCTTGTATACCCAAACCACTAAGATACTGGGTCACTTTCACAGTAACCAGAACTCTAGTATCTCTAAAAGATTTCGCATCGTACCTTCACTTGGGCTATTCAGGCTGCTTGAAAGCTGATACTCCCAAATTCAGAGAATAAGTTTTTATTTTATGGTGGCTGAAGGTGGCTGGATACCCATTCAGGTAATAATGTAACTCTTGAGCCTGGAAGAGAGTTTGTAATATTTGCACTAGAAATGGGTAGTCCTTCCAATCACAGCTCAGGAGACACAATTCAGGACTGATTTTTGTCCCATGGAGGGCCATGAATGCACAACAATATGGGTTATGCATATAGATTAAGTAATAATCTCTTCTTGGGGCCATCATGCCTTTTGATGGACCTAACAAAGTCAGAGAATCACAGAATAGTAGAATAGCTTGGGTTGGAAGGGACCTTAAAGCTCAACCAGTTTCAACCCCCTGCAATAGGCAGGGACACCTTCCACTAGAGCAGGTTGCTCAAAGCCCCATCCAACCTGGCCTTGAACACTGCCAGGGATGGGTAGCCACAGCTTCTCTGGGCAACCTGTGCTAGTGCTTCACCATCATCGCAGTAAACAACTAAATATGTAATCTAAATTTATCCTTTTTCAGGTTAAAGTCATTACGTCTTTTTTTACCCCTACATGCCCTGTAAAAAATCCCTTTCCAGTTTTCTTGTAGGCCTTCTTTTGGTGATGGTCCAGAAAATTTAAGTCCAATGGTACTTTTCACTTTGACTTTGGCTATAAATACCAGACAGGAAAATATTTTCACAATATTGAGTACCATGGTTCTGTAGAATAGGAATGAGTGCTACCTTCAGTTTATTTTAATTTCATATGGTATACCAAGAAGTTTGATAAAGCATTTACAATATATGCTAACATCAAGGAAGCACATGCATACCTATTCAAAGGGAGAAAGCTATTTACTTATTCTGTATATTATTAAATTTTATTCCTCTGAAAATGAGATAAATATTAAGACTAATAAGGGAGGCAGTGCCTCAAGATATGAAGAAGTATGTGCATGCATCTTGCTTTGGTACAGTCTGTTGCTATGAAAAAAATCCAGAGTAGCATTTATGGAAGTGGGAAGATAAATAGTGATTGTGAATTGTTTGAGATCACACAGCTCATTTTGTGTGAGCTTTTGTGTGATTTTTGTGTGAGACAAGTCTAGTGATAAAGAAAAATTTGCTTGGATATAGAAATAGAGATGGATTATTGTTGATGAGATATGCTATGGTGGACAGCAGAGATTTACCGGTGAGACTTCACCTGGTGTACTGCAACCTGCTCTGGAGCTCCCACCACAAGAAGGACCTGGACCTTGTTAAGCAATTCCAGAGGAGGGACATCAAGATGATCGGGGGATAGAACACCTCTCCTATGGAGACTGACATTGTCACTCCAGTGACAGTGTGACTTTTATTAACTATGAAATTGGTATAGTTCTGTAAATTTTGATCAGTTTACACTAGGAAAATATTTGCACTATTTTATTTGGTAATTATAGCACCGTAATGGAGATCTTTCATGTATATAATCCCCTTTTTAACTTTGAGCTTCACTTCTTTGTTTTATTCTTTCTTCTGATATATGCCCTGTTCTTACTGTGTTGGAAGAACTGAAAAACTTATTGCTAAAGTTACGGTCTTGACCTGTTAAACACGTGTGAGGTGTTTAATGACATCTAACACCCCAAGGTATCACACATATTAAAATAAAACTAAATTTTTAATATTGTTGCAACAGTTAATGCTCAGTGACCAAATAACATCTTTCTGAAGAGGAATTGTAAAGTGGCACATTGTCATCAAACTATTATTTTCACATAATGGGAATATTCTTTATAATAGTTTTCATATCTGGTGTTTTCAACACTGGTAAGTTATAATGTAAGATACTATTAGTACTTGAACTTTTATTCAAACATAATATAGCTTGGAGAAAATAATGTTCTAACATGTTTTTATGTTTGCATTCTGAAACTTGTTTTTGTCTGGTTTGCCAGTGTGCTGTAGATAGAGCACCAGTGAGAATCCCAGCCAGACGCAATACAATTATTTAATTGAATCTTCAGTATTCTTTTAAATTGTAAGTTAGTTTTACATGTCCTTACAGTCCTTTAATCTTTATAATCCAGAAGCAGTCATAATTGACTTGTAATAACCCACAGTTGGTGTTATATTAAACTGGTTTGTAGGCCCACTAATTCTAAAAAACTGCAGATTACCTGCTTTATTTTTTTTCCTACATTGTTTTGAGTAAATATTACAGTAACTCAAAAACTGTAAGACCTTGTTCTTTTCTAGAAAGGTGAACTCTGCAGATAATTGAGAAATATTAAAGAAAAATAACTAAATTAAAAATCAAGAAGGTCATCCTACCTATTTCATTGTTGATCTTTTTGGTACTTGTACAATAACACAGATGTTAGAAAAGGACACGGAAATGGGGAGTTTAATCAATTTAAAGAAATAATTTCATTTTTAAAAATGCAAATATCTAATAATTGATGACATCATGGTAGATGGAATAAGTATTAAAATAACACTGCCTCCTTCAGAATGTCATCATGCATTTCTTGATTAGATGAGCTCTGAAAAATTACTGCTTTAAGCAAAAGGAGCTACTTCAGCCAAATTCTAAGTTTTGAGGTACATTCTTCCTGAAGTTTTAATAAAGTGACGGTTAGGTTGTTATGACAAGTCACATAAATTCACTTGGAGTGTAGTTCCATGTCTGAAAGTGAATACAGGATTGTTTCTGATGCATTTGTATGGTATGTCCAGGATAGTGAGAAATCTTGCTGTGCCTACATCATTTGCTCATATCCTTCTAAATGTCATCTATTGGTATTTTCATTAATGTATACAATATTGCTGTATAGTGTTAATCTGTGAGAACAAGGAGAAATGGTTCAGAATTCCAGGGAGATGGTCTTTAATAAGTAGTTCATAAATGGAGAAGTACTAGATATGACATTAATTGTGGTTTGGCTAGGTTTTTAGCTATGACAGCTTGTCTTGCAAAAACATACTTTGAATGAAGAGGGTCAAAGGCAGAAGTGTGCCTGTGTTGACAAATTTCTTGCCACTGTCAAACTGGGACTGGCTCTCCTGGATTTATGTCTGTCCTATCATGGTGAAAGTGTGCCTTATGTCCTCTGCAACAGCCAGAATGGTTTTCGGTAGACAGGAAAACAGCACTCTCTTCACTTGTCATCCAGGAGTGGTTTTTGAGGTTTTTGCTTGTGTCCTAGCAAGAGAATGATACAATGTAAAGATTCCAAATGAAGTTAGAAGTGACTGGAAGTTTGAAATGAATATTTAGGAATAACCACCTTTATAGGTTTTTTAAAGAAAAGGTTAAGAAGCAATTTAATTATTATCTATATATGTGCAAGGACCTGATGAAATCCACCTGTGGGTCCTGAAGGAGCTGGTGATTGAAGTTGCTAAGCCACTGTCCATCATATTTGAAAAATCATGGCAGTCAGGTGAAGTTCCCAATGGCTGGAAAAAGGGAAATATAACCCCCATTTTCAAGAAGGGGAATATAGAAGAGCCAGGAAACTGCAGACCAGTCAGTCTCACATCTGTGCCTGGCAAAATCTTGGAGCGGATTCTCCTGGAAGGCATGCTGAGGCACATGAAAAACAACAAGGTGCTTGGTGACAGCCAGCATGGCTTTGCTAAGGGGAAATCCTGCCTGACCAATTTGGTGGCCTTCTATGATGGGGCTACGGAACTGATGGAAGGGGTAGAGCAGCTGATGTCATCTACCTGAACTTGTGCAAAGCGTTTGACACTGTCCCACACAATATCCTTGTCTCTAAACTGGAGAGACATCAATTTGATAGATGTGCCACTCAGTGGATAAAGAACTGGCTGGATGGCCACATGCAAAGAGTTGTGGTCAATAGCTCAGTGTCCAGCTGGAGACCAGTAATGAGTGGTGTCCCTCAGGGATCTGTGTTGGGACCGGTCTTGTTCAACACTTTTGTTGGTGACATGGACAGTGGGATTGAGTGCGCCCTCAGCAAGTTCTCCAATGACACCAAGCTGTGTGGTTCGGTTGATATGCTGGAGGGAAGGGATGCCACCCAGAGGGACCTTGACATGCTTACGAGGTGGGCTGATGCCAACCTGATGAAGTTTAACCATGCCAAGTGCGAGGTCCTACAGCTGGGTGGGAGCAATCCCAGGCACAGCCACAGGTTGGGCAGAGAAGAGATTCAGAGCAGCCCTGTGGAGAAGGACTTGCGGGTGTTGGTCAATGAGAAAATGAACATGAGCCGGCAGTGTGCGCTCACAGCCCAGAAAGCCAACCGTGTCCTGGGCTGTATCAAAAGGAGCGTGACCAGCAGGTCAAAGGAGGTGATCCTGCCCCTGTACTCTGCTCTCCTGAGACCTCACTTGGAGTAC
The DNA here is from genome assembly GCA_017639245.1 of Myiopsitta monachus. Lineage (NCBI taxonomy): Eukaryota > Metazoa > Chordata > Aves > Psittaciformes > Psittacidae > Myiopsitta > Myiopsitta monachus. The sequence goes on from CM029941.1 coordinate 81,527,021, forward strand.
TGTGTGCAGTTCTGGTGTCCTCATCATAAAAAGGACATGGAAATGTTGGAACAAGTGCAGAGGAGCGCCACGAGGATGAGCAGGGGACTGGAGCACCCCCCGTATGAAGATAGGCTGAGAAAGTTGGGGCTGTTAAGCCTGGAGAAGAGAAGGCTGCGTGGAGACCTCATAGCAGCCTTCCAATATTTAAAGGGGGCCTATAGGGATGCTGGGGAGGGTCTCTTCATGAGGGACTGTAGTGATAGGACAAGGGGTAACAGATTCAAACTTAAACAAGGGAAGTTTAGGTTAGATATAAGAAATGTGTTCTTTATTGCGGGGGTGGTGAGGCACTGGAATGGGTTGCCCAAGGAAGCTGTGAATGCTCCATCGCTGGTGGTGTTCAAGGCCGGGCTGGACAGAGCCTTGGGTGATATGGTTTAGTGGGAGGTGTCCCTGCCCATGGCAGGGGGTTTAGAACCTGATGATCTTAAGGTCCTTTCCAACCCTAACTATTCTACTGAATTCTATGATTATAAGGAAAAGATTTCTGAAAATAGCCAGCTTTAGTTTCACTTGGAGGTAAAGAAGCATTTTGAAATCTATTTTGGGAGAGTTGAAGTTAGACATTCAGACTAGAAATAGGGCAGCAATTGAAACATATTATAAGGGATCACGCAAGGATTCCTGATGTAGAAGTGCCTATATTTGCACCTTACTTGCAAATGTCCTAGGTTGAGACACATGACAAACTTTATTCAAAAACTGCTGGTTACGGAATTTTGGTCTGGATGGCATAAAATTTCAGACTTGAGTCTCAAAATTATTCCTTACTGTCTTATCTGTGTTTCAGTATTTTGGCATCTCCAGGGTAGATGAGTTTCTGTCTGACTTATTATTTATGGGTGCCAAAGTTTGACTTACTTCACTAACTGGAAATTTCATGTTTTTTCCTTTGCTCTTTCTTTTTCTGCTTAATTACTGTCCAAAAAGGTATTTCCTCCAGTGGCTATACATAGTTGGCCTTCCCTTGCTTTTAGGTCATGATGAGCTGATTGCTGTCCTCCATTTTGAAGATCACATCATTAATTCTTGTGATTGTTTTCTGCTGTATAGTGGTGTTTGGGTGGAGCAGGAAGCACTGGAGTCTGATCCCACAGTCAGAAATGCTATTTGTGGTAATACAAATATGAATTGTTTTTTATGATTTATTAACAAATGCTCTGGCATTAATTTGGAGGGGAAAAAACATACTGGTGTGAGTGTTTATTATTTGCTATTAATATTTTTAATTGATTATTATTTCATTAATCAAATTGATCTGATTTGTAACAGTAATAATATCTACAACCACAAGAAAAAGTTCTTTTCAGATGCTGTGGTAACCTCATGTCACTCCCAAGTATTCTAACCCATTTGACCCTATCGCAATATTAGTTTTAGTCATAAGGGAATTCCTGTTTTGGTTTTCTTAAGTTTGTAGTTATGTAGAGAAGAATAATCCGAAGGATTGCAAAAATTACAGAATGGGTTTGTTAATAGGGAATACTCTGTGATTACTGACACTTTTTCTTTATATAACAGGAGACTTTAGAAATACAGAAGGCTGACTGCTGATCTCCATACAGCTTTACTCAAAGCAGTTTTAAACCAAGGCTTAAAAAAGGTTTATGAGAAACATACTGTGCTATGTTTGCTAGAACAGTAGATGCTGTTATTTTTATTAGAAGACTTACTTTAATGTCTACCAGATGTTTTCATAATGACAGCACAGCAAAAGTTAAAAAGTGATGTGCTGATTCCTGTTTTAGCAGGAATGTGAATGCATACTATTATAAAGAACAGCTTTCCTGTTGCTGGCATTTGGTGCTGAACATTTGTTCTTATCTTGAGATGAACACAAATCTAGTAATTACTCCTGGTATTACTGATCTTAAAGTATTTGTTGCCTCAAAACCACTAAGAAATACAATCTCTTCAAGGTGATACATGGACTGAATAGCAAGATGTTTAAATAGGTGTTCCTTGCTGTTTGGATTAATTTGTCATCACTCATAGACCACATAAGAAGTTACACACAGGTAGATAACAACTATATATACACTTCATATAAAGGCTTGTTGACACCAGCCAGCAGCTAAGCACCCAGCCAGCCACTCACTCACCTGTCTACATCTCCCCTCCCTCCAGTGGGATAGGGTAAACAATTGGGAATGCAAAAGCAAAAGGAAGTTACTGGTTGAGATGACAACAACTTAATAAGTGAAGAGATGAAAACCAAGTGAGGCAAAGGCAGTTACTCGCCATCTCCAACCAGCACATCAATACCCAGCTTGTCTCTGAGCATTGGCTACTTCGGAAAGACTGCACACACAGTTTTTAATGCTTAGCATGTTATTATATGACATGGGTCCATTTGCTTGGTTTGGGTGAGCTCTCCTGGCTGTGCCTCTTCCTGGGCTTTTGCTCACCCCTGGCCTACTCCCTGGGGGAGTAAGAAGCAGAGAGGACCTTGAGTCTCTGCAAGCATTATTCAGCAATAGCCAAAACACTGGTCAATGTTGTTGTGATCACAAATGCAGAGTACAGCACCATACAGGCTGCTATGAGGAAATTTAATTCTATCCCAGCCAGAGCAAGTACAAGTATACACTGACCCCTAAGCAATGTTTTCAGACTCTAATTCATAATTCTATTATTATGATGCAAATTATTAGACAGTCTTAACACCATTACTGCTTAGTTGCTACTTCTATTTTCTGCAGACGCAGAGCTTTGTTAGATCTCTAAAGTGCTTTCAATTACAGTTCTATTATGCAAAGTAAGTTTCAGTTTCTGTACACTTCACTGAGATAGCTTCCTTTGAAATTATCCCCAGCTGCATTGTGTTTATACTGAGACTTACACAGTGCAAAGGTGAGTGACAGAGACAATGCTGTTGTGTCTTTCAGAGGTGTTCTAGACAAGGAAATTTTATAAACAACAGGAACAGTTAGGAAGTGCTCTTAACTTCAAAAACACAGTAGAAGAGCTAGAATGACCATCACAAATTGTTAGGGTAGAGGAGCTGAAACTGGCACTAGTCATTACTTAGATGCAGACACTGATTGTGGATTCACAATCCACCATTGTTCAGGTCTGAAAATTGAAGGTATTTTAGATACTAAAGCAAATGTTACGTATTTACCTTTTGGTTTTGTTTCCGCTATGATTAGAATTGGGTGATGTTTTAAAATACTTTAAACTAATGTTACTTGTCCTTAACTGCTATTATCTGTAGGAAATTTGCATTTTTTTACATCAAAATTATTTACAGCATTTCCTAAAACCACCTTAAAATCTTATCAAAATTTTGCAAATATATGACTGCAAGTTTAAAACACAAAGACACTGTAATTTAGACATCAAAGTCTGCTCTCCACTTTTGAGGTACTCTAACTAAATTTAGATTATATTAGTTATGGCTATGCTATCCATCTGCTACAATAGCAAGTCAGTGAGAGTTAGTTTCTCCTGATAAAGGGTAATTACTTTCCCTACTCTCTTGCATATCTTTTTGTCCCTTAAAAACAAGAAGATTGGATGAAAGGAAAACCTCATTTAGGTAAAAAGAATTTTAGTTCACTAAAAAAAGGAGAACACTCTGGTGAGGAGCATCTAAAAGGTATTAACGTGGGGAATTAACATTTTCCCTGAAACACAGCATGGCAGTGACCTCGATTAGAAGCCAAGAAGGACATGCTGCTCTCAAGAATAGCCAGTGCTCAGGTCCTATCTTTTATTTTTGTTTTTCATAGAATCATAAAATAGTTTGGGTTAGAAAGGACATCCAGTTCCAACCCCCTGCCATGATCAGGGACGCCTCACAATAAACCATGTCGCTGGAGGAAAAACAAGCAAACAAAAAAAGAAAACAATAAAAATAAATTACTGCAAACCCCTTAAACTCCCAAGCCCCCAAACCCAGTTCCTTCAGTTGCTGTATGATTTTTTTTTTTTCTTTTTTGCCAAACAGAAGTCTGATTTAGTGTTGCAGCATCACTGGAATCATCATAGATCCATAAGAAAAAAAAATTGACTTTTTTCACACAGTCAAAATGGTGGAGGATGTCAGTTATTCAGCATAAAGGCACACTTGAGCATTCTTCTTGTTGCACTTAAAATGCTAAAATAAGACCGGACTCAAAACTTCGGAAATATTGGTACTTAATACTATATACTGACAGATTTTGGCTCCCTCTAGTGAGAAAATGTATAAATTTTCAAGCGGCACGTTGGCTTGCCCGTTCAGACATGACCAGGAAAATCATTTCAGGATGTTTGACTAATGCATTGTAAAAGCTCGATCTGCTACACAAGGCGATCAGTGTGGGACCTTGCTGATGTAAGTTTCAGTACTGGATGATCCAAATTTCTGCGCAAATGCATGAAATGAAAGGCTGATTTTAAAGACTTGATCGACAGGATATTTATTTATTTATTTTGATTTTTAAAAGGAGACTAGGGAAACCAAGTGTTAGAAAAAATAGAGGGATTAGCAAAAAGTGTACCTTAATAGAGAACAATAACACTGATAATGGAACAAGACAATGATTACTGTTGCCAAATGTACAGCTGAAGAACAGCTCTCAGGATCGTATGGTGTGATTTAAACTATTTACTTCTCCAAAATGCCACAGATCCTTACTGTGAGGGTCGTGAGGCACTGGCACAGGCTGCCCAAAGAAGTGGCAAATTCTCCATTCCTGGCAGTGTTCAAGCCCAGGTTGGACAGTGCTTTGGGTGGCATGGTCTAGCATGAAGGTGCCCCTGCCCACCGCAGGGGGATTGGAACTAGATGATCTTAAGGTCCTTTCCAACCCTAACTGTTCTATGATTCTATGATTATAACAACATTTCAAAACTTTTTACTAATAATTAGCAATAATGATTTGTTCAGATTTTTTTTTTTTAAATTTCTGTTTTCTTCCTTTTATTTTCTTCTCCTAGTTAAGGCATGAAAAGTAAAGCTTCACTTCCAGTTTTCTTCAAAGATCAAGAGAAAATAGACTGTCAGGATTTTTGTTTTCTTCACTCCAACCTATTCAGGACTTAATAAAGGAACATTTTGAGCACTTATTTTTCCCAAATAAGCTTTGATTTTAAACACAATTTTCTCCAGTATTTCTTTAATTGTATTTTTCAAAAAACATAAAGAATTTAAAATAAACAGAAGAAAGGTAGAAAGAAGAACTAAATTAATTGCTTGTCTGAATATTCCTTTTTCTTTTCCTTTAGATGCGCCTCTAATAAACCCAGTCTCCTTAATTTACTGTAAATTGTCTCAAAGGCGTAGACAAATTCTAACAGATGATTATTTGGAGGGTGGAAGGGTATCATTATTTTCTGGGTAGGTGCTTGGGTTTTTTCTTTAATTGTGAATTTATGTGAATTTTTGTGTATTATTCAGGTTAATTGCTCTTAAATTTTGATTCCTTTGTAACATACATATATTAGAATGCAGTAGCAAGCTTGAGTTTGAACACTTAAGTGCTCAGAGGACACAAGGGCAAAAGTAGAAGGAAGTAAAAGCTGTAATAAAAAGTGTTCTATTTCTTGGCACTGGTTTTCCAAAACAAACAGACAAGCAAAGAATAACCACGAGCTCTTGTCTCTCTTATAACAAGAAATAGGAGGGAACAGGTTTCTCAATGCCCTGCTGCTTCTCAGCTTCTTTTTAGTAGGCAGTGACTAATAACAGAGAGGCTTAAGACCACTGTTTATTACTTCATTAGCATAATGGGTTTATAGTCTTTTGCTTCATACTGTCTTTTCAACACTGAAGAGTGCTTGCACACCAGTGAACATGAGTGGAAGGAACAGAGATGAGTTAATTCATATCCTCATAAAATATTACACTCTATTTTACTCTTCTCAAAGGTCAAGGGAAAGGATCCTGACAATCATTTTTGTCAGACATTAGTGGTGTGACTGCTGTGTCAGCGGTGGAAGGAAGAAGGAGAGTTTGCTATTAAAAGTTAAAGAAATAATGCAGACTGACAGATAATTAAGCTGTGCATCCCACAAGTCCACAGAAATGTGTATCAAGGGGAAAAGCTGAGAACTTCACAAGGGAGCGCCCCCGTCTCTCCGCGGACGGATTCTATGGGAGCGCCGGGGGGGCGAAGGAGGCGAGGGACCGCAATGGGGAGGCAGTGTGGATTGGCCCCAGTCAAGGAGGAGGCAGCCGACCCCCCGACCCCGAGTGTTCCCCGCCAGCGTGGAAGCCGCGGTCGCTGTTGTGTGTCTCTTCGCCCCCACGAAGAGGATCCTCCTCCTCCTCGTTACTGTGGCCGTGGTGCCGGTGGCGCGGCAGCGCTTCGGGATCGTAACCAGGTCCTGGCATAGCGCAGCGGACCCTGAGTGGGAGAGCGGCATCGCTAAGCACTGCTGCGGGGTCGGTCGGCAGCGGGGAAGCCGGGGGGGGGGGGGACCCGGCTGTGGAAGGGGCAGCCCCATGACGGAGCCTTCTGTGGGGCCTGGGAAAGGGCATGGCCCGTGGCTGGGAAGCCCGGGGAGACGGTGGGGCCCGTGTGGAGCTGGGCAGGGGCAGCGTCCCGAGGCTGTAGGGTGCCTTTGAGCTTTCTGGGACAGACAAGTCGGTCACGGAAGCTTCCGGGCTCCACTGGTTCAGCCCCGGGCAGCAAGACTTGCTCCTCCTCGCTGACAAATCGTGCGCTTGCTCTCAGGTTGCTGACTTTGCATATGTTTTAACCCCGGCCTGGTCTCCAGGGGAAAAGACCTTGCCGGGGGCCGCAGCCTGACTGAGAGTTTGTCAATGTTTCCAAGGGCCAGGTGGTGAAGAAGGGAGATCTTACTGGAGCATTTGGGATGGATGAACACGCAGACCTCTCTAAGGGGGTAGGTGTCATACTCTTGGCTTTGCAAAAGCTTGGAGAAGACTTCCCAAAGGTTTTACACGAGGGCCACACAGACATGGTGGGCTGGTTTGGGACTGGGAGGTTTTTGTAGAATGCAGTGCTGCTGTCAGCAAATAAGTTGTTTCTTTGTTGGGAAATTGGTAGAACAGCATGGTAACTGTGGTGCAGTCTGAAAGCCTAGCCATGCATCTGGCTGAAGAAAGTTCTGAGTGTTCTGTGCAACACACATCTCTGTGGCGATGTCTGCAGACACAGAACAAAGGTTAGCCAGCACAGAAGAGTTTCCTACCTCAGCTCTATTCTTAAGGAACATTTTACGCACTTCATAACTAACCAAACCGTACAAGCAATTGTTAAATTTAACCAAGTTACATGAGATTTTGCTCTTCAGTCAAATCTGGGATGTTTATGAACTGGTTTCTTTCTTTTTACTTTACAGATGTACCAGAATGAGAGCAGTAGGTATCGAACAAAGAATGACACACACAGCTGTTCAGATACATCAGATGTTCAGCAGATACTCAGAGCATATGTGCAGAGACATCATGACTGTTGTGGATCACAACTGTGTGAATCCCGACATAAAGAGGCTGTACCAGTGATCCTTGCAGAAGGAGCCATATTTACTACTTTGTCAAACCATACAAGAGCACAAAGCAGCAGGTTTGTTTTCTGGCAAAATCGGAAGTGTTCTGCTCAGAGGTGTTGTCCTGAGGTGTAATTTTTTTCTGAGCACTCACAGAGGGATCGACAGAGCCCCATCTTCTAAAGCCTGCAGGGGAGTACTGTGCCAGTAGCGGTCAAATGCTGGGTACAAGCAGTTTCTGAAACTCTCGTGTTTTGTTTTCTGACAATTCAGGAAAGAGGGAACAAAGAGGAAGGAAGAAGAGAAAATGCGACGCTGGCTGAGCCTGCAGCCATCTCTGCATGTGGGGATGTTCACTCCTGTCTCACCCTCTGAACGCCATACAGGGCTCTAGATAGGCTTGTAGACACTCTCTGGTAAAGAAGCAACAGCAGGCTATGCCCAGGCAATATGCAACATAGAAGTGCTGACAGCTCTGCTTAAGGCACACAGAATGTGTGCTAATGAGGCTAATTAGTGAGGCTAATGAGACCTGGTTTAGGTTTGGTTGAGCCTTTCTGCTTCTTCTCACAAGTCAGGAGAGCTTACCTTCCTCAGGGTGCTGGGGTGCAGTTTGATCTTTTTCCCTTTAGGAAGTCGTGGCTGGGCTGTCACCATGCCTTTGGCTGGCACACAGAACAGTGGGACCTGCCTGCATCCCCCTGCCACGCCATCACCACAGCCTTGTGGCTGCCACCACCTATATACATGAGAGAGCAACCACCCACCAGGCCAGGACCCAGTGTCCCCACGCCCCCTGGCCAGCCCTCCTGCAAGCACACTCACTGTGTGCCCCCCACCTGCTGGGAACCCCTCGAGCTTCCCCGGGCCACCCTACTTCGACATACACCCAGCTCCCTCTGTATACAGTATTAACTACCCCATTCCTGCAGGACACTGGGGGTCCCAACATTCTCCCCTCTCTTTTTGGGGGGGTGTCTTGCCTCCACAGGGTACCCCTAACTACCTCAGGGCCTCCAGGCCAGGTTGGGGTTGGGGGATGATAAGAGCCGGTGGGAGCTCTGGGATGGCAGCACCATTTTCTCAGCTAATCTCCTGTGAGTAACAACATAAATAGTCTGCTTCAGCAAAAGCTTGCTTTATCTTTGTGTTTGCATTGTATCCTCCTTAAGTACAATCGCATATGTGGATGGGAAGAATGTTAAGCTTCTGAAACTGTGAAACAGGAACAAGGGACTTTTACAGCCGGACATAGGACATGTGGCAGCATGCTTGATCAAACCAACATCTAATCTGGAAGTAACAGAACAAGTTATATGATAAGGGCTTTAGGCACATGCATGGGGTTAAGTAGGTCAAAAGTCCGTATCAAAGAAGACTACTGTTATTAATTTGCTCTTAAAAGACCCTCCTGTATATATGCAGAAGAAAGAATGAAGATTGCATCAGCCATTGGGAGGTGTGACTCATCTTCCTGAAAGTCCTATGAATATGTAAAAGGCTTGACTATAAGAAACTTTGACTCTGTACTCTCAAGCGTGCGTGCAGGGTATGAAGGCATGTCCCCAGCACTGTAAAGCTTTGCTCCACTGGCTTTGTCCCCAGTTAATGTTTTCTGAAGGTGAGCGTGTTTCTCACATCTCTTCCTTTTTGTACCTCAGCTGGGTGCCGGCAGAGGGAGGGTGTCCCCCCTGTGGTCCCTAGCACTGGGGGCTGGTGATGAAGATGGTGGTGCCCCTGCTCTGCAGGTTGGGTTGGTTTTTATTTATTTTTTTTGTTTTTTTTTTTTTTTTTGTATAATAATTACTACCTTGCGTGGTTTTGATTTTTCAATAAAGTCCACAGTCCAGCCCTGTGGCTCTGGGGTGGGCGATGGAAGACCTGTCACCATGGGGGTCCTAGGGCTCTGCCCAGATGGGTGTGCTCAGAAACCCCCCCAAAAAAATGATTTGGGGAGATGCTGTCAAGGTGATCCAGGTGACACCCTGGTGATAACGTCCCCTTCCCAGCACTGTACCCAGATCCACCCTGCACATCACCTCTGTTGTGTCTTGTGGGGGAGACCAGGACATGGTCCCTGCTCAGCCCCAAGAAGTAGTGGCAGCTTTGGCTTCCTCACCACCCTGGTTGTACTCTAGGGAGGTGATGCTGCAGGGAAGCCATGCAAGTACCCTGCCTCCTCAGCTGGGCTGCAGGGCCACGGCACGGGACTTCTGCTGCTGTGTGGCCCGTGGCCAGGGAGATGCACAGGGGAGCTCTCCTTGCTCCCACCACGGTCCCTGCCTGGCTGCGGAAGCTGCAGGCAGTAGGCCGGCAGCAGCCCATGGGTGGCACAGGGATATGGGTGGGGTAAGGCCACGGGTGGCACAGGGACACGGGTTGTTGTCAGGGACACGGGAGGATAAAGGGATACGGGTGGAACAGGGCACGGGCTCCAGCACGCGCCAGGTTCTGTCCCCGGCCACCCCGCGGCGGCCCCGCTCCCCGCGCGTAGCTCCTGCAGCGCATTCCGGACCGGTGTCTGTTGCCACAGCGCCCGTGGGCGATGGCGGTGTCGGGCGCCCGTGCGGTCCCACCGCAAAGCCCTCCGGCGCTGCCCACGCCACTGCGCGTGGCGCCGACCTGCCCGGCGCTGCCGGGAACGCTGCCGAGGGCGGCGCTGTGCGCGGCGGGGGCGCGGGGCGCGATGCGCCCCCGCTTTCCGCGCGGCGCCCGTACGGCAAAACGGTCCCTAACGGCGGCTCGGCCGCGGGCGCCGTCCGTGCTGACACCACCTCGTGGCGCCGCTACTGCTTCGGGCGAGGGCGGGAGGGGACTGGGTCGGATCCACTTACGAATCCAGAGCGGATGGGGCCCTTCCGCCTCCCCAGGTCCAAACTGGTTTTCATTGTAGCTCATCCCCGCCCGTTTGGGGTTTACCAGCTCTGAGGAGCTGCGGTGATGTCTTCCCTGGTTCTGCTCAGAGGGAGCGGGGCAGAGGCTGCTGGAGCCAGGGGTCACCCGGGAGCTGGCCCGTCTGCCCACGAGGTCCCCAGGTGAGCTTCGCTTACTGTTTTCACTCCCTGAGTTTTTTACTCCTGAGCCGTGTGAGAGTGTGTGTCTGGTGGAGTGTAAATTAAAGAAAAAAAAAACATAAATATTTCAATGTTTTCTAATGGAATAAAACTTTATATTTAACCTAAATTACTGTTGTAGTCCTTCAAGTTCGGTTCAGTGAGGTCGCAGACCCCAGAGCACTGTTGGTAGTGGTCAGCTGTGCTGGCCTGTGCCTAGTGCTGCCCATGGGACTTGGCTGTGCGGCAGAAAGGCAGCTCCATCCCGTGGGTTCCGCCGTGCTCCCTAGCCTGTTACAGCATGGATCCTTATTTCAAAAACGTGATGTACGTGGGTCTGACTAAACCTGCTTTGTTTGTTTTTCTTTGTTACTCTCCAAGAATGAGGACTGCTACAATGCCAAGTGGCTTTTTGGGCCATCCACAGCAAAACATCATTGGTTCTGATGTTTGTTGAGGATTTTTACCATTCTGCTGTTCTACTGTTGTTCTACTCTTGTTTTGTTGTGCTATTGTTTTACTACTGTTTTACTGTTGTTGTACTACCATTTTACTGTGGATATGCATTTTTCCCCCCTTGCTTTTTTTTTGTCCCCAGTTTAAAATAAATCGTGTTGAAGACAAGAAAACACATCTGCCTTGGCCCGTGTTTGATTCCTGGGCCAGGGCGCAGGGTGCCGCTTCCCAGTACCCTCTGCTTAGGGGTACTTGCTCCCTCTGTTCAACCACAGCTGTGTGGTTAAACAATAGTTATTATTATTTCACTTTTTTTTCCTTCAACTTGCCTCAGCTACAAGCGGTGGCAATTGCAGGACAAGATTGCACAAGCATATTGGAAAAGACACCAGAGAGAGAGAAACTGTGCTCAGGTTCATCCCTACAGTAATACTGAAAAAATGGTACCTCCAGGCCTGTTCGGATTCTGCTCTGTTAATGGCAATTGCTGCTTCTTACATGGAACCACCGAAAACTTTGTTTTGGAGGCTAATTTTATGATTACTATTGTTTGTACTAAGTTAAAAACTGCTTTACAGGCAGTGCATTGCTGGAAACCGCTTAATGATCGTTTCTTCCTGTTTCCCCATTCGTCATCTTGTAAAGTGAGAAATGAAATGGAGCTTGTAAATCTCACTGCCAGCAATGGGTTAGATCAGTGAGACCAACCTGTAACTAAGTACAACACACTACTAGATATTTCCACCAACTGTCCCATAGTTACTAGGTATAAAGAAGCTTAATTTCAAAAGGAAATTTGTGGAGGAGTAATGACCCATCTGATAATCCAGCTGAGTTTATGAGCTGATTCATGTTTTGGCGTCTGAACACAGGACCTGATTTCTGAGAGCTACAATGAGCCAAGCGAGATAGGTTTTTATACCTCCACAGGATGAAGTGCTTCCTATAACAAATCAAAAGTTTTTCTTTATTATATTTTCTTCCTGCCCTATTCATTCTTCTGACAAGTACTTCCAAAGCAGACTTGACCACTTTATTAGGAAGACCGCTGCTGTACTTACAATTCTCAGAGCACAGAGAGCTGGTGTGCTGCTATGCCAGCTTCTGACAGTTTCTACCAAATAACTTCTGGATTTGTCCTTTCAGTTCCTCATCCCTTATGCTGCACAAATGAAGGGCCAAGGCCAAGGCTGTCCTTGTCGCCAAAACTGCATGGTACCAGGAGTGAAACCTGCAGGCTCCAGCTCCCCCAGCTACTGCCTTATGCAAGGGGCAAACCTCATTATCTCTTTCAACTGCTCAGGCCAGCAGAAAGGGCAAACCAAGGCTTGGTCTTGCAGGTGGCCTCTCTGTGCCCTCTGAATTGGAACAGTACACAGGCATTCTCTTATCTGAGATGAATACCTTGTCTTTTCCTTACCAAAGATAGACAGGTCACAGCTCAAGTATACTAAACAAATATCAAACTTTATATCAATCCCTTCAAATTGCTGAAGTATCAAACACTACATAACGAGGAAAATAGTTGGATTGGAATATTATAAAAAACCTGAAATAGGAAAAAGTATGACAGAGCCGTGGTAGCTTAACATTGCCATTTTCTCTGAATGAAATACAGACTCACAACTGTGGGTCAGCCTTTTTACATTTGGTAATGTGCTAGCATCGCTAGCATTGTTTTCCACCTCCACAAAAACTTTTTAGGAATCAGTGAAGTTAAAAATAGTGTAAGAGAAAGATTTGGATATTTCTGCATTGTTAATCAAACCAAGCTTTTCATAAAAGTTAACAGGAAAGAAAAAACCTCACCTTTTAAAGGAAGTTGGTTTGTTACCACAGCTAATAGCTTTACCAAGTGTCCCAAGCTTAGACAATATTGCAGTCATAGTGAGGACTTTCCCTTTCCTGCTCAGTTACAATTTGGAAATACATAGGCTTTACCAAGAATAATAATTGTCTTTCACAAAACCATGTCAGAGCTCTTCATAAACACTAATTCCCTAACCCTTCATTTATTCTGCCTCTGAGGTATGTAATTACCATCACCCATTTTTATTTATAGGCCACATTTTCCATTTGTGAGGACTGCCTGCCTCACAAATCTGAGCACAGTGTGCTTTACATTGCATTTGGATAAAGTACATCCTTAAAAACATCATTTTACAGTTGAAAACTGAGACAAATTAAATAATTCATAAGTAAAAGACTGGCACCTTCTGGCATTCAGTCCTGTATCTCAGGCCTCTTCTGACATCCAAAATTACAAAAAATAGTATACCTTAACAGGTGTTGACTGCAAGAAAAACTAAATTCTTTTATCCAATATTGATGAGTTCTACCACATTGGATCTAGTTCTTGATTTATTTGAGAATTTTCTTCTCTTTCTATAATATTTATTGGAAAAGCAGTAATGAATGAAGAAAAAAGGAAACTCCCCTACCAGTTCTGTTGTTACTGTTGTACTTAAGTAAAAAATCATAAAAATATAAAAAGCATTAATTTATCCTTTAAAAAAGGATGCAAATTTGTTCAAAATTACTAAGAAATATTTGTCGATAATTACTGAAGACAAACTTGCCTCCTATGGATAATTCTATTTGGCTTGGGTCAGCTGGTTCTTAAATGAAAAAAAGTATAGTCAAATGAATACAAATATAGTTTAAAGAACATGAATCAAATATCTTAATAAAATCAGGGAAATTAATTTTTGTTTTCTAAAAAAAACCCCACACCTCATTTTTTGTCTTATGATCAGACTCAAACATTTTTGTCTGAGATGAATGTGTGTAACTTTCTATAGAGTCTGCAGCAAAATATAAAAAAATCCCCAAACATTTATTACATTATTTACTACATAAACCTAACATTTTCTCTTTACGAGTATGGTTCACTGCGGCAGACACATCACCAAGTCCCAGCAGAACATAATGTGCACTTGCACAGAATATACCAGGTTTGGAACAGCCCTATTCAAACAGCTTAAATATAAAAATGTATTTATTTTCTTTTTAACTAAGTTATCATTTATGGTTAGTATTGTCTCCAATATACACGGCATTTTGGAAAAGAGTGGGAAGATGCAAAATAGAGAGCAAAAAGCATGTTTTAATTCCATAATGATTTTTCTAGCATTTATGTTGACAGAGTATAAATGGACAGGTGCTGGGAAAGCCATTTAACCTTTTTATCACAGTGGGTGAGTTCAGGACAGACAGAGTACAGCAAGTTTACTGACCATCAGCAGCTGTTTTCTTCCCTCCCATCACTTCCGAATGTAAAGAGGGGAGCTAGTAATTTCCTTTATAATTCTTTTCATCATACAAGTGTCCCTTACTCTCACCTACAAATGGTGAGCTCTGTAACAGCGTCACCGTCATGGTAATCCACCATTGCTTTGCAAACTTAAACATTATCTGCATACAGCCACTCTGGGGAGTGCTCTCAGACACCCCAGAAAACAGCTCCCAATGTGCAGACGTCCAGCTGCTGCTCCTAAGCCTAACATGTCCGAAAAAGCTGGTGCTGGGCACCACTTACACATGGTTTGCTCTGGAACTGTCTTACTAACATGGCAATCCACCCTTAGCCACCAAAACCAACATCTGCGTACTTCCTCTCTGGGGAGCGTTCTCAGAAAGCAGAACCCAAAATGCAGTTCAGCCTGCTCTCCTAATCTAAGGCGCCTGAAGAGAAAGCTGGTGCTGGGCATCACCTACAGATGGTTAGATCTAGCACAGTGCCACCAACATGGCAATCCACCATTGCTTAGCCTAAAACTATAAACCTAAAACTCCATCTGTGTACTGCCTCTCTGGGCAGCATTCTCAGCCCTCCTAGAAACCAACTCACAAATTGCAGATCTCCAGCCCCTGCTCCCACACTTCAGATGCCCAGCAGAAAGCTGGTGCTGGGCATGACCTACACATTGTGACCTCAGGAACTGTACCCACAACATGGATATCCATCCTTACTTACCCAACTAAAACTCCATCTGCGCACTGCCTCTCTGGCCAATGATCTCAGGTGCCCCTGAGACCAGCTCCCGAAGTGCAAGTCTCCAGGCCCTGTTCCCACACCTAGCGTGCCCAGGCAGAAACCTGGTGCTGGGCATCACCTACACATGGTTAGCTCCAGAACAATGCTATCAACACAGCAAGCCACCATTGCTTAGCCACCTAAAACTCCATCTGTGTACTGCTTCTTTGGGCAGGTCTCTCAGGAGTCCTGCAGCACAGCTCCCAAAGCACAAATGTCCAGCCCCTGCTCCCTCATCTAAGGTGCCTGGACAGAAAGCTGGTGCTGGGCATCGCCTACACATGGTGACCTCAGGAACAGTGACACCAATACAGATATCCACCCTTGCTTGTTGGGAGCACAAGTCTCATGAGAAATGGCTGAGGGACCTGGAAGGGTTTAGTCTGGAGAAGAGAAGGCTCAGGGGGACCTTATCTCTCTCTACAGCTACCTGGCAGGAGGATGGAGCCAGGAGGTGGCTGGTCTCTGCTGCCAAGGAACAAGGGATAGGACAAGAGGTAATAGCCTCAAGCTGCACCAGGGGAGGTTTAGATTGGACATTAGGAACAATTTCTTCCCCAAAGGGTGTTCAGGCATTGGAACAGGCTGCCCAGGGCAGTGGTGGAGTCACTGTCCCTGAAGTGTTCAAGAAAAGTGTAGACGAGGCCCTCAGTGACACGGTTTAGTGGTGGCCTTGGCAGTGCTGGGGTAAAGGTTGGACGTGATGATCTTAAAGGTCCTTTCCAATCTAGCTGATTCTATGATTTGCAGCCACCCTTTTTATACTGGAAAATGGTGATAAGGTCTCTGCTAAGCCTTCTTTTCTCAAAGCTGAAGCAGACCAGCTCTCTCAGCCTTTTCTCATACAGCTTCCCAGTTCTTGGATCACGTTTAAGGCTCTTCTCTGAGCTGTTTCCAGTGTGTCCACATAATTTCTTTATAGCTGGGACCAAAACACACCACAATATTTCAAGTATGGACTGACAAGCACCGAGCAGAGGGGAATAATGATATCATTATCTCTGCTGGTGATGGCCCTGTTGATGTAACCCAGCATCCTGCTGGCTTGCTTTGCTGAAGAAGCACACAGGGTTCTGCAATGGGTGGGAACATAGCTAACAGTTGATTCCCTCTCATGACTGACAGACATAACAAAGTACGCTTTTGTAACATACAACATAGTGTATCTGGTATATATGTTTATGTTCATTGTGACTGTCAGAAGGAGGAGGAAAATATAGGTGTGCAGGTGTTCTATGACCTTCATACTTGCCTGCACCAGGGTGCCTGTACCAGCATTCTTACTAACATTCTCAGTGTGAACAACAGAGAGATCATGAGAAGCCCCACAAGTAAACTGTGGCAACTGAGGCACGGACTCCAGTTGTGATGCAACCGAAAATGTTTACTGAGCAAGCTTATAGGCTTTTTATAGACCCCTGCCTAGTGGTTAGCAATTGTTAGTATCTGTTAGTTTCTTTTTAGTACCTTTTTCAACATCATATGCTTTTCTCAACCTATCACATTATTGTTCATGTGCCTTTGCTTGAAGAACTTATTTGCTTTCAGATGTATAAGCACATTTCTCTGTTACCACTTTCTGCTACATTATTACTTTCCATTTTCCATTAAACACATGTTCTTTTGTTCCCTCAGTCCACACTGGAGACTTTCATTAGGGAAGTCCCAGGTACAGCATTACATCTTTGTCTTCAGTAACTTCTTTGTTTCAATGTCTACAGTTCTTGGAGAATATCTTGGTGTTCTAACTTTGACTCCTCTTGACTCCCATGGTTTGCAGCTAATGAGGGTCAGGATGTTCATGCTCTTGTTCAGGTCTCCTGGCACAGCTTCTTGTGTAGCATTCCCCACAGCAAACAATGACAGATCTGTCATAACGCCAGTTGTACTTCTAAGAGCATAAAAGTAGGACCCTCTTGTGGCTGAATCTGAAGCATCACCTGCAGGTAGGAATTTTTCCACCATGTAGGAATTTTTCCAGTTACCTGAGATTCTCAGCATCAGCTGCAATGGGGCTTCCCAGTTTCAAGTGTGGGCCTGGATGACGATTTGGTGGTAACTGGTCACCTATTTCTTCTTGGTCTCTGTTCTGCAAATGCAGTAATGATTTGATGCATTGCTAATTTTCCTCTATACTTTACTTATATATATATGTGTGTATATATATGATTTGCTTTATTTACTTATTTACTATATATAATGTAGATATATACCTGATTTACTTTAGTGTGCTTGTTTGCTTTAGTGTGCTTGTTTAACAAACTGTGTATATTATACAGCTACCCTGTGGTCGTTTTGTGGCATACCCTGCTTGTCAGCAGACCAGGGTCCATGGTGACCAGAAAACCCCTGGGCGCTCTGGAAGGCTGCAAGTGAATGTGTGGGTTCTAAGAACCCTCACAAAAGCCCGCTGGGAATTAAGGAAGGTGGCAAAGTCCTGCTGGGCTCCAGCAGTGCTGGTGGAAGACTATCACGAATTCTGGAAGGCAGCAAGGTCCTTGGTGGCCCTTGGAAGCCCCCACAAAGCCCACTGGGCATTCCAGAAGTAGCAACCACCTGGTGGTCTCCGGCAATGCCTGTAGAAGCCTGGGAGCTATTCTGGAAAGCAGAAGGACCATAGCGGTTTCCAGACATTCCCTCGGAACCAGACAGGTGTTCTAGAAGGTGGCAGACACCCTGGCAGTCTCTGGTAAAGCCTGCAGAAGCCTGCCATGCATTCTGGGAAGAGGCAGGACCCACGGTGGGTTCTGCTGAGGCCCGCAAAACCACTGATCATTCCAGAAGGCAGCAAAGGTCCCGGTGGGCTCTGGCAACACCAGCAGAAACCCACCAGATATTCCACAATGCTGAGCTGCTGTTGGAGCTTCCAGACTAATGATGTCACTGTTGGCTGTGCATATACAAGGGCAGAAGGGCCCTGCCTTATACTGATCCTTGTGGTTTTATGGGTAGCTGCTTAGGTGACAGGCCAGGAGCAGGCACCTGGAATCTGGAGCTGCCTGGAGACCATGGTGGTAATCCAGGGACAGAATGTTCCTGGGGTTACATGGGGGGAAGAAAAGGTTAGCAAAGACGGGGTTTGGGGCCTAAAGCATACAGCATGTGCAGACAGCCTCTGGGCACCTTCCAGTTCTTCACCACCTTTCCAGAGCAGAAATTCCCGCAGAAGGACCCACTGGTCCAGATGTGACCACACCAGTGTTTGAATGGAGTGAGATGTAAACTCAAGATGCCTGGGTTAACCACACTCCTCCTAATGCAGCCCCATATGAAGGTGACCTTGTTCATTGTGAGCTTGCATCATTGTGTTAATAACTTCCTTCTCCAAGTGATGATAAAGTAAAGAGGAGAGGTGCTACGCTGGACCTTGTTCTCATTAACAGGGAGGTGCTGATGGGGAATGGGAAGCTCAAGGGCAGCCATAAAGGTTTAGACCGAACTTTGATCTGGACTGTTGCTGTCCTCGGAGGATTCTGTCCTTGAACACCAGCTCTGCCACCACACCTTGGCAACTGACTCCATCACCTTCACAGCTCTGTCTCCAACAGTAACAGTTCCAGCTCATCCTGGCTGACGGGACTGCTGCACATTTGGACTGAAGCACCCCAGCTGTGGAACAGGCAAGTCTGGCATATGAAAACCTGGTACCAAGTGTCCCTGACCCTGTGTGTGCAAATGCTTTGCTTCACAGCAGAGACCTCACATAGCAATAACCTACTTTTCCTTCTCTGCACATTTCCCAGAGTTTATCTTAGGCCAATCTTTATCACTCTTGTGATAATCCTACTTATATTTAATTTTCTCGGCTTATGCTATTTCTTCTGAGGCTTGGTCCTATTGTGTCTGAACCTTGCGCAACACTGGGTCAAATGTTGCCTGTCCAATAGCAGCTTTTCAGTCAAAGTTCATATGCCCAGGTGTGCCCAGAGGCTAGGCCTTCCCTCCAAAGCTGCTGCCAATAAAATGTCCAAGGAGTTGGGTCTTTTAAAGAGTCTTTTCTCCTTGTATTCTTCCTGTGTTTTGAGCTAAGCTTACTGTTCTACAGGGTTGCTTTGCACAAAATATTCTGGTTTTAAAGGCTCTTGGTGTCCACTAACAATGGAGATGGTTGTTTCACACATGGCAGGAATTACAGCATAGAGCGGACTTTCTGGAGATTAATTTGGAGGGGTCAGGAGAGGATGGGGACTCACCACATTTCACGGGGTGGAGCTAATT
Organism: Myiopsitta monachus; assembly: GCA_017639245.1. NCBI lineage: Eukaryota > Metazoa > Chordata > Aves > Psittaciformes > Psittacidae > Myiopsitta > Myiopsitta monachus. Next base: position 81,546,269 of record CM029941.1, read on the forward strand.
GAGACACACAAGGTGAAATACCTTTAAGTGCAGAACTCCCCCTAAAGCAAAACACTAAATTGAGGTATGCACAAACAAGGACTCTGCAGTGCAATGGGAGTCAGTGGGGACTCAGCAGGCACGAGGAAGGAAGACTGAAGTGACGTGGGAGCTGCCTAACCAGGCTCACCAGTGACCAGTACAGGGAGACAATCACTTCCCTGGTCCTGCTGGCCACACTATTGCTGGTACAGGCCAGCATGTTCTTGGCTTTCTTGGCTAGCTTAGGTAGAAGAATATTAAGGGAGACCATGCCAGGAGTTTTGCTGACACTGAGGGAAATGACATATGGCATCTGCTTTTGATTTCCTCATACATAACTGCAAGCTATCAGGTTGGTCAGGCATGATTTACCCTTGATAATCCATGATCTTCTTTTTTAGTTGACTAGAGAACACTCAAGAAGACTCTAACTGATGGCACACTCCTCACCAAAGTGATCTTGTGCAGCTAGTTTCTCCAGTTGCACTTCTGGACTATTTGAAAGATGGGCACAATATTTGCTTGTCCTCTCTCCCAAGAGACCTCTACCAATCCGACCACCTTTCAAAAGGGATGTTCCAAAGAAATACTGATCTTCCCCTGTAACTTCATTACCACTACTCTGCCAGTTGTACGATGTATTTAACTTCTCTAATTTTTATGTATTTTCACCATTCCTGATACAATGACCATTTCTAATGTCCTCTTTTCAGACGCAGCGTGCCTAGGCAAAGACTCTTTCATTTATTTTCCAATTTTCTCCTTCCCTTACTGTTTGTTCAGTCAGATTACTCTCAACTTTCCAGTTGCTGCTTTCAGTTTTAGGGTGTAAAAGCTTGCCTGTCTTTCAGTAGTCTAATTATCTCTTCTAGAAAACTCTTTAATTATGTCTATATCACTCTTTAATTATGTCTATATCCACCTTTTTGTATCTACCTACCTTTCTTGTAGAAAGGCAACTTCTTTAGAGGCAGCTTGTACTGAGCATATGGTTACACAGTGTGTTTGAAACTTTCATTGTTTATGAAAGTTTATCATGCTTTAAGGTTTTTTTGTATTACAAATAGGAACAATCCTTGTGGGCCTGTGTGCAGGCAGTTCTCTAAGGAGAGCAGGTGGGAAATGGTGCAATGGAGCTGTAACATCCACCTGCAGACTGCAGTGAACAAGTCTGATGTAAGGAAAAGTCATGAAAAGTTTGAGGTGGACAATGAGAAAAATGGCAGGGTTGGGGAGATAAGGAGCAAGGTGGTCCAACATGAACTGCCGGCTCATGTTCAGTTTCTCATTGACCAACACCCCCAAGTCTTTCTCCGCAGGGCTGCCCTGAATCTCTTCTCTGCCCAACCTGTAGCTGTGCCTGGTATTGCTCTGACCCAGGTGTAGGACCTTGCGCTTGTCATGGTTAAACTTCATCAGGTTGGCATCAGCCCACCTCACAAGTGTCCTTTTTGCCAACAAAGATGCTGAACAGGATAGGTCCCAAAACCAAAGAAGAAACAAGATAATGCAGGGCCACCACTAATGCAGATAGATCTCAGATAGACTTTCTTCTCTTTGCCTCAATTACAACCAGCAAGGTCCCCAAGCTTTTGTGTGTGGGGATACACTTTGAGATAGGATTGTGCTTTGAGGCAGAACTCTGGATGAGAAAGGGAAACAACCAGTGCTGAATGGGGATAAAGCCAGGGCTTACTTGGCAAACTACACCATTACCATGACCAAAGGGGCTACATCCAAGGTGCTGAGAGAATGGTTTTTCACTAGGACTTTCTGGTCGGTTATGATCCCATTAAGGAATGTACTGGACTCTGTGAGGTATCATTTAAAATGCTGTACCTTAGATGTAGCACTGTAAGGGGAGATTGTACATATAATCTCATGTACCCCTGATGGCTGGAACCCCAAGAGGTGTAGCATGGAAGGAAGAAGGATGAGGAAGGTGGAAGCCCCCTCCATGTAGTGGAAACTTGGATTTATGGAGGCGCTCTATATGACAGGCACCAGGCTGGGTTAGCTTTTGTCACTGAGAATTAGAGTAGTCAATAAGAGTGACATTGTGCTTGCAGTTACAAACTATTTGATCAGGGAGGGGAAACAGAAAAGCTCTTTTGTCAGCACCCAAGGGAGTCTCCAGGTTAACATGCAGGTTCCTATGGGAACTGTAATTGCCCGGGCATTCACTGGGTGGGCAAAGCAACAGGGTGCAACAGCCTGGAAGAACTTAGGACAACCTATTAACAGACATGCAATGCAGGTCAACGAGCCGGACGCTCACCTTGACCGGATCCTGGCCAACAAGGAGAAGCTGGTCATGTGACCAACTGACATTGATCGCATGACCAGTGACACATTAGTGTCAGCCTTGGCCACGGTGCCCATGCAATAGTGAGGTCTCTGACGAGAGAGAGGGTGGAGGGAAGTCAGCAAGAAGCCAGGTTCAGAGTTTTAACAAATCCTCACAACCACAACCAAGCCCAGAAGTGGAGAGCCGCTGATGCCTGTAGGTGGAGGAGGAGTAGGTGTGCCCTTGGAATTTGGCTGAAGGACCACAGACAAACCACAGGTTATATGAAAAGCTTCCATTTTGGGAACATGCCTCAACATGCTACATGGGGAATGCTCACTTGCTCGGGGTGCCTGAACAGCGCTCACCAGGGACCATGAGCCTACCTTCCTGTCTCCCTCTCCTTCACTGCCCAGACTTACCTGGAATTCGGGAAAAATCCATGGGCCTGGAGAATGAACATCCTGGAGTGAGGTGTCATTGCTGAAGGCAAAGTGCAAAGGCTCTGTGAAACACCTGTGGGTGCAGGGAGACACTGGTGTGTGTCTGTAGCAGAGAGTGTGCTACAGACTGGAAAAGGACCTGAAAGAGCAAGGGACATCGAAAGATCAGGAAATCCAGGTGCCTGTGTTCTGCTGACAGGCAGGGTATGCAGAAGAATGACCATACGCTAGCTGTATAACATGCACAGCTAATTAAGCAAACACACTAAAGCGAATAAGCACACTAAAGCAAAAAGCACACTAACAAGAATTGGGTATACACCGTTATATATAGTAAATAAGTACAATAAAGCAAATCAGATAGATATATATGCAAGGAAAATACAGAGAAAAATTAGCAACGCATGAAATCATTACTGCATAGAGACAATAGTGATTAAGAAGAAATACATCACAGATTACCACTGAATCATCATCCACGTCCATACTTCAAGCTGGGAAGCCCTGCTGCAGCCGAAGCCAGGAGTCTAAGGTAACTGGGAAAATTCCTGCACGGTGTGTCTACCCATAGGTAAGGCTTTGGATTTGGCTACAGGAGGGTCCTGCTTTTATTCCCTTAGAAAAAACAACCAGCTTTATGCCAGATCTGTAATTTTTTACTCATGGGGCCATGCAGCTTCTCACACACACTTGGATGCAGACACTCCTGTCCTATTGATTGGTAAGGGTGTAGTTTCCTCAAGCAGCCACTGGATTAACATCCATGCACCACTGCTTGCTCTCTAGAGGGCTGCAGGCCTGCCTGCAGGACCATAGGGAAGACCTGCAAGGCTGAGAGGGCTTAAAGGCAGTTGGGAGTAGGAGAATGCTGAGAGCTTACTGCAGGAGAAATCTTGACAGCCCTCTGTGTGATAAGGGTCTGGGAACAGGGCACTGCAGCTGCAGTTCCTGCCTCCTAAAGCTGATACCTCTGAAAGTTTATGGGAGCTGTCAGGAGGATTCTCTTGGCTTCTCTACTGTAGATAAGGAGGAGGATGTGCTCCAGAGCAGGGCTTGCCAGCTGCACCATCCGAGGGACAGGGTAATACAGCTCTTTTGTCCCGGGGATGGCTGCAGGGTGTGAATGTGGGTGTGCAGCTGGTGGTGCCCACTGATGTCCTTCCGAGCAGGGTCCTGCAGCCCAGGGGCTGTGTGCTGGGGCAGGGACTCTGCTGCCTGCTAGGGTCAGCACTCAGCCTGCCCAGAAGCTCCCCACAGCACAGGGGGAGAAGCTGGGGGGGGGGGGAGGGGGAAGGAAAAGCCCCTGGAAGAGAAGTCTTCTTCTGCTCTTTAGAGTGTGCTGTGTGGTACATGGCTGCTCAGATCTCTTGATCACCCGATATTTGCAGAGGGTCCTTCTGAAACATATTGAGGCAACACTTGCCACAGAAGAATGAATTGATTTTTTTTCACTGTGGGTTGGCTGGGTGGACAGTGGGAGCTGGGAATTTATTTTTCTGCTTTGGAGAAGGAACTGAGACCCCCTTCCCATCAGCACTGTCTGAGTAGTTCCTTACCTCCTGCACACCAAGAGATGATCCTGGGCAGCATCCTGATGCTGGAAGGTGTCTGCAGGACAGAGCTGAGCACAGAGCTCATGGGATGGGCTCTAGGAGTACTGACATGGAGGAGATCTGAGCACAGAAAAGCAGCTCCTGGCAAGGACAGCTCCAAGCAGCAGAGTCATGGCCAGGGAGTGGGGGGAAACTGCAAACCAGCCCTGGGGGAGGGTGCATTCTGGAAACTCGCTGTCTGCCACTGGAGGTGTCTGCTGGCCATGGTCTGCTGGGCAGTGCTCTTCGCTTCTCCCCACAAGATCTCCGTGACCTACCCTCTGAAACAGTGCTCTCCTGATCTCATCACAGTGCATATATTTGTGTGGGTTCCTAAGATTAATTTGTGTGTGAAGGCATCTTAAGGACAGTGTAAGTCTAAGCACATCTAAAATGGGAAAGAACTTTTGGACAAAGCAGCTCTCCTGGTGCTGCACTGAGCTACAAAGAGCTGAGACCTTTTGCCTGTTTCAATCACTTCCAATTTTCAGTCACAAAAAGAACAATTTATACCCCTAGAAAGAAGACTCAGCAGGTGTTATGCTAGTCAATAAAAAACACAGTCAGAACCATTCTAAGGACAAGCTAAGCATTGTTTCTCGAAGTCATACCCATCCAAGCCATGAGTGCAACTACTGAACTTTTACAATAAAGCTGGATTTCATCTTAACTTCCAAAGCTGTACAAACCACTGCTTCAGTGCGCAGCTGACTCCCTGGTAGCACATGGGCAGAGCTCCTGCTCCTCATACTGCACTCGGCTAGCACAAACAAGAGAAAGGAAATGCATTTCAGCTGGGGAGATTTCTATGAAAAATTGGGTGGCTTTGGTCAGAAGAGCCTGATGTAATCTTTCCCTGTCCTTTCCTTTTTTAAGTAAGTCCCCGTGCCAAGAAGCAGCAGATGTCCAATGGCAGCTCCATCACCCAGTTTCTCCTCCAGGCATTTGCAGATGCACAGGGGCTGCAGCTCTTGCACTTCTGGCTCTTCCTGGGCATCTACCTGGTTCCCCTCCTGGGTAATGCCCTCATCATCACCACCACGGCCTCTGACCATAGACTCCATACCCCCATGTACTTCCTCCTCAACTTCTCCGTTCTTGACCTGGGCTTCATCTCCACAACTGTCCCCAGATCCATGACAAATTCCCTCTGGGTCACAAGGAAAATTTCTTTTTCAGGATGTGTTGCCCAGGTATTTCTGTTGGTCTTTTTCATTTCAGCAGAGTATTACATTCTCACCTTCATGTCCTATGACCGCTACATTGCCATCTGCAAACCCCTGCACTACAGGACCCTCCTGGGTAGCAGAGCTTGTGTCCACATGGCAGCAGCTGCCTGGGGCAGTGGATTTCTCTATGCTGTGCTGCACACTGCTAATACATTTTCACTACCACTTTGTCAAGGCAATGATGTGGACCAGCTCTTTTGTGAACTTCTGCAGCTCTTTTTTAATCTGAGATCCATCCTCCACACTGCAGGAATGAATGGGAAATTAAAAGAGCTTTCTGGCTACACCAGCTCTCTGATGGCTGCACTGTGCCTATTCTGTATTGCACGGCCATGCAGGGTGAGAATTCACACCAGGGGGTTGTGGTTTAGAGCCAGGGGTTGTGGAAGCCATGCAGGTGCAGGACAGAGGTGGCTTGAGCAGACCCAGAAGGTACTCCAGCTCCATTTTCACCACCCAGCCATTGGCCATCTTTCTCTGGCCATTTCCAGCCCTGGCTGCTCACCCCAGGTTTAAGGGTGAGTTTCACTGTAAGGCCATCTCCATCCTCCTGCTGGTCTCAGCGTCTATACTATGGGAATGGCCAGGTCTGCTCAGCTTCCCTCCTGGCCAGAGCCTGGCAGACTCTGGAGCAGAGCTGTCTGTGAAGCCGCACAGGTGACATGGTCTTTCCAGGAGCTTGGAGAGGCTGCCCAACAGGAAGGTCGTGGGGTGACAAAACACCAAAGAATGCTGGGGGCATTATGTCAGAGGACCATTCCTCACCCTGAATGTACCCTGCCCTGTGCCATGCCTGCACTGTGGGGCTAGGATGTCACAGGACAGAGCACTGACAGGGGCCATAAAGTAGCTGTCAAGGAGTGATAGCAAGGACAGGTATAGATAAGCGGTTTATGGACATTTCCTTTGCTCTGCAGGTATGACTTTGGGAAAGGCAAAGCTCGTCTGGAATTGGTGCCTGTAAGTAAAGTCAAGAGCAAAAAGAAGAGCTTCAGGACTTGAGAAGGAAAATGCAGGGCTGCTGCTGGATGAAACAGCAGACACCCATGGGTCTGAGGGACTCAGTGCCTATTTTGCTTTTACAGGAAAGGCCTGTGAGCTCTGTGCTCAATGAAGAGGTTCCAGAAGGAGGAGAGAACATATTTACAGGAACCTTAGGAAATCCCAGAAGGACAAATTCCAGTTTCTGCCCCTGCATGAGACTCACCTTGGCAATGACACTGCCTGGGTCTGTCTGTCTGGGAGCAGCCCAGTGGGTAAGGTCTTGGTGTGCTGGACCTGGACAGGAGGCAGCCATATGACTGCCAGGGAGGCCATCAGCATCCTGGGCTGTACAACAAGGACTGTGGTCAGGAGACCAAGAGAAGGGATGCTCTGGGATACTCCATGCAGATTTCAGATTCCCAATTCAGGCAAGATATTGGAAAGGGCCCTCAGGGCCAGAGCATGCTGCCTGTGGGAAGAGGCTGAGGGAGCTGGGCTGTCCAGCCCAAGAAGGGAAGGATGATGAGGACTTCATCACAGCCTGCCCATACTGACGAGGAGGTCATGGAGAATACAGAGCCAGGTTCTTCATCACTGCGCATGGTAGGATGACAAAAGGCAAAGGGAGAAGGTGAAAGAGGAGAGATTCAGTCAGGACGTAGAGAAAAACTTTTTCCCCATGAGCATAGCTAAGTGCTGGAACAGGTCACCCAGAGAGGCTGTGTAGTCTCTGCCCTTGGGGTTTTCTAACCCAGACTGAATCAAGCCTTGAACAACTTGCTATGGGCCTGTTTCTGGCAGGTTGGACTGTAGAACTCCTGAGGTACGTTCCAACCTCAATTTTCTTAAGGCCCTATTGCTAACTGGAGCAGAGCAGATACTGATGAGGCATGAATCCTCCAATGCTGTAGATGAGCATCACAACTAACATCTGTTACCAGCAAAGGGAAGCTGACACCTCAGTATGACTTGCTCTGTGCAGACTGTGGAGTCCTGGGCAGGGAAGGTTTTGTGGCATTCAGCTCTGTGAAGAACACAAATGATTTTGTTTTAATGCCTGCAGGCCTGTCAGTTATTGTCTGTGAAAATGAAAGTATGCACAAAATATACAAGCAGTTTTTCAACAGCTCAATCACTTGAGTACAGTTAAGACCTGGCTATGTTTTCCCAAAATGACAAATTCCAGGAAGTGTATTAATGGTAGCAGAAGAAATACTGATCTTCCCCTGTACTTGTATTACCCCTACATTATCTATAATTTCATCACCCTTATCATTCAGGTGTTTCTGATTTTCCCTATCAAGTGGCTGTATCTAAAATCTTTTCAGCAGACAATCTGGACATATACCCTTCCCATTGCTCTCAGGATTCCTTCTCCACTTGCTCTTTGGTCTTCCAGATCTCCTCAACTATCTGCTCTCTGCTCTCAGCTGCAGGAAGTTAGAAACTTGCTTCATCTTTCTGAAGTCCACACAACCTTAATTGTGTTTATATCTATCCTTTCTTATCTCTCTGTTTAAAACTGTTCTACACAAATCACTTGTGAATGGGGGATCATGCTAGATGCTGCTTAGACTTGGCATACAGCTGAAGGGTTATTATATAGTGTTTAACTTTTGCTTGTCAGCAGTGAAGAGAAAGCTCTTCCGTCCCTGTGTGCAGCCCAGTTCTCTAAGAAAAGCAGGAGGGAGCTGGTGTAAAGGAGCTGCAACATCCAGCTGCAGGTCTCAGTGGAGTTGTGCAAGCTGTGAGGACTTAAAGAAAATTCCAGGAAGACACATGGCTCATTAGGGCTTTCTGTATTTTAACGAACCCCACAGCCTTTTTTGGTATTGAGTCCATGTACCTCAGCTACTGAGAGACTAAAGAACCCTCTCAAGAAGTCAAACTCGGAAGCAATTTCAAAGTACCTTGAAGCATTAATGGGCCCCACTGAGGGCCATTATTGACAAAGCTTTCCCAGGAACTCATTGTAGCAGATAACTGGAGGCTAGCAAAGCTAAAGTGCAGCAACTCTGATGCTGGGAAAAAGACTTGGTTTTCTTGATGAAGGTGGATGGCCAAGTCCTGACCCCCAGCCTGTGGTTCAGGCTCTTCCAGGTGATCTGGGAATAGGATGCCAAGTGAAGGACAATGGTATGACACCTTCTGGTCTTTCCAGGGGGGTGCAAGAAGGCAATGATGTCCCATGGCCATGATGACAATTTGTCTTCTCTTAGACCTTTATGGCAGGGACATCAGCCATAGACAAGGGGACAAAGACCTTGGTTCTATCAGAGACCAAGTGCCTTGTCAGCGCCCTTGGCCATCTGCACCACAGGCTATGCTGCACTGTCCCATGACTGTTTCTGATTCTCTGCAGGCTGCAGACACCCAATGCTTTTTTGCACCTTCTTCTCATCCCAGTATGTCTCTACCTCTACTGATGTCTCTACATCCTCACCAACTGCTCCTTGAAACACAAAGTTATGGGCTGATCCTGACACCCTGGGAGTGATATTTAGCACCAAAGCACTACACTCAAAGTGACATTTCTTTACCTTCAGCTCTACTCTGGACCTCCAAAGCTGCAATTTCTGGTGATTTTCCTATCTCATGTTGTTTCCTACTGCCAAAAAAAAAAAAAAGTGCAATCATCTCAGAAAGAAATTTTCCATCAGTCTTGAGCTACTAAGCCCAGGGCTCCCAGCATCTCCACCCATGACCCCTAACCCTATCTGGGAAGACTCCTCCAGAACAGGGATTCCACACTGGAACACATTTCTCCAGATGGGGTCACACCAGTACTGAGTCCAGAGGGATAATTCCTACCCTTGTGAGGGTGACCATGCTCCCCCAGTGCAGCCCAGTGTGCTCATGACAGCTAAGAAGCCTTGCATAGGGCTGACATTTGGGCTAAGGGTGACTCAAAGGCTGTGGAAAGTTGTCTGTAGGACACGTGCTGTGTATCAGGACTGAACGACTGTGTCAAAATGATTTGGCTTCTGGTTCAGTACTTCTTTCAGTGCAAGCCCTGACATGGTGTTAAATTCTCCCTTCCATGCCACCCTTCAGGAAGGAGGGCAGCACTCAGAGACGGCAAGTAGTAATACCAAATATTCTCCACCCTTTTCTTGGGCCTGGTGGAGCAGTAGGAATGTCAGGACTGCTGGCTTTGCACTGTGACCATCTATTTGGCTGGATGGCTGCACACAAAGAATTTTGCTCAATGGCTCAATGTCCAGCTGGAGAACAGTAATGAGTGATGTCCCTCAGGGATCTGTGTTGGGACCGGTCTTGTTCAACATCTTTGTTGGTCACATAGACAGTGGGATTGAGTGTGCCCTCAGCAAGTTTGCCGATGACACCAAACTGTGTGGTTCAGTCGATACGCTGGAGGGAAGGAATGCCATCCAGAGGGACCTTGACACGCTTGTGAGGTGGGCTGATGCCAACCTGATGAAGTTTAACCATGACAAGTGCAAGGTCCTACACCTGGGTCGGAGCAATCCCAGGCACAGCCACAGGCTGGGCAGGGAAGAGATTCAGAGCAGCCCTGCAGAGAAGGACTTGGGGGTGTTGGTCAATGAAAAAATGAACATGAACTGGCTTCAGTGTGCGTTAACAGCCCAGAAAGCCAACCATATTCCGGGCTGCATCAAAAGGAGCATGACCAGCAGGTCAAAGGAGGTGATCCTGCCCCTCTACTCTGCACTCGTGGGACCTCACTTGGAGTATTGTGTGCAGTTCTGGTGTCCTCAACATAAAAAGGACATGGAACTGTTGGAACATGTCCAGAGGAGAGCCACGAGGATGATCAGGGGACTGGAGCACCTCCCATATGAATACAGGCTGAGAAAGTAGGGGCTGTTCAGCCTGGAGAAGAGAAGGCTGCGTGGAGACCTCATAGCAGCCTTCCAATATCTGAAGGGGACTATGAGGATGCTGGGGAGGGACTCTTCATGAGGGACTGTAGTGATGGGACAAGGGGTAATGGGTTCAAACTTAAACAGGGGAAGTTTAGATTGGATATAAGGAGGAAGCTCTTTCCTGTAAGGGTGGTGAGGCAGTGGAATGGGTTGCCCAGGGAAGCTGTGAATGCTCCATCCCTGGTGGTGTTCAAGGCCGGGCTGGACAGAGCCTTGGGTGATATGGTTTAGTGGGAGGAGTCCCTGCCCATGGCAGGGGGGTTGGAACTAGATGATCTTAAGGTCCTTTCCAACCCTAACTGTTCTATGATTTTATGATTAGCGTACCCACCTCTGGGGATTATCTTGGAGTAGCCGAACAGCAGCATTTTTCTCTCCAAGCAGGCACGGCAGAGCCCCATCCCCGTTACTGGCAGAAGGCAAAGCGGAGCTCAGCGGCGGCTCCTCAAGACGCGCGGCACCAACCTGCAGTACCGCGATTCATTCGCGAGACGGCAGCAGTGAGCACAGGGAGAACAACATGGCCGACCTGAAGCCGAGTGTCGAGCCGCTATAATTTTCCGCATAGCCCGGCGACACAATATGGCCGATGGAAGGCGAAATGCCCACGGACCGTGGCTCCCTGCACACTGCTACGGGCAGTGTTCCCTGCTCTCTGACGCTGCGGGGACACCGTCGTTGTCCCTCTTCTTCCTCCATGCCCCCCCTGCTGCACCCGCAAGCTGCCCTGAGCTGCGCAGCCCGGCAGACCGCAGCACGGACGGCTACGGGCAGCCCCTCGATCCCGGCCAGCTCTCTCACCGGTATCGCCAGCTGTCAGCTCCAGACAGCCCCGTGCATGCCCCAGTGCTCCCTGCCTCAGACAGGGACCCCAGTGACAGAAGGGGACTCATTTTACTAGCTGAAACCAAGTTATAGCCAAACAAAACCATACATATGTAAAGAAGAAACAAGACAGAGGGTAAAGAACGTTCTCTCTTTACCTATCCAGCTCACTGAACTAGGAACCATTCGTCAGGAAGAGCCTCTCCAGCTCATTGAACCAGGAGCCATTCCTCTCAGTCAGAAGAGAGGGCAACCTAAGACCATGAAAAGAAGATAATGAAAGAAGTTCAGCCGAAGGTCAGCAAAGGTAAGACCACGAGGGGTTCCAAAGACCCTTGGGACCTTCACTCAAAATAATCTCTGCTCTAGTGGGTAGGAACCTAGAATATGTGCAAGATGTTTGGAATTATACATGCATGAGAAGAACGCTCATGAGCAAGAAACCTGTAAGAATCAGCACACGTTAGGTGGAGCTTTCCCTGTGCATCTGGCACCTTGATAAATAATGCCTGTTTATTAATGCTACATTGGTATTAAGGAGTTTTATTCTCACAACTTTCAGTGACACCAATGGCCCTGCTTCCCTGTCGTCAACCACTGTGCTAGTCATGGCTTCCCGCTGGGATCAGCTGATCCAGCTCCAGCTCACCTTCTCTGGCTCACACTAGCCCCTCCACTGCCCCCAGGGAAGGTTGTGTCATCAGCTTTACTGCGGCACCTGAGGCTTCTCCAGCCATGGGGTGCATGCAGCTGCAGCCCAGCAGAAGCAGGGTGCCATCACCCTGATATAAGGAAAGCAAGTGCCTGGAAAACATAGGGTTAAAATGCTTTTAACTTAGACCTAAGAGAATAAGGTTTGTAAGTATGTGGTGTGATAACATAATTTAGTAGTCTTACTAACAAGAGTGAATTACTTCTTTCCATCCTTCTAATGAGTGAATTCTTTCTTGCCATCCTTCTAATTTATCAGTTAGTTTAGAGACAGTGACTCCTGAACGTCTGCTAGCTTAGGATACTTCCTGTCTGCCCATCCTGTCCTGCTTGCAATAAATTTTGTACTAAGGTCACACTGCTCTAAATCTTTGCCAGCTCTCAGAAACTTGCAGATGCGACTGGTTTCAGCTAACTGTGATTACTGGGGCATCCAACTGTGCCAAGGGTGAAAAGTGCACCGTGAAGAAGACTGCGTACTTCATCTTGAAGACCCCTGCCTACATGAGGAAGACTACTTGCTTCATCTTGAAGACCCCTGCCCACAACTATCAGAGGGCAGTACTCAAGCGCCAAAAGGGAGGGGACTTCTGATAATGAGTACCAAAACTAATTGTAATTTCCCCTCTTCTCTCTCGGGAACCTAATGAATATGCATGGTTGTGTGTAACAAATATCTGCTTGCTTAACCCCTCAGTGTGCAAGTTCAGAGGAGTGATCCCCCTTGCACCTGGTGCCGTAATAAGCATACCTGCTTTATAACTCTCCTTGAGTTGTAGAGTCCGACCCCGTGCTTCAGCCCGACCTCCACTGTGCATCACATCCTCCTTCAGGCCCTGGCAGAGTCCCTCACCCAGTGCAAAAGAAGTGCAAACAAGCTCTGAGGGAGAAGGAGGCAAACAGTATTAATGTAGTCATGCATGTAAGAAGTTGCACAACCAAACATGCTGTGGAGCTTCAGGCTTATCCCTGGGACACCTCAGCCGTCATTCACCAAAGCTGCTCTGGTTGCTCTGGCAGGGAACGGACGGTCAGTTGGCCAGCTCCTGGAGAAAGGGGCTGCTGGGCAGTGGTGGAGGCTGCCAAAAGTGAGGACAGCATCGCAGAACAGAGGAGAAAAGTGACAGCCAGCAGATGGGGGCTGTAGTCAGAAAGCAAGACGTAGACAAGGTAGTGGTGAGAGAAAGAGACAGGGAGCCTGACAAAGATGGAGAAAGAAGCAGCAGAGAGAAGCAGCAGAAATAGGGAGCAGGACAAGAAGACAAAAAACAAGGGCAGGAAGGAGGATGGAAATGCAGAAAAACACTGCGTCCGGCAGCCTGACGGAAGGGGGAGGAGAAAAGTCCTGAGTCCGCACACCCTGTCCTTCGTTAACCCCCCACAGCACAGGCCCCCCTCCCCCGCACACCCTCAGCTAGCTCCTGAAAGGAGGATGGAGCTCGGAGGTGGCTGGTCTCTGCTCCCAAGGAACAAGGGGTAGGACAGGAGGAAACAAGACTCAAGCCATGATCTGGTATTGGAACAGGCTGCCCAGGGCAGTGGTGGAGTCACCATCCCTGAAGTGTTCCCAAACAGTGTTGAGAAGGCCCTTAGTGACATGGTTGAGTGGTGGACTTGACAGTGCAGGGGTAAAGGTCGGACTTGATCTAAGGGTCTTTTCCAACCCACTTAATTCTATGATTCTATTCTACGATTCCAAGATGAATTGTGTCTTTTCATCAAAGAAGCAGTACAAGCACTTTTATTTTTCTCCTCATTCCCTCTGTATAAAAATGGGACTCCTCACTTCAGGTCAAATTCTGAGGACAAGAATGCAACTAAAACCTTATTTGGAAAGTCCTATCCCTTGTTCCTTGGGAGCAGAGACTAGCCATATGATGGCTCCATCCTCCTTTCAGGCAGTTGCAAATAGCAATAAGGTCCCCCTGAGCCTTCTCCAGACTAAACCACCCCAGTTCCCTCAGCTGTTCCCTATCACACTGTGCCTCAGGCCCTTCACCAGCTCTGCTGCCCTTCTCTGGACCCGCTCCAGCACCTCAGTGTCTCTCATGTAGTGAGGGGCCCAGAACTGAACGCAGGATTTGAGGTACATCCTCACCAGTGTTCAGTACAGGGGGATGATCACTGCCCTGGCCCTGCTGGCCACACTGGTGCTGATACAGGCCAGGATGCTTTTGGCCTTCTTAGCTGCCTGGGCACAAGCTGGCTCATGTTCAGTTTTGTCAATCAGCACCCCTAGGTTCTTTCCATGAGCAGCTTTGCAGCCACTCTTCCCCAAGCCTGGAGCATTGCATCGGTAGTTGTAGCCCAAGCGCAGGACCTGGCACTTTGCTTTGTTGAACCTCGCACCACTGGCTACAGCCGATCGATTACAGCATGTCCAGATCCCTCTGCAGAGCCTCTCTACCCTTCATCAGATTAACACTCCCACCCAATTTGGTGTTGTTCACAGTCATGAACCCATAAAACTACAAGAAACCCAGGGAAACTTCCAGAACTGCTCTCAGCCCTGCTTGGAGAAGGAGGAGGGAGACAGCAGAAGTAGAATTAGCTACACTTTAAACCATCCTTATAAAGTCTGTTGCCCATCTCTGTCATACTCACAAAGTTGTGACATTTTACTTTTTCAACACACTACTGTTACAAAAATATGAACATGTCTTTTTAGACACAATCAAATCAGCAGATGGGATCCTCCTGAATAGCATCTTAAATGTTACATGGCTATCAAATGCCATCCACTTAATTCACATTTATCTCAAAGGCAGCATTGGCCTCCCCTAAGTCAATATACCTCAGTTAGGACAGCGCATAAAGTTCACCAATTCTTTTCAAAACAACTTCAGAATACAAATAATGTCACAGCATATTTAAATGTGATAAATCCTTCAACACTGTGTAGCTTTGCTATCTGATAAATGACACACAAAACTGAATCAGTCAAAATGAAAATCTTCCAGGTGACTGCGTGCTCTTTGGGCAATTTCAAAGCAAATATTCAAGTCTGTTGCCTTGACTCTTTCCACAATGGATCCACAAAGGAACTCTTATTTTTTATCAGTGTCCCGTGAAGACATAACCTTATCCATAACCCATAAAAAATGACGTATAATGTCAGTTAAGAATTTGAGCCATTTATGTTTCTCAATAACCACTTACCAGTATTTTTATTTATCTCTTTTCTTGGGCATAAAATGAGACAGGTTTTTTTTGAAGCCGTGACAGGAATCCATATCAGCATGGGAACAGAAAAAGTTACACGTTGAATTCACTGAAACTCAGGCAGACTCTCACTAACTTCAAAACCTAGACTAGGTTTTTACCACCAGCCTTTGATCCCCAGCTTGTGTTTCATAAATTATCCTCACACCCTTATAGACAGAGGACTATAATAGAGTGCTGTTTTGCTTTCAGACATGTGACATGGACTGCTGTGTGGATTTGGAAGTGAATTGTGATTGGGAAGCACAGCATGGTCGCTTGAATTACTGTGGTACCTAACAAACAGAGGATGTGTTTACAGAGGAATGTGCCAGCCTTATGAACTATCCATGGAACTGCTGCCATAACGTTGATATCACATGAACTCAGTACAGGCAATGAGTCCAATGCATTCAAGGCTCCTATTGCTCAGTGCGGCTAATGGATTTGCTGGTCATTAGTAGAGGCGGCTACTTCTGACCATCAGCAACCTAAAGAGGTGAGTAAAAAGAAGCTGCATCTCCTGGTGTAATAAACTTTACTGGCGCTGTCTCCCCTCAGTGTTAGCTCACACCACTAGCAGAAGTTCTGGTCTTCTTGTGATGCAGAAATAATTCAATATCTGTCCTGTTATCTCTCTCTTCTGATAGTGGTGTACATCTACAGGGAGGCAAAAGTGACATGCCTGAGCCTGCTGATCAAAATATGCTCATCTTCATTATGAATATGCCCCTGCTAACAGAGGAACTAGCTATTGCCTCTGCCGTTTGGGGCCCTTGCATCCTTGAAGAGAGTAGAGACAGCAGATTACATGAGTGTCACGACTGGGCAGAATGGGTGCATTGGTCCTGGACTGCTGGGTAAGGTCTTACTTTATTTAGAATCACAGAATCATAGAACAGTTAAGGTTGGAAAGGACCTTAAGATCATCTAGTTCCAACCCCCCTGCCATGGGCAGGGACTCCTCCCACTAAACCATATCACCCAAGGCTCTGTCCAGCCTGGCCTTGATCCCCGCCAGTGATGGAGCATTCACAACTTCCCTGGGCAACCCATTCCACTGCCTCACCACCCTTACAGGAAAGAAGTTCTTCCTTATATGCAATCTAAACTTCCCCTGTTTAAGTTTGAACCCATTACCCCTTCTCCTCTCATTACAGTCCCTAATGAAGAGTCCCTCCCCAGCATCCCTATGGGCCCCCTTCAGATACTGGAAGGCTGCTATGAGGTCTCCATGCAGCCTTCTCTTCTCCAGGCTGAACAGCCCCTACTTTCTCAGCCTGTCTTCATACGGGAGGTGCTCCAGCCCCTGGTCATCCTCGTGGCCCTCCTCTGCACTTGTTCCAACAGTTCCATGTCCTTTTTATGTTGAGGACACCAGAACTGCACACAATACTCCAAGTGAGGTCTCATGAGTGCAGAGTAGAGGGGCAGGATCACCTCCTTTGACCTGCTGATCATGCTCCTTTTGTTGCAGCCTAGGACACGGTTGGCTTTCTGGGCTGTGAGCGCACACTGAAGCCAGTTCATGTTCATTTTCTCATCGACCAACGCCCCTAAGTCCTTCTCCGCAGGGCTGCTCTGAATCTCTTCCCTGCCCAACCTGGAGCTGTGCCTGGGATTGCTCTGACCCAGGTGTAGGACCTTGCACTTGTCATGGTTAAACTTCATCAGGTTGGCATCAGCCCACCTCACAAGCGTGTCAAGGTCCCTCTGGATGGCATTCCTTCCCTCCAGCGTATCAACCGAACCACACAGCTTGGTGTCATCGGCAAACTTGCTGAGGGCACACTCAATCCCACTGTCCATGTCACCCACAAAGATGTTGAACAAGACTGGTCCCAACACTGAACCCTGGGGGACACCACTCGTTACTGTTCTCCAGCTGGACATTGAGCCATTGAGCACAACTCTTCGTGTGTGCCCATACAGCCAGCTCTTTATCCAATGTGTGGTCCATCTATCAAATTGATATCTCTCCAATTTAGAGACAAGGATGTCATGTGAGACAGTGTCAAACGCTTTGCACAAGTCCAGGTAGTGCAAACCAAGGCAGCAGCTTCACCCAGTGGCTCTTACCAGAGTGGAGAGCAGAAGCATACAATCCCACACTGGGCAAACAATGCTGCCCAGGGTCCCCAGGATGGTGGGATCCCCACTACCTTAGGCCAGGGGTGCTGTGAAGGAAAATGTCCTAGAAAGGGAAGGATAGGTGCAGGGCAGGCAGTGGGGCTGAGGGAAGGGACACAGTGGCCCCAGGGAGGCACCTTGATCACCTGCAGGCTGCAGGCTGCTCAAAGCCCCCTTCCTGTGGGAAACCCCTATCACCAGGCTGCACTGAAAGAGAGGGACACCCTGATTGTGAAGCTGCTCCCCTGGGACTGTCCCCACCTCTGGGCTCCAGCCTGTCCCAGGGGAGCAAGGGAGCCCTTGTAGGTGTGTGGGGTGCCCTGGACCTGTTCTTCCCTGGTGCCTACAGGACTGTTCTCATTTGCAGGCTCTGCCAGGCTCCTCCCCATCCTGTATTAAGCAATCTCATGAAACACTAAGCTTGTGGAACATGTTGGAAGCACCAGCCTGGCTGAACAG
This sequence comes from Myiopsitta monachus, assembly GCA_017639245.1. Lineage (NCBI taxonomy): Eukaryota > Metazoa > Chordata > Aves > Psittaciformes > Psittacidae > Myiopsitta > Myiopsitta monachus. The sequence goes on from CM029941.1 coordinate 81,564,059, forward strand.
GTTCCTTGTGCCACTGGTCCTGGGCAAATACAGCTTATCAGATACACACACAGGGGAAGAATGACAAGGAGAACAAACATCGTTCCTGATGCTGTGGGAGCTCTGCAGTCCCTGCGGTTAGCTCCAAGTGGCTGCCTGAGGACAAGCGCCCAGTTCATTGTGTCCCTCTGGACAGTCACATCCTGTTCAGGGACAGTGCTGGCCTGGGCCAAGGATGAGGGCACTGAAGGGACACTCCCTGGGGACAGGGGCCTTGGGAGACAGTGTCTGAGTCACAGCCAGGGATGGAGTCCTAGCCAGAGCTGTTTTTGGGACAGAATCACTGAGACCCATCATTTGGGGGTAGCTCTGCACAGTGGGACTTAGGTTACCTGGGTGGGCAGGATGGCCCCAGGCAGGTAGCACTGGGAGATGGCAGTGCTGGGAGGTGCGGGGCTCTGGGAGATGGGAGGATGTTGCTTTCTGTTGGAGCACTAGTCAGTTACCATAGGATGTCTGGCTGTCAGGCCTCCTCTGTCTGTCTCCCTTCACTACCTCCAGATGCCTGGGTTCTTCCATGTCCAGTTGCCCTATGCAGGAAGCTGGACTGATGCCACGGAAGGTGGCTGGAGCCATGCTGGAGGCAGGAGTGACTCTGTGCCGAGGCTGGGCTTGTTGCCAGGGCTGGTGTCTCTGCCAAGTCTGGCTTTGCCCTGGGGGCCCTTGGGGAGGGCAAGGAGGAGTCCTGGGAGGCATAAATCTGCCCCTCACCTTCTCTAGCTTCACCCAGGACTCACCACACCGCAGAGAAACATGAAGGCCGCAGTGCTCAGCGTGGCCCTGCTCTTCACTACCCTGCTGTGCACCCAAGCAGATGCTAAGGTGAGTCCATAATGCCCCATGGCAGGGCTCAAGGCTGGGAACAGATCTTGGCTGCAAAACATCAGCTCTCCTGCAGAATGAAATCATAGCGGTGAGCATGAAACCCCTTGAGCTGGCTTATCCCTTTCCCAAGCAAGGGGCTCCTCCAGCCCCAGGCAATGCAGTTCTGCCTTGCAGAACTTGCAGTTCTTCCTTCTTGTCTATTCCCACACTTCCCTTCAGGATAGCTCTTGAGACTCAGACCCCAGCTTCTTCACTGAATGGTTGGACCTATATCCTCCCTAGGAGAGTCCCTACTGGTTTCTCTTCTTTGTGCATCCTCATCCCATCCTTTTGGTGCCCTCAGATGTCTCCTCTCCAGGATCTCCTCTGTGTCCTATCCAGGGTCCCCAAATGCCCCCCTTTGACCACTCCCAACAACTTTCTTCCCGTCTCCCCTCCTCAGTCCTTTGCCTTTCATCCTGTCTGCTGTGGTAGTGTCCCCACATCCCCTTCCTTGAACCCCAACTCCCAAACACTCCCCCAGTCCCCTCAGTTTGGTCCTCTGCAGTCCTCTTCCTTTTCCTGCTACCAACCACTGTGTCTGAAGTCCCTATATCCCCTCTGCTTGAATTCCTATACCACTTGCTTACATCCCACATTGTCCTTTTCCTTCAGTGCTGCCAGCCCACTCCCTTGGTGCCCTCTCTTTGGGTCCAGTCACCCGCATCCTCTTTGGAGGCCTCAAATTTCCCAGGCCTGGGGATTCTGAGGACATCTGTGCCTCACACACAGCTCCACCAAAGTTCAACCTGTTTGCTCTGCTTCCCAAGGCAGTTTTAGAAAGAAGTGGAGGGTTTTGCCTGGAGACAATTACTGGGGTAGTCCCCAGTCTGGAAAACTACAAGTTCTGGGGAACTGGAGGCCAATTTGTTCCTCCCATCCCTTACTGGTACTGGGGACATCCCAGTGACCGGTGAGGTCTCATGGTCTCTTTACAGGTGGAAGTCAAAATCAAGCGGGCGCAGAGGCCTGAGGTAGGTATCATGAGTTCTACTGTCCCCAGACAGTCCCTTCTCATGGCCGCAACCACAGACCCCCCAAGTCCAATCCATACAACCTCTTTTCTCTCCTTCTCTAGGCACCTTTGGAAGGAAGTGGAGATTTTAGCCAGGAGGCAAGTACTGGGATGGGCTTGGAGGGCATTCAATCTGGGGAACTGGAGGGCAGTTTGTTCCTCCCAGTGCTTGCTGGTACTGTGGACATCCCAGTGACCAGTGAAGTCTCCTGGTCTCTCTACAGGTGGGAGCACATATCAAGTGGGGGCAGAGGCCTGAGGTAGGTATCATGAGTTCTACTGTCCCCAGACAGTCACCTCTCATGGCCACAACCACAGCCCCACCAAGACCAATCCATACAACCTCTTTCTTTGCTCTCCTTCTCTAGGCACCCTTGGAAGGAAGTGGAGATTTTAGCCAGGAGGCAAGTACTGGGATGGGCTTGGAGGGCATTCAGTCTGGGGAACTGGAGGGCAGTTTGTTCCTCCCAATCCTTGCTGGTACTGTGGACATCCCAGTGACCAGTGAGGTCTCATGGTCTCTCTACAGGAGGGACCCCAAGTCAAGCTGAGGCAGAGGCCTGGGGTAGGTACCATGAGTTCTACTGTCCCCAGACAGTCCCTTCTTACGACCACAGCCACAGCCCTACCAAAGTCCAGGCTGGGATATCCAGTCTGAGGACCTAAAGGGCAGTTTGTTCCTCCCATCCCTTGCTGGTACTGGGGACATCCCAGTGACCAGTGAGGTCTCGTGGTCTCTCTACAGGAGGGACTCCAAGTCAAGCTGAGGCAGAGGCCTGGGGTAGGTACCATGAGTTCTACTGTCCCCAGACAGTCCCTTCTTACGACCACAGCCACAGCCCTACCAAAGTCCAGGCTGGGATATCCAGTCTGAGGACCTAAAGGGCAGTTTGTTCCTCCCATCCCTTGCTGGTACTGGGGACATCCCAGTGACCAGTGAGGTCTTGTGGTCTCTCTACAGGAGGGACCCCAAGTCAAGCTGAGGCAGAGGCCTGGGGTAGGTACCATGAGTTCTACTGTCCCCAGACAGTCCCTTCTTACGACCACAGCCACAGCCCTACCAAAGTCCAGGCTGGGATATCCAGTCTGAGGACCTAAAGGGCAGTTTGTTCCTCCCATCCCTTGCTGGTACTGGGGACATCCCAGTGACCAGTGAGGTCTTGTGGTCTCTCTACAGGAGGGAGTCAAACTCAAGTTGGGGCAGAGGCCTGAGGTAGGTATCATGAGTTCTATTGCCCCTACATGCTCCCTCTCATGGCCACACTACTTCAGGACATCCTAGTGTGCCCCAGTACATCTCAATGCAACCCACTGCAAACCCAGGGAGCAGCCCTCTGCCCACAGTGTTTTCCCAGGGAAGCTCTCTTTCTCAGGGGCAACCTTGCATTCCCATCCATCCTATTACAATCCAGAGCACCCCAGGATGCCCCAGTACACAGTCACGTACCCAGGTGGGCCTCTTCCCCACGACTTCCACTGCTTTTTGTGTACCACCATGCACATACATGTACCCCATTTCTCCCTGAAAACACCTTCCCTGTGGACCCTGTTGCCCATTGCTTTCCCCTGCCTCCCAGTGCACCCCAGTGCATCCCAGTATGCCTCTACCTTCTCTTTCTCCCCAGCTTCCTCCACAGGTGCTGGAGCTTGTCCGACAGAAACGCCTTGCTGCAGCTCTTCGTGTCTAGGTGAGCAGCATCATTGTACAGTCCTACAAGGGATTCTGGGACCTAGGGAATCCCTGCGCCTTCTGGGGTGGGCAGAGCTTGAGTATAGGAGAGTGAAACAGAGGCACTGTCCATGATCCATGACCCAGGGCAAGATGGACATGGTTGCCTCCATGCCTTTCCTTGTAGTCAGTGGGGATCTACAGATCCAGAGAGTCACTGTTCAGGCCAGGTAGGGGCTATGGTGCCATACAGACCCCCAGGACCACTGTGAGGGCTGGGAAGGGCTGTGGGAGGTTTCAAGGCATCCTGGGGTAAGGGGCTCTTGGGTGCCATACGGATCTCAGGAGATCCAAGGGCTTCCTTGGGTATACTGCGGGCTCTGAATCCCTTCTCCTTCCCCAGGTCTCTGCAGAGAGAGACAGAGGGGGAAAAGACCTTCTCATGTCCCAGTTGACACTGACAGAGGTTTCATTTTGGGCTCTTTCAGGACTGGAACTGATGGTGACATCCCTGTTGTGTTCCTCTCCAGCAGCATGAGATGATCATCCCTGGAGGACCACACCTGATACCCTGGGAGCCCTGGGCCATTTCATGATCAATAAACACCCTCAGCAAAGCTGTGCTCTGTGTGTCTGTGCCTGTGTCCCCTCTCCTCTGCCAGTGCCCAGATGCCTGGATCCTCTCTGGCTGAACCACCATGATGGAGAGTGGCTGAGGGAGCATGGGTGCCTAGGGAGTCTGTGTAAAGGAGATCCCCTTCCCACACACCATGTGCCTCAGACAAGGGCAGATGAGGGCAAACTGGAGTGCTCCTCTGTCATGGTTTTAACACAGCAGACAACTCAGCACTAGGCAGCCACTTGCTCACCCCTGGGCAGGATGGGGAGGAGAAATGGAAGAATGGAAACTCACAAGTAGAGATAAGAACGGTTTGGTAATCAAAATAGAGTAAATTAAAATTATAATAGAAATAATACCAATTGTAACAATATTGATAACAATAAGAGGGAACAACAGAAAAAAAAAAGACAAATTAGTATCTAGAAAACACAAGTGATGCACAGTACAATTGCTCACCACTCACTGATTGATACCCAGCCCAACCTAAGCAGCGATTGGTCCCTTCCAAGTATCTCCCCCTAGTTTCTATCCCAAGCATGACATGCTGTGATATGGAATACCACTTTGGCTAGTTTGGGCCAGGTGTCCTGTGTCTGCTCCCTCTTGGCTTCCTGTGCCCCTCCTCAGTGGCAGAGTGTGAGAGACTGAAAAGTCCTTGATCAGGGTAAGTGCTGCTGAGCAACAACCAAAGCACAGGTGTGTTACCAGCATTGTTCCCAGACTGAAGCCTAAACACAGCACTGCGCCAGCTACTAAGAAGAGAATTAACGCTGTTCCAGACAAAACTAGGACAGTATCCACCCCTTATTCCATATCATTTGTGTCATATCAGGTCTCACACTTCCCACCATCACCTTTCCTGTGTTTTTATAGATATATATCTATTTATACACACACACAGATAGCATTCCCTTAAATGCTTTCCCATCCCTAGAAAAGTTCATTGACTTCATTTAGTCTGTGACTTGGTGTTCCATCTGTCATAACCACCTCTCAGGCCAGAAAAGATGGATGGTGCATGGTGTAGGATTATTGCATGCTGAGGTCAGTTCTGATTCCATCACTGCTGCACTTGTCCAGTTATATCAGTTTGTTCTTCATTAATGTGGTGATAAAAAGGAAATTAGGTTTCCACCAGCTATCCCAGCTGAATCCAGGACAGATCTCTAAATGAGCAGTTTGTACACTAAAATGACGGTTTGGAGCCTAAAAAGGAGTCTTTCAACCACAGAATCAGACTTTTGGACCCTACAAATGAGGCTTTGGGACCTACAGCCAGGGCTTTGACTGCTACAAGAGGTGTTTGGACACTGCAGGTGAGGGTTTGGACACTCTGGCTGCCTGGATCCTAAAAATTAAGCAGGGGAATCTGAAAAGGAGACTTTGAAAACTAAACCTGAGCCCATCCCATCCCATCCTATCCTGTTCTACCCTATCCTATCCACTGCCGCAGTCAGGAGAGCTAATAAAACAGACTAGCCCATTTGAGCTATTGCCTACTAAAGCCTTCCCACTCCGCAGTTCTGTTTTCTCAGCCTGGTCTGACAAAAGAAACCATCACCAAAGGCATTTTTCACCAGGAACTATACTCTTCAGGGACCTCTCTCCCTGTGTCTCTGGCTTCTTGCTCCTTTGCTTTCTTTCAGGAGATGCAGCTGAACCAACGCATTTGGTCTGTGTGAGCAGAAACTCGGTGCGAAACAATAGCTACCAGCAGGGCTGAGAAGCTCTGTGGGGTTTGAGGAGGCTCAGCGCATCTGAGGGCAGTGCAAAGGCTGCTACGCAGTGATCCTGGGCTCACACATGCCTGGCCCCAACCCCCTGCAGAGGCAGGACAAGATGGGATCCTGCCAAGCCCCCCTCATACAATGCCTGCCACTGGAGAATGTCCAGCTCAGTTCTTGCCCAGCGCCTCAGCTCACAGAATTGCCAGAGCTCTCAGCACCGCGGGTGCCCAAGAAAACACCTCACCCCTTGGCCTCTGATGGTGCTCCCTCAACAGCAGAACCCCTCCTCAACTTGGTGTTGAACCCAGAAAGGAGCTCAATTCCCTATAACATCCTCACCTTCATCAAGAAACATGACTGTGCAAGCATGTGTTTTGTCTGAGCAAACCTTACAATGCTCAGTTTGGATCACACACAGTGGGGTCTGCCAGGACAGGGGGCTGAGGCCCATATGGGCTTGCAGCGTGGCCAGCGTGCACACAGCAGCCTAAGGGACAAAGCCACATCTCTGCTGGTGGGCTCCTTGTGTGGAGCTGCCCCCCACAGCTATGCTGGGGGAGAGTAACAGCATCAGTGGGGTCTGTGTTTACAGGCAGGGGTCCAATGGGCCAGCCAGATACCTCTGCTACACTTCGACCCTCTGTTCAATCCCTGTGCTACTTCTGACACTTTAAGGTCCACCTGACATTCCCCACTCATCCCCCAGTGCCTCTTTTCTGACCCCTGCCCACATGCCCACAAACTCCTGTGACTCCCTCCGTACACTCCCCTACTCCCCCCCAGTGACCCCTTTTCCCATGCTACACCCCCACTGTGTTACTGGGCATTGCCATGGGGGGGACCCAGCGTGATGGGACAGTGGGAAGGCAAAGCCTGCTGTGGTGTTATGCGAGGGCTGTGCTGAGCTGCTCCCTAAATGAGCCCTGGATGGTGCTGGAGGTGGTCGTGCAGTAGTGTGAGGGGTGGCAAGGGGACCAGCCCTTGGTGGGTGGTGGGAGGGTACGATAAAAGCCCCAGGATCCCGTGGGGAGATCCCTGCTCTGGGGTCTCTCCCTGCATGACTCCAGCATCCCCAGCCTGGGAAGATCTGAGAGGGGACCCCAACCTGGCAGACCCCAACCTTGCTGTCACCCACATATGCTCTCACCATCCATGATGGTGCCATCAGGCAAAAACAATATACAGTCCCCTTTAGGTATCTTGTGATGAACTTTTATTAAATCCTTGGTGGTGGCTGGAGCCAGTTCTCACAGAGGGACTCCTCTAGCACCTGCCTCAATCAGCAGTCCCCACTGTCCTGCAGTCCTGAGGGATCTGGAATAACACAGGCAGCACTGCGTGGACCTGGTCCCAGCCAGGTGCTCCTATGGCCATCCCCCTCCAGGGAACCATTTTCCACAGATCTTCCCACATAAAGCCAGTCCTCCCAAGCAGCAATATCTCAATAAAAGCCCTGTGATCCCTTCCTTCCACAGCCTTTAGCTTTACCTGACCAAAGAAAGCTGCAGCAGTCACACACAGTCTATGTGAGCTGAAATTCAGCCATGGCAAGAGAGGTTCTTCGCTCACCAGACAGGGAGAGATGAACTAAGCCTGGATCAGGACTACGCACAGGGTGAAACATGTGAGGGATAAACATTCACCCAGGAAGGCCACAGACCAGGTCTCCATAAGTCACCTGCACCAACGCAGACACTATTTTTCAGCTCAGCACAGCTTCCCAGGCATGCAGGAAGGGTCCCAGCAGCCACTTCCCTGGGCGCAGCCCTGCAGAAGCTGGCCTCATGCATCTCTGCAGCTTTTACCTGATCAGGAGAGACACCCCCTCAGGGTGAGCCAGGGCATCTTCAAGGCTAGTCCACACTCTCGAAGTTATAAGCAGCTCCATCCATTTCCTAGCCATGCATCTGCCTAGCAGCAACTCTGTAACTGAAAGGAAAATCTTGGCAAAAGAAACAAAACACAAAATAAACACAAACAAAAACCCAAATCAGAATAACAGCAACACCACTGCAGACCCAGAGAAATCTTAAATCACAGCAGGTTAGGGGAGGACTTGTCTTTAGCAGACCTAATTACCCACGAAATATGCTTCATAGCCCTCAAGGCGGCAGCTAATGACGCTGGCATTTTATTAATTCCCCACACATGCTGAAGAAGAAAACTCGTATCTCTAGACTGCCTCCAAGCTATGTACCAACCAAGACAACTCCTTTTACATTGTCCCACCAGCATTTTGCAAAGAATGACAGCAGTCATTCATGCGAGAGTCACTGCTCCCAGCGGGGGGGTCCATTGAGGGAGCACAATGCTATAGTGCACAAAGGGTATGTGGAACGCAAGACAGCAGCTGTCCACAGTATGAACTGCCTAAAACCTTCCTGCCTGGGAGCTGGAGTTTCTCCATGAAGGAACAGAAGTAAAACGAACCACAAAGAGCACTTTTCCAGGAAGGAAGGCAGGTGAAGTGCTCTCTCAGCCCCATAAAGGCAGATGCCTTATCAGGGGGCACTCAAGTCAGATCCGCCATCTGCCCCTTTGGCACTTTACCTGCACGGCTTTTGCTTAGACATCTCAGGGAACAGCTGCCTGTGGCTGCTCTCCTTGTCTGCTCTTCCACTGGCCCACCTCAGGAGGCTGGGAATGAGGTGGGGAAGCAGTTTCCTGAGCTCCTCAGTGCTCCATAGGACGCTACCTTAGAGATGGCACAGGTGATTTTCATAGAAACATAGCCAAGAACCACCTATTCAGGAAGGCCTTCCCCCACCAGCCTGATTCCCCTGCCTGCCTGGGGCAGGGAGGGTCACAGTCTGCAATGGTCACTTCTGTGACAATGCCCCACACTCCTTGAGGCTGGCCCAGCACAGTGCATCCACCAAGGGCGCCTGACTTCCTCATTCAAAAGTATGAGTTCCAAAGCAGATGCAAAGTTGCAGATATGTGTCTGCCATTGAACACACCATCAGAGCCCCCAGAGCAGTCTCTGGAGAGGGGAGTGAGTCCCCATGTGGTCATTTCCTGCTCTCTTCACTTTCTCCACCGAGTACCTCAGCACCAGTATCCCACAGGTGATTTGCCCCAGGCTCCTCCACAGCGCCACTGTGTCACTGCTGGGGAACACATTCATCCCTGAGCACATGCCCTTGCCATCCTGCAGTGCCCTCAGGCATCTCAGCTGCAACTGGGCTTACAATGCCCCACTCACAGCCGAGACAGAAGCACACCATCTTGCAGCAGTCAAGACTGTTCAGGCAGAAAAAAGAGACCCATTTCTCCCCATTCAAGCAAACTGCACAATCTGCCATTACAGTGAGGAAGTCGGAAGTTCATGTACCTGTCCCAGAGCAGACCTTTCTGGAGGAGAATGCTGATCATAGGTTCCTGATGACAGCAGGCAAGGAGATACACTGCATGCAATACAAAGTGCATGTGGCTCCTCCACTGCCTTACTGAGGTGTAAAGGATATCCAGGACTTCTGGCAACTGGATGGAAGAAGAACAGAAAGAAGGGCTCGGTGTGTCCTTTACCTCCTGCAGGGTCTGGACACAGCCATTCAACACATGAGCAATGTCTGCTCCCTTGACACAGAGTTCAGATTGAGCTCAAAACCTCACCCCTTCCAACCTGCCTGACACTGGCTCACATTTGCAGCTGAGTGTGCTGTTGGCAATTGTGCAGGGGCATGTGCACATGCACAGCTCAGTCACTGCATGTGCCCGGGCCAGCCATGTGAGCAGCTGTGTGCCCTGTGTGCACACAGAGAACATGCACACATTTCGTACCCAACACTTGAAGAACTCTCCAAACATGTCTGTAGTGATGCAAGAGCAAAACCAAACACACTCTTCGAGACCCTGCAGATACCTTGCAGGGCCTCTGCAAGGGCACACGACTCCTTCCTTCCAGAAGATACCAATAATCCAGGGCACACGACTCCTTCCTTCCAGAGATACCAATAATCCAGGGACACTTTTAATTGTGTCTGCTCTCAGCCACTGAGTTAGTCTGGGCTAAGTGAGCTGCTGGTGGCCCAGGAGCACAAATGGAACAACAGCAGAGCACGTGCAAAGGAGAACAGGAGCCTTGGAAGTGCAGGCACAGCATGAGGCCAGAGGCTCCCATGCTAAAAATGGGCAGCGCCTGGTAGCTGTAGAAAACGTAGCCTGCCCAACAAAGCTCAGAGTAGAGGGAACTGGGGACCAGTGAAGAAGGAGCAGCATGAAGTGGGTCCCCAGGCCAGGGAGGGGAGGAATGGCAAGGTTGGTGCCTCCCAGGGCCTCACTCATGGGAAGAACCTGGACCAACAGGAGACTTTGGACAAGTGCCTGTATCCTTGCTACCAGATGCAGTGGATGCCAGCAGCAGGTGCTGATGCATGACTCAGACCATCAGTAGTCCCTCAGCTCTAGTGGCCTTTCTTGAGCTCATGCAGCTACACAGCATTTAGTGCAACAGCCAACAGGAAAAAAGACAAAGTCATATGGAGAAAAAGGTCTCCTTTACCTTCTGCAGCATTTCCTGTCTGTATTCCTTCAGAAAGATACAGACAGTGCATCCCTCAGTCCCACACTGGTGATGCACTTCTCACCATGGCATGCTGAAAGCTGTCCAGGATGGCAGTCAGAAAGTCCAGACCCTGTGCTGGGATGCATTTGCAAACAGCCTGGAGAGAAGTCATGAACATGAGAGACTCTGTCACAGCTCTGCTCCAGCACTTCTGAGGCCAGTTACCTCTGCTATTTTGCTAGTGCTCTCCACCGGAGTCTTGGGGTCTGGGCTGTTCAGCTCTTCACAGAGGCACGTGATCTCATGAGCCAAAAGCACTACCTTCCTGGTCTTGGATGGAGCACCACCAGGAGAAAAGAGGAGTCACATCTACAGAAAACCAGCCTCTGGCCCTAGATATGAATAAAGGAGAACACAAGTGGTGACACTGAAGGCCACAGGGAAACCCAGGGCCCTCCTGAGCTCATTGCAGCAGCATTTCCTGAGCCTGAGAAAATGGCTGGTGAATCCTGCCCAACTTGAACTGGGCCTTCAGGGTTTCAGCAGCCTTTGCTCCTAGTAGCTGTGTCTCCTATTCTCACACCAGCCACCATCACATTCAGGAAACAGGAAACCTCTCCATGTCTTCCTCAGCACACGCAGGCTGCTGCCTTAGGTGGAGGGGAAAGGGGTTGCACACAACCCCTTGCAGCACACTGTAGGCCTCGAGCTCAGGTGCCTCCTCGCTGCCCAGTTTGCTCTGGGCAACAAATCGGCTTACTCTTTTGTGCTCAACAGTGGATTTCTGTGAGAAATATAAATTTGATTTGTGTAAAAGAGGAAATAGAGAAACAAACATATAACGAGGCAATATTAATAAAAGGTCCCCACCCAGCAAGTGTCTGGAAAAGATAGGGTTAGAATACTTTTAGCCTAGCTTAGAAAACAATGTTTATGTTGTAAGTCTGTGGTGTGACAACAATTTAGTAGTCTTTCTTTTTATCAGTTAGCTTGGAAACAGTGTCTCCCAAAAATCTGCTAGCTCAGGACACTGCTTATCTACCTGTATTGTGTTGCTTATCTCTTGTACAAAAGTCACACTGCTCTTGTAGATAGGGCTGGTTTTGACTAATTACAATTACTGGGGCATCCAATTGTGCCAAAGGTGAAAAGTGCACCTTGAGGAAGACTACTTACTTCATCTTGAAGACCCCTGCCCACGACTATCAGAGGGCGGTGCTCAAGCGCCAAAGGGGAGGGGACTTCTGATAATGAGTGCCTAAACTAATTGTAATATCCCTGCTTCTCTCTGGGAAACCTACTGAATATGCATGGTTGCGTGTAATAAGTATCTGCTTGCTTAACCCCTCGGTGGGCATCTTGGTGGAGCAGTGACTCCCGGCGCACCCAGTGCTGTTTGCTTACCTTTATTCCCTCAATAAATTCAAGCTGCTAAAGCATAGAGAGCTTGGTTTCAGATCATTTATCACATTTCCTCCTGGGAAGGGAGGAATTTGAAGACTGCCTGGGTAGCTGCCTGTCTCTCCAGGCTCATGGCAGGGAGTTAGGGGTAAGGCACACTCTGAAGTGTCAGGGACCTTGACGTGGTTTAAGTCTCTAGCCCCCCCCCCCCCCCCCCGTAGTTTTCTCACTCACTCCCCTCTCTTTCTTCCCCCAGTCCCGGGGGAATGGGAAGGAGAATTAAAAGAATGCAACTCGCACAGGTTGAGATAAGAACAGTTTAGTAACTAAGGTATAACACAAATCACTACTGCTACCACCAGTAATAATACAAGAAAAATACAAGGAAAAAGAATACAACTGCTCACCAAGCCCGACCCAGCCAGTGCACCCCCCAGCAGCGAACCCCCCCAATACCAAAAACCTGACCATGCTGTGCACCCCTAGTGCACCACCACACCCTTCTGGGTCTCTGCCCTCCGTCTTCACATGCTGGACATGACGTGCTGTGGTATGGAATAACCTCTTTCGTCAGCTTGGGTCAGGTGTCCTGCCTCTGCTTCCTCCTGGCTCCCCCTCCTCCCTGGCAGAGCATGAGGCTCAGAAAGTCCTTGGTCAGACCAAAACATTACCAAGCAGTAACTGAAAACACTGGTGTTATCAGCGCAGTTCCAAGGCCCAAAATCAAAAAACACAGTGCTGCACCAGCTACCAAGAAGGAGAAAAAACGACTGCTACTGCTGAACCCATGACAGACCTCATCTATGCAAGTTGTTGGACCACTTTGTGTGTCTCTTCTGAATGTGAAGGAAGAGAAACCCAGAGAAGCTCTTGCCCTAGGGCCCCTCACTAGCAGTCAAGAGACAGGGCCTGGGGAGCCTGCAGCTGAGCTGCGGGGCGGAAAAAATGCTGGGTGAGCCAATGAGCCCCTGCCGTGCCCGGTCACTCACACCTCTGATGCCCCTGCAAAGGGCTCATGTTGAGAGCAGCTGCGCTGCCACAGCATTGGCTTCAGGTCTTCCAGGGCTGACTGACATGAAAAAAGGCAGCTGCAGTGTGGCCAGGAACAAGGTCCGGCTCACCAGGAGAGAGATGCTAGCATGACAGCCAGACCGCTGTGTCAGGCAAATGGAAATGCAGGGCAGAGCCCCTCCTGCCCAGCAGCAGAGCATGTATCTGCCCTTTCCTTTTCCCATCTCCTGCTCAGGGCTGGTGGGGTGCAGGGAAGGCTGGTGGGGTGGAGGGAGACCCGGACTGGTCCAACCCTTGGCCAAGCCCACCAGCATTTATTGGGGCTCCCACTTTCCTCCTGAGAGTGATTCGGAGAAAACTCCAGGAACAAACTCGCCAACAAATTTGAAGTGGACAAGCAGGCATTCTTTATTGCAGCGCCGGGAGACATGGGGATAGCTCCTCCTAACCGGTATTGCCACACAGGCCATCCTTATGTAGTCACTTAGGCGTACATACATATTCGTGAGGTTACACATGAATTACATCATTTTCCAGAAAGTTTCCCACATACATACAAAATGTGATGGTGGTCTTTGAGAGTCATTTACTTCTTCCAACAATCTTCACCACCCCTGGCAGTCTTTGAAGCACCATCTTACTTAACATTACAAACACAGCAGTCATCCTGTACCCTCTACTGATCAGGTAGCTTAACTGCTCCCATTCTGGACATTTGCTAGTCCGGATACTCCCCAGTAGATGTTTCCACCAACTTAACGGGTTCATTAATGTGGTAAACATAGATCATTAATTTGCTGAAGTTGTAGTAAATGTTAATTGCTAATTGAGCAAGGCCCGTACATGAAGCTTGGGTAATCACAAACTACAGATGTTCCTCTGCCTTTGAGAAACTACAGAAGCCCCCTTATCCATGAGACTGTAAATTTCCAAATGCAAAAGAATTCGCATGTACATAGAAAGGGGGGAATGAAGAAAGGAAAATTACTCAAGGTCTGTAATGACTGTGTAAAATATAGTTGAACAATGGCATGTGGTGTATTCTTGGTAGGGGTGTAACCACAGGAAAAGATAAATCCAAGTACCCTTGAGCATGGAGTCCGGGGGGATACATAGTGTCCGGTAAGGTACTGATAATAACTGCAAAACTCTGCTTAATTAGCCAAATTTAGGACATAACAGCTGGATGACAACTGCGCATGCGGCAGACAGAAGGGTTAAAAGAGTTCAGCTGAAAAAGTCTGTATGAAGGTCACTGAGGAAGACTCTTACTTCATCCCGAGACCCTCGCCCAAGACCACTAGGAGACAGCGTGCATGCGGAAAAGACCTGCGAAACTAATTATCATACGAAGCGGGAGCAAATCTACATATCACAACATCTTAGTGAATATGCATGTATAAGCTCTATAAAAGGAGTGACTGTACCATCCTTGGTGTGCGTGTTGGTGGAGTGGAGACTTCCCCCGCACCCAGCGCTGCTTTGCTTACTGACTCTTTGTATTAGTTTACAATACATTATTATGACTTTGTAATTTGGACTTTGGCCGTTTATAACAATTAACATAGCAATCATCCTGTACCTCCACCCATCAGCCAGTTTAACTGTGCCCATCCCCAGGTCCTGTTTTTCTATTCTATTTTTTTTACACTTTTTGTACTAAGGTCCTAAGGACCTAAAACTAGGTCCAACTACCTTCAAGCATCCCCATTACAAAGCCATCCGACTTAACCTTACTTAGAACTGATTACATTTTGTGCTTTTGTGCCTCCTCCTTTCAAGAGTCTACTGCAATAGGCAATAGGCTCTTCTTCTTCCCTGCACCCGGTTCTCTCCCGTCTCTCAACCAAAGTTCGGAGACAGTGGGAGAATGGGATCAGCACACCATTGTATTGGGCTGGCACCACATATTTCAGCAGCCTCAGCCACAGGAGCTGCCGAGAAGAACCAGGCCGTTCACCACACTGCATTTCCAATCAGCTTGGAAACAAAAAAGTAGACTGCATTTCCCTGAGGCTTGTGCGCTTGAGTGCACATAAGGGGGAGGTTCAGGGCATAGGGAAGCAGGAGAAATGTCCTGAAGTCAGACAGTGGCCACAGCAGCAGGATAGAGGCCAACTTACTTTGGTCATCCCTCTCATGGAGATGTCCAGAGAGCCCAGGGTGTCCATGTACAGGGCTTGAACTGCTTCATCCTCCTGTGTTTCCGTTGCAAAAGAGCTGCTGCCACCTGCAACACAAGAGTTGGCAAAATCCCTGTTGCTTTCAGCTGCTAACTGGTGAGGCTGAGGCACAACTCAGCAGTGCTTCTGTGCCTGCTTCCCAGGAGCACTGTCCTCCTGAAGGAGGACAAGGACAGTCAGAACCAGCTAGAGGAACAGGTCCTGGACCCTTGAGAAGCCTGGCAGCAGAGAGTGCCACTGTTTGTCTGCTGTGGGGAGTAAAGGTGATAAGATTTGCATAAAAAACAGTTTGGCAATGAGCACTGAGGCTTTAATGCTTAACAAGCCTGGGAGCCATGAGCTGAGGCATGGAAGGGCAACAAAGGGGATGGGCCAGGATGTAGTTGCAGTGGGAGTCTCAGTTGGCCATGTGGGGTCTGTGAGAGGGTCTGCAGCATTGTGATCGGACTATTTATCTGGAGAGTTTTACAGGGGCCAAGAAAATTGAATGTGGCGTGTTTGTGCAGGTTGGGAAAGTACCGAACAGGGGGATAGAATCGGCTTGGTTGTTAATAAGGTTGGACTTGAGTCTCCTCATCAACTTGAGTCTGTGTTGTGAAACGCTACAGACTACATGGTCTCCGAGGCCCAAATGCTGCTATCGTGCAACCCAAACAGTGGTGAGGAACATGCTCTTCAGAAGGGTTGTGCATGGTGCTAGCTCTGGAGGCAGAATGCCCTGCCCGATGCATGTGGATGGGCACCCAGAAGCCCTTTTCTTTGCCCTGCTCCCAAAGCAGGGCCTCCCCAAGCATCAGAGCAAAGCAGTGAACACAGACTTCCCAACCAGGGGTAAGCTCTGGCCAGAGGGAAGAGCCTTGGCAACTCAGCTGAGGTTTAGCCATGCTCAGCTTTCATCTTGTGGGTGCCCAGCTGGAAATGCTCCCTGAAGGGACTGACAAATGGCCTGTCCCATTGCCCAAAGCAACGTGGGACCCCAGTTATCTAACGTGCACAGTATGCTTTGAGGGCCAGAGCACAAGAACACTACAGAAAGCTCCTCTTGCCAGGCCCATCTTTATGCACTGGCTGTGTTTTGCTGACTTGTGTGTCAGCATTTAAGAATGGTGGATCCTGTTGGTATAAGCCCCTCTCTTTACAGGGTGGCTGTGCTGAAGGTGCCTGTGGGCACAGCTCAGCCCATGGGGTGTGCACACAGCCCTGCAGTCCTGGATGGCATGCCCAGGTGTAAACCCACATAATCCACTGGCGTTTCCACCACCATCAGTAGAGACACCTATGAGGAACAGCCATTTGGAGTCCACTTCAACAGCAGAGCCAGTGCCAGTGGCCTTGCAGTATGGAGTTCTCCGTGGCCAAGAATGTCTGTGGGTCTCAGAACAGTCTAGACACTGGTCAGAGCTCTTACCAGTCTGCCTGAGGTCAGGCTGAACTGTGCCCTACCACATCCCGTGCCCAGCAGCTCTGGGAGCCAGAGTTGAGCAGCTGCCTGATGAACTCCATAACTGCCCTCCACACCTGCTACGGGAGAGTCTGGTTATGACCCTCCTGTTCAAAACCCAGATGGTTTGCTTGGGGGCAGCCTTTGTGGCTCATGGGGAGATGACAAGGGAACACAGAAGCCTTTGCTCCGGGTGCCTGGACTGGCTTTAGCACCATGCTGAATGGGCAACTGCCCCATAGAGCATAGGGCTCAACTCTGAGTTCCAGGAGGCAGCAGCATAGCCAGGGCAACTCCATTTCAGGAGTCACAGCTATTTTATAGGGACTGAAAGCTATGGTAACAGAGGATGAAATGGCACGGGTACAATAGCTCCAGCCCAGCAGCCTGACCCTCTTACTGAGCTTGGAGCATCATCCATGGTGTACTGCCACTTCTTGCTGCTGGTGGTGAGTTCAAGCCCTGTCACCAGACATCAGCTCAGGTGTGGGACCTGCTCTTTGCAGATTCTTTTGAGTGCACGTGAACCACTTTTAGCCTGTTCCTGCACTCACCGCAGCAGCCCCATCTCCTGCTTTGTGTCCATGGTATGGGGCACTGACCGTCAGAGTGGGCCAGCACTACCAGCAGGCCCAGAGTTGCCACATGACTCATTGCACTCCTGCTTCTCAGCTGTGAGTGCAGAAATGTGACTGTCTCCTTGGGCCAAATTCATGCCGTGGGGAACAAATTGCATTCTGCATTAGCAGAAGCTGCCCTAATGATGGACAGGGAGGGAGCTGCCACAGCATAGCAGGGTCTTCTCTCCTTACCCTGCATAAAGATACCTCTTACCTTATGAGACGGGCAAGACTCCTTGGTCACACCAGAGAGCTGTGGGAACAAGGTCCATTTAAGAGAAAGTCAAAACAGTGTTGAGAGGGAGTTTAAAGAAACTATGCTCTTCATTTTTCTCTTCCTCTTCTATGCCCAGAATGCTCAGGACCCACATCCAAAACCCAGGCCTGTTTTTCTATTTTATTTTTTTTTTACACTTTTTGTACTAAGGTCTTAAAGACCTAAAGCTATCTGAACTACCTTCAAGCATCCCCATTACAAAGCCATCCGACTTAACCTTACTTAGAACTGATTACATTTTGTGCTTTTGTGCCTCCTGCTTTCAGTAGGCAGGGGCAGATGGACAGAGAGTGTCAGTGGGACACAGGAGAGGCTGGCCTTCATCCACCCCTGTCAGGGGTGGGGCTGCTGGACCATGCAGGACATGCCAGAGGACATGGGAAGAGTTGCTTCCCCAAGTGGACACAGGGAAGCCTTCTGAAGAAATGGGAAAGACAGTGGGGGCAAAGACTCCATGGGTTTGTCTCTTATCAGGTTCCTACCCTTTGGGAACTGGGATTGGGCTGGATAAGACAGAGCTGCCAGCAGTCCCTGGCATGGAGCACAGAGGCTCAGCAACTTCATAGCCAACCTGGTCTGATGAATAGGACCAGGAGCTAAAGAGGAGGCAGCTGCCTGAACAAGATCAACTAGAAAGCTGTCGTGATTTAAGCCCAGCTGGTAGCACAGTACCATGCAGCCATTCACTCCCCCCACTTCCTCTGTCTCTGACCCCGGAGGGATGGGGAGGAGAATCGGAAGAATGTAACTCCCACGGGTTGAGATAATAACAGTCCAATAACTAAGGTATAACACAAACCACTGCTGCTGCCACCAATAATGATAATGATAAGGGAAATAACAAGGGAAGAGAATACATCTCATCAGCGGGATGAGAGAAAGGAGTCTTCCCCCCACTCTGACACTAGAGGACCATTCTGGGGGACTAGGTCCATTCTGGGCTCCCCAGTGCCAGAATGGCAGCAAGGCACTGAAGCGAGTCTAGCACAGGGGCAGGGAGCTTGGCGGGGATGGACATGGGCTCTGTGAGGTGAGCCTGAGAGGCTTGGGGCTAGGCAGCCCCAAACAGAGCCAGCTGGGCCACATTGTCTCTGAGCTGCCCACAGAGCGCAGGGAGGGGATGGAGCCAGAGCCCTTTTCAAGGCAGCAGGATGAGAGGTGGTGGGGACATAGTCTCTACCACCCTGCTGGGACCTTCAGAAAGCATCAGCTCCCAATCTCTTACAAGCCCCTCACCTCTGAGTGCTCTTACCCTTCTCATGGCAGCAGGATTCCCTGTGTTATAAAGTCTTTTTCTTTTTTGTTTTATTTTCTTGTGAAGGCTAATGTTAGACTCAACAATGAAGCAGCTATTTATTTAATGTTTCAGCAAAAACAGGTGTCCTGGTAAGTAGGCACACGCTGGTTACCAGGCTTCTCCTTTTTATTACCTATCTCCAACCACAGACTCCCTTGTTTCCCTATGGCAAGGTACTCCAAGATTTACAGCCTATCCGAAGTGCCTCAGTTACCACCGCGAAGTCCGCCCTGGTTACAGATCGCATTACTCTGAGAGCTCACTGCCCCGGCCCGCCAACCTCCTTCGCTGGTACCGCTCCTGTCTGTGCCTTTTAACCACTAACCCAGCGCCGGATGACGTTTTCCCACCTTAATGGCCATCTTGCGGCCGACTGCAAAACCAGTAATTTTTTACACCTGCATGGATGCCACTAAACTGATGGCTCTAAACTGAAAGAGGGGAGATTTACATTAGATGTCAAGATGAAGTTTTTCCGTGTGAGGGTGCTGAGGCCCTGGCACAGGTTGCCCAGAGAAGCTGTGGCTGCCCCATCCCTGGCAGTGTTCAAACCAGGTTGAACGGGGGTTGGAGCAACCTGCTCTAGTGGAAGGTGTACCTGCCTGTGGCAGAGGGTTGGAACTGGATGAGCCTTAAGGTCCCTTCCAATCCAAACCATTCCACGATTCTATTATAGAGGTCGGTGACTCCTGGGGGGTAGGCGCCTCGTGCACGGGAACATTGCTGACTGTGGCTGTGGGTAAATGACAAGCTCTTCTACTTCCACACAGAGTAACCCCAAAGAAGCAGCGCTTTTGCTGTGGTTTCCTAGCTAAGCCTCTCCTGGGAAGCCCCAGCAGCTTTGGTGGTGGATGCTTTAACAGAGTGTTTATCCATCCTTTCAGGAGCTGACATGGTGTCCTGGGTTTAGCTTAGACTACGACACATGGGTGTCTGTAGCAGAACTGAAGATGTTGAGGTAAGAGATGTTCCTTTAGCTGGAATTGGGACTGTGCAGAAGTGTCAGCTGATTTTGTGCAATCTGCACTTGTTTTCCTGACAGCCGGAGCTCCTGTACTTCCATCTGGCCTTTGCCTTTCTCTCAGTCTGGGAAAGAAGGGACTAGAGCCTCTAATAGAAAATGTTATCAAATACTTTGGGATAAAATGGACTGTATTTGTACTTCACATGGTAACAACTATCCTGGAACAGAAAAGCAGGCATTGCTTTTTCCCAAGCAGGCTGTTAAAATATAGGGCTGTGCTTTTAGAACAAGAGGACATAGAACTGAAAGTAACTATCCTTCTGAACCCAGCAGTATTTTCAACAACCGATCCAGAGGCAGGAGCACTGACTCACAACTGTTTACAGGCTATTGAGTAGGGGTATTCCAGTCATACTGACCTGCAAGATACATCCCTGAAGGATGTGGACTATGAACTGTTTGTGGTTGGTAGCAGCTTTATGAAAAACAGAAACTGGAAAGCAGGATACACTATTGTAACCAAACATGAGATAATAGAGGCTTAAGCCCTGCTCCCTCCTCCCCTGCCCCCAAAACATCATCACAGGAAACTGATCTGATCATGCTACTGAGAGTTCTGGAATTGTCAGAATGTCAAAATCTGCTTTTGAAATTATTCATGCCCATGGGGACATATGGGAAAAAAGGGTATTTTTAACCTCTCAGGGATCCCCTATAAAATACACCTGTTAAAAGAAGTCCAGCTACCTTGAAAAGTAGCAATAATGCATTGCAAGACATATCAATTTGGTAACACTCTAGTGAATATTGGTAATTGTGTTGCTAAAAAAGCAGCCAAAGAAGCAGTGGGTGGGGACCCTTTATTAATAAGTATTGCCTCATAAGTACCAGTGCTTGGACAATGAAATCCCAAGTTATCAGAGGATGAGAAATTATCTAGTCTATTAGATGCCAAGAAGAATGATGAAGGATGATAGGTTACACCAGAAAGGCAAGTAATAATTCACTAGCCTCTTATGAGAAGAAAAACACCAAGCAACCCATGGCAAAATAGAATGAATGATTGAGGCTTTAAAGCTCCAAGTTCTGAGTATGCAAATATCTGGAATTATAAAAGTGTTATAAGGAAGTGTGAACCTTATTTACAAAATAATTCTTACCATGCTAAGAGACCCTCACCTGGAAAAGCAAAGGCAATTGTCCAGGCGACTATTGGCAAGTGGACTTTACAGAATTGCCATGGCATAACGGGCTCAGGTATATATATATTGGTTCTAATACGATTTCTGGTTGGCTGGGGGCTTTCCTTTGTTGCACCAATTTATCTTGTGAAGTAGTGCTGCAAAATGGGATGACACTCGATTTACTATACACCTCTCAGGGCAGTGTTTGTATGGTTATAAATACAAGTTGTTGCACATGCATAGACCAGAGCAGCAGAATATTCACAGACCTAGCAGAAATCTGAAGCAGACAAAGATCTTACATCAGGCTGCTAAACATGATACTTCCTGGGGATTTGAAGAATTATGGCATGGACTTACTTCTTGGCTATCAAGTTGGATACAGTTAAAAAGCTTGTTTGTGATCATTATAGTAATAATTTGTGTATGTATCTTAGCATGTATCATGATTCAAATTTGTAGTTGCTGGTCACAACGGTATATTAGAATCAAACATGGGTAAAGAGTATAGAATGAGACTTACAGGATATATGTATATTCTGTAAGTCTCCAGGAGGGAAATGTAGGCTTAAATTATAGGTTTAAATTAACAGTAGTCTGTGTGACTTTAAACTAGTATAGTAAAATAGAGAAAATTGTTCTAACTTGCCAACATCTAGGCAGAAAGGAATGTCTGGCTGATGAGGTAAGGACCATCACAGGTCTAATAACAGCTGAGGATGCAGTAAATAAGACCAAGGATGCTAGCCTTCAATATAACAGACTGGAACAGAACAGAAGCAAGGACATACCAACTGCTAACTCAGCACTAGGACCTTGCAAGCATGTGCAAGCACTGAGGTCTCTCAGTAAACACTGTGAGGAAGACTGTTGGCAACCACCAGAGACACCCACTCACAAAGAAAGCTCATGTGTAGTTAGAATGAAAATATTATAATTAGTTCCTGGAATTCTCAGGAATATGTAAATAATCTCTGGGAAATCTGTGAATATGCATAAGTATGCTAAATCTATAGCCACTGCTGGCAAGTAACAGGTGTGTTCACCTTTGCGAAATGATCTGTGTGTGTGCCCAGCGCTGCAGCAAAGAATGCCTGCTTTCTAAAACTCCAAATTGAGTCTTACAGAGTTTCTCTGACCAATTTTTGAGGTAGCAGGACTGTCATCAGTGCCCCAAGAGACATCGTTGTCTTTGTAAGTCTCTGCTGGCTGCTTGTGGCTGCCATGTGGCCCTGGGGGAAAGCTGTGACTGGGACTTGCTTGTTTCATGCATTCTCAGAGATTCATGTCCTGATCTGTCCTGAGCAGTGTCAAAGACCTGTCTCCAAACTAGGGTGTGCAGAAAAGTTCATCGAGGGAGGGTGGAAGCACCTGCTGACATGGCTACAGGGCAGCCTGCCAGCAGGGAATGTGGGGGCAACTAGCAACCCTTGGGACAACTCTTTGGGGCTCCCAGAGCCAGGGGGTTGTGAGCTCCCCCTTTTACTTTCCCAATAGTGAGGCTGGAGGAGTAGACGATACAATTTGGTCTAGCACCTTCCCAGCAAGAAGGCTGTCCATTTGTCGATTAACCCATAATTTCCATAAAAAGGGTGCAGGGAGGCTGGCTGAGGGGCCCATCTGAAACCACATTCTTCAGCCCATGAATGCCCCCGTTTTAGATGTTGCAACTCTCCGTTGAGGGTCCTTTTCCTGTCAGAGTGATCAGTGTCGATGGGGAATTTTGGTGAATTTTGCCGCTTGTAATTCTGAACTCCCTTTGACATTTGGAGCACCCTCACCTGTCCTTTTTGATGGACCCAGAAAGGCTGTCCAGTTCTGCAGGTGTTGGGGTATTCCTGTCAGGGGCTCCATCATCCAGCACTAAGGTTAGGCTGTTTGGTCCCCCAGGTACTGCATTTTGCAACACTTTGTTTTTCCCTCCTCCTTTTTTTTTTTTTTTTGTTGCTACCATGGATATAAGGAAGCAGTTCTTCTTTGAAGGAAATAAATGTTAAACACACCAGAAAAGAAGAGACAAAGATGAAGGATTTCCCAATGGTGAGTTGTTAGAAGGTGAGTGAAAACCAAGAGAACCAGTTACAGCAAAAGACATTGAAATGGACTCTCTGCTCATGCTCCCAAGCAGAGATGATGCCACCCCCCCCTGTGAGAGAAGAGTTTATGGAAACAGATTCTATTACTTTCAAACTGATGTCTGAAAAGGTAAAAAAAAAGAAGAGAAGGCTAAACCAAAGCGAAAAATTGATGAGACAAAGTGGAAAGGGAGAGTGGCTGTTCCTCCCAAGAAAGACAGTATAATAAAACCAGCTAAAGCATAAAAAGGGAAGAAGGAGCTGCCATGTTAAAACATCTTTCTCTTAAAGGGATGAGAATATTTTTATACTATCCTGTAAAGAATATTTGCCAGTGTGGGAAGCTCAGAAGGGGAGGACCTTCTAAACCTCAATATAATGTTGCAGTGTTAGTCAATTTCAAGACACGAAGAAGGAGCACTTCAGAAGTACTTTACTGTTTTCCATATGTTTCCTTCATTTCGCATTGGAAACTAACACCATTTTTATAGAAGAATTTAACTGTTTGTAATTAATTTATGGACGTTTTGGGGTGGGGGTGCAACTGCTGAAATAGAATCATTTCTGGAACATGGACAACAGCATGGCCGTTTCTGAATTTCTAGTCATTAGGGCTATAGATCCATTCTTTGAATTCTGCACACTTTTGTAAGTTGTAGTATATGTATAGAGAATGAACAACACAACCGAATTTGCTTGAATGCAGGCTGCGTAAATGTGTGGCTTAAAGCATGACAGTGAACACACACATTTTTCACTACTCAGCAACTACTTGCAGTGCAAATCATTTTTGTTGCAGTAAGGTGCAAAAAGAGTAAGTCTTAATGCCTATAGTGCAGTATCAAACACCAAGAAAACATGATTTAGCCTTAAGACAGTAAAGCTCAATTTTAAAACGCCAGTTTAAACTACTAAAGTTCACTACTTATTTGGTAAATGGTACAGGATGCAAAACACTTGTACTGGAATCCTACATACGAGACTATTTAATCAACACTTCTAGCAGATGTCCCAGAAAAATTCTGTCCATGTCGCTAGTTCTAAACAAGGACAGTGACAGAATGTCAAGAAAAATTGTGTCAGCCTCTACTAATACAGCTCAAAGCCATTACTCTAGGAAATAGATGCTGGCAGCGTTACTAATGGAGAGCTCTTGAGACGCCAGCCAAAGACATTTTTTGGCATAGAAAACATCAGCTACCCCAAGTTTTTTCTTCACATTTATTACCTTTTAACGAAACCTGTCCTGGTATCAGCTGTGATGGAGTTACTTTTCTTCCTAGCTCACATTATTCCGCGTACGCTCATTAGCATCATTTCTCCTCTCAAAGATCTTCACCAATTTAAGATTTCCTTACAAACAAGTCTGATCCTAGCCCTGTGACACATCTTGGAACCCGTCCCAGCATCTTCAGGCATCATAGATTAGTAATTCTAGAAAGACTGACTCCAGGGATCAGTAGACAAGCAGCAAGAACGCTGAAAACCTAGAGTTGCTTTGCAAAGTTTGACAGTGATTAGTAGTCTATAGTGTGGGCGCTGGTGATTAGGCAAATCATCTTGTAACTGAGAGACTGCAGGGCATAAGGGCCCTCTGTAAAGGCACACTGGGGTGCCCCAATTGGGGTGGGACATGGCATGTGCATGAAAAAATGTTTGTCCTTGTAATTCTGCCCATTGCATCCTAGCCTCACCTCAATCAGCACTGGCAGGTTGCAGTAATGGAGGTCCCAGCGCTGATGCTGGCAATGTGATGGCAATGTGGTTTCTCCCACAGGTGCACACCACCTGGAGCAATGTCCCATCTACCCATCCTTTTGGTGGCCATCTCCATCCCAGCTCATCCACCCATGGGGTAGGCAGGGGCTGCTTTAACCCCCTACCCGCTTCCTGCTGTGCAAATGACCACAGGCAGAGAGGTGCTGGGAAGAGAATACCTGGACCTTTCAATGAATGAAGCAAGAAACAGGGATGTTGGAGAAGGCTGGGGCTGGAGCGGGTGGGTGCAGGACCTTGACTGTCAGGGGTGTCTATTGTGTGCAGGTGACCTTGACCTTGAACGGTGATGACCTTGTGACCTTAACCTGAAATGACAGTCATGACTGTTCCCTTTGCCTCTTCTTGGATACTGCAGTGATGATGAGTTGGAACGAGAATTGGAACAACTACATGACCCAGAATAGGGGCCAGTGCAGGAAGAATCTGATGTTGACTTGGAGTAGATATATAAACTCCTAGAGTAAGATGAAATACTACATGGAAACTTGGTTCTTAAAAAAATACACAACACACAAAAAATAGAAGTTCATTCGAAATAGTTCTTCTCCCCAAACAGTTGTTCTCCCTAATTTTTTTCCTGCCAAACTTGGTTTGGGTTTTTAGGTTTTTGTTGGTTTCTGTGGGGTTTTTTTGGTGGTGTTGTTTGTTTGTTTGTTTGTTTTGGGTTGTTTTTGTTTTTGTTTTGTTTTGTTTTGGGGGGGGTAGGGTTTTTGGTTTTTTGGGTTTGTTTTTTTTTCCCTGTCCATGTGATTATGTCAAACCTTCATTCAGCTGCCGACACAATGCAACTTGAAGTAGCAGAACTAAACACAGCCTCTAGTAATATTACTCAAGCCATTAATCTAGGAAGATAGTGGCAGCATTACTAATAGAGACCTATTCAGACTCCTGCCCAAGTCAATTTTGGGGACAGAAAATATCAGCTACCCTGAGTGTTTTCTTCACAAGTTTTTCTTTTATTATTTTTCAGAGAGCCATTTCACATTATTCCACATGCGTTTCTTAGCATCATTCGTCCCCTCAGAGTCCTTCACCAACTCTCTATGCATACTTATTTGATTATCAATTGGCTGTTGTGTAAAGTTGTATGTTACGGCCTAGATTGCAAGTAGTAATATACTGAATTTCTACAGCATTCTTAGAGTTCCCAGCCTGGTCTGCCACCTGCTAAGTTTATGGTACTGCCTCTCCTCAGAGGACCTTTTGGAGAGAGGAGAAGATAAAGATAAAAAGCCCATTCAGCTTATCCAAAGATAAATTTTTAACAGAAATTCTAAAGTGTCATTATTTATCAGTTATTGGTAAATGGGTACTGATTGTCCCTGTGGGCCAAGAACACTTGGTAGTGCTGGTTGTCTTCATACAGGAACCTGACAGCCCTTGTGAATAAATGCAAACAAGCTGGGAAATTAACTTTACTAAAATGATGGAGTTACTGCATATGTGGAAATAAAACTTAACTTCTCTTCCAACAAACTGCTGACTGTCAGAGAGGAAGATTGAGGCAGTTCGGCAGCAGTCACCAGAGCAGCAGGAGGGAAAACAGTCATGACTGGTTGTGGAGGTGGTGGTGGCTGCTGCTGCTGCACCTTCCTACAGAGCCTTTTTATTTAGCCAGCTCCATTTTTGAAGTTGTTTGCAATCTAGAGGCAGAATACTGTTTACAGAAGGTAACCTGACATTTCAGCAGATACACCAATAAAAGCCTCCATAGGATAAAATTCCTTGTGTATTTCTGTAAATGCTATCAATCCTAACAGAAATCAAACTACAGCTACATTATATATAATTATACATATTAATATATGCATTATATATAGCAGCTATATTATATACATTAAACACTGATGTTAATGATTGGTAACTCAGGGTATCTCTATTTAAAGTACTTCAGTGTTAACACCAAATTGAAAGTAAGGTGATTGTGTTAAACAAAGGTGTGACCTGAATTTGCTAGATTGTCTCCAAACAGCTGTCAGAGATTTAGCCTTATTCAATTTAGCCTTGCTTAAGGAGATGTAAATTATTATTTTCTTCCCTGACAGCTCCTTACAGGCTTTGTACAAAAAAAATTGCATGAAATTCATCGTGCTCTGGTAGGCAATTAAAGCATCAGGAAAAACATCTGTCTGATGACATGATGGGCATGTATGTTCCTCAGACTGCAGTAATGCTGTTCCAATACATGTGCGTAATTGGAATCATCATATACAATAGCTTTTAGCCAAACTAAGGAAAATTTTTGGGTTCTAGTCAATTCTGGGAACATATACAATTAATGAGTGAGTTTGGTCGTAAGTGGACAGCATGAAGCTGTAAATGCTCAAGAATGTAAAAAATTTCTAGTATGCAGAAAATAATTAGGCAGATGACATTTCACTATTGTAATGTTTGAAGATGGAGTGTAGGCTGTGGTGTGACGTTTCAACTCGTCCTTTTTCCACTATCCATACAGTGAGAAGTCGCAAATGCAATGGTTTTTCTAGATGGCCTGGTAACACTCACTGGGTAACATATTACTTGCATGCAGGTAGCGAAGGGGAAGCTGCTGTGTCAAGCCATGGTGGGGAGCAAGGCAGGGAACACACTCATCATGCAAGGGGATATCACGTGCAAGTGCAGCGCTCCCATTCTGCAGATGTCTGTCGTAAAATGAATAAACTGAAGATAAATGACATTTATTTCTCAAACTCAATTCAAGCTCCACCAGCATCACCTCCAGATCTGGGATATGGCATGGATTTGTCACTACACTGCTGATTCTTAAACTTTATGGCCACTGATCCAAAATGCACAATCCTTCACCTAATAAAGGGAGGGCTCTCAGCCTCAAGGAGCTCCCTTGGATAAGAAATGTGACTCTAGGGGAGAGTCCTTGACTGCAGACCCACTGCTCTGAGAAGGAACGACTCCAAAGGGCTCTCCAGTGGGGCTCCTTTTACACCCTGGTCCAATCTGTGGTCAGATATGGTCATGCAGCTCCCATGGGCTCAGGACCCAATTTCCTCTGTGGGCTCAGGCCCCTAGACCTGCTGACCACCATCTGGGTGGGACAAGTGCTGTGCACAGGCAAGCTCTCCCAGGCTTTTGTCAGGGCTGCACCCTGGCATTTACTAGTGCCTGGTGACTGAAAGCCTAGGGGGAGGGGTCTGCGTCCAAAGAAGGAAGTTAGCCGGCTTCTCCAAGTCCATGGAGCTTTGGCTGCTGATTTGAGCTGGACCAAGCTTTTGCCATGAAACCAGAGGTCATTATTTCGCTCCTCTTTAGCTGGGGACAGTCTCAGCAGCTCTGTTCTGCCCTTCTCGATGTGGAGACAGAATTGAGCTGCTGAGCCAAAGGCACTGGGTGAGATGTGGGGCACCCATGAATGAAGCATGGGCTTTGCAAAGCTACCTTATGTGCTGGGGCTGCAGGTGGGAGAGCAGACTGCTCCTCAACCTCCCTGAGGTGCTTGGTGAAGTGAGTGAGAACGCTGTTCAGAGATCAGTCTGTTTTCTAACCTCACTCAGGGTCCAAAGAGCTCCTGGAGCACTTATGCCTCCTGCTGGTGGCTGCTGTAGGACAGTAGAGCTGCCACTGGCCAAGGCCATGGAGCAGCTCTGTAGAGCTGCACATTAGAACTGTACTCGATGGACCACCTCTGCCCCAGCAGCAATTGCTTACAGCCTTGTCTCTCCTGGCTGGTTTTGTGTTGGCTTTTCTTCTTTTTCTCATCCCCCCCCCAACTCTCTCCTGGGCATCCGGACACAAGGTCCGGGTGAAGCTCTTGTGCTACTAACTGTACTGGGCATGACCAGGGTCACGCCAAGCAGGACTGGCTGCAGTGCGTGTGGCGGGGCTCAGCACCACGAAGGTGAATCCCAGCTTCCCGCTGTTCTGCAGGGTGACCGCTGCTTCCGTGACTTTGTTAAACACCTGAGGAGAGGACAGAGGAGCAGGAAGTTCCTCTTCCATTGGGCTGAAAGCAAAGGAACACAGCGCAGAAGCAGCAAGAGCACAGGAGATACGGGCACTTGGCTCTCTGGGTTAACCTGAGGAACCCACAGCCAAGGGTACCTCTGAGTCCTACACAGGAACAGGTATTTATGGCAGAGGTGCAATAACAACCGTGGAAAAATCAGTAATAAACCAAGCAGGGGACACAAACCCTCTGCACTTGAAGGTGTCACCTAACAGCAAACTGAAACACAGGAGGAGGCATTGAGGCATTTCAGGAGAAAAGGCACCTGCACACAAGTATTTGTGAACACAATACAAGCCAAAAGGGAGACAAACAGGGCCAACAGCTGGAAAGAGCTGTGGGGGTTGTGACTGGAAACAAGTAAAGGGGATTATTCTGGTACATTCCCTCCAACTACATTGACTGGAAGCCCAAGTTAGCTTCCTCCCTGGTTATTGTGTTGATGAATCAGGAGCATTAAAAGAGAGCATCTCCTGGGACCCCAAGCTTTAGAAGTGGATCAATGCATGGATGTCTGAGGGACATGTCTCTCTGGAGATCATCACTGGGATCCTGCCTGCTCCAGGAGGCAGCATTAGTTACCTCCAAGAAGAGGGATTCACAGCTTTGGTGCGGGGGTCATGGAGAGGGTGAAGATGCTCATTAAAAACCAGACTGAATGAAGAAATTGTCACTCAAAGGTTGGACTTCCAAGCCACAGAGCCAGAGAAGCAGCTGGGAAGGGGGGAGAGCCCTAGACACAGGTGGGCAGCAACCCACCGGTGATGGTTGGAGACAAGGATCTCTGCCAAGAGCAGCGTGCAGGATCTGCAGACCGCAGTTGATCTCAGTGGTGTCCAGGAGGTAGCTGATAGGCGAGGCCTCCCCACACACAGCCACCTCATAGCTCGGGCCTTTCTCCATGCTGCACAGTGCCATGACCTAGGTGACAGTGTTGGCGTGGCTGAAGATGAATAGGATCAGGAGCTAAAGAGGAGGCAGCTGCCTGAACAAGATCAACTAGAAAGCTGTTGTGATTTAAGCCCAGCTGGTAACTCAGTACCATGCAGCCATTCACTCACTCCCCCCACTTCCTCTGCCCCTGATCCCGGAGGGATGGGGAGGAGAATCGAAAGAATGTAACTCCCATGGGTTGAGATAAGAACAGTCCAGTAACTGAGGTATAACACAAACCACTGCTGCTACCACCAATAATAATAATGATAAGGGAAATAACAAGGGAAGAGAATACAACCGCTCACCACCCGCTGACCGATACCGAGCCCGACTGAGCAGTGATCTAACCCTTCTGGGTAACTGCCCCCAGTTTATATACTGGGCATGATGTGCTGTGGTATGGAATACCCCTTTGGTCAGTTTGGGTCAGGTGTCCTGTCTCTGCTTCCTCCTGGCTTCCCCTCCTCCCTGGCAGAGCATGAGACTCAGAAAGGCCTTGCTCAGAGTAAACATTACTGAGCAGCAACTAAAAACGTTGTTATCAGTGCTGTTCCCAGGCTGAAAGTCAAAAACACAGCACTGCACCAGCTACTAAGAAGGAGAAAAATGACTGCTACTGCTGAACCCAGGACAAAAGCGGACCCAGATTGGCTCCAGTTTTGTATCCCCTCTTGGGCAGAATGCTACAAGACAATTTTCACTCACATATGGTGATTTCTTAAAACCTAATCGGCTCTAGTAGCCTCATGAAGTAGTGATGCTGCTAAGAGGAGACCAGCAAGCAGGATATGGCCTGTAGTGGACACCATGCAGCAGCCTGAAGTCAGCTCTGAACATTCATGTGCGCATGCAGCCAGCTCCAAACCTCAACAGTTCAGCTGCAACCTGCTGCCCCTGCTCTAATGACAGTGTGTCTAGAGTCTTAAAGCTAGGCTCAGCCTAAACTATGTCTTCCTGTCCATGCCATTGCTCTGGGCTTCTTGTGTGGCTTATCTAAACTAGACAGAGCTTGGGAAACTAGTTCTGGATGTAAAACTGGCTGGATTGCCACACACAAAGAGTTGTGGTCAACAGCTCAATGTCCAGTTGGAGACCAGTAACAAGTGGTGTCCCTCAGGGTTCAGTGTTGGGACCGGTCTTGTTCAACATCTTTGTCTGTGACAGTGGGATTGAATGCACCCTCAGCAACTCTGCTGATGACACCAAGCTGTGTGGTTCGGTTGATACGCTGGAGGGAAGGAATGCCATCCAGAGGGACCTTGACACACTTGTGAGGTGGGCTGATGCCAACCTGATGAAGTTTAACCATGACAAGTGCAAGGTCCTGTACCTGTGACAGGGCAATCCCAGGCACAGCTACAGGTTGGGCAGAGAAGAGATTCAGAGCAGCCCTGCAGAGAAGGACTTGGGGATGTTGGTCAATGAGAAAATGAACATGAACTGGCTTCAGTGTGCGCTAACAGCCCAGAAAGCCAATCGCATCCTGGGCTGCATCAAAAGGAGCATGGCCAGCAGGTCGAGGGAGGGGATCCTGCCCCTCTACTCTGCACTCATGAGACCTCACTTGGAGTATTGTGTGCAGTTTGGGCGACCTCAACATAAAAAGGACATGGAACTGTTGGAACAAGTCCAGAGGAGGACCACGAGGATGATCAGGGGCTGGAGCACCTCCCGTATGAAGACAGGCTGAGAAAGTAGGGGCTGTTCAGCCTGGAGAAGAGAAGGCTGCGTGGAGACCTCATAGCAACCTTCCAGTATCTGAAGGGGGCCTATGAGGATGCTGGAGAGGGACTGCAGTGATAGGACAAGGAGCAACAGGTTCAGACTTAAACAGGGGAAGTTTAGATTGGATATAAGGAGGAAGCTCTTTACTGTGAGTGTGGTGAGACACTGGAATGGGTTGCCCAGGGAAGTTGTGAATGCTCCATTCCTGGCAGTGTTTAAGGACAGGTTGGACAGAGGCTTGGGTGACATGGTTTAGTGCAAGGTGTCCCTGCCTATGGCAGAGGGGTTGTAACTAGATAATCTTAAGGTCCTTTCCAACCCTAACTATTCTGTGGTTCTGTGGTTCTATGTACTGACATACAACTCCTGCAGTGTCACAGCACTCAATTCATTGGAGCACATGGCATCGAGCAGACCACAGGCAGACATTAGGGAGGGCTGGAAAACCTCTCATTAGATCTGAGCTGCCTGCTCACGGAGTTTTGTGCAGAGAGGAGGTGGCCTTTCCAGCAATGCCTTCTTCCCTAGACCTTGCCATGGTCTCCTATATTTCCAGAGATGTGTGTCTGCAGGTCACCATGGGTCTCGATAGGCTGCTGCACCCTTGGAGCATACCCACACAGGCATGTTTGGTTGGGGTCATTAATTAAGTCAGGCCCTTCGACGCAGCCTGTGAACCACTGATGTGACATGCTGTGACAGCAGCTGCTGGCCCTTCTGAGGGCACAGGCTCTTCGCTCCTCTTCCAGAGCAGCTGGTAGAAGAGCTTTGGGCTGTTGTGCCTGGCTCTGGCTAGCAGGAGGTAAACCCTGCCAGCAGAAGAGCGGTGCTTATGCTGAACAGAGGGCAGCCTATGCTGCAGAGTGCAGCCTTGCGAGGCCTCTGAAGGACATACTATATCTTGGTGAAGCAGACTCAGGCTTTTGGGTACAAGAAAGCTGGAGGTGGTGATGTCTTGACATTTTCTTATACATGAGAATGTTTTTTCTTCTCAGCATCTGTCATCTGAGGCATTCCTCCACTGAACCCCCTTTTCAACATTACCTCCCTTTTCTTCTGTGCCCTGCAGGGTTACGTTGAACCTGGCAAGCAGCAAGTGCGGAAAGTCTATTACCTGCCAAGAGCGCCTGGATTCTCCTGCAGGGCTTTCCAGATCCAACTGGGTCACCTGAAGCCAGAAAAAGTCTCCCTGAAAGGAGAAGGGACTTTTCCCAGGATCCACTTGGACCTGCCCAGGAACATCAAAGGTGAGCACTGCCTGTCTGCTCTCCAGGAAGGTCCTCTGCTTTTCCCCCATTCCGTAAACCCATAGGGCAGCTCACAGATACCTCCACCATGCCTGGAGGTTGCAGGGCTGTCAGACGAACACTTGGATTTCTGGTTGTTTCCTGAGTCTCTGGCAGACGAGCCCATGTGGGTTTTGCCATCCTGCTGAGTTTGCCAGCGTTATCTGTTGCAGGACTGGGAAGATGATGGCTAGGCAGAAAAACTTCAGAAAGCTGTAATACAGACTGGCAGATTTTGAAAGATGGCATCACATTTAGGGTGATGAGACACTCCTGTGTGGGGTGGCAGATAGGTGGGGCTGAGAAGCCCCTGGACCTGGGTTTCCCTGGGTGGCTAGAACAGCTTGTTTCTGGGCAAGGCCAGTGTCCCCTGGGTTGGGTTTCCTGTCCCCCGTGGTATTTGTCCTCCCCTGCTGCTGTTGGTGGTGGACTCTGCTTTCAGGCAACACAGAATATGAGAAGAATCTCGAAAGGGCCAAAGAAAAGCTGCACAAAGGCAGCCAGAGAGATGAGGCCATTGCACTGGGGGAGGCTGTAGCAGCCAAGCCCCACCTGGGCAACTTGGGCATCGTGGTAAACAGAGCTGCTGCCCCATCCTGCTTGTGCCACCCTCCTGCGTGTCACTGGAGCCCCTGTGCCCTGCAGCAGCTGCCAGGGGCCCTGCTGGCACTGGGGACATCCCTGCACACCCCTGGCCACAGGCTGTGTCAGCTTAGTGTGCCCCATGGCCTGTCCACCTCTGGGAGTTGTCCCTCCTGGAGATGCACCAGCTTCTGACTACCCCATGGAGATGCTAAACGCTGTGCTCAATCAGTTGTGTTTATGGTGCTCTGAAGGACATGCAGGTGGGTGCTGGGGGGGTTGTTGCTCACAGCCCTAATACTGCCAGGTTTACAGAACATAATGCAGCAGCCTGACTGCACCCTCGGGCTGTGCTGTG
Organism: Myiopsitta monachus; assembly: GCA_017639245.1. Taxonomy (NCBI): domain Eukaryota; kingdom Metazoa; phylum Chordata; class Aves; order Psittaciformes; family Psittacidae; genus Myiopsitta; species Myiopsitta monachus. The sequence goes on from CM029941.1 coordinate 81,597,582, forward strand.
TTGTGTATCTCCAAGAGTCTCCAGCTCTCATGGTTCCCTTTCCAGAAGAGCTTTTGTCCAAGCTGCTTTGGCACTGACTGGGGGCAGGGAAATACTTGGGGCTGTGGAAGGTTCCTGGCTTGTCTTGTCTGTCCATTGGGCAGGCAGAGATGCTGGATTTCATTTCTCTGAAGATAGTCCTGACTGAGAGCAGGAGCTGTCAGAGACGCTGAGCAGTAAGACAGGATGACTCCATTGCCCCTTTCAACAAGAACAGGGTGGGATCCTCCATATGAGACAAGCCTGTGTCTTGCGAAGGACCTCTGCTAACCAGCTCCTGTTTGTCCTTTTCCTCAGCTGGATGCTCAGCTGCAGATACAGATGGAGGATGTAATGAATGAGCAAGAATAGATTCTTAGTAACAATTTATTGAACGAATGAAGGTAAGCAAACAGTGCTGGGTGCGCAGGGAGTCTGTGCTCTACCAACATGCGCACTGTACAGTTTCCGTTTCTGGCTTATATTCTCTGTACTAATACATATTCATAACTATTCAAAAAAAGGTTGGCCTATGCACATAAGTTCCAAAAAGGGCGTGTTTTCTTTAACGCATGCTCTTTTCACAAACAAGGCTGAACTCTTAAAAACGATTTATTAAATGAATAAAGGTAAGCAAACAGCGCTGGGTGCATGGGGAGTCAGTTCTCACACGCACACCGTGAGTTTCCCGTTTCTGGCTTATGTCTCCTGTCCTAATACATATTCATGAAAAGGTGGGTCTATGCAAATGAAACCCCAAAAGGCGTGCTTTTTCTAACGCATGCTCTTTTTATCTTCTAGAATCTTCTCCGTTTTTCTGCTTCTTTCCATGCTGCCTTCTCCTTTCTGCGCATGCACCCTAGATATTTGCTATAACACCATGTTCAAATATAAAAACTATATACAGTGTATTTTTACCAGTTAACCTATGATTATACAAGGAAAGGTCATAGAATTACTCCTTATTTCCATGAATCAGAGGTACGCATCTCACAATCCCCCATCTTTTTCTTTATAGTATTGATTTGTGTTTTAGTTTCTGATCGAGTTAGTACTTGCTTTATTGGAATTAATTCTGGATCCTGTTTTGTTTTTGTAATCATCAGGGAACGTATCTTTTCGTTACCTTCTTCAGGATCAATGGGCACAGCCGATACTTGCATTCCTTGTATAACCGAATGTATTAATCTAATAACAAGGTATGAAACATGGGATAATTAACAACCCTGTAAATATTCCTAATACAAGTACTCCTATCTTAGTAAACCAGTTATTGTTGAAGAAATTACTCCACATTCCACCCAAGTTGGCCCCATTCCACGTCTGAACTGGAACATGTGCAATTTTCTTCATTTCCCTTACAAGTTCATTAACAGCATTTCTTTCATCATCAATTTCTAAACAACAATTACTAAGGTTAAATTTTTCACACACACCTCCTTCTTCTGCTAACAAATAAGCTAAAGCTAAACGATTTCGATATAACGCGGTTCTCATTTTTGTATTTTGCTTCGCAATCAGTCCTAATGCATCTCCAGTCTTACTTACTATTATTTCCACTACAGCTTGCAATCTAATAATTCTATAACCCCAAGACCCATCTTCTGCCCACGTAGCAGGATCATAGTAGGCAATTATCCTTTCAGGTGGCCACTCATTGTCTTTCCACTACCCTATTTGTAGACTCCTTTTATCTCGTCTTAGGTTTAATTCATCGACTTCAGCATATTCTTGGACTCCCAATCGTTCTCCCCGAGTTATAGGTAACAGGAAAAAACTGGGTCTTATAGTTCCTAGGACGCAGGATCCTACCCAATTCTTTGGCAAGTATGCATAAGCTAATCTGCCACAAATCCAATAGTGTCTGCCTGGAGTTGGCCACCCATTTTGTATGGTTATCCCATTAGTCCAATTTCTAAATTGAAAGGCCATCTCCAGCGGTTTTCCCCATTTGTCCCATTCTGTCTTAGTTTCATTCCATAGGTAACCTCCCTCACCTTCCAGGTTACCTACCTGTGTTCCATTTCCCACTTTTTGCCAACAACTTCTGCCAATTATACTTTTTTGAAGTACCCATTGTTGTTTCCTGTTACCTTTTTCCTTTGTTTCCCGTATTTTAGAATCCATTATATTGCTCCCCATGGCTTCCCATGGCCATTGTTCACCTTGATTAGTTCCTCCACAAACATAGCAGTTAGTTACATTCAATGATTTAGCAATATTTTCAGCCAAGTTTACAAATAGGTTTTTAGCAATTGTAGGAATCTCATATTTTATTCCTGTCTCTATTTCATGATAAAATGAATTATACAATAGCTGATGTTGCACTGACTCTTTTGTCTTCTCTATAATTTTTATATTAATAATTATACCTGGATCTCCTCCCCATCCATAAATCTTGAGCCCTATTTGGTTCACCTTTTTCTCCCTCCATTTGTCAGGGTTTAAAATAGTGATATTAATTGGATTGCAGGTTTTAGCATTACAGGGTTGTGGTGGAGTTCCCCTGCTTATTTCAGCTTGTAATTCAGTACCTGGACATTTTCTTGGGAGTCTCCAGTTAGAGTCAGTGCTCCAGCAGACACAGCTCCATCCAGATGATGAACAAAAATGATAACTCCTGTCAACTGAGCCTTCATAATACCAACCAGCGTAACATCCTGACGGTAAATTTTGTCTATCTTGAGGTCTTGGACATAGATATTTTCCCTGATTGCTATAGTATACTCTCCAGTCCATAGTTCCACAATTTGAATAGGAATCTTCATCAATAACATCGCATGCGTCAAAAGTCGTTGACACTGGGGTGCTCAAATTGGCCATTATTTCACTTTTTCCAATCAATCTACCTTCTTCTGAATTTGTTCTCATCTCTGTCCAATATTGGTAGGGAAGCTCCTTTGGGTCATAGCATACAACTCTGTCTTCTTCTTTGCATAAGGCAGCCAGGGTTTGGTTATAAAATCAGCTTCCTAACTTTTGACCCTTGCAGTCATAGATGGTGTGATAGACCAAGGTCTGGGAAGTGACTCTTCCCCTCCTAGTGGCTACAAGACACTGACTGCAATTGTTTGCCATTATTAAAGTCAGGAGATTCCCCCCGAGTATGATCGAAAGAGGTCCGGACTGGGCCATAGTACTTGGCAGTCACAGCCCAAAGGGATTGCAGCCCTCGGCAGACACTTGTAGCCGCAGTACTGGTTTCCACTCCGGTCTTGCCCTCTTCTTCTAAGTATCGGGGTGACTCCTTAGATTAATTCGAGATCGAAGTTGGGGTTTCAAACCCCTTTTTAATTGTTCCTTATATTTGTATGCTATGTTCCAAGTTTTAATTTCCAATTTATAATTTAGAGGTTGGCTTTGCTTTAATATTCTCGTTGCACCCCTCTCTATACAAATTTCTAGTACATTTAATCAAAACCCGATATTAATTTGTTCTCAAATACTTATTTCCTAATCACCACATTCCCGTGGTATGTGGAACTTCATAGGGAGACTCTCCCTGACCTCAATTGACATTAATTATACCACTTTCCTTTAAGTCTTTGACAGATGATCCACTTCAGAGAGGTTTTGCAGGTTCCTGTACCCCTTTTAGGTTCATTTAATGGTAAGCTTAGTTTCTCCTGGTTTCGATGTTACTCTCCACTCCTTTACTGGACCTTTGACTCGTGATACATGGGTCCACCCTTTCTCTGCAGTTCGGACAGTGGTATCTGTGGTTAACAAAACAAGAAAAGGTCCCTCCCACAGAGGAGGTAAAGTTGCTTCTCTCCATGTTTTTATCAAAACCCTGTCCCCAGGTTCCAGCTGATGGATGGCAAATCCCAAGGGTGGTGTTTGAGCCTACATTCCTATTTCTCTTAACTCTCTTAACCTTTTTCCCCAAATAATTATATATTGCTGAATATCATGGTCTTAAATAATATTATTTCCAAGCGGCATTCCCTGTAAGTAGGGCATACCATATAACATTTCATAGGGTGATAATCCAGTTTCACTATGGGGTTTTGTTCTTATATTTAAAAGTGCCAATGATAGACATTTTGTCCATGGCATCTGTGTTTCAACCATTAATTTGGCCAATTGTTGTTTTATTGTTTGATTCATTCTTTCTACTTTCCCTGAGCTTTGTGGATGCCATGGACTGTGATACTCCCATTTGATACCTAAGGATTGACATAACAATTTTATTATCTTAGAAGTAAAATGTGTGCCTTGGTTAGAATCAATATACTGGATTATCCCATATCTAGGTATTAAGTGTTCTAATAAAATTTTCACTTCCATTTGTGCTTTAGCTCGTGCTACAGGGTAGGCTTCTACCCATTGTGTTAAATGATCTACTATTACCAGTAGATATTTTAACCTTCCAACTTTGGGGAGTTCAGTAAAATCAACTTGTATTCTCTCAAAAGGTCGGTACGCTATTTTTTGCCCTCCTGTTGCCACTGGTAGGAATACCTTCTTATTTACCTTCTGGCACGTCAGAAAACCTTGTGTAATTTGTTTAGCCATTTCAAAAATTCCAATGCCGCCAGATTGTTTGAGAAAATGGTCACTTAATGCTCTTGTACCCCAATGTGTTTGTACATGTAAACGTTCCAAAATTTGTCTAGCATAAGCCTTTGGCAACATTTCTTTGCCATCGGGCAGTGTCCATCTTCCTTGTTCAAATTTTGCCCCTATTTTCTCAAGCTTTTTTATTTCCTCAGGGGTATACTTCTTCTCTCTTTCTTGTTTCTCCTCACTTGTATCCCTCTCTGTTTGTATTACATTAACCCAAATAGGCTGAGCTTCCAAAGCTGCCTCCTGGGCTTCTTTATCTGCTAAATTATTTCCCCTTGTCTGATAATCAAATCCTTTTTGATGTCCTCTTACATGTACTACCGCTATCTCCTTTGGCTCCCTTAATGCTCTCAAAATTTTTATTATTAATTCCTGATGTATAAGATTCTTCCCTTGGGTATTAATTAGACCTCTTTCTTCCCATATTTTTCCAAAGGTGTGGACCACTCCAAATGCATACTTAGAATCTGTAAATATTGTTCCGCTTTTTCCTTTTAATAATTCTAAAGCTCTATATAGAGCATATAACTCACAAGCTTGGGCTGACCATGAGGGACTCAAAGGTCCTGATTCCACAAGCTCCAGGTTCTTATTAATTATTGCATATTCTGTTTTTCTTCTCCCTTCTACTATTCGGGAGGATCCATCTACAAACAATTTTTCTCCCCTTTCTATTTCAGTGTCTCTTAAATCCGGTCTCACCTTGGTTTGGATTTCAATTACTTCTAAGCAATTATGTTGTAACATTTCTAATGGTTCTCCAAATAAAAATTTTGCTGGACTTTGAGCGGAGGTAATTTTTAAGTCTAAATTAGGGGAGTCAATCAGTATGGTTTCATATTTTAAAATTCTGCTGTCCGTTAGCCATTTTTCAGCTTTCTGTTGAAGAACACTACTAATGTTATGTGGAGTATATACGTTCAAAGGAGCACTGAAAGTAATTTTCCTGGCTTCTTCTATTAATAATGCTGTAGCAACCAAGGCTTGGAGGCAGGCAGGCCATCCCCTACTCACTGGATCAAGTAATTTAGACAGATATCCTACAGGCTTTTTAATCCCTGCCCATTCTTGAGTGAGGTCCCCATAAGCTGTTTGATTAGCTGCATTTACAAACAAATAAAAGGGTTTTTCCAGATCTGGAAGACTTAATACAGGTGCTTCCACAAGTGTCCTCTTAATTTCTTCAAACTTCAAATCATCTTCTGCAAGCCACTTAAGCCGGTTATTAGTCAATTTTTCATATAGAAATTTTACTTTTTCACTATAGCATTCAAGCCATGGTCTGCAATATCCCAATAATCCCAATATTTGCCTAATTTCCTTTTTAATTTTGGGGGTCTCAGAGCTAGAATCCCGGATACTCTGTCAGGATCCAATTTCTTCCTTCCTTTACTCAACCAATGTCCTAAATATTTTACTTCTTGTTCTGTAAACTGCAATTTTGACCGGGATACCTTTAATCCCTTTCCCCCTAGAAAATTTAGCAATTTAATAGTCTCCCCTTTTTCTCTTTCTTTAATATTTCTTAATATTTCTTTAATAGTCTCCCCTTTTTTCTCTTTCAGGTCTCCCCTTCAGTTTCTCCTGCTATTACTAAGTCATCTACATATTGTAATAATTTTACCTCCCTAGGTAAGGTGAAATCTTGTGAGATTTTTTCCAATGTTTGTCCAAACAGATTGGGTGACTCTCTGAATCCCTGTGGTAGCACAGTCCACCTCAACTGTTGTTTCCGCCCTGTCTCAGGGTCCTCCCATTCAAAGGCAAAATAATCTCTAGATCCTTCATCTAGAGAGCAGGCCCAAAAGGCATCATTCAAATCTATACCAAGTATGCTTGGGAGATAGATGGCTCAATAAAGTATAAGGGTTTGCTACCACAGGGAATTTGGTAATTGTTCGCTGATTTACAGGTCTTAAATCCTGTACCATTCTATATGACCCATCTGGTTTCTTTACAGGTAAGATAGGTGTATTATGAGGTGATATGCATGATTCTAAAGTCCCTTTTTCCAGAAGTCTATCCACTATAGGTTTCAATCCCCTTCGACCCTCCAGCGGTATGGGATATTGTTTGATTCTAATTGGGGTGATGTGGGTCTGTTATTTGAACAACTATAGGATCCCTGTTTATTTTCCCAGTTTCCCCCTCCTGGTACCATACTGAGGGATTAATAATTTCTTCATCTGCTTGTGTTAAAGTGCATAATTTAATCTGTAGTTTGTCCCCTTGACTCTGAATGCTTAAGTTTAACTTTAGAATCAAGTCCTTTCCCAGTAAGTTACATTCTGCTTCGGGGAGCAAAAGTAAATCATTCAAACAAAATTTCTTTTTTGATTCTATTTCCACATTTTCTAAAATAGGCACTTTAAAAGGTTCCCCTTTTGCACCAATTACTGACGTACAATTTTTCCCTTCTTCTACCCCTTTGGGGAGCTTTTGAATTGTTGATTTTTCAGCCCTGGTATCGACTAAAAATAAGAATTCTTCTTTATGGGGACCAGTTAACAATTTTATCAAGGGCTCTCTTGATGTTGAAGTCCCCAAGAGATATAGCCCCTAACACCCCTATTCTTCTTTAAGCATTTTCTCATCCTGTTTCCACTTTCGGCAGTATGTCTGAATATGTCCCTTCTTACTACAGTAGTAACAGATCGGAACGGCGGGTCTCTCCCGGCAGGTTAGTTCTCAGGGTATCCTTTCTGTCCTTTTTTCCTTCCTTTCTCCAGGTACAGTTTCATTCTTCTGACTTTCTCTGACTGCTGCTACAAAAAGTTTTGCCTTTGCTTTTTGTTTTTCTTCATCTTGCCTGACATAGACTTTCTGTGCTTCTCTGAGTAGCTCTACTAATCCTCTCTCTTTCCTATCTTCCAACTTCTCTAATTTCCTTCTTATATCTCCCCAGCATTCAGCCACAAATTGGGTTTTAAGGAGAGCAGTTCCAGCTACTGTATTTGGGTCAATTCCAGAATACAGTTGCAGGCTTCGTCTTCATCTCTCCAGCCATTCTGTTGGAGATTCATCCTTTCCCTGATGTTCACTGAATGCCTTATTAATATTCTGCCTTCGGGGAACCGCTTCTCTTATTCCCTGTATAATTATTGTTCTTAAATCCTTCATATTTTGTCTTCCTTGTACTTGTTGATGATCCCAGTGGGGATCCACATTTGGCCATTTGTGATCTCCCAGGGGTCCTGCCTGATTCTGTCTTTCCCAAATCCTCATTCCAGCTTGTCTAATCATACCCTTATCCTCAGCAGTAAACAAAATTCCTAAAATAGATTGCATTTCTTCCCAGGTATAAGTGTTAGGACCCAGGAATTGGTCTAGCTTCTCAGCTACTCCTAGGGGATTGTCTAATGGAGTCCCCATTTCCTTTTTAAAATTTCTTACATCCGTAGTATTAAGTGGTACCACCACAAAACCAGTGCCCCCCTGATTGCCTCCGAGGGGAACTTCTAGCAACGGATATAGAGAGGTTCTCTCCTGTATCCTAGTTCTGCTCCTAGTACAGGCTGCTGGGGTTGATCTAACTCTGGTGCTGCCGGTGGCGGAGGCAGAGGCAATGATGGCGCTGGCAAAGGGGGCAACGCCGCCAGTGGAGGTGTCGGAGGTGGATTATTAAGATAGGGAGGCGGTAAATTATCCACAGGCTCCCATTTATCATCCTTTTTCTTTTTTTCTTTTTTCTTTTTTTTCTCCATCCTCCTCAAACTTCTCATCCGCCTTTAGTGCAAGCATTGAGGCTGGAAAAGGACGTGAAGTCCTGATCCATAATCCTGCATAATCACTTCCCTCTTGACTAAAAGGTTCTTTAGAATTAACATAAATGTTTAGGGCCTGGCAAACCCAGTCCTCAAAAGATCCAAAAACAGGCCAAAAAATATGAGGTCTTAGTGGGTCCTGTGGCTATTTTACTGTGCAATATTGAACCATCTTTAACTTACTTTTTCCTTTTCTGGGGCCCCTATCATTCCAATTCTTAATCATTATCCCTAATGGACTTTCTAGTGGTATGTCTGGTAATTTGCTCCCTGTCTTCTGGTCCTGGATCCTGGATTTTTTCTGACCCATCTCTCCTGGCTGCCAGTAAGAGTGTCTTGCAGGGGCTTAGGACCTATCGCCCACTCTTGAATCCTACACAAAAATCAGTTTGGTCCTTCACCGGCCAAGTCCCTTACGGGATATTGGAACCACGGTTAGAAGACCTCTGCACTTGCTTTGGAACTATGTTCCGTCTCAGTCACACTCTTACACACACAGGCAACTGAATCCCACCCAACCGAATGGTATACGCCTTAAATACTTATGACTCTGTCATCTTCATTTGGATCTTTGCGCACAGAATTATGAGCAAAACACACTGCTATGGCCAATCAGGGAGCTCCAAAATTTTGGTTCTTTGCTTACCTCAATTTGGGTTCAGAATGGCGTTAGTCCAGACCTGACCTGAACAGGAGCCACCAAAACGGTGGGGCGCACCCCCCTAATTCGAGTCAGAAGTCAGGAACTAAGTCCATCCAGGACAAGCCCCCAGTTGTGATGAATGAGCAAGGATAGATTCTTAATAACGATTTATTGAACAAATAAAGGTAAGGAAACAGTGCTGGGTGCGCAGGGAGTCTGTGCTCTACCAACACGCGCACCGTACAGTTTCTGTTTCCGGCTTATATTCTCTGTACTAATACATATTCATAACTATTCAAAAAAAGGTTGGCCTATGCACGTAAGTTCCAAAAAGGGCGCGTTTTCTTTAACGCATGCTCTTTTCACCTTCTAGAATCTTCTTCGTTCTCTGCTTGTTTCCAAGCTGACTTCTGTCTTTTACGCACGCGCCCTAGATATTTTCTATAACACTCTGAAGTTAGTAACAAAGCGGGTTTGAGCTACTTTTATCAGGAAGTCTTTTGCAAGATATAAAAACTATGTACAGTGCATTTTTAACCGTTAGCCTATGGTTATACAAGGAGAGGTCATAGTACTATTCCTTACTTCCACGAATCAGATGTACACATCTCACAAGGAGACGCTGATTGAGGAACATGCTCTGGAGCAGCAGAAAGCTCTCGCCGCCTGTCCTGAGGACGTCGCCTTTCAGCAGCGTGCATGTTGGCAGCTTCTTTAGTTGGCCTGTCTCCAGGGCCCCCTAGGGGAACAGACAACAGTGCAGCTCTGCTTCTGAGAGCTGCTTGTGTATCAGAGCTGGGAATTGCCGGGGACTTCAGAAGGGGTCTGATGCTGAGAGCCGTGAGGTGCTCACTGTGAGCATCTCAGTGTCCTCATTTGCACAATGCTACCCTGAGCTTTGGAGGTGCTCTACTCCCCACAGCTGCTAGGTTCTGTTCTTAGAGCTAAGGGGGTCCAGTGCAGGCCATCAAGCCCTTCAGACACACAGACATCATCCCTGCTGACCAGCTCTGAAAGGGGCCATTTAAAGCTGTCATCTTTGTGCCAACAATCAGACTCCACTAAGCAGAAAGAGCAGGGAATGGCACAGATCCCTTATGTGCTTTTCCAAGTGGGATTGCCTGGAAAAGAACCCTCCCAGTAATCTTGTAGGTGTTGATTACTGCATTTACTGGTGTTGCTTTAGGGACAGATCTGTCTGCAGAGAGTGGTTTCAGGCTTGGGCTGTACACCAGACTTAGTAGTTTCACTGAGACCAGTGGAAGTCCAGTGGACTTTCTACCATGGCTTTTGTTAGCAGAGAGACTGTGTGCAGTAGCCATTTTAAACTTAATTTTAAGGTCCCACTGGTGGCTGATAAGGCCTAGGACCTGTACTCCGCATGACTTACCCAAGTCTTATTACCAGGTGGTTAGGCATTGGGTTTCCTGGGCTTGGGTTTAATTTTTACAGCAATGAATACAGAAATATCCACTTTATATACATCTCCCAGACAACTGGAAATGGAGCCATGCTGGGGTTTACGGACTGTTTCTATTCCTCCTTTCAAAGCTGAGCTGCCTTTATATGTCCTATACTTGGCCTATGTCATTCCTGATGCCATTTACACACATTGTAAAGGTCAACAACATCAGGTGCTTCCTGTGTCCTTCCATGCTGATAGATACGTCCTGTATAACACAGGTAACTAGTGGTGGTGAGGCTTCACAGGGGCTTGAGGGAGGTGTTTCTGACACAACAGCTGAAGCCACTGGACATGGGGAGATTTTGAGTGTTTCCTTTTACAGCTTTTTCTTCCCTTAGTACCCCCCTGCTCAGTGCTTTAGTGCCTGAATTCTGGTGAGCAGTGCCCAGAGACCTGGCCTGCCTGTGGCTGCCTTAAAATCTCATTGCAGGGACTAGATGGGCTTATCACCTTGGTCATCTCTCAACATCTTCTGCTCTTGCCTACCATGGGGCTCATCTGAGTTTCTTTGTGCACTCTGAGGGCTTGTGCTGCAAACAGATGGGCTCCCTGTAGCTTGGAAATGCTCTGTTTGGAGTTCATAGTGTCACGGCACTTCTGCTCAGCCTTTATTGAGGAAATGGCCTGTGGGATTCTCTGCTGTATCAATCAGGCTTACAAAACAGGCCTCGAAATAAGGCTGCAGTTCCATCACTGCAGTTCCATGTCTCTGAGGGTTTTAAAAGATTAAAGAGGGCATCTCCTCTAAGTTGTTGTCCAGGGAGCACTGTAGCATGGGGTATCTTAGTTGGAAATTCTCCTTTGGAGAGATTTGTGCATCCTTCCCTGAGATGCCTGATGAAGGAGTTTCTGGAGCTTCTCAACTGATGTGTTTTGGTTTTATCATGCAAACCCTGTATTCTTGCTGTGAAAACCACGGTTCTTTGAGCCATGACAAAGGGAGAAGAGCATCTTCTCTGTAGGTGCAAAGGAGTCTTTCACAGAGCTGCCAGCCAGAACACCCCTATGGCCTTACAGTGCTTCTGATAAATTTCCTGTTGCTTGTGTATCTCAGCTGCTTTATTTTCCTGTGTTCAAGGCTGGACTGTGTGACGCACCTGCCCTACTGTGAGACCAAGACATTCGAAGTGTACTTCGACCCACAAAGTGCCAGCCTGCCCCTGGGAAAGGTGGGTGTGCTCCTGACCATCAAGTTACTCTGGTTTCTCTGGCCGTCAGCATGTTGGGCACAGCAGCAGGTGTCACTCGGGCTCTGAACTGGATGCTCTGTCCTTCTCTAGGTCACAGGAGGCCCCATATGCTAGGTCTGCCTCTATGCCATCGTGGCTTAACCATCCCTCTGCCTCTCCAGGGACAGGCTGGAATTCCCCACTGTCCAGTGTGGGCAGTGCTAGGAAGAAACCAGCCAGCTCCACAGTAAGCTCCAGATACGCTGTAAATGATCCATCAGCATGAATGAGCCTGTTAAAGAGGCAAAGCACAGACAATGCAACTTTTTGGTTGAGTTTTCTTTACCTCTCTTGCTTTTTGTGACCCTCTGGCTGCCTGAGCACTTGGGCTGCAGCTCACTTGAGGAAGCCTTTGAGGGTACAGAGCAAGGCTGGTTCACCTGGGACAGTTCGCTAGCTGAATGCTTCCCTTCTCTGCCATCTTCACCCATTCCTGCTCCTCTCAGGATAGTGCCTGCCCTGCCTACGTTTGCCCTCCAATTCTAGGTGGTGGTGGCCATATATAGTTTGGATAAGGGTGCTGTCAGCACTGTGACAGTATCACGCAGGAACCAAGGGTCTGTCCTTACAGAACAAGAAGATCTCATGCGACTGGTTTCTGTGCTCAGGTTGGCAAACATCTGCCAGCAAGCATGCGTCAGAAGCTGCTTGAGGAGTTGAAGGCTGAGCCTTGTGACTTTGAGGTGCTGACCTCAGCTGGAACCCTTGATTGAGGACTGCAGTGCCATGTCAAAGTCTGGTTTTCACCCATGGAAGAAGTGATACTGGTGGGTGTCATGCCCAGGAGGTCTGGCAGGTCATTGTGCCCAGCATGGGAAGTGGGAGATAGTCTCTGCTTCCATGTGGAGCTTTCTGCCACCCCCATGCCCCCCATGTCTCAGTTTCCCTTGCAGCACACTCTTCTGAGAGGTGATTTGAAAACCCCGTGGGGAGCTTGCATGGAGAGCTTGAGGTCAGCTTGTGGCTGTTTATTGGCACATGGGGAGGGAAATGTGCCTGTTTCCCGTCATCTTCCCCCTTGTGTGGGTCTGCAAGGCACTGTTGCAGAGCATCTGGCACGCTTGCAGGGAATGACCCTGGAAGGGCCAGTCTAAGCTAGTCCTGCTGATGGGACCAGCAAACAAAGCATCCCCCAGACGCCTTCCTGAGCACAGCAGGACAGTCATCTATAGCAGTATGCTGCCAGCAGTGCCTGTGGCTCTGGCCCAGCCTGCCTGCACATTTCCGTGCAGTCTGGGAGTCAGCTTAAATGATGGAGCATTCCCAAAGCTGGTTTGCATGGGGCCACCATGACTTGGAAACTGGCAGCGTGTGACAGTATGGACACAAGTGGTTCCATGCCTGGGGACAGTCCCAGAGATATTTCAGTTGTCAAATGTGTTGGAGCAGCTGTCTGTGGCAGGAGCATTTATTTTTTCTAACCTTAGTCTTGCCTCTTCTAGGTCAGTTTGGGGCTATTCAGTTGTTTTCTCAGCCCCTGGAGAGGTGTTTTTCTCTGCAAGGAGTAGCTCTTCTGGGGCTAATTGCAAGTAGTTAGCCTGAATTTTCTGTCTAACTGTTCTTTAAGTTTACTATCTGGGGATCAGCCTAGATCTTGTGACGTTTGTATGAACAGAGATTCAGCTGTTTGTTGTTGTTCCTTAGCCTCTATTGCAGCAGCCTAGCTGGCACTTGGTATGGCACAGACAATAGATTTACCCTTTCTGGGATGGAGTTTTGCATCCTTTTGCAGGGCATTTATTCAGTCTGTTACACTTTGCAAATTATGCCAAGTTTTCTTTGCCCACTCTACCCCTGGCAGAGAGGGGCAAGCCTTACGTTTCTCTAGAAGACCATACAACACATCTCTACCCTGAGGCACAGCTTCACTACTTTGAATGGGGCAATCCTCTCAGGGAGGCAGCAAGCTTGTTTCAACAAAATTTACCCCTTACACCCTTGAGAGGTATGCACGTCATACCTTACACTTTACGTGAGATTACGGTACTTTTCACTGCAAGGGATCCTGTCCTTGACACCAGTTTAATGTCAGGGTCCGACCCAAGAAAAACCCAGTGTCAGACCTATTTAATTCATGATCCCAAGAGTGAAATTAAGCGAGGTCAAGTACTGTAATTGATCAGTTGGTTTATTACAAAAAGACAATTATTATAAAAAAGGAAATTATTATAAAAAAGAGATAGCTATAGAACGGATGGGAAAAAGATAGAAATGAAACAAGGATTCATGGTTCAGAGAGATGGTGACATCACCACTGTGGATCCAGCAGTGTCCCAGGGGTCTGTAGTCATCGTTGAAGGTGGGTGTCCCTGTGGAGGGTGTCCCTGTGGAGGGTGTTCTTATGGAGGGGTCCTTCATGGTGACTACCTTTTTCCCCTTTTATTATGAATTGGGGGGAGTACCTCTGTTCTTAATGTCATGTACCACATGTTCTGGTGGACCAGCTTTGCTGGTCTTATAGCCAGCTCTTCAACTGCACATGTCTGCAGCAGTTCTTGGGATAATGGGCAGCAATTCCTCACTCCAGTCCTCGAGATAATGGACAGAAGAGTCTTAACTCCACCCATCTCTCAGGCAGGCGTCTCTCCCTGGAGTCCCATTTCAGTTCCTCACACCTTTCTCTGAGGCAATGGACACCGGGGTCTTACCTCAACTCCTCCAGTGCCAATCTTTGAGACAGTGGATGGTGGAGTCTGATTTCAGTTCCATCTCTCACACTGTCCTAAGAAGCCAGGCTTTCTGAAGGCCCGGAAAATGAAGATTTTTCTGTGCAGCTCCTGGTCCCTGCCTTTGCAGTGCAGAGAAACCCCCATGCTCAGCTGCACAGACTCCCCAAGCCCTGGGCACATCCGCTTCTGCCAGATCCACCCAGCTGGTGTCCTTCTGCAGCATGCAGAGAGCAGAAAAGGCAAAGATACCTCGCAGTTTCTCAGTGCTCTCTTGGCTGTGAGCAGTCAGGTGGGAAATGACACAGAGATCTCTTGACACCCCCTGCACTCATCCAGGAGCTTTGGAATGAGCCCTTCCTGCAGGTCTCAGGCTGGGCTCAAGGGTGTGAGCAGCCCCTCTGCAGTGTTTTCTGTGCCATCCCAGGGACAAGCTCATAGATCAAAGGGGTCAATTCAGAAGGGCTTTGGGGTGCTGGAGCTGCTGAGTCCTTGTCCCGCTCCAGCTGACCATACACTAGGACAGAAATGAGGTCAGAAACTTGTGGTCTTAGTCTCCAGGGTGCTCAGCAGATCTGTGCCCTGTAGGGTTGCACGTGCACAGTGTCTCTCTAATGTACAGCCTGTGTGAGGAGTCCTGCAGCTTTCAGCTGCTCTGGTTGCAGAGGAGATGCCAGAGGCAGGTGTCTGGGATCCACAGACACACAGAATAAGCATGAATGTGAGCTTTCCATGGCCCATGTCTGGTGGGCACTGTTGTGCCAGCTTACAGGCTGTTCTCCAGGCAGTGCTGTTGAGGATAAGCCAAGAAGGACTGGGGCAGTGGAGCTCGGCAGGGATGGCTACCCGCTGCCCGTTGCTGTCCCTGCATGAGCACAGGGTGACAGAGACGTGCCCAGGTGAGTGAGGCTAGTAAAGGAGTGTTGGGATGGGCAGAGCAGCTCTGCTGCAAGGTCCATGTTTCCTTGCTTTGCCCAGAGATGCTGCCTCTGTGTCCTGTAGCTGTGCCATCCTGAGCAGATGTGATGGTGGTGTCTCCTGCGTTCAACAAGGCTGCAGTCACAGCTCTGCCAGCCGGATGTGCTGAAAGCTGCTCCAGTGACAGCCTCAGACATGGGACTGCCCATGGGTGCTCCAGAGCCAGTAGCTGGTCCTGATACCGAAGTAAATTAGTATTTCACTGTATAATTCATACAAAATTAGACTAGTGTATCACTGTGTATGTGGACTTAGACATGGACAGGGCTCCAAGGATTCTTAAGGAAGGTATGTAACAAGAAGACCAGATGTCTTCTCCTGTTGATAAGGCCAGAGAAACAGGTAAACGGCTGCAAAAAAAACCCAACTCTAGGAGCCTCTCAGGGTCCTAAATTAGACCAAACAAGAACATGTAGTTAACTGCAAAGACTAAATATGCATTCCAGTGTCCTTTACTAATACATGCCCATAAAAAGATGAGTATTTTTTCCCCAGACAACCACCATGACCCCTAGAGACCATTCCTCAAATTACCATATGCATGCATAATGAGAATTGGGTGGGCATTTCGCAGAATTATAATGAAGATGCATACAGTAATGGTATTTAAGCTGTAAACTGCCTCTTCTCAGTGTGCATGACAAGCAGAGAGATCCCCATGCACCCAGTACTGTAATAAAGTCACATTAGCTTCTAACCCATCATTCTGATTGGAGAGGTTATTTCCCAGTTTTTGGTGACAGTCCAGAGCAGCAATGCTCACTTGTCCTATTTCTTGTTTGTAGGGCTCCATCTTCTACCCATTGCCAGATGGAACAGGCTTATACTACTGCCTGCAGGGAACTGCTGAAGCCCCCAAGTGTTTAGGGACTGTTTCCCAGCAGGTGCCATGTAGGAATTCCTACGCTTAGGTCCTCCCTGTGTCCAACTGGCTACATAGACCACAGAGGTGAGTCAAGCCCAGGAGTTCTGGTCCCATCAGCAGTCCCTGCAGCAGCACAAGGAAGCAAGCTTCCACTGCCTGGGAGCTCCTTCCTGAAAGCTTTTCCCTTTCCTTGGCCATGTCTGGCCATAACCATGTTCTGCCTGTGCAGAGCCATCCTAGAGGGCTTTCCTCCAAGGGGGATGAGAGCTGCCTCCCTGTGCCTGAGGCATTGACAATGAGAGGGGCTGTATTGTACCCACACATGATGGGTGTCCCATAGGAGTCCTTCCTGTTGACATGCACTGCATCCTTCTCACCCACAGGTTCCTTGTGGTTATGGACATGCTCAAACCTGAGAACCTGGACAGCAGTTCTGTGCTGCAGAGGCTGGAATACATAGATGTGCCAAGCTCTGCGAAGGACTAGCAGCGCACCTGCTTCTCCTACAAAGAAGTCTTTAACACAAGGGCAAGTGTGGACACTGGGCTGTGGGGCCCTTCAAGGGACTGTTCTCTCACTAAGAAGCTACATGCCTGTTTTCATACCTCCACATGCCCACTGGTGGGACTGTAGGTGTCCCAGGTGGGTACTGAAGAGCAGCATCTTTCCACACATGCTGCTTATGCAGCAGTTTCTGTGAGGGGCCTGCTAAGGGCTGCTGAGGACAGCGGGGTCAGGACATTAGTGAGCTGGAAGCAGTGGGGAATTGAGAGAGTATCAAGTAGAAAGCAGGACTTGGGGGTGTTGGGTGAGGAGACGCTCCCCATGACCCAGCTTCTGTGTGCACTTGATATGAGGAAAGCTAGCACCTGGAAAACATACGGTAATACACATACCTGCTTCATAACTCTCCTTGAGTTGTATAGTCTGATTCCATGCATCTGTTCGGCACCCCAGATGGGACCTGCTCTGTCCAACTGCGGGACTTCCTGAGGACGGGACTCCTCTGGGCACCCTCGAGATTTCTCAGGAGGACTCCCTTACTCACAGATATCACCGCGGGGGCAGACAAGGACCATCACTGGTGAATCATCAGATATGTACGAAACCAGATGAAGGGGATACCTGTAAGTTGTAAGGAGATGTCCTGCACGAGGTAAGGAGTGCTGGTGCTCGCCCCAGGGGTTGGTTTGGTATTGGTAAGGTCAGTCTGGTGAGAGCCTTGAGCCTGGAGTCTCATAGTAGGGTACCTGGTGTGGAATAATTAGGAAATGTGGGATAATTAGGAATTAAATTTATATTCGAAATGCAGCATTGTCCACACATAAGAGAAAAACGGACTTTCAGGGGCTCTCAGGGCAAGATGCAGCCACACCTGGTATGCCAGGAACGTGCAGTTCACAGCGATTCCTGTGGCAACACAGACAGAGGGTGGAGCGAGGTGGAGATCTCACCCCTACGCTTTGTCCTAACATCCGCAAAAGATGGGAACTAGGTGCTACAAGAAACAGATAAGCTGCATACTTGCTACCCTGAGCCAGCAGTCTCTCATCTTTTGACAGAATGCCGTCCTCTGTGTATACTTTGCTTCATTATAATGTCATTATAATGCATTTACATGCTAAAATGCACTCCCATCTCCAATACGACCCCCTCCAAAATGAG
Organism: Myiopsitta monachus; assembly: GCA_017639245.1. Taxonomy (NCBI): domain Eukaryota; kingdom Metazoa; phylum Chordata; class Aves; order Psittaciformes; family Psittacidae; genus Myiopsitta; species Myiopsitta monachus. The sequence goes on from CM029941.1 coordinate 81,615,444, forward strand.
ACCACCCTCCTCTGAGCATGCACTCTGAATTTTTGGTCCAACAAGGCATCTGTAAGGCAGGGTACGCAGTGACCAGTACTGACCAGGTAACAGAATCAAAATCCCTTGCCCCAAACACCTCGGCACAAAAAGTGGAAATAATAGCTCTAACTCCAGCATTAGAATTGGCCAGAACCAAGAAGATTAATATTTGGACAGACTCCAAATACACCATTGGAGTAGTTCACGCTCATGGAGCTGTATGGAAAGAAAGAGGACTTTTATCCACCCAAGGATAATATATCAAACATGCTGAAGAGATACTCAAGCTGTTAGAGGCGAGTATCTGAAAAGGTGGCTATCATGCATTGTAAATCCCATCAAAGAGGAATTACTGCTCAGGAATTGGGTAGTGCTATGGCAGATCATGAGGCCAAAAGAGTGGCTGAGGAAAGCAATTTAGAAGTGCAATCTTTGGTCCCAGATGGTAAAATACAAATTAGTTGTGAGCCTAAATACTCCAAGGAAGATCAAGAGTTAATTGAGGATTTAGGAGGAAAAGTAGAAGAAAGTGGGTGGGCAAAGACTCCACAAGGTAAGATGATAATACCATTTGCATTATTGTGGGAAATCATCATGGCAGAACATAAGAGTTCCCCCTGGGGAGTAGAGGTCCTGTACAAATACTTGAGCAAACTTACGATTGCCCAAAATTTATAAACACCATTAAGCAAATAACACAGCAGTGCGAAATTTGTTTGCGGAATAATCCCAAAACAAGTCCTAAAGTTCAGCTCAGTCAAATATGGAAAGTGAATTATCTGGGACAATTGATTTCTCAGAACTCCCAAGAAAAGGGGGGTTTCCATACCTGTCCGTCATGACAGATACCTTTTCAGGGTGGCCAGAAGCATTTCCTTGCCAAACCAGTAAGGCCAGAGAAGTAACCAAAATACTATTACAAGAAATAATACTGAGATTTGGGGTCCCAGCGGTAATCTCCTCGGACTGGGGATCACATTTCATTGCAAAAGTCATTCAGCAAATCAGTAAACTTTTAGGAGTAGGCTGGCCATTACATACCCCATATAGTCCACAAGCAAGTGGTCAAGTGGAAAAGATGAACCATCTAATTAAGTTACAAACTGGAAAATTGGGACAAGAGGCTAATTTGTTCTGGCCTCAATCTCTACCTCTGGCTTTGTTGAGAATTAGGACCAGCCTGAGTCCTTTTGAAATATTATATGGAGGACCATATATTGTTCAAGCTGGAACTTTGGCACAAGTAGGGGAAGAGGTCCTCTACAACTATGTAATGAGCATGCAAAACCAACTCTGAGATACAGAAAGGCTAGTCCTGGGGAATAGAGCTCGAGGTCTTGATGGACCTGTGCATAATATTGAACCTGGATATTATGTATACATCCGATCTCTGTCAGATTTACCTCTGGAACCAAAGTGGGAAGGTCCATTTCAAGTGTTATTGATTTCTCATGCAGTAATTAAGAAACAAGTGTCGTGAGTACACCACACCAGAATAAAGCAAGCTCCTAAACCACAATGGGAGTGAACACCTGTTGGACCCCTGAAAGTTAGGATCAAGCAATTTAAATCATTTAGACTTATCTTTTATATCTTTGTTACAAGACAATTGACCTTACCATGGCTTCCTGCTCAGCCAGAAGAAAGTATTTGGGTGACATTGGCCAACACAACTGGACAAAACATGTTGCGTCTATTGGTTGCTACTCCTATGAATCCTTTTAGCACATGTTTAGTGGGACTATCTTTAGATTACTGGACATTAACTGTAGCCCTTCCTCGATGGCCGTGGTGACACTACCACACCCTGTGGATACATGGGGTGGGTGGGTGGTATATCAAACAATGACTTTTCTAGAACCACAGGAAATTGATCTCTTAGGATCTGTAAAAATGGACATATGTCTGTATTTTAATTATACAGGACGAAACCAATCATTGGTACAAAAAGTGAACTCTCCTTTAGCTGTTTATCAAAATGCTTCTTTATGGTGTAATTATACTTCTGTTAACCTTCCTTATTCCTCGAATGCACCAGTATTGCTCCCTCAAGGTGTCTTTTTGATCTGTTGAGACTGAGCACGGCCTGGTACACCATCCCATCTACGACGAGGTCCTGGTAGCCTAAGCAGATTGATGATGTTAACCCCAAATAGTTCCATGATACTTGATCATACCAGATTCCATCATCTCCACAGGATAAAAAGATCGGTTCATGCTTTTACTCACAATTGTAAGAATGAGGTAACGTTTTGGAATCCTGCAGAAATTGTTTCAGCATCTTTTCTCACAGCAGGAGTAGCCACTGTGCAAGCTCTTATGATTCTAAATAAATTAGAATGCTGGCTTGCAAAGCAAAAAATGCTGCATCTGGTGCCCTTTTCAGCCTCCTTCTCAATGTGGATTCAGTAAGACACGTGACCTTACAAAATCAAGCTGCCATAGATTTCCTTCTTCCTGCCCATGGCCATGGATGCAAAGCCTTTGAAGGCTTATGTTGCATGAACCTTTCAGATCACTCTGAATCAGTTCATAAGAAACTCCTAAGGATCTTACAGGAAAACTTCAGGTTGAAGATGCTTGATTTCAGGCTTATTTGCTTGGGCTTAGTGCGTGGGTAAAGAAATTAATTGGTTTAGGAGCCTTTGTTTTAATAGCATTTATTAGTTCAATAGCTTGTATTCCCTGTTTATTAACATTAATACAGTCTCTTATTAATAAAGCTCTCACCGGCAATGGATATGAAGATTGGAAAACACACAAGATTAGACAAGAAGTTGCAAGTGGCAAATACTGTGCCAGAACTCTTGAGCGAAATGGAGTTACATAGCAAAAGAATTTGCAAAGGAAAAAGAAAAAGGGGGACTTCATATGAGAAAAGCTAGTGCCTGGAAAACATAGGGTTAAAGTAGTTTTAACTTAACTTGGGTTAAAGATATAGAACAGTGTCTGTGTTGTAAGTCTGTGGTAAGATAACAGGGATTGAATGTACAGAACAAGAAACTGCTCATCAGAAAGTTACAGATGTCTTGAGAAATCCCTGATATGGCTGGTTTCAGCTAGTTTTGCGGTTACTGAGGCATCCAACTGTGCCAAAGGCAGAAAGCACATCGTGAGGAAGACTGCTTACTTCATCCTCAAGACACCTGCCCACGACCACCGGAGAGCAGCGTGCAAGCGCCAGCAGAAGGAGACTTGTGATAATGAGTTCCTGGAACTAGTTTTAATATTCCCCACCTATTCCCAGAAATCCAATGAATATATATGTTTACGTGTAATAAATGTCTCTTCACTTTACCCCTCGGTGTGCAAGTTAGGAGGAGTGATCCCCCTTGCACCTGGCGCCATAATAAACATACCTGCTTCATAACTCTCAGTGAGTTGTAGAATCTGATTCTGTGCATCACTTGAGCCCAGAACCCATCCCCGTGTGATGGGCTACACCCCCAGAGCATGAGCAGCACGTCAGGGAGAGGACTCTGCCCGTCTACTGTGCTCTGGGGAGACCACCCCCTGCAGTCCTGCATCCAGCTCTGAGGCAACAATATGAGGGATGTGGAGCTGTTGGAGAAAGTCCAGAGGAGGCCACAGAGGTGCTGCGAGCACGGTTCTTACTCTGTCACACCAGGTGAGGGTTGGAACTGGATGAGCGTCAAGGCCTCTTCCAACCAAAACCATTCTAGGATTCTGATTCTGTGAATTAATCCCATTGCTTAGAAAAGTAGTTACCAAAATGCACGTGCCCCTTGAAGCAAGGGGCAGATTTCAGTGCTTGGATTGCTTTTGCAGCTCCCAGTTCGGTTAAACCTACTCATGGGGCAGCATTTGGATTTCTTTTGAAGTGACTTTGCACTGCACAACAACAGGTACACCAAGTCTCCTTGGGGACAAGCATGACAGCAAATTTGGTGTGGGCTGAACTCACCTTTCACTTGCACCCTGACTGTACTGCTGGCCCCTGGTTTTGGAATTGGTGAATTGTTGAAACCTTTCCTCTGTTAGCCAAGGGACCATAAAGCCCAAGGGCTAAAGCAGCCACGCTGCAGCCCAGAGTTTGGTGGTGGCTTCTTGGGTTCTAGTCCCCAGTTGCTGGAGCAACAGTTATACTGTCACCTGGCTAAGCCCAAGCCCCTGCAGTGCCCTGGTGCTGTGGGGGGTGAAGCCTCTCTCTAGGAATCAGACAATTCCTCACTGCAAGTCTGGCTGAGTTGGAATGACTCTGCAGTGGCTGCAAAACTGTGTTGCAGGGCTTTGCTGCTTAAGCTGAAAGTGCTCCTGATAGTTCAAACTAGCCTATCCTCACAGCTGCTGGTTACTAGCTGTATCTCTGTGTGCATGGGAATAAGCATTTAGTGCAGTAACCCTACTCGGCTTGGTGTTCAAACCTGTTGATTAAACATTCAATTTATTTTTAACACTGGAGAGCTCTTTGCTCTCCTTAAAAGCTTTCCACCCCAGGTGAGGGCCCTACTCGTCTCACATCTCCAGCAGTCAGTCTCTCAAGGACAGTTTCCACAGGCACAACTTCTTGGGCTGGATCATCTGTTTGGACCTGATAAGCCAGGCCAATGTATGTATCCAGCATGTGATCATCAATACCAGGATTAATTGTGCAGAAGGCGGTTTTCAGATCATCTGCCTTCACCTCCCTGTTCAAAAACAACTCAGTTACTGCTGTGCTGTGGTAGGTGAAAGGAATATTTACTTACTGGTGCTACAATAAGAACCCATGTTGCTTGAGATGCAGAGCAAAGACTACTTTTGGCATTGTTATCTCTGCTTCTACTAGTATCTCTTTGTTTTTTAAACACACATGTAATAAAGACTGCTAAGTATGAATTTCAAACTGAAGGGAAATTAGGAAATGTTACATTTCTGATAATGTGGGAAGACCTTAATTTCACTCTCTTGTGCACTGTGGTATGCTTTGCTGCATAACTATATATTCTCTTGCTAACTCAGTGCCCATATTGGACAGTACATAACTTCATGGGCATGTACCCACCCTTGGTGTTCTTCTCAGTGCTCTGTACATGGTACCAGCCTTTTTTTCTAGGCAGTAACTGCCTCTTGGTTTGAGGTGGAATTATTTCTCAGATTAGCACCTTCAAGTCTGCAGTTGTCAGACCCATTTGCTCTTCATACTCCTCAGAACCACTCCCTGAGGATGTACAGGATTTTACTGCTATTTCTGGAGAGCTAAGGGGTGTTGAGACGTGAGGTTTCAGGTGCTGAAGGGGATTAGTGGTACAACCCATCGTCTCTACTCGCTGCCTGCCATATCCAAGTCCTTTGGGTCAGGAAATTGCTGCTGTGCAGTGTTCTGCAGAGCAGGGCTCAGCTAAGTTTTGGTATTTAGTGCAGTATTCACAGCCAGGGTTCCCTCTGTGTATGCTGCCCTGATCTGCTGACCCCATCAGCCCCTTCCATTCACACTTACGTTACATTTCCCAGGTCATTCTTCAGCTGTCTCAGACACTCCTGCTTCTCCCTGATATACTGGGTCCTGAGCTTGGCAACAAAAGGTTCAGCATTCCCTTACCTCATCCTGAAAGAAGTTACAGGTGTGTTAGCACTCAACATGTGTTCTGGTCTGGATAGGAGCAGTCCCCCAGTGTGTATAAAATAGCTCAGCCCTCCCAGAAATGTTATTTCCACATGAAAAGTGAAAATAAAGAATATGGAAAAACTATCACAGAAACACACAAGCTTGCATTGCGGTTGTCTTCAGGTGTTAGAGCTGCTTTGTTAGCCTAATAAACATAGTTAATCTGATAAATTTATTTCCTAAACTAGACTTAATCTGAATCAAAAGAAAGACTTAACATTAGCTTACCTCTTTGAATAAGGATATGTAGTTAATGTGGTCTTCATTGCTGTCCAACTTGCACCTGCTTGCATCAACCAGTTCCTGTATTGACTCTTTCCTTTTCAGAGGGAAAATCTTCCCTCAGAGCTGTGCGGTGCAGAGACAGGAATTTACAGATGAGAAAAAACCCTGCCTAGTTGCACTGGCAGGTAAGGAGAACAGACAGAATCAGTGTGTCACAGGCTTTGACATGTGCCAGATGTGAGCAGAGTTCATGGGCACCAGCAGGGCTCTTGCCTAAACTGCTTGCTTGTCAAGGATCCACTGTCTGAGCTGTCACAGGCAGCCAGCTCCTTCTGCAGTTTGGAAATCAGCTGATTCTGGCTGTGGTACTGTTCTTCACCCACCTGTGAAACAGGGAAAGTTCACAGATCAGTAACTGCGTCATCTGTTCCTTGGACTGCCTTCAAGAGGGAACCAAACTGTAAAAGGACTATGCTCCCTCCTAAAGAAAATTGTACCTGAGCAGCTTTTGTCAATTTACAACTAATTAAGCAAGCACCACCTTGGTTTGCAGGGTGATTGGTCACAGTGGTTTCTTGTTGAGCAACTTGCCTCAGCTGTTAAACCCTCAGGTGCAGATGCGCACCATGGACTGCCACCCCCCCACCCCCCCCCCGTCCTCCCACCCCAGCAGTAGTCTCCCTGCACAGGAGGTGGCACTTGGTCCCAGCCACTTTTCCATTTCCAAGCAAGACATGAGTAGGGCAAGTGTAAGAGGACTTGGGGAGGCTACGTATCTTTGTGTTACAGGAGGTGGAAGGATGTGGCCATGTATGCAGAGCTCTCTGGCTCTGACATGGTTCTTGGAGTGGGGAGGAAGGCTGCTAGAGGCTGTGTGGCGCTGCAGTTCAGCAACCATGTCCTGACCTTCACAGACACAGCACAGAGACAAAACGAGCTATTTCAGGGAAGACCTTCTGAGAGAGGGGCAGGTGTGTAAATCTTGTGAACAGAAGCCTCTCATCAGAGAGAGCAGGTGTGGTATTACTCAAAGTGTGTGGAAGAAATGGGGTCTTCTAGAAGCATTGTTAGGAGCAGCAAGAGCCTGACCTGTCTTGCATGGACAGGATTCCCTTCGCTGGTGTGTGTCAGCTTTTACCATCATGAGAAGGTGCAGCTTCCCGGGGGAGGAATGGGAGGTGAAACTGCTTTGCAGTGAACAGTTCCCTTGCCTACTGCCAGTACCACCAGGGCTCTCTGGACAGAGCAGCACCGGGCTGTGGGTTGCCTACCTGCCTGGTGAGTACAGAGTAGGTTGAGCTCAGGATGTAGTTTCATCGACAGAGCCGCATGTTCTCAAAGAGGGTCTAAGACCATTCCATGGCAGTGGCATCCCTGTACTGCTTCTGGAGGTAGCTGAGAAAAAACTCGGGGAGACTGGATTGTTTCCCTGTCTGCAGGTAACAAGTAAGTCCCATAAGCAGCAGAACCAGATCAAGTCTGCCTGTGTAACTCCAGCTGTTTGCATACAGTCTGGCTTTTGGGGATGGGGATCCCACACAGTACTAACACAGCAGTAGTGCTGGCTGGAGCCTTCCCCCTTATTAGGTCATTCAAAACGTTTCTCCCAGATAAATGAAACTCTCCCATTGCTGAGACCACTGACAATATCTCTCTTCTCCTACCTACATTTGTGAAATATGTAGAAACTTGCTACCTGTGAGGTGCTACTGCTCCCTCAGATTTAGCTGAGCTTGGCTCATGGGTTGGGAAATGGAAGCAGTTCTTGGGAAAAAAGTAGAGCCAGACAGTGACTGCAGCAACCCTATTTCCCCAGGAAATCAAGCTGGAAGTAAAAGGACAGCTGCCATAGAAAACATTAAGCCATTTAGAGCTTATCTCAGTGATATTTCTAGGCTTCTAGCTCAAGAGAAGAAATCTGTAAAGCGACTGCCTCTCTCAAGGTTGCTCTCATATGACTGAGACACAGTGACAGGGCTTGACCTGATATGGTTAGGGATATGGTCTCATACTTGTCCCTAATATGGGAAGAATTAAATAGCTACTTTTATTCTCTTTTGAGTCTTGTATAACCTCAGACAGGCCCCTTTGGCCTCCAGTTGTCAATCCCAACCCACCCTTCTTGGCCCACAAAGAAGGGCAAATGCTTTGGGGTTTGTGTAACAAAACCAAAGCACTTTTGTATTGGTAAATGAATTAATGTAAATTATTTTTTGCTCCTACTCCTTGTTTTTCCTGCAGTGCCACCTCTTCCTCTCTCACACAAACACTATGAAGCTTAATAATGGATCAGCATTGATTCAAATTAACCCAGCAAAAGCCCCTGGCAATGCTCTGCCTGTGCAGATGTTGCCAAGGTTTCTACCGCCTAGGAGCAGATGTTGCATAGTGGTGATGGCACAGTGGTGCATAGTGCACCATCACACCCCACAGCAGCAGCAGCTGAGCTAGCTGAGGTCTTGGACTCATGAGTGTGGCTGATTTGGCTCAGGGTGACTGCAGCAGTTCCTCCCCTGGGCACCCTGTCTTGTGGAGGAGTTCTCACTGACTCCTCCTGTTGCTGCTCTTGCAACAACTGCTGGACTGCTGCAGTTTATGGCCCTGGACATGTGGCACTGAGTTCTGGTTTCCTGAATGTCTCTGAATTTGCAGTGGTGGCTGGGCATCACCTGCGTCATGAGCAACTCAGCTGTCCTGGGAGCAGGAGCTGCAGAGTAGGCCTCTGGCCTGGGATGGAGCTACGCCAGGTTATCCAGGTGATACTGTCTTAATCCATGAGTCACATCCCTAGCAAGCCCTGCCAGGCACAGGGTTACTGCCAGCTGAGGCCATTTGGTCTTAAATTTGTTTTCTGCAGCTCAGTTCAGATGAAACACTAGGCAGGACATGGGGAGACCCTGCTTCCCAAACTGGATGGGCCGTCATAGCAAATGCTGTTTGCGGAGGAAACTGGGACAAACCTGCTGTTCTAGTGCAATTTTCTCCTTCCAGACATCCTTTACGATGTTCACCACATCCTTCTTAGTCAGCTTTATGTTCCTGACTTCACCTTCATGCCTCAGGTATACAGGAACATTGCCACATTTTCCCTAAGAATGGAAAAGAAACAAACATAGGTAAGGCATTCACCTCGCTGACAGTGGTGCAGTACCAAAGCCACATCCTCAGCATCTAAAGCCATTAAAATGAGTCATTTGTGTGGGTCTCATTCCCAGTACTATAAAACACACATGTCAGCACCTATGCAGTATGTCTCAAGTGCTCCAAGGTGGACAAAATGGGACTGTGTGAGATGTTGTACTCAGCAAATATAGAAAAGGAAAGATCTTCCTTGGAAACCTCTTTCAGGAATGGCTGGGCAAACAGTTTAAGGTTCTGGAAAGGCTGAGGAAGAGATGTTGAAGGACCAAGAAACACTGCTGTGTCCCTAGGAAGACCTTTGGATACAGTTATGCTTGCTATGATGTCCTGGGTTGAAGCAATCCCAAAAGCACAGGTACAGGTTGGGCAGGGAAGAGATTCAGAGCAGCCCTGTGGAGAAGGGCTTGGGGGTGTTGGTTGATGAGAAAATGAACATGAGCTGGCTTCAGTGTGTGCTTGCAGCCCAGAAAGCCAACCGTATGCTGGGCTGCATCAAAAGGAGCATGACCAGCAGGACGAGGGAGGTGATCCTGCCCCTCTGCTCTGCTCTTGTGATACATCACTTGGAGTATTGTGTGCAGTTCTGGTGTCCTCAACATAAAAAGGACATGGAACTGTTGGAACAAGTCCAGAGGAGGGCCACGAGGATGATCAGAGGCTGGAGCACCTCCCATATGAAGACATGCTGAGAAAGTAGGGGCTGTTCAGCCTGGAGAAGAGAAGGCTGCATGGAGACCTCATAGCAGCCTTCCACTATCTGAAGGGGGCCTATAAGGACACTGGGGGAGGAATCTTCATTAGGGACTGTGGTCATGGGACAAGGGGTAACGGGTTCAAACTTAAACAGGGGAAGTTTAGATTGGATATAAGGAAAAAGTTCTTCACTGTGAGGGTGGTGAGGCACTGGAATGGGTTGCCCAGGGAAGCTGTGAATGTTCCATTGCTGGCGGTGTTCAAGGCTGGGTTGGACAGATCCTTGGGTGGCATGGTTTAGTGGGAGGTGCCCCTGCCCATGGCAGGGGGGTTGGAACTCGATGATCTTAAGGTCCTTTCCAACCCTAACTATTCTATTATTCTATTATTCTAAGAATCCTTATAAGATTTCCCTGACCCTTTAGCATTTCCTGATTCCCCCACGTGCTGGGGTGCAGTGCAATCATAGAATTATTGAATCATAAAATCTGCCAGGTTGGAAAAGACCTTTAAGATCAAGTCCAACCGTTCCCCAGCACTGTGAAGTCCACAACTAAACCATGTCACTACGAGCCTCCTCTACATGGTTTGAGAACACGGGACAGTGACTCCACCACTGCCCTGGGCAGCCTGTTCCAATGCCTGAACACCTTTCGGGGAAGAAATTGTTCCTCATCTCCAGTCTAAACCTCCCCTGATATAGCTTGAGGTTGTATTTTCTCTTTCCTGTCGTTTGTTCCTTGGGAGAAGAGAGCAGCCACATGCTGGCTCTATCCTCCTTCCAGGTAGTTGTAGAGAGCAGTAAGGTTCCCCCATAACCTTCTCGTCTCCAGACTAAACCCCTTCAGGTCCCTCAGCCGTTCCCCATCACACTTGTGCTCCAGGCCCTTCCCCAGCTCTGTTGCCCTTCTCTGGACCCGCTCCAGCACCTCAACGTCTCTCCGGTTGTGAGGGGACCAGAACTGAACACAGGATTCAAGATGCAGCCTCACCAGTGCCCAGTACAGGGAAATGATCACTGCCCTGGCCTGGCTGGCCACATGGTGCTGATACATGAGCTGGCTCATGTTCAGCTCTGTCAATCAGCACCCCCAGGTCCTTTTCCACCAGGAAGCCTTCCAGCTCAAGACAGTGTGAGTTAAATTATCTTACTGCTCCCACAATAAGTCATTTCCTGTGTAGACTTGCTACTTACTCTTAGTCGTTCTAGTGCTTGTCTTTAATCTCATCAGCAGAGAACTAACCTGGGAATAAATGAATACCACTCTGCTGGACACTTCCCTGTCACTGCAGCCAGTGTTGGGGCTAGGGACAGGGGAGAAGGACAAGGCTTTTCAGCAGCAGGAAGCTGTTAATTTGGCTCAGCCATATAGTGCAGCATTAGTAGGGGGCTCTAGCCCACCTGCATATAGGATGATTCATGTGGCATCATTGTAAAGTGCGGCCACTTCAGCTGTGTCTTCAGTACACTGTATCTCAGTTTCAGCTTTTCTACTGCACCTGAGTTTTCCCAGCTTTAAATGTTTTTGTGGTTACTCTGATGGGAAGGTGAATATTGAAGACACCAGCCACGAAAGCAATTCTCTCACCTTTATAGTGGATACTTATTACCAATTATTGTCAGTGGAAACAGGCAGTGAAGAAAGCTTGTACATACCCATCCACAGAAGACCTTTATCTCTTCTAGCACTCTTGTTCCTATTTCTTCCAGCAGCACATCCACAACCTCATCTCTGGTCTTCCCCTCAGCCAGACGATGCCACTGGTCAACCCCACCAGGAATCACCTCTGTAACAGCAAGAAGACACTGAGCTGGTAAAAAAGGAGAATGATTATGTGTGAATCTCAGTAGGAGGCTTACAATAGAATCAGATCTCTAGACACCTAGTTTGTCTCCTAAGATCAGTAAGGCAAAAGGAAATACTCAGGCCACCCCTAAAAGCCTCAAAGAAAATGGGGCATTGCAGGTAAGAAATGCACGATAGCAAAGTGTTTAAAGATGAGCTGCCTTAAGCAAACCACTACTAAATACATTTGGCACCTGAACACTTTTCTCATTTTGGCCAGGGTGTGTTGTGCTGAACTCGTTGGAGTTCAGCATGGAAATTGTCTCGCTCTTCTGCTGTCTCTCTTTGGATTTCCAGAAGTGCTTCATATTCCTTATGGAGCTGATCAAAATTCTTCTGCAGAGTCTTTGTCTAAAGGATACAGAAGGGAGGACTGTAACAAACTAACCAGAGTAACAGAAATTTTCTGTTTCTGATGACAGCTGGACAGCTCAGGTGAGCGGTCACTGTAGTCCATAGACTTACAGAGAGCAATGTCTGGATAATTGCTTTGTGATCAGAAGGGAAATAAATTATTTATTAAAATTTATTGTTACCATTTACAAAAACTTCTGACAAAACGTGACCTTTTTATACCAGTTCTTGTGTTTAAAAATACATCTTAATCCACTATGACAGAACAGGAGAAACACAGGCTTCTGTTCTAGAAATTTTTCCACCCATCCTCTTAAAATCCACTATATTTTATTTAGAAAGTGTTTATTTTCGATATGATTTATCTCTGCTGTACTAGTACAAAGGCCCATTGGGATTCAGAGGTACCCACACCTCTGGTCTGGGTTTTGAGGGCTATGTCTGTATTTATTACGCCCTGACGTAGGGGCATGAGCAGTGGATCAAGCTGTGCTGATAGTCAGGGCTTGGATGAAGCTGCCAATGGCCCAAATATATCTCGATCAGCTTGGCACTGCTTTTCTGAAGCACGACAGGTACTTCTTTTTTTCCTTAATGGAGGTTTTCATCGAACCCTCTTGACAGCTGTGCACTACCTACGTGGTGGGGTCTGATGTGGTCTCTTTTCCACCCTCCTAGAGCTCAGGTCACTACCACACTGCTGCTGGAAGTTTAGAAGCAGACCCTATCCTGCATGTGACTTGGCATTGCTCCTATGCATCTCCAGTGCAAGCTAAGCTGTCAGGCATTTATTCTGAAAAGGCAGCAAACAGATACAACATGAGGAACCTAGTCCAGATCTTTCACAGTTGGAAAATGCATAGATCAGCCCCGAAGCTGGACTGATGACCTTGGAGTCCCAGAAGACTAAAGAAGTAATTAAATTCTACTGGAAAGGGCAAAACCCCAGCTAGACAGACAAGTATTTGTAGGCCAGCAGTGGTTTTGGACAACACTGTGCAATGTATGTGAGGTGAACCTAGTTCATTCATTTAGATCTATGATGACTTCAGAGAATAGTGCTCAAGCCAATAGCCTCTAGTCTCCTGGTGCTCTGTGAAGTATCCTTGCTTTTATTGTATTAACTCAGGTAAACCTGCTGTTAAGGGTCTGTGATGGTACACTAATTCTGAGTGCTCAGGCAGTCTGTGATTCCAATAGACAGGAAGCTTTGGGAATTAGAAGACAGTGACTTTTCATGTGTTTTATACACAAAGAACAAAGAAATGCCCTTATGTGAGCTCTGGGTTTACTGAGTCTCTATCCCAACCTGAATACTGAGGCATTATGCTGTGTTTCTGTATATGTGGTATAGCTTGAAAATTAGGAGCTTATGCTTACCTTCTGAAGTAAGTCAGAGTATTTTTTCTCCAATGATTCATAATCTCTATTGGGCACGTCATCTCCATAGCTTGCTTTCATTTGGTTCAGCGTTGCATGGGCTTTTGTGAGGTCCTGCCGGGCTACCTTCAACGCCAGAGTTAAAGTCACCACATCTTCACGCTTGACAGCAGCCACTGCTGAAAGCCCATGACACTAAAATTGCATTTGTTTTTTTTCAAAACCATCTATTAAGCTTTTAGACCACATAACCCTACAAAGTGTCAGCAAGAGTTGAATGGGTGCAGACTGTACTATTGTTGAAAAACTGCAAATCCAGGAGTATATTGCAGTGTTCCTATCCCCATCCACTGCCCTGCCTTGTCTCCCATGGACACATACTTACGTGAAAGCTCAGGCTTGGTTTTGATTGACAGAAAGGACCCCAGGTGAGTGAACCCTTTATGCAGACTCAATGGCTACAGCCAGAGAGTAAGAAGCAGTAGCACTATGGGTGCCTGTAACCTGACTGTGGATCAACAGAGATCATGCACACTGAGAAGTCTGTACCACTGTGAGTAACCTCTATGCCAGGTATTTGTGACAAGTGAAATGTGAACAGGCACAAAGCTGCCACTTGTGGATGGGTAAGATGTGCTGCCAGTTGGCACTGGAGTCAAAAAAAACATAAAGAACTTTCGCATTTGCTTACCTCCTGTGCTGAGCAAAAGTGTACAAGAATATAAGCAATGACTTATGGAATTGGATCACACTAGTAGGTACCTCCCTGCTTATTCCCTTTCCTACCTCTTTATGGAATTTTTGCCTGTGAATTTCTCTAACTTCTTTCAAGAATCAAAGCGTATCTGAGGATATTTCAGAAATCCTCTGAATTTCTTTTGCACTGCTGCACCCATGTGTGTGCATTTGGGTCTCTGTGCAGGACACGTTCTTCCAGAGATCCACTATCTCTACCTTGTTCTTGGTGAGGTCTCATGTCCAGGTATGCATTCAGTTTCTCCAGAAGCAGTCTGAGGGCACCGTGCTCATTGTGATAGCAGGAATACTCCTCAGCTACACTTGCCTGCAGACGCTTCACCTGCAGGAAACAGAGGCTTGAACTGATCAGGAGCACAACATCAGTGGGAACTCTGGAATGGTCTGGTGTGTCAGAGATCACACTGTAGAAAAGGATGGATGGAATGGAAGTATAACTGAAGAGTTCGAACTCAGATGTAGCACACAGAAGGGTGTTACAGAAGGCTAGTCTGAGTGTTTAGCTTTCTAGAAAGCGAGTTATATAGATTTCATCATCTGAGTACGCCAGCTCTCTGATGTATGCCGCTACCTAGAAAACCTTCCAGCAACATATTCTGTCCCTGTTGCTCGTCACACAGGAGAAAACAAGCTGCTGTTCTTACCAATTTACTCCACTGGAACTGGTGACAAAAATGTGTCTTGGACGGCAACACGGGATTGTATTTGTGCGGTATGTTTAATTTCCTGCTGTAATTTTGAATTTCAGTTGCATTTTAAATTAGTGTCAAAGTAAAACTATGAGAAATCTGGAAGACTAAGAACTGGGTCTATGTGTAAAACTATAGCCTACTGCCATGACAAACATTTAATTATGTAATTACATCCACTCACTACCAACACCTGCCTAAGCTACTGGATAGCTAAATCAAGAGGGTGCTTTGCTTGTTGCTCAGAAGACAACTACTGTCCTGGGGACCTCTGACCATCCTGATTCTGATGAAAATTCCGAATTCTGTTACTCTCATATAAATACCAGCCCTCTGCAGCAATGCTGGTCTGCCTGTGTCTCTACAGCAACTTAGCCACAACCATGCTGCCTCCAGCAGGCAAGTCAGCAGCCTAGGCCTTCTTCCAAGGAATTTTTCAGTATCTAACCATGCCATTTAGAACAGTTGAATGCTGTTTCAGAAACTGAATTCTGGTTTTAGCAGAATTATTCTTCCCAACCTCTTCCACCCAAATTGCAAAACTTAAATAGCCCAAGCTAGAATCTGGATTCTGGGCCTTCTAAGGCAAGTGTAACTTTGTGAAAGTTCCCAGTTGCTCCTTTCAGAGAAGGTCCTGTATGGCCTGATGAAGTACTGAGGCCTGGGAGTACCAGCAAGTGGAACTGGCTAGGTCTAGGACTGCAAATGGAAGAGATACTCCTGAGCATTTGGATCTTGCTAGTGAAACCAAAGCCTCTTAACGTTCACCAAGTGCTAGCTAGGTGAATAAGAAGCCTACCTACTCTGTCCTGAAGGTTGTTCTTTTTCACCTTTACCACTTAAGCTTAGTACTTAAACTAGGGGATGAAAGGAAGTTCAGGCAGTTGCGCCTGCTCTTATCACAGCTCTGACTACAGCGGAATTGCTGTAGGTTATATACAAATTGTAGGACAATTTGTTTCTTCCTCTTGCTGATTTTCCACCAGGATGATCCAACCATGGAGCACATTGACAAGTGAAGTGGAAGATCACCATCCTGGGAAGATCTCAAAAACTCAGCCAGACAAGCTCATGGCTGAGCTGATGTAATGTAGGCAATAGTTTTGCTTGGTGGGCTGGAGACTCTAGATGTTCCTTCCAAACCAACACTTTGATGCTTCCTGAATTAGCTATAGTAGCTGCCAGGGCCCCAAGAACCTTAATTATCCTGGTCAGCCTCAGCTGGATTCTCCATCCACCCACCATCTGCCCACAGCCAAGGAGCTCATTTAAACAGGTTGAGGCTGTTGAGCTGTGCTGTAGGTGTATCTGCTTCAAGTCCTGTCTCTGTATACTAATTGTACCTTGGACTGATGTCACAGGTAGTGCTTCTCCTGCATGGATCCTTTTGGATGTCTATTGCAGTTTTGTCTCCAGTCCTGGCTCTGTCCCTGTCTTATGCTGCTAACTTTCCCCACCAACCATGCAAGGACCCTGAGCTTAACTGCCTCACCTGGAACTGCTGAGGACAACTGCTACCAGCAACTTGGTTGGGGCTGTAAGACCATGCTTTGATTGCACTGCAGTTACCCTCAGCCCTTGGCTTCTCCTTCCTCATGCAGTAGCTCTGCTCTTACTGCTCTCCAGCAGTAGTGTAATTTCTGCCTGAGCAGCTGAAACTCTTCAAGACCTGTATAAAGTGGAAATTTAAATTGGAAGGACTTAACTAATCTTGCCCATAGATATCAGTGTAAATGCACTGGCAGGAAGATGAACAATACAGATTTAAAAATGCTAAGGTTCAGTGTTGTGAAACACTGGACTTATTTTTACAAAAGAACTTAAAACCAGGAAGACACTAATTTCCTTCCCCCTTCAGGTGTGACCCTGGAAGAGTGAGTTGGAGCAATGGATGCAAGTGAAGACTTCTGACAGTGGCAGCACAGCCTGTCCCAAGGGACCAGGATATTCACCAGAGCCAACCAAGATCCAGCAGCACAACTGTGCCAAGTGGCTAGTGTCTGCTCCAGAACTTCTACTAACACCAAAAGATCAGAGGATGGGAGGTAAGGGATCAAACGTATAAAATGGATCCAGCTGCTGTTGGGAAGCATTTGCCTCATCATTTTCTGAGTTACCTGAGTCTGAAGAGAATTCTTTTCTTCCTTTATGTGGCCTATGATCTTTAACAAATGTTGTTTCTCTTGCTCTAGTATTCTTATTTCCTCTTTCTGCTTTTCTGCAGTGCCAGTATCTATAGGGTACACTCTTCTGAGGCAGTTTCAACCATTGCCTTCAGGGGCTCTAGTTCACAGATCCTTTTCTTCTAATAAGCTAAAGAAAGCAGATGTGGGGTCTCACAATGAGCAGTAAAGTCTGAATTCCACTCAGCTGGGCTGTGGGATGTTCAGCTTCAAAGGAGTGCAGATGGGAAGTGGGGCTGAAGATGGAGCTTCTGCTGCTTGGTCTGGTGAGTGCTTAGGGACTGGGGGTAGTCTCTTTTAGGATTATCTAAAAGATAATTTTATGTTTATCTAGCTCTGCATATGAACTTGGTCAGGATTTCTGATGTTAGCTCATGATATTTGTCCTGATTTGGTAAAACAAAGAATGATCAGTATTTTATTTTGTGTTCTTGAGTATTTCAGGTTTTGATAAGACATTATGAGCACTGATGACTTTGTCATGTTTTACTAGGCGGGTAGGTCCCCATCTAAGCACAGGCAGCATGTGAGGCTAAAGACTACTGGTAATTAGCAATATATCCTCTTCCCTGAAGGAACATTCTTTGTGAACTTTGACCTGCTTTCTTGTCTCCAAATGCGTGGTCCCATGCAACCTTTTGTATACAAGCTTCTTGTCTACCCACTCTCCCATCCTTTTAGGCATGCCTCTCTTATCTTGCCTTTCTCTTCTGAACAGCTAATAAAGAACTCCTGTGCTGCTCTTGATTTTCTCTGCTGTAACTTGTGCTTTTCACTCCCAGATATTTCCCCTTTGTCTTGAAAATCTGTCTTTAGGATATTTACTGAGGAACACAGTAACAGTACTTGACTTGGTTCTCACATCCTAGTTACAGCTACATGGTAGAATTTCATTTGATGTTACCTCCCTGGTGCAGATGCTTCTTTTTATGACTAGATGGAATTCCACCAGGAGAATAAAATGATCAAAGATGGGATATGGTATCATTGAAAGGAGGCTGTGAGCAAGCCTCATTTTGTTTGTGAAAAACTGCATTATTCAGCAATCAAAACTCTTCATTCCCGTTCCTGAACAGAAGGATAGAAATGGTGGATGCTGAATTATCTGACTTAGAGGTTTTTGCCTCCTCAGTAAAACCTGGTATATTTATGTACAAATACTATGCAACAGAGTTTACATTTTAAAAGTTAAAACTCATATATGAATCTTAGAACAGGAACTGCTTTTCTTATTGTACTTGGGTGTGAATTTCCTTCCCATGCCATAATTGTACCAAAGGTTTTGCACAACTTTATCATTGCAATACTTGTGTCAGGGTAAGAGATAATAAAAATTAGGGCGTTAGCACAGGGATTCTGACATTGTGATGTTTAGTTGCTTAGTGTGACCTACGAACTCTGTATTAAAGCTTCAGCAAATGTGTTTCAAGGGATAGTTTGAGTATTTCCCAACTGACTCCTGATGACAAAGAGTCTACCTAAGTCCCTTTAGTTAAGTGCAGCAATATTTATAATCGTAGCTGCTAGTAGAAGTAGAGCACAACTTGTTGGCTGCCAAAGTGACTAATTGGTAGTGTGGGCACTGGCCAGTGCCATTTGAGAACATCAGCTCTCTGACCTCTCATAACTCCCCCCATGCCAAGAATAGACAGACATTCTCTCACTTAGAAAGAATTGAAGCTGCAGTGCAGCTCACTGCAAATACAGAATTGCTGGATGGACCCAGAAGTCTTAGCACCACAAAGGAGTGAATGTGAAGGCCCTGTGGACATAGCAACCTGAGTATTATTTCAATCCAGAAATGGATTAAGCTGTGGATAACATCACCATGAAGACCTACCTTATCACTTAGGTTTGTCTTAGAGGAGCTCTTAGTGACATGACCTTTATCTCAGGTCAAGCTTACAGCTGTAGGGATTTGATGGCTCTCTCTTCCATGATGATCTTTGCCAAATATTAGGAAAAATAAATGGATAATATTTCCCAAGTTCTCTTTAGTACCTTCACATTAATGTGAATTTACATCAGAAACAATGCCATAAAGCCTTAGTGCTGGCTCAGCACAACCTTAACACTCAAAGGAGCTACAGCTGTATGTACAGTTCTAATAGAAGGGAAATGGTGATTGGAAACAGCCAGTACAAGCTGCACATCCCTGTACCTATCAGAGGCAGCCGCCTCCTGCCTACCTGTGTGCTCAGCTATGCATGAGCTGGCTATCTCAAACGTCTTGCCAAAAGGATGCAGCTAAACATACAGTGTAAGCAGTATGTTTTTAGAACAGCATTTAATAATACTTTTTTTGGTTGTTTGGGGGGTTTTTTTTCTTTTTTGCTTTGTTTTTTTTTAAACCAGACCTGAAAAAAACTGACTGAAGTGGTCTTATGTTGTAATGCTAGCAGATGTAAGGGCAGAACCCACACCAGCAGTGGGTGTAGTGGTGAGTACTTTAAATGTCATCTAGTCTAAGGTGGTACATGGGACATATGCCTAGGGCAATAAAAACAGAGTAAGACAAAGCCGCTAAATCAGACCACAAATGTAATAGCTAGTTGGCTGAGAAATTCGATGCTGTGGTGTAAAGCAGGTTTAGTTTCAGTTTCAAAGACAGCTAAAATGCTACAGATAGGTGGAGTGATGAGACAGCTCTCAAAGCCAACTGGCCCATTTATTAGCTCCAAAGCTGAACCTGAAGAATCTGAACACAGTAGTGAATGACTATAAGCAGAACATGAAATTCTGATGTTAGGAGCCCTCACAATGGCCATCTCTCATGGATTTGAAAGTTGTTTTTGTTAAGCACAGTCAGATAATTTAAGCACAGTCAGAGATAATTTAAGAATAAAGATAAATATTTAGGAGCTGAGTTCTATAAATCAGTAGATTTCCTTCCTTTTGTATGCTTTCTGCTTTCAGACACTTGCTTTTGTCTCTTCCCTAGCTTGGATACCTTTGTGAGCAAGTCAGCTCACTAAACAAACAGGAAACTTTGCGGTTCTTGGTCTCTGTTTTCCATGCTGGGTGAAATGAATTGGTGAGTATCCACTGAGTGCCAGAGCTGATGCAGTCTAAGCATTGGGAGGAAATCATCAGGGCTGGGAAGTGAGCCCTTCTTGTTTCCGTGGCCAAAACCTGTTGGATTAGATCTCTGCTTCCTTAGCCAGGCAGGTAGGCTGTTGTCTGTACTGGGCAGAGAGGAGGAGGCTGGAAATTACTCATAACCCCATCCAATACCCTTAGCTAGAAGTGGATAGATGTCATGTAGGCCTCATTAGCAGGATAGTATCTGTAATTAGGGAAATGAGTCCTCAATATTCAGAAAGATGGGAGGATTCAAATTAAAAAAAAAAAAAAAAGAAAATCCACTTATTTTCTTCTTAGACCTTCAAGTATGTTTGCTACCATGGCATACTGGTTCACTGGCATTCACCTGATTTCCAAAAACCATAAAAGATATGTTTTGCTGGGTCTACAGAGACTTCAAAGAAAAAAAGGGAGCTATCACATCCAAGCAAAATGTGTAAAAAAATATGACCCAAACCCCCCAAAAATAACTGAATAAAAAACAAACCAAAAAACCTTCAGAAAGCAGTATGATATCACCTACAGCATGGGCCCTGGTAATCTCTCTGGGAGCTGAAGCAAATAAATGTTTAGTAAAGAATTCTGGAAGGAAACTGATGAAAGTGATTTAAGAAAAAAAATTTTAGAGAGTGATTAAAATGAACTTACTCACCTGGTTGAAGGTGCAAAGAACAGTTGTCTGTAATGAGGGCCTGTGATTTGGACAGTCCAGGTAACAAGTACTGTGATAAACGATATATATCCTTTAAGAGTTTGTCCCAGTAGAAGACTGCTGACATTTGATAACTGCTCAGTGCCCTGTGTGAAATGAGCTGCTGGTTACAGTCTATTTCTAGCCCTCTGTGATGGTTTACAAAGTCCTGGTATCACCGTGGCATCTGAATGCCAATCAAAGTTTAAAGCTCACTAAGAATGGCCTGTTCAGTTCTCTGCCCTGCCTTCATCAGTAATTCAAGCTTCAAGTTACCAGTGCAAGTGCCTCCAAATATATTAGTATTCTACATCCCACCAGAACTGTGTCCCAGAAAATCTTGATACACTGCTGTCTGAACTGTGTATGTGATGAAGATTTAAAATATCTAAACCACTTAAACCTAATAATCTAAAATATTACAGGAAAAAAAGGCTTCCAACAACATCATATGTATGAAAGAAACTGACCTAATGGTCTAGAAAGAAGGTTTTATCTGTTTAGGCTGTTCATCCTATATATGTATCTAACACAACTAAGCTCTGTAAGAACATCTCCATGAATGTTTTTTCCCCACAGGTCCAAGTGCAAAAGCTTATAGAATCATAGAATAGTTAGGGTTGGAAAGGACCTTAAGATCCTCTAGTTACAACCCCTCTGCCATAGGCAGGGACACTTTGCACTAAACCATGTTGCCCAAGGCTCTGTCCAACCTGGCCTTGAACACCAGCAGGGATGGAGCGTTCACAACTTCCCTGGGCAACCCATTCCAGTGCCTCAGCACCCTCCCAGTAAAGAAGTTCTTCCTTATATCCAATCTAAACTTCCCCTGTTTAAGTTTGAACCTGTTACCCCTTGTCCTCTCACTACAGTCCCTCATGAAGTGTTCCCCCCTCCCCCCCCAGGCATCCTTATAGGCCCCCTTCAGATACTGGAAGGCTGCTATGAGGTCTCCATGCAGCCTTCACTTCTCCAGGCTGAACGTCCTCAACTTTCTCAGCCCGTCTTCACATGGGAAGTGCTCCAGCCCCCTGATGGTTCTTGTGGCCCTCCTTTGGACTTGTTCCAACAGTTCCATGTCCTTTTTATGTTGAGGAAGCTTACGCAAAGTAATTTCATATTAATTCCTTATAGTGGACAGCAAGGGCTTATAGGTCTTGAAGCTGTCTATGAAGAATTCAAAGACCTCTCTGTGGGGCTAAAAGAAGAAAACAGTTTGAGAAAACATTCAGTTAGCCCATTTGTCAAAATTTAGAGAGAGCTGTTTTGTCTGATGTAAATGGAATCTAATGTCAGTAAAGATAATTACAAAAATACTGCTAACACAATGCATTTTGTCTCTCCATCTCTGGTCTGCCATCCCAAATCCTCGCATGAAGGTGGAGTACTCTCTGCTGTTGATGGGCACCACAGTATGATGGAGAGCAAAGAAAGAGAAGCTTTGATCAAGTCTGTCAGGGCACAGCTCCAAAATGAAAATGATAAGCATAAGATGGAGCTGACTGGAATTCAGGTTACAATATGGATGTAACAATATGTTTGTAAAGGTAAGAAACAAGACCCTATTGCTGCTTTTGTTGCCTATTTTGTGAAGCTCAATGGCAGAGTGGAGAAGGTCTCTCTGCAGATGACTTCCTCAGCAGAATAAAACTTGTTTGGAGAGGATAGTCAAACTTCCGGGTTGTATCTGGGCCATGCAAAGACTTCACTAGCAGTAAGTAATGTTCTCATTATTAAAAACAACAAAATGAAAACATGTTAAGCATAAACACATTTAGGAAACATCTACTTTCTCTTGCCATTAGACACTTTGTTTCCTTCCATCTACCACTTTTCCCATCACTACGGGATTCCTTTGGAATGAGAATTTGAATGAATTAATGCAGAGAAAATCAAATGCAAACTTCCCATGGTCTGCATAAATGCTCTAAGGTCAGGATATAACAAAAGCAGGAGTATCCACTCCTATTCTATCAGTGTTTTAAATTAAGGTGGTGATTCTCAATGTCTCCATGAGGTGTGTCCTCAAAACACTCACAATAAACCTCCCAGGATCAGGCCCATTCGAACTAAGAATGTTGGGGATCCTGATTAGGTTCAGGCAAGAGAAAGCATCTTTTTGTCACATGCAGAAACCGAACTTCAGAAAGGAGAGGTTTTGTGGTGAAAATTTGGGAACCTGCACACTTGCTGCTTGATGGATTTACGCAGGAATCTCCAGAAGTTTAGAGTGTAAATTCCGTTTCACGTCCACTTTAGATTATCATGTCCTTTGAAGACTTGGGCTTTGATTTGAAAATGGAAACTGTTATAGATGATGTGGAATACATGAGAAGATGTGAACAATCCAATGACATGCAATCAGCATCAGCCCAATATATAGACAAACCTAATCCTGTGCGAGTTCTCTAGTCTGAGCTGCAAATCCACTTATTCAATACTACTCGTAGGTGACTACTTCTCCTTTTTCCTTTGGATAGCAAATTTAAGTACCCATCTCAGTGATTCATTTCAAGTGAAGAGAACCTTGTATGAGACCTGTAGCTTTAGTTCCTGAGTGTTCTCTTCAGTTCAGTCAAGAGCCTGCAGCTCCTTCTTTAAGTAGGACTCTATTTGCTCCAAGTATGGTGGCTTTGGAATGCTAAGAAGGGCCTGTTTATTGCTGCAGAGACATAGGGAAAGAATGGACACATGAACTCAAGCGTGTCCTATACATAAGAATGAATTCATAATAAATCAGCTCAAGGATCTTGATTTTCTTCCTACTACCCCCTCCCCCCCTTTTTTTTTTACTGCAGTTTTGTGGGGTTTTTTTTTTGTTTGTTTGTTTTTTTTTTTTTCTCTTGGGTAAGGGAGAATTATATAGCATACAATGGACAATTTAAAATTCCTTGACGGAGCAGGAAGCTATTCAAGATGTCCTGCTACTACTACTTCTTGGTTTAAGAACTTCATAATGGGTTTTGGTATAAAAAGCCAGGTGAGTGGGATCTCTGTATCAGAAGAGCATAAATAGTAATTGTGTATTTATTGGATCAAGGAAAACAGCTGTTTGAAGAGAGAATTGAAAATATACTAAGTTTCAGGTGGTTCTAGATTCCTCAGGAACCTCAGAAGGTTCTAGGCTAAGTGTCCTTTTGCTGGATTTTATTATCATATGATTATCGTATAATATTTACAAGTTAAAACTTACCTAGTTCCAAGCCCCTGCCACAGTCAGGGACACCTTCCACTAGATCAGGTTGCTCCAAGCTCCATCCAACCTGGCCTTCAGCGCTTTCAGGAATGGGGCAGCCTTCTCTGCATATTTCATATTACAACCAGCTAGAATTAAAACCGAAAAGCCCAGCTACCCTTATTATATCGTCCACAGAGGTGTCCTGCTGTCTCTCAAAGCCCTTAGTGCACCAACAGGCTCTACAACTTTTCTCCTTACTCCTCAGAATTTAGATGCCTCTGCTCAAGGGGAGCTGGGACCTGACAAGGTGACAGCAAGGAAATCAGGGAGCAGGGCACAATGCCACAGAACTTGAAGAAGAAGAGCAGAGCAGGTCACTTAATGGTAGCCTGGATCACCTGTAGTTCAGTGATGGTCAGGCAAGTCTGCAGTGATGAGTAAAGTGTGATGTCACCTGGGATGTCAAATTAGCAGGCTAGGGGCAGTGAGATATGACACACATGGCTACACCATAGCTCCAGCAAGAACCAATAGTGAGTGCACCTGAATGAAGGCTTCTCAAATCTCTTTCTCACACAGCTTTTTCTGCAGCACCTGATCTCAGGTTATCCAGCTGTGCTGCATCAAAGTTGGTCTTGAGCCCAGGCACCTAAGAGCCTGGGACTGGAGAAGAGCTCACAGAGCCTGCTGGGGCATTCAGGGCCCTGACAGAATCCTGTATGATGTTGGCCAATGAATCACTAAATGACAGCATGGTATGGTGATGTTTATATTAAGCATGACTCACTATTATGTTAATACTTGACATCTCCTACAGAGCTACTAGTCAGAATCAACAATCTCTTCTCTATTATGCTGAATGCTTGTGGGGTAACCCAACATATTGTTCTCTCTAACACTGGAGGAGGTTCTGCTTTGTAAGGTCTTAGTTTTCAAAAACCTGTCAGCAATTCTGGTAACTTAACCAGTAGTACAGCCTGAGCTTACCTAGACTGTCTCTCCTTTGGGGTGCAGCAGGGTTTGTGATTTCTTAGCACTGTCTGTCCAGCTGCAAATGCAGGCCATATGGACCGAGGGCCTTTAGTTGAAAGCTGAATGATTGAAAGGAGAGAATCTTTTTGCTATAGCTGGCATTACAAACTCACTACAAAGACCCAAAGTCCAGAATCAGTACAGCTGCCTATGAAAGACAAGGGCTGAACCCTGAAACTCTTCTGAGACAGGACTGACCACACCTAAAAACTAGGTAAATGTTTTTGTTCTTTGAAGAAATCATCTCCCCAGACTAGAAACCATTCGTTACACATCTCTGAACAATCCCCTGGTAGCTGTTGTTCATGCTGCCTGGATTATGTGATAGTGGGAAAGCATTCACATCTTTGGGTGCAAAATGATTCTTGGTCTACACTGGTACAAGTGGAAAATAAAGCATCACACAACCAACCAGTTTTGCAATAATCCTGATGAAACCCAAGCTAGCAGGTTTCACTCTGCTCTTGTTTGCAGTGGGGAGTTTTGCACTAAAGTGTCTCCCCGCCCCGGGAAGGGCACACTGAATTAGGTTAACTCATACAGACTATGAATTTTAAAGGCAGGTTGGTGATCCTACACAAAACAGCTGATTTGCATCAGTGTAGAGCGTAGCAAAGGTAAGGTCTGAGGAACCATAAAAAGACCTCGATGAATCAATTTTACTTCAGAAGCTGCAAGCTCTTCTGACAGCAGAATTTTGTGGTTAATTTTAAGAGTCTGTTAATTTCTATTGTTGAACTTTGTCAGTGTTTCTTTGTGGGTGGGGGGATGTGTGGGAGGGGGTGGGGGAAAGCCAGGTATGCAGGATTGCTCTATTGTCTACTTTATTTATTCATGGAATCCCAGATTGGTTTGAGTTGGAAGGGATCTTAAAGCTCACCAGTTCGAACCCACTGCCACAGGCAGAGACACCTTCCACTAGACCAGGTTGCTCCAAGCCCCGTCCAACCTGGTCTTGAACACTTTCAGGGATGGGGCAGCCACAGCTTCTCTGGGCACCCTGTGCCAGGGCCTCAGCACCCTCACAGGGGAGATCTTCTGCTTAAAAATCTCATCTCAGTATCCCCTCTGTCAGTTTAAAGCCATTCCCCCTTGTTCTGTCCCTTTTTGCTTTTATTAAAAAGTCGCTCTCCCATTATTAAAACCAAATAATTAGTAGGTAATTTGCCAATACAAATCCCTCCCTGTTCTGTCTGTAAAAATTACAAAAAATTAACCATGGGCACACAGGAGGGTTTGACTTTCAAAACCTAAACTTCAGGCAGACCAAGCCTTCAAATGGTTGAATGTAAAGCCTCAGAATTTTAAATTTCCTAATTCCAGTGCAACAAGCAGGAAGATTACACTGGAGAAACAGTAAGATTCCAATTTACAGTAGGTTGAAAATCTTCTGTACAATGAGGCCTGTGCTTACAGAACGTCTCAGCTCCAGGAACAAAATAATACTTAAAGTTCTTGTGCTAATGTAGCACAAACAGCTTGCCACAGAAGTGGCACATTCTTGAAATCTTGAAACCAAAGCACTAATGAAAAAAACCCACTCAAACCCAACATAAATAATATGTGACTTTTATAGACCTTAACATCCCACTTGTTTGTTGGTCTATATATTCCCAGAATTCATTTTCTCATAATCTGGATATATATTTTTCTCATGCTAGTTTATTTTATTTAGTAAGACGGCTAAATACCAGGGAGCAGATTCTCCTGCAGGATGCTGTTAGCCTATGATTAAACAGTGTGGGGTTTCTCTTTATTTTTAATTTTAAACTACATGGGTTGAATTTTGGCTTCACTGTTTTACATGTATGTCCCCTCATAAAGTCGCAGCCAAGAACATTTATATTCCACTCCTCTTTCCTCCACCCTTAAACGTGCAGTAGTTAATTCACAAAGATGACATCTGACTGAAATCCAAGAGTTAGCTGGCATGTAAAGATTTTATATATATTTTTATATATATATTTGAAGAAAGATTTAAGTGATTAGAATCTGATCAACTTCCTAATAGTTTTGGATGGTTCATGAGCTTCCAGCAAGATTTAAAGGTGCCCAAGTTAGCTAAAGTTTGGATGTTTCACTGGAATTCTTCAACTCACTGGGTTCTTCTGTTCCTCAGACAGGACATATATCAGACTGTTGGTGCACATCTGGCAGTCTGGAGTCTCTGAGGAAGATTCAGGGGCAGTCCTGTGAAAGAAGCTTTTCAAAATATAGAAAGAATATGTGAAAGAAGTCCTGCAAGAAAAACTTTTCAAAATATACAGAATTAACTGAATGTACAGTGGACATGGAGTGCCTGGCTCACATATACCTAAGGTAAGCAGCCAATTATCTAGCACCTAATGGATGAAAATATCCAACAGCATAATGTACCGGGTCGGACTGCTGGAAAGATCTGTAGTGCAACTGAACTTCGGGGTTTGCCATCTGCTGACCGGCACACCAATTGGTACTGTCCTCACTGTCCCAATGAGAACATCCATGAATTGCATCCCTTCTGAAGATGTAAGATGCAAAACAGCACTAGAGAACCTGTCACCCATGAGTCAAGAACCAGGATTTGGGGTTCCAGAAGTGCTTGCAAAGCCAGTTCCCTGGGGTGGTAGTCATGCCATGGCACAGATGGCCTGACAGCCAGTAGGAACTATGGGACAAATACAGCCAAGAACTCTCTTTCTTAGACTAGAAACTGGCATATATAGGTGAAAGGCTTTGAGAAGTTGTCGTGGTTTAAGCCAGTTTGCTCATTCACTCCCCCCTCTTTCTTCCCCCAGTCCCCGGGGGATGGGGAGGAGAATCAAAAGAATGCAACTTCCACAGGTTGAGGTAAGAACAGTTTAGTAACTAAGGTATAACACAAATCATTACTGCTACCACCAGTAATAATAATGACAGAGAAGTACAAAGAAAGAGAATACAACTGCTCACCAAGCCCGACCCAGCCAGTGCACCCCCAACAGCGAACCCCCCAGTGCACCACCACACCCTTCCGGGTCTCTGCTCTCTGATTTCACATCCTGGACATGACGTGCTGTGGTATGGAATAACCTCTTTGGTCAGTTTGGGTCAGGTGTCCTGTCTCTTCTTCCTCCCTGCTACCCTCCTCCCTGGCACAGCATGAGACTCAGAAAGTCCTTGGCCAGACCAAAACACTACCAAGCAGAAACTGAAAACACTGGTGTTATCAGCGCTGCTCCCAGGCCCAAAACCAAAAACACAGCTCTGCACCAGCTACCAAGAAGGAGAAAAATGACTGCTGCTGCTGAACCCATGACAGAAGTAAACATACAATTGCACATGTATTGTAGGGAAAATGAGTGTGGCTGTGGTACAGAAAAGCAGCCTTGAGATTCCAGTAAATTTGCAGGTGCTGCACTGAACAAGATGACCACAGACTCAGCTTGCTCTCTGAGTACTGGCTTCAGCTGCCAGCCTGGCTTCACCCTCAGGGGGAAGCAGCTGTTATACCTTTAGCAGTTCTCACCCTGGGAGGAAAGCACAGAGCAAACTGGCCTCACTTCCAGGAGCCCACCAAGGGCCGGCACAGCACCGCCCTGGGAGACTGCATCTGGTGGGCTGCTGGATCTCCCACCTTCATGTACAGAATTGCAGCCTCAAGCTGCAGCTCTCTGAAATGTGGTATCAGGGCATCCACTGTGCAACCCAGTGCAGCTGAGTGGGGAGGTCCTGTTTTACCTCCACTACAATGGGCTCCTGGTGCCTACATAGTGTAAGCTCTACTGTATGTTGGACAACTCTCTGAGCTGTTTCAGTTTGCTAATAAAAGTAAAGACCTGCAGGTTCCCAGTTTAGGCTGCCTAAAAATCTAAGACACAAAATCCCTCCTATGCTTCTGCAGCTGGCAGTCAGGACGGCAGCAGAAACCCCAAACACTGGGTCAGCTTGCCCAAGGAACCCCACCTTTGGGTGAGATTCCCTCAGACACTGTGAGCTGATCTAGCAGCTCAGTGCTCTTGAAAAGCCAGAGCACCTCCTCCTCCCAGCCATATCCTCCTGCTGTTTACCTTGTACTGCTGCCATGGCTTATCAGACCTCTTTATAACCTGCTTTCAGTCATCACCTCAGTGGAACACTAACCCTGGGTAATAGCTGAAACTTGCTTAGTGATCAGCACAACGACACAGAGAAGACTGTACCCGGCACAACTTTCACGGCACAGTTACACCCGCACGAGGAGCCGTGGAAACTTGTGCTGTGCTCCTGGCTAGAGGGAGCACGGAGAAGTAGCAACTGGAAGCCATGCCTGACAACAGTTACCGGGGCGCAGGGCCGGGGCGGCACCACAGCATCGTAGGAAGGAACAGAAGGGCTCCGCTCGGCTCTCCCTGTGGCGCCCAGGCCCCGTCCCTCTCTTATTTCGTTCCTCCCTTTCTTCTTTCCTCTCTCTCTCCCTCCTTTCCTCCCTCTTTCCTTCCCTCCCTCCCTCTCTCCTTCAGGCCCGGCCCGAACCTGCCCGGCAGAGAACGGCCCGCCGCCATGGCCGCGCACCCGCTGTTTACACACGTCCCCATGGAGACGAGTCCTCTGCCAGGACCCCTTCGCGCCGTCATAGCTGCCCAGGCAACGCCTGACGAGCTGGTGCTGAGCGCCAGCGGCAGCAGCCCGGGCATGGCCCAGCACCACCCTGGCAGGAGGCGGGCTCTGCGGAGCGGCAGGCCCCGGAGCGAGGCCGCAGGCACGGCGCTGCCGGCTCCGCTGCCGGTGCGATCTGCGCCGGCTCTTCCGCGCAGGCGGCGGGACGGCAGAGGCGAGCGTGCAGAGGCCCCTGATGCACCGCACTGCCTCGGAGCACGATGGGAGCAGAAGTCCCGCGGCCAGCGGCGCTCTCCGGGCCGTTTCCCAGCGTGCAGCGCGCCGAGAAGGGCGGGGTTTCACGCGCCTAGCCTTTCGGGAGCTGTAGTCCAGGAGAGCAGGCGAAGTGCGCAGGTGGGCCCGGAGCAGACTCCGCTTCCCATCGGGCAGCGCGGCGCCATTGTGGCTGCGCTCACAGCTCATTGGCCGGCGGCCGGAGTAGGGCCTCGCTCCCCGCCCGCTGACACAAAGCAAATTCAAGATGGCTGAGGCGGGCGCTGGCGTCCCGCACGGAGGGGATGAGGCTCTGCCGCGCCCCCCCGAAGAGCAGGAGCTGACCCGGCGCCTCCGCAGGCTTTACCCCGCCGTCAACCAGAAGGAGACGCCGCTGCCGCGGTCTTGGAGCCCCAAGGACAAGTACAACTACATCGGCCTCTCTCAGGGCAACCTGCGCGTCCACTACAAAGGTGCTGGGCTGGGGCGGCGGCGCCGGTTTCGGCTTCGGCTTGTGCCTGGAGTGCAGCGGCCCTTGCCCGGCCGGCACTAAGGTCTACGCTGGGGAGGCAGCGGGTCTGGTAGCCCCGGGGGAAGGGGCGATTCGTCTCGGGGGTAGTGTGGGGAGCGGGGTCTGCCGAGCTCCGGCCGCGGGGCGGACTGCTGGCCCGGTGTGCCGTGTGTTTCTCTGGGCTCGAGCAGTGGAAGCGGTCGGGAGCCGAGGGCTCTTACCCTGGCGGAGTGTGCTGCCTTCTAGAACGTTTCTCAGTTTCACCAGCCCGGTCCCGAGCGCCTCAGCGTAGCCAGGTCGTGTGTTTACTCCGTCATCCTGCCTAAGCCTGGCCAAGGAGCCCGATGGCGTCGATGTGCAGTAGAGCTGGGGCTTTGGCTCTGTGAGTTTACACAAAAGGGATGCCTGCGGACTTGTAGGACTAGGGGAATCACACTGGTGTTTTCCTTGCTTGCCAGTGGAGGCTGTTCTTTCTACCCACCCATCAGAGAGCTGATTATTCCTTTTCTTGCCTGGTTAGTAAACACTAATGTCATTCCCCTCTTGTGTAATAATTTTTGACTTCTGTTGGTGTACATTAGTCTTCAAATTCTGTATGTGGGAAGAGAGGTGCTACTGTGAGTCTTTCTTAGTTATTTCACAGTGTAAACAAGGGAAAAAATACAGTGGTTATACTGAGGGGCTGGTTTGCGGTGGCAGCGCAGGGTTGTATATTTCAGTTCTCTGAAAAGAGGGCTTTAAATTATTGGATGCATCTAGAAATAGGTCCCTGCTGTGTTCCGGTAGTGGTGTTTCAGTCCAAAATGTGGCAGAGTTCAACTCTCATCGGGACTTACATTTCTGTTCTTTCCTAGGTCATGGTAAGAATCACAAAGATGCTGCCTCAGTCAGGGCTACACACCCTATACCTGCAGCCTGTGGCATTTATTATTTTGAAGTGAAGATCGTCAGTAAAGGTAGAGATGGGTAAGTGCTTCTTTCCAGTTCAGTCATTGGTGATGTGGATTTAACGGTTCTGCTGCACTCTGACCTCCTTTCTGGAAGGGCTGGAGGTCCTGTGGTTGCAGTGTGGAACAGGCAGGTATATCATGTGGAGGTTGGATTCTTTTGGCTAATAGATGTAAAGGTGGTAGAATGTGCTGGAGGCAGAGGCACTTACACAGCTGCTTTTCTGTGCTGTTTGATATGGGCAGTTTTAAAAATTTAGGAAACCTTGGGTCTCTGGTGCAGTTTGAATTGATATTGTTTTTCCTCTTGCTAGCTAGGTCTGGTCACTTGGATTTCTGGAATTATGCTTCAAAAGTTGAATGAAATAGGGAGGAACTTTGAGCTTAATTTTGGTCTGTTAGAGAGATGTTGGTGGGGTGAAGAGTGCTCATCACAGTACTTGAGCTCTGGAAGGAGAACTTCTAAGACTGTTTTTTATAAACCCTGTATGCGTGATCAAGGAAGATATTCAGAAAAGGGAAATAGAGTGATTGTAAGTATAAGTTGGAATCTGTGCTAATTCTGTAATTTCTGATTGAGGGCCTGAATTTGACCTCAGGTCAAAGGGTCTTAACTCAGGATAGATTGCACCACAGAGCAGCATGACAGATGACAATGTGGAAGCTTGGGGGACTGTGCTGGAACCAGAATGATAAAACTGAGAACATTTTTCCTGCCCCAGTCCTGCTTTTTGTGGTATTATTTAATATTGTACCCTGTTGTTGAGGCTCCGTTTGCTCTGTCAGTCTCTACTACTTGACCAGGAGCAAGTGGAAGAACTGCTACAGCAGCAGATCCTCTCGGTAACATTAGAAGCAGCCATCCACTGCGAGGTGGCACCTCAGGGAGCTGAGCTGGCAGTGGGGTTTGGATCACATCCAGTCTTGTGGTCACTCTGTGGGGCAGTATTTTGATCCAATATGTAACTGAATGAGGATGTATATAGAATTCCTTTAAAGCAATATTAAGGAAGTTGGGAAAGCAATAAAGGGTCATTTCTGACAAGGGCAGAGTTACTACCGCTACTGCAGATCAAATTTTTAATCATTATAAAGGTATCAGCGTGCTGTGCATGTGTTTGGCATTTTTTGTTGCTAAAGGATGAACATCGCAGACCTAACTGTCCTGGAAGGGGAAAGCCCCAGAGGGGAAGGTATGAAGTGCAATTAATTAATCCAGACCCTCAAGAATAGCATTTGTACTCTAGCTGGTTTAGGGGTGTTGTGGTTTAAGCCTCTAAAACTCACAAACTCACTCACTCACTCACTCACTCACTCACTCCCCCTCTTTCTTCCCCCAGTCCCGGGGGGATGGGGAGGAGAATCAAAATAATTCAACTTCCACAGGTTGAGATAAGAACAGTTTAGTAACTAAGGTATATGTCGTGGTTTATGCCTCACCCAGGCTAATAACTCATGAAGTTTTACTCACTCACTCACTCCCCTTTCTTTCTTCCCCCAGTCCCAGGGAGATGGGGAGGCGAATTAAAAGAATGCAACTTCCACAGGTTGAGATAAGAACAGCTTAGTAACTAAGGTACAACACAAATCACTACTGCTACCACCAATAATAATAATGACAGGAGAAGTGCAAAGAAAGAGAATACAACTGCTCACCAAGCCCAACCCAGCCAGTGCACCCACCAGTACCAAAACCTGACCATGCCGTGCACCCCCAGTCCACCGCCACACCCTTCCGGGTCTCTGCTCTCTGGTTTCACATCCTGGGCATGACATGCTGTGGTGTGGAATAACCTCTTTGGTCAGTTTGGGTCAGGTGTCCTCTCTCTTCTTCCTTCCCGCTCTCCTCCTCCCTGGCATAGCATGAGACTCAGAAAGTCCTTGGCCAGACTGAAACACTACCAAGCAGTAATTGAAAACACTGGTGTTATCAGCGCTGCTCCTGGGCACGAAATTAAAAACACAGCTCTGCACCAGCTACCAGAAAGGAGAAAAATGACTGCTGCTGCTGAACCCATGACAAGGGGTCTGTTCTGGTTTCATCTGTAACAGTTATTTGTCTCCTCCTTAGTGGCTGGTGCAGTGCTCTGTTTCAGCTTTAGTCTGGGAACAGTGCTGATAGCAAACCAGTATTTTAGTTGCTGCTCAGAAATGTTTACTGAGATCAAGGACTTTTCAGTCTCTAACACTCTGCCAGTGAGGAAGGGTTGGGGAGGTCACCCAGAAGGGACCGATCACTGCTTGGGTCGGCCTGGCTATCTATTAGTGGGTGGTGAGCAATTGTATTGTGCATCACTGTTGCTTATTGTGGGTTTTTTATTTCTCTTCCCTTTTTACTTTTATGTTCTCTCCCCTGGTTATTTCCCTTATTATTATTAGTAGTCATAGTAGTAGTAGTTTTGTATTGTACTTTAGTTATTGGGCTGTTCTCACCTCAACCCCTCTCACCAATCCAAATGGAGGAGGAAGTGTGGGGGGAAAAGCAGGGAGTGAGTAACAGCTGTGTGGTTCTGAGTTGCTGGCTAAGCTTAAACTATGACAGGGATGTAGGGAAGGGCAGCAAACATCCTTACTAAAAACTGAATTAAGGTCATAAGTTCTTACTTTTGAAATGTTTTGCTGTTGAACTGAGAAGTGGTCTATTTGTAAAGGGACTTGCAAAGGATCTTGAATTGTGCTGCATTTAGGTCTGTAATGATTATTAGGTTATCTGTGCAGAGGTGGATGCTGGGCTGAATGCATTACAGATGCAGGGAAAAGACCATCTGTATTCTTTCACTTCACTGACTTAGTGATTAACTGCTTGTCTGTTTTGAAACCCTACACTTGATTAGTTTATGTGATTGCTGAAATTGAAATAATTTACAGGAACAATTTTCCACAGAAACGGCATTATGACAGGTCACTAGCCTAGAATCATTCTAGATCAGTCTTACAGAGGGATAATGGAATTTTCTGCTTGTTTCCCAAGATCCGAGTTGGCTATATTGTTAGTCCATTGGATTTTTGCTGTATTCTGTAGTTACAATTACTTTCCCTGAATACTTTCAAAGATGAGGAGCTGTGTGTACTAACACTACAGCAATATGAATGTGAACTGTGATCTGAAGGCAGGCTGTGGGGAGCCTTCGAGAGCTTAGCTGATGTCTCAGCCCTTCCTGCGCTTTGTTTCTGTTTTGCTGGTAGAGTGCGCTCCAATTTCCAGTCCTACTGTGGCACTGGGATTTGGAATTGTGGATTGATATTGTAGCTGCTGCCTGTCTGCCACTCAAGAAGCTGCTCTTAAGTGTCTCATCTTTAATAGTTTGAAGCATGCTTGTTGGAGGCTTTCTGTTTTGTAATAGTGAACTGCAGCAGAGACATCTCTTCTTAAAAAGCTCTCCAGTGTTTATTACGCCATGGTGGCTTCAGTTTAAAGGAATGAAAGCCCAGAAATCTGAAGTTGGGATTGAAGGAAATGAAGTTTTCAAGTGGCCCAGGTGGCAAAGCATACCCCTGGGAACTCAACTGGAAGCCTGTTAGTAAGGGGAGAGGAAGAAGAGTCTTTCTGAGCTCTTTTCCAGAAGGGGTACTTCTGATGTGAAATCTCTGTTCTATAGCTTGTTATTTTGTTTCTGCTGTACAGAGCAGTGAGGTGTTATTCACTGTGTTCCTCTTTCTGGAGTTTGTGACAGCTTTACACATTTAGGTTTAAAATGTGAGCAATTGGGGTTTGAAACAAGGATCTCAAAAAATTCATAGGTTTAAAATCATCGCCCCATATCTTATCACAACAGACCATGTTAAAAAATCTCTCCATCTTTTTTATAGGCCCCTTTTAAGAACTGAAAGGCCGCAATAAGGTTTCCCCGGAGTGTTCTCTTCTGCAGGCTGAACAACCCCAACTCAGCCGTTCCTCATAGCAGAGGTGCTCCATCCATGTGATCATTTTGTGGCCCTTCTCTGGAACCTGTCCAACAGGTCCATGTCTTTCTGGTACTGAGGACTCCAGAGCTGGACGCAGTACTCCAGGCGGGGTCTCGCCAGAGCAAAGTAGAGGGGAAGAATCGCTTCCCTTGACCTGCTGGCCACGCTCCTCTGGATGCAGCCCAAGATACAATTGGCCTTCTGGGCTGCAATTACACGTTGCCCACTCGTGTCCAATCTTCCATCCACCAGTACCCCAAGTCCTTCTCCTCAGGACTACTGTCAATCCCTCCATCCTTCAGCCTGTATTGATACCAGGGGTTGCCCTGACCCACATGCAGGGCCCTGCACTTGGCCCCTTCAACTTCATGAGGTTGAAGGTTGGAAAGTCTCCAGGTCCAGACCTCTCTGGACCTGGAGATCTGGTCCAGATCTCCCTGGTTCTGTGGGTTGCTTGCTTCCAGCATTCCTTGGGTGAGCACTTGCAGAAATGTACGTGACTATCTTGTTCATGAGCTGCCACAAATAACTGCTGCTTTTGTAAACAGTGGTGTTTACAAGTTCAGCTTTAACTATATTTTAAGCACTGGACTCATCCTGTCTCAAATACGTGTTTCTGGTCACTTACTTTGTCAGCACATCTCTCAGCTTCTGTTTTCCCATGAAATGATCTCTGCTTGGTAAACAGGAGCAGTGTAAGACTCATCAGGGTAGGGCAGTCAAACTACAACTTACTGGCTGTTGTGACTCAGGAGTACAATTTGTCTTTATTGCCCTCTTCATGCTGAGACAATGTGAATTGTTTCATGGGTGGCAGTGCTTGTTCCTGGCCACAGTTTTGGTTTCTTGATCTGTTTTACCTCCCCCAGCCATGCGGTGGTTTGTGATAGGGTGTGCCTGGGGGATCATCCTGCTGGCCAACCCTGAGTGTGTACAGGTTCCTGATTCTAGCAGTGCTTTCTGCGGGGAAGAGGAAACCCAGAAGGGCAGAAGAGGTAGGTTGGGAAGACATGGGCAACAAAGTGAGCTGGTATCCTTCTTCAGCACTGTTTTACAGTTGCTCTGGGATGTGCAGCCTGTTGCCCACAGATACTGGTCGGTGCTCCCTTTGGTGGTGAGTATTTTTCTAGGAGAGGGAGGAAAGAGTACTTTGAGATGAGTGGCTAGAGAGCTAATCTGGCTTTGTCCATACCATAGGTTATTTTAAATTTTCCTTTAGCTTTCATACAGAAATGCACTGTATCCCAAACTTAAAAATAGCTTTGTTTCTCTCTGAAGGAAAAAAAAAAAGGTCAGAGGTATTGGTTGTTTAGCAGTCCTTTTATCAGTAACAAGTAATCTGTCTCTCTCTCTCTTGCTTGTTTCTCCTTGCTAACTTTCCACTTCTCTTCAGCATATGGTGAGTGTGATTGCTCTTTGAAAAGCCTTTCACTCATGTGCTTTGATGGTTTCCAGATACTGATAGAAGGCCTGTCTGTGAAGCGCTCTGCTTTTATGGCATGGTTGTCTTTGTGCTCTCATCTGTGCTGTGACCATCCTGTAATGTCAGGTGTGTCTGGATGTGGCTGAAGGGAAGGCTAAGGGATATTCTATGGGAACTGAGGATTTCCAGTGCTTGCACATGCTGTGTAATACCTAATTGGTATCTGATAAGCCTGTAAATAATTGATTTCCTTCCCCTTTTTATTTTTTTTCCATCCTGGTTTCCAAGAGTCCAGAGCCAGTGCAGAGAGGGGGTTGCTCTGTTTGGAGATATGTCTGCTTACTTGAATTTATGTTGTTCCACAGACATTCATTTAGACAAACACATAAATAAATCCCCCAAGTAGATTCAGTAAACAGTTTTCACCTTGTTCCCATTTGCAGACAGTCTTGCCCCAACCAAGTCCGGCTTGCTCAGCTACTAATTGATGAGCTGTGGTGCTCTGAGGTGGAGAGGCTTGCATTTTCTCCGGAGTTTTCATGTGAATTGATGACATCTCATGTGAGGAGTTATTTTCTGTCGCTGTTCTGCTAAACTCCTGCATAAGGGAGTAACATAGAGAGCAGCTCCTTCAACGTAAAGCAGTTTGTGAGATTGGTATATCTGATTACTTTTTGTTATTGCCTTTTTTTTTAATCAATGAACTGGGAAGTGAAACTCCAGGCTTTGAAGCAGTATCATGGGCCCATGCATTGTAATGGTTGAATATCGATTTCTCATTAAAAGAATTTATGAAATTAAGAAACAAAATGGAAGTAGTGGTAGTGATGTGTGACTTCTTCACTTGTGTGCATTTAGGTATGTCTGAAGTCTGAGATCAGGCTGTGATAATAACCTCTTTCTGTTCATTTTTCCTTTTTTTCTGTGCAGGTTTTTTTTTTGTTTCTTCTTTAGTGTTTTTAGTGTTCTGGTTTCTGTTGTGGCTTTTTTTTTTTTTTTTTGTCCAGTTAGAGTTGTGAGATTTGCAGAGTAAAGAAGAAAAATTTCAGAAATACGTGGTTTTGATTTTTTTTTTCTGTCCTCTCCTCTTGCTATTTCTGAATATCTGTTATAAAAAAGGTAGGAAAATGGCAGAAGTCAACTATATCAAGATCAACTGAACATCTTTAGAATATGTGTAAAAACATTATGATTCAATTATTCAGAATATGGTTACAATTAATAAATCATAAAATAATGAGAACTAATTATTTAAATCTTTTAGCCTTATAGATCTAAGAAATTCTCTGTTTAATAATGAAATTATACATGTGGCATAACTTTTTTAGAAGGTAAACTTTTTTCCTTCAACTATGGACGCCTGGGATGATGAATTGCTAAAGAATTTAAAATCTTAAACATTTTTTCCAACCAAAGTGATTGTGATCTGTTGCGAAGCTTGATTCTCTCCAGCTCGAAGCTTGATTCTCTCCAGCTCTGCCACTGGCGCTGTAAAGCTGAATTGTGTTAGCTGTGCACTATCTGCATTGTAAGTGGGGCTCCCAACACAAGAGTGATGTGGAGCTGTTGGAGCGAGTCCAGAGGAGGCCACAGAGATGCTGCAAGGGCCGGAGCAGCTCTGCTCTGGAGACAGGCTGAGAGAGCTGGGCTTGTTCAGCCTGGAGAAGAGAAGGCTCTGGGGAGACCTTTCAGCAGCTGCCAGTGCCTAAAGGGGCTACAAGAAAGCTGGAGAAGGCTTTGGACAGGGACCTGTAGGGACAGGACAAGGGGGAATGGTTTTAACCTGACAGAGGGGAGATTGAGATGAGATCTTGGGAAGAAGTTCTTCGCTATGAGAGTGGTGAGGCCCTGGCACAGGTTGCCCAGAGAAGCTTTGGCTGCCTCATCCCTGACAGTGTTGGACAGGACTTGGAGCAGCATGGCCTGGTGGAAGGTGTCCTTGCCCATGGCAGGGGTTTGGAACTGGATGAGCTTTAAGGTCCCTTCCACCCAAACCATTCTAGGATTCTATGAAGATTAAGTTCAAAGAGCTTTTTGGTTCTCTCCCCCAGTTCCAAGTTTTTCAGCAGTAAGCATCAGCATGCATGATAACTCCAGTCCAGTGGCCTTTAAGCAGGACAGCATCACTTCTGAATCCTAAAAGAACTTGTGAGGTGGATTCTGCAGTGCAGAGACGTAAAATGTACAAATTTAAGTTGCATCTTTGATAAAAGTGTGTTGGTTTTCGTTTTTGATTCTGCCAACATAAGGCTTTCCTTGGAAATGAGATGGAAAGAGCCAATGTGGTGACTGTACTTTGAAATTTTAATTAACTCTTAATTTAATTAGCTCTTACAGATACAAAAGGTCTCAGATATACTGTCTCAGCCAGGAAGCATTATATATTGTCACTGGGTAGAAACTACCCAAAAAGCTAGAAGGAAAGTTATTTCACAGGAGTGGCAATATTTGACTAACCTAAATTGAAACACAGGGATGTCTCAAAGAGGCTGTTATAAGCAGTCATACAAGGAGAGGAATACCGACCTCTGTGTTTAGTGTATCCCCAAAGGAAAATCCAGTCATGGGAGAAGCAGTTCTTCAAGTCAAAAGTTGTTTCTTCAGAACAATCTTGATACCCAGAGAGCCTGCCAAAAAGTCGGTGTTAGAAAAGTTTTTTGGCTAGTCTAAAGCTTCTTTTGTGAGCAACCCACAAAAATCTTCATGAACCCAGCAGAAAATCTTCAGAACAAACCTGCCCTTTTTCAGCAAGTAGCTAATGTTGGAATTCCAGCACTTCATCTATTTGCCTTTTCAAGTGCAGGAGTGAAGAACCCATTGGGTAGAATAGAGAACTCGGCGGCAGAACTTCAGGTATACCTGCACTTTTTATTCTCCAGTTTTAAGAATCCCAGAAGCAACAAACATTTCCCGTGAAACACCTGGAAAACTCAGCCCTTGGGAAGCATTGCTATATGCAAAGTAAATGTGATGCAGAAGGAGGGAGAAAGCAATTAGGCCATGGTCCTAGCTGGACCAAGGCACTATCCTTTAAACAAAGGCAGTATTTCTTTACTCAAAAACCTACAAGACTTTCTCCAGGAAACATAAAAAGAGTACTTATCTCAAATGCTAGTTCTGACAAGTAGCAGAGCAGATTTTAAAAGGCTCTGCCATGAAAACAAAGATATTACAGTTCCTCCTTATTTCATAACCTGCTGAAAGGTACCAAGTCAGGATGGTGAAACAGTCTATGCTGCTCCTATTCCAAGTGCCTTTACCTGGAAGGCAGACAAAATTCACACCATCTGAAAGGTAGAGAGATGAAAGAGGAAAAATACACTTTGGTTGCCGGTCTAATGGTCACAATCCTAGAACTCTTCTTTGCTGCTCCAGTAACACCCTGCCAGGGTAAAGCATGCTGTAAAGAAAGACAACTGTGTATGTCGGGATACACCAAGGCCCCAGCTTAAAAACATCGATGTTAGATAAGTTAGTAGGTCATGACTTCCAGCAAAGCAGTCGTGCCCTACTCGGTCAGTGAACTAGCAACATCACTAACACGTGGTAGAAATTCCTGGGGTTAGAATTTTATTACGCAGCTCAGCCAAGACCAAGCATCCCTGCTGAGCCATGAGTTAACCAGGGAATGTTCCTCTCTTCCAGAAGTGGGCCTGTGATTCAAAGGCTTACTGCATCCTGCATTTTTTTCTAATAATCATACCTATCTGGTAGGAATCCTGTCCTCCCAGGTATCGTGCACCCCAGTCCTTCAACACCCCCAGGTAAGTCTAAAATAATCATACTGAATTATGGAGTTGGAGACTAATAATACACCCCATAACACTGGTGGCATTTCAGGCACTTCCACAGTCTCTTGTGCAAAGTTCTGAACTATCATTCTTATCTGAGGTGGGCCCTGAGTTCATGCCAGGTTTAAAGAGTGGTGAGAAAAGATAACCCATATCAATTTACCTCCTGAAACCACATTGTTGCAGTTATGGTGGGGGAAGGGGCATGTTCTTTTAAGGGAGTGAAGAAACAAGTTGCATCTGTTTAAAAAAAAATATATATGCCTGTGGTACATAAAATACCGGATTCCAACTCTCTGACTCCTAACAGTAAATGTTTTGGAGATACTACATAGTGGAATATAATTGATGTCTGAAGCGGATGCAGTTGTGGTTTTACTCGTGGATGCTGGGCTGTTCTGTAATGGTGCTTCAGAAATAGCACTGACAGAAGGAATCCAAGTTCCTCAAGTAGAGGTCAGTAAAGTAATAATGCAAGGCTGAAAAGAAGGAAATAAAGACAAGAAAATAAAATTCTTAAAAACTCATTTAAAACACCTACAAGTATCCTAAGGAATGGAGGAGATACTGCCCAGCTGCCCTTAGAAAGGCAGAGAAGCTCTGAAAGCCAAAGAACAGGGAAGAGAAGGCGAGTGAGCAGAACAAAATGAAGACAGCAAGGTGGTAACATAACACTTCTCAGTCTGTTTATGAGTACATACTGGCAAAGCTACAGAGGAAGAATAAGAAAATGGTTTTGCTGGACCAAGATATTAGATTCCAAGCTCCCTTCCACTTTTAGGATCATGTTCAACTGGTATCTGTCAGCTGTAGAAAGGGTCAAATCATCCCTTTTCTGAGTTACCTTCAGGAAGGGAAAAGCACTGATTATGTAAATTAGCAATTTATGTAGGAATACTGAAAGACACAACATATACAGATCAGAGATGAAGACTTGGCTTGAGCACCATTTAAGAAAAAAGGCATAATGCAAGCCTCACCAGGCTAAAATTAGCACTGGGATCTAGAAGAATAATCAACTTCTCCACCTGCCA
The DNA here is from genome assembly GCA_017639245.1 of Myiopsitta monachus. Taxonomy (NCBI): domain Eukaryota; kingdom Metazoa; phylum Chordata; class Aves; order Psittaciformes; family Psittacidae; genus Myiopsitta; species Myiopsitta monachus. The sequence goes on from CM029941.1 coordinate 81,656,747, forward strand.
CCCCAAGCACTCTTACATTTGACATGCCCCAAACCCTGCAAAATACTGTGGTTGAAACCAACTGTACCTGAAACTGAGGTGTTCCACCAGTTTATTTTTCCAACTTCAGATCTTTCACTCATAACAGTTGACTTTGTTCTCTAAGTCAGCTGGTGTTCAAAAAGGTCACATAAACCATGTCAGTCGCAAATGGTGTATTCAGCCTGGGAACAGCAGAAAGAATTACCGACATGAATTCTTTGGTTATTTATTCTGGTGAGACCCAGCAGAATAGGTAGAAGTTCTGTTTGGTTTGTCATGGTGATTAACAAACCTCACTTCCAAATGAACTGCTGAAAATTGAGTTAAGAGTTGCTGAAAATTTTTATCCTGCTTGTATAGTTACCTATTTTATACATGGTGAGAGCTGAAGGACCTCGGCTGACCTTTGTTGCATGTAGCCAGCCATTACACTGGCGTAGCCCTATTTGTCAGTTTTCATCCCAAGAAACTTTGAACTCTCAGAGCCCTCATCTTGCGGCAAGAAGGCACTGAGCTGTGTGAGGTTATGGGTCCAGGAAGGGATTCTCCATAGCAGGATCATGTATCATTTCCCTCTGAAGACAACCCTGAGAGGCCAAGGGACAGCTAAAAGGAAAAGGTGGACCCTACAATGGTTGGCAGTTCAGTTACCAAGTTTATGGATAACTGGGTTTCTGAATCCAGGGACAACAAATGGCATCCTAAGTGGGCTGGTGGACATAAGCATGCAGCTCTCCTGAGGTATCCAAGTATTGTGCCAGCTGCTGAGTGTGAAGTGACAGTTCTGATGCCTTTGGAGCTGAAGGCATAGGGAAGAGCAGCAAAGTTTCTCAGAGGATCCTAGAGTGGTTTTTGTTGGAAGGGACCTTAAAGCTTATCCAGTTCTTGCCCCCTGCCACGGGCAGGAACATCTTCCACTAGACGAGGTTTCTTCAAGCCTCGTCCAGCCTGGCCTTGAACACTGCCAGGAATAGGGCAGCCACACTTTCTGTGGTTCTGTATGTAAAACTTTGACTATTACATAGGAAGTAAAAAACCAAAATATCTGTTGTAGCAGTTTCCAAAATGCTTTTCTCCACCTTTGCACGGTACCGTACTAGCCCAGTGCCGAAGAGGTGAGGAGGAACACTTCGGGTATTTTTGCTGAGGAATTGGTGTGGGGAGGATCCTCTGGAAACTGGGGCCCTTCTGAAACAGGGCATGTTTTCTAAAGAAGGGACTGACTTAATTTAAAGCCCTGAAAAGCTGGGGTTTGCATGATTAAAATCTGGAAATTCATGCTACCAGGATGTGAAGTGCACAAAAATTGGCCATGTTTGCGGCGATGTGGTTCCATTTATTAAAGGGATTGTAGGTAAAGATCTGATAAGCTTTTAAATCTCTAAGGATTAACTTTTCTGTGTAAACAAAAAAAAAATCAATTATTACCATTTCCATGCTATTTGATTGGGGTAGTGACAATATTTGAGTTAGAGAATTGAAGGGCAGGGAACAGTTGCTGCAGGAGACTTAACCAACACAGCTTGAAGAAATTTAACCTTGGATCAAATTTTGAAGTAAGTTTTTAGTCATGAATAGTGTTTTGTGGAGCAGGTGGTCAAGGAAGACACAAGAAGAAAACTGCTACTGTGAAAAACTGCTACTGTGAAAAAACGGGGACGCTGGCTGTAGCCTGTTGAATTCATACATTTACATGAACAAGAGCCCAACAGCAACCTAAAAATATGGAAGCTTGTTAAAAACCAAGGGAGCCGGGAAGCTGTTTCTGTGGTTCCAGGGGTTAAAAGATTTACAGACCATGCAAATTAACAGAAATAGAACAAACAAAATGGGTATGTGCATAAATATTGTAGTGAGGAAGATGAGCCTTTGCGGCTTGCTGTTCTGGTGGCTCGCCGTTCTGATTTCCCGTCTTCTCGAAGAGAATACAGAACTGGAAGTATAGCAAGAGTATTAAGATGTATAGAGGAGCTTCCGTAAGAGGAGCAACTGACTAGACTGTGAGTAGTCAAACTCGAGAAGAGACCACTGGGGAGTGGCTTATTAATAACTGTCAAATCCTTGAGTAAAGTTAAGACAGCGAAATCACTTCCCCTCTCTTCTAATTCTTAAAATACAAGTGTGAAGCAAAACTAGCTTGGACAGTAATTAAGTGGTGGAGCTGCAGGATGTTGTCTTCTCAAAGAGCTTGCAAAGGTACAGAAAGCAATCAGATTAATGGAGGAAATCTGTTGGGGTGTGAAATACAGAAAGGACACTTTAGAAATGTGTAAAATATGTGTTTGACAATGCAAGATGTTCTTGGAAAGTACAGCTTTCTGCTCTGTCCTGTGCATACACTGCCAGCTGTTCGTTAGGCAATGCTTTAGGCTTGATAGACATTTGTCCCCATATGCTATAGCTGCCTTTATATATTTTTTACTGTCTTGTTAACCACCTGTATATTTTTTTTCTTAATGATATATGAAAGAAAACACCTCCACAACAAAACCCAAAACCCCAGAAGTTTAGTTGCTGATTGCTTTCCAGTCTTCTTCCTGCAAATGAAGAGCTAAAGAATAGCTGTAGTTGGATACTGGCAAGCTGTCAGTCACTAAAGCAGACTGACATTTTATCTTGGATTCAATGAAAGACTGAAAAAGTAATGGAAAAGCGATTCTTACCTTAAATGATAGTGTGCTGGGGTTTTTTTACTGCTCTGTTTCTGCTGCAGGAAATCAGGTGGCTTGGCAATTCTGTCCTTGACTGATTCTTTGTTTTTTTGAAGGTACATGGGAATAGGACTGTCTGCTCAAGGGGTCAACTTGAACAGGCTTCCTGGTAAGTCACTGTTAAGGTTTGTTTTGGTTTACAGTCTGTGCTCAGTGTTCATTTGAAAATAAAGATTTCAATTTATATATATATGTATTAGTGAATGTGTTTCTATTAATAAAAATGTCATCACTATGAGTATCTTGGGTCTGGAAGTTTTGAATTATTCAGCGCTGCCCTAAACTGAGTTACTAGTATTGTTAATGTAGCCATGATGGTTTTAGCAGATTACAGAAATTAATATTAAACTAATGAGTAATGGGTAAGGTAATGAGCTTGCAGACAAGCAAGCTCTTCTTTGTGACCTATCAAAATAATTTGACGTTTTGTGTGTTCATCCCACTTGACAAATTAACATGAAGGAACCTGAAAATGACAAGAAAATTGGCCTGTCATTGCCTTTCCTCTTCTCTTTCTGTCTTCCCATTGTAAAAAACAGAAGAATGTGACAGAGGTGTATTTCCAGTTAATGTTGTTGCTTCCCTTGTTTGAAATGTTTTTGGGTTATCCACTAAGTTGGTTAAGTAGCTTCTTTTTCAAAAGAAAGAATTGATAATCTTTCTCTAACAGTGTCCAATTTATTAAGTAAACTTATAATTTTTAGATTGGGATCAAGATAGTTACTTCTGCAACAAGAATTCTTTCAGCTGGGTTGGAAACTAGAAGTGGTCTGTGTTTGGTAGAAGGTAAATGTTCTTCAAGTACCAGGATGAATGACAGCTGGTCCCAGTGGTCATTTTTTTTTTTATTTTGGGTGCGATTTACTACTGATGGAGTTGTTTTACAGCTGAAAAGCCTTGTTACGCATCTTGGTATCTCCAAAGCAGAATGTTTTGTGAATGTCCTAGCAAAAGGAAGAGCTTCCGTAGCGTTTATGCTAAGGCCCTTGTGAATTTGCTTCTCAGTGAGGATTTTGCTTTCATCTTTGCTGGTAACTTGCATATTCAGAGAGTGGAACATGTTTTTTTTTGCTCCTTATAATTGAAAGTGTTGCAACATTGGAGCAAAATCACTGACTATTCTCTTGGCAAAATACATGATTCTGTTGCTCTGTGATAAATTTCTGAATGTGTATTTCTATGGCTATGTCCCTGAAGTTCTTCTAAGACTGCAGGTGGAGTGTCAGCGAGAAGATGAAAAGGAGACTAAGCCAGCCAGGGTCCTTGGGTGATTTCAGAAAATAGCCAAGTTTCTGGTGCCCATTCTTCTAATTGTAAATCTGCTGCTGAACAGATTTGCGTTGGAGCAGCTGCCTTGTCTCATCACTGAAGAGAAGCATGGGGATCTTGGAATGCATAGGGGAGCATTTGGGACCTTTTGCACTGATAGAGAAGAAATTTGGAATTGTAGCCCAATTGCATTAGTTAATTAGTTCAACTATGATTTCGCCAGTGAAACCAGAAGCATTGTTAAGTGTCAGTGCAGTGTGGGGCCATCAATAAACTGCAGCCACAGTTACCAGTTGCAGGCAGACTTTTCTTTCCCAGGTACCACTTTGGTTACATTTAATTGACCTCAGGAGTTGTCTTTTGGCCACTGTCAGAGGCAAGTCCTCAGTCCTGTTGCATCTTCCTTGCATCTGTTTTTCTCTGGCGGTTTTGGAGCTTGTGGAACTTCTGTCTTTGGAGGTATTTAGGACTCAGATGCACGTGGCCTTGACTAACCTGATCCAATTAGACCTCCTTTTAGCAGGGGTCGGACTAAGTGACTTACGGATGTCCCTTTTCTCCTTAATTATTCTACACTTATAGCTCAGGTTTTGGGGAGAATACTTTCAGTGACACCCATGTTTTAAGGAATGTCCATCTTACTGTAGACCGTATTTGTTAATAATTGTTATGAAAACCACAGCATATGCACATTGGAGGGAGGATTCAGGTCATGGGTCTGTATCCACTTGGAACTAGAAAGAAGAAAGGAGGAAGGCAGGACACTGCCAGTTTCCTCAAGTAATACTTTGTTGCAGAAAGGAAGGGAATGTGTAGATCAGGATGATCTGGTGTACAGAAGGTACAAGAGGTCTCAGTTTTCAGACTTCTTTCTCTGCATTCCTCTCCTGCCAGAAATCCTGACCCTAACAGGTTGTGCATGTAAGAGATGAAGCATGAGTCTCTTCCCAGGGTTGTAGTTCTTGGCTGCATGGGAGAGGAGTACTTGGCCATTAATGTAGCATGATCTGTTCAAGAAATGTCTTTCTGGCTTGTGCAGTGGAAAGATGGGTGGGTTTGTCTTGTAAACTTGGCCAGTAGACTGCTGATTGGATTATGGTTAACCTAGGATTCTCCTGGGATTATAACATACACATATGTACATATATAAAACACCACTGAATACTAACCTTTGATGGTGTATGTGCTGAATGTCATCAGTGTGCTGTCCTGAAATTGAACAGCCAACATAATTTCTTTTTTTTTTCCCTACCTATAGACTAAAAATGAGCCAAACCACTTCTGATAAATGGCTTTAAAACTCAGGAGCTACATGAGCAGTATTTGTGGCCAGTTTGAATCAAAGTGCATGTGTAGTGTTATTTCTAGAGTGTAGATGGCAAATGTGGAACTCTTTTCTCTGTGTTAAGTAAAATATAAAGTGAACTTGAGACTTAATGCTTGTTTAGCAATGAACTGTACAAATTTGATCCTATGAACCTGTTGTTTGTTTGGTTGCATATGGATTACGCTGCCAAGAGTGATTCAGTGGGCATAGTTAGGGCAATCTCCCATCATCTGTGTAAACTGAACTGTGTAACTCTGTATTACAGCTCAGTAATTATATTCCTGGCTTTTGGAGAATGAGTCTGATTTATTTTGTTATATTGCTCAGGTAACTAAAGTGAGAGTCAGGCTTAACTGTTATCAGGTCCTTCACAGTACAGAGTGAGAGCTCATAAAGAAATGACAGACTTTGGATTCTTGACTTGGCTTCATGTCAAAGTGTAATTTTAACTTTTTGTGACCTGAAACCCTGCCAGGGTTGCCTCCTTAGATCCTTTCTAAGTCACCTCTGCTCTGACAGACCAACTTTGGCTCAGTGTGCTGACAGGGCAGTATGTAACCCATCACAAGCAGTGGTTTAGGAGCCCAAAGCCTGGTATGGGAGCCAAAGCTGGTCCCTTTCTTGTTCCCACTTTCAATGGGGATCCTTCGCACCCTATCAGCCCTAATTCAAAGAATGATCTTGCTGCTGGGTTCTGTCTCTAGCTCCTCTCCCCCTGCCCCTGAGAACAAACGGTTTGTCCATATCCGATTCCAAGTCAGGGCATTTGTACTTTATGCCAAGTTTATTTTGGCTTCAGCCCAGCTCGGTGCTGGTGGGGATAGTGCTGAGTTTTCTCGGAAGAGTGGAAGTGTGGCTGGAGCAGTTGTGCTGTGAGCAGGACTGCTTTTGAAAGAAGAATGCCCTGTCCCTCTTCCATTCAAGGTTTTGGAGGGCTGTGCTTTGAAAGTCAATTGTCTGGTCTGAAATTATTGTGAGGTTTTATTGAAGTGCCAGCTTTTGTGACCCTGACATGTCTTGACATATGTTCACATTTTTAAAAGATATTTACAACACTTAACCAATAAACAGTCTGCTTTAAGCTAGCGGCTTTTACTAAAATGTCTGCTCACTTCTTGCCCCAGATACAGCTAATTTTTCGTGTGTGCTCAGCATTGGTTTTTTTTTTGTATCGGAGGATGAAATGACTTGTTACAGCTGAACTGATATATCACTTAGTGTCATCAAAACCTAACCATTCCTCCCTGCCACCTACAGCTGCATGGTCCTTCTTCTTCCATTGTGCAAGCTCCTGGCTCTGGCACTTGTCACCTCCTTTTCCAGGCCTTTGCTGGTTTTCTGCTGTTCTGCTGTGTTGGGGTTTTGGCAGGCTGGTTTCTTCAGGACTTACGGAGCAACGTTGTTACCTTTGCATCCTGAATATAAAGTCTGAAACATCCTTTTATGATGATGATGGTGATGATGATGATGATGATGGTGATGATTATTTAGCCCTCAATCCACTAAGTTTTTCTGAGCTCAGCTGAAAATGGTGGTTTGCCACAGATTTCACTAAACTTTCATAAAATGGAAGAGATGTGTTCCTGTCTTTACTATGGATGAGAAGCTGTCATGGGTTCAGCAGCAGCAATCATTTTTCTTCTTCTTGGTAGCTGGTGCAGTGCTGTGTTTTTGATTTTGGGCCTGGGAGCAGCGCTGGTAACACCAGTGTTTTCAGTTACTGCTTGACAATGTTTTGGTTTGCCCAAGGACTTTCTGAGTCTCATGCTCTGCCGGGGAGGAGGGGAAGCCGGGAGCAAGCAGAGACAGGACACCTGACCCAAACTGACCAAAGGGGTTATTCCATACCACAGCACATCATGTCCAGGATGTAAAACCAGAGAGCAGGAACCTAGAAGGGGTGGGGGATGCACTGCTTGATGTCAGGTGGTGAGTGATTGTATTCTTTTCCCTTGTATTTCTCTTGTCATTATTATTATTGGTGGTAGCAGTAGTGATCTGTGTTATACCTTAGTTACTGAACTGTTCTTATCTCAACCTGTGGGAGTTGCATTCTTTTGATTCTCCTCCCCATCCCCCCTTGAGCTGGGGGAAAGAAAGAGAGGGGGTCAGTGAGCAAACTGGTTGAATTATAGTGGCTTAAACCATGACAGGAGCACACACTGATGTCTCCCCTGCATCGGTTCAAGTTCTTCCTGCTGTTGGGAGAGAGCATTTCTTTTGTTACAGGTCTTTGAGGGTAACCGAGAGGAACATACAGCCAGGCAAAGAGGAGAGGAAGGATGCTCCTCTAGCATCAAGGTCTTAGTTCAGCCTATAATGTTGTGAAACCATACCCTTAGGCATACCCTGCTTCAGTTTAAGAAAAAGCATAGATAGGATCTGACCAATCTCTTGTAGAGACTTTAAACACCCTCTGGTTAATAACTGGCTTACCCTGATGTGCAACACTGCACATGTTAAGGGAAGTGTCAGCTTCCGCTCACCATCCTTTTGTTTTATGAAACTTTGATTATTTTTTCACCTTACTTTTCAAGTGAAAGGGTTCTGCTTTGCTTAGTTACTCTGCCTGCTTCAAGCTCTGTATCAAAAGAGCAAGCTTTCAAAATTTGAATTAGAGTGCAAAATAACGAGCAGAAATCATTGTACAGAGACCTGCTCTGTGTTGGGGTTTGGCTTCAGGGACTATGATACCTTAAGCGAGGTCAGGCAAATCAGAAACTGTTTGTCCAGCTATCCTATGTTTCTGTTCAGCAAAGGGTCCTTGTGAGTGATCTGTTTCTGTGGACATGTAGATAAAATAAAAATGAGCACTGGGAATTAAGATTTCCCCGTACTCCCCTCTACTCTGAAAGCTTTCGTCCTCTTCTGTAAGTTACCAGCATGTTGAATGGGCTTTCCCTTTTAGCTTTGCTTGCAGATCCCTTCCTTTGCTTTGCATTCTCCTCTTGCTGATAGGTTTCCTTGACGTTTGTAGATAGGACTTTCTTTCTTCCCAGCTTATCTTGTATGTTATCAGGGAGGTGCAGGAGGGAAGCATGCCTATTGAGGGCTGTCTTCCTGTTCCTTCCTTTCAGAGGAAAAAGACACTGGTTTCTCCCGTAGGGATATTCATGAGGGTTTTTCAGGCAGATGTGCTCCTTTCCAGTGATGACCAGAGAAGGGAGGCTGGATATATGTTGTATTGTAGGAACCAGTGAGAAACTAAAGGAACTGGACTTGCTCATGCTGGAGAAGAAGGGGCAGAAAATGGATCTAGTAGCAGCCTTTCACTATCTAAAGGAGCTTGCAGAGAGCATGGACCTCAACTCTTCTTGGAGGCGCGCAGTACAGGGAAGAGAGGCAATGGACACTAGTTGCAACAAATAAAATTCTGATTGGAAATAAGATATTATTCCTCATCAGAGCTGGGGGTGGGTTACTATGGAGATTGTATCATCAGAGATTTTAAAACCTCGCTTGGACAAGGCTCTAGGCAGCCTCATCTAATTCTTAAGTTAACACTGTTATGAGTGGGCAATTTGGCAAGAGACCTCCAGATGTTCCTTCTAGCCTTCCTTCTAGTTTTGTCTGTGTTTTGGTTTGGGGTTTTTTTTTTCCATGTAATCTTTCACAGAACCCGGGAGATGGTTCTACTTCAAATGGATCTAAATAAGTTAATTTCTGTGTATCAGCTTATGCTTTCTGTTGTCACTTTTTGTTACTCCAATGATAAATGAAGGACTTGTGCTAAAGGACTTAGTCCCAATGGTAAATATAGTAATTATAGAAGATGAGACCTCATCAAATATTCTGATCTGAAGCTAATTCAGTTGTGCATCAGTCCTGCCTGAGAGGTGTGCATCTAAACCAATCTCCCATTATCTTTCTGGCAACTTCTTTCAACACGATTCGTGTGCTGGAAACTTTTCCTGATGACTAAGCTGAATCTCCTATGTAGTCTTAAGTCTATTACTCTTGGATCATGTGGAGGTGAAGAATAATTAATTTCTTTCATCTTTGTATACATGGAGGTGTCTGTCACTTCTTCTTGCTCTTCTCTCTGATGAAACTTCCCTGGCTCTTCATGCACCCTATCCCTATTTGCCATGTTTTCTTGGTTTGTGGCAATGTTTGTTGACCTCTTGTGAAATCTAACCATCACAAGTACCAGTATCTTACTCCCTGTGGTAAAAGAAAACATTATTGTTCAGACAAGTCCAGGAAACAGAGCAAATCAAAGTTTTTGCTTTTAGTTTAAATGTCATTTTAATGATGTAGTCTGTCCTTCTTGCAACTTGTTAACAGATTAGGAAAGCAGATGGGTGATTCTGCCCCTCTACTCTGCTGATATATTTTCCCCATCCCTTCGCCTTGCCCCCCAGAGTATTGCATCCAGCTCTGGAGTCCTCAGTACAGGAAAAACATGGACCTGTTGGAGAGGGTTCAGAGGACAGACACAAAAATGATCGCAGGGATGGAGCACCTCTGCTATGAGGAAAGGCTGAGAGAGTTGGTATTGTTCAGCCTGGAGAAGTCCTGGGCTCAGCTGTAACAATTTTTTTTCTCCTTTCTAGTACCTGGTGCAGTGCTGTGTTTTGGTTTTAGTCTGGGAAGAATGCTGATAACAAACCAATGTTTTAGTTGTTGCCCAGCAGCACTTACCCTGATCAAGGACTTTTCAGTCTCTCATGCTCTGCCAGTGGGGAGGGGCACAGTTCGAAGCCTGGAGGGAGCAGACACAGGACAACTGACCCCAAAGTGATAATCCGTACCGCAGGCATCATGCTTGGGAGGTAAACTAGGGGGAGTCACCTGGAAGGCCCAGATTGCTGCTTGCATCGGGCCGGGTGTCAGTCAGCAGGTGCTGAGCAATTGTGTTTATTGTTTTGGGTTCCCCCCCCTCCCTTCCTTTTTTAGTTTTATTTTCTCCCCCTTTGTTACTTCCCTTATCATTATTATTAGTACTAGCTGTAACAATGTTATGTTACACTTTAGTTGTTGGTCTGTTCTTATCTCAGCCTGTGGGATTTACATTCTTTCAATTCTCCTTCCCATCCTGCTGGGAGCAGGAGATAAAAGGAGGGGTGTGCGTGAGAGGCTGCGTGGTTCTGAGTTACTGGCTGGGCTTAAACCAGGGCAAGAAGAGAAAACTCTGGGGAGACCTTATTGTGTCCTTTCAGTTCTTAAAAGAAGCCTATAAGAAAGGTGGGGAGATACTTTTTTTTGCAGATCCTATTGCAACAGGAAGAGGGGAGAAGGTTTTAAACTAAAAGAGGAGAGATTCAGGCTGGATGTGAGGAAGAAATTATTTACGATGAGGGTGGTAAATTTCTGGCCCAGTATGCCCAGAGAGATGGTGGATGCCCCATACTTGGAGACATTCAAGGCCAGGCTGGATGAGGTTCTGAGTTGCCTGGTCTGGGTGAAGATGTGCCTGCTCATTGTAGGGGGGTTGAACTAGATAGATGACCTTTGGGGGTTCCTTCTAACCCAAACTATTCTATGATTTTATAAAAAAAAGGATCAGGAAGCAGTGTCAGTCCAAGCTGCTGACAGTGTTGACTCCACGTTTGAAGGCCGAGCGAGTAGGCCTCAGGCTATGGGCATGCTGCCTGTTGTGCTCTGTGCATATCAGGCTGAAGTAAAGCTACTCATATGTGATGACTGTGGAGTACGTAGAGAACCGTGGAGCACCACAGAGAAACCCAAGTTCTGTTCCTCCCCTCTGTATTATCCATAAGGAGGGTTTAATGCTATAAAGAAGCATGGAGACATTCAACTTAGCTACCCCTCAACCCCCTGCTTTGTTCTCAGTGTTGCTGTAGCTCTTCTTGGAGAACTTGAGGCCACTGAGGTTTCTAGTTAAACCATTTAAATTATTCAAGAATGGCTGAAGGAAGCCTTGTAATTTCTTAGGGGGAGTTTGAGTACTTACTTTTACATGGTCATTGCTTAGTCCTCTTTGCTTGCTTATTTTCTTTGTATTTTCTACTTGACTTCGTTGTGTCCTCTGCAGGACTAAGCACCACAGAGACCTTTGAGTACTGTTTGATAGAGTTTTGGGATAGAAGTGGTTCTTGAGTAACTTAAGGTGATACCACAGTGTATACTTGGTTCAACATTTAATACTTTTTATGGCAATTTGGATCTGTAGATCCAAAGTAGAGCTGATACTGATTTTTTTAAATAAATAATAAATTAAAGTGCACTCCCCCAAAGCTGCTTTGGAATCACCCCCAGGATGTAGGTGCACATGCAGTTCTTCAGCTGGCTGTGCCAGTTCCTATCCACAAACTTGCTTTTGCTTCTGGTACCCTCTAATTTATCCCAACAAACTAGTTTGTGGGGCTGCATGTGAAGTGGGTCATGTAATTGGGTTAATAATGGTGGGTGGGGGACACTGGTTGGTCTTAGGGTTGTTATTAACTTGGATCTGTTCATCACACGGGTAGGGCAGGTTTAAGCAACTCCTCTGTGAAACTTTATTCTCCAGAAATGCACGGGTAGCAGTGGTCTGAGATTATTTTTGATAGAAACAGGTTTTACTCTCACCTATGATATGTGCTGAAAACCTTAATTAAAGACTGAGTGTTGCCTCCAATTAATAGTTATCCAGCTGGTCACGGAGACATCTCATGAAGGAGCATCTTGCTAGGGTGTACTGGGCTTGCTGCGTCTCTCTGGCTGGATACCTTTTATTTTGGGGATTAGTCAGGTGAACTTGATTGGATTATTTTTTTTGCTCTGAGCTTTGTTTCATTTATTCACATGATAAAGCATTGAAAACAGATGCCAATGGCAGCATATGCTTGTTCTGCTGTTACCTATCCAATACATTATAGGCCAAATGATCAAGGGACTGAAGGTTTGTGAAGCTGCAGAGCTGAGAAGTGGTATTAGCTGTTTTTAGAAGGGCTGAGTGCTAGTAGTGGCAATGTGTGTGCTATGGAAGGGTTTTACGAGGAAAACTCAAATGTGGGTGATGGAGAAGAATCTTATTTTGGGAGATTCCTGAGCTAAATGCTATCTAGTTCTGTCTAGTTTCTTGCTGGTGATAAATTAAAGAGGCTATGATGTGCATGGTTATTAATGCTGTAGAGTACGATGGGATGAGAGCATCTACAGAAATTGTCTTGGTGGTAGTGGAAGAAGTACCTGAAGTTATAGAATCATGGAATCCCGTGGTTGGAAAGCACCTCAAGGATCATCTGGTCCAGCATTTCTGCCCAGTCCTTGGATCATCTCTGTGGCTCTTCTCTGGAAGCTCTTCAGCCTGTCCACACCTTTTTTGTACAGTAGGGACCATAACTGAGCACAGCACTCCAAGTGTGGCCTGTCAAATGCTGATCAGAGTAGGACAATGACATCTTTGCTGGTGATGCCCTTGTTGATGTTCCCCAGCACCCTGTTGCCTTTCTCTGCCACAGCTGCCCACTGTTCACTCTTACGGAGCTTGTGTCCACCAGACTCCCAGGTCCCTTTACCCAGTGCTGCTCCCAGATGGGGAGATCCCAGCCTGGGCTGCACTACGGGATTGTGCAAATCAAAGGACAGTGATTTGAAACTTTGACTATGAACATGCTGTGCAGGAATTGCAGGAAATGCACAGATTTGTGTGTTAGTTTATTATACTGTTCCCTCTTTCTTCCCAATAGGTCTTGGGTTCTGGAGTCATAGTGCTGAAGTGTACTGTTGTAGGAGTTGTGGTTTACAGTGGATGGACTCACATAGTTTCTATAAGCAGTTGAGAATACCAAACCAAGAACTGCTGAACTGGCAGTTATTTTTGTGCAGTTTCCTTCTTGAGCTTCATGGCTGCCACAGCCCCCAGCACTCCTATGCTCTCTGCTTGTTAGGTGTGCCTCCTCATCAGATTATCTTGCACTAGCTGGATACAAGTTGTTTAGGTGGGGCATGTTTTAAAACATGAGCCTTCTGCTGAGAGCTGATACCGGGTAAGTTGGCATGGCAGGAGGAGTTGGACATATACCTTAGTTCACTGCTTGATACTTGCTGAATAGTGACACCAGAGCAGTGATGATCAAATTCTCAAACAGGGTCAGGCCTGACTCTCTCTCTCAGATGTGTTCAGAGGTGGAATCAAAACCAGCTCCTGAACCACAGAATAGGGATGAGTAACTTTCTGAGTTAAGTGTAAATTTAATCTCATGTTTTATTTATGGCTATTTATGTGAAAATTAGGACTGTATAAAGTAAGAGTGACTGCCTTGTCCCCCTTCAGATCCACTTCAGTTTATGTGTTTGCTCGTATTGTTCATATTGACTGCCTTGTCTGCAGCCAGCAAAACTGCTGCCAGCTGTTTGGGCAGGTTTTTAGGGAAGTGTTGTTTTCTAATTTTTTTCTGTGTTTCTGTGAGTCTTTTCAGTCAGACCTGCTTTTGAGCACACAGAGTGCAGGGTTGAACGGAGGAGGCAGACAAAATGCTGAGCAGTCACCCTTCACCCTGGAATATTTGGGAATGTGCTTAGCCACATCATTTAAGCTGAATAAAGCCGTCAGTCAGTATTTCAAGGCAGTAACCATGGCCTTGGAAGGTTAATCAAAGAAAGTGTTTCCACTGTTAAGTGCTCAGGGAGTGAGGCTGTGGGCAACCTCTCAGGGACAACCTGTGCCAGGGCCTCAGCACCCTCACAGGGAAGAACTTCTCCTAAGATCTCATCTCAGTCTCCCTCTGTCAGTTTAAAGCTATTCCCCTTTGTCCTGTCCCTACAGGTCCTTGTCAAAAGCCCCTCTCCAGGTATCTTGTAGCCCCTTTAGGCACTGGCAGCTGCTCTAGGGTCTTCCTGGAGCTTTCTCTTCTCCAGGCTGAACCAGCCCAGCTCTCTCAGCCTGTCTCCAGAGCAGAGCTGCTCCGGCCCTCGCAGCCTCTCTGTGGCCTCCTCTGGACTTGCTCCAACAGCTCCACATCCCTCTTGTGTTGTTGCCCCAGAGCTGGACACAAGACTGCAGGGGGGATCTCCCCAGAGCACAGTAGAGAGACAGAATCCACTCCCTCAACCTGCTGCTCACGCTCTGGGGATCCAGCACAGCACACAAGGGATTTCTGGGCTGCAAGGGCAGCCCAGAATAGATAAATGGCAAAACTCCTCATCTGACTTCTTTTTCATCCCAGTCCTACACTGTTTTGCAGCCCTGCTTTTCTCCCAACCCCCTCCAGTTGGGGTGTCAGGGAATATGATAGATATAATAGTGCAGTGGTGACCTTATCATGCTAGACAGCTTTTTGAGCCTTGCCTTGTAGATAGAGCCAACCTATTTTGTAGTTGTGCTTTAACTGTGTTGTGCTCTTTATGGGCTATAAATGGTTTGTTGTGCATCTTGATCTTTCTGGTATAGGGAAGACCAGATCATGTTCTGATGCCAGCAGAAGATAACCCATCAATTTTGTAATTTAGAAGGGTTTGTCATCTTTATTCATTCAAGGAAGTAGGATTTTTATCTTGATGACTGTATTCTGTGGTGAGGTGCATGCTAATTTATAGTGGAATCAATTAATTCACAAATCTCGGGGTGGGTAGAACAGACCATTCCTGTTGACAAGGGTCAACAACAGCCCGTGTTGCAGCCATCCAGAGCCTTCTGGTTTTGTTATTTTCTCTTTATGAGTCAATGGGTAGTGTAATTTTATATAATTAGGTGTAGACTGTTGTTTGGTGTTTTTTTGAAGGCTAGTTAGGATGCAGTAGCTGTCAAATGGTAGGAGCTGTTGACCTGAAGACCATCATGCCAGATGAATATTGTTAAACAGGAAATTTTTGTGTTACTTTCTGCTTGCAGTCTGTGGTGGATCAAGAAATGCTACTTAGCACCCACATTCTCCTGGGTCTCCCAAATGCTTGTGGGTCTTTTTAGCTGTCTCGGGAGTCTTTTTGATTTTGGGTTGCTGTGTCCTTTTGGTCTTGCTTTTAATATGAAAGTGGTGCTGGGATTCCCTTATTCTTTTTTATTTCCTCCACTCTCTTTTGAATGGTTGCCACATTTTTGGTCTTGGATGAGCCAGCTTGATCTACTGGAAGCGAAGGTGAGACGGAAGTCCGTGGCTGGGATGTGTGCTGTGGTGTGGTGCACTGCACCATTACCTTGGACATGTTCACTGTGATAATACAAAGGCCATGGGACCTGAGCATGTCCAGCCCTACTTTAGGAAGTTTGTCCTCCATGGGGTGAAGTTTTATTTTCTGCATGTGCATTGGTCCCATAGTGCAGTGTCTAGGCTTCTGTTGCATTCAAAGTCATTTGCCACCTTGCAGGAGAAGTAGAAGCTGTTACGAGAAAGAAAATATTGAGATATTACCAGCCAGGGCTTCTTCATTTCCTGCTGCTCTAGGTAAGTGGGTTTTGGGGACACTTCTTTTTCTTTGACATGTTCTGGGCATATGTACAGACCCTTGGAGTTCTGCCATAAAGATGCTGTAATATGCTGAGCATGCTGTTCCCTCATCCTATTCCTGTCCTGCAGCTGGTGGTGTGACTGTGCCTGGAAAATTGTTCCGTGTCAGGACTGTGCCTCTGCTATTCCCACCACCGCAAGTCTGTAGCATAGGTTACTGTAGCCACTGAGCAGCTATTTCTGTAGGCTGGTTATTTAAGCAGGAAGATGTGTTGCAACATTGAGTTGATCTGATTCTGAAGCATGGTTGAAACATGAAAAAAACCGAAGCTACCTCCTTGCCCTCACTCAAGCACCTGGTATTTATGCAACTTAATATGGTTTGGCATAAATGCTATAAAACAGCACAGTACAGCTGAGAGGCTGCAGCACCCCAGGTGCTTCTTGGGGCAACAGACTTTTTCTGACCAGGTAATTAGCTTCTAAAGCTGTAGGAGCACAGGCACTTGTTTGGCCTTCCCTTTGTGAGGGGTAAAGGCGTGCTTTGACGCCTGAGCTGATGTCTGCCAAAGAAGTATCCACTGACAGAGCCAAGAGTACTGGAAGATGGTAGAGCAGTCAGTTAGAGGGTGGTTCTGCTTCTAATGTGGTAACGTCTTCTTCCCCATGTTTATTTCTGTCCTGTCCCTGCCTGGGACTGCTGTGCCCAGGACACTGCAGAAGCAACTGTCAGCAGCAACATCCTACTTCTCTCTGCACCATATTCATCTTTTCAGCCTCTGTTTAATGTACTTTCCCCTCCACTGCCACCATGCTTTGCTGCTGCCAAAGGCTGTGTGGCTGGCTGGGAGCAGCAGCCTGCCCAGCGTGGTGCACAGCCATGGCCCTGCCTCCAGCTGGAGCATGCTTCAGCAGCAGCCCTGGGCCCTGCGCCTGGCTCCACCCTCCATATCGCATTCCCCAAGCACTGCACAAGCAAAGTTTGTACATCTGTTTCTGCTGGACTTTGGATTCAATAAATGTCATTAAAATTACTTTGTTTGGTTTATTTCAGTGTGTTGACACAAGTTCCTGTCCCTCTGCAGCTAGTGTTTGCATGGTACTTGCCCAGGCATGGGCAGCCTTCGAAAGCTAGGATTGCTGGCCAGAGGAGTGGGAAGAGGAGTGCCATGGGCAAAATACTGGACAAGAGCAGGGAGGGAGGGAGATGAAAAGTGTTTCAAAAGACAGAAGAGAGAAAGTAGGTGCGGTTAAGATCTGGAAAGATGCAGACTCTGCATAGAGTGTAGAGCAGACACTGGGGTCTGTCCTGAAGAATAAGCCTCCAAACTCTCCCATTACTCATGATAAAACAGCCACAAACCATATGTACAAATCTGATTCTTTCTGAGGAACTTCCATCTGCTTTTCCTATGGCCAGATGCGTACTTCTGCACCCTTGCTTCAGCTGTTTCAGGTTTTCCAGGTCAGGTCACCATGGTGCTTGTTAGGAACAAAGCCCTGCCCTTGGCAGCTGCTTCTGCACTGGGTACCAGTGACCTTGAACAAACGGTCTGAGCTGCACTGGGACGTGTTTCTCCCCTAGAATGCACATGGGTAGGGAATGGCCCATATGTCAATGGTAACGTCCATCTGTCTGCCATCATTTCAAGCCTGGCAGGGGCCAGAGCAGGAAGAGTCTGAGGTGTCAGGCTGTAACTTAAGTTGAACAACCATCTTTTCTGTGATCACTGGGCCTTACACATCTGTCCTTGGCATGCAATCAAACAAGAGCTCAGCACAGATCCTAGTACATGTTGCCTTCCCCATTCTCTTGTGCACACTGCAAGTCCGGCATGTTTGAACCTTGATGCACAGAGAGATGTCAGAACCACAAAAGCACAGAATCAGACTGGTTTGTGTGGGAAGGGACCTTAAAGCCCATCCAGCTCCAACCCATTGCCATAGGCAAGGACACCTTCCACTAGACCAGGTTACTCCAAGCCCCATCCAACCTGGCCTTCAACACTGCCGGGGATGAGGCAGCCACAGCTTCTTTGGGCAACCTGTGCCAGGGCCTCAGCACCCTCAGAGGGAAGAACTTCTTCCTAAGATCTCATCTCAATCTCCCTTTTGTCAGGTTAAAGCCTTTCCCCCTTGTCCTATCCCTACCGGCTCTTATCCAAAGCCCCTCTCCAGGTTTCTTGTAGCCCCTTTAGGCACTGGAGCTGCTGAAAGGTCTCCCAGAGCCTCGTCTTCTCCAGGCTGAACAAGTCCAGCTCTCAGCCTGTCTCCAGAGAAGAGGTGCTATGGATGCCTCAGAGCACCTCTGTGGCCTCCTCTGAACTTGCTCCAGCAAGTTGTCAGTTCACTGTTGTCTCTGCACTCTGTAAAAGCAGCAGCAGGCTAGAAAAGGCATAATGAAAATACTGCTCTTCGTAATTTTCATCAGGGCACCTTGCATTGTCTCTGCTGTACATGGGCTGATGCTACACGCTTCCAAGGCTGTGCATCTTATTTGTGTCCTGGTGTTCCCAGATGTGTGATGTAGCCACGATGCCAGTTTTATTCACTGCCTGACAGAAGTTCAGTGTACATTGCTGGCAGTCTTGAAATGGAAAGCTAAAATGCCATGTTATTTCTGCAGCGCACAGCAGTAAACGGTGTCCTAGCACAATAATGCCACTTCCCTGTTGCAGCTTTGCAAGGCAGAGCCTGATCTTAGATACAAAAGTTATGCCCATCACAGGATCTGCCCAAAATGTCATGAGTAAAGCAGGGTTGATACTGAATGGTCAAGGCAGGGTTGAACAGGAGTGGATGGAAGATAGTTGTGGGTACTAGTGCACACTTTGTCAATCTCCAGTGCTGAAGAGCGAGCATGCATGAGTTGATCCTGCAACCATGTCCTGAAGTAACTCAAGTCTTTCATGTCATGTGCTCTGGCATTGTGTAATTCTGCCCTGTTCAGCAAGCAGCACCAATGGAACTTGCTGTTCATTTTTTTTCACTGTGTGTTAGGACCAAGATAGCCTGCCAGGATTGGTGTTTCTGCTTTTTCTTGTTAGCAGAGCAAACAGAACTTCAGTTTGGTGCTGAACATATAAAAATATCCTCCCAAGCCCCACTCATGGTTTCTGGTTTTCTTTCTTTGCATTCTCTGATTGATTGCACAGTCTGAGCTATTCTGAATCTGGCTGGTTGCAAATACGTGTATCTTGGTTTGGGGGTTGAAGGGTTCAATTCAAAGGACATCATTTGAACCTCTTTCTGTTCACTAGCTTCTGAGATCCTACCTGCGGAGTGGTTCTGCCTGTGTATTTGTATGTGCACTTCAAAATGAGCTGTAGTGAAAGCAAAAGCCTTAGAAGTTGGAAGTTTAGGTTCTGCTTTGACTACTGCTGTGGGCCAGGTGGCACAGTCCATTCTGTTCTATGCCTGTCTCCCCTCTTTCTGTGATTTTGTGCTTTCAAAGAGGGATGGGAAAGGAAAAGGAAGGAATGAGCGATCTGTGCTAACGGGACCCTCCAGCCACTCTAGCTCACTACAGTCTATCAAGTATGGTTCTTTGGGGGTCTGTGATCTAATTTTTATAAGAAAAAGCTCATTCTCCCATCTGGTCCAGATGTCTGACATTTTGCAAGGAATCTGCATTTGCATTTAAGAAGTTTTAGACTTGGTCAGCTGCACATAGGTGTGAAGTATCCATGGCTCTAGACATCAGCTATCACCCAGAGACTGAAATGGGGTGTTACTTACACCACATAGCCTTGTTGGACTGAGTTACTGGTCAGAAATGGTTCATTCACGGGTGGTTCCAGGGTTTTCCTAGAAACAGCTGCCCAAGATAGACTGCACCAGCCCACTGGTGGTGAGAAGGTGAGAGGACCTGGAAAGGAGCCGTGGGAGTGAGTCAAGGCCAAGGGTTGAGATGGCAGGTGGGAATCTGCATGGAGAGAGCGTTGTCACAAGAGTGACAATGTGTTTTGGAGTGATGACAATAGCTTCATGGAAACACCAGTGGTAAAAAGGACAATAAAGGGAAAATGCTGGGGTTAACTCGGAGCTAGGGAACAGTATAGAGAACAGCTACAGCCTGCTGTCCTTCTCCATGGTGCACCTTCATCTCCATTCTCAAAAGAACACTGTAGATCCAGAAAAGGTTCAACTGATGATGGTCAGAAATACAGGAAATAGCTAAATAGGCTAGGAGTCATCAGTCTGGAAAAAGGATGATTAGGGGGGATTTTGTAGAGGTCTATATGTAGTTGTAATGATGTATGTTATGGAGAGACTGAACATGTAGTTGGCCATCTTCTCGAATGCAAGAACTAAAGGATATCAGATACAAGTAGTAGGAGGCATGTTTTCTTGCTGCTTGCAGTTACACTGTGAAACTCCTTATTGCAGGATATAGTGGATGGTATGAATGTTCCCATCTGCTTAAAGGAGGATTGTACAATTTAATGGAAAGAAAATCCTCTTGAGTACCAAGGGAGCAGGATCTCCATATGGCTTAGTGTGTCTCTACTGAAAGTGGTTACAGTGTTTAGTGACAGCATGTTACATGTGTGTCCTATGCTTATTCTGTCTCACTCTTGAAGAGGACCCTTATCTGGGTTGACCCTGTCTTCCGTATGACTGACCTTTATAAGAACTTCTCTCTTGTCTTCCAGGTCTCAACAGTGGCTTCTGGAAGTACTTGAGTACAGGCGGTGCAGAAGTTAAAATGTCCAGGCAATTTGTCAGTATAAGTGTGGGGAAAGCATAAAGAAATCTCAGGCAGCCCTTATTAAAGCAGTGTTAGGTTTTATAAGGAAGGACGCTATTGAGTAACTGGAGGCATGAGCAGTGTCATGAGTCAAAGGTTGTAATATCATAAATCTATTACTAGGTGGCGATAGTAATTTGTTAATAATGCAGAAAAGTCCCAAGTTTTCAGCGCGTGTTTTTGTATTTGGAGAGAAGTTGGAGGGCATATTTGCAAAATATGTGTGATGAGTTACTCCCCACTCTGCTTGTAGTTCAAGATAATGTCAAACACTTTTGATAGGGTACACTATTTAAATCAATAGGCCCACATAACTTTGACCTAGAAGTAGTAGAAGTGCTGATTGTTATTTTTAATTCAGATTATTAGGAAATTCCAGCAGACTGGCTGAAGTTGGCCAGTGCTGGAATGCCCTGGGTGCCATTGCCCTCATGTTTATTCTGAGCAGAATTTTAGAAATACTGATACATTAGTTGATTAATAAATAACTAAAGGTTAGGCATATAATTAACACCGCTCAACTTATGTTTATGGTGAGTATGGTAACTTCTCACCAGCAAATACGGCTTGGTGTTTTAAGGTGACCATGGTGATTTGATAAGGCTGACGGTCTAGATTTAAAGCACTTAGTGTTATGTCAGGTCCAGATTCAGCATTATACAACTTCTGAGTTGAAAAGGTTAACTCTGTATGTCATTAGCAAAGTGCTGGGTGAGCGAAATCTCCTGAACTGGTGGTATTAGTGATTCTCTGTCTGTGGACAGTAAAATTCAAATAAGACTTTGTCCAGGCACTGTTGCAGTACATACCAAATCTGACACTATCCTCAAAGTGCCTACTTGAGTGAGTCCAGAGGAGGCCATGGAGATGCTCTGAGGCATCCTCTGCTCTGGAGACAGGCTGAGAGAGCTCGGTTTTTTCAGCCTGGAGAAGGGAGGCTCTGAGATACCTTACAGCAGCTCCCGGTGCCTTTCGACAGGGGCATGTAGGCAAAGGGGAATGGCTTTGACCTAGCAGAGGGGAGATTCAGATGAGATTTTAGGAAGAAGTTCTTCCCTGTGAGGGTGCTGAGGCCCTGGCACAGGTTGCCCAGAGAAGCTGTGGCTGCCCCACCCCTGGCAGTGTTCAAGGCCTGGTTGGACAGGGCTTGGAATAACCTGGTCTAGTGGAAGGTGTCCTTGCCTATGGCAGTGGGTTGGTACTGGATGAGCTTTAGGGTCCTTTCCAACACAAATCACTGTCTGATTCTATGAAGCCTTACTTCTGACTGGAGTTCATTCCTTGGGTGGCATGGTTTAGTGGGAGGTGTCCCTGCCCATGGCAGGGGGGTTGGAACTAGATGATCTTAAGGTCCTTTCCAGCCCTAACTATTCTATGATTCTATCTCATCAGTGTGTTCATCACCACCTTTGGGAGTACAGCAAGTACTAGTACTGTGAAGCGCAAATCTTACAGGAGCAGGAGGAGTCGGTTCTTTTTCAGTAGGATCTGTCGAGATCTGTAGGTGATGAAAACTTTTTTTTTTTCATTATACTGCAGAACCTATAGTGTCAGTGTTGGCTCAAGTCTTTTTTGAAATTGTCCTCACAATTGGGCACACTGTTGCATTTCTTCTGGTAGCCTTACGTGGTATGTAAGATGTTGTGTAAGCATCTGACTGTGTAGATCTATCCGATGACAGGCTCTCTTCAATTGCATTTTGAGGCCAGGAATGCTTTTTTTTTGCAGAATAGCTAAAAGTTTGTGTTTAGATTGCACTATATTAAGTAGCTTAGTAGATAAATTGATTAGAGTTATCATCTGAAGTTACCAACAGCTTCATGAGAGAAGTTCTGAACTGATGCACGTGTCACGGGTCTGATTCTGGGGAGACTAAGCTCAGTAATGATCTAATGACTAATCTCAGTAAGATCAGTAATGGCAGCCTTCCACAGGCCAGCAGCAGGGAATATAAAATGGATGATGGGAAAGGGCCACAGTGTTAAAACCTTGGTATTTCAATGATACTTTTACTGAATGGAGCCTTGGCAGTGGAAGTTAGTCAGTAGACTCTAGAGCCCCTGTCACTCCCTCCTTTGTTTTTGGCAATCCAATTTGGCATCAATTTTGAGCTTGCCGAGGGTGCTGTCTGTTTTGCTGTCTCTGTCCTTCCTAGAGGTGTTAGGCAGGACTGGTGCTACTGTTGACAGCTTGCTTGGAGCTAGTCCAAGGGAAGATGAAGCTGACTCTTGGACATCTCAGTCTCTTCCTGTGGATCTGTGGGACTTAACAGAGGGAATCATTCACCATTTCTAGTCTAGAATTTGTTAGGAGTCCTTCACACTTTTCACTGCCGAGCTCTGACCAGAGGCCCAAAATCTTGGGCCATGGCATGTTTCAGTCTTGCTCCATTCCCTGAGTCTCCCACTAGCATTCCTGTGGTGTGGTGCAATAAATGGAGGGCCTTGGCCATGCACCCAGTGTTTCATGCTTTTCTGAGAAACCCTGAGTCTGTAGGTCAGCTGATGAAGACACCTGAGTGCACGTAACTGAGCACCATTTTACAGGATTAACTTTCTAGTGCCCTCAGGTGGTGGTTGTTGTCTTTGTAGGAAAGTCATGGCTTGCGGGAGTGTTCCAGCCCACCTTCACAGGGCTGCTCTCTGGGCTTTGCAATGCTCGGTCCTTTTTTGCCTTCTACTTTGCTTTCTACTTTTAAACCCCTCTCTTTGCCTGGTCTTTGCAATTTTTGTCTAGTCCTTTTGCCAAGACCATTGCTCCACATTTAACAAATTCTGCACTACCCTTAGGTTGTACATGGTTAGTGCACTTTCAAAGCACCTTCTTTTGCTTCCAATTCAGTTGGCACGGTCTGCCTAAGGACCCAGACCTATCTGTTTAAAACACAGGTGGTTGTTATTAATATCATGTCTATCTTAGGCTTTTTGATAGAATCCTGTCTCTCTATGCTATATGGTTTTGATTGTGTAGTTCATAGGAACACTACAAAGAGCTTTAAAGATCCTGATTCTTTTTGGAAGTTTTTTAATGACAGCATGTTGTGCTTTCTTTAAGCTCTCTGTTAAGACAATTCCTCAGAACTCTGTGGTGTCCCTGCTTATGGCAAGGGCGGGTGGAACTAGATGAGCTTTAAGATCCCTTCCAATCCAAACCATTCTATGCTTTTATGACTCCTCACCTGCCATAGTTTCCTGCTACATAGGAGTCTCTACTTATATGGTCTCCTAAGAGAGTCAGGGATAAGCCATCTTGAGCAGTAGTGGCACCTGAAGTTGGCACAGGCATGGTTGGTAGATTCAGTTGGCATGCACTGAATCACCCTGGCCACAGCTGTGGGAGCACTCTCCTCTGCAAGAGGGAGATAAGAGTCCTGAAAAGAGAAGACCAGTGTGTTGCCTGAAGAACACTTTCACTTTTTAAAGATGGATTAATCTCTCTTCTTTGAAGTAGTCACCAGTTATATCTGGCATTTCTACATGTAGGAAATTCACAGAAGAATCTACAAGAGAACTGGGGTAGACCAGAACAAAACCAGGAGCTCGGCGTGGTGGAATTACTGTGAGGTGTGGAAAAGGGCATGAGGGCAGGATGCTGTCTCTGACCCCAGCTGTAACCATGGCACAGTGTTACTGGCAGATGAAATAAAATATATTTATGTTAGAATTGACCACTTTTAAAATTGCCAGCTGAGGGTTGTGATGTACGATGTCCACAGAATGGGAAATGTCACCACTCAAGGGGAACACAGAAATCCTTATCAGCTGTTGGAAGGGAAATGTAAATGTGAGAATGCAAAAGGTGCCTCTGGCCTTTGGGTTACTCCTTTGAGCAGACAATGCTGCACTTGGCTGAGAATTATTTTGTTAAATGCTTCTGCTGGAAGATGGTGTTAGTGGGAAACACAAGTGTTTTACAATGAGAAGCTTGTTTCACTGCAGGCAAGTTAAAACACAAATAGGATTTTAAAACAAAAAAAAATCTTTGTTGAAATTAATTTTTGTGGTGTTACTTTAATTATTTGTCATAAGGAACAAATGAGGTTGAAACCTAATTGATATATTATGATTTATGACTTTTCAGGTACTAGTATGTCAAAGTTAATATTGGGATGAATCAGGAGTAGGATTAAAAATTTTGAATTTCCTCCCAGAAAATTTTGTCCTGAGGCTATCACTGCTGTGTTGCTCAGCTGAGAGGGCTTCACTGCTGACTGGCTCTTTTGTCTTCTCTTGTGCAGGATGGGATAAACATTCCTATGGGTACCATGGGGACGATGGTCACTCCTTCTGCTCTTCAGGGACAGGACAGCCCTATGGCCCTACGTTCACCACTGGAGATGTGATTGGCTGCTGTGTCAACCTCATCAACAACACCTGCTTCTACACAAAAAATGGCCACAGCTTAGGTAATTAAAGAAGGGTGTTCTCAGGAGAGGGTTGCTTCTGCCCTGCTCTTGCTGCTGGTTACTCTTAATACTTGGCATGTGTTGTAACACTTGTCCCATACTTGTGGAATAGGAGAGAAAAACAGCTCTGGGCAGCAGTCAGGAGTTGTAAATTGGCTGCAAGACAGAAATACTTCCAGCATGTGAAGGGGTTTTTGTGCTGCTCCATCTGTTGAAGTAGGTTAGAATTGCATCCCCAGCTTCTGCTCCTTTCCTCTGCTACTGCACAACTGGGGGAGGTTGGATCAGATGGCAAATGGCTGGGCAACAGGGAAATAAAGAAGTGGTAAGTTTAGTTAGTGTATTATTCAAATACCTACAAAGCCACTGTATCGCTGTCCTTTCATTTTTAAAAATGACTTGTCCATCTGTGAGTCTTAATACATTGGTCCCGGCATTCCCAAAGCTAGACATTAATTCAGCTTAAGAAGTCTTACTTTAAGCACTGACCTGTGATTTGGTTCATTCCACAGCTGTTTCAATATTTCTCCTAAAGTTAAGGACTTCAAAACTTTGCACAAAAGAATCTCCTACAGATGTTTTCCAGGCATCTGTCATATCTGATTTGCCTGAAGTAAAAGACTGTGGCCATTTTCACTTAAAATATCTTTCACTTGAATGACATTTTCTCCACCCCAGACAAATTCTTGTCTTTTTTTTTTTTTTTTTTTGGTCACTTAAGACATGCAGTGTATTTTGATAAGTTCATCTCATTTTTTGTGCTGGAATTCAGTTGGTTGGGCAGGACAAGCACTCCTTTCCTTTGCTTCTCCTTGTTGTGTCAGTTCTACTTTGTTGAATTCAAGATGAAGTAACTGGTAGAAAAATACCCCACTTAAAGCATTCAGCAGAACAGAAGTTGTTTCGAGTTACTGGCTGGGCTGAAGGAAGGAGTGGGATTGGAGTCTGGTGGAGAGTGTGTAATTTCTGGTGAGCTCTTGGAAAAAGTACTGGGCACCCTGGTATTGGAGAGAGATGGGCATGCTGGAGAGAGTCCAGCAAAAGACGGCCAAGATGGTGAAAGGACTGGAGCATCTGGGACAGGAGGGAATTTTGGCCCTCTACTGTGCTCTGGGGAGGCTCTTCCATGCAGTCCTGCATCCAGCTCTGGGACAACAAGAGGAGGCCACAGAGATGCTACAAGGACTGCAGCAGCTCTGCTCTGGAGACAGGCTGAGAGAACTGCGCTTGTTCAGCCTGGAGAAGAGAAGGCTCTGGGTGACCTTTCAGCAGCTCCCGTGCCTAAAGGGGCTACAAGAAACCTGGAGAGGAGCTTTGAGCAAAGGCCTGTAGGGACAGGACAAGGGGGAAAGGCTTTAACCTGACAGAAGGGAGTCTGAGATGAGGTATCAGGAAGAAATTCTTCCCTGTGAGGGTGGTGAGGCCCTGGCACAGGTTGTCCAGAGAAGCTGTGGCAGTCCCATCCCTGGCAGTGTTGAAGGCCAAGTTGGGTGGGGCTTGGAGCAGCATGGTCTAGTGGAAGGTGTTGCTGCCTGTGGAAGTGGGTTGGAACTGGATGAGCCTAAGGTCGCTTCCAACTAAATTGCTCTGTGATTCTATAATCTGTCCAAGGAGGGGAAAGGCTGAGAGATCTATGGCTGTTCAGCTGAGAATGCTTAGGGGGATCTCATCAATATGTGTAGATACCTGAAGGGAGGGTGCAAAGCAGACAGAGCCAGGCTCTACTCAGTGGTGGCCAGTGCCAGGATGAGAGGCCATAGGCAAAAACTGAAACACAGGAGGCTTCCTTTGAGCATCAGGAGACACTTTAACTGTGAGGGTGACTGAGCATTGGCATATGTTGCCCACAGGAGTCATGAAGTCTCTTGAAGGTTTTCAGAAGTCATCTGACATGGTCCTGGGCAACCAGCTGTGGGTGGCCTTGCTTGGTCAGAGGAGTTGGACCAGATGATGATGCTTCCATCCTCAGCCAGTGTGTGATTCTTTGAAGATAGCACACTATGCTAGAGGTGTATCAGAGATACAGATCTGAGATGTGGGCTTTGCATCCTCAAATCTCAAGATGAATTCTTCCTTTGAAGCAGATGCAGGAAGGTCTGGTGCTCTTGCAGAAAGAACTTTTTTGGGAGAGTTGTTTTCAGTTTTCCTCTTATTTTGTACCCCCTTTGATGGTTGCCTGGAAATGAGGCACATGCCTTCTGAGAAATGTTCTCAAGTGTGTGACCCTGCATTCAGCACCTAGTCCTGATGCTTTATAACAGGTTAGGAGGTTTCCATTCTTTAAGCATCCTTTGAGACTTGCTTTTAACATTTTAACTCTATAAATGGAGCCTTGATCAGGATCCCATTGGGGAGTTTCTGAGAGCTGAGTGTTTGATCTGGTTTCCTTTTTGAAATTATAACTGTTTATCAGTCAGACCATGTGTGATGCTGGGGGCATCCTGGTGAAGACTTGTGGTTTGCTACCTGGTGTGATCAGTCACTGGTGAAGACACTAGGAGTCATTTCTAGTCTGTAAGTATTAGTTAATTGCCCAGATTTCTATTACCTGGATTGTTCTAAAGTTATTCTGTAATCTGTGGATGTTGCCCTTGCCAGTCAAGAACTGTGAGGAGAAGGAGAGGTATGAAAGCAACTGCTGATGATGTTGAGCAGGAGCTGTTGCCTAGGAATGAGAAGTTTCCCCATGCAACAGTCACTAAGACGCTGGAATAGTTAAAAGATTTCATAAAATCTCTACTTTTAGTTGCTGTGCTTGACGTTTAGTGTGCGTTTACACAGAAGCAGTGCAGTGGCTCATGCTTGCTGTTTTCACTTGTTGGAGGGGGTGGTTTTCCAGCTTCACCATTTTTCAACCTGACAGTGCTGTTGCTTTTGACTGCAATGAAAGCATGACAGTCAGGAAGAGGCTAGGTCTTCTGTTTAATGAATACAGATTTGTTTGTTGTAAATTTAATTTCTTTTTAGTGACCAGGAGTGTGCAGAGTAGTAGAAGGGGTGTTCTAGAAATTGTACCTTTCTCCATCTTCTGCTCTGTTCCCAAGGCTGTCCTATACCTGAGTCTCTGGGCAGATGAAGCCAAGCACAGAGCATGATTCAGTGTCATTTCCATACTCGAGTTCTTTGCCTGATGTCCTAGACCTGGATTATTTTCTGGATTATTTTTTTTGTCCCAAACAAAACAATGGTCTATAAACATTTGGAGATCTTTATAGAAGTGAAGTTACCTGAAGTTACTGAAGTTACCTTCTTGATTTTTAGTGCTACTTTTTCTTCAAAGATGGGCTTTTGGGGTGAAAAGCTGTATTTTTTAATGTGCCATTGAATAATCCCTTGGTGAGCAGTTTACCCCAGCAGTGAGTAATGTCAGTGGGAAGAAACAGGAAAGGAATGGAATTAAGTAACACTATGCTTCGAGAACTTAAGTTACACTATGCTTAGAGAACAGCATAAGGAGTCTTCCTCCTCTTTGGCTTTCAGATGTATGGTGCAAGACTTGAGACATATGAGAAGATTATAGGTAGGAGACTCTCCTGAGAGTTCACAAGTGGCTCGTTCATGTACCAACTTCTCTTTTAGCTGTAGTAGCATAATGGTTGTACTCGGAGAGGAGAGATAATGTGGTCAGAGGAGACAGTGATGGAAGTACAAGGAAGTACAAGGAAGTAGCAGACTCATTGCTGGGCAGACCCAACAAAAGCTGCTGCAACATTTTACTGTCTTTTTACAAAAAGAGAAAACTTCAGCCAGGAAGACTGTTGTTAATTGTCAGTGGTGCCACTGATAAAGAAACATGGCATTCAAGATAAGTGCTCCCCAGTGAATGCTGAGGAGAGGAGTCCCATGGGCCACAAATCAGTCTGTTACACAGCTTCTTACGGGCACAGAACAGATAGACTTAAGAGAGGAGGTGAGGCAGGTGTCAACAGAGGAACCAAGAGCAGGTGGAGGAAGGAACAATGATTTATTTGAAAGTCTGAAGGCTTTCTGTGCTAGTGGAAGCATATCTTTGAAGATCTTGAACATTTCATGATACTTAATGCTAACCTGAGAATCTCATTTCTGGGTTGTGTAAATCCAAGGTTTACCTGGAAAGGGATGAATATGCTTTTTTCTTGATGTTTCCTGACTTAAGCCCCTGAAGCTGCATATGTCTCCCCTTAAGGAGTGAAGTCATTGTGTAATACTGCTGCAGATATTAGAAATATTCATAAGATAGTCAGCCCCTTTGTGGTGCCAGTTAGCTTGACAGCAGGGTTCCAGTGCCCTGCCTCTGAGCATTTGAATTTGTTACTTTTAGCAGAATTGCAGTAGCTTTATCTTTCCCTGAAGATGTTATTCTGTCTTCACCATTTCTCTCTTCACCTTTTCAACCCTCTCCTTTTCATGTGTTACTTAGATATTCCCCCTTTTGTTTTCCTTACAGTTTCTTCCATTGCTTAACTATGATCTTCCATTGTCTCCGTATTTTTCTATTTAATCAGATCCATCAGGAGCATGGTATAAGAGCTGTTTTCTTGACTACCAAATTCTGGATGTTCTTATTGAAGCTAAGTATTGAACTCCGGAGACATCCCACAAAAACTGTTTGACATCATACATAGTCTTAATTCCCTGTTCTGGAATATGCCCTGAATGTTTTCTGGCTGCTGATAAAACGCTTTTGACAAGTACTGAGCCGAGTGCTGACAGTAAAAAACATGATGTGATGTGGCTGGAAGTGGGGTAAGGTTGAATTAGGAGGGAAGGAGAGACAAATAGATGAGAGGAGGGAGACCAGTACCTAAAAGGGGCTGACAAGAAGTCCGGAGAGGTACTTTTTACAAGGACAGGTAGTGACACAAGATAAATGGGAATGGCTTTAAACTTTTATTTGACTTAGTTATGTAACAGAATGCAAAGCATACAAATGCCTTAATTTAAAGGCAATGTAATAACTTTATTTATAGAATCACAGAGTAGGTTGCACTGGGGCAAGGTCCAAGCTGCCATCATGTTAATGAAACCATGTTGGCTTTTTATTTAGTAAAATATTCATGGGGTTTTTTTCCTGATAATTTCATTTTCAGTCTGTGCTGTATCAAATACTAAATACTTCATGAAATCACCACGTGGCTTGTGTTGGAAGGGACCTTAAAGCTCATACAGTTCCAGCCCCCTGCCATGCGCAGGGGCATCTTCCACTAGACCAGGTTGCTCCAAGCCCCACCCAACCTGGCCTTCAACACTGCCAGGGATGGGACTGCCACAGCTTCTCTGGACAACCTGTGCCAGGGCCTCACCACCCTCACAGGAAAGAATTTCTTCCTGATACCTCATCTCAGACTCCCTTCTGTCAGGTTAAAGCCTTTCCCCCTTGTCCTGTCCCTACAGGCCTTTGCTCAAAGCCCCTCTCCAGGTTTCTTGTAGCCCCTTTAGGCACGGGAGCTGCTGAAAGGTCACCCAGAGCCTTCTCTTCTCCAGGCTGAACAAGCGCAGTTCTCTCAGCTTGTCTCCAGAGCAGAGCTGCTGCAGTCCTTGTAGCATCTCTGTGGCCTCCTCTGGATGTGCTCCAACAGTTACACATCCCTTTTGTGTTGTTGCCCCAGAGCTGGACACAGGACTGCATGAGGATCTCCCCAGAGCACAGTAAGGGGGCAGAATCTCCTCCCTTGACCTCCTGGCCTTGCAGATGCAGAGCATTGTGGAGCTGTGCCTGGGGATAGCCTGATGCTAGCTGAGCATTGGCTTTTGCCAGAACTCTGTCAGCCATCCTAGGCAGTGCCTGCCTTTTTCTCAGCATCTCTTTTCTGACATGCTAAATGTAAATGAAAAGGGAAACTATACACTTCCATTTCTTCTATCTGGAACTGTAGGAGTGTAGTTTAGAATGGAGCTATTCTTGACACACTGTTTTTCAGGTGCTCTTGGGTCCTGTTGCAAGGCTGTTCCCCAGCAGTAATGCAAAGTTTTGAATATTCATTTCTGTCTCTCTGGCTAGTAAGAACTAGTTATAGCGTAAACCAAAGAAGTGTTACAGTAAAATTCTGTCAAGCCAAAGTGAGTCTTGAAGACAGTTCCTTCATAGTTACAAGGGAGTAAAGAGGGACAAGCAAAGAAAAGAGGAGCTGCCTTTTAGAAAATCAAATTTTTGGGGCAGATGTCGGAAACATTTAGGCTTTTCCCTGAATCTTTCTCCAGATGCAAAA
Source organism: Myiopsitta monachus (assembly GCA_017639245.1). Classification (NCBI taxonomy): domain Eukaryota; kingdom Metazoa; phylum Chordata; class Aves; order Psittaciformes; family Psittacidae; genus Myiopsitta; species Myiopsitta monachus. Next base: position 81,687,752 of record CM029941.1, read on the forward strand.
CCTTGCAGAGGAGGAGTCTGGGGAGGGAAGTTGCGTCTAGATACAACAGCTCATGAAGAGCCGGGTCAGAGCTGAGAGTTACTGAAACACAGCAATGTTTTGTAGCATGCTAAGGATGTAGCTAAGCAAGGAGAAAATCCTTTGTCTTTTTAATTTTAATATTTTTCCCCCTACAGGTATAGCCTTTACAGACCTCCCTGTAAGTACACCTCTTTTCAGTATTTTAACTACAGATGCAAACAGAAGGGAGGGGGAAGCGTGTGTGTGTGTGATTGTGTTTGATGCCTTGTTAAAGAGATGGTAAAGCATTACTGAATGATGTGGATGCTCCTTTTTCTGTAACTTTGTAATCCTGTGCCTGGGTTTGTGGGCTACTTACATGCCTTCTCTCACCCTCATCACCTTTACAGGGTAAGGCATCCTCTAGGGGTGGTGAGGGATCGTTCTGGAATTAAAGCTAGGATTCAAACTTCATTACAGGTCAACATCTTCCCAATGCAGGTGCAACTGTGGGGAGTGTATGTGCAAAGCCATTAAGTAGTATCTCATATGTCCCATCATGAGGCTGGCTGTATCATACATGCTCATCACACAGGTTTTTGACAAGCTGTCTCCCACGATGAGTAACCAGCTCATGGAATCACTAGAGGGATGTATTTGGCATCCATGTGGGGCTGATAGTTACTCCTCTGATTCACCAACTGGTGTCCAGCTACTCTTGAGTGCAGTGACCCCAGCTGAGTTACACCAGGCAGTGGCATCTAGTCAGAATGCAGAAAAGCACGATTTTTGCAGTGGGTCGTGAGCAAAACCATGGTTGCTCTTTTTTGGGCTCAAATGTTCCTAAACAAGGAGCAGATGTTTAAGAAGAGAAGATAAAACATAGTCAGGCATACACCAACACATCCACTGCACCCACTTCCCTCACACAAAGAACTTTCTGTCCATGAGGTTGCAGTCCTGTCTTTGTAATTCATAACCCTAAGTGAATTTCCTCTAAGGAATTCCTTAGTTTCCATAACTTAGGCCTCAAAAGTGCTTATTTGCTTGGCTGACTTCTGCACTGTGTAGAAGAAAGCTTGCTCTTCTCTGCTTGGCACCTCCTGCCAAAAACTGTATTTTGTTCCTCTAAGTTTTGTGTTGTGAGAAATAATGCCTAGCATTTCCTCTTTGCCTTCACAATGGGATTTCCCACTTTGCCGATCTATCCCATATCCCAGCCAGTGTCTGTGCTGAAAGGTGTTCCAGTTATTTAATTTGCCTTTTCACATCAGCTGTCAATACAGCTTTTTCCTTGGTGCCCAGGCTCACTGAGCCCAGGGCATCCCCATACTGTTGTTTCTTGATCTCACCAGATAATCCTCAGGGTCTCATGCTTCTCTGTGTGTCCTGTGCAAGGGAGATGCTGATTTAGTGGTAAACTGGAAGAAGATCTGATTAGATCGTTTTGGAGGTCAGCTATTCAAATGCCCTGTGACAGGGTCTGTAATGGTTGAAGAGTATCTCTCCACCTTTTACCAGCTCGTTTGCTGAGCTGCTTTCCGTGAAAATCTCCTTCTGGTTTTTACAGCAGCAGCTCATCCATAACTGTTACTCTTGGCCAGGAAAGAGAACAGTGGCCCTATAGGCCTCCTGCTATTGAGAATTATCCTTTATGAGATAATTTCTCTTTAAAAAGAACGTTAGAGGCACTTGAGTGGGTCATTTCACCTCCTGACTGTGGATGCGAGCAAGAACAGCAGACTTCTGCCCCAGTGTGGATTTTGGACACTCCTCTTCATGTGCTAAATGGCCCAGCTGCTGTGTTGGCTGCGCATGACTTCTGTCAGTCCCATTACCCTTTTCCAGTATCATTCCCTTGAATTCCTGCCTTCTTCCCTCACCCTTGCAAGCACCTCTCTATTCAATGTCCTTTTCTGGCCCTTTTTGCTCCCTTGGTGCCGCATGGCTTCTTTATTGTTCTTCCAGCCAGTTCAGGTTGCTGCCCTTTCCTGAAGAAGGGAATACCAAACCCAAGACAGTCTTTTGCTTTAAATATAATGACTATTGTCAGGACTGTAGAAGTCTTGGGGTAGTAGGGAATTGGAAGCTGGTGTAACTTGCAAGTGGTATTTTTCATCCAGGCTCGAACACAATGTACATGTGTAAGGTAAAGAAGAGAAAACATCCATTTTATGAAAGTTATGCAATGTAATCTGTGTTCTTCACCTGCTAAAGCCACAGTCTAAAAATAGAACTGGAAGCAGGAATGGAAGCAGCAGCCCCACCTGAGTGACCTTGAGGTTCTATGCTTTGAGCAGCTTGACATACAGTTTTGACTCTGGCTCCTTTCCATGGCTAACTCCTGAAATCCCCCAGGAAGGAGCTGTAGGAGGAAGGTTTTTTCTTGTATTCCAGCCAGTGTGATGAAGCTGACTGGTAGCACACATCAGTGAGAAGCTTGGCTAGCAAACCCCATCAGTTTTACACCTTTTAAGCTTAAATAACTTTTAGGGTTGACGTGTCAATAAGATTACACAAAGAATTAAGTTGACCCTTCAAAACATTATACCAGTGTAGAAATTGTTTCCTTGAAGTGCTTATTGCAAAATTCCTCTTTTCGAGGCAAATGATGGAGACAATATTTTGCAGTATTTGCATTGTTAGGAAGTTGAAATGGATACTTTCAGCTGAAAGCCACATTTTGTTGTGATAAGTCGCACACGGTGAAATGTATTTGCTTCAGCTTTTTTCAATTCCCTCTGAAGAGTCTTTGCATTTCTATGAAAATACTGTGAGGGATTAGCATAGGTTAAAATTAATGGAAAAATAACTGCTTGCAAAGAGAAGAGAATATTCCACAGAGGTTTTTTTCCCCTTTTATACCAGTTTAAGTCAATCCTGGGGCCAAACTGTCTTATTTGCACAAGCCTGTATAAGGTTCATCTTGCCTGGCGGTTTGCTGAAATGTGGAAAAGCAGGATGTGGAAGAGCCCAGGGTAGTATTGCAGTGGTGCAAAGGGACAAGGGGATTAAAAACCAAGTCAAAATTAACTAGGAAGCTGTGAGCAGCTAACCAACATCAGAGGCAAGAGGTGGTCCAGATGTTACATGGAAGGTCTGAAGAGCTTGGCAGGAGAAGCATCTGCCTGGTCAGTGGGCTCTGGGGTGATGTCTCCCTGCATCTGGCAGAGTGGTGGAGATATGTGTTGTTTCCAACATCTGCTAACCAGTGAGGACATGTCTCACATTTGAAAAATGGAATTTTAACTTGGAGGTGATTTGAGAGCAGTTTGGGGTGGGCAGCTTCTCCTCAAAGATGAACACACCCCAAAGTGGCTGAAAAATATATGATATGTTGTAACTTGAGGTTTTTTACTTCTGACTTCCAGGTATTTTGGGTATTTGATTCCTGGCTTTGGATGTCCTTGGTTTCATAATACTAAAACCTAAGTTAATACAGAAGTTGACATTATGGACTGTGGAAAAGATCTGATACCTCGTTACAGATATTTCCTTGTCAGCAAGGTTTGAAAGAGGAGAGACTGACTTTAAACACGGCGTTTTCCTCTGGTAGCTCTTCCTGTGCCATGCTGTCATTTTCTTTACACACCTCTGACCCAGTGACTTCCTTGGTGTGAGAATAGGAAAGGAGGAGGTGTGCTGAGTCAGCAATTATGTGGTTGTCTTCATTTCCAGCCTCTATTTATAGATTCATGTTTTTTCCTTTGTTTTTTTGTTTTTTTTTTTTTTGAGATTCAATCATTTCAAAGGTAGAGGAGGTTGGTCAGGACCTTATCCAGTTGAGTTTTGAAAATCTCAGAGGGCAGAAGTTCTTCAGCCTCTTTGGAAACCTGTTCCAGTCCTTAATTATCCTTAGAAGGAAAAGTTTCTTCTTATGTCCCATCAAAATTTCCCTGGCTGCAGCTTGTGCCCATTGTCCTTTCATAGAAGCATAGAATCATAGAATAGTTAGGACTGGAAAGGACCTAAAGATCATCTGGTTCCAAACCTCCTGCCATGGGCAGGGACAGTTTCACTGAACACCCTTGAGAAGAATCTGCCTCCATCTTTTTTATCACATCCCTTTTGGACTGGAAGACTTGCAGCTAGATTTTCCCTTTTATCTTCTCCAGGTTAATTCCCTCAGCCTCTTCTTATGTGCTGTGCACTCCTATCCTGTTACCCTCATAGCAGAACCCTACTGAGCCCCATTTGTGCATTTTTCTTGTCCTGGGGATGTGGATATGGAGTGCCAAGTATGGTACTACAGATGTAGCCATGCCAGTGACAGCAGAGAGAAGTAATTGCTTCCCAAAACATGCTGGCTCCATTTTTGCCAATGGGATTAGGATTCTGCTGAGTTCTGCTTCATTAATGCATTAGTATAAAGTAAAATCCTCAGCAAGGTCTCAAGGGGCAATCAGTGACATTGCCAGTGTCTCAAGTCTCTGCAATAGTGAAAACGAGTTGAATAAATGTTCCAGATAACTGCAATAAAACCCATGCCCCTTACTAAAGGGGAGGAGAGAACTTAGGCTTTCCTTAGGATGACTGCCTATCCCGCAGTAGTAGACCTCACTGATTTGACCTAGACGGAGAGGTCTGCCCTTCTGCTGATCTACTGTCTGACGTGGGTTTCACCATGAGCAAGAACCGGGCACCTTCTAGACTCTAATTCCACTGCAGACATTCATGTGCCTTGCTCAGGGTCTATTTTCTGGCTGGGTCGATATCCAGCGTGTCAGAGCAAAGTGAGAAAACCCAACACCAGTTAATGAGTAGCATGAGAGAAATTTTTCCCTGAACCCTGCAAGCTATAGCAGATGCTCTGAAGCAGAGGATTGGTGAAGTTTGTGTTGCAAACAAAAAAGTAATCTGTGCTGCAGAAAAAGTAACATGACAGTGAACGGAGCATGCTCTTAGAAAATGTGGTCCAGAGTGTGAGAACCAGGCGCACCTACACCTTTTCTGATGCCGTTTCTCTTTTCCCCACATTCAAATGGCTTGGGGATTCAATTTGTATCCAGAAACTTACTCTTAAAAGAGCTTGAATTCAGAGAACTTCTGGATAGACTTTTACTACCTATTCTCATTTAGATCAGCTTTGGAAACAGAATTATTAGCTGAATTTTAGAGGTGTATTCACAGCGGCAATTTTTTCTTTTCCCCATATTCTGGTGGTGAGTGAAAGCTTCCATTTGGATCCATAGGCTTGTTCTTAAAATGAAGTTTATCTATCAGCAATGGAATTTCTCGTGTGAATGACTTGCTGTCTTGGGACCATCAAACACTTGACCTCAGAGCTCCATTACCAGCTGTTTCCTTGTCATCAGAGATGTAAAATATTCAGAGAACAGCTGCCAAAGAATAAGAGAAATCTGTCAAAAAAAAAATGAGCAGATAGATCTGTTGAGTGACATAATACACCTTCCATTTTTATTCTTCTTGTTGTTAATCTTCTTTTTCTTACTATTATTATTAGCTGCTGGCTCTTGAATTTTGGTAGAAATTGCATAGAAAACTAAGCCAGGAAGTGGACAGGCCTTGGGCAATAGCCATGGCATCAATTACTGACTGCTGGGTGATTGAACCCATGGCTCTGTAGTTTTATGCAGTAGTTTTCAATAACTTCAGAATAAGTTGTGGGGTTCCTTGACATGTCCCTAAAGGGATGTTGCCCCTCCCTACTCCAGTACATTGTTCAATGTAAAGAGCAGCATTTCTGTCTTACCAAACCGTGCAACTGGAACAGAAGGCTGGGTTTGATAGAGGGTTTTTTTTTCTTCCTTCCCAGTCGAATCTCTACCCTACAGTGGGTCTCCAGACTCCAGGAGAGATAGTCGATGCCAACTTTGGGCAGCAGCCATTTGTGTTCGACATTGAGGACTACATGAGGGAGTGGCAAGTGAAGATTCAGAGCACCATTAAGCGGTTTCCCATAGGAGACAGACTAGGCGAGTGGCAAGCCATGCTGCAGAAGTAAGTCACTGTTTTGGTGTTCAGCTTCCTCTGTTCTGTTAGGCTGTAAATACTTTATAATGCTAACTTATGCATTCTTATGGCAAAAATTGCCATACAGTGCATTTTGCTCAAGTTGTTTTACCCTCTGTTTTGTTGTTTGATAGTCTTTCCTATGTAGATTGCTGCCGTTTCAAATGTAAAAGATATGGGAGAAGTTTTCAGCCAAAGACTTCATGAAAGCTTGTAGGAATGGGAGAAGATACACTTTGAGGTGATGCAGTGGGGGAAAGGGGTGGAAAGGATGCCATAAAAATTCTTAACATAGGAGAAAAGCCAGTATGTAAGTCAGCTGAATAGAGAAGTGAAAGAGCAAGAAATAGCCTAAACCAAAGGCTTCCAAACCCAACTTAACTGAAGACACAGTTACAGCACTTTGTAAATGTATGAATATTGAATGCATTTCCAATGGCAAAAAGGAGTGAGTGGAACTTGGTGAGAACAGTTATCGAGAGTTGTCAGAGGTCAAGAATATCTTCTGTCTGAAGAAAGACCCAACTGACTAAAGCTCCACAACTTGGAAACAGGTAATTGAGAAAGGTGGACTGTAGTTGTCTGTTGTCAGTCGTTCACACCGTGAAGGGCATGACTAGAAAGTGATTATTCAGTTTCTCAAACCACAAGAATTAGAGAAAAACCATTTTCTCACTTAAAAACTTTTTTTTTTTATTCACTGAAACTGGGGTACTTGCTGCTGCAAGAAGTACTGGGAATTTAGGTAGATATTTAAAGATACACATTTAAGTATTCACAGTAATTCATGGAGACCAATTCCATGCAGAATTGTAATTGGGTATTGTAAACCCCCAGGTCTGTGGCTGTTGGTTCTGTCTCTGATTACAGAGAGCTCTATGTTTCACCCTTTTATTATATTCTTTCCAAACCAGCTGATACTGGTCACTTTCATCCAGGAGACTTAGATGCAGTGATGATCGCATCCATGTGATTGTTCTTGTTTTCTGTTAGTTCTTGGATTTAGTTATTTGCAGATAATTCAGAGCAGCCAGCAAAACCTTTGAAAAACAACTAGCAGAAGCTATTGAAATAATAATAATAATAATATCTTTCTTTATGAAAATAAGGAACAGGAGACCTGCCAGAGAGTTTGTAGGGCCTATAGGAAGACTGCAGTATAAAAAGAGACCTTGTGGAGGATAAGACCATATGCAGTTGAATTCTTTGCCTGTGTGTCCGGAAATCAGGTAGGTTGTCATGCTGGAATGCTTCTTTGTGAGGGACTTGGCAGAGCCTGAGTCTGGGATTGAAGTGTCTGTCAAGGAAACACTGGACGAAATAGGTGAGTGAAGAAAGTCTGTGAGATCAGATATTTGCTTAGAGTCCTAATGAGACTCAAGGAGAAAACAGGTGTACTTGTGGCTGTGGAACAAAATTTCTCTCCAAGCTGCCTAGGGTCAAGAGAAGGGGAGGATGATGCGTATGATGCCATGTTTCATGAAGGGTTTCAGGAAAGATTCAGGCACTGATGGGCTGAGAGAACCTTGATGTCTGACTTCGACAAACATGTAAAAGCACTACTGAAGTGTAGATGTGTTGGGCACATGGAGAAATAGGATGTGGGTTTTGCAAAGAGGAGTCTGCAGACATGTTAATATGGTTGTTGGGCTGCTGTCTTCATCTTGGAAGTCCAAAAGGCTTTTGAGAAGTTCCCTTGCTACAAACTAAAGGGGGACTGTGCAGCCAGAGGCTAATGTCCAATGTTGATTATGAGTTGTTTTAAGAGACAAAAGAGGGAATGATTGGGCAAATTGTTATTTTAGGATGATGAGACTGTAGAGAGACTTGGATACATGCTGGCAGTGTCTGTGGTGTTGAGGATGTTAAGAAATGGATGGGAGGAAGGGACTCTCCAGGAAGAAATGAGATCTTTTGGTTGCGATGAATTTTTTTTTTTTTTTATTTTTTTTTTTGGTAAAAGGTAGGGAAAAGTAAGTAATGCAAGGATTTGTCAGGGGAAATACAGAGGCCGAAAGATAATTCTGTCACTGTGTGAATATGTGGTGCACCATTAAATGTGATGTTTTGGTTCTTTCTCTCCATAAGTGTGTAACAGAAGTGAGAAAAGCATGAAAAAATACCCAAAGTAGGATGTGCCTTAGCACGTGAAGTGGGTGGGTATGAGCTGGGTGTAAGTCAGGGAACAAATATACAGCATCAAAGGATATGATTGTGGCGGGGAAGGCAGAAGTGTGAAATAAATGAGTTTGAATAGCCTTTAGAAGGTGATGAAGGAACAATTGTACTGCAAGAATTAAAGGACATCAGGTGACCTTCTATAGCAAGGTGACCTGCTTAGTGGATGAGGGAAAGACTGTAGATGTTGTCTACCTAGACTTCAGTAAAACTTTTGACACTGTTTCCAGCAGCATTCTCCTAGAGAAACTGGCTGCTCATGGCTTGGATGGTGTACTCTTCACTGGATAAGAAACTGGCTGGGTGGCTGAGCCCAAAGATCATCGATAACAAGTCACAAGTGGTGTTCCCTAGGGCTCAGTCCTGGGGCCAGTTCTGTTTAATGTCTTTATATTTTTAACCTGGTGTCATTTGCAGACTTACTGAGGAAGCACAAAGGGATCAAGTGCCCCCCCAGTAAGTTTGCAGATGACACCAGGTTGGGTGGGTGTATTGATCTGCTGCAGGGTAGGAAGGCTCTGCAGAGAGATCTGGACAGGCTGGGTCAATGGACTGTGGCCAGTGGTATGAGGTTCAACAAGGCAAAGTACCAGTTCCTTCACTTGGCCCACAACAACCCCATGCAACATTCCAGGTTTGAGGAAGAGTGGCTGAAAACTGCCTGGTGGAAAAGGGCTGAGGGTGTTGATTGATGGAGCTGAACATGAGCCAGCTTGAGCACAGGCAGCCAAGAACGCCAACATCCTGACCTCTGTCAGCACCACTGCGGCCAGCAGGGGCAGTGATGATTCCCCTGCACTGGGCACCGGTGAGGCTACACCTTGAATCCTGTGTTTAGTTCTGGGCTCCTCACAACATGAGAGACATTGAGGTGCTGGAGCAGGTCCAGAGACAGGCAACGGAGCTGGTGAAGGGCCTGGAGCACAAGTGTGATGGGGAACGGCTGAGGGACCTGAGGGGTTTAGTCTGGAGAAGAGAAGGTTCAGGGGGACCTTATCACTCTACAACTACCTGGCAGGATGATGTAGCCAGCATGTGGCTGGTCTCTTCTCCCAAGGAACAAGGGATAGGGCAAGAAGAAACGGCCTCCAGCTGCGTTTGTGGGGGGTTAGACTGGATGATAGGAACAGTTTCTTCTCCAAAGGTTGGTGAGGCATTGGAACAGGCTGCGCAGGGCAGTGGTGGAGTCACCGTCCCCGGAAGTGTTCACAAACCATGCAGAGGAGGCCCTTAGTGATATGGTTCAGTGATGCTCTTGGCAGTGCTGGGGTAAAGGTTGGACTCGATCTTAAAGGTCTTTTCCAGCCTGGTTGACTCTATGATTTTAAGTGAAGATAACCAGATGGCACATAGAGAAAGAATAAAGGAAGGTTTTTTTCAAACTCTCTGCCATAAGATACCATGAAAACAGTGTGAATCCAAAAAGTGACTGAAGAAGTTACTTTTTTGGAAGAAAAATGAAGAAAAATCTATCAGAGCTACAATGGAGTGAGATTCTACCACTAGGATGGGAGCTATCTGCCTGATCATTGAAAGCTGGAAGGGAAAAGTATATTTCATGTATGCCTTTATTTTTTCCTAGGCATTTGCTTTTTCCAGTTAGGAAGTCCAGGTATTGGGCCACAGAGTGTTTGGTCTGACCCAGTATGGATGAGATGTAACGACTGACATTGACTTTAACATTAATTTTCATTCTGATGTACTGAACTGTTGACACAGTAGGGTCATTTTGTTCTTTGCAACACATCTTGTCAGGCTTTGGAAAGACAAGATCTGCTTTTAAAAAGCAGCTGAAGAAAAAGAGGAGTTTAATTGATATTTAAATGAAAATAATTTATAGTTCCTAGTGATCAAAAGATGACTTGTTCAGAAAAAAGTTTGTCCTGCATCTCTAAACACAAAAGGGTCTGCAGTGGGTGATAGCAATGGTCTGTCAAGCTTAGTTTTAAATGTTTTAATATGTTTGGTAGCACAGGTTCCTGCAGCTCTTGAGTGTTTTTCCTTTCCCTGGTAAAAACGACTGTTTTTCTGCAGCTTTGTAGAGCATTTTAATCTTTACAGCCTCTGGCTTCTGAATTACACTGGAGCAAGAGTTGCCTTTTCCCCTCTGCTCCTGCCAGCCTGGGTCATGGTTTTCAATGTTTCAGCCTGGCTGAGCCAGGATGACCTGACTGCTGTACTTGACAACAAGAGGGATGCACTTAGGTCTGCCTGTCTGTGCTATGCCAAGGGCAAAGGGCACGTCTTGGACCAACCCTGGCCAGAAGCACTTGCTTTTAGTCAATTTTAAAAATAGACACATGCTTACAGTGTTATGTCTGTCATCATTGCTGACTCATGAAATACTTCTTTCTTGTACTGAGAGTAGCCAAGTTGGACATGAGTTTTGAGCTGTGACTTAGATCAATAACAGCTTCATCATGAGAAACCTATTTTGATATTTATCACTAGAAGCTTTGAAAGGCTGCGCTGGTTTTTTAGGTTTTGTTAAAATCTGGTGAGCATTAACATTTAACCACCATATCTTGGGAAGCAGAAGTGCCTTAGAAATGGTCTGGTCAGAAAGACGGTTTGTTGTGTTTGTTTTCTACAGTGATGCTGCCTCCTCCTTCCCCCCATCACCCCCAAAATTTTTTTAAAATACAACTTGAATATGTGAAAATGTTTGTAAAATCAGTGTTGATGGTCTACTTGTTGTAAGTCAGCAGATAAAGTATCTGTGAATGTGTACAATTCATAACGAGATTTAACTACCAGAGATGTGATTGCTGGCAAAATAAGTGGTGGAAGAAATTCAGGACCAGAATCTTTCGTTTTTGAGATCTACTTGAAAGCCATGAACCTCTCTGAAGTTGAGATGTGATGTCTCTATAGTATGTCACTGGATGCAGTACTAAGCCCTTATTAAGTGACCCTGGACAGCAGGCATAAAACAAATAAATAGCATGTATGAACTGGAAGTCTAATTTTTTATTACTCTCCCCCACCCTCTGTAAGGTGAATTTAGAGCCTCCCTCCTGTTTGCTGAGGAACAGGTGCCTGTCTTATACTTGTCTGGGCCCTGGTTATGTCCTAAGCAAGCTGAGTTTGGTCACTGCAGTTGCAATTTCTGTTGTGTTGATTTTTTTTTTCTCCAGTGGATTACCCTGTTTTACCAATATCTCTTCATCTGTTTGTATTTTTCTATTTTCTAGTATGGTTTCATCATATTTGGTTCATCATGGGTACTGTTCAACAGCAACTGCCTTTGCCAGAATCACAGACACCACAATCCAGGAAGAACAAACCTCAATAAAAAATAGACAAAGTAAGTCTCTTGGGGAGTTGTTCCCAAAGTGTGGCACTCTGGCCATGTGTTACCTTGAGGACCCTGCAGAGGAGTGGAGTGCTGTGGAAGCAGAAAATTTACTTGATGACAGTACAGAGCTGTCCAGAGCACACTGCTGACTGAGTGTTGCTGCCTGTGGGTCAGCACAGCTTGGGGACCATTGCTGGGAGAACTTTTCCCATCATCACTGTGTCCCTTCCACCCTCTGCCCTCCTTGCCTGAAGGACTGCCCTATTCTTTCCTTTGCCTGTCTGCTGTGAGCACTGACTTGCATGCCTGGCAGTGTTGAATGTGCAAAATTTCTGATCAACTTGGTTAATTTTCCTGAGTGTTGTTGAAAATGAATAGCTGAATCCTGGAAGTTATGAGGGGACTCTCAGCTTTGAGTCCAGCAGTTTCACACATCAGGCTAAAGGTGGTATCTAAGATGCTTTCTTGGAGGTAGTGTCAAATCAGTGGAAAATGGAGCAGCTACCTTGGACTTTACCTAAACTGAGGTGACTGTGCAGCAAAGATCCGTTAGGGTTTGGATTATTGTGTGCAGTTCTGGTGTCCTCAACATAAAAATGACATGGAACTGTTGGAACAAGTACAAAGGAGGACCACGAGGATGATCAGGGGACTGGAACACCTCCCGTATGAAGATAGAATGAGAAAGTTGGGGCTGTTCAGCCTGGAGAAGAGAAGGCTGCGTGGAGACCTCATAGCAGCCTTCCAATATCTGAAGGGGGCCTATAGGGATGCTGGGGAGGGACTCTTCATGTGAGGGACTGTAGTGAGAGGAGAAGGGGTAACAGGTTCAAACTTTAACGGGAAGTTTAGATTGGATATGAGGAAGAACTTCTTTCCTGTAAGGGTGGTGAGGCACTGGAATGGGTTGCCCAGGGAAGTTGTGAATGCTCCATCGCTGGTGATGTTCGGGGCTGGGTTGGACAGAGCCTTGGGTGGCATGGTTTAGTGTGAGGTGTCCCTGTCCATGGCAGGGGGCTTGGAACTAGATGATCTTAAGATCCTTTCCAACCCTAACTATTCTATGATTGTATGATTGTATGATTAGCTTTTTTGGGTTATTAGTTTCATTAGCCTACTCATAGGCATCCAGACACATCGATCTATTTTGACTGCAGCTTCCAAAGGTAATGAGCTTTCCAGTCCCTTTGCACATTTTGTTTTCATGTAAATTCTTTGCATATTGAAGATTTTGCAATCTTGTAGCCAGTGTGTTTAGCTTGCACTAGGTGAAGGATTTGCATTCACTGTCTGGTTTGGTTATTGCCGTTTCCTCCAGAGTGGCTTATATCTCAGCTGGGGAGGCTGTAAGGGTTTTTGGTTCCAGCAGAGTAAGGTTTTTGGCTTTCTCCTGCTCTGTGGTTTGCCTTTTTTTTTATTTTATTTTTTTGGCTTTTCTATTCCCAGGCTCAGCTTGCAGAGTCACAGAACATTGGTGTGTTTTCTGCATTCTCCTGGCTGTTGACTACAGGCTACATCCCACTCTGTAGTTTGCCTTCCCTTTGTGAACCATTCCTCATGTGACTGTTACACATGAGGAGCATCGTGTCCCTTTGCAGCTCACTCTTCATACATTACATCCGCTTAGCCAGCATTTAGGTTCATCTGGGAGCTCTGCTTAGTACCCACAATACCTTGTAGCTGCTGGCCAGTAGTGCTGATGCGTTTTATGCTTTCCAGGTTATGCACTGTGCAACTCTTGAGTTCGGTGTTCTGCTGGTGTAGGTTGGTGGTAAAGCCTTCTGGAGGCATGCGAGACTGTGTAGTCTTGTTTGTCTGAAGACAGGTGATGAGGCAGATGGAGAAGCTCTGAAGCTGGTGCTCAAATAAAAGGTGTAAGGAATACAGAGATGTGAAAACAAAGAGAGGGGGAAATAAAAAAGCAATGACATCTGTGAGAGTTGCCAAACAAGGCAAAGAAGAGAGCTGTTAAAAGCAGTGAGGCATGCAATAGAGAGTGAAGGAGTGCAACACACGTTGGCATGAGAGCCACTTCTGGTTTTAGCTTTCAGCTATGATGAGAAGCAGATAAACACTGACACATGGGAGCCAAGACCAGTCATTGCACATTATTATCCTGGGCTGCATCAAAAGGAGCGTGACCAGCAGGTCGAAGGAGATGATCCTGCCCCTCTACTTTGCTCTAGTGAAACCTTACTTGGAGTATTGTGTGCAGTTCTGGTGTCCTCAACATAAAAAGGACATGGAACTGTTGGAACAAGTCCAGAGGAGGGCCACGAGGATGATAAGGGGACTGGAGCACCTCCCGTATGAAGATAGAATGAGAAAGTTGGGGCTGTTCAGCCTGGAGAAGAGAAGGCTGCGTGGAGACCTCATAGCAGCCTTCCAATATCTGAAGGGGGCCTATAGGGATGCTGGGGAGGGACTCTTCATTAGGGACTGTAGTGATAGGACAAGGGGTAACGGGTTCAAACTTAAACGGGAAGTTTAGATTGGATATGAGGAAGAACTTCTTTCCTGTAAGGGTGGTGAGGCACTGGAGTGGGTTGCCCAGGGAAGCTGTGAATGCTCCATCCCTGGCAGAGATGTCTCTGCCCATGGCAGGGGGGTTGGAACCAGATGATCTTAAGATCCTTTCCAACCCTAACTATTCTATGATTCTATGATTGTATGGTTATTACCTGAGGATTGCTAATACAGATTTCCAGGCTGGGCTTTCAACTGCTCATGACTTGCAAAAGTCATGACTTGCTGTCATTAGAGCACCTCACAGGTGATACAAAACCTTCTCTCTGTTGTTTGTAAGGAGCCCTGGAAAAACAGAGAAGGAAGTGCAATGAATCTGTATTGTTGAGGATACTTACAAAAAAACCAAAATGTGAACCTCTAGATCAGCAGCTTTTCTGAGTGTTCAGGGGTGGGATCTCAAGTTCAAGTCTTACACTTGTGTCTTCTGACCCACTGAAGGAATATATGTGAGCCATGAACACCCAGGATCGTAGATGGCTTCTACCTTGTATCTTTGCACCTCCTAGAAGCATACAACTTGTTGAGCTGTTTCTAACTTAGTCAGTAGCTGATTCTTGGAGCTGGCTTACAGATGCCACATCCTTATTGCAGGCCAAGCTCATGTGTTACTTCAGTGCATTGAAGTGGGACTTGCAAGAACCCAGTTTTGTTGGTATAACTACTTAGAGGTAGGGATATGGGGGAAACGGCACTGGGCTGTGGCGTAAGCCCACAGGCCCTCTAAGAATACTCTGCTGGTCTGATGCTCAGTCATACAAACACAAGTGTGAACCAGCCAGAGGAAGTAATATGGGTGTAACCTGGGGTCTTCACAGAATCACAGAATCATTAGGGTTGAAAGGGACCTCTGGAGATCATCCAGTCCAACCCTCTGCCAAGGCAGTGTCACCTAGAGCAGGTCACGCAGGAACCAGGAGGGTTTTGAAGTCTCCAGAGAGTGAGACTCCACACACACCCCTGGTCAGCCTGTTCCAGGGCTCTGCCACCCTCAAAGGAAGTTGTTCTTCCTCATGTTGAGGTGAAACTTCTGGATTAGTTTATGCTCCTTGCCCTCTCGGTGGGCACCACTGAAAAGAGTCTGGCACCATCCTCCTGGCACCCACCTTTGAGGTATTGATTTGCATGGATGATGATGATATAATTAATGATCCCCTCTCAGTCTTCTCTTCTCTAGAGTAAACAGGCCCAGCTCCTGCAATCTCTCTTCATGAGAGAGATGCTCCAGACCGCTGATCATCCTTATGACCCTCTCCTGGACCCTCTCCAGTAGTTCCTTGTCTTTCTAATACTGAGGAGCCCAGGACTGGACACAGTTCTCTAGATGTGGCCTCTCCAGAGCAGAGTCGAAGGGGAAGATCACCTCCCTTGATTGCTAGCCACACTCCTCCCAGTGCACCCCAGCATACTCCTGTCCCTCCTGGCTCAAGGGCACACTGCCAGCTCATAGTCAACTTACCATCTACCAACAGTCCCAGGTCCTTCTCAGCTGAACTGCTCTCTAGTAGATCAGGCCCCAGCCTCTGCTGGTACTTGGAGTTCTTCCTACCCAGGTGCAGGACCCTGCACTTGCCCTTGTTTAGCCTCATTAGGTTTCTCTCCAGCCTGTTGAGGTCCCACTGAATGGCAGTGCAGACTTCAGGTTTGTCAGCCACTGCCCCTAGCCTCGTATCATCAGCAAACTTGCTGAGGCAACACTCTAGCCCTTGATCCAGGTCATTGATAGGTTGAATAAGACTGGACCCAGTATTGATCCCTTGGGAACACCACTGACTACAGGCCTCCAGCTGGATTCTACTCCGCTGATCACGACCCTCTGAGCTCTGCCATTCAGCCAGTTTTTGATGCACTGTCCATTCATCTAACCCATATTTCCTAAGCTTACCTACCAGCATGTTATGTCAGGCAGTGTTAAAAGCCTTGCTGAAGTTGGGGTCGATAACATCCACTGCTCTCCGTTCATCAACCCATTCTGCCACGTCATCATAGAAGGCTATCAGATTGGTCAAGCAAGACTTACCCTTGGTGAATCCATGCTGACTGCTCCTGATGACCTTCTTTTCTATGTGCTTCGTGATGATCTTTGAAATTGTCATGTCCTGCTTTCTTTTCCATGGCTACATAGCTCTGGGGCTAAAGGACAAAAGTCCCAGAGCACCCCACCCCAGCACATGCCTACTTCTCCTTCAGATCCTTCTACTCCTGGTGTTTCTGAGCTATTAACAGAGCCTCCCTCATTTTCACAGGCTTTTTCTCACCCTGATCCATAATAAACAAGGTGTGGTCCCCAGTTTTCCCTAGACCTTATGCAAGGTGGTAGTGGGGAGCCATGTGGCATATGTGAGACAATTTCTCTGGCCGTTCTTGTTGGCCAGTCCTGTGTGTCAATGGGTCTCCTTTTGCTTTCAGGAATACAGAAGCTAGTGTTAGCAGGCAGAGTGGGAGAGGCTATAGAAGCCACCCAGCAGCTCTATCCTGGCCTCCTAGACCATAACCCCAACCTGCTCTTCATGTTAAAGTAAGTATGAATAGCTTTATACTCCCTAATGCTGAAATGCATAGATGAAGGAGAGAACAAAGAGGCTGTCCAAGCATCCAGTCTGGCTGCACATCTTGGTCTGAATTCAAATTGTTTGAGATCCCTTTGGGAGCAGGTGGGAGAGGACAGAGGTTCCGCCCTTTGCACAGTGCTTGTAGCAATGTAGACCTAGCCCTGTTGTTGCTGCTCAGACCTGGTATGGCTTTGCCTCGTGAGGCAGAGGTAGGTGAAATTTTAGCTCTGTGAAGGAGTTTCTTCTCCTTCACAGATGGTGTTTACTTGTCTTGTGGAGATCTTGCAGCATTGGAGCATGTAGCAGTCACTGTGAAGGTTCCTAGAAAGGCAGAGGTATAGGAAAGGCTGTCTGGTGAAGAGTTTAAAGGGAAAAAGAGCTTATGTGTCCCAGTTCTTCCAGCTGTAGAGAGTGGCTCTCCCCAGCCTTCTGAGACATATAAGGACAATTCCCAGTAAAGCTAAAATGAGGAGTTGTCTTCACTATCCCAGGGAGTATTGCATTTTTTTACCCTTACTTCTCTGTTTTCCATTGGCCACCAGTATTTCCATGCTGATGGGACAGTGGGGGAACTATGATGTTTGGCAGATTCAATATCTTTTATCTGAAAAAAATACAAACCACAATAGAATTTTGGAGTACCTGCAGAGGTGGTGGAGATGAAAGCATGCTGTAAAGGAGCAGTTTATTCTTACTACAATGGAAATAAGCTTGCTTTTTAGGAATGTCTCAACATTCATTAACTTCAAAGTTGAAGTTTCTGAACTCCTTCCTCCTATAGCATTATCAGAGCACTTGCAATACATGGGTAGCAGGAGTCTGAAATGTCTTTTTGAAAGCCAAGAAGTTTAACTTGTGTGCAGTTTCCAGAAGTTCTCCGCTTGGTAACTAAGGAAGCATCGGTGCAGAGCATCCTGGCTGTCACACAGCTGCTTCTCCTTCTTCCCTCCTGTGAAACCAGGTGTCGGCAGTTTGTGGAGATGGTGAATGGGACAGACAGTGAAGTCCGTTGTTTCAGTGCCCGCAGCCCCAGATCCCAGGACAGTTACCCTGGGTCCCCCAGCTTAAGTCCTAGACATGGATCAAACAACTCACACGTTCATAGTACCGGTAAGTGTGTTCTCTGTGTCTCGTAGTGAGAAAAGCAAATGTCAAAGGTGGACATTGTTATGTGTCCACCTTACCTGCTATTTTCTGTGTATTATTCAATGAATGCTCCTTTCCTTTCTGATAACCAGCTGAGGGGACATATATTATCATAGGTGTGTCTACACAGTTGCAGAATTAGATTTGCATTAGTTATTTTCCACTGACAACTGTCTGGACAGCAGTTTTTTTTTCACAATAAGGAAGCTTTTGAAGGTAGCCTTCTCATGCAGCTACTAGCAACTCATTGTTCCACTGACAGAGCTGTACAAGGAGGTCTGAAAACAAGGCCTGCTCCTGGACCTTGGAGTTTGCAAAAGAATTCCTTTTCAGTAAGAACTGAGCAGCCGATGCTGCTCAATTGTGGCCAACTGAGTGAAAGGTTGGGGGGTTGCTTTGCACGAGAGGATCTCCCTGCTCCATTGCCTTTGCAAGCTCTAAGCATGTGAGAAGGGAACAGTTCTGTTCCTTCAAAGGCCATCTCTGGAACAGCAGCTCTTTGCAGTTAGGGAAATTGAACTTCAGGATTCGAAGTGGAAAGAACAAGATAAACCAGGACACCCAAGATATGTTCCCTAGGTAATTATTGACTAAGGCTTTGAAGATGGAGTGGGCCAGGGAGCATGACCTGCAGAGCCCCTGAAAACACTCAGAGCTGCTTCACTGAGCCTTGAGCTGCTCACAGCCGTATAAGTGTATTTGTTTCAGTATTCCCGCTGCTGTGCGCAGGCAAACACTGAAAGGAAAGGAAGACAAGTACTTGAATGCCTCCAAGCTGTCTCTCACCTTCCTCAGCCAATATCTTTGTTTTCCTGTATGGCATTGTGAGGAACCCTGCGTACGTTTCTCTGACTAGGTAGTCAGAATCATCCCATCAGTCCATAAAAGCTCTTGGTAATACCTGTTTTCAGCCAGAAAGTGCCTACATCTGCAGCACAAGGCAGCACTCATATGTATGTGTCTCCATCCATGGGACATCAGCTTCACAGTTCTCTCTGTCAGACCTTGTGCTTTGAAAATAGTGATCGTTTAATTGGTGCATATTTCAAAGGTTAAGCAGAACTGTTGTGCACAGTCTGCTGTGTCTTTATCATTAAAATGCACAAAATTGCTCTTAGTTTGAATCTCTGTGTTGTCATGATAAAAACAGAAATAAATCCCCTAGCTATAATTGTGTGATCAGCTGATGAATTTGGATATATCACCATATCTAGAAGAGCAGCCATGCCAGGTTCCATCATCTCACCAAGATCCTGTGGTCAGTACTGGTTGCCTAGGGAAGAATATATGAAGGCAGAAAAAAAGTCATGAGGTTTTTCCAAATTATTATTTGAGACCCTGATGATTCACAGTTGTCTTGGTATTAAATAGCCCCTGTAAGGTTAGCCAGTTGTATCTGAATCCATATAAAACTTGCAGCAATGACTAAGGGTTTTTGTCTTGTGTCAGTGAGTTCCACAGCTTGTTAGACACCTGTTGTGGGGGAGAGCAGTTGAGATTTCAAGCCTGGCTCTCCTTTCAGTGATGTCTGTTCTCCTGAAGCCTGTGCTTTTTAAGAAGATTGTTCTTACATGCTGCGTGTTGGGTGAATCAAATATACCCCTAATGTAAAATAGGTTGTGGAAAGCCTGGCAAGTTGTTACTGCCAAGAGTTCTCATTGTTGCCCAGTTTTCACTTGTGTTTTCTTAGTTTTTTTGGATAGAGGGTTTATGAGAAATATTTGGTTTTGTGAGAAGAGGGTTTGTAAACTTCTTTACACACCATCTATGCTTCATATTTCAAACATAATTTCTATACCTGTTTGAGCTGTTTCTGCTCATCTTTTATTTACAGCCTGTTTATAGAACTTCCTTCAGCTCAGATGTTGCTGGTGAGCAATAGCATTCCTTCCGTATACATCTGTGTTTTCTCTAAGCCCCACTGAATTTAATAACAATGAACCGTAATTGGCGCTCTGCAGTCTTATTTTGCTTTCTTCCTTTGGGGTCTGCTCGCTTGATAAATTGCTGGCTTCACAGTATAGTGTTATTGTCATTCTGGTCTCATTTTTCCTTCCTCTTGACTTACAGGAGCAGATAGTCCAACCTGTAGCAATGGAGTTGTGTCCCTGAAAAGCAAACAGAGTCACAGTAAATATCCAACACTGAGTTCATCATCTTCATCTTCCTCTTCCTCCTCCCCCTCATCTGTGAACTACTCTGAGTCCAATTCTACAGATTCTACCAAATCTCAGCAGCACAGTAGCACAAGTAATCAAGAAACCAGGTATTTTTTTTCCTTTGTAGATGCCTGAGAAGGGTGAAATGGTGGGAGAGGACTCTTTCTGAGTCTTCTTTGTGGGGATGTGTGTTTGTGGTGTGTAGGGTGTAGGTGTAGGCTTCAGGAGGAGCCAGAAAGGCATCTGTCCTGCTCTTTTGAGCAGCAGAATTATCTACGAGATCCACTACTATTCCCAGCAGAAGCAAGCCTGTTCCAGTTCCCCTGCTCTGGCTTACGCTTGGAGGCTCATAGAATCAGACTGGTTTATGTGGGAAGGGACCTTGAATCTCATCCAGTTCCCATCCCTTCCACAGGCAGGGGCACCTTCCATCAGACCAGGTTGCTTGCTCCAAGCCCCATTCAACCTGGCCTTGAGCACTGCCAGGAATGAGGCAACCACAGCTTCTCTGGGCAACCTGTGCCAGGGCCTCAACACCCTCACAGGGAAGAACTTCCTCCTAAGATCTCATCTCAGTCTCCCTCTGTCAGTTTAAAGCTATTCCCCTTTGTCCTGTCCCTACAGGTCCTTGTCAAAAGCCCCTCTCCAGGTATCTTGTCAGCCCCTTCAGGCACTGGGAGCTGCTGAAAGGTCTCCCCAGAGCCTTCTCTTCTCCAGGCTGAACCAGCCCAGCTCTCTCAGCCTGTCTCCAGAGCAGAGCTGCTCCAGCCCTCACAGCATCTCCATGACCTCCTCTGGACTTGCTCCAACAGCTCCACATCCCTCTTGTGTTGTTGCCCCAGAGCTGGACATAAGACTGCAGGGGGGGGTCTCCCCAGAGCACAGTAGAGGGAGAGAATCCCCTCCCTTGACCTGCTGCTCATGCTCTGGGGATGCAGCACAGCACATACGGGGGGGATCTGGGCTCATGTGCACACTGAAGCTGGATCATGGGGAGCTTCTCATCACCAAACACCTCCAGGTCCTTCTCCTCAGGCCTGCTCCGTCCAGTCTCCATCCATCCTGTATTTTTGTTTGGGATTGCTCTGACCCAAATGCAGGAACTTGCGCTTGCCCTTGCTGAGCTTTGTGAGGTGTGCATGGACCCACCTCTGACTTTTATTTGTTTCTTTCAACTCAGTGACAGTGAGATGGAAATGGAGGCTGAGCATTACCCTAATGGAGTCCTGGAAAATTCATCTACCAGAATAATGAATGGCACCTACAAACATGAAGAGATCCTGCAAACAGATGAATCCAGCATGGGTAGGGCCTCAGAGGCAGGAAGAGTGAAAGGAAATAGAAAGAGTTGGTATTGCAGTTGAATTGTAATTGGATTGTGGGAAAAAAAACACATACCCACCCCAGTGAATGAAGTTCTCAAGATACCTGTTTCATAAGGATGATGAATCTGTCCTGGAACTAAACTAGGTCGGGTTTTTCATAGTCTCCCACCAGTACTGGTGATGCAGAGCAGGGAAAACAGTAGGAGTCAAAAGGCTGTTCAGCACTGGTCATTAAAACAGCTTAGAGCAGTCCTGGCACTTCTGCCAGCTGAGTAACTGAACTGAGCTGTGCAAAGGTGGCTGATGCCCAGTCAGAAAGTTCAACTTTGAAATTTGGGGTGTGAGAGAGGGGATGAAACTGGGAATTCTTCCAGTTAGAATGGGTCTTGTGGGCAGCCCGTTCTGGGAAGTTGATGGTGTTAGCATCTCTGAAAGCTTTTGGAGTCTGGGATTGGCTAGACCAGGAGTTTCTGTTTGTGTGCGCTATACTACACACATGAAGAGGAAACATGGCTGGAGCTGCAAGCTCCCGTGATTTTATCAGAAGTCTTGATATGTAGCTAATCCTCAGGCATTAAACAAACTGAGCTTAAGTTTTCCCTGTAGCCAAAAAGTGCTATGAAAAAATACTACTGGCTCTTGCAGTTCAGGGATCACAGAAAGCTTCGAGTGGGATAAACTCAAAGTGGAGAGCAGCTACCTGCTCCAGAAGGGGAAGGAGTTTATGGGTGTCATATCACAGAGTGGGCAATGGTGGGGAATGAAGGACAATTGTTACTTCTCCTCTGCCTTTTCTCTAGAAGACAGCTGCCCCCAGAGGCAGCTGTGTGGAGGGAACCATGCTGCTACAGAACGAATGATCCAGTTTGGACGTGAGCTGCAGATTCTGAGCGAGCAGCTTTGCAGGGAATATGGAAAGAACACAGTGCACAAAAAGATGCTTCAGGTAAGCCTGGGCCTTGTGCTGCCTCACAGCAGTTCTGCGGGCCAGCACTGGGGTTGTGGGCTCCTTTGCAGAGCTGTGGGTATCCCCCATTTCTGCTCCTGGTGAGGAAGAGGGGGCCTGCATGGGGATCAGAGGTGAAAGCTTAGTAAGCGCTGATCGTCTAGGCCAGATTCTCAGCACAGGACAGAAGAAACAGTTCCCTCCTGCCTTCCTGGAGCAACTACATGCATGCTCTTCTTTCCAGGTGACTGCCTGCCTTCTTGTGCTGGCTCCCCTGCTATGTGGAGGGGGCACCCTTTTTAATCCACTATCTCGATAGTCCAGTGTGCTCCCTTGCTGCCAAGAAGAAAAGGGCCCTTTCTTTTCAGGAGGTAGGCACCTATCACCTCGGTGATGGCAGGAGGTGCCCCAGCTGATGGACCTGGTTTTCCTGTGTCTTTGCAGCTGTGCATGACCTTACTGTGCCTTTCTATTCTCTCACACAGGATGCATTCAGCTTGTTAGCTTACTCAGATCCTTGGAACTGCCCTGTTGGTCAACAGCTGGATCCGATCCAGAGGGAGCCCGTGTGTGCTGCTCTTAATAGTGCTATATTGGGTAAGGCCTGGTTCCTATGTGAGTGCCACCCACTGGACATACCTCTCAAAGGCTGTCCTGTGTCAGGCAAGCCTGTGAATGTCAGGAAAAGCTCAGAAATACTTGTACTTATCTTTTGCCTCTCTTCCTGTTGCTCGGGACTGACAGGGCAGTGATGCAGAAAAGAAAGCCTACAGAGAATGAATCCTTCTGATGTAATCTTCTTTTCACTCCTTTCCTTGGGTCTTCCTCAATGCCGCTTCCAAGGATGTTCCTTAGGATTTTCCTCCCTTGCTTATTAAAGAAGCCAAGATCTTTTTGATACATTTCTTGCCTCTCCTCCTTCTTGCTCTGAGCTCACCTGATTCATTTTGCTGGCATTACTGGAGCTCTTTTCTATGCTGTTTGGGTTGGCAGAGGCTTGTCCTACCATCATCTTACTTCCTGGCAAGGAATGCAGTTGCTGTGTTGCAGCATCTCATAAGTGAAGCGGGTTTCCATAGCGCTGGATGTAAAGCAGAGGGGAGCTGGAACTCCACTTATGTTTGAGCTCATGCTGAACATGCAGAATTAAATGTGGGCAGAGTTTGTATTCCCTTCAGGCATTGCCTCTGTGTGTTTCCATCATGTGATATGCTTCTTATAGCCCAAAGGGCCTGGCTGCCTGCAGTCCAGTGTCGGAATCGAGGCTGTGGTAATGATCTAGCCCTCGGAAGACACGTTGTCTAGGTCAGCTGAGGATTCCTTCTTGCATACATAGCAAACATGGTGTTGGAAAGAAGCAGTGACCAGTGAGTGAGTTTGTCTAGTGCTTGGTCTGCTGTGTAGACTTGTGTAAGTGGGAGAGGTGGAGAGGTTGCCTCTCATTTGGGCTCAGTTTTTCCTGCTTTTCTTTATTCTTCCACACTTTGATTTCTCATGCTTTGGTGTTTTTGCAGCAGAAGCTCCATTGCCTTTTTCTTGCCCTGGCCACCACAGTAGCACTTCCTCAAAGGCTGTGGTGAGCTGTGGCTCCATGTGGGACATGTCATGGGTGGTGGGATGTGCAGAGGAGCAGTGGTGCAGAGCCACTTGTGCTCATGAGTAGCTTCCTTCCAGAGCCAGCACTTTCTGCCAGGGTGCTGGGCTTGATGCCCGGGTGGGACTGAGTGGGACCGAGCCCAGGCAGCCTGCACACAGCTGGACACCTCTTCTAAACAGATTTCTGTTTTTTGCCCCACAGAATCTCAGAACGTGCCAAAGCAGCCCCCACTGATGCTTGCCCTGGGCCAGGCCTCGGAATGTTTGCGGCTTATGGCTCGCGTGGGCTTGGGCTCCTGCTCCTTTGCCAGAGTAGACGACTATTTGCACTAGCCACCAGAGCAAGATGGAGTTGACATCGTTGAGTGCTGCCCTTCACCTTCCGTTGCTGCCACTCTACACCACCACCTCGTTCAATAGCCTGACCTCCCTGCTGCCAGCACCCCTCTAGCACACTGCCTGTGAACTGGTTGAGTGAGTCCCCCACTGTGTGGTGATTCCCAGCCCCAGGAACGACTGGGAGATCTTACCTGTCTCTGTGCCGTTGCTGTGGCTCTAGTGGCACTCAGTATTTTGCTGGGTTTTCTAATGTAGCACCTTCCAATATAGGGATTTCTCTTTTAAGTTGTTTCTTATGGATCCATCAATATTGTATCTGGAAAGTTTTGCTGAGCTGGTGTCTAGAAGCTCATCAAGTTGCTGACAACTTGTTCTTTTCTTCCTGTCTTTCTCCATCATGCACATACAGCATCTTGTATGCTAGTTATCTGAACTCTTCTCACAGTGGCAGCTCAGAGGGAATTTTTGATTTTGCTTGAATCTTATTAAAAGGTCTTACACCTCCACAAAGTCATTGACGTATTTATTGCCCACAGACTCAGTCCCAGCCGTACACAACATACAGCGCTTCAGGAGATCTAGTGAGGTACATCCTGTCACGCGCTAATGATAAAAAGTGGAGGAGCTTGGTCCTTTGTAGTGCATGCCTCTCTTAAGAGCGCAAGGCTCTCACATCCTTGTCTTTGTGAGTGGAAAGATTAGAAGGCTTGACATTGCCTCTGTTAGTGGCTGAACTGTAGCAGCATCTTACAGCCCTGAGAAGTGGGTAAATCAATCTCTCACAGTGATAAGGACAAGATTGATGAATATTAAGTTATCTACTGTTGTGTTGGTAGAAGCAGGTAGCTGGTAGAAGCGGGTCTTTGGCCTCCAGGAAACATCCATGGACGCTGCCAGTTGGGCTGTCAGTTTTGGCATTAAATCACAACCCCCTGTTTTTCTCCATATCAGGGAGCTCTGTTGCTAAAATTCAGTAATAATAGTACTTACTGCTTCTCCCCAGGTAACACTGATCTAGATGAGTACTTATAAATTTGGAAGTGTCTTGGGAGCAGTAAGCTGACCTGTGCTTACACTTGCAGGTGGCACATGCTGAGATCAGGCTGTGGTGTAGATCAGTACCAACTTTGTAAGACCTGAGCCATTCAGAAGGAAGCCGCAACATTTCTTTATGGAGTTCTAAGAAAATTATTCTAGTTTCAGACCAAGGCAAGGATCTGTGCATGAGTAACCTCCAAGTAAGGCGGATAAACGTGTCCCTCTGCAGTGTGTATCAAGCTCAGGGACTTGAGTGCTACTGAGCTTCTGGCATTCAAATCATCTGCCTGTAAGTGTTTCTGAGCGTGTACTTTTAAGTGGTGAGGCTGTGTGGCCGGACCATGTGCTTTGCATCCACTGGTGTAGCCTTGGGAGACTTCAGGTTTGGTCTGGCTGTGCAGGAGAAAGTGTAATTCCGCACCAAATGAGTTTTAGGTCAGTAGGTCTGAGGGGGGCCCAGGGGTGCTGAGACCCAATATGTATTTTACTGCTGTTTATGAATTTTTTTTTTTTTTTGAAAGGTCAATGAAAGATGAAGAGGTTGTGTTGAAGTTTGCCCTGAAAATGAAGGTTAGCCAGTGCCAGGCCTTCACAGCCAGAGAGCTTGTGTGCTGCTGAAGAAGGGATGGTGCTGTGTGACCTCTGTGCAGAGCATTAAAGATGTTCTGCGTTTGCGGGCTTGGTTTGCAGCTGGCACATGAGGTCTGAAACCAAGGTAGAGCAGGGACCAGGTGTCCCCTACACTGCAGAAGGCAACTGTGGCAGTGAGTATGCAGATGGTGTTGGACGTGATTGGGAATGTGTATTTAGTGCATAAGGAATACCTTTTAGTGAAGGTATATGATGTGTAAAGGCAGTGCTTGAGCAATGGTGGCCTAAGAAAACAGGCAACTTGAGGTTTAGACATGGAGAAGAGATTTTTATTAGATCAACTCAGCTGAAAAAAAACGGAGAAGTTCTGTGTACTACAGCTTTTCTTCTAGACGCACAGGAGCACAAAACTGCACCATGCAGAATTTAACTTAATTTGGGGCTTCTGGGAACAGCTCTTGTGGCTGGAAGCTCCACTACTGATTCTCAACTCCGCTGGTTGTCCCAATGAGGGCTGTTACTGAGCCCCCAGTCCTTTCCTAGCTGCAGTTGCAGAGACACTTAACTCCTTTCTGAAGCCCTTGTGTGCCTGTGCTGAACCTGAGGCAGCATGTGAACTTGTCCTGGTGAGAGATTCTTTTGCAGGCTCTCCATTTCTTAGACCCAGGCTTAAGGCATGCTGATGGGCTGATTGTGGGTACTTAGGCTGGAAATACCATGGTACCTGGCTTTGCCTTTCACATTTGGTGACTTCCTATCTGTTGTTGGTCGCCATTCAGCTAGCTGCTCTCCGGCTGCAGTCAGGCCTCTCTCTCATCTTTGTAACAGCACAATCTATCTCTTTCTGAGCTTTTTTGTTCCTTCTTTTGGTGGTTTCTTTAAGCCAAGTCTCTGTCATGTGTCATATTAATGTCTCAGTCTCTCAGCAGAGCTGTACTGACTATCCTAGAGCATTTTATTTTTCATTGTTTTTGTTTTCACTACAGAACCCCCAAGAGATGCTCAGCATTATTCTGGTGCCAGGAAATCGTGTTATGATGAGATGGTCTGTCTGGGTTCTCATGGAGAGCATCCCTGTGGTAGAAACCATCTTGCTCTTGTGTCAGGGTTAGTGTTGTGGGGGTCATACTCTTACTGGTGACTAATTGTCAGTGTCCTTAAATGATGTGCAGCACTGATAATGGCAGCAGATCCTTGTAGATGATCTACAGGGAAAGAGCTACAGAGAAAGATCTACAGGAAAACCAGTGATGCTTTCCACTTCTTGCTGTCAAAGCAGTAATGGCAGCTTGATTTGTTCTTCCTGTTTTGCTTGACCCAGTTCCTGACCAGCCTCACTGCTGTAACCAACACCCATTGCTGCTGCCAGCTTCTTTTGCCTGCTGTTGTACCTGCTGTCCTCATTCTGTTTTTTGAGGAGTACAAAGGCTTTTCTGCTGTGACATATCTGTCACCTGCTACTTGTTCGGGTTTTTTTTGTTTCAAGTGTTCTTGTGGTTTCACTAGTGGTTTCTCATTGTTGTGCTCAGATTCTGACTAACGCAGCCATTACTCCGTGTGGGGATTTGTAAGTGTGTTTGTGGTGCGTGGGGTGTAGTTGTAGGCTTTCACCTACCATGGATTTCTAGACCATATGTCTGACTTGGCTTTTGTAGACTATTTTTCAAAGCCTTTTGGTCTTTTAATGTCCCTGCCTACTCCTTGATGGTTCATGTCAGCTGAGACTTGGTTTGAATTCTTGCGGTCATTTTGAAAAAACAAACAGAACTGAACTGAATTGAGGTTTTTATCCTTAATTGTGGTTGTGCATCTAACCAAAAGCTGTGTGCAGTTTAAAAAATTACTTTTTTTAAAGTGATCTGGGATTTATTATTCCAGATGCTTCATTCTTTGCTCAGTAACAGGTCTTAGAATCATAGAATAATAAGACCAGGTTGTATGGGGCCTGGAGCAAGCTGGTCTAGTGGAACTTCTGCCATGAGCAGGAACACCTTCTACTAGACCAGGTTGCTCAAGGCCCTTCCAACCTGGCCTAAGAACTGTGCTTCATGTGGCAATCTCTCACAGTGTGACTTCTCCAAAGAGCCCTTCAGTAAAGCCATGCAGGTGATTGAGTAGCCCCTCACAGAAACTGCTGGCTTCCCATTTCTAGGTGAGGAGGACAGGGTCTCAGCTATGGTGCTGTTTGATCATATAATGAATCACAGACTGCTTTGGATTGGAGGGGACCCTAAGGGTCATCTGGTTCCAGCCACCCTGCCACAGACAGGGATGCACTATAATGTTGACACCTGTTGCTCTCTACTGGGCTGGAGCTCAGAGTCTAGAAAAAGGTTTTTCCAAACCACAGGCAGACACTGCTCGTATTTCTCATCATGCAGTACCAGGTGAGGCTTTATAGCTATGGCATACTTCTCAGGACATGAAATGCTGAAGCTATAAACAGCTAAACCTATTCTAGCTCTTCTGTGTCTGCACATTCAGGGGGTCTCTGCTCTCCACTAATCAGTGCACAGTCAACACCAAGTAGCTATAGGCTACACAGTGGCAAGCAAACTCCAGCTGTGTGTAGTGGACTTGTCAGTCCTGGGGTAACAGTTTGACTTGGTCTTAAAGATCTTTTCTAGCCTAGTTGGTTCTATGATTCTACATACTCTGGACGCCAGCCGCTCTACCTATCTTCCTCCAACGCTGCATTGCAGGAAGGGCCTCTTGGAAGGATAATGTTTCAGAGGGACTTAGTGAAAACCTGCTTTTAAGGGTGTTGAACTGCAGCCCTGCACATCATGAGCTTTGGTTTTGAGCCTAATGCCCTGCCTTGTTAAGTGGCCCTTTGAAAACAACATTTTGGGAACTCCAGACTTGGAGCCTTGGTTAGTGTTCTTTGGGGGTTCTGTGTCGAGAGCTTAATGGAGCTGAATTACATCACCAGGCTTTTCTCCTCACAGGCAAGGGTTCATGCTGTCCCTATAAGCAGTGAGTGCAATCATATCAACAGTAACATGGGAGAACTTCAGAGTGATTGATTAAGGAGGTGGATGCATTGGAATAGCTGGGAAAAATGCTTCTGGGACGTGTATCCACCTCATACACCTTGTATTCCAGTTCTAACCCTCTTAGTGGCCTCTGCTGGATGCATTCCAGGGCAATTTCTCCTGTACCAAGGGAGCCAAATCTTGTTTCTCTTAGAAGCATCTTGTTCTGAATGACTCCTCTTGTGGCTCCATGATCCTATCCTAGCAAGTATTTAACAAAAGCTGATTCAAGACTTGCAGGGTTGAGTGAACCTCAAGTCAGGCTCTCCTGTGAGCAGGCAGGGCAGCAGTCTGTTTCCCATCCGATCTTAGGTATACTCTTGGAGAAAGCTTCTTACTGCTCTTAGGTCTCTTTTCTTGCTCCTTTGCCTCACTTTGGTATTGGGAAGTGCTTTCCATGAAGAAGCAGTGTGCAGAGTTCAACTGCCCCATGGGGCGACAGGCAGAGAGGTCCATCACGCTTCAGTCCCATGGAGCTGGTCAGTGTGAGAGAAGAAACATGTTCATTGAAAAGGTGGTCCTGGTCCATCCACCCAGAAGGAGTAGCTTCCTTCAAACCCTACTATTGTTAGAGCAGCCCGAGTTGTGGATCCAGAGTGGAGTAGGTCTCCTGTAGAGAGCTGATGTGGGGCTCCAGCTGTACCTGCCCATCCTAGATGTTATTGCACAAGGGTTAAGGGGCCATGACAGGGAAGATGCGCTGTGTGCTGCTCGGACCCTTCTGCCCTGAAAAACTGAGTGGTGGAGGGACCTCCAGTCCAGCAGCTCCCAGACAGAAACAAAATCTGTCTGTGAGTCATGTTCCATCTGCTGTGTGGGTCAGAGAGCTGGAGGTAGTGTTGGTGGGTTGTGTGTGTGTATGTTAGAGCAGATTTGGGGAGGAAAGGTGAGTGGTTGAGAGCCCGACGGCTTCCTTCAGAGGAAGCACTAGCTGCTCTCCACCATACTGCCCTGCAACAAGAGGTGGCAGGGGATGAGTGAATGTGGCGTGTCTGTCCCTCTCCCTGCATCCCACACCAGTGCTCAGAGCCTGGCAAGCCAAGGGTTCATCCGGGCTTGATGAGCACGTCCTGCCAGCTGGTTTTCTTCGAAGAGGGAGGCTTAACTATCTTGTGCTCACAGGAAGCCAAATCCTGTGTGGGATTTACACTCACATCGCTGCAAAAACATTCCTGGAGACCATGCAAACCTCTGCTTCTTGTTGATCTTCCTCTGGCCAGGCAGACACTCCACTCAGGTCCAGGCATGTGCTCTGACCTCTTTGCCTGGGTGGGCTTTAGCTGCATTCTTCCTCCAGGTGGGAGCACAAGGTGGTTTTACAGGCTGGGCTCCTCACAGGCTCAAATGTGGAGAAAGGAAAAGCAGCCACTCTGGGGATAATCAGGATTGTAAAGAAAACTTTAAAAAATACATGTGTGGTGACTTCCGGACCAAGGACTCTACACATGCCTTTGATGGGGATTGACTCTCTCAGTTGTACCTGTGCACATTCCTCACAGCTCTCCAGCTGGGGCAGGCAAGAGGAGGCTGCCAGCACCATCGTGTTCAAGCCCCAAGACCTGCCACAATGCAGTTAAACTGTCTTCTTCTGGTTGCTCAAAACTCAGGTATGAAATGCTGAGCTGGGCCATGGGGCCTGAGGTCTTTGCAGGTTTCCAACCAGCCCTGGATGAGCAGCCACCATTGGGCTGTGATGGAGCAGATCCCCTCATTGCCTACAGAGGCAAGAGGGGGAGTCTCCTCTTTGGTACATCCTAAATGGACATTACACAAATTGTGCACATTAGTTCAGTTTAAGCGTAGTATTTGTGAATTAAGTTATCTGACACTTCGCATGAAAACTTCAAAAAGGGGAGGGGGAATTTCACTGGGAAAAAGCCTATGAAAATATACTGGAATTATGGTAAAGAAACTGACAGTCTGCTGTATATTGACAGAATTATTTTTATTAAAATACACATCCCTGTGCAAAAGCCATTGTGGAGCCGTGTGCTTTGTCAGCCTCATGTGCGGGGCTTCTCAACGTTTTCACCTCTCATCGGCAATAGCATCTTGTAACACCTTCCACATTTCGTCAACACAGCTCTTTCTGCAGGTCAAAAACTTCCAGATGAGCAATGTGTCATGGCAAGAATTGCTTTTTCTCCTCGAGCATTGTGTTCTCCACTTGTAATATTCTGGTTGGGGGACTGTGTGGTTTTTAATTTGCAGCAGTGTTCGAAACAAATGGAGGAAATCATCTTCGCAACCCTCCAATGTGAATGATTTGGAAAGGCTACTAAGTAAGGGAAATGGTGAAAGAGTCTCTGAAATACAGGCTGGGGCTTTCTATCCACGAGCTTACTACCTTTGCATTACACATGGTGCAGGTCCATTTTTCCTTTCAGAAGACAACTTGGCCATCACAGCCCTTGGTGTTACATGCTCCCAAGTTGTAACGTGGGAGCTTTATGTCTGTAAACAGCCAAGTGCCACCCACAAGATGTTTGTCCCCAAAAATCTGATTCTGCTTCAGCTTCCCTTTCCACCACTGCATCATCCCATGGTGCTTAAGATTCATGGGATCAGTTTGTCCTGTCCCCTGCTTACATTCAATACTCAAAAATAACAATCCTGCCTGTTTTCTAGTCATGAGCATGAAATACTGATGAGGCTTTAGGCTAAGGATCGGTCCATGACACTTGCCACTGGAGGGTTGCATCCTCACACTGTGGGTGCTACAGACATCAGTTTGCATCTGCCTCACCTTGCAGCAGCCACCAGCATATTTGGAAGTTGATAAAGGATCTAGATCTTCTCCTTAAACCCTGCACTCCAACCACCTAATTTTGGAGTGCCTGCAATGCCTGGAGGGCAGAGAGTGTGCTGTAAGGACAAACAGACTTAACCTATGGGTAAGGGTAACCTCACCCACAGGTCAAGACCTGGTCACACTGTGACATTCCCAAAGCAGCACGCAGTGATCAGGCACAGTTTACGCCAAGCCTGAAGAAACACGAGCCCGTGGCAAAAAGGGCTTTCAGTCACACCATGCCCTGGGCTTGCGAGATGTGTCCTTGGGCTGAAGAATCAGGAAAATTCAAAGAGCAACTTGTGGTAAAGAGTCTTTATTATTATATTTATATATTTATTATAAATACTTGCTCCGCTGCACACATCTTGGCAGAGCAGTGACAGTGGAGCAACTTGGTGGACACTGTTACGCTGGTTCTGGGGTGGTCTGGGCTGGCTCCACCTGCAGTGATGGTGCCCACTGCCATGAGACCCTTTGGAGAAGCGCCACGAGCACCATCAGCTTCCTCCAGAGACAGGACTGGATGAGATAGTCAGATGGTGGACAGCAGAAGGGGGATTTCCTTTTTTCCTTTGAAGCTGTTCTATGGCTCTGTTCACCCAGGCCTTCTTGGGGTTGGCGCAGATCTCATCACCAGTGGCCCCCACAAGCCTGCATTGAGAAAGTGAGGAAAGAGAGTGAAAACATGAACTGTGACCTGTTCCTTTCCCAGGCACTAGTTCTCCCCTCCCTGTGTGCAGCCCCATCCTGGATGGAGGCTTGAAGCCATCTCCAGCAGCCTGTGCCCTCCTCAGGTTGATGGTCGATGCCTGAGTCTTCTCAGACCACTGGCATTAGCAGAAAACACCAAAACCAAGTTCTTTTACCCTTCTGCCCACCCCACAGAGCTGTTTTCCTACCACAGCCCTGCCCAGGTCTGTGCTACCAGCTGGGACCAAGCTGTTGGTAGGGATGGGAGAAGCTGCTGTAGCTCTCAGCTGTGCCGCAGTGCAAGCCCTGGGGTACTCACACAACTGCAGGCAGGCGGCATCCTTGAGGGGTCTTGTAGAAGCTCTTCACGTGTTGGACATGTCTCCGTGCATACCTGTCACAGCATTCGCTGGGCAATCTGTGGGCTGTCAAGGGAAAGGAGAGATGTGAATGCCCTAATTGCATTGCGAGACACCTGCACTGCAGGATATTGAATATGTGATGGGGCTGTGGAGCTTCTTGGCGACTTCCACAGTACCCCGCAGGAGGGATTATTTTCCCTTTGTGGTAGCAAGCACAGGAATGGGAAACGTGGACAGTAGTGGGGAGGGGAACATGTGAGACCATAGCCCACACTGCTGTGGTGTATGGTGAGGTTGGGGTGCCCAGCCTGGAGAAGAGTTCTGGGGATTTCCAAGCTGGGAGCACAACTTGCAAGGTATTTTGGGAGTCTCCAAACCACTGCAACAGGCTCCCCCACCTACAACCATTTGCTCTTCCAGCTGAGACGTGGGAAATGGCTGTCAGAGGCTCCTCCAAGCTCCTGCAGCATCCCTGCAGGGTCAGCTTTGCTGAGGCCACCCAGCAGCCTCTCCATCCTTCCCCACACCCCGGAATATGCCACCCTGCCCTGGCCAGGGGAGTGCACCTCCTGCCAGCAGCACCATCCATGCTTCCCACCAGGGTTTCTTTCCCAGACCTCCCCAGTGGGGACAGGCTGAACCCAACCTGCAGCTGTGGCCCATGGGGTGCCTTACCTGCAATGTGGTGCAGGGAGAAAGTGAGGAGCAGGGTAAGCAGCAGGACTGTCCTTGCAGAGAACATGGTGGCAGCACGAGGGCCCTTCCTCCGTCCTGCTTTGTGCTGCCTTGCCTGGTGTCTGTGCCTTTGCCCCTCACCACGCTGTAATTTATCCTCTGCATGACACCCACATAAACCACTTTTCCCCAAATTTCAGACGTGTTCTAAGAAGCCTCTTAGACAGGGGGATTTCTGTCATTTATTCTGGGGGCATATCCATTGCTGGGTCAAAGAGGCTGAAGAGCAGGGTGGCCACTTCTGCTTTCTGCAAAAGAGCCACAGGGCTGAGAGGGGCTTCCAGGAGGCTTCAGGGGAAGCGAAATTTACTCAGGAAAGCAGATTATAAACAACTTTCTGCGATGACAAAATGTCAAGTCTAATGGTTTCTTCTTCATTTCTAACAGGAGAGACAACACAAAATCTCTAAGCAGCTACAGGTCAGTAACAGGGTTAGCTGGTTTGCCTGAGTCGTCAAAGGTGAGTGACTGATGAGTCCCCTCCAAACAAGCCTCCCCAGACACCCTGCCCATACCAAGGGCATTGGGTTAGGCATTGAAGCACTCAGCATGGGATGGGATGGGATAAAAAAGCCACACTGGACCAAACTAGGAGGGATCCCAGAGCAAGTGGTGACAGATGTGCTTTTGGTGGGTTCAAGAGACTTTATAGAAGAGAAAGAAATGGGGCAAAGGAAGTGGAGTGTCTGTGTCTGAGCCTAAGAATGAGCCCAAGCATTGCCTCCACCTCCCACACCAGCGATGGGGTTGACATGGGAGGGTCAGAGAGTCATCCCAGACCCCAGAGAGGATCCCAAGGGAAGCACCATGCAGCACTGGTGGACATTAGCCCAGCTTCCATGCAAAAGCTCTGCTTCCTGGGAAGGCGAGACATAGCTGCAAAGAAGGGGTGAGGACCTGGTGGGAACCCACAAGGGATGATGCTGAATGGGAGCATGGGAGAGGACCTGTCTGTGGCTAGGGAATGAGGCAGGGCAGGGCTTCTTGGAGGAGAGAAAGGTGGAAATGGACTTCTTTGAAGATTATTTCATGTTTGTGTGACTTCAGTAGAAGAAGAAAGGAGAAGGAAACAAATGTGCTGATGACTCTGTTTTGGAATGATGGTCTGCAGGCTATTGGGTCTGGTGACCTGGCACAGTAGCAGGTGGGCATGCAGAGAACTGGGCACAGCACTGCTGGTTTCTCATGACACTTTCCCCAGGCAAGGGCTCTGCAGGGAGAAGACACCTGATACACAGTCCCTGAGCCCCCTTCCACAACTTCTACATCCCCCAGCCTGCCCTTTTGCAGCTCCTCCCCAATGTACAGACCCTCAAGCCCAACAAACTACCAGGGTCACACCACCTCCCAGATGTCAGTTAAAAGCAAAGGGCTGTACTTAAGGGGAAACTGATCTGATGGCTTTCTCCAGCCAGCATCTCCTCATGTAGGAAACTTCATATGCCAGGCTCCGACCTCACTTTTCAAGCTCATCTGAGGCACACAGCCACTGCTCCTTTCCCCTAGCTAATTAACCCTGTCCCATCAGAAGCATTAGTAGAGGCCTCCACTATCTGTTCCTCATAAAGCAAATGAGTGCATGTGGGGTATTTGAAGGCCTGGAGAGACCCCAAGAGACTCTCTGGAGGACTGGGCTTTCCCCTGGTGTCGGTGCCCCAGCTGTGGACCTTTGGGCTTGGCTTCAGTCTTCTCCAGCCCCTTCCAAACTGCCACACTCAGGTGCTCCCAGCAATGCTCCAGGCCATCCCCACCAATGTCAGAGTCTCATCCCCATGTGTGGAGCTCCAGGGCCTCTCCCAGGTTTGCTTCATTAGGCAAATGCAAAGGTGAGAGCCATCTCTGTAGAGAAAAGAGGAGGGACAGGCTGTGCACATGATTTTATTGATGTCTACACCAACTGCAACTTCACTATTGTTGAATTCAGCCCTCTCTAGAGGACACCTTCATCATCATCAACCATGGCCAAAAAGGCAAAGGCAAAACTGTAACAATAACCAACTTTCAGAAATTCACCAGAGCCTTCCTCCAGTGCCACGGCTAGGAATAAGAGAAGTGGAAAAGGCAGTGTGTCGAGGAAAATAGTATAACAAACTGTATGGTAGAGGCCATACAGCAGAAAGACCTTACAAACAGAGGTCAAAACTTGATCTCAAATGATGATACAAAGCCAATTAGATTATCTATTAGAGGCCAATGGAGGGGTTTGTGCTCTCATTAACACTGTGTAGAACAAGACAGAAGAATAGAAACAGATGTAATGACAATCCAAAGCCACCTAAAAGTTTTTCATAAAATTCAGAACCCACCCCTTTGTCTGGGTGGAGTTGACACCAGACGTGGTTTGCAAATATACTTAAAATGTTGTTCAAATCTCTATATATAGAGCTAATGGCTGTAATATTAACCCTCATGTCTGTTCAACTCATTACTGGTTGTGCTGAGATTGTATGTCCAAGCAGTGGGCAATTCCACAACAAAGAGAAAGCTGATGGCAATGGAAATGGATTGGAGAAAAAAAGAAATAAAGCCAAATAAAACCAACTCTTCAGTAACAGAATCAAATTATGGTTTGGGTTGGAAAGGACCTTAAAGCCCATCCAGTTCCAACCCCTGCCACAGAGAGGGACACCTTCCACTAGACCAGGTTGCTCCCAGCCCCATCCAACCTGGCCTTGAACACTGCCAGGGATGGGGCAGCCACAGCTTCTCTGGGCACCCTGTGCCAGGGCCTCAGCACCCTCACAGGGAAGAACTTGTTCCCAAGATCTCATCTCAGTCTCCCCTCTGTCAGGTTAAAGCCATTCCCCCTTGTCCTGTCCCTACAGGCCTTTGTCCAAAGCCCCTCTCCAGGTTTCTTTAGCCCCTTCAGGCACTGGAGCTGCTCTAAGGTCTGCAGGAGCCTTCTCTTCTCCAGGCTGAACAAGAAGTTTCTCTTCTTCTCAGCCTGTCTCCAGAGTCTGCCTTGGTCTCCAATCTTTCTTGTAGCCCTCCTCTGGCAGCTGTGCTGGGGTCTTCTAGGACAGTAGGTCCTGGGTTATCCCAGATCTTCCCATAGAACCCACAACCATTGTCCCAGACAGGTGCCCTTCTCCAGTCCCGGGTCTGGATCCTCTGTTGGAGGCTTCTAATGCACGCCATGGCCTCACAGCCCCATTCCTGTTGCTGTCCACAGGAGACAGCACTGCAGAGGTCTGTGCTGGTTGGAGAAGTCAGCTCTGAAGGATGGCCCAAGCCCCACTGTACTGGATACCGTGGAGCTGGCAGGGACCCACATGCACCATGGGATGGGGCAAGAGACCTCTCAATGGGCTAAGCTAGGGCTGAAGTTATGGTGATGCTGGTTCTGTGCTGGCACATCTCTGCAAGGAGCCAGTGCTGGGGAAGGCAGGAGGTGAGGCGCGGGGATCCCGGGCACGCTGCGCTCACTCCCTGCGCAGTGCCGGGCCGGACATCCCCGCAGAGCCCTGGGGTCGGTGCCGCATCCATGCCATAGCTGCCAGGAGAGGGCACCAAGACCAAGGAAACGGGGTCCCTCTATGGCCCTGGACAGTAACGGCAATGGTTTCAAAGGTTTCCTCGAACTGAATTACCTCTTGGTGCGCCTGGGAGGCAGCAGGAAGAGCTCCCATTCCACTCAGCCCCTTGGCTGGCTCCATGCCTCGGCACAACAGGCATCAGCACAGTTGCTGGGCCCAGGAGGAGAAATGCTACCACCACATGAACTAAACCTTTATTTGGTGGCTGTGCTCAGCGTGCGGATGCTGGTGGGGCCAGCAACAGCCCAGAAGCTGGTGCCTGGCTGGTCACTGGTGGTGCAGGGCTCTGGGGAGTCAGTGCCCACTCTCAGCAGTGGGGAACTCTGCAGCCCATCCCCATGGGCACTGACTCCCCAGAGCCCTGCACCGCAATGACCAGCCGGGCACCAGCTCCTGGGGTACTGCTGGCCCCACCAGGGAGTTGCTCCTCTTGCCCTCAACACTGTCCCTGCTTCAGACTGCAGTTCTTGCTCTGACCTCCCCAGCAGGACAACCCTCAGCCCTGACCCCAGCAGGGGTCCATGAAGAGCTTTACCAGCATCAGAGCATGGGGAGAGGACGAGTAGCGAGGCAAGCACCAGCATCATCCTTGCACTGAGCATGGTGGCAGCGTGAGTGCTCTTCCTCAATGGTGCTGCTCTGCCTCCTCCTTGGAGCTTAGCTGTGAGGTCAGGCAAGGTGGTGCTGTACTAAGCCTTTTCCAAAGAATTCTGAGCAACTTCAAGTGAAAGCCCTGTGGGTTTCCTTTGACCCGGAGGATTTCCACATCACATGGAACCTTCAGGGTTACTGACTGTGGTGATATCTAGAAAGAATTTTGTACATCGAGGGAAAACCACAGGGCTTGCAAGGGAAGTGAAATCCTCCACCGCAGAGGCGTAAACCTAAACACATGCGGTCTCTCAAACCCACACAGAGGGGATTTGTGATGGCAGGAAAGGCAAACCCCAACTTTGCCTGCACAGTCACTTCTTAGCCTCAGAGCAAACACGTGCTGGTGATGGCTGGATGGCTCCTGAACTCAACAGGAAGTGTAAGCAGAAACACAGTGACCACTGCTGTCCTCAGCTCTCTGTGGCTCAAAAGCTGCAAGATGTCAAATGATGCCAGAAATTGCATCGTATTCCATGCTGTTCCTATGGAGAGGAACACAAGCTTTCCGCCAAACATGTCTGTTTATAGATGGGAAGCATGGGGTGAAGGGAGAAGAGGGTGCTGTCAAGCCCCATCTTGCAGATGAGGCTGGCTTAGTCCATTGGCTTCAGAGCAGGAGGCTGAATCAGGCTGACGGAAGTGGAAGGAAAAGCTAGTGTCCACAGTTCTAAGGTGTTTTTCCAACACCTTCCTCCCTTCACAGTCTTGAAGCCTGCAGGGACCTGCAGAAAGGGCATCAGCTTCTCTGTTAATCTGAGGACAGCTCCCCCTCACTGTGCTCAACTTCCCTTCCTCCCTCAGCCACTCAGAGCACCAGGCCCTTCTGCAGCTCCTTGCCAAGTATCCAGGCATGCACATCCCCTTCTCTGAAGCTTGTTGTCCCATTGCCTAGTTCTTTCCAGGCTGTAAGCAGGTGCATGGAACAGCAGCATCCCATGCAGATCCCTGGGTGCCATAGTCCCCCCTCATCCACTGTGAGCTACTCAAGGGAGCACCTCAAGCCCTTCTGCACATTGTCACCCCTGTGCACCTTTGGAGCAGGACATTATGCCTGGGACTGCATCACCCCTGAATGCCTTGTTAAAAGTTTGGGGAAAGCCACCCAATGCTGAGAAATGCTCTGGTCATTCCCAGGTCTCTTCAACTCCAGCTGCAGTGGGAGACACATCTGCTGACTATGGCTCAAGGAGCTTAGGCAGGGTATGCCAAAGTTCTTCCCAACCTAGTAGACATGATTAAAATACACACTCAGATGCCTGTAGCTGCTGTGCTTTGGCTCAACTGCTGTGGAGAAATGGAGTACCTTCATCTCAGAAGCAAAGGAGGAGCTGGCATGAGGCAACCTATGCTGTGTAGCAGCCAGAAGACTGAAAATAAAGCATTTCTGGACAGGTCCCACAACCTCTAAGGACAGTTCTGCTCCTTCCTGTGTGCATTCAGCCCAGTGACTCAGTGTCTCCCTGGGCTGTAATAAACTCATGCCCTCCTGCTTATCCCCAAAAGCATCTTTCCTTTCTCCCACAACTTTGCAGGTGCTCCCTTCCCTTTTGGAGACCACAGTGCTCTCAGCTGCAGCCAAACTGGCAGCACTGAGCTGAGGACATGGGCCGTATTGATGAGCATGATGCATTTTTGTATTTCCTGTGGTGTGCACAGGAGCAGGGCCACCAAGTGTAGGTGGCATGATGCTGTCATACCCATGGCAGATGTCCTCAAGCTGGGAGAACGCATGCTCCCTGCAGTCACAGGCCAAGGGAGCTCACAGCCTGTCTTAACCATGCCTGGGACAAAGCCACTACCTGAGGGCTGGACCCCCATCAACATAGAATGATTTTGGGGATGGACTTTCTGCAAGCCCATGGCATGTCTCCTGTCTCCCCATGGCCTGGGGCTTCACCCAACCACTCTATTCACAGAGGATGCTTTAGGTGGATGGCCTGGGTAGCACATAGTGCTGGTGGCTGAACAAGTACAGCAGCTCCCTGCAGCTAGAGTCAGGGAACGGACTACTCTGGATGGAGAGGACCTTGAGAGTTAAAACTACTAGTGGGGGCCTTATTCTACAGGGTTGTGCCTCCTTGTCTGGCAGAAAGTCTGGCCTGGGATGTTCTGCTTCCCATTTCTCAGGTCTTCAAGCCATCACTATTGCAGCCAGGCAGTTCACAATTCCCTGGAGACACTTTGATGTTTATTCTTTCACTTTTTGGGAAGGGAAAGGCTGATGTGCTGTCATTAGCTGATGAGTGCTGGAAAGCCCCACTGCTGGCTCAAGTTCTGTTTTCATTCGGCTGGGCTCTGGAGAATTTGCTGTTTACATTTAAAACAAAACAAAACAAGCAAAACCCCCAAACAAACCAAACAGA
The DNA here is from genome assembly GCA_017639245.1 of Myiopsitta monachus. Lineage (NCBI taxonomy): Eukaryota > Metazoa > Chordata > Aves > Psittaciformes > Psittacidae > Myiopsitta > Myiopsitta monachus. The sequence goes on from CM029941.1 coordinate 81,727,588, forward strand.
AAACAGTGTCCTCTTGATCCTGCAAGAGGAGGAAGAGGACAGAAGCTTGGGGACACCTCACGTGCAGCCTTTGCCAGCAGTGGTGCCAGTGGAGGGAGGAAAGTGCTGGGCAGAACAAGCCCCGTGCTTGGAAATAGGCTCTCAGCAAGTAGCTGGGCACACCCAGCTGTGCTGGACAACAGCCACGCTGGCACTGTGCTGCTCGGGAACGGGCTGCAGAGGAAGTTTGGCTGCCAAGGTAGGAGAGGTATTGGCTGAGCATCACCAAGTGCCTGAAATGGGTCACCAGGGAGGCAGTGGGAGGGCCAGGAATAAGCTTTTCCCTACCGTCTTCGGTTCTACCCAGTTACTTTGAGTCTTCTCAATTTAGCATATGAAACATTCTAGGTTTTCTGCTGTTTAAACCTCAGCTTTCTGAGCGCAAAGCCACTTCATAAGTCTCTATGGTGCTCACTCAAGGGTCTCCCCAGCTCCATTTTGAAGCTCTGGTTGACTCAAGATGCAATCACAAACCAAAAGCAAGGCTCTCATTCCTTCCCGGAGTCAGTGCTCACCCTGTGACTCTAGGTAGGACTGTGCCAGGTCCTACATCCTGGAAAGACAATTTGAAAAGAGGAAAACAAGAGTCTCTTCCAAAGCCTGCTTCCTACAGCTGGACACTGGGGATAAGCAAGTACTGGAAGCTGATGATCCAAACCACATCCTGTGCGGTAAGTCCTCCCCTGTGCCATGAGACAGAGGTTGCAGGAAGGACTTGTCCAGTAGCCCTTTCCCAGGGAAAGTCTGCACTAAATCACTGGGCATGCTCGCCCACCCGTGCAGGGGACAGAACAGAGACCCACCATGGCCAGGCAGGGAGCCCTGACCACAACAGCCAAGCAGAGAGGCAGGGGGCAGGATGCATCTAAACGGGAAGCAGCCTCTTCACTAAGGAAATAAAACCAGTTTGTGATGCTGGTTTTTGAGCATCTTTCAGATGCACTGAAAAAGGAGACTTTTTCCGTTTTTTTCTCCAATGAGATTGATCAACTGGCTGGAGGTGAAGTAAAGGTTGGATCTGGGGTGTCAGGAGGAGCTGCTGCTCCTGAGGGAAGCTGTGCTGGAGAGGCTGCTGTGTCAGGTAGTACTCAAGGACAAGGATGTTTGGTGAGGACTTCAGCCTCCTTTTTTCAAGCCTGACCTTTTTTGAGCTCCTAGAGGCAAAGGCAATGATGTGAAGCCTTGTTTTTCACTTCTGTCACCTGAGATGGTCACTGAAGGGGTATGACCCTGGAGAGTCCTGACAGCCTCTGCGGTTACCCAAGGGGGACCTCAGCTACAAGAGCAGCCCTTGCAGTGAGGTGAACAGGGGCACAATCCTCATAAAAGCAGAGATTAAGAAAACCCAAATCATGGAAGAACCGCATGCCACAAGAAGCTACACAGCACAACTGCAGCTGTGCAACTGGAGAGACAAAGCAGCTAAGAGGACATCATGCATTCTGCCAAGCCAGCATCATGAAAGCAGTGGCAGTTAGCTTGACCGGAGGACGGCCTAAACACCAGCATGCTGATGCAACATTTCACAGGAAAACCACCGTGCCAAGCAGGAACAGATATTTCATACGTCACAGTGCAAGTCTCAAACCAGAGAGGATGAAGACTGCTGGATCTCTGCTTCACAGGAATAACCGTGCCCCTCACGTATCACCCTGGAGACAAGTCAGGGCTTGGAGAAGGCAATGGCAGAGGTGCAGACTGCAGGGAGCAGTGACGGGGGGCAAGCCAGGAGCCAAAAGTGATCAAAACAAAAGGGATGTGGACCTACTCAAGTGAGTCTAGAGGAGGCCACAGAGATGTAACGAGGGCTGGAGCAGCTCTGGAGACAGGCTGAGACAACTGGCCTTGTTAAGCCTGGAGAAGAGAAGGCTCTGGGAGATCTTGGAGCAGCTCCAGCGCCTGAAGGGGCTAAAGAAACCTGGAGAGGGGCTTCGGACAAGGGCCTGTAGGAAGAGGACAAGGGGGAATGGCTTTAACCTGACAGAGGGGAAACTGAGATGAGATCTTAGGCAGAAGTTCTTCCCTGTGAGGGTGCTGAGGCCCTGGCACAGGTTGTCCAGGGAAGCTGTGGCTGCCCCATCCCTGGCAGTGTTCAAGGCCAGTGTTCCTAGCTCAGCCCGTGGGCTTCTACTCCCTCACAGAACACACTTAGAGAGTAATGTTTGATTTCTATGGGTTGTTGCTTGGCCATAGCTTTGCTTAAACAAAGCAAAACCCCGGCTGTTTGTTCTGTACTGCTTTAGCAGGATGGAAATGCAATCCCCTGTGAGAAAACATACTCTCTGCAAATTTTTGGCAAGAACTGAAGCCCTTAAGCAATAGTCTGGAGCAATAGTCCAGCAAAAGGCTGGAGCAATAGCCCAGCCACATCAGCTGTGCCTGCTTTGCTGTCTCTCCACAATGCTGGGATTCCTCCCATGGTGCTTAATCACACAAGTGCACCTCTAAAGCTCTGCAGGGAACAGGCTTGGAAATTCAGCCCTGGGCTCAATACTCTGAGGACAAGAGGTTTTAACATAAAGTCTTTATTTTTACTTTTATAAAAAGGTAGAGAACAGATATCTCGTGCACACACTCAGATACACATGATACAGCAATGAATCAGAGCTTGACAGTCACCACACTGTACAGTGAATGACACCTTAAGCCTTGGAGCTGAAACCAAACCGGTGTCCTTACAAACACTGACTGAAGCAACCACATCACCTTGTGCTCACTCATCTTCCCAGCATTGCCTCCAGCTGAGGACATCATCTATAGCCGGGTAAGTGCCCGTTCCATTTGCTGTAGTGGCTGTAGAGCAGCCCAGCTCCCCCAGACATGAAAAAGCCGTCCAAGCCAAGCAAGAAAATAGACAAGGCACAGTGTTTTCTACTTTTCCCAGAAAGGCCTCGACTCCACAATGCTCCAGTAGCAAGGACAGCACATAACATACACTCAGGTCAGTAGAAAACTTTACTACAAAAATAACATTTCTTCTGTATGTGCTTCATATAAAAATAATGCCACAGGTCATGACCACACAAGGTGCAAGGCTGACAGCTCAGCTGTGCAGGAGCAGGGAGGGTGGGCAGGCACCACTGACCACCCCTGACTGATCCCCCAGATAAGTCAATCCCAGCCAATGCCACACAGCTGGGCTGTCACCCCAAATTCCTGTTTACAGTTAATTTGATTGTGTCCTGCACTCGCAAAGCCTGAGATCAACCCCTGCCTCCCCTTTCTCAAGTCAACAAAACACAGAAATAAGGGATTGAATGGTGGCAGAAAACAAACAAACACCTTTGCAGTCTATCCTCCCCACCTCCAGGGCTGGATGGATGCTCTGATGGTGCAATCTGATGGGTCTAATAGGCCACCTTCCTCCACCTCTGCTTTACAGCTGGCCCATTCTTTTTGCTTTATGTTCCTTCCTTATTATGTGGTTTGGCTTTCTTTTTTTCCGCATGCATATTTACACTTCTGATTCACTGAGGTTGGTTAGAGGAGGATCTGACCTTTGATAATTTATCTACAAAGCATCATATTGTGAAGATCTTTGCACACTCCAGCAAAATTCATTCTGGAAAAGACATTTTGTCCTTTCTTGTGAATAGCAAACATGCTTATTTCTAAAGAGAATATGGGACCAGAAGGATGATACATCTGCTGCACAATTCCAAGGTGACTAAATCCAGAACTGCATTTAGCTGCTGTAAGAGTGTACTTCCTGGCTTTTGTGCTTGCAGAGAAGAACAAAGCCCCTCCAATGTTATCACAAGAACAGCAAAATTATTGGGTGACTTCTTGGTTTTTCCCCATTTGTAAAGGCTCATCCACATTATTCTGCCCTGGTGCTGGACAAAGGTGGGCACGCCCATCAGCTGGCAGAAGGGTTTTATTGCAGTTGACTTGCCAAGAACTGGGTCTCAGGCTGAATTCACAAGAAGAAATGCCCATAGCTGTTAGCGAGAAAGGTGGCCCGATTTCAGGGAGATATATTGCGGGTTGCCAGCTCCTCTGAGTATGAAATCTGTAGCAACAGACCTTCAATCCCCTAATCAGATGCAGTTTTCATCACCTCAGTCTGAAAAGCTAGGCCACCCATCGTCCCTCCAGCAGGAGTGAATGGAGTATTTGATCAACCGAAGGAGAGCCAGCACCCAGCTGACCACAGGCATCAGTCTTGGTCTGACCAAGAAGCCAATGAAGAACAAAGAAAGCAGCTGCAGAGGGCTTGTTAAGTGCAAGTTGTGTAGGTTTGGTGTTAAAATCACCCAAGGTGGCTGAGCCCAGCAGTGTGGGTGAGTCAACATCTTCTCAGCTGGGCCACGATGAAATGCAGGAAAATCCCCAACAGTGATTTGGAAAGTCACATCTGCCCACCACCTGGCAAAGAGCCATCAAGCAGCTCCAGAACAGCAACAGCCTTTGTATGTAACAGTGCCAGAAGGCAAAAGGGTCTAATTTGTTTCCAAAATTGGTCAAAGATTAATTTTTTTTGGACATTCTGCTCTGCAAAAAAAAAAAATTAGTTTTCTCTGGTATTTTAATTTCCTGCTTTCTGTTCTGCTGGTCACCAGCTCAATATAAACTTAACTTTTCTGCAGCAATACACAGTTTGGGCCAAAAATGTCCATGCCAAAAAGCATTCAGATTACTTCCATTGGATAGATATTATTTTGATGTCTCTCCTGCTGGTAGAGCAAGCCCTGCACCATTTCTCTTGATGTTTCTTCTGTTATGACTCCAAATTTTAGATACAGCCACACAGCAGCAACGCTGCAAACCATCAGACTGCACACCACAGAAACTGGAATGACAAAATGCATTTGAGACGTTGACAAGAAGCTGGGAAGAGGCAGAGCATTTGGCCTTTCTGTAGTCATCTGCACTCTGTCTTGGCCTAAGAATGCTTGACTAGTGAAAATTAACATATCTGAAGGCTCTTGCTTTCCTACAGGCGATGAATAATCAAATGTTGTGGTACCAAAAGCACCAACAGAGGAACTGGAAACCTTGATGGTATGGACAGAAGGACCTTTGTCTGTGGCAGTTGTGGAGTTTAGAGTAGGAACTGAAGCAGTTTCCATGCTGTCCAGGATGGAGGGGGGATCTGAACCCCTATAATCGGTGTCTGGTGTATTGGATTTTGCACTTGCAGGATCCAGTGATTCATTTGTAAGAAGCACAGGGTGGTCTGATCCTTTAGAAATGGCCATGGGGTCTGGATTTGAGCTAGGAGAAGTCATGTCTCGAGCATCAGACATAGCATTTGCAGTATGTCCTACAGGTTCTTCTGTAGATCCTACAGCATTGTCAAAACCATGCACGAGAGCCTTGTGGAATGGAGTGGGCTGAGTGGAGACAATGCCTATTGCAGAAGCTGTTGAAGGTGCAGGAGATTTTAAGGAATCTCTGTTTGACTCTGGACTGACTTCAGAGCGGGCAGTGGCCTGAGATGGAGCTGTTACTGTAAGGCCAACATGTTTCTGAAAAACACCAGGCTGTTCTGGAGCTGCTGCTGAGGTGGCACCATGTGAAAGCAGGGAGGCTTCAGCCTTTTTCTGGTCCAGTTTCTCTACAATCTTCTTCACCCACTCTGCCTCTGGATCTGCACAAAGCTCTACAGACTTCAGGGTAACAAATCTAAAAACAAAAAGGGATCACTTAGTGGATAAAGCAAACAGTGGTTTAGATGATCAGAGTGATAGGGAAGGCGTGAAGACAGCAGCACTGACTCTCAAGCACATAGAAAACACGATGGGGTTGGATGGATTATTTCAGGAAGGGCAGGTGCCTCTGAGATCTGACTGAATGATGAGCAGCTGAACATGAGTGAAGGGTTTCCTCCCAAAAAACTTTCCTCTTTTGAAAGCATTGTCCTGATGTTTGGATGCAGTGTTTGCCTCCAGTGCTCAGAGCAGGAAGCTCCCCAAGCACCAGTTGCCAGAGGCAAGCATATGTGAAGACAAAATCCTATGGTGTACTGAGTGAGATGAGACTTTGCAAGGTCAGCCCAGCAGGTTCACTTTGAAGCAACCTTCTGGGCTTCAACAAAATGGTCTTAATAGTGGCTCAGTTTCAGGATAGGCTGAAAACAACAATTATCCTAAGGGGGAATGAAGCTTTACTCATCCCTAGACAAGCTCCAAGTCTTAATCTGTCTCCAGAGAAAACAATTGCTTTCATAGAAACATGTGAGCTCTCATTTGTGTGCTCCCCTGGAAGCGTTGAAACTGGATGAGCTTTAAGCCCCCTTTCAACCAAAACCCACCTGTGAGCCCATGATTCTATGATTCCAATGCCCCATTCTGCCAACAAGCACATCTGTCAGTCCTTTCCCCATCTATTTATACCCACCTCACTTTGTGTGTGGGCCCATGATCTCACTTGAAGGCTGCTGGTCTTTAAATGGAGAAAAAAACCCACCCACCCTTCGAATAAATACCACCATTTGCTCTTTCTCCAGATGGCTGCTTGCTCCAAAGCAAGGGCATGGGATGACAGGGTGATGCTGAATTGGGGTTTGGGTGATGGGGCAGTGCTTACATGACAGCTTGTTTGGGGCAGCGGGGCTCAGTCCTGCGGTAGCTCCTTATCCGCTTTGCTGCTATGCCAGATGCAAAACCACTGCACTCAGTTGAACACTTCAGAGGTGCTTTAGGTTGCCCTGAAATAAAGTATTCAACATATTAAACACTGGCTTTTTATCTGGTACTATAAAAACTGGCACTGTTTCTTTTTTCTCTGCTCTGGGCAGGAGTCCAGAGCTTGCCACAAAAGTTTCCAATCCCTGCTAAAATGAGATGAAGAAAAATCCCATCAGGGCCACGAGTTTCTGTATCACCCAAACAGGTGACAAAATGCCCAGAAAACTACAAAAAAAAGCACCATGAAAATTGTGGGGATCCTGGGCCACCGCTGCAGCTTGCCTTACAGGATCTGCAAGCACTGCCTGGAGGTCCTTTGTGCAAGGACCTAGTCCTGAAGGTCCCCTCCTCTTTGGGTCACAGGAGGACTGCTCTTGCACAGTGCCCAGAAAACACATTTCTTCGTCCCCAAAAGACCTGCTGCAACTGTCACCAACAGGCTCTTGCTGAAGGCAATGCAGACCAGAGAGCTTGTCCTCTCCTTTTCTGGATCAGACATAGCAGTTCCTCTGTGGGAGCTCCCCTCCAGGCGAACATCCTGCCTCTCTGCTTACATGTGATCTCTGAATGCCTCCTGAGCTCAGAGAAAGGGTGCGGAGAAAGAACATTTTGGTGAACAATGCACTGCTCCATCAGGTATTTCAGCAGCCCAGATTCACAGCAGTTTCTCACCAAACATTTCTTCCATCTCCTCCAGAAAATTCAGTTTCAATTTTGCAAAGCGTAAAAATAAACCTCACTTGACCCCTTCAAGGGGCAAAGCCAGCCACAGCAGAAGGGATCCTTTGTTCCTGCTCCCACCCCAGCCTCTAACATCACGTTTGCCAAGAGAGGGTAGGTTGCACAACGCATCTTGGCAATTTGTTTCTGACATCCCAGGGGTCAAGACTCAGAGAAAAAAAAAGCCCTGATTTATCTTAGATCCTCTTAGAAGAAAGGAGCTGGGGGCTGGTTTAGATCAGCCAGTCTCTATAAAATGTTGTCTCAGTTTCCCAAATGAATTTGGTGAATTTGATGCAGTTAATTTGGGAATGATCCAGCTACCAGGAGCAAGAAAGAACATCATAACAGGAACATCCTCAGCTCTTTTGATCCATTTACTGAGGAAACCTATTGCAAAGAAATCACAAGCAAATTCCTCATGGCCCTTTGACAGAAGCACATTTCGATCTCTGTAATGCTAAAGCAAAGCCATTTGTTCACACAACAATGTGTTCTCCGGCACTGTAGGGTCAAGAATACTATTCAGGGGAGACCAGCTTCCCAATTAACTCTGTATAGCCAGATGACATACTGCTGGTGTTCTCCACTTTCAGAAGCACTGTTCAACAAAACAGGCATAGCAACAAGAGAGCCAGAGTCATCCCTGTGGATGGAGGTGCACGGAAGTGAGTGGCTGGGGTCTGCTTCCAAAGGCCCTTCTCCTCTGATAACCAGTAACTGATTCTCCAGTTACGGGCACCAATGCAAATGGTTTGCAATTAGTTGAATTCCTGGTGTGTTTTTCCCTAAGAGAAGGAGCTTGGAAAGCCCCTTCCAAGGACAAAGCAGTGTCAGAGGGAGCATGAAGCCAACCCTTGTTGTCCCCTCCTCCTGGAGCACACAACCCTCTGGGGCTCTCTGGGCTACATCTGAGTCTTTGCCAAAAGCACCTCAGGGACACCTGGGACCTGAGAGACTCTCCATCCAGAACCACTGCTGCTCAGAGGCATCACTCGTGGGAGCCACTGGTACTTGCTTTTCAGTGTGGTTTCTCAAGAGATCCCAGCCAGGGAGCACCACCAGCCCTTCTTTCTTCAGCACCCATCTGATTCCATCACTTTAGAGGAAATGGATGCTTGGCCACAGGGCAGCAGAGCTAGGCAGTGCCGAAGCAGGCAGCAGATTCCAAGGGCAGGGTTAGCTGCCTGATGTCCCTGTGCCCAGTTTACTCAGGCCAGACCCGGAGAAACTGAACAGAGGTATGAAGAGAGGAAGAAGCTCCATCCCCAGATGCCTTTGCTGTCCACCTTCCTCTGGTCTGGTGGCAGCAGGGCACAGATCCTAAGGGCTCTTTGACACTTCCCCTTCCCTTGGTGAGAACAGATCATCCCTATGTCCTGGGCAAAGTCCAACTTTCCTGTGCCGCTGAGAAGCTTCCTGACAGCCTGGCAGCAATGCATCCTGCTTAATTGCTACCTGGGGCAGCAGTTACTGATCTGTGCTACAGATCTTAAACCAAGACCAGCCTAGGGAGGCGTGTGCTTACCTCTTCCCCATCCTCCAGCCCACCCCAGAGCACAGCGCCCCTGTGCCTTGCAGTGATGGGAGCACAGCATCCTGTGCAGACAGACGTCCAGCCCTGGACAGGCTGTAGTCTACCCCCATGTCATATCCCTTGGGGACATGGAAAAAGGCGAAAAGAAGTGCATTATACTTCTTTTCTAACAGGGATGATCAGAAAGTCACTCTGACTCTTCCCACCTACCCTCAGGAGTGACAGAAGCCGTCATGCCCTGCTTGGAGGTCACTGCTGCCAGGATCACCGCTGTAGGCTGCTCTGCCCCTTTCCAAACCCAGCCCAATCCTGTCATGAGATCTCCCACAGCCCATGAAGGTCTCTTGATGCCCACTGCCTGATCCAGTGCTGCTTCTCCCCCTCCCGAACACTTCACCTCCCCCTCTTGAACGTGGCTGCTCCCTGAGGAGCCTGCAGGGACGCAGAGCCGCTGCTCACCTCCAGCCCGGGCCACCAGGCACAGGACCCTCAGCACAAACACGACCTGGAGAGAAACAACCTTCATGTTCCCGCGGTCGGCAGCAGGAAGGGCACGCAGGGAAGGATTATTGGCAGTATTTCCTGCTCCCGACTGCTTACTGCGTCGTCCGGAGCAGCACAGCTGCTGCAGCTCATTCCAGGATTATGAACCCCTGAGGTGGGGTTTTAACTGTTATTTAGCTCCCACAGACACATCCCAGGGTGACGACACAGGAGCTGGAAGGAGGAGTGGGAGAGGGGAGGGAATGTCGCCTGCTCCAGAGATAGGCAGCTCCTGGAATTCCCCGCATGCACTTACATCAGCTTTCCTTAGCGCATGTAGATCAGCGGCAGCTCCTTGGTGACTCATTCAGGCAGGGACGGACTTCCAAGAGTCACCTCCTCCATCCTCCTCTCCCACTGGAGAGAGGCACCTGTCCTCAGGCTTGTAAAGCTCTCCCTGCCTCCAGCCCACAGCTCCCCAGTGCTCTAAGCTCATTCTTTACCTCAAATGCAAAAGCAGCTATTCCCGTCCTTTTTGGTGGCCATCTTATAACATCAGCATAGGTCATTAGGCCAAAAGAGGCTAACTGGGATTACCAGTTCATCAGCTGGACTGGTGAGCCCAACTCAGGCTGCCTCTTGGGAGCATCACCAAAGCCAGGGGTGAGCAGGTACCCAGTAGCCTCCCCAGGCAGCCATGTGTTATCTGAGAACGCTGTCTGTGAAGCATGCTTGTCACCACAGCCCTGACTTTGGATATACATTACAGTCTGAGCCCTTGGGGTGTTGCTGATGCTAAGAGCAGGAGTAAAGGACACCCAGATTTCCAAGCAACTGGGCTGGCCAGGTTGCTTCCTGCACCAGCGTGAAGCTGGATCTGCAGCAGACATATGGACACGTCAGTCACATCCTGCACCTTTACTTTCTCTTTCACCTCAGATCCCAGCAGAATACATGGCGATTTTCCCTGCCAACTCCCACAGCTGAAAGATGAAGATAAGGTCAAGACTGAGACAGTGTGGCTGCCTCTGAAATATTTTTTTTCCCAGAGTTTTCTTAGGGCTGATGGAAACCTGGCTTCTCTGTGCTGGGGGAAATTCCAGCAGCTCCAGTTGGGATTTTATTCCTACAGACTGAAACTCCCTAGGTTTCCATATGATATATTTTTAGAACATTTGGTGAACCTTCCAGCCTGTAACTCCAGCCTTTGCTTATATGGTAATAGAAAATAAAACCCATTTCAAGGAAATGAAAATAGAAATTAAGGCCTTTAAACGGCCTGTTTGATCCATCCAGAGCAGCAGAACACCCTGCATCTGTTGGGACTTTTCCAGGCCTCTTCCACAGATTGTTTTCTCAGGCTCAGCAGAGCCTTACAGGAAACTTGTACCCAGGAACTGGCATTGCCTGAGGCTGTCAGTGCTTTGGCTGCTGGAAGGGGTAGCATGGCCCATACATGCTCACATCTCCCCTGAAGAAATGGGTTCTGATCCTCCTGCAAAGAGCTTACTGCTAGCAACAGGTAAAAGTGATGGAAGGGCTCCAAGTGTGCATACAGTATGGGAGGGCAAGTGCTCTGTTTGCTAAAGGCACAGCTTGCCACAGGCATTGTTTTAAGGCAGGAACAGCTCAGTGCAGCTGCTTTTTCCTGTGCAGCCAGGACTCATGGCAGTCCTGGTAGGGAACTCCTGCAGGACACTCTTGGGGACCTCCAGTTGCTCCCAGTGAGCTCAGCAGCTGGATTTTGAGGTGGCGTATACACGAGGGTGGAGGGCAGCAGCACCTCAGCACAGCTCGGTGGGTCATGGCAAGCCAAGCGCTGGCAGCAGCATGGGCCTAAGGCAAACTCTGGAGCTCCCTCCAGAGAGCAGGACACAGAGGCACATCAACCGACGCCAGTGAGAGCAGGCAAAACACGTGGCCTGCAGCTGACATAAAAGTGGAACCATTGCTCCCAATCCACCTCCTATACCACCTTCCCTGTCCTCCGGCACATCTGCTCACTGCTATTCTTTTAGGTTTTGCAGCACTGAAAACCCCAAAGTCAGAGGACCTGCTGTAGCCCAGGGGATACTTCTGTTGTACATGTCAATAAACCATAGGTGTTGTACTGGTCTGACAGTGAACAGTCTCGGGACAAGGCCAGGTTGGATGGGGCTTGGAGCAACCTGCTCTAGTGGAAGGTGTCCTGGCCCATGGCAGGGGATTGGAACTGGATGAGCTTTAAGGTCCCATCCAACACAAACCAGGCTGGGATTCTGTGATTCTCTGGGCTTGTCTTGGCTTCAGCTGATTTTAGCTTCTTTAATTATGATAGAAATTTTCCAGGCAACTGCTGCTGTCAATTTGATTTTGCTTTGCTTTAGTTTGTAGGAGTAGCAAGTAGTTAGCTTTTCAGCGTGCGTCTGGGACTGTATATGTTACATATGTATTATATATTAAATTGTAATGTGGATGAGGGCAGACAGGGGAAGACACCAGCAATCCCAGTCCATAAACATGAATCACAGCACCTCAGCAATGGAGTCTGCAACCCTGCAAGTCAGGGACAACAAGCTTTCAGGAGACAAAGTGCAGAAAAAAGTAATTACTGGGAACCAGGGATCACAGGCTGTGCTAAGCAAATGTAGGAAATGAAACCAAGCAAACCGCAACTGAGGAGGAAGAGATCTTACCGTGAATGTCATATCCTTCCAGTGACCGCTGTGGGCTGGGGCAGCTCCTCACAACTGTACCTCATTCTTCCACAGAAGGATGAGAAGAAGGCGTCTTGCGGTTACTCTTAGCACCCAAAAGCTCTCTGAAGGGGTGGTACAGCACTGACAAAAAGCAGTAGATACTGGGAAGAGGTTTGGGATTTTCCCCATGTAACTTCTAACTGCAGTATGAGTGAGGAAGGACATTAGGCTGATCTGAAACATGGAAAGCAAAAAACATAAGCCAATGTACATCTGAGGGAACTGGGGATATTTAGACTGGAGAAGAGAAGGTTCAGCAGGACCTTATCACTCTCTACAACTACCTGAAAAGAGGATGAAACCAGGAGGTGGCTGGTCTCTGCTCCCAAGGAACAAGGGATAGGACAAGGAAAAATGGCCTCAAGCCTCACCAGGGGAGGTTTAGACTGGAAACTAGGGACAGCTTCTTCCCCAGAGGGAGTTCAGGCATTGGAACAGGCTGCCTGCGGCAGTGGTAGAGTCACCATCCCCAGAAGCGTTTGCAAACCATGTAGAGGAGGCCTTTAGTGACATGGCTCAGTGGTGGCCTTGGCAGTGCTGGGGAATGGTTGGACTTGATGATCTTCAAGGTCTTTTCGAGGTTTTTAGGTTGATTCTACAATCTGTGCACATGCTACTAAGTGTGGGCAGAGGGACCATGACACGGGACTGGACACTGCTGGCACTGCAGACCCTGGGCCACCTAATATAGCTCCATGACTGATCCTCAGCACCCACAGAAGCAGTTGGTGGCTCAAGCCAGGCAGTTAGATGTCAAGGCTGGAGTCTGGGCTCCCCGGCTCCAGTTCCTGCTCTGCTCTAAGGGCAGTTCCATAGCAAGATGGATGTCCTGCTACTTAGGTCTTGGTCTGCTGTGGAGAAAGTTAGAATAAGGTCTGATGTGGCCTGAATGTTGGTGACAGCACAAGGCACACTCAGAAGCCCTAACCTTTGGTTGTTCACTGGCAATCATTAGCCATAGAGCTTATTGCTCCAAATGACAGATAGCACAGGTCAAAGGGCCAGATCCCATCTTCCCCATAAGAAACATGTAAGTAGTTGCAGCATTTTCCACCCACTGCAGCTTTGCCAGGGCTGTCTGCAGGCAAGCTCTTCAGCTCTGCTCAGAATCAAGGGCCTCACAGGTGGAAGGAACATATGACTAGTGCTGGGGAATTGCTCTTGAAGGCAAGAAGCAGCCTAGCCCTGAAAAGACAACATGCGAAACGATACAAAGAGAACAAGACCTGTGTCCCAAACAAAAAGGAAACAGCCCCAGAACATGACATCCTCCAGGGTGTTTCCATGCTGGAAATGTTTGGTACAGTAGGTTTGTCTTCCTGGAAATCACATAGTGACTGGAGAAAAAAAAAAGGTCAGTGAGATCTTAGGAGGCTGTATGACCTGGAAGAGAGATGCCAGAACTGATACAAGGAAATGATGAAGATTTCCATTGTATGGTGTGTTCAGGAGCTCCCAAGACCTCAGGAGTCATTTTTTGTGGAGCAGGGAAGCCCAGCACCCCCAGCAGTAGGTAATAACAGCACCCTTTGCTGCCCTCTGTCCCAGGGGCTTGCTGGAAAGAGGCAGCAAGAACATTTATCTTTTGGGAAGACCCAGCTGGGCTTGATGCTACTGAGAAGACAGGCTGACACAGGACTCCAGCTCTGGGTGTATGATGAGGTTTCCTTTTTCCAACAAAGCCTGCCTTGTGGCAGCTCACCCTTGCACTACTCCCATCCCTCCTCAGTGGCACCTTGGCCACTGCTCTTATAAAATCCCCCTTTTACTGCAGCCCAAGAGCAGTAGACTCAAGAACCTCCTGAACCAGGTGAAGAACCTGGTTCCAGAACCACCCCTGCAGTACAGCTTCCACGCTCGCCAGGACTGGGCTCCTCCAGCTTCTCTCAAGGAGTATATATGCAGCAAAGTCTGTGAGCCAGGACATGGGAGACTGGTGGTGCACAGACTACCTTGATGTGTGGTCCTTGATGTGCGGGACCAGATTTCCAGGCTTCAATCTGGAGAAACTCCAATGGCTTTTCCAATTACATGGCAGTAGTTGTATGGCACAGAGCAGTCCAGAACCGGACCAACAACCTCCCCTCTCCTTGCCAAGGCAACCAGTAAATCTGTTTGGCACTGCACAACTTTGAGTTTCCCATATTCCAGAAAAGGGCAGGAAATGAGAAGCAGTCTGGGACTGTTTGCAGCCAGTGCCACCACAGGAGACGGAGCAACTCTTACTTGGGAAGTATCAACCAGTGCAGCGCTTGTGTTTTTAGGAAACTGCCTCGCTTATAAAACATTTCCAAAAACAGCAGATGACATCACACAGGCTCTCAGTTCTCTGAACAGACCTTCCCTTGTAAATAAGAACAGATCTGGTCACTAGCACACAGTGCAAAATGCTGATATTCCGTTTTCCCACAGTGAGGCAGCCCACAGCCCAGACAGCATCCTGAGCCAGCCAGGCTGTGGGGCACGGCTGTTCCCCTCTGGCAGCACCACAGCTGAGCTGCAGGCTGGTGGCTGATCCCAGTGGGGCACACATGAAAAGGTGCATACCTGCAGTGGTGACTGGCGCCTTTCATCTGCAGCCAGAGCTGACAGAACCGAGGACAACTCATTCTGCAACTGTCCCATGGAGACTGCCAAGGCCTGCAACAGCTGCTGCAACAAAGATTTAAGTTTGATGAAAATACTAAGTGCAAAGAAACAAACACAGGGCTGGTTAGTCTGCAACACACTTAAGCTCTTCCTAAACAGACAAGAGTCACTTGTCCCTCACAGAGCAATGCAGCCATCAGGTGCAAGCTCTTTGCTGGGACGGGAAGCAGGCAAGGCTCTTGTGGGGAGATGTGCCTGGGTGACATAGAAGAAATTAGGGCAGCTTTCCAGATGAGGAGAAGGAGTTCTGCTCTCTAGAGCAGGCTTGCCTGAGCACATTGGGCCCCTGGGTCCTGCCAAGTCCCTGCAGAGCCAGACAGACATCTTGATCCTGCAAATCTTTTACATAACTGCAGCTCCTGAAGGCACCAGTTCCATGGAGCTGGTGTGACGAAGGAGAGCCAGATGATCCCTGAAAGGGTCACCTCTCTTCACTGCACTGCAGAGAAGAGAGGGGAGAGGTCAGGATGAGCATGACAGAAACCTCCATGCACCACTAGAGGCCACGGCTGTGGTGGCAGCTGCAGTCAAGCTTTCCCTTGATGTGGCTGTGCTGTGCCTCATCCCAGGGTGGTACCCAGGGTTTCCCCTCCTTCACATCAAGGGAAAGGGTCCTATCAGGGCCATTGCGGAACAGGAAGAAGGTTGGGTGCAGCTAAATGCCACGGCTCTGCTCTTTCACTTCTGCCAGAGCCAAGGGCCAGGCTAGTGCCTGCTGCCATGGCTGTGGGAGAGGACAAGGCAAGTGCCACAGTTACTGCCTCCTTCCTTCCCGCTACAGCAGGAGCAGCAGCATCTGTGCCAGCAACCCCCTGAACTGGAGGGGCTCTTCTCCTGATAGGAATTGACGGGTCCTGACCCCATCGCTTTGCTCAGGGACAGAGAGAGCTCCTGCCTACCACAGACACAGCCCTTTGGTCCCATCCAACAGTATGCGTGGGCCACCACCTTCATCACTTCTCCACATCCCCACTTCTCACTTCTCCACCCAACATGTTTGCACATGAATGCTGCCAGTCTCCAAGAAAGAAGCTTACCAGAAGTGGCTCTGTTTATTGCCTTTTTGGAAAGGCTCACCTCTTCCTGTCTCCACAGGACTTCCAACAGTGGCTGTGGAAGCAGTTTGACATGAGATAAGTAATGATTGTGGGTGGAGAGATGCAGAAAACCTTTCCCTAATGTTGCTGCTGGGGCTTCCCCCAGTTGCGTCTCCAGGAGAGCCAGTGGCAACCTGCAGGCCAGCACCAAAGTGCTCCAAGAGCTGCCACATGCAGTGCTATGACGCACTAGATGTGTCTGTGCTGTGGCCATTTGCACCCCAAGATCTGAGCTAACCGCTCCCATCCCACAAGCTTTCAAATCCCAGTCTCCTACAGAAATGGGACACCACAGGTCTCGAAACCAGAGCTGTCACACAGCTCATTTAGGTGGAGCTCTCTGCCAAGCCTCAGACACGGGTATGTGCCAAGCTCCCCGCCAGTGCCCAGGGACACACACAAGCAGCAGTGAACAGCCCCAGGAGCCCACAGGGCTTCCAACACCAACATGCCTTTACAGCACTAGCACAATAAACATGCTTGGGCTGGACAGGGAAACAATTCTGAACACGCATTGCTCTGCCTGAGCTCTTAATCCTTTTCAAGCGTCGCTGGCTCAACCAAGAGAACAGGGAGTCAACAGACCCCTTCCCTCTCCCACCCCAGCTTTGCTGCACCACGCATTGTAAGAACAGGGCATCTCCTTCTCTGCTTCTGCCCAGAGCCTGCACATGGATTTCAGCTGTCACCTAACCAGTGACCTGCTCCCTCACCTGTATTTGGATGACCAGTTGGCTTGGTCCCAATGTTTTTACATTCCTCTGATTTTCTTTCTGGGACCATGGTAGCATCACACCTGCCCCACCATCTGGTGCAAAAGCTCCTCAGGCTCTCCTGACCAGTTCTGGTGGCGGTGAGGTGTGTTTTTAGTGTCAATGTAGCTGACTTTTTTCCTAAAAGAAACAGGGTACAGATGCTTGTCATTAGCACTTTGGTGTTGCCAGCGAATATTTAAAAAAGGGGTTGCTGGGGGCAAGGATATGGGATATTTTCCCCCTGGGCTATGAGTCCTCCTATCAACTTAGGAGGCAGCAAAGGCGAAATAAAAAAGCAGAGATAAGGCATGTCTAGGATTCAAAACGCTATCTGGGGAACAAAATCCCTGCCCAGGACAGAGCCAGTCTCAAAGCAGAGCTCGTGACTGAAGGCAGGCTGGCTCATGCCTGCGTTCCAAAACAAAACAAGCCATCTGCTGCAAGAGCCCTTCTCCTTGAGCTGCCTCCACATCCATCCGCAGCCTCAGAAAGCCGCCGGTTCACCCGCGTTTAGGTCAGCAGGGGAAATGTAGGTAACAGCCCGACTGCAGGCAGCAAGACCCCCCAGGGGCGCCCAGAGCTGTGACAGGAGGGATGGGGGAGCACCGGCGAGGGGCAGGCGCATAGGCTGGCTGTGGGAGGGGTTCAGGGTCGCGGTGCAGCATGCCCTCGTGAGACCCCGGCCGCCACCGACAGGCATCCGCCGAGAGGAAAGACCCCATCAGCACGGGATGTATCGCCTTCCTCTGGGCACCCACCGGATGGCTGATAAACGACAAACCCACCCAGTGTGCCCCCAGCTCCTGGCCCCGCCAGCCCCAGGGCGACAGGCACCACGAGGGGGGGACGGGAAGGCTCCCGCAGGGTTTCCTGAGCTGAACTGGCCTCTGCCCCTTGCTGCAACAGACAACGCCATCGTGCGGTGGTTATTACCTGCTTGGTTGAAGCATCCGCGCTAAGAATCGCTGCTTCTGCCCTGGAGTTAATTAGCAACCCCCTCTGCCCTGCTGACATGATTCTGTACCACAGGAGATCCCCTAGGTGGGTGCTGGTAACTCAGAGCCGGTATGGGTGGACCAGGGCTCCCAAACACCTTCCCGTGGGTGCTGGACGGGCTTCTCCCGTGGCGCAGGAAAAGGACTACCTGGGACAAGTCCAGCCCATGGAGGTAGCAGGCTCCTGCAGATCCTGTACCTCGAGCGGCCATGCGGAGGAGATGATTTCAGCGCTGCTGTATCACTTCCTCCTTGTTGAGATGCAGCACGTGGATGGATGCAGATGAACATCTCCACTCCGCGGATGCCGGGACTTCCACCGCAAGACAATGAATGGGCTGCTCAAAAAATAGCTTTCTCTGCTGGCTTTTCCCCTTCGGCCCCTCCGTTCACTCCTCCCCTGCCTGGCTGCTCTCCCACCTTTCTTTCATCGCGACAGCACATGCAAACAGCTCCTCTGAGCTGTATCCGTGGGCTGGAAGGGGTAGAAGGCTGCAGTCTGGTCAGTACAGAGCTGCCTCCAAATTGCTAGCACCGAGCCCCAGCTGCACCAAACAAGCTGCCATGTAAGCACTGCCCCGCCGCCAAACCCATGATTCAGCATCACCCTATCAGCCCGTGTGCTTGCTTTGGAGCAAGGAGCAGCCTGGAACTGAGCAAATGTTGGAATTTATTTGAAGGGTAGGTGGTTTTTTTTCCCCATTTAAAGATCAGCAGCCTTCAAGTGAGATCATGAACTCACACAGAGAGTGAGGTGGGGATAAATAGATGGGGAGAGGGCTAACAGATGTACTTGTTGACAGAATGGGGCATTGGAATCACAGAACATGGTGCAGGCACAACTGCTCTGGTCAATATTAAATACACCTTGGAGAAGTAGCAGGAGCTGCCAGAAGGTGCTAAGAGGGTTTGTGTTTTTCTGCAGTGAAGACCAGCACTGACGTCCATGCAACTGGCCCACATAGTGAAGAGTTGTCCTCTGTCAAAGCCTCTGGGGGATACTGCTGGCTGTGTGCCCAGGGGAGTTGTGGCTGCCCCATCCCTGGCAGTGTTCAAGGCCAGGTTGGACAGGGCTTGCAGCAACCTGGTCTAGTGGAAGGTGTCCCTGCCTGTGACAGTGGGCTGGAACTGGGTGCGCTTTGAAGTCCCTTCCCATCCACACGATTCTCTGATGGGTGAGAGGTGAGTGAGAGGCTGGCCGGCTCGTAGCTCTTCGTCGGCCCGTTGGCAGTGGGGGTGACACCCGCTGTCCCTCGGGCACCTCTCCCCGCTCACACCGCGATCGCTCCGGGGCGATCGCGACCGACCGCTGGGTGAGTGACAGAGAAAGATGGCTACACGGGCACGACCAGCGCGTCAGGATGGCCGAGCGGTCTAAGGCGCTGCGTTCAGGTCGCAGTCTCCCCTGGAGGCGTGGGTTCGAATCCCACTTCTGACAGTTGTGTTTTGCGCCGCCTGGTGACAGCATTTTGCTTGAAGGGGAAGAAGCGAAGATACCCCGCTGCAATTAAACGGAATTAGCTAATTAACGTTAATTAAAGCTACAGGTGAGATCATATCGCAAAAAAATTGCAGGTTGTCAGAAGTGGGATTCGAACCCACGCCTCCAGGGGAGACTGCGACCTGAACGCAGCGCCTTAGACCGCTCGGCCATCCTGACAGCAGCGCGCCTGCTTTTCCTCCCCCCACTTCCCGCACTATAGAGCCCGCGGCCACCCCTGCGGCGAGGCACCGCAGCCGCCGCTGCTCGCGACCCGGGGAGCGCCGTGTAGAGCGGGTGGGGATCCACCTCCCAGCAGAACCGCTCGGGGAAGGGGCCGCAGGAGCAGGGGATGGGGTGAACGGGAGCAGGGCACAGCCCCGCCGCGTGATATCGCAAAGCGTGAGGCAGCATAACACGCTGGGCCATCGTCAGCTGCATGAGAGGTGTGTGAGGACACCGGACCCTTCACACTGCGCATGTGTCTGTTTGTATCATAGAAGCACTGAACGGATTGGGTTGGAAACGACTATAAAGCTCATTCAGTTCCACTCCATTCCCATAGGCAGGAACGCCTTCCACTAGACCAGGTTGCTCCCAGCCCCATGCAACCTGGCCTTGAACACTGCCGGGGATGGGGCAGCCACAGCTTCTCTGGGCACCCTGTGCCAGGGCCTCAGCACCCTCACAGGGAAGAACTTCTGCCTAAGATCTCATCTCAGTCTCCCCTCTGTCAGGTTAAAGCCATTCCCCCTTGTCCTGTCCCCACAAATCGCTGTCCAAAGCCCCTCTCCAGGTTTCTTGTAGCCCCCTCAGGCACTGGAGCTGCTGAAAGGTCTCCCAAAGCCTTCTCTTCCCCAGGCTGAACAAGGCCAGCTCTCTCAGCCTGTCACCAGAGCAGAGGGGCTCCACTCTCTCAACTCCGTGTGTTACTCACCCCTCGCGCACTGGCTGAAGAGCCGTGATTTCGGGACAACCAGCAGTAGACGCCCCATCCCCGGCAGTGCTCAAGGCCAGGCTGGACGGGGCTTGGAGCAACCTTCTCTAGTGGAAGGCGTTCCTGCTTGTGGCAAGGGGTTGGAAGTTGGGTGAGCTTCGCAGTGCCTTCCAACACAAACCAGTCTGGGATTCAACGAGGAGACGTGCCAGGAGTGACAGCCCCCGGCACAGGGACACTCCGGGCCACAGAAAGGCCAAGAAATCGAGTGCAGAGAGCACCGGCGGCGTCCCGGGCCAGCAGCCGACCTCACGCGGGCGGCCGCGCGGCGGGGAGCGTGGAGGGATGCGGCTCCCTGCCCAGCCCGGGGAGGAGCGGAGGAGCCCCGGGGCCGCGCGCAGCCAGTGCCCGCGGAATGGCGGGGCTGTCCCGCAGCGGGTCCCCGCGCGCCGCCGCCCTGCCCGCCCTGGACGGCGCCTTCGTGCTGTCGCCGCTCGGGGGGCTGATGGTCGCCCAGGCCGTGAGTACCGCGGGGCACCGGGGCGGGTGCTCTTTTCTTTCCCGGATATTGCTCGGTTTTCCTTCGGCTGCCGTCTCTACTCTGCGCTCGCTCTCTAACCCCAATTAATCTCTGACCCTGAGGCACCGCGGCCCCCTCTCTCCTCCTCCCCTCTCCAAAGCCAGAGGAAAATTCAGCTCCTTTGCCCTCATGCGAATTGGAACTCGGCTCAACGCCAGGCAGGTCCCAGCACGCAGCACGGCTGATCTGCGTGGGCATCCCTGCGGGCGCAAGCCAGAGGGGCTGGAAGCCTTAGGGAGCACGGTGCCCCTACTGAGGTGGGGTCCTGTGGGTGCTCCCGGGGTGCCCCAGGGTTCTCACTCTCCCTGGGCCCTTCCAGCCCTCCAGCTGCCCTCCCCTGTTTCAGGCTTTGGTGGCCCATCTGAAAAAGCAGAAGGGTCTTTGTACCGTCAAATCGAGCAACAGCAGCATCACCTTCCCATAGCTTCAGCATTGGAGGCAGCTGCAGAATAAATTCCTGCTGCTGCTCCCTCCTGGGACTTTTGGGTGCCCCATGTGCACACGAGTGAGTGCTCAAGCTGCACAGAGGTCCCAGTGTGAGCTGCCTTGCTTCGGTTGAGATCCCATTTACCCGTCCCCTCTCCCTGGGGTACTGAGGCAGCAGCTGGCATACAGCTAGCTCCCTGGCTCCGGAGTACCATCCTGGACATGGGCATGATTGTGACATAGGAACAAATGCTCAAGGAGGGGCATGGGAAGGACACTGTCAGGGGGTGTTGGAACAAATGCTCAAGGAGGGGCATGGGAAGGACACTGTCAGGGGGTGTTGGAACAAATGCTCAAGGAGGGGCATGGGAAGGACACTGTCAGGGGGTGTCTTGCAGGAGCATCAGGAAAGAGAGATGGAATCAATGTCAGCAGAAGGGATCCTCCAGCCCCGCACCTGGTTCCCATTACTAGGGCCATACCGTTAAACATGCTCGCCTAACTCCCATCCGCCGAACCTCACTGCTTCCTCGAACCTGTTCCTAAGGGCTCCTGATTTCCCACCCACCCCCCTACAGCCAGGGCAGGGCAGCTTGCACATGCCACCTCCTGCTCCCAGAGCTGGGCTTTTTCCTACATGTTTCTCCCCAGCGCATATTTAGTGATCACAAGCATTAGAAATAGATGTGCCAGACAAGGCAGCATTGTCGCGTCAGTGAGCACCAGGGTGGTGCACTGCGGCAGGACAAAGCCTCTTGTGTTTCTCCCCTGACAATAAGCCATGTGTGCTTGTGCAGGCAGTTCTGGCAGCTCCACCTGCCTCTGTCCAGCAAGAGCCCAGGCTGAGAGCTGGGCTTGTTCAGTCTGGAGAAGAGAAGGGTCTGGAGGGACCTTAGAGCAGCTCCAGTACCTGAAGGGGCTACAAGAAACCTGGAGAGGGGCTTTGGACAAGGGCCTGTAGGGACAGGACAAGGGGGAATGGCTTTAACCTGACAGAGGGGACACTGAGGCGAGATCTTGGGAAGTAGTTCTTCCCTGTGAGGGTGCTGAGGCCCTGGCACAGGTTTGCCAAGAGAAGCTGTGGCTGCCCCATCCCTGGCAGTGTTCAAGGCCAGGTTGCATGGGGCTGGGAGCAACCTGCTCTAGTGGAAGGTGTCCCTGCCCATGGCAGGGGGTTGGAAGTGAATGAGCTTTAAGGTCCCTTCCAACCCAAACCATACTTTGAGTCTGTGATCCCAACCCCAGCTGGGAACCAGAATACATCGTGGCTGCACCTATTGCACATTCTCACCCCAGCCTTGCCATGGGCATCTCCCTGGGTTGTTTGGTCACGCGGGGAAGCATGAAGGGTGCAGGGCTGGAGCCTCACATCTCCCCAGGAGGTGTATCTGAAGGGACCCTGCTTTGCTCTGGTTCAGCCAGGAGGTGATGAAGGAGGGTGAAGAGGAGCCCACCAGCACCCCTCTGGGTGCCAGAGCCCTAGTTCTGTATCCCAGTGCACAGGCTGTGGTGGAGACTGCAGAAGTCACAGAAAGCACCGTTCGCTTTGCAGCAACCTTTCCTTTCTAGAGCCCATTGCTGTGTGCTGGTGTCTCATCCTTTGCTTGCTCCATCATGGGTTAGGGCCTTTCTAAATGAAAAAATACGCACAAACTTGCAGCTTCAGGGAGCTTCCTGCAGAGGGGATGGTGGAGAAGGCAGCTGGGGGTTAAAGCCGGGCAGCATCTCCTCCACAGCCCAAAGATCAGGAGTGGGCACAGCACAGGGCTGGGCTCTTCCGTCCCTGCCAGCCAAGGGCAGACCTGCTTTCTGTCCCACCTGCTGTGCCAGGAGGGGAGGACAAGGCTCTGCAAGGCAGTAACAGACTCACCTACCTGGGTTTTTTTTGTGGATCACTCTGCAGGCACACCATGCTGCAATTGTTACCTAGTTAAACCTGATGAACAGTGAAAGCTGAGCCCCAGGATCAGTGTACATGGGAGGTGCAAACCAGACCAGACTAGACCAAGCAGTGGAAATAAGCCCAGAAGTTTGCTGCACCTGGGAGAGCTCAAACATCCAGCTCATGAGCTACCTCTTAACACTGAGACAGCCCCTGCAGAGACTGGCCCTGTGCATGGGGGCTTCTTGGTGGAGCAGGGGGCTTTGGTGTTGAGGTTGCTCATGTTTCACCCCTCCTGCCTTGCAGGACATCCCTGTGCAGCTCCTGGGGCAGCAGTACCAACCATGGGCTCATCCGTGAGCAAGGAGGGTCCCAGGTGAGCTCCCTGCCCTAAGCTGTCCCTCAGTCCAGCCCTGCTGTGCTGACCATGGGGACCCAGATGCCAGAGGTGCAGGTGAGCCAGGGCTCCTGGGTGATGCTCTGCAGGAACCATCACCTGAACTCTTCCCCTTTTCACCCCGCAGGTGCTGGGCTTACTGGTGTGGACTCTCATCGCTGACACAACTTATTACCTCCACGCTGCCTACAGCTGGGTGATGTTTGTGTCCATCTTCTTCTGGATAGTAACACTCCTGTTCTTCATGACTTACCTTCTACAGCTTCAGCTCAAGTTCTACATGGTCCCCTGGTCCCTTGTGGTGCGTAGCCAAGAGGAAGCGAGTGGGGTTCCTAAATGTGAAACATACTGGGGAGATGCTGAGAGAGAGTGAGGGCTTCATGCTCTTCTGGGCTGATGGAACAAAGTCCCCTGCACTTTGCACAATGACATTGTTTCATTCTGGCCCTCAATTGCTTAGAAAATGTTCAAAACAGGGAGGCCTGAATCAATCCAGAAAGTTACAGCCACCATGTTACTGCTGCAGGCGTGATGTCAACCAGAAATCTCTCAGCACAGCCCAGGGTGCATGAAGTGAGATGTTATCTTGGTTTGTTCCCAGTGGGAGGGGCTGAACCCTTTTCTTCAGCTTCTCCTGGGGATGAGGAACGTGAAACTGAGCCTTTTGTGCATCCCTCATCCCAGCGCACATAAGTCTGAGCCCAGATCTCATGACCTCCCTTTGCCTTCCCCAGCTGATGATCTTCAACGCTGTGGCAACTGTCCTGTACATCACCGCCTTCATAACGTGTGCGGCTGCTGTTCAGCCGACATCCTGGAGGCAGTGGGATTACAACCGAAGAGCTGCGGCATCCGTAAGTAGCAGTGGGCAGGGGAAGGCCACAGGGCCAGGCAGCCGCTGCGCTCACCCGTGGCCTCTGCTCCTCTTCCAGTTCTTTGCCTGCCTTACTATGCTTGCCTATGGGGTGAGTACCTTCCTCAGCTTCCGCGCCTGGAAAGGGCTTGGTAGCAATGCAGCCACCAGCCAAGTGACTGACCACGCATAAGGAAGACAGCAAAGCCCAGCCATGGGCCACCCTGACTCATCTTGTGCCAGGCTCTGTGGCTTGGAGCTTTGCATGCCACCAGGTCTTGCTCTTGGAGCAGCGCTGGTCAGTACCAGGTCATGTGGATGCTGCTCTGTGGTCTCTGATGATGCTTCCTGCTGATATACCCATAGCAGAAACCCACTGGTGCTGTCACCGACAGCCTTGCTGGGAGGACATGGACTTGCTGGAGGCGAAAGCTCCTGCTTGTCCTTGGAGTTCATCCTCACTGGAGCAGCTTCATGGAGGGGGTCACTCCCATACTAAAATTCACTAAATCAAGCTCTGGTCATTCCCAGCTACAGTGTAAGTGATTACAATTAATGTTGTACATAGAGGCAGAGCTGGAAGATGAAGCCTAAGCAAAGGAAGCAGTGTGAACTGTTCTTGTATTGATTTCTAACAATTTGAAGCACAAATTATATATAAATCTTTAACAAAGAAATCTGCTAAATAAAAAAAAATCTTTAAAATCTACTTAAATAAAAATTATCTTTAAAAACAGCTCTAAATCCAGCATTGGAGTATCTCAGGACATTTTCTTGTAAGAAGGTGGGAGGTACAGCACGGCATGGAACAGGCAGCAGGAATGTCAGTGCAAGAGGGGACTCCTGCTTCCTACAGCCAGCCAGGGGAGGAGGAGGAAGGCCCATGGGGCTCACCTTGCTTTGCTTCACATCCATGCACACACACATGTAGTGGGCATACAAATCCACAAGAACATGGAAGAAGTGCCAAGGCTTGGATGCACTCCTTCTTCTATGCTCAGCACCACTCACACCCCTGGAGCTCACAGGACCAGGTATGAACCAGCAAGTCAGTTTTGTCCCCTGGTACAGGTGGTCTTCAAATATAAAAACCACATCTGCAGCTGCTCTGGGAATAAATCCCTGATCAGTGCTTGGGAGAATATGGAGCCACAGTTCCCCTGCACTACGGATCACAAATTCACCTTGCACTTTCTGGGGACATGGGCTGATGTTTGTCAGAACTAGAAGTGATGCCCAGCCAAACACAGCAACTCTTCCCTTCGCACCCTCCTCGCACAGGCTAATAAAAATAGATGAAATAAGTTCAATTTATTTCCAGATCTTGCTACACAGAAAAGCTGGAGCACAGTGAGCCACCCTGCAAAATGCACTGTGTGCACCACACAGGAGAAGGTCTAACAGCTCCTGAACAGAGGCAGGCTCAGAAAATGTAACTGCATTAATGGAAGGTGTGAACCGAAAAGGGACTGGACAAACTGCATCAGTCCCTGACACACCAGTCTCTGTCTGGTGTCCAGTGAGTGAATTGAAGGGTCACATTTCCACAAGTGTATATATATATATATATATATATATATATATATAAAAATTTGTAACAGTAAGAAAATTAGCCTTTGCATGCATTGTTATGACAACATTAAAACTCTTAAACATGAAGCCAGGCTTGCACACAGGTAGTTCATTATATAGAGATACTTAATCTCTTAAAAAAAAGCCCCTCTGCCTGATTGAAAACACACTGAAATGGGGATGAGTGATAGGAGTGTCACAGAGGGACGAGTTATCCAGGGAACAGACGCCCATAGAAACACAGACAGGAGAAAGCAGCACAGAGGGAGACAGGTCTTGCAGAGATCACCAAGATACAATTCCCCATCAAAAGAAGAATTCACCCCCAGCCATGCCTTGTGGCCTCTGGATTAACAGGACGCCTTGTTTAAAATACAGCAGAACTCCTAACAGAATGTAACTGCCGAGGTATTTACTCACACTGCTACTGACTGAAGTAATTAACTGAAAAATTGCAACAGGAAAAGAATGAAAATGTACTTCGATAAAAACAATGACAGAATATTGTCAATTTTAACTGCAAACCATTACTTTAGCTCTACAATTAACAAAATATGTCAACAGGACTCCTTTAAAGTTCCAGGATTCTTCGTCTGCAGAAGCAAAGTCTTGCATGAACTGTTCTAGGAGGAGGACATTGATGATTTGTTTAGTGAAGTCACCACTAGCCCACTGCTTAAATCCACACTTCGGCCTTCCTTTTCCTAGAAACATGGGAAAAAAGAAATCTGTGATTCAATGCTGTTTTGGTATAAGCAGTTCAAAAACACGCACTCTGTTGGCTGCACCAAATCAGTACAAAATTACATGTTACTTGAGCATCTGAGATTGAATGTGAATCCAAACTTCAAGAATAGGTTCTGCAGGAAGCCCTGGAGCAAGGTCACTGTTGCTCTGCTGGCCAGGGCAAAGCAGATTCTTGCTCACATCAGACAACGCCCAGGCAGCACTCAGGAAACAAGGGAGATCTTGCTTCTGCAGTTTGCTTCTCAGGAGACCTCAAAGGTGCAAACCCCAGCTGAAGCTACACCTGCTGCTGAGACATGGACCACCTCTTCCTCCTCAACCTGCCTCCATTTTCATGACACTTTAAGGGGTGGGGGAGGCGTCAGAAGGTTTAACTCTGACAGCAACTTTGACTCTTTTGCTCCTTTGTCAAATGTGTCTTGACATACACTGGAGAGCCTTTACATGTGTTGCATTTCCCTAGGAAAAAGCTTATGCCAAAATCTTAATACTTTTGTTTTGTTTGTTTCTCCAGTCTGGACAGAAAGGAAGAGAAATACAAATGGAATAAGCTTAAAAAGCTAAGTTTAGATGAGTGGGGAGGAGAGAAAACAGTATCATAGAATCACAGGATGGTCAAGGTGGGATGGGAGCTCTTGAGGTCACCTGGTCCAAACCCTCTGCTCAAACAGGGCCACTCAGGATAATGTCCAGACTGCTTTTGAGTATCTCCAAGGATGGAGACTCCACAGTCTCCCTGGGCAACCTGTGTCAGTGCTTGGTCACTCTCACAGTGAGAAAGTGTCTCCTGAAATTGAACTGGAAATCAACGTTCGAAGATGCACAAAGTGTGTGCTTCTGAAGACCTGCTCCACATATCAGCTTCATTCATGTTTTGTAGAAATCATTCAATGTGCGGTTTGAGTTTAAACAGCCATGCAGTGAAGCTCTTTTCCTTTTGATGCTGGTACAGCCTCTGAATAAATGCTGCTGCCTACTGTAGTAACGACCTTCGGTACTCTCAAGACAGAGCTACACAAAACCAACAGCCATTACACCAAGGAAAATAAACAACGTGACATACTTACAGCTCTGTAATCCAGAAACATTTCTTTGAAAGCGAGAAAGTCAGTAAATGTGAGAAGCATATCAAATATGTCACCTGCAATTTCATCTTTGTGCTGTCTATAGAAAGAAGAATTTAGGGAATTAGAAAATTGTGTGAGAAATAGTTATTTTAAAATGGCTTGAGGGTAAAAGGGGATACTGGGACAACTAGAACAGTATCAAAATTTAAACAAGAATGTCTAAAATAAAGCAAAACTTTAGCCAAAGATTACCTTGCAGTATTTCACATCCAAGCACATTAATACATTGCATTTAACTAAATCCAAGACTTAACTGTTTCACATCAGTCCCTGAAACCCAGACAAAGAAACGGACCTGTAAGTTAATGGAAGTAACACTCCACTAGCCTCTACCTAGCACTGAAACAGCCAGACAGTACCTTAGCTGTGGGAAAGGCTGGGGAGAGGCACAAAATCATACACATCCCTTAAGAGTGAGGGACTGTGCTGATGCTACTTGGTACAGGACTTCTGATAAAAACATTTGGAAGGAAGTCCTTGTGCTCCCTTCTCAGCCTATCGCAGAATCACAGACTGGTTTGTGTTGGAAGGGACCTTAAAGCTTGTCCAGTTACTCCAAGCCCTGTCCAGCCTGGCCTTGAACACTGCCAGTGATGGAGCAGTCACAGCTTCTCTGGGCAACCTGTGCCAGCGCTGCACCACCCTCACAGGGAAGAACTTCTGCCTCAGATTTCATTTTAATCTCCTGTCTGCCAGGTTAAAGCCATTGCCCCTTGTCCTGTCCCTACAGGCCCTTGTAAATATTTCAACAAGACTTTCTTAATAGTTATTCTTAATAGTAATTTGCTAATGTCGTATTACAAGAAAAAAGAATCTAATATTTTAAGATATTCAGTTCCCACCTACAGTTGATTCTCTTATTCAAGGGGAAAACCAGTGGTCACACAGAAGTGATCTCTTCATGAAGTTGGTTAAACTGAAGTGACCAAATGCAATGATTAACACAAACCAAAGTCTTCTCTGAATATTTTGTACAAGAAATATTTCAGTAAAAGCATTTCAGCACACGCCTCTTGAAAGACTACCAGGCTATGTAAGTGTCCCACACCGTACCTGTGATAAACAAGAGAGAACCTTTCAAGGGTCTGGCTTCAAAGTGACAGTGATTATGAAAAGCCTCCAGTGTTCTCATTCTGGTTTTTCTTCCCACCCCTTAAAATCTGATATATTTCAGCATGACAGTTCAGAAATTCAGAGTAGCAGGACATGCTGAAGGCAAGAAAAGCGGTCAGTCATTGCCTGCATGAATACTTGTTTTTTGAATTCATGAGGAACCTCTTTCTAGAAGGGAGAGCTTTGAAACCTCAGCTTTAATCTAGATAAAAAGAATTGAGAGGCTCAACCAAAAGCAAAGCAGACACTTACTGCAGTGACATTATGAAAGCAGTCATATTGAAACCAGGAATCCGTTCAAGCAACTTTTCTTCAATGTATTTCTCTACTAAACGGATCTGGAAAAAAAACCAAACAAACCAGCCCTATAACATCACATAACAAATTTCAGGAGCAGATTCCAAAATAGCACATTTTCCTTACAGTGACACCTTACTGGCATTTTGTATTATCCTCACGGGGCAAACAACTGGAGATTCCTTGGCTGGGAATTGCTAGACCACCGCTGAGTCAGAGCTGAACATTTTTTCTGGGAACATTGTTGAGAACAAATGCTATTTATACCTAGCAAATAATTTTTAACTCATTGGATAGTACTGACTAGTAGGCTGGTATAATTTTATAATTATGCTTGGCATGAAGAATGCAACTGAAGTGTCCAGTACATGAAATAATATTATTGGAAAAGAACAAACTTTGTTATGCACACATTAAACACATTATATGATACAGCAACAGGCTAGATTTCTATTCAGGAGAGTTATACAACTTCTAAAACATCTATAGGAATTTTCAGGTGAAAAAAAGGGAAAGGAACCAGGCCTCCAGAAAACATCTTGCTCACAGATCATGACTGTGTCAGAAGGAGACAGCAGGCAGCATGTTGGCTCTACTCCACATAAACCCAGTAGTTCATAAAGGGGGGAATATAGGACCTGACACTGGCCTCAAGAAGAGTAAAAAATAATACATGCAAAAAATAGGAAAATAGTATCTTACATATTCATTAAAAATACAAGTATAGATGAGCTTGTTTTCTTCTGAGTCATCAAATGCCTGGTAGTGCTTCTCCATAAAAGTCCTCTGCATTAGCTGGAAATCATCATCTGCGCCACAACAAAAATGCATCAGTTAGGAGTTTAGTCATTCTTTCTGAACACAAACCCCATATTCACTAGTCCTCTGCTCCCTCATTGTACCCACAGAGCCCAGCGCACGTGCAGAGTCCGTCACACCAGTCCCACAGCTGCTACTGAGCCACCACTGCTGACCCACCTGTGAGAAGACACGAGACTGCTGGTGGACAGCAGGACTGCTCCAGCTAGAGAGCGGTATCAACAGGACAGCAGCATATCTGTCTGTGTTCTGACAGCATTCAGCATGGAACGGAACCAACACATCCACCTAACAAGGTCTATAATTACTTCTCAGAAGTTTCACTTACACTTAGTATTAGCAAAGAAGTGCTCCTGCTCTACGTTTCATTAATAAGGTTATTTATTCTGAACACCTTCTTGTTCAGGTGCTCAAGTAAGCAAAACATATGTATTTTTTAATAAAGTTACTAAAACTCTTCACTACAAGAATTCAAAATATTTTTTTCTTGAATTAAAAAATACAAGTGAAATTCCCAGATTCATTTTCAATTGCTAGGGAATTCTTTGCCAGTTGTAGAAGGAAGCAAGAATAAAAATTAATGTTGTAGGTGACCGACAAATTCAATAGAACAGATACAACTGTAAAGTTTACTTACAGAATCACAGAATGGTTATGGTTAGAAAGGACCTTAAGATCATGTAGTTCCAACCCCCCTGCCATGGGTAGGCACACCTCCCACTAAACCATGCCACCCAAGCCTCTGTCCAATCTGGCCTTGAACACCACCAGGGATGGAGCATTCACAACTTCCCTGGGCAACCCATTCCAGTGCCTCACCACCCTCACAGTAAAGAACTTCTTCCTTACATCTAACCTGAACATCCCCTGTTTAAGTTTAAACCCGTCACCCCTTGTCCTATCACTACAGTCCCTCATGAAGAGTCCCTCCCCAGCATCCTTATAGGCCCCCTTCAGATACTGGAAGGCTGCTATGAGGTCTCCACACAGCCTTCTCTTCTCCAGGCTTAACAGCCCCTACTTTCTCAGCCTGTCTTCATATGGGAGGAGCTCCAGCCCCTGATCATCTTCGTGGCCCTCCTCTGAACTCGCTCCAACAGTTCCATGTCCTTTTTATGTTGAGGACACCAGAACTGCACACAATACTCCAAGTGAGGTCTCACAAGAGCAGAGCAGAGGGGCAGGATCACCTCCCTCAACCTGCTGGTCACGCTCCTTTTGATGCAGCCCAGCATACGGTTGGCTTTCTGGGCTGCAAGCGCACACTGAAGCCGGCTCATATTCAGTTTCTCATTGACCAACACCCCCAAGCCTTTCTCCACAGGGCTGCTCCGAATCTGTTCTCTGCTCAACCTGTACCTGTGCCTGGGACTGCCCCAACCCAGCTGTAGGACCTTGCACTTGTCATGGTTAAACTTCATAAGGTTGGCATCAGCCCACCTCACACACATGTCAAGGTCCCTCTGCATGGCATTCCTTCCCTCCAGGGTATCAAACAAACCGCACAGCTTGGTGTTATCGGCAAACTTGCTGAGGGTGCACTCAATCCCACTGTCTATGCCACTGACAATGATGTTGAACAAGATCAGCCTGAACACAGATCCCTGAGGGACAACATTTGTTACTGGTCTCCAGATGGGCATTGAGCCGTTGACCACAACTCTTTGTGTGCGCCCATCCAAGACAGTTCTTTATCCACCGAGTAGTCTACCTATCAAATTGATGTCTCTCCAGTTGAGAGACAAGGATGACACGCAGGACAGTGTCGAACACTTTGCAGAAGTCCAGGTAGATGATGTCAACTGCTCTACCCCTGTCCCTCAGTTCTGTAGCCCCATCATAGAAGGCCACCAAACTCAACAGTCAGGATGTGCCCTTAGCGAAGCCATGCTGACTGTCACCAGCCACCTCATTGTTTTTCATGTGCCTCAGCACGCTTCCCAGGAGAATCTGCTCCAAGATTTCACCAGGCACAGAGGTGAGGCTGACTGGTCTGTAGCTCCCTGGGTCTTCCATTTTCCCCTTCTTGAAAATGGGGGTTATATTTTCCCTTTTTCCAGTCATCGGGAACTTCACCTGACTGCCATGATTTTTCAAATATGATGGACAGTGGCTTAGCAACTCCATTTGCCAGCTCCTACAGGACCCGCAGATGGATTTCATCAGGTCCCATGGACTTGTATATGTTCAGGTTCTGAAGATGACCTTGAACCAGATCCTCTCCTACACTGGGCCTAAGCTCTTCATTCTCACAGTCCCTGCGTCTGCCCTCCAAGACTTGGGTGGTGTGGTCAGAGCATTTGCCCGTGAAGACTGAGGCAAAGCATTCATTAAGAACCTCAGCCTCCTCCAAATCCAGGGTAGCCAGTTCTCCCGACAGCTTCCAGAGAGGGCCCACATTGTCCCTAGTCTGTCTTTTATTTGCTACATACCTACAGAAGCCTTTCCTGTTATTTTTCACATATCTTGCCAGATTTACTTTTAACTGGACCTTAGGTTTCCTGACCTGGTCCCTAGCTTCCTGGACAATATCCCTGTATTCTTCCCAGGTCGCCTGTCTTGCTTCCACCTTTTATAAGCGTCTTTTTTCCCCTCTGTGTTTCTTCAGCAGCTCCTTATCCATCCATGGAGGTCTCCTGGCCCTCCTGCTGCATTTCCTTCTAGTCTGCACGCAACGCTCCTGAGCTTGTAGCAGGTGATCCTTGAGTATCAACCAGCAGTCTTGGGCCCCTCTCCCCTCTAAGGCTTTATTCCATGGAACCTTACTAACCAGGTTCCTGAAGAGACCAAAGTCTGCTCTCTTGAAGTCCAGGGCAGTGAGCTTACTGGTTTAACACACAGTGTTAAAACACAGCGTTAAAACACAGCAGTCTCAGCTTTCTAAACCTTAGCATGTTCAAAGTCAGTTTGTTAGCATTTCTCCAGATTCAACTACATCACTAGGCAAGAGGCTGCAGAATCTACCTCTCTCTGGGAAGGATGTGGTCAGAAAGCTAACATGCTGTTCTCATGAAGCAGCTGGTGGCTGACTGGGACAAATTGTGTCTTGGTATCTTGTACCTCCATGCAGACTGACTTCTGAGGTAATATGATGGTTCTGAGAATTTAGCACCTAAAATTACCCAAGCTCACATGATGAGATTGGCACCATTCCATGTTCCCGCTGTGAACAGGTCCTGCCACCTTATGACTGTATGCATGCGTACAAGTTACAGGCAACACAATCAACTTGGAAGAACAGTCTCAAAAAGAGGAAAGTGACAAGATGTGATGACACCCATCTCCAGCTACACAGGGGTGCTGCAGAAACAGAGAAAATAAACTGTCCCCAACGTACAGCAGAGACAGAACAAGGAACATGTTTAAACTGCAGGACACGCACTTTATATTCCAGATTACAGCAGCAACAGCTAGGCATTACAGCAAACTGTCTGGACAAAACATGGCAGCTTCTAAGACAGGTAGGAGAGGTTTAGAAAGAGCTGAGGAAGGGAACATTGCATCTCAACCTCTGCCATCCCCTTTAGAAGAGGGTATAAAAATCCCAGGAAGCTCTGTTTTCTATGTGAGATCTACAAGTACCTTTACTGCTTATTTAAGAAGCAGCATACTGTAGCTGTGCAGAGAATAATTTTCAAGATTCATAAGTGTGCTGTTGTGCAAACAACACACAAAAGACTTTTGCGTGTATCTTTCCTATTCTACCAAGTTGGGGGTCATATGATCAAAGGAAAAAAAGCTCCCATTAAACAGGCAGGGGCTACTTTAACTCTGTATGTCTGCTAACAGAACAGCAGCTTGCAATATGTGAAGCACCCACCTTGCTGTCTACAACTACTTGCAGATCTTACCCATTATGATATCCTCCAGATTCCCAACAACTGCATCAAACTCTGCATCAGAGAAGGAGGAGCTGAAAGTAAAGAAAGACCATACTGCACAAAGCTATATTTCTAGCACAGCAGAAATAAAAGTTTAAAAGTTATAATTAAAAAGTGTTAACGAAAGCTTAAGCACAAATCAGCCTAGTAATTACAAAATTACTGAATAATCCCCTGGTTTCAACCTACAAAATAATCCACGGCACTGATGATAAGACTGCTTCATAGGATTCTCATCAGGCCTCTATTCTATTTCACCCAGTAAGGTGCCTAATTGAAAAAAACCCCACGTTGTTTTACTGGCATTACTGCCAAGGTAATTCCAGTTCTGGTGCAGAAGGATGTAAAGAGTGTAATTAGAAGAGAAGAAATTAAGTGTTTTCCAGACCACAATTCCCACCTGCTTCCACAAGCTTTCCTTCTGCTCTCTTTGATGTGTAAACTCTACAGGGTGATCACAGAACTCTAGGTATTCTAGAGAATATTTCAAAATACTTGATCTTGTGGAACCACTTAAATTCAATAGATACACAAATATCACACAACAGAAACAATTTAAATATTTTTCTTATGCAAGAAACATCCCTACACACTACAAGTAAATGGCATAATCTCCTATGCTCATTCTATAGTGAGTAAATTTAAAAATTAAACCCCATTATAGACCTGAAGTAATCCAGGGAAGAAACCTTTGGTACCAGCATTGAAAGACTCTGGATCCCTCTGCTAAATCTATTACTGCACAGCTTGTTCAGCCACAGTAAATAATCCACAGGATCTCCTTGGCATTCACAGCTCATCTTTAGTGGGGGATGAACTCTTCCTATATTCTCCAGGAGATGGAAGTCAGGGTTTTTTTTACACATGAGGGAAACAAGACTCATAGAACATTTGTCTTTAAGAAAAAAAATAGCCTTGATCAGCGAAAGCACCATTTAAATTAAATTAAAATCCTCTCTCTTTCAAATTTCTCTTTAGCAAATAGAGCAGAACACTCTTTCAGGCTAAGTTTTAAAAAACTCATTATAGTTACTTTTCTAGTGAAATTAATTCAATAACATTTTAGCCAAGTATAATGAGCCACAGGGCTCATTCTGACCAGGAAAACGAAAAGCTATTTGACTTAAAAAGGCACTTGATTACCAAGTGAAGCACCATTTCTGATCTGTCAAGTCTTGGGAGATGAGCAAAGCCAAGGCAAGGGACTGGAAAAGGCCACCAGGGGCACACCACCATCAGGAGAGGTGCTGGCACAGAACAGGTGAAACAGTGCACGCAGAGCATACAGTTAGGGCTTCAGGCAAAAGGGCTCATCCCCTCTAGCTTACATTCAAGGAAAGGACTTTACTACAGGTAATTTCCACTCTTTTTACCCCCCCAAATAAAAGCTACTACTAGTTAAAGAGCTTAATTTAACAGCAACAGAAAATTTAAAGTATTAATTTAAATCTTGAAAGACAAATAATGGAGTTTTATCTGATTCAAAACAGCAGCATTACCATCTCTCTACACAACACGTGTGCATCTGCATACCTAAAGAAATACAGGCTCACCAATCTTGTGGTTTAAGCCTCTATTGCCTGATTGTGTGCAACTAGGCCACCACAACCTGGGCTGCTGCAGCAGCCCCAGCATGTGGCCATTTGTGACAGTCCATACACTGAAAGAACGAAAAATGTAGAGAGATCAAGGCACAGGCACACATCCTCTTCTGCCACAAGCTTCAGGAAAAGGGTATGCCAGCCAAATGTGGGGCAAAGCAGTGTAAAATTTTATCAGTGTACAATTTGGTTGAGAATCCCAGACTGGTTTGGGTTGGAAGGGACCTTAAAACTCTTCCACTTCCAACCACCTGCCATGGGCAGGGACACCTTCCACTAGACCACATTGCTCCCAGCCCCATGCAACCTGGCCTTGAACACTGCCAGGGACTGGGCAGCCACAGCTTCTCTGGGCAAACCTGTGCCAGGGCCTCACCATCCTCACAGGGAAGAACTTCTTCCCAAGATCTCATCTCAGCCTCCCTTCTGTCAGATTAAAGCCATTCGCTCTTGTCCTATCCTTACAGGCTCTTGTCCAAAGGCCCTCTCCAGCTTTCCTGTAGCCCCTTTTGGCACTGGAAGCTGCTCTAAGGTCTCCCTGGAGCCTTCTCTTCTC
Organism: Myiopsitta monachus; assembly: GCA_017639245.1. Lineage (NCBI taxonomy): Eukaryota > Metazoa > Chordata > Aves > Psittaciformes > Psittacidae > Myiopsitta > Myiopsitta monachus. Next base: position 81,763,501 of record CM029941.1, read on the forward strand.
CAGGCTGAATAAACCCAACTCCCTCAGACTGTCTCTAGAGCAAAGGTCAGCTGTAAATGGTCTCAAATGTCCAGAAGGAGCATATTTAAACACAGAGGAATAGTTTCTTCTTAGAATCTATGACATAAGACAACATATGCTCTTGAAAAGGAGGGAGAAATTTTAAAGGGAACACAAAAAAAATGTAGTTTAGCCTCTCAGTGCTTATTTTGATCACTCAGCCAGAAAGACTTAGTGCTATGTTCATTGCAGTTACATTTGGTTTGACTTCAACTAAACTCTGAACTGATGATATTCCCTCCTGCAGCTTTACATTCTGTGCCCTTGTTCTCCTAGAGGAAGAATCTGCAAACCAGTGGGGTGTAAATTCATTTGTGTAATTATATTCCTATGGAGAGTTTTTTAACTAGTAATGAGCTTACTGAAAGTCTGACCCGGATCATAGCATACTCACATCGCTATATCAAAGATTTCTTCATCAGAATCCTCCATTGTTTCTGCATGGCCAGGGTGGGGCAGAGACAATCTTGCCGCTGTTAGCAGTTATTTCTTCTTTTCAGACAAAGTGCTGAGAAACAACACACGATCTCTCATTAATACAAGTTCAATTGTTAAGTTACCAAATGCTTCTCAAAAAAAGTGGAATTTCAGAGCCAGAAACTTCAGATGTAGGGCATGTTCTTCTAAACTTACTGCTACTTCTTTTCTGTAATAACCCGAGCTCTCTAGGAACTGCCTCTGCCTCCCTGGAGAACAGGCTCACAACTGCACACCCCTGCAGTTAGTCTCCATAAAGGGGTTTCAGCTGACCTTTACACATTTTCTCCTGAAGCACCCGCTACCCTTACAAAGGCACTAGGAAATGAAGCCGGGTAAGATGCTGCTCTGATCCGGTGGGTGCTGGGGAGCTCGCAGACCAGACGTTGGACAGTGATCCTATGTACCTGGCCAGCGCTGGGCTGTGCCCTGGTCAGACCTTAGTCCCGTGGCTGGGAGCAGCCGCTGACCCCTCATACAGGCAGGACAGGGCACACGGCGCCCCACGACCACTGCGGACCGGCGGGCTGGCGCGGGGACACCCCGTTCTCCCCCGCCCCGCCGCTGGGTGACCCAGGGCCGAGGGCGAGAGCCAGCTCGACAGCATCACCCCATGGGGCAGGAGGAGGGAAGAGCGCGGCAATCGCCTCCCCCTTAGTCCTGGCTCCAGCGCAGCCCCAGCCCTGTCTTCCTTAGGACACCCTGCCTACCTCCCCGCATCTCAACGAGGCCCCGGGGCCCGGGCCGTCCCCTTCCCTCTTGAAACGACTCCCATATGACCCGCGCCGATCCGCTCCCCCTTCCCCGGCTCCCCGTCACCTCCCGCCCGCCCCGAGCGGGGCCGCGGCGCTACCCATACCCTCACCTCCCGCCGTCGCCCAGCCCGGCCGTCTCCAGGGAAACGCTTCCTTCCGCCCTGCCCTCAGCCAATCGGAATGCGGAGGCGGCCGCGGATGGCCCGCCCACACGTGGGGAAAGGGGTGGCCGCCGCAGTGGCGGCCCTGCGCACAGAGTGCGTGTTTCCTTAGGGTGCGCGCAGCTTCGCCGCCGGTGTTAACGCGGTTTTCCCCTCACAAAGCATGGGCCTGAGGGCAGCACTTTAAGCCAGGGCTTCAGTGTATCTTGGGTCACCTGGCAGAAGGCTGTGCCCCACCACCCCAGCGGGGACCCCTTACCCTGCACAGGCCTCGCCCTTCTGCCTCAGAGCCGGCTTCTTGTGCGAGGGCTGCCTGCATCACCCTCCAACACCACAGTGGTTGGAAGCCCGGCATTTAGCAGCAGCAAAGAATTAAAGAACAGCAAATGGCTTTCACGACTTTATTATTGAATGGACGACTTCACTACAATTTCTTTTCCTTCCTGAGTGCCTACAGAGCCACCACCTTCTCTCCCAGTCCCAGAGCCTTTGGAGCGTGCAGGGACCGAGGGGGACAGTGCAGCAGTGGTGGAGGATCGAGCTTTACAAAGACACTCCCATAGTGAATTCCAGCAGAAAGCCAGCTGAGTGAGAAATCTTTGTTTGTGAAATGAACAGGACAGTTCTCTGGGACACAGCTCCCTCCTCCATCTTCACTGGCTTTCTCTGCCCAGCGCCAGCTACATGGAAGACAATCTGGGGCAAAATTTTCAAAACATTCACATCTTCCCAACAAAGATCGCAGGCACTTAGTCCCATGTCCACAGAGGCAGCGAGGCTCTTCGGTCACCTCCATTTCAAGAGGGCACCAGACATCTAGAAGCCATTGTGGACCTGGGCCCTAAATGCTTAATCTCATACAGCAGTTGATCGGAATGTGGAGTCCTAGGCACTTCTGCGCTTCTGAAAATTTTACCTCAGTTAATCCTGGCCAGGGAAACCAAAGCCCTGAAGTTCCTAAAATCAATTAAGGCAGAGTTCAAAATGGGTCTGTCCCACTTCTTCCCTAAAGCATGGTTTGTATCTTCGTACCTTAGGTATAAAAGCCTACCATTGCATTTGGAAGCATTGAAAAACTTCAAATGGTTCTGAAATCCTAACATCCTCATGGCAGTGATGGTGTTACATTTGCCCATTCACCAGCGAGCAGGGAGGGACTTGGCACTGACCGGCAATGTAGATTACAGCAAAACCTCATAAAGTACAGTCAGCAAGGAAATAAGGTCCCCGCAGCACAGATTTGCCGGTCTGACTAACCAAAACAGACATTTCTAGGCAGAAGAGAATTCTCATTTTAGCAAACACACTAACCAGCACTCCAGTTTTGGATTCAGTCTGTATTTGGAAAAAAGTCAACAGGAAAAAATGATGGACATAACTGTCCTTATTCACACATTGTACTCCAGAGGTTCAAGAGAAACACTTTTTTCCTTACTTTTTTTTCCCCTTCCTAATGTGTATCTCTGGATGAAATTCAGCACCCTTGCATTAGCAAAGGCATCACGTGAAACGGAGAGCTTGACTGGTACCTGGGTGCAGACCTCTTTGCTCCTATTTAAGTCAGTAGGAAGCAAAAGTGCTCAAGAGGAAGAAGCAGCCTCAGCTCTGTGTGTGTTATTACTTGACAGTACAATAAAGATAAGTGATTTTAAAAATAAGATACATTGCAGCATGAGAATTCACTGCCACATACTCTGCTGTTGAATCACTGCCAAGAAGTGCAACTCCACTGGGTTTTGTGCTACTTCACTGCCACCAGCTGTGAACCCCAGTTCCTTCTAGGAACCTAGTAAAACACTTAAGAGCTGCCTGCTGAAAGGCATTCTTAACATAAACGTCACAAGTTTGTAACTGAACTGGAGCAGAGATTCCCACCAGGTGATCCCTATCAAAAACATGAAGTGTGGCCCCAAACGTTCTCAGAGCAGGGCTGACATGTGGCAAGCAAGGCTCATTTTTAAAGAGTTACAGAGTAAGATGCAACTTCCTGTCCAAATAACATTTTTTAAAATAAACTAGCCCCAAATTCTCCTCCAAACTTTTAAGATAGCTCAGTATTTCCAAAGTGAACATAACTTTATAAACCAACACTGATTAAAAAAGATGTTTGATGATACCTTAAAAAATACCCAGAATATCAAATTAATTCCAGTCCAACGTTACAATTAGTTAAGAATACCTCCTGAAAATTATATCCTTACAAAAAAATGTGGGTACTGAAGTTAAAAGCATCAGAAACCTGAAAATACCAACAATCTTTTAACATTTAAAGACAAATCAGAACATTCTTTGGAATCACCAGGTTATTAAAATGTGAGTTTCTCTCTGGTCTCCACAGCGTCTTTTCAAATCACTCTGTGTACGGACTAAGTCTTTGAGCAGGTTAATATCCACTGTTGGAAGATACAGTCTCTGACCAGCAGGAGGCTACATTGAACAGGGAAACATTGGCATTCTCTTTTTAGTACTGACTTCTGCCAAAAATAGAGAGTTTCGAGCACAAGACAGAACAGCCCTGGTTTAGGAGATACTTATTTGCTCTTCTTTTCTAAAATGCATTGTATGTGTACTTCCAGTGCAAATTTTTCCAGCACTTGTGACAGCTGAGAAGGAAAGGGGGAAGAAGAGAGACACCCTCCTATGGTCTTGCTTGGAGGAACCAACAGCCATAGCACACTGACCTACCAGCTCTCGTTATTCTTGAAATCAGTTCTCATTGCTGGCAACTTCAAATAGCTTATTAAAGATTTCATTTTTAAGATTAACAGATAACAGGTTAGCATGAAATCTGGCCGTGGCTATGGTTTTATGCGTGTAAAGATTGGTCAGAGATTCTTTCCCCTTTCAGCATTGGTTTGAGTTAATTGAAAACAAGTCTGTGGTATTTCTCCACATGTGTCATGATATGTGAGAGATCTGTCTGACTCGGGTTTGTATCTCCTGTCGACACAAAGGGCAGGTCTCCAGCTGCAAGGCACACTCCATACACAGGTCACTGCAAGAGAAGAAAAATCAGTTAAAGCCTGCATTTACAGTGTGAAAAATTCAACAAAACAAAACAACAACAACAGAAAAAAAAACAAAACAAGCACTAAGCAGTTTAGTTAGCCTCTTAGAAACACACTCGAGATAAGTCTTTCAGAGTGGAGATTAGGAATTGCAAGTCAGGTGTCGTGGATCTACAGGCTTTGAGAGGAGCTCCTGTTGCTCAGCATCTTAAAGACCCAGTCCCGTTGGCGGGGATTGCACTTTGTTCATCTGGACACTGGATCTGGAGAACAGTGGTCCCAGTGCCCTGTGGGGGCCTGTTGCCACTTCTGTGGACAGACACAGGGCATGCCTCATTTTAACTTCCTAGCATCCAGACCCATGGCAAGACTGCTTCCACAAGTGCTCTAAGCACACTAAGGAACTGGACTTAGCTAAATTAATTTCCTAGTAGGCTCCTTAAAGGCAGGAAAGTGCTATGATTGTATTACTCATATTTTTACTCCTTAGAGGAAACTGTTACTTGAAACAATCCATTTGTTGAACATTTAATGAGTATTTGGGCGTATAAAGAATCTTCTGCTCTCCTAACGTGATCTGGATTTCACGGCACCAGTGCTACACAAGTACTAAGCAAACATTGGTCTAGTGGAAGGTGTCTCTGTCCATGGCAGGGGGGATGGAAGAAGATGACCTTTATGGTCCCTTCCAACCCAAGCCATTCTAGGTTTCTAAATAAACCTTTGATATCAGAAGACTCAGTAGCCCAGGGGTAGCATACGTACATAGCTGCAGTACTTCCCCAACCCCAGACACATGTAATTAGGGATTATATCTCAAGTGTATAATGAGGGAAATAGTGGGGACGCTATGCTTAACCTCCATCTGTCACATCTCGAAGAAAAGGGGTTATTTCCTTTATGCCTGGGAGTCAATAAAGATCAGCAGGGACTGCATCTGATTTCACCTAAGCTGAATGTCAAACACGCATATGTTCCCTTTTTCTTTGGTTTTGGTTTGCTTTTAAGGTTTTACCTGTGTCCACATGGCCTGAGTTCTGTGTCTGCTACCTCATCACAGCAAAGCGTGCAGCAGTTCTCTCGGATACTCACTTGCTTTAACAAAGCCAGGCGCCTGTGTCTGAAGGAGACACCCCCCATTAGTTTGACTCAAAACAATAGATTCACACTTATTCTGACTGTGCTACTCAACACTACTGCTGATAAACATCAATCATAACTTTCCCCCCAAAAAGCTTAACACACTGAGAGATGTTCAAAACTGTCTTCAGCTCCCTATTCTGGTGTGTCAGAAAGGGACAAAGAGAGCTGAACACTAGAAATAAAGTGTTCTTTGGCACCTGTGTACTTTTAAGAGTTAAGGAAAAAACCCACAAATTAACTACATAAACCCTTGTCTCAACAAAATTCAGAAACCCTACAATGATGTAACAGTTTAAAAGAATAGAAATTGAAAATAAAACCAACAGCCCAGGGTTGACTAAATGGAAAAAAAGTCCCCGTTTGATGAAATAAGACATTTCAGATGTGAAACACACACACTGCACAATCAAAACTGTTCAGTGGCAAGGTGTCTAGCCTAGACTATACCCCAACGCTGGACACATTAAATTCTGCACAACTCTACATGAGTTGAAGTCCTGTGATGGACAACTAGGGTCCACTCTCAGGCCCTTGATTTTTTTTTTTTCCCCTATCACTTTTAAGATCAATGCTGTATTTTAATTTAGGATTGGTTTATAGTTTCCAAACAGTTCAGGCTGTAGGGCAGGGATGATCTTTGTGTAAACAAAGAACAAGCTCCAATCTTGAATGGAGTCTTTCAGTGCTATCTCATAGTAAACAGGCTCTGTCACAGGAGGCCACATTTTTTCATAAGGCATCAACAGGAAACCAGTTTCCCCCAGTTTCTCTCCCCGGGGGTTGGAACTGGATAAAATGTTGTTACACTTCCTTAAGTCTAACAACAGATTTTTTTTTTTGAACCACAAACCTCAGCACCACTCTAGAGGTGGTGCTTTAATCCAAGTGGCAAATCTGGGGTACACTGTATGCCAGTACACTATGTACTGTGGTACACTGCTTGTGTTCCAGTAAGTTATTTCATTACTAACGACCTAAACCAGAAAAGCTGTTAGTTTTCATTCCTGCCATAAATTTGGTACGTTAAGGAAGGATATATCCAAACCTGGTTTTATCTAGCTTGATTTATGGTTACAGAAAGTACTTCTAAATCTGAATAAGCTTTGTCAGCACTGTCATTCACAAACGGAGACATTTTCATCCGGATCAGAAAAGTGCAACTTAGAGAATTCCAGTCATTCAGTGCCTCTATGCTGCCAACATCATGAATTAGGTCAATTTTAAATAAGACATCTTTTCTTAATTAGGACTGTACCTCCTTGACCAACCTAGTAATTCTTAGACAGCAAGAGGCACTTTCACGAAGAAGTTCACTATACAGGACTAGATCAGTTGAATTTAGCTTTTTTTTTTTTGGTGTAATTGAATGGATTTTGGCTGTGTATCTCCTACCCTTCTCATTAAGTTGCAATAGAGCCTTTTCTAAAGGAGACCTATGGAGGTGTGACGCTGTAAGATTAATGCTGACAAGTACAACATAAAGACTATGCAACTTGGAACTATAAAGACCATAAAGACTATGCATTTTATTTCTCCATATGCAAACACACTCAAACTAGACAGAATTACCTGGGCAAAATGATCTTCTCTTCTGCTGTCAGAAAGGCATAATCATTAAAGGTACTAAACTTCATTGATGGTGGGTACTTGAAAGGTTTTGCCCCGAAGTTGAACTCACATTGTTGATAGGACATGAAACTAGCTGCGGCAAAAAAGCCAGATCTGCAATATGAGGAACAGACATTTTAGAATAACAAATAGGACAGCTTTCCGGACATGTTACTACTATTACCAGAAAAAAATATACCCTGAAACAAAGTGTCCTGCGTTTGGCAGTAGTAGTAATTTTTCTCCTTCTTAGTAGCTGGTACAGTGCTGTGTTTTGACTTTCAGCCTGGGAACAGCACTGATAACACTGATGTTTTCAGTTGCTGCTCAGTAATGTTTACTCTGACCAAGGACTTTTTGAGTCTCATGGTCTGCCAAGGAGGAGAGGAAGCCGGGAGGAAGCAGAGACAGGACACCTCACCCAAACTGACCAAAGGGGTATTCCATACCACAGCACATTATGCCCAGTATATAAACTGGGGGCAGTTACCCAGAAGGGCTAGATGACTGCTTAGGTTGGGCTGGGTATCAGTCAGTGAGCAGTGAGTGGCTGTATTCTCTCCCCTTGTTATTTTTCTCATCATTATTATTATTGGTGGTAGCAGCAGTGGTTTGTGTTATACCTTAGTTACTGGACTGTTCTTATCTTGACCTATGGGAGTCACATTCTTTCCATTCTCCCCTCCATCCCTCCAGGACCAGGGGGAGGAAGAAGGTTGGGGAATGAGCGAGCAGCTGCATGGTTCTGAATTACCGGCTGAGCTTAAACCACGACAAAGACACAAGTTCCTTCAATAGGTAGTTCTACAGCTAATTGCCAGAAAAGCCTCTAACATATCCAGTTATAGCTGCACGTGTTCACTTTATTTAGTTCTCATCTTCTGAATTTACTATCAGAGTTTAGCTGAATTTACTCTGAGTCAGCCAATAAAGGCTGCTTACTCTACAGTTAGCATTAGTCACACACTAAGAGCAGATGCATCCATTTGAACAGCCTACAGCCTGATCCTCTTCACACTGATCAGCTCAGATATCTCCTTCAGCACTGGACAGAAGTATTCTTCTTCCAAACAACTGCTGTTTAGCAGAGCTGTGAGGAGCAGTACCAGCTGCAAGGGACACCTCCATATCCACCACTCCCTCTGCTTTATTTGAGCAGGCAGGAACTCAGTTTGCAACGCTCATAATCTTGTGTGGGACTTGCACAGGATGAATCCAGGTCTGAGCACTCTTAGCACAATATCCATCTGGTCTTCCTTGCCCTTGAAGGATTACCTCAGGACAGCCTTCTTTTCTTCACAGCTGCCTTGTAAAAACACCACAACTATCACCTATTTCAGTTTTATTTACTGAAAGGGCCCAAGTTGAGTAATACCTTAAGTTCTAACCAAGTAACAGAATCTGTTAAGTATATAAATGACATAATCCACATGAAGAACTGCAAGCTGAATAGGTAAGATACTCTGCAACTCTTTAAACTGAACTATTCTTTGCTTGCATTTTGTACTTAATTTTAAGGAGAAAACATGAATGAAATTATTACTTCAGTGGTATTACTTTACATAGTACTGTAATGCTTATTTAAGCTACTCAAGAAGCTTCTTTCTCAAGTATCACACCAGCTTATCTTCTCAGAACTAAAAGGCTGAACTTCTCCATGAGCATCAGGAGTTGGCCATGTATTAATTTTAACACAGCTGTCAAAATAAGCCTAACACTTTTTTGTAATGATACCAAGAGACATCCTCCCAAATATTCAGTATGCTACTGCAGGATCTGGTCTCAGTGAGCAGCAGTAAGTAAACAGACATTCTTCAGCCCTTGCAGGACTGAGGCTTTATATATATTTTTTTTTTTTTTTAAGATAAAAAATTCCTCAAAGACTACTAGAAATATGCTCATCTTTGCTAAAACCTCATTCTGTTCCAGTGCTGTGCTAGCTTGATGGTAGGAAACATCAAGTTGAGCCTACCTTTGGAAAGTTCAAAGTATTTACTTTGGACCCTGAAACCCACCTGTAAAATTATATCCTTCTCACTGATTTCTAAGCAACTTTCAATTGGGAAACTTGCTTAATGATGGCTTCAAGTAAGCAAATATGAACGTACATCTGAAATGGGAAACACTTCATGTAATTAAAACAATTATTATGCAGGTCACTGTCCTTCCAAGTGAGCCCATACTTACATAGCAGATGAAAATACTTGCTTCTCAGCAGGAAGCTGGTTTCCATTTAAATAGAAGATCATTTGCTTTTCTTGCAAGTCTAGTAGAAATCCTATTGTGTCTCCTTACATGCAAAGCAAAGAAAGATTTCAGTTGTTAAATGCCAACAGCTGAAACAGTTGTTTTAAGTATCACATATCTCACTATGAGTTGTCTCACTTAAGAGGAATTGTTTGCAAAAGTATATGGGAAGAAACACTGATAGAAAAAAAGATATATATATAGAGAGAGATAGACAGACAGATAGATAGGTAAGGAGAAAATAATAAAAATTTAAAATATTTTAATCTGCCAGAGCGTTAATATTACACAGTTGTTGAAGTATTGCAGAGTATTTGCCAAAGCCAGAAAAAAGCAGCACTCTGTCTCTCCCTGGCTGTTTACACCTGTTGAGAATATCCTCAGAACACATACTTGTCAAAATCTAAGTTTCTAACATGGTTGTGCTATTTAAGAGGTGTTTTAATTTAGCTATCCTTGGGAGAAGTTTTTAATAGAAGAGAAGGCAGCATAGTTCACACAAGCATGGCATGCAGACTCCTACCAAGATTTCAAAGCTGAGCTCAAGAACAGAACTTTGCTGTCCAAGTATACATCCACAAATTTTAAGTAAGCAAGACAGTGCAATGCCTCCTTAAACCAAACAAACTTAAGTCTAATTCAGAGATAAGGGATTGGTTTTTTTCCCTTCTTTAAAATAACTCTTTCAACCCAGAAAGGAAGATCTCAACCCTATTTTGTAGGACTACAAACATCTGGACAGAAGCTTTATGATTAAATGTCCGTCCAGCAATGTCAGTTGGTGCTACGATTTGTACTCTGCCCATTAAAAAAAAAAACCAAAAACATTTAACCAACAGTTTCTCTTTAAACAGACTGTGGAGCAAGAGCATGGTGCCTACATTTAAACCACTGCAAATATTAGTAGAGCACAATAATTATTAAACTTTCAGTATCATCAGGATTAGGCAGTAACTGCTCTGTTTGCACCTATTAACAAACTGCTTTTTAGACACCTGCACATCCTGTGCAGAAATCCAGCTAGGATCTACAGCAGAAGATGGACTGAATACCTTCTTTCCAACAGGGATGGGAATGTGGTTTACTTCTGGCATTATACCAAATCAGCTGCCGGCAGCCATCGTAGGCACAGGAGTATTCATCGTCCCCAATGCCATAACCTTCCTTCAGAAAAAAAGTAAAACATTTTCAATCTGCAGGCAGTCCTCACACAGAAGGGCTCAAGCGTATTTTTATTTAGCTACACTACTCATCCAGAGCAGGAAGCGTTCTCCCACCTACATAAAGACAATCCTTGCCACCTAGTCTTAACGTTCTTTTTCACATCAAAAGGAACTTGCTGGGGTGAGGAGCAGGGAGGAAGGGGACATTGTCTTCTAAGTGTTTTTTATTCTCTGAGCTCAAATAAGCCATGTTTATTAAAATATTTAGAAATCAGAAGACTAGTACCCAAATAGCTAGGTTAACTTTTTGCATCTTAAAAAGTCAAAAAGAACTGTAACCACCCTCTTAACCTTGAAGTCCCACTACCAGACCTGTAGTACCTTCCCCCCCAAGATATCCCAGTGCCACCAGAATGTACAGCACACAGAGAACAAACCCACTATCCCTTCCCTGTTGCATATTGTATGTAGCCCTTTCAGTGCCAGCCTTCCTCATTTTGTGAAGAGTTTATCAAGTGACAGTGCCAAGGTCCTAAACAAATGCAAAACTAAAAGTTCCAGAGTGGAAGAAGAATCTGTCATGTAGGAAAACCTAAACATGCCACCCAAAAGCACATGGAAGATAACTTCCTCGTGCTCAGCATGGTTTGTCTGGAGTGCAAATATTAGAAAGCGTCTGATTACACAAGCCTCCAATGTCCCAAATTAAACCTAAGCTTAACTAATGGGTGTTTACTGTCATATTTCAGACTAGTCTTTTTGTTATACATGCTGTAAATAAAGAGCATATGGCTAGTCTGATGACTGTATGTGCAACATACCAAGAAGATAATATCCTGTATTTCAGATAGACACACAATGAGTTTAAACAACAGCATTTACTCAACGAGCTGTAGCAACAGAAAAATCCTCCTGCAGATGTGACACTTCCTGTTTTCATACCTTGTACAGGAAGCACAGACAGAAAAATGCATCTACACCAAGCTCCTTACCAGTAAGTGGGAAAAATCTTTTAAGCCTCTTAGCAGACTAAAGCAGACACATGGACTTTTATTTCAGTTTCCATTACACTGAACATTTACACCACCTGTGCTCAGGGCAGGTCTGTATGAACCTGCTAGAAACGCAGGACTGGACTGTGGATGTGATGTACATGTCATATACCAGTAGAGAACAATGCTATTTACGTGAATAACTAGGAGAGATGAAGCAAGACAACTGAACTCACAGGAAGACTGAAGTTAAATGGTGAGAAAAGCTACTCTCTCATTCCTTAGGTTTCTTCCCACTGGTGTTTGTTTCATGTCCATGATGCATTTCTCTTATATACCCCCACCATCAGTATTTACTTACATGTATATGTTTAGCCTATCCTCATATTAGCTTCTATATTTGACCCAGCTATATAGAATGACTTTTTCTATAATAATCAGAGATGAGCAGTTTAAATTGCTTATCTCTACGTCAAATATATTAATATAATTCTTCTCCTAAATTAAATTCCACGTAGGAATAGAAAGCCATGCAATTACAACAATAAAGGGCTACAGGTACATTGCTTTCTCAAGCTCAGCCAGTAGTAATGTCAACTTAAACTCCCAGTACTGTATTTTCACTGTGCTCAGTGGTGGTAAACTGGCCATACTCCCCTTCTGTACTACAATTCTACCTTGCACTTGAATGAACTTCCATTAAAGTTCGGAAGGCTGATCATAGGGGAAGTCCTCCCTAAGCTGAAGCAGACAAGTTTTTTGGGTAATAGTCATTGCACTTTCTTAGTATTACAGAAATACTGAAGCAAATTCGGCTACAGCATATTGAGTTTACAACAGGCATACTGAGTTTACAACAGGCATACTGAGTTACCACAAAGACTTAAGAAGAAAGAAGTCCTAGTTACATCTCTACTAACAGTCAAGATTATTCTTTGACTACAGATTTGGACTTCCAGGTGCACATGGCACATTGTGCTTTAATGCTAATAAGTACTTGATTTTAAAAGTAAGTAAAATAAGTAAAATAGTAAGTAATAGTAAAATAAATAGTAAAATAAAAGGAGGTAAATAAATAAAATAAATAAATAAATGTAAAATAAAAGTAAGTACAATAGTAGAAAATACTTAGAATTAAGAATAAGATACCACGTTATCTAGATGAGAGGGAGAGGAAAGCAAACTATACATTAAGTGTACTTATGCTGTATTATCAGAATAAAAGCAAGACGGTTTTTATCTTTTCTTAATCCATATTTTATTAAACAAAAAAAAAAAAAAAGCTGTCACAGCCAAACCATACCATATTGCTGTTACCAACAGATCCAATGATACCATGCATTGAAATAATTATTTCCCTTGTGTTAAAGGGGGTAATCAAATGGCTGCTGGGTGACCTGGGTAAGAGCAAGCACATGGTAATCTGCTGGTTCCGTGTGAGTAATGGTTTACTTCCAAAACCAACAGACAGCAACAACCACTTACCTAAAGAATTTCCAAGAGACTAAGCCACCAGAAATGAGAAATAATTTTCCTGAAGCTTCCAGACAACAGCAAGTTAGCAACGTGCTGCCACTGCTAGCAGCTACGTGCGACTTGTGTGAACAGTTTCAGTCTGTCAGTGAAAACGTAGCCTTCTCTTGTACCACTGTGTTCAGCAAATGAAAGCTTCACAAAAGTACAAAAGAATCCAAGGAAATGCACAAATGCTCAGTACTGCCACTGAATAACCAGAGCTACGTTCCTGAGTGTAAATAGGAAAATACATCATCAGCTAGACATCACTTGTACTCACATGATTGAGAAATTTGCTGTCTCTGGTAGCCCATCCTATCTGCATCACTCCTGAAGTAATAACTGTAACTTCATAGTACCAAACTCCAGAATCAACGCAGAATGTACATCTAACGCTTTCAAAAGATGAGGCATCACATCGAGCCTACCAAAACCAAACCAAAAATTGAGTTTCTACAAAATTAGCATTCAAACAAGCCCCTTTCTTCTCTGGAACAGGTTTCTTGCATATAAGAATACACCAACATAATTTTAGAGGCATTTCAGACAGAAAGTGACCTCTCTTTATAGCAATCATTGTCACAAACTCGTGAATAGGCAAGACTGAGAATTGTTCACTGGAAAGCCACAAAGGAAAATAAAAAAAATAAAGTAGAAAGTTGACAGAGTTGATTTAAAGACTAAGGTAGCCAGGACAGGAAGACCCAGGTCACTGGTTGTTAGCTAACTCCTGGTATGAAAGACAAAGAGGTACTGAATGTTAATGCACAAAATTCCATGTGTAAGTAGTCAAACAAGTTCTTAGAAAAAGGTGGGGGCCGGTGGAAGGAAAAAAAACAACTTGTGGCTGAGACAAAACTCCTGCTGCTATGGGCTTTTCAAGATTAAACAGGACAAACAACAGGAATTGTATTTTATGAACAATTTTAGTCAAAATGCATGAAAAGCCAGCTGCCTCTTAAGCATCCTTGGAGAGGGACTTTGTACAAAGGCCTCTACTGACAGGAGGAGGGGGAATAACTTTAACCTGATAGAGGCAAGACTGAGATGAGATGTTAGGCAGAAGTTCTTCCCTGTGAGGACACTGGGGCCCTGGCACAGGCTGCCCAGAGAAGCCATGGCTGCCCCATCCCTGGCGTGAAAGGCCAGGTTGGACAGGGCTTGGAGCAACCTGGTCTAGTGGAAGGTGTCCCTGCCAGTGGCAGAGGTTTGGAACAGAGTGAGCTTTAAGGTCCCTTCCGTCCCAAACCAGTCTGAGATTCTAGGATCCTCCTCAATCTTCCGAAGTTTTGGGGCACAGATACAGGTGTTACTTTAGTGCGAACATTTCTGCAGATGAGATCAGTGTAGCAATGTTAGGACACTTTGACAAAGCAAAGGCTCTAAACACAGCTAGCAGAGAATTTTGATTCATTCCAGAAAATAACAGGAGCAAATAGGCAGTTTTAAACTCTTTTTGATTGCTTTTATTTCAGGCTCCTTTTTAGCTTGGAATCATGAAAATATATCCTACCTCTAATCCATGTGGAGAGATCTTCAGGTATTCACTGACATCATTACTGTTCAGCATAGCCCTAATGTTGGTCAAGTCCACCTTCTCATATGTAAACTGCCTGCCTTCTTTTAAAACTGCAAAAGAGGCTTGTTTTAATCACAGTTGCAGCAATCTTTTATTTTAATTATTTCACACCTAGGCAATCAATCTCTCTAGGATCCAGTTAATTTTTAGCATACCTGAATGAGATACTGACATTTTGCCAACATGAAAACAGCATCACTTCCAAAAAACTGCATGCTAAATGTCCTCTAAACATGAGTGTACAACCCAGACCTCTTGACTAGAGTTCCTACTGTCTAGTTTCTACTTTCAGGAAATGCACAGGCAACCGTAAGGCATCCAAGTTCATACCAAGGAGCCACTGCTTCAGGATTAATAATTGTATTTGTATATTCAGCTGAGCAGAGTTGTTCTGATCCACCACAGCGGACAAGATTTTGGCCATGGGGAAGGACAGGAAAGGGAAAACAAGAAACCTGAACTGAGCCAAAGCAGCTCTTTCTCCTTGTATCCCCTTTTCACATGGAAGGATCAGAAGTATTTATCTTGCCAGGTGTCAAGTTGCTGACACATACACAGTAAGATCTCAGATTTGTAAACTAAGACACTTCAGATGTCCCAAGCTTGCTACACACTTACACTGATATTTACTAAACACAACTGACATTGTCCTTCCATAAGCCACCTAAAGCCCAACAAGACCTTTTACTCAAATTTACCCAAAAGGCATTAGAAACTACAAGGTCTTTAGAGTTGCATTCCGCAAATTACAACTAAACAAGCCAATCTGATGATTATTCATCACCCTAAAGGGCAGATCACATCAAGTGCTTTGTCAAACACTTCTCCCTTTGATCACAAGACTGTATCTTTACTTTAAGATGTCTTTACTAATTCTTTGAGACTGCACTGCTGGGGTGTGATCACACTAGTGACAGTCACCAGGACATCAGTAATCTGGCCATTCCAGAGACAGAGCTGCACTATTTAGCTATTCAGCACATCTGCTGAAGCATGGATTACAGGAAGTACAGTGCAAAGAAGAATTTTCATTGCAGCTTCAACCTGCAGAGTTCAAACCACTTCCTTTCACGACAATTTTCCTTGCCAAAATTTCCTTTCTATGCAATTACACTGGATCTATTTGCCCACCTCCCTAACTTCTCTGCTCTTCCCCCCACCGCCTTTTGAAGGAAAGTGCTTACAAATGCAGTCAGGTATATTTACAGTAAGTACTTATACAAACACCTTTGTGTTTGTTTCCATCTCTTTGGAGAAGTGATCAATATTAAATGAATCCATCCCTTTCTTATACTTACACAGATTGTCTAAACTCCACTGAGCACAGAACCCAACCTGGCGCTTTAAGTAGTCTGGATTATCTGCCCATTTCTCAAGCAGGATCAGTTGGTCGCTAATACAGGACTGAGAAACTGTCATTTTATTTTCACCTGCAATGACAGCAAAAAGAATAAATGCTATAAACTAGTGACAAGTTCAGTTAAAAATAGCAACCTTCTGCAAACGCAGTAGAGCGCCCCCTTTAAATGTCGGTATTACAAACAGCATGAAATTCTTTCACCAAGCAGATGCGCATTAACTTTGCACTCAGATATACCACTCTTCGGCACAGAGCTGCATCAAGAGACTATTGTATCACAGCTGTTCTTCATCTCTCTAATAGATATTTATTTCCTTTCAAATAACAGAGGTCTCATGTCCTAAGACTTTATGCAGCAATTTCTAAGCTGAGAAGGACTGAATTTCCACAAATCTCCTACTGGCTTGTGGATGGGGTGTCATTAAAGCAATAAGCATTTTTTCATGCCTACAAATACCTAATCAGCTGTTCTCCACCTGTAATAGATTTCCTTCAGTGACAAAGGCCTCATGGCATAAGTCCTTCTATAGCAATTTCCAACTGGAAAGCACTGCACTGAGTTTCAGCAAATATATCAAGAGTCTGCAGGGGTAGAGGGATGTCACTAAAGCAATAACTATTTCTTGTCTGTAAGCGAACAGACGTTTCTCTTCCATATTTGTGTTTACACCAACCCAGCCTCTCATGCTCCCAAGTGGTAATTACACAGTAGAAGCCGTAGTATGGCTGTTATGAGCAGTATCAGGCTAATACTTACTTGTTTGTGCAAACTTCTCCAGTGCTATTAGTGCAAAAAGCATCACTGTCGGATGGGACTGGAAGTTCTAAACATGGGCAGGAAAAAAAGTTATTCAATAAATACCCAGCACAGATAGGTAGGAGAAGCTGTTAGTCTGTCACAGAATGCTTTAGGTTGAAGGGGAGCTCCACAGCTCCTCTAGTTCAGCCTCCTGTGGAGAGCTGGTTTGAGATCAGGCTGCTCAGTGCCTTGTCCTATTAACTTCTGATTATCTCCAAGGCTGGAGATTGTAGGGACTCTCTGGAATCTCAACTTTCTGTAACATACATAACCAGTATTTACTACATATGACCCTAAGTTTTCACAATAACAACAACAAAATGCATTATAATTGCTATGTATGGATACATACAAAAAGATGGAAGACATTTACCAGGCTCTGAAGTAGATATTCCAATATACCTGGGCTGAGTAGGCCTATGCTCGCAGGACCTAAAAGAACATTGAAAGTTAAACACATCCATGAGAACTACCATATACTCTTCATGGCACAGATCTTTTAAACATAAGACAAAAATTAAAGAACTTTTCACCAAAGCAGAACTATAATGTAGAATCATTGAATGGTTTGTGTTAGAAGAGACCTTAAAGCTCACTCAATTCCAACCCCCAAGGTGTCCAAGGCAGGGACACCTTCCACTAGACCAGGCTGCTTCAAGCCCTGTCCAACCTGGCCTTGAACACTGCCAGGGATGGGGCAGTCACAGCTTCTTTGGGCAACATGGGCCAGCACCTCACCATCCTCACCTCCTGCTGTCAAATCTCAATCTCCCCTCTGTCAGGTTAAAGCCATTCTCCCTCATCCTGTGCCTAAAAGTCTGAAGTCCCTCTCCAGGTTTCTTGTAGCCCCTTTAGGCACCGGAGCTGCTCTAAGGTCTCCTTGGAGCCTTCTCCTCTCCAGGATGAAGAAGACCAGCTCTCTCAGCCTGTCGCCAGAGCACAGCTGCTCCAGGCCTCAGAGCATTCTTGCAGCCTCCTCTGGACTCGCTTGAGCAGGTCCCAGTCCCAGTGTAAAACAATCATCATTGTTTCCAGTCAAATATTTGGTATACATTTAATTACACAGCTACTGGCAAATTACAAACATATTCAGTTTACCTGCTGTAAATGGGCAGAGTTCTAGCCATACTTCTGAGATTTTAAAGAACAACTCCACCAGCCTCTGCTTAGTATTTTCACGCTTATTAGTTTTCAAAAGAGACTGGCTCCCTTTTACTTCCAGAATCAACATATAAAGACCAGCTCTATTGATCAGTAGCCCAAAATAAGTAAAACTGAGAATCTAATGTAGCCTACCTGATAGCTAACTTGCAGCAGCATCACAGCAAGCAACCAATTACAAAAAAAAAAAAAAAAACCAAAAAAAGAAAAAAAAAAACAACCCTGAAATACAGTCTGCTTTACCAAGAGAAATACAAGGGAATCCAACTTTGACATCTATGAACTCAAACAAATTGCACTGGGTTCCAACAGCATTAACAGATTTGCTGCCTGAGCTGATACAGAAAGATCTCCCTCCACTAAGATGGAAGTAGAGACAGTTATGTCATTTTGACTTAGTATAACAGAGTAGAAGTATTATTGTACGAAAAAGCTTCCTGCCCTATTTCTTTACTTTTTTTGACAGAAATGCTGTATTTTTCTAATAACCTGTAGGGGATATCAGACAACCACTTTTGCTCCTTTTCCTGTCCACTTTCAGAAAAGGAGCAAAAAACTAGATACAAACTCAACCATCAGTGGGAAGGAAACTTAATCGTTAGTTTCCAGGAAGGTACTAGAAATGGCAGGGAATACAATTTTGTTCTGTACAAGAAGACACCTTAAAATAGAATACCAGCAATTTTCTTTCAAGTAACATAGAAGATAAAATCTTTTCTGTGACCTACCATAGACCAGTACATGTTTAGCTGAAAAAAAATATATATAAAAAATGTATTTTTTGTTTCTCCACAGCTTACAAGTATACTAATTTGATACTTCTATCTAGTGGCAAGAGAACTACATGTCCTCAGTAATTCATGCACAGCCAGAGTAGGTACACAGAAGAAACTGGTGACCAGTGCTGAAGCAATATATCATAAACAAACACCAATCCACCATCACTAACTATACATCAGAACAATTTGAGCTTTTGAAGTATGTGGGATTGTGAATAGCTCATTCAGACCCAAGCTAGGGAGCACTCTGTTTTAATCACACAGTAGATGGTCACATGCGGTCTCCCCTCAATGCAAAACATTATTCAGTTCTAAGACAATGTTTCTGAACTTGTTTGCAGCGTGGGTGCTACAGCAGACGGTGCCTCTGTGAGCCAAGTGCAATTTTCCTGAAGAATCCTACTGCCTTACCTGCTAACTTCTCTGCTAAGCAGCCCAGCACGGCCGTTGTATTCCGGTGTCTGGCAGGGTGACAAGCATCCTGGCAAGCAGCAGCTCCACTTAAATTTAATATTTCAGTTAACCTCTGTAATGCATCCTGAAAAAGGAAAATCAGAACTCTCATCATCACTGGCAAATAGAGCTTTCCTCCCAACTCAATATAGTACAAACAATTATTTTTATACTATATTACTGAAGTCAGCATCACATCACAGACAGCACAGGATGGTTATCTTTAAATATAAGAATATAATAAATACCAAATGGGAAGAAAAGTTCAACATAACTTTACAATTACTACCAGGTTGGTCATTGGTGTGATCAACAATTCAGGACACTCTGGACACAGACAACCCTATATACACAGACCTACCTACAGCAAGAAATAGACTAGTAGACAAAGGCAGACTACCAACCAGCACATGTGGCACACCATCTATTCTGTTTCCAGTGCCCTAAAACTCACACCCTTTCCAAGCTAAAATGGCAGTTTTAGACTTTAGAATTCAGGACTGAAGATATAAGCACCACACAAAAGAGCCCACAATCCCCATCATAAATTTAAGAAGCTGTCAGCTTTGCAAGATGTCATAAATGGTATTCTTGAGAGCATAAATGGCTTTCTGCAGTGTCATGGGTTCAGCAGTAGCAGTCATTTTTCTCCTTCTTGGTAGCTGGTGCAGTGCTGTGTTTTTGATTTTTGGGCCTTGGAGCTGTGCTGATAACACCAGTGTTTTCAATTACTGCTTGGTAGTGTTTTGTCTGGCCAAGGACTTTCTGAGTCTCATGCTATGCCAGGGAGGAGGGGGAGCCAGGAGGAAGCAGAGACAGGACACCTGACCCAAACTGACCAAAGAGGTTATTCCATACCACAGCACGTCATGTCCAGGATGTGAAGACGGAGAGCAGGGACCCGGAAGGGTGTGAGGGTGCATTGGCGGGTTCGCTGTTGGGGGTGCACTGGCTGGGTCGGGCTTGGTGAGCAGTTGTATTCTCTTTCCTTGTACTTCTCCTGTCATTATTATTATTGGTGGTAGCAGTAGCGATTTGTGTTATCCTTTAGTTACTAAACTGTTCTTATCTCAACCTGTGCGAGTTGAATTCTTTTGATTCTCCTCCCCATCCCCCCGGGACTGGGGGAAGAAAAAGAGGGGAGTGAGTGAGTGAGTATGTAAAACTGCGTGAGTTATTAGCCTGGGTGAGGCTTAAACCACGACATGCAGTCACACTGATTTAGGAAGTCACCATTGAGGGTAATAAATCTAAAATGCCATGCTTTGACTTCCTTCATTCAGGCAGTATGGTATGGATCAGATTCAAGATACAGATCTATAAAATACCCTGTTTTCAGAGTACTTAGGGGTTTATCTAGAGCCAGAACAAGTTCTCCACAGCGAGAACTCCCCCCCCCCCCCCCGCCCTCCATGTTCCAAATGCACCATAACTTTCCGGACATCTTAGGCTAGGACCTATTTAAAAGAGAAGAACTGCTCATATTGAAGTCATCAGCAGGCCATTTAGAGAACAAATGAGTACTGCTCAAGTTGAATATGTATGGGTTTTTTGAATTGTGTGCTGTCCACACTTAAATCAGTTTACTGTGTTAGAGCCTGAGGTCTGTACAGAGATCACACTGAAAAGTAGTTCTGTTCCCAAAGGAAAAGCCACAAATCCAGAACTGATGAACAGGACTGACACTAAGTGGAAAGAACAGAGAAAAGACAACTGAGCTACAAGCCTGAGATGGAGAAGCCTTATGAAAATTAGATTCTTGACATACTGATACTGCTTTTAGCCACTACTAGAACTGTCAAAGAGAACAACTATTTTGAGTTAAATAAAGACTTTACAGAATAAACAGTTTACTACACTGCCATTTTAACTTCATGGTCTTTATAGTCTACAATAACAGAAAATTAAATACAACTTGCTGCTGTTCTCCAGCTGTCACAGAAATGGGGCACTGACTTAAAACCCGTAAGAACAAAATCTTTACCTTATCCTGAACAGAAAGAAAACAAACAGCAGCAAACACGTTACCAGGCTGCCTGTGACCAGCAGATCCCACAAATTGTGCCATAAAGAGATTCTACAGGAATAAAAAGCTCTGTGTGCCCTAGAAACAGGCAGCTTATTTCAGTTGTCTTGATAAGGTCAACTATTTAATAGCTAACTCCTTAAAGTAAATAGAAGTCATGTGGCTTTCAAAAACCGAATCATTTGATCCCTAACTGCATTGTACAGCTGAACAAAAAATACAAAGCCACTCTTAATGTGGCATACTCAGTGTCTCCATTGCCTGACTTTTTCAAAGAAGGCAAAATTTCTAGTCATAGCTTCATTTTCAAAATCATCTTGCAGTCCATGTGACAGCCATCACACAACACTTGATCAGAAGTCTCATATGGCTCTAGGCTATCTGCTAGAGGAAACAAATCCTCTTGAGGTAGAAAAGAGCTTGACTAGCTCTCCAGCCACTCATGCATTTATGCAAGACAAAGCTACCAGCTTCTTTTATCCCTAATAATGCCAACAAACAACTAAAATTGGCAGAATAAGTAGATCCTTAAATGAAAACTGCAGTGAGGGCATCATCAGCTTCTAATGAAATTACATCATGACAAGCATACAGGTTCTCTGTACAATCACCACATTTAAAGGTATTTAGGGCCTTGAGCAACCTGGTCTAGTGGAAGGTGTCCCTGCCTGTGGCAGGGGGTTGGGACTGGATGAGCTTAAAGGTACCTTCCAAATCAAACCACTCGCTGACTCTATGATTCAACAAGAGTCAGCATCTTGAGGACCCCGCTAAAACACCCATAACAGTGCAGTAAGAATACCTGGAGTCACACTCTCATCCAAAAAACAAATCAGTGGTCACTGAAAAGTATTGAAATTTGCCAAAACTCTATCTAGATATTTCATAGTTAAAAACACCTCATGAGTTTAACTTAACACACACTGGTGTTGCATTTCTTATGCACAGGGAAAGAACAAATTCAGTATTGACTTGTAAACATAGAGCTTCCAGAACTGGAGAACAAAAAGGCAGAACGTGGACTACTTTTATGGCATCTGCATAGCGTGCACGTACCACGAGGCAGGAGAGAACAGCAAGAAAAACAGCTAAAGACCAAAGACCTCTTGTTCTTCTCCATGGGCCACACTCCCCTTCCCAAGCTTCTAGCATTAAGTAGCAATTATATATCAAGTCACCACAAAATACTCCAAACTGCAAGTCACAGCCACTTTCTGAACAACTCACAGTCTTGCATCACTGGTGAGACCCTCCCAGGAGCTATCATGGGTGTGATAACCACGAATAACTGAAATTCAGCCACAGACAAATACATCTGCTTTAGACTCACTTTTGTTGGCAGTGGACATTCATCAAGTAGCAGTGTTATAACAGCTGGTCCCAAGGGATCTTCTAATGGAATAACTCTAATCAAAGACTGGACCACTTCCAACCAGCCTTCATCTGTCAAACACAAAACAGAAGTAACACTCAGACTTACCACTGCGATCCTGAAGTGTTCAAAATACATATCTAAATATAAATTAAAGAATAACCCAACAGTTGTTTAAACAGAACTTTAAATTCAAGGAAAAAAGTTTACAGCAGCATGGGTACTAGTGAACCCCTTTCTTATTTGTAATAAAATCTAGCCCAGGCCAGAGCACCTGTGAGCTCCCACTGGTATTAGGAAGGACCCAATACGGACAAGCACTTTCACTGCAACATTCAAGAGTTCAGTGTTATATGTTGCATTCCTCATGACACTAAGGAAGTATTTCTTCCGACCAGAATTGGAGGACCCTTCTCAAGTTCCCTCAAGTGGGAAGACATGGTCCTCTGAGGAACTGCATTAGCTTGTCCCATGCCTGGTGGTCTAAAGAAATTGTGTGTTCCCAAGGAACAACTCTCATTGCTTAATGAGCAGACAACAGCTTCTACTTGCAAGTATGCAATAATCCACATATAAGATGTTAAACTACTAACAAAGTAAACATTTGGATTTACAAGAAAGTTCCCTTCAAAGTATCTGCATATAAAAGTGGGGTTAAAAAGACCTACTGCTCTTCCCTTTAACAGTGACAAATAAATAGGTAAAACACTGGAGTTTTCGTTTGCACATTCCCCTGAAAAACATTTTTCTGAATTGTTGTCATATCTAATCAGGTTGATTAATTTATTATGATCTAGAAATATATTTCCTGAGACCAGTAGCAACTCTACCAAGAGACAAAAATTCACCTAAGCCAGAAGTTTAGCAGAGATCTTGAGATTGGAGAATTTCTCCTACTGTGACAAAGTTAAAATAGCCCATATTGACACAGCTCATATTGCAGGAGAACTCAGGGCCAGGGCTGGAACAGCTACATCAGTAAAGCAGAAGTAAGGACAGCAAAACCCCAAACAAAAAGTACATATTATTTGCCTGCATGGGAGCACATGGGTTTAAGCCATGTCTACCATATGAATCTAGGTTGGCTCCACCTTGCTGCAGATGAAAATGCTTTGTGGCTTACAGTTTAATGCCATTACAAGAAGTTTGGGGAAATCCGCCAGCTGCTTCTGGAGAGTTCACAGGGAAAGTTTAACAGAGTTCAAAGTTGAGGCAAATGCAATGAGCTCAGTGAAGCTTCTTGAGGGTAGAACTGGTAGAACCGTACTTTGGAGCTACGCCAAGTTGTAACTCATGCTGCTCACATGCATTCATCTTTGCAAAGAAAAGGAGGGTTGTGGCTTTGTTCTTTTGTGGGGTTCTTTGTTTTGTTTGGGTTTTTTTTTTGGGGTTTTTTTTTTGTTTGTTTTTTTGTGTGTGGGGGGGGTTGTTTGTTTTGTTGTTTTTTTCTTTTGTTTGTTTGTTTTGGAATCACAACTTAAATGCCCAACACAATGCCTTGATACCTGTTTCTGCCATTTCATGCAACGTGATCATTGAATAAGGAGGCTCCTGGTCACTGAAAGAGATATTACACAGGTCAAAATTTATGCACAATTATTGACATAATACACTAAATGAAAATACACAGACAGAAAATTACTCCAGTATTTAACAAAAGGAAGTTACATAGGCTGCAAACTGCTAATACCACTTTCAGATCTGAAACACAGATGGGAATGGAGCCTTTCTCTGGCTCAAAGTCAACACCTGCATATCTACAATAGCTGATGAATAAAATGGCGATCCATATTTGCATGTTGAAAAGCTGAACATAATCCTTAGGCTAAGTGCTACTCAGCAGGGTTCCTCAAAGTATGAAGCAAGAGACTGTGTCAGAGGTTCTGAAGTGAGGCAAGAGCAGCGCACAAGGGACACAGCTTAAACATACTTTCCCCCAGAAATTCTCTGCTAAATATATAAATACTTAAAGAAAACAAACCAAAACCCATCCACAAAACTGAAAGGTGAGCCACTTGCGAGCATCACAGACTTCAAACTCAGTAACAAGAGCTGTAAGAAGTAAGGCAGTTGAATAGAAGCTATTTAACATGAAAACCATGAAGAGTTCAAATTAGATCAGCTCCTGAGGCTCAGTGCTGGAGCAAGGACAAGAAGCTATAGCCAGGTCTGTCCATCTGAGCACGCACTGCTGCTGGGAGTACCTAAAGCAAGATCTCAAAATCCTATTTAGTAAGCAGCACAGAAATCAGACACTGCAGCATGTCCTAAATGCGTTATTTGGGTACTGCAGATTAACTGCAGGCTTAGAATGATATGTGCCACACTCAATTTCTATCATACAGGCCTGAAATTAAATTGGAAATGTGAAATACAGAATTTTAGAAACTGTCAACACAGATTAATCATGCAGATAATAAAGCTACCTACTCTGGGAGAGATTAATTAGAAAAGAAGAGAAAAAGCTGCTGTGACTAAAGAGATCCACTGTA
This sequence comes from Myiopsitta monachus, assembly GCA_017639245.1. Taxonomy (NCBI): domain Eukaryota; kingdom Metazoa; phylum Chordata; class Aves; order Psittaciformes; family Psittacidae; genus Myiopsitta; species Myiopsitta monachus. Next base: position 81,788,651 of record CM029941.1, read on the forward strand.
AGCATGTTTTTCGTACCAAGCAAATTAACACAATATTGAATATTTCCGCAAGGCAAGGCTAAAATGAAGTTCCACAGAATCCCAGACTGGTTTGCATTCGAAAGGACCTTAAAGCTCATCCAGTTCCAACCCCTGCCACAGGCAGGGACACCTTCCACTAGATCAGGTTGCTCCAAGCCCCATCTAACCTGGCCTTGAACATTGCCAGGAATGGGGCAGTCACAGCTTCTCTGGGCAACCTGTGCCAGCATCCCACCACCCTTATGGGGAAGATTTTTTTCCAGATGGGCTTCCTCATTTAGAAACAAAGCAGTCATTCTTGTAATTTCTTAATTTGCAAAGCAGCACTTCATATAAACTCCAAAAATTAGCACTTGTTCTCCTGAGGCTAGGAAATGAAACTTTTTCCTTGTAGAAAAGAGGTACCTCTAGACACAAGGGGAAAAATAGCACTTGTCAGAGGTGTTTTAGGTCCAAAATTTGACAATGAAAGCCAACAATAAAACTGAAGCAACCCAGAATTCATTGTAGATCACAGGGTAACAACTTATTTATACTTAATTTCAGAGTGTTCCCATGCATTAACTTTGAGTATTGATTTTGGAAAAGAATGTCAGAAGAATGGGTTTGATTTCTGCTCTTCAGACTCCTGCCTTCTGTGTTTCAAGGCTCTACTACCGCACTGAAGCCCATATTTCCAACCTGCTGCTACTTACCTAATTTAACATTAGTGTGACTTCATTCTTGCACATTTTTTGACACACAAAGAGATTTGTCAGCTTCCCTACCATTTCCTTCCATTGTAGTGCTTTCAAAACCGAAAAATCAGGTTCTAGGAGGAACAGGTGACAACAGAACATACTTATTCCTACAGTGTTGCACCTACACTGAAAACCAAGACTTCCAGATGTGACTTTTTTCCCCAAGCAAGCATTCCTATTAATCTAATGAGAGCTTATCATCAGCTTCAAGTCCAGCAGAACAGCTCCCGAAATTTTTTTCAGACACATTTAGAGAGTCTGCCTTATGAACAGACCCCTCTATTATTCATAGCCATAGCTCTCTGTCTTATCTGCAAGAGCTTGTAATATTTAGCTGCATTACAAAACCAGCTGGGGCTTAGCAGCAGCCTTAATACAAATCAAGTGAAACTCATTTTTGAGCTCCCCACATCCAGGTATCACTACAAGGAAAAGGGTCTAGCACAGGACTTCCAAGATGGTTGGTGGCTGAAGAACATGACACAGAAACATAAGCTATGAGAAATAGGTTTGTTCATCCTTAAGAGAGAGTAGTAGAAAGGAGGAGATATCATACGGCTGTCCGCAACTATGCAATGGGAAAGAGCAGAGAGGACAGTCAGGCTTTTCAGAGTGCACACAGCAGGCATGTGTTAGAATATGGGAAATTCCAGCTTTTAAAACTATTTACTATTTAAGCAATGGGCACGGTCAAACACTAGAACCGGGACCCAAAGAGGTGGAAGATTCTCTGTATCCTGAAGATGTTCCAACATTTGACTGGATAAAATCACAAGCCACCTGCTCCTGCTAGACCTGGGTTTTAAGTGGGAAGCTGGAGTGGATGAGCTTCATGAGGTCCCTTCCAACCCCCCAAGTACTTCACTGCAGCCTGTATTAACTAAGAAACACAGCTCCAGAAATTTGTTAGAAACAGGACTCCAGGTTCAGCAAAGTAACTGCTTATTGTCCCTCAGTAGCACAGGAAAGCACTTACAAGATCACAAAACTGATTGCAAGACCCACAGGAACAGAATCAGCTATGCATGAAGTGTTGTGAAACAAGAAGCTGAACTGAGGGAAAAGCATGCAAGATTAGGGAAAGGCTTTCAAAACAGTTTTAACTTCATGATTTGAAGACAGAGCACAAAATAAAACCTGGTTAAAAAACCCAAACCCCTCAGATTTAAATGTTCAGGAAAAAAATAAAATCCTGGTATTTCCATTTAAGGCACTGTACAGCAGGAAGGCAAACTCCTTCTCTAGAGGCACATTCCAAAGTAACAAAGCAGGTATATGAATCAAGGCTCACACTCTGATCTTCATCCACCTTAAGCTCAAATCCCAGCTGTGAAGCTAGAACAGTTCTTTCCCTTCTGTTTTGGCCTTTCCAATTCCTAGCCTACACCTAACCCAAAAGATGATGAGCTGACTTGTCCCATCATTTGAAAGGTCCTTTTAAAGCTCTGTAGAAAGCAATGCAAAACGAACAAACAAAATAGGATGAAACCATAAATATTCCCCACACCCTTAATAGATGCTTTGAGCATGCAAAGAACACAGTAGTGGGATCTGGAGTTGAACAGTTACAACACACAGTCACTTAAAACTGGAGAGAAAACCTCTGTTTATACAAGCTAACAAAGATCAAAGCTCTTAGTTTTGCTTAACCATTTCCAAAGAAGTAAATACAGCCTGAAAACAGAAAACTTGCACAACCACCAATTTTTAGGGCAGAAGTTCCCAAACTCTGGAGTGTTTGTTGCTTCCTAAACTGTATCTATGCCACGTAGGAAACACTGAGCACACTCCTCATCCCACCTGGGTATAGGGCCAGACAGGAACTGTGAGAAAGCTCTCAGTTCTTGGAAAAGTCTGTACCTGTACACTTAGTACACTTAGGAGCTACTTCTATTACCTAGGAAAGGTGCTCCTCTCCTATGTCTCCAGATGGAAACATGCAGCTGCTTCAAGGAGGGTCAGGTGTAGATCGGTGAGAGGATGAAGCCACAGTTTGAGAGAAGACAAGAACATTTTCATTCATGTTGGATTATTCCTTGAGGAGGTACTTACTTATCTACTAACGTCCGAATTACAGCCAGTGTGTCAAGTACTAGCCCATCCACATTCTGTTTTTTCCTTCTTGGTTCATGAGGCCCTCGACCCCTCCTGGGTGGACGGACAGGGTCCCTTGGGTGGCTTCTTGCTTCAGGTAAATGTACTCTACTGTTCTCCGTTTGCCAACTCCGAGATTCCACGTTGTCTTCTGCTCCACTGTCATCACGGCAAACACATGAGTTTCCCATATTGCCAGCCCTCAGGGCTCCCAGTAAACAGGGAATGTGGTGCTCTAGAGTCAACAGTAAACCTTGAAAAAGGCTTCTGCTAGCATAGAACACTACCAAAGCAACTACAATCATCTAGAAAGTTTTAAGAGTAATGTTTGTGGGATCCTGAATCGTGATTTTTTTTGCATTATAAACGTTGTTACCAGCTGGAATGAATGGGAAGTCGGAGACTTGGTTTCTGTTACAACCAGTTAAAATATACATTGGTCATCCGGAAGGAGGTCTGAAAAAGCAAATCCAAAACAAGAGTCAGTGTTTCTACTTCTAATGAATAGCAGAAGAATTTCTATTTCAGTCAACAGAATCAGTCTTAGTGGATAAAGCACTTCAGAAACAAAGTTTGTACCAGAAATCTATTGCAGGGAGGGGGAAAGGAAGGAAGAGGAAGTGCCCTGGGTAACGCAGCTCTCACCCACACACCATTCCTTTCTATACTACTTATTATTTCCCATTTCTTCCATGGTTTTTTGATACAGAGGAACAACTTTGTCTAGCACAGTGTCTAGCACAGTGCTACCCTTTAAGTACTAAGTATTACCAAACCAATTTCATTTGTTCTTTATACAGACATACTGCTTAGGCCACCAAAATGAAGGCAGAATTCTTAAGGGTCTAATTTCTTATCAGGATTATTCAGCATAAATTCCAGAAAGAGTCTACAAGACAGCCAAAATTGTGAAGAGCTGAACTTACAGTAATGCCATATCTCAGCAAACTGTAGATTTAACAGTGAATTGTTTCGTCCATCTGTGCATAAACATAACTTTTGGAATGTGCCTACATCAACTGGATCCTCAAAGAAGCACAAAGTACCGACCCTGAAATAAACAGGAATTACAGACACCATTTTAATGCCTACATGTGGAGGAATGGCTCAATGAGCGAAAGCATGTTAGCATGACTGAGCTACTCACGTCAGACGAGTTAGCAAGAGTAAGGACTCGAGTTGTATAGGCCTCTGACTAGCCCGCTTAAAGCTGCTGACACAGCTGCTGATGAAGAAAGGCTAGAGCAACCTTGGGCATATATACAATGTTACACTATAATACAATGTGGTAGTCAGTAAGACAGGATCTTGAGTAGGGCAGACACCACAGGAAATGTTAAAACTATCTACTCTTGTGACTATAGTGGGTGAATCGCTTATTGTTGTAATAACCAATGACTAAACTATTGCTGACACTTGGCTAAAAGATGTATCCAATTAGGTATTTGCTGAATGCTTTAGTGTTTCTGAGACCGCTAGCTAATTTACAACCAACAATGAGCTCGCTTTTGTACTACGCATGAGGCTAATTAAAATTAGTATAATAGTTGGTGTTGTACTAATAAAATTTGAGGTTTGTCGATCACTCGTATCGAGTGCTTCATTCCTCCCGCCGATTCGCAACACCTACAGATCTAACTTGGATTTTGAAAGGGGTGTTTTCCATGCAGGTTAATGCTTGTTCAGATCTACTGTCAAACCAATCTTCCCTTTTGGGGAACAAAAACTAATTCAATCATTCTTTTGTTTTTTATTCAACTGGTTTGGATCAAATACAGGCCCACTAGCAACCAAGATTGTAGGGTAGTCTCTCCAAACCATACACTGAGAATGCTAGGAAGAGCAAGAAGATTCTGACCCCCATTTCATCAGAAGTGACCTTTCAAGCCATAGGGTGTATTTCTGTAGATCACTAAAGTTTCACCTAAAATAAAGCCTTACAAAAGACATAATTTCACTACTTAAGCAATTCAGGCATACCAGAATAAATAAGTAACTTTAAGCACATGTTATTCTTTTAAGAATCAAGTTTAACCTGATTTAAGGTAGAAGTCATGGTGAATATCCTGTAACAGGTTATTATTATTCTACTACCATTAAATAATTTAACAGTAAGCATGTGGCACCATAAAGTTAAAAAAAAAAAAAAAAAAAAAAAGGCAAAGACCTTTCAAACATGAAAGGTTGTCATTGGGACAAGATCATAACAACATTACTTGGGAAGTCAGACACTGGTCATATAAGCAAGTCTTTGGATGTCCAGATGTCACTGGAGAGCACTGCAAGCAAGCTCTCAGACTCTTCTCTAGTTTGAGGTACGTTACCTTCCTTTAGTACAGTGAAAGGTTACATACTAAGAAATTAACTGAAGGCTAACTAGGGAAGAAAAAAATCCCTCAAAGGATATTAATTGCAAAAAAATTACAAGATCTGGACAACTTGTTCAAGAAATTCCTAAACCATGGATCATTAGAAGGGTTCTAGCACCACAGTGTGTTTGCCTTACTCTCTAAGCAGTTGGACCACAACAAGTGGTGGGACACAAGGCTCAGGAGCCCTTCTATGTGAGCCAACACAGATGTCAGTTTTGTAGTCAGTCAGACAAAAATACATGTGAGGGAGCCAATAGAGATTGTACGGATCTTAAACAGGATTGTGCAAGACCACAACAGGTTCAGATGACTTTGAAAGGTTGGGGAGTATCTGGGGGAGTTTTTTTAAAAAGGACTAGTTATATTAGACACAAAATATGTCTTCCCAAGCAAAAAAATATGCATGGATCTAGGAATCTAGATCATTTAAGGGCATTTTAGTAACATAACACTAAAATGTAAAATGGTTACAGATTCAGAATCCGAATTAAGCTGTTCTGTAGCTTACAAAAATGTTAACATAGTGAATCTCTTCCCATCAAAATGAAAAAGGAAAAGCTGTATTTTATGGATTAGCAGTAAGAATCTACCGAGGAAACAAAACCAGACATACTATAAGACCAAAACCAGTAACTGAAACCTAGTTTTTTTCTGGTCAACAACTTAAAGCATGGTTAAGAACAAGTGGTTCTGGTTAACTCACCCTTAGGTATGTTTGGCTCAGGAACAGATGTGCTTGCTCACACAGAGCTGTAACAGCAGTGGACTGTACTTCAGGGTGCAGATGCAGTTGTATCTGGAACAGCAGCACTCTGTAAGCCTTTATGGTGAGCAGTGAGTCATTAAGGCTGCTTTCACTTTTGGGAACTATGCTGAAGAGTCCTTGAAGACAGATGGAAAAGAACAAACAATTCACTTGGAAACTGCCTCTAAGGTAGATGTTTTCAACCTCCTCCCTACACCCCCCATAACATCAAGCCATGCTTTTATTTTCAGCTACATTCAGCCTTACAGGAGAAATGCTCCCGAGGCTTCAAAAACCAGTTTGCCACCTACTAGCTTTAGGACTAGGCACAGCTGCAGAAAAACACAATCTGTTTTTACAGCCTTGGTACTCCAGACACCATAGCACCAAGTGCACAGCACTGACCAACTCCTCACCTCAAATTACTGCTTACAAGAAGAGGAGCAAAATAGTATCTGCTTCAGGTCACCCTCAAACAGGGACAGCAGAACATAAAAGCAAGTAGACTATAACAGTTGATTAGATGAAGGGGAAGAGAGAAATGATAGGATAAACTCCCTCATTTATTAGAAACTGAGCTTGACAGCACTCCCTTGGCTGAAGCTTACCATCATGTACAAAAAATTAATTGTCAAGTCTCAGACAAACCGGAAGGCTCAGTAATCAGGAACATAAGGTAGAAGGCTGAGAGAGCTGGGCAGGTCTAGCCTGGAGAAGAGAAGGCTCTGGGGACACCTTAGAGCAGCTGCCAGTGCCTAAAGGGGCTACAAGAAAGTTGGAGAGGGGCTTTGGACAAGGGCCCATAGGGACAGGACGAGGGGGAATGGCTTTAACCTGACAGAGGGGAGATTGAGATGAGATCTTGGGAAGAAGTTCTTCCCTGCAAGGGTGGAGAGGCCCTGGCACAGGTTGCCCAGAGAAGCTGCGGCTGCCCCATCCCTGGCAGTGTTGAAGGCCAAGTTGGACAGGGCTTGAAGGGACCTGGTCAAGTGGGAGGTATCACTCTCAATCTGTGATTCTATGAAGAAAAGACTGCTACAGATTTGCCTTGCAAATAAGCAACACAGTACCAATGTGTGAGGAAAGATTCCGAAGTGCAGAGGAAAAGCTTTCTAAGAGAAGGCTTTTAAAACAGTGATGTACTGGATTGCATTAGAGCTGAGGCATTTTTCTAGGGCAGCTTTACAGCACAATGAATTTCAGCATTTGGCTGCCAGCGGCCATACTGACTCCTTCACCCCAACTGCTGAAGATGACGAATGCATCAAACTTCAGGTCAGCTGCAGGATGGAACAGAGGGGGAAATACAGTAGAGAGGGAGATGCAAATGATGAGTGAACAATTCTGCTTCTGTCCAAGCTCAGAGACACTGCCAACACACAAAACCAAAAGCATTTTGTACATCATGAAAGATGAAATATATTGTTTCAATAACATGTAACAATCTGCATACAGAGATGGAAAGAAACTTTAAAACTTAACTTCTAGCCTGATTTTTGAAAATCCCTCCTCTCAGTAAAACTTTGACACAAAAATGTTTTGTTTCGGTTTTTAATTCTAAAAATACTTCACAGTCCACTTGCAAATACTGTGGGAATAAAATATGAGGGCTTTTTTAAAGACATTGTCCAAAAGAAGAAAAAAATTTCAAGGAGCAAACGAAGGATGTTACAAAAGCAGCACCAAGAGAGGCCAAGAAAAGCCTCCTATCCTACCCACCAGCAGACACTTAAAGCCAGGCTTAACAGCAAGCACATGCTAACAGACAATCGGGCACCTTCCTAGTGTTCAGCAGTTACACAGCTGAGTCTCTGCAACTGCTCCAAAAATTCAGCAGTCTTCCATGATAAGACCATGACCTACAGTTAACCAAAGAGTACCAGTTTCCTTACAAATTATGCTATTGGAGAATTTTGTGTGGCTTGTGACTTTTACCTTTTGTGTTTGAACATCCCCTCCACACACTCTTTAACCCAAACATTGTGAGCTAACAATTATGATTCGACTAAGCAAAAGCACAATTTTCTTAAAAAAGTCAGTGCAAGTGGAAGTAGAACTGAAAGACTTCAGGTGAAGCCACTGTGCATGCAAATACCAGCAAGAGCTAAGCTACCGGACAGAAGGAAAACAGGTTCTCCATGCTAAAAGCTGTGAGCCCTTTCCCTGCAGTTAAGATTTTGTGTCACTCAGACACTTCAATGCTAGTAAGTCCCATTCATCAGTATTGCACTAGCCCGAGGAATGTTCTTTCAGCAAATTTAGAAAGTGATAACACAACTATGAGAGCTGTTCACATCAGCAGCCAGGTTGATAAAAGTGGTAACATTTACTTGCACTTTGCAGCAGTATTTTAGTAAAAGCTGGACCCCATGTTTTGAAGTGCAAAAACAGTAAAGTTAGCAGCAGCCAGTGCCTACTTTCCAACAGGAAGGGCCACCCATTCACCCTGAATTGTGATCGTCAGATGCTACTTGCACTACCAGCCATTGTGAATATCCCTGCCGCAACAAAGCAGCTGCCCTCCTGGAAGGCTCAAGCACATACACCGATGCACAAAGGAGCTGCAATCTGCACAGACCGATGAGCTTGCTACTGTGAAAAGCCCAAGTGGGCAAGATGAGCTCATTCTCCAGTGGAACAAGTGCTGAGTAGATTTGCACCTGCAGGGCAGTGAGGATACCCAGCCAACCCACAGGAGGCCTCCTCTGCACCAGGCCGCAAAGCACGCCCATGGAGAAGTCAGCTCCAAGTGGCATTAAGCTCCTTCTCTCTGCAATGCACAGTCCAAGAGCCAATGATTCATCCCCTCAAATATTTGCTTACAGCTAACCATAATACTGCCTCATGATGGAAAATGCCTTTCCTTTCCATGAAATGGGAGTGCATTGCCAAGCAAACAAAAAGAACTTCAGACATATAAATAAGTAGAGAAGGTTTCAGCCACCAGAACTGCTTTTCCAACTTCTGCCACTGTTACAGGAATAAGATGAACAATTTCTCAAGAGCAAAGTAACACAGGAGCTCAGTCAGCAAACCACATAGTGAAGTTGATAGCTTTACAAATGCAAACCAGAGTTCTGGGCAGCAGCTTCCAAGTAAAGAGATAAAATAATTAGAAATATTTCCTGAGTATTTCTTTCCCAAAGACACAATGCTCCTACAAGGGAAGAGATGGAAATACTTGTGATACCGGATGAAAAGTTCAAACACCAAGAAGGAAACACAGCTGATGAATTGCTGCAAGATAATAGTCTTCAATACAAGAATGAGAGGGGGGGGAAGAAGTCCGTTTGCAAGTAGAAGCTTTTATAACATGGAAAGGATATCAGGGTGGAAATGACTGGGTAGGTGATGAAAACCAAGAATTCCCAGTAAAATAAATACAATTATCACAGAACCATAGAATTCCAGACTGGTATGGATTGGAAGTGAGCTTAAAGCTCAGCCTGCCACAGGCAGGCTCACCTTCCACTAGACCAGGTTGCTACAAGCCCCCTCCAACATGGCCTTGAACACTGCCGCAAATAGGGCAGCCACAGCTTCTCTGGGCAACCTGCGCCAGGGCCTCACCACCCTCACAGGGAAGAACTTCTGCCTAAGATCTCAGTCTCTCCTCTGTCAGGTTAAAGACATTCCCCCTTGTCCTGTCCCTACAGGCTCTTGTCCAAAGCTCATCTCCAGATTTCTTGTAGTCTCTTTAGGCACTAGAGCTTCTCGAAAGTTTCCCAGAGCCTTCTCTTCTCCAGGCTGAAAAAGCCCAGCTTCCTCAGCCTGTCTCCAGAGCAGAGAGGCTCCAGCACTCGCAGCATCTCCATGGCCTCCTCTGAACTCACTTCAACAGCTGCACATCCTTCTTGTGGTGTTGCCCCAGAGTTGGACACATGGCTACAAGGTGGGGGGTCTTCCCAGAAAGGAGCAGAGGGGCAGAATCCCCTCCCTCAACCTCCTTCTCCCATTCTGGGGATGCAGCCCAGCACATGAGGGAGATTCGGTCTTAAGCTCACACTGAAGCCAGGTTATGGGGAGCTTCTCCCCTCCCAACACCCCCAAGTCCTCCTCAGGACTCCTCCATCCAGTCTCTCCCCAGCCTGTTTGTGCTTGGGATTGCCCCAACCCAGGCACAGGACCTTGTAATTACAGTGTGAAATTGAGACTCTCTCAGAAGATCTCATTGAGATCAGAGGTCAACCTTTCAATTGTAAGACTTGAGCAACTAAGCAGAAATAACTACTTGGCATCCAACATGGCTATAACACAGCACACATGTAATTGAACCACAGCCTTCAGGAGGAGCAAGTAAATGCTGTGACAGTCCTTGTGCATGCACTAACCAAGCATTGAATTGTGTAATTGGAAGCAAATCCCTAATTCAACTCTATTTCTTTTAAAATATCCTGGAGGGTCAGAGCTAGTACAAAAACTCAATGGGAGACAGTATACTGGCATGCAGTATGTCACCATCAAGCAGACAAAGCCATTACCACAGTTATTTGCTCCTCTGCTGTAATCAGAGCACCCTAAACTGAAAGCAGACTGACCATGCCTGTTTCACAAAAAAAGGTGAAGAGACAGATCACATCTGGAAACTTCCCAGTTTCTGCCAAGGTACATGTCAGTGAAACCCAAAGAGGTGTGTAGGGCTTACTCTTAGACTGGGCTTTACCCCTGCAGTCTCCTCTAGGTGATTCTAGCATGGTCAGAAACACTGAGTAGCTGAAGTATCTGATCTCTCATTTGACTTAACAGTCAAAGGAGGAAGATGCAGTAGACACCAAGTACCACCGCAGTAGTTTCTTCCCTGTGAGGGTGGTAAGGCACTGGCAGAGGTTGCCCAGAGAAGCTGTGGCTGCCACATCCCTGACAGTGTTCAAGCCCAGCCTGGATGGGACTTGGAGCAATCTGGTCTAGTGGAAGGTATCCCTGCCTTTGGCAGGAAGCTGGAACCAGATAAGCTTTAAGGTCTCTTCCAACCCAAACCAATCTGGGATTCCATGATTCTATGTAGACTCACTGTGAAAGTCAGAGTTTAGCATCACCTGTACATTGTATTATTTTGTCTTTTTACTTGCCTTAAATCTGTCTATTAAGCTGGTACAGGAATGCTAAAATTGCAACACAGACTCAAAGTCAACTTCACTTTCTCTCTTAAACTGGTAACTCCAAAGTAGGCCTAATAAAGAGACACCTGTCCTGGCCAGATTTTCCCTTGCCTCTGGGTACAGAGACACCCAAGCTCAGCTCAGGGCTCCTCAGGCACCAGACTGTTCTGCTACAGCTCCTCCTGAGGAAGAAACTGAAGCAGTTACCACTTTCTGAGCTTCCCCATTTAAGAGTACTAATTTGTCTCCTCACAGTTACTTATGTGGAACTGTCCTTTGTACCCCAGCCTCCAGAAAACCTGAGCTTCACTCTGTGTCTTAAGTCACCCATCCAATGCTGGTATCAATCACGCTTCCTGGTTCTTATCTCCTCAAGCTGTCAACAGGTCATTATATTTCATTTCAGAGACAAAGCTCAAAGTTATGCTTTGAGGCAGATTACTACACTTCTGAGATAAGAATCTTTTAACCAGATAGTGGTATTTGACAGCTCTGGTGCAACTGAACAAGAGTTGACTCCAGCAGGCTGACATGGTGTGAAAGAATTGTATGGTCCCAGCAGTTGCCCAGAGAAAGAGCATAATGCACTGCTTCAGAAGTGGCAGGAGGATAAGGATAATGCCCTGCAGATGTAATCCGACAGCCTTTAGAGATACAAGCACATAGAATAAAATTGAAAGCTATACCATATGAAGTTTTGGTACATTCATTTGGAGGCTTAAATATAAATCCTTCAATTAATTCAAGTTAATCGTCCTTGCTGCCATGAAAGTTACAGACCTTAACAATAAATTAATTAGCTAAACTTTGACAAAAAGATTCCCGATATCAGCATTCAAAATTTAAGGAAAAACAAAAAAATTCAAGACATTTCAGAACAGACAGTGCTAGGAGGAAAGTGTAGAGTCTTTGGGTACCAAAGAGAGGTGTAGAATCATAAAGAAACACCACAAACACAATCCACTGGCTTTTACGTTTTTTCTAGCAAATTTAAATAATAGTCTGTTTCAGAAAGGATAAGGCTTTAACTATATTACTACCCAGAAACCAGTGAAAGTTCTCTCAAATTATGGGGAGATCAACTCCTTGTAGTGAACTGCAGTAATACATATTTAAAGCACCTCGTACATTAACAAAATATAAACCATAAAAACATTTTGGAGGGACAAATCAAGAGACTGAGCAGCTCAAACAGTCACAAAGCGTAGTCCTGCTGTTGAAACTAGATCTTGGGCTGACACCCAAGTAATCACCCCATGGGCTACAGAAAGATGCTACAAGCAAGGTGTGCTGGAAGCAGGGGCAGATCCTTGTCAGCAAACCACCAGCTTCATGCAACTGAGCTGGCACAGTGACAGCCCAGAGTTGCACTGTTTCTTGTCTATAAACTAATCTCAGTGCTTTTGTTTCTTCTAAGTCAGAACTGGGCTTGTTTTCAAAGGAAGTCAGGTACAGAACCACCCTGCAGAAGGCAGAACAGCTTCCTGCTGTAGACCGCAGAGAGGACCCCAACTAGACAGCACGACTAAGCTACTATGAGTGTGTAAAAACACTGAAAACTGTTTTGAATGTGTGAAAGATTTTGATAACGTTGCTGAAGAATTCAGTGATGCCTCAGTTGGAAGCTTGCATTTTTGGCTGTCTGACAACTGCCTCAGAGAGCTGAGCACAGAGTAGACAATGTCTAGACCCTCCCATTCTCAGCCTCATCGAACTTGTCACTTTGTGACACTGGTGATATCAAACCTGAAAAACCTAACAGTGCAGCAGGAAACAGGCTGAAGAAAACTCCCTTTCCTGATTAACTGAAGCAGCACTGGAGGATGGCTCAATCTGTTGTTGACCATACCAATTTGTCTGGGGCTTCTAAAGCTATAGAAATTGATGCGCAGCTCTGGGCAGGTCACAGGAACCCCTTATCTCACCTATTCAAAAGAAAGCAAAATAAAAAAGTTCAACAAAAAAGCACACAAGTTTTGTTTCTACCCATTTGTCTCTTCAGGTTCTGTCTTGAGGACCTATTCTCTCTGCCCCAGTAAAAGGCTAGCAGGCAAGCAAAATGCAGGAGGATCCTGATGTGGAATAGGCAACCATGCGTGACAAATGCTTCCATCAGCACCACAGCCGCTGACTTCAGGTCTCACAGGTATCCTGTTCCTACCACAGAGCTGGGGTATTTATTTTTTTTATAGAGTTCTAAGGCCTCTATTGGTATGAAGAAACTCAGAGGAAGTTGGTCAATAGGTTTCAGAGTTCTTGTGGCCAAGAAGAGGAAGGGGACTGACTGCCCAAGAGATGACTTGGACAAGAGCAGAGGGGTTAGGAAGGGGGATGAAGACAAACACGTGTTTCATAAGACAGTTAAAAAAATGGCTTAAACAAGAGTGTGTAGCCATTTAGTTCACTGCTGCACATCAAAAAAGGCAGAAAGCACAAAGCAATTTAAGCAGATTTCAAAAAGCTGTAATTACATAAGGAACAGAAAGTCATCATCATCTGGGACTTTCGGTAGAATCAAGATTAAATTGTTTTGAAAATTACACTTAGATACTACTTCACTAAGTGTTCTAGGGGGGTAAAAATTTAAAGAGAACAACTTACCCATTGGTCTTACAATATTTTTTTAACCTTTCATTCCAGGACTGATACATTGACCAGAGTCTGGGTGCAAACACACACACACAATTCTTCACTAGTCATTAGCTGAATGTTTTTAGAAGCATTGAAGAACTCTAAAGCTTTATGCATGCCACCAGACAGCTTTGCTTTTAAATAAAAATGAGCATCAGTATACCTGCTGGGTTTTCATTTTCCAGTATCACTTTCTAGCACATCCCACTGTCTGTAAGAGCACATAAAATACAACCTAATGGCCTAGCCTTCCAGCATGTGGTTCATTGGCTGTTCTCTAACCTGTGCTTAAAGCTATATTAATATCAGTTTGTGCATGAGCACTGAAGCAAGCAATTCCAAAAGCTAACCAATACTTCAAATCGAAGCATCCTCAATTCTTGTCCTTCTCCTCATGCCTAGCTAACCATCAAGATATTCAGAAACTTAACAGTAAGAGTAGAGTGTTCCCTGTGGCAAAAGAAGCCTTCAAAAGGGAGAAAAACTACAGTTGCAAGACTTCTGCATGCATCTTCTCCCAAGAGGAAAGATGTATCAGGTAAAGGATGGATTACTTGTCACTGATCATGGTGACCTGCTGAATCCCCATTAATAAGCATACATTAACAATGAGGCACCTCAGATTTTGAACTGTCAGGTATCTCCATAGACTCCTAGAATGATGTGTGCTAGAAGAGACCTTAAAGCTCATCCAGTTCTAATTCCCTTCCACGGGCAAGGACACCTTTCGCTACACCACATTGCTCCAAGCCCTGTCTAACCTGGCCTCGAACACTGCCAGGGATGGGGCAAGCACAGCTTCTCTGGGCAACCTGTGCCAGGGCCTCAGCACCCTCACAGGGAAGAACTTCTTCCTCAGATCTCATCTCGATCTCCCCTCTGTCAGGTTAAAGCCATTCCCCTTGTCCTGTCCCTACAGGCCCTTGCCCAAAGCTCCTCTCCAGGTTTCATGTAGCCCCTTTAGGCACTGAAGCTGCTCGAGGGTCTCCCCAGAGCCTTCTCTTCTCCAGAATGGATAAAACCTATCAAATACACAGAGTTCCCCTGGCAGAGTTGTGCTTCTAAAGCACAAGTCTGGCCACAGTAACAGTAGGTCAAGGTTTTGAGTAATTACAAGCAGGGCTGAAGAGAGACGATGATGTATCGGTCACTCACACGTGAACATTTGACTTCTATTAGACTTCAACACCATAATGAATAATAGAAAATACAATAAAGATTATGCTGACACAGGTGCTGCTGTAACACGTCAGCTTCACAGCCACCACATACAAACTGGGAATTGGCAGGAAACAAGGAAGCACAAAGCACACCAACATGACACAATTCTAATTAGAATTATAAAGACAAAATCCCAGCGCAGCAACTCTGCCTGCACTACATTAAAGCAAGGAATAAATTCAAAGTCTGCTGAGCAATCATGAGCTCAGGAATGGGAAAACCAAAAAACATCACCACCACAAACCCAAAAGGTTTAAAATGCTGAACGCAACATGTTGATGATGCAGCAGAATAGGACAAACTTTATCACATTAGCTTGCCTTTAATTTACTATAAGGTGACAGCATTTTAGCTTGACGCTCCTGTGTCAACAGGGAAACCAAGCAGTGCATATGATGAGCTGTGCTCCACTACGAAGGTAGCAACACATGTTGAAGTGACTTAGAGACCAAGAGGAGACATCTTAAAACACAGTATGTTGGCAGCTAGAGGAGATACAGATGTGGTAGGAAATCTGAGCAAAGCCTAAGGAACAGAATGCGAGGTAGCATATCATGACAAACGACCATCTTTATCAGTAATCACTGACAACACTAACTTATTGCTTACATCACTAAATATCCACTTTTTATTCCTTAATTTTCACAAACTAGCAAAAAGCTTGAGGGAATAGGTATTGGTATAACCTTACGGACAGAGTACGAGAGATGTCTTACTTCATAGGATGGAACTAAAATGTTGTAAGTAATCTATTTCAGGCTATTAGTTAGGCTTACAGCAAATGAAGCATGCAGAGAGCCAGACCTCTAGTGTGAAATTACTGAAAAAAACAAGAGCACTGAAGTTGTGCAGAAAACCATCACACCCTCCTAAGAGGGGGGCAAAAAAAAAAAGAAAAAAAAGAGCATTATTAAAATCACAGAACAAAGTTAACAGCGAGATGAAGGGAGCCGCTGAGAGATCACTGAATTCCAAGGCCATGGAGTATACCAGAGTGCCCAACATGAAGCACTGCAGCCAAAGTCCACGAATAGGAGGTAAAGGCCAACAAAAAGGAAAGTTACAGGCTTCAAGGAAACCAATCACCCTATCTACACAGAAGCACACACCAGTACCACAGCTGAGGAAGGCATGGGGACTAGCTGAGTATCAGCAATGTAAGTAGAGAACAGAAACTAATGTAACAAACAATCAGTAGCAAGAGTAATGGCAAGAGGTGTGCAGAATGCAAGACTCTGCATTAAAAGATCCTGAAGGAGCTTCCCAGGCAGGTGACAGCACATGCTGGAAACTTTCTGTCAGCAGAAACCTCAAGAGAGAGTTTGGATGAAAAGGAGAGAGACAGCAAGAAATCATATAAATACAAGAGTTTCATGCATCTGAAAAAATAATAAAATAATAAAATAAAAAAACAATAAACCAACCCCACACCAGGAGAAATACACAATATATTCAATATATTCAACCAGGCCTAGGAGAACATATAGCAAAGATTAGGGAGGGCATGAAGGAATAACAGTAACGTCCTAAAGGAAGAGACACAGGAACAGGTGCCAGCAGGAGAGAGGGCCTCTTTTGCTGAGCGGGCATTGTCAGAAAACAAAGACACGTGCAAAAGCAGAAGAAAGGGCCAGATTTAGATCAAAAAGATCAATTCTTTGCATTTGGATAAATGCAAAAGGGAAACACATTTAACAGCATTCTGGATTCTTAAAAAAGTATGAGACTTAAGTAGTTTTTTTGCACAGTCCTGCAGAAATCCACAGTCAAATATTGGAGTCGAAGAGAAGACAAGACATGAGGTAGTATTTCCAATGGCTAATAGCTGCTGAGAACATCCACTGTGAACAGACTTCTACAGTTTAGCAGGGAAACTGCAAAAATTTTAAGCCTGAGAAGTAAACGGGGGAAGAGTCAAAGGGATGTAGATCTCCACATGACAATAACCTCATACTGCTGATCCATGTACAGAACATTTTAAGGCAGAAAAACTAAATCAAGGACCAGTATGAGAGAGAAAAACCACACCAGTACAAACGCATTCACTGAGACAAATGACAGAAAAATTAAAAAGGCAAAGCTAGTGCTAAGTGGGTGTCCTGGGTTCAGCAGCAGCAGTAGTCATTTTTCTTCTTCTTGGTAGCTGGTGCAGTGCTGTGGTTTTGATTTTGGGCCTGGGAACAGCACTGATAACACCAGTGTTTTCAGTTACTGCTTGGTAATGTTTTGGTCTGACCAAGGACTTTCTGAGTCTCATGCTCTGCTGGGGAGGAGGGGAGCCGGGAGGAAGCAGAGACAGGACATCTGACCCAAACTGACCAAAGA
This sequence comes from Myiopsitta monachus, assembly GCA_017639245.1. Lineage (NCBI taxonomy): Eukaryota > Metazoa > Chordata > Aves > Psittaciformes > Psittacidae > Myiopsitta > Myiopsitta monachus. The sequence continues at coordinate 81,805,899 of CM029941.1, forward strand.
GTTTATTCCATACCACAGCACGTCATGCCCAAGGACACGAAAACGGAGAGCAGAGACCAGGAAGGGTGTGGTGGCGCACTGGGGGGGTTCGCTGCTGGGGGGGGGTGCAGGCTGGGTCGGGCTTGGTGAGCAGTTGTATTCTTTTTCCTTGTATTTCTCTTGTATTATTATTGGTGGTAGCAGTAGTGATTTGTGTTATACCTTAGTTACTAAACTGTTCTTATCTCAACCTGTGCAAGTTGCATTTTTTTTTTGATTCTCCTCCCCATCCCCCCGGGACAGGGGGACCAAAAAGAGGGGAAGGAGGGAGGGAGTGAGTAAAACTTCGTGAATTTTAGAGGCTTAAACCACGACAGTGGGAAAAAAAAAATCTCACGTGTTGAAGAAAATAAACACTGACACAAACCTAAAAAGAAAAAACAAGCCACCAAGCACACCAGCATTCAGAAAACAATGCAATATCTACAAGGCTGAATAAGTTTATAAGAGAAAAGGCAGCTCTGTCTGTGCTTCCCATGGAGCAAAGCTCCCCTGCGTGAGAAACACTGACAAGCACAGGCTATGAACAGAACCAACTCTGTGCTCAGGTGGATACCAAGAGCTTCACAGCAAGACTTTGCAATAACGGAACAGAAAATGAAACCCAGGATGACTACAGTCATCCTCAGTAATGTTTCCTCTACATTAGGACTTTACACCTACTGCTGCACAACAAAAGGTAAGAAACAGCAATACTAAAGAAACAACAGTGAAGATATGCGAGATAGAAACAGTGATCAGTAGGACAGAATCAAGAAGGCTTAAAAGAGAAATACACGCTTGATATCGGCACAATGCAGGCAGTGCAAAGACCTGCTTTGCACACTGTGAACTAAGAACAAAGCAGCACCCTGGCATTACAGCTGCCCAACCCAGTGCCCAAACCAGAACCTCTAAGGTAAAGAGCTGCACGTGGTAGCTCACTTCACATTTTCGTATTTTCTCTGTAAGAGCACAAACTTGCTCTGCAGCAATATTTTTACAGTGATAGTGGTAGAAAGTTGTAGGATTCTGACTTTTTACCTCAATATAAAAATATCCCAGGGCTCAAAATCATTCTTCCGAGTGCTCCTGAGCTCCCAGGAGATCCCAGAGCAGCAGGTCACCTCGCCCCCAGCCCGCCCTGGACCGCTGGAGCAAAGCCCGTGATTTGCAAGTCATTGAGGCTCCACGACTTGCTCTCAGCACATGCCATAACACCAAACGGCCCCGTGCCCGGGGCGCCCGATTCCACCAAACTCCCGTTTCATTCCAGTTTCACTGCTTTCTTTTGCGTGCACCTCAGCCCCGCTCTCACTGGCTTCAGGGCCTCCCCGACCAGCACGAGAAGAACCAGGCGTGAAGCACCCTCTTCCCAACGGCTGCCGTTCCCGGGGGTTACGGGAGACCCCGGCGAGGCAGCACGCTGCCCCAGGAGGGAGGGAAGCGCAGCGCGGCCGCTGCCTCAGGCCCGGCCGCTGCCCCGCACCAGGTTCCAGTCCTCAACATTCCCAACCCCTAAGACCCTAACCCGACAGCTGCGGCAGCACACGCGGGAAGCCGGAGGGCGGAGTGCGAGCCAGCACCGAGCCCTCCCTTCATTGACCCGATGCGGCTTCAGCATACCAGGCCCGCCACCACCACAGCCCAACCCAGAGCTGCCCCTGCCCCCCAGCACCAGCCCGGCGGCCGCCCCGCTCCACCTCAGCCCCGCAGCAGGCAGGCAGGCAGGCAGGCAGGCAGGCAGGCAGGCAGGCAAACCCGTCCGCCCCTCCTGTGCCACCCGAGGGCTCGGCGCTGCCCACCCCACTGCCGCCCCTCACGCCGCTCACCTCAGCGCCAGCGAAACTCAATAAAACCCACACCCTCCATTCCAGCCCAGCTCCACCGCTCCTTTGTGCCGCGGCGGCGCACGGCGCAAAGATGGAGGCGACGCACGGCCCGGCCCCAGCCCCGCCCGGCCCCGCCCCCCGCCGTCTCCCCGGCGACCAGCCGCACACCCCGGGCACGAGCTCTTCACCCAATCGGGGCGCGGAGCCGCTCTGATGTCACCCGTCGCCTGCGCGTTCCTCTTCCTTCCGTAAGAAGCGACGGGAACTATCCCCTATTGGAGGGGAGGAGATGCGTAAAGAAGAGCTTACTCGGTTGGCTCTTACCGGCGGAAGGGGCGGTGCGGCCGGCTTCTGATAGCGAGCCGGGGCGGGCTTCCAGAGGGGATCGATGGCGGCGCGCTGGGCTGGGCTGCGATTTTCACTGTGACTGGTCGGTGGCTGTGGTACGTGCGGGCGGCGGCCCGGGCCCCAGAGGGGGGTGGCGAGATCTGCGGCAAGGCTGGGACCCTGCGGGCGGGGCAAGAACTGCGGCAGGGCTGGGGCTGTGCGGGCACAGCAAGTAAGCCGGCCGTGCCTGGGCGGCGGGGCCTTCGGGTGCAGGGGTGGAGAGCGCCGGGCCCAGCGCGAGTGCGGTGGACCGGGTCGCGCCGTGGGGGTAGCCGCTTCCGGAGCCAATGGCGGTGGAGGGAAGGTGGGGAGAGGAGGCCGCGGTGCGAACTCTGCGGTGGGGCTGGAGCAGGCCCCGGCGCCGCACGACAGGCCTGCGCCAGACAGGCTCACCCGCTCCGAGCGGTACCGGCAGCGGCAAGACCGGATCCCGGTGGCGGGTTCCGGCCTGGGTACACCGTGGTGGGAGCGACGCCTCGTCCTGGCTCTCCGATGGCTCTGAGCTCAGCACATTGCACAGGGTTTGATGCGCGGCAAGGTGCAGCAAGCGCCGCCGGGTGCATTGCAGTGATGGGGAGCGGGGCCTGCTGTTGAATGAGCTGTTGAGGGTGTCGGGAGCTGCACAGGGGTACCCAGGAATGGCTCCAGATCCCTGCCAGCCTGAGCAGTGGCAAGGGTTGTACAGGTTTGGTTTTGTTTTGATCCTGGGCATATTACTATCCAGTAGTATTAAAAGGTGCAGTTCTCTGGTGCATTTGGTGGACATTTATCATTCACCATGACAGGCTGTTACTTTCTAGAACACAGTCCTAAGTGCAAGTAGACTTAAAGTTTTATTTTTTTTCCCCGCGCCTTTGTACTCCAGCAAGTGGTTGTTAGTTAAGTTGTTACTTACTGAAATGCGTTTGTTCAGGCACCAGTTTCCAGGACTGCAGCGAAAACATCCTGACAGTATGTCAAAACCTTAATCCTCTTTAGGTAGGTATCTTAAAATACAATGTCTAAGTGAACCGGGTGATCCAGGAGGCAGGTGGTTTGCTGTTGAAAGCTTTAGTCCCAGATGATACTGTGCTCTTGCTGAATCCTTTCCAGTTTGTTTTTTTTAATGACTTTCTGTCACCGTGAGCCTTTCATTTTCTCTCTAAATGGACTGGCTGAGGTGACACAAGTAGAGAACCAGGTTATCTTGGTTTCACAGTACATGGGCAGGAAAGTTGGCCGTGTGTGATTAGGACTTATAGGGAGATTCAATTCTCATTTTCTCTATATGTTTCTAGCTTGAGCCACCTTCAGAAATGACACTCAAAGGATGGGTGTTCTGTGCTTTCTGGAAAAGGGACTTGGCTTAGGGTGGATTTTTGTTAACTATTAAAAAAGAAACAAAGTTTTTTAAAAAAAAAATACTGCCCTTGGCCTGACCTTCCTTGGCCTGACCTTCCTTTCCCTAACATTTAAGGGAATCGTTTTGACTTTTCTTTATAATTCCCACCTCAAGAATGCACCCTCCTTTAAAAAATATTTGTCCAGTGCCTTAAGCTGGATTTCTTCTATGATATCTACGTGTCATTTGTATTGTAAACAATCCCTCACAAAAGTACCAGTTTTTGTAAGACCTTTGGGACTCTTGCTTCCTGCAGGAGTGGTTCTTGATGGTACGAAGGAGGGATAAACTGAGTCTTCCCATTAGCTGGATTACTGCATCCTTCCCTCTGTGGAAGAGTAAGTGTTCCTGGGTTCTTTTCCAGTGCTGAAATGCAGGCAGCTGAGATCCTGAGTGAATAATGCTTGGCAGTGTCTGTAGTCCTGGAAGTATCTGCTGAAGTTATAACAAGGAAATGAGAAACTAGAGGAAAATGACATTAGCATGACTTTAAATGAACAGCTTTAGGTTGTGTTTACTTTGTAGTTGCCTATACAGGCTTGGTGTAAGAAGAAAAAATAGGCATTAATGTTCTGTTATTGTCAAGTACCACAAGGCTGCTCACTGACACTCCCTGCCCACCCCCCCCAGTGGGCTGGGGAGGAGAACTGGAAAAAAGCAAAAACTGGGGGTTGAGATAAGAACAGTTTAATAATTAATATAAAGTAAAATATAGTAAGGGCAGAGGCGGGAATGAGAGGAGTAAAACCCAAGGAACCCAAGTGATGCCCAATACAATTGCTCAGCACCCACTGACTGATACCCAGCTGGACCCAAGCAGCAATCAGTCTCCTCCAGGTGACTCCCCCCAGTTTATATCCTGGACATGATGTGCTGTCGTATGGAATACCCCTTTGGCTAGTTTGGGCCAGGTCTCCTGTCTCTGCTCCTTCCTGGCGTCTTGTCCCCCTCCTCACTCGCAGAATGTGTGACTGAAAAGCCCTTGATCAGGGTAGGCGCTACTGAGCAACAAGTAAACCATTGGTGTGTTATCATCATTGTTTCGAGGCTAAAGCCCAAACACAGCACTGTACCAGCCACTAGGAAGGGAAGTAACTCTATCCCAGCCAAAACTCAGGACAGTTCTATAGCATGGAACTTTCAGGGTAAATACTGAAAGGAGCCACATAAGACTGGCAGAAGCAGTTTGTTTCATCCTGGGCTTACAGGTGTCAAGACCATGAGTTTCCTTCTTAGGATGACTCCTTGGAGCATCTCCACCCTGTGCCAAGTATTGAAGTAGGGACCTGGCCAGTACTCAGTACTAGGATCTCTTGAAGCAGAGAGAAGGAGCTGTGTTCACTTGGTCACAAGGACTGCTCCTGTTTTCTATTTCCAGAACCGTTTTAGCCCAAGGGAGTTCCCTCTTTCACTTACCTCTTGGGTTCTGTGTAACCCTGACAGACAGCCCCCAGCATCATCTATCCAAGCCTAGCTTACCCCAGAGCTACAAAGAGATGCAACATGCTTTTGGAGGTTAGAGAGATTGGTTGCTAACTTCTGAAATCTCACTGTTAACCATTTGTAAATACATGTATCCAAGACACTGGAAACAGGCCAGCTTTCTCAGTAGGTGAAAAGAACTTAGGAAAAGTGAGGGCAAAGTGTCAAATCCTTTCTCCAGAACAGAGAGATGCCAGAAATAAAAGGTTTTGAGTGTAGGGGTGGGCTTTAATGTTTAAGGGGGATTTATATGTGTGTGTATATATCTAAGTGAGGTAAATCAGAAATGAAGTGGGGAAAATTCCATTAAGAGATGACTTTTAGAAAAGCAGCCTGAGACATATTTAGGAAAAAGAGTAAAGAAGGAGTAACAGGTGGTGCTATTGCAGTTATGCAGTGTATAGGTATCAATCAGTGCTTACTGTGTGGAGGTCTTTCGAGAACTGAAGTAGTTGCAAGTGCTGCAGGTCTGTTTTTCAGGATGTGTAGTAATGTCTTGTTCACTGACAAGGGAAAACAGGCCTCTGATGTCTTTCATACTGTTTTTTCAGGACAGGCTGTTCCATAATGGATGGGGCAGATGGTACTGCTGACCTTGTGATTAACAAGAGGTTTGTGTCTGAATCGGAGCTAGAAGAGCGACGGAAGAGGAGGCAAGAAGAATGGGAAAAGGTCCGAAAACCTGGGGATCCAGAAGGTATAGGATAGATTTTAATTATAGGAAGGTGATCTGAGAATATTTTACTTTCATGAAAAACAGAAATAAAATGTAGTAGTTTGTATTTTACAATATTGAAAGGTTTCTGTGTGAAGGAACTAAGATCTGTTGGTGATTTAGTATTCCTAAGATATGGTCTCATTTCCCGATTTATTTCTTCCTTTCAGAATGCCCAGAGGAGGCATATGACCCACGTTCCCTGTATGAAAGACTTCAGGAACAAAGGGAAAAGAAGCAGCAGGAGTTTGAGGAGCAGTTTAAATTCAGTAAGCACCAGTAGTTCCTATTTTGAACCAAAGCCCAGCAAACTGCATATATTGTGTGCATCAGCTCTGTATAACATCTGACTGAAGGACATATATGTGTGTCTTATTAATTTCTGAGAGATAAATGGAGGCTTCAGAAAAGTATTACTGATGTCTTGTATTGTTCAAGGTGGCAGATGTTTGCAGACAAAACATTGTCCTGGGCCCTGTGACAGCACTGCGTAGGTGTGACACTCCAAAGTTGCTTGCAGTTTTGAAGCTGCCTTCCTGTAAAGCGTGGAATGTTTGACTTATTTTGCACAATTAAATAAAAAAAAAATCCCCTGATAGCAATCCCTGGAAGAGTGGAAATATAACATGGTTTTGAGACTCTTGAACTCATTCTTTAACACAAGACCATTCTATTTGAATCAATAAAAATAAGTCCCGTTCTAGCAGCTGTTTTATTTCCAAGCCATAATTGATTGACACAAAAATGAATTGCGGCTCAATATGGCTATTTGGAAGAAGCAAATATGCAGGAGTTGATTATTCTGAAAGTAGGTGTTTAGCTCTTCTAATGAAATATAAATCTAATTTCTGCTGATGTTTGAATTTCTGGGTTTATAGAAAAATCCTTTGCATTGTGTCACCTGTATATGTGCTGCTGAGTGCAAAGATGATAATGAGAACTAGAAAATTATTAGTCAACTGTTTTGGGAAAAAGGGAGCTATTGGCTCTTATCTAAAGAGAAGTGAGGATGATACTGTGAGAATCCATTTTAAGGAGGGTTCTGATCCATTTTGGTTCTTTAGCTGGAAGCCTTACCCTTAAATGATTGTGTTCTTTAAGCTCCAGTTTGCCTAGCTGGATTCTGTCTAGAATTTTTCTTGTATTTCTGATGTGACAAAATCATGTTTTATCTTCATCTGTGGAACAGTCTGAGTTCTGTTAGGTGACACTCTCTGCCCCTGCAGATGCTATCAAATATGACACTGATGGCCATGACTGCCTTTTCTGTTTTGTAGTAGATGCTTTTAGAATCAGTTCTGTAGCGAAATTTCTTTGGGAGAAGGTGAGTGGGAGGAACTGACTAACTAAAGATCAGTGTTGGATGGACTGTGGACCACTAGTTTGTTATCAGATTTCAGCCCATTTGGCCAACTGTGACAAAATTTGCCCCCTAATATGCTTGAATTTGCCTTAAAATGTTCATAGAATATTTTTTTCTATCCATGGGAATTTTGGAAGGTAGAAAATTATTTTGGTGTGCTGTCATTCCGATCTGTCAGAATTGATGATGGGATGTGGGAGGAGAAACACGTTAATGCTGAAGAATTGTGTTTGCATAAATAGACAAACTTAGGTACACTCGAAACTTTTTGTGCAGATAAAATCCGGTACACAGACTAGCAGTTCTTTCTGCTGGGTTATGCAGTATTGCAAGAATGTCTTCCTTTTCAAAGTAAGGTAATTTTAGTAGACTGTTAACAGCATTTTCAATGAAGAATAATCATAAAATTGTAGACTGGTTTGGACTGGGAGGAACCTTAAAGCTCATCCAGCAGACCCCCATGCCATGGCCAGGGGCACCTGCCACTAGACCAGGTTACTCCAAGCCCCATCCAATCTGGCCTTGAGCATGGCCAGGGATGGGGCAACCACAGCTTTTCTGGGCAACCTGTGCCAGGGCCTCACCACCCTCACAGGGAAGAAATTTTTTTCCATTCTCTATAATGCAACTTTAAACATTTTCTTTCTGAATGATCATGTAACCAAAATAAGGAGAAATTGAAGTTGTTTCCTGTCTCTCAAATGTATTTTTTGGTGGTGAAAAGTGGAAACTACAGATGGGAGCATGAATGCATCAAAGTCTCCAACTATACCTACAGGATTCTTTCCAGCTGGAGAGTTTCCAGTTTACTGAAGTAAACTCTTGATCCAGGTCATCGTTGGTGACGTGACTAAGCAATTCTTGTCCAGGTAGCCACTAGGAAACTGACTGCTGGCAACCTGGATGGGAAAGACTTCTGATAACTGTCTAAATTAATTGTTACCCTTGCCCAGTTATATTAGATTTGTACCATCTTCCCTTCGATTTAGGAAACCTATAAACCCAGTACTGGAATGAAAAGCAGCCCTGAGAGGGAGTAACTGAGAGGTAAACCAGCTGCTCCGTTTAAGGCAACCCCTGCAGAATAACATATCTGGTAACCTGGAGGACAAACCCTACTGAAGAGTATTTAATAGGGAAGAATGACTACAGGCAGCAAGCCTTGGTCTTTCTAAAAGAGATTTCTTATGACCTTTCAACTAAATCATTTGACTGAAAGACATAGAACATTTACAGGAAAGAAAATTGAAGACCTTCCTACTGCATTAGCGTGCACTGTCCTGAGGGCAGCGTGTGTAGGAGGAATTTATTTTTGTTTGGAAGTTAAGAATTGTCTGGTTCTACTTAAAAAAGCCAAAACCACAGATGTTAATCTCAGAGGAGATACTAATTGTTTGCTGTAAGAAAATGTACTTCCTATTTTGAGGGAAGATTTATTGAGAGATTTATGTGGGTTTTTTCAGTTATTGATTGGCTTAAGAACAGATTCTGAAGAGACAGGCTTAAACTTGGTGCCCAAGACCAAAGCAATAAAGATATTGCTTACTGTGGTTATTCTTTGTTTTGTGTAAGCTGTTCCAGGTAGCATTCCAGACCTGCAGCGATTGATTTTCCTGAATTGTATCAGCAAGTCTAATAGCATTTAATGGTTTCCTATGAATTGTCTAATAGTGTTGTGTTCAAACTGTGTTAGTTTGTTGCAGTTTGTGTGCTTGAAGGTGTAAGAGTTTCAGTTTGTTAACATCCAGTATCATTCACAGGGAAGCGTTTTTTCTCCTTAATTACAGAATCCAGCGGAATTCAGCTGCTTTCTAAGTGGTTTTAGCTTATCAACATGCATGTTTTTCCTTTATTCAGAAAATATGGTAAGAGGCTTAGATGAAGATGAGACGCACTTCCTTGATGAGGTGTCTCGGCAGCAAGAGCTACTAGAAAAGCAACGAAGAGAAGAAGAGCTGAAAGAACTAAATGAATACAGAATATCCTTTGCGTTAAAATGGCTGGTGGTTGTATAAAGGAGGAGAAGAGATGGGGCTGTATTCTGTGATAGACATTGTTTCTATAGAACTGCATTACAGATCGTGTACTATGATAGACTTTTTAATATTTAATGTTTTCACTGTAACTTGGATCTCCCACTGTAACGTTTGATGTTCCTCCCTCCCCCTCAAGCCCCACATGTCTTTGGTACTTTTCTTCTCTCCCTCCATGTTGTTTGGGATTTCGGTTTTGTTTTCCTTGTTATTGAGGGCATGAAATACCATAGCTAAGAGAAAAAGAACATAGAGGAAAATCAGCCTATTACTTCTAATCTTTTTCTTTTTGCCGCCTTATTGAAAAGTAAATGTTCTTGTTTGGTTGGTTTTTTTTTTTAACTGTATATTGGCTGTTTTTAACATACCTGTTTGAAATAATATTTGAATGTCTCTGTTATTTTTTTTCTAACTACTTTCGCCCTTGCCAGTAACTGCAGGATGAGAAATTACATACATCTGTGCAGATGTGCCGACTTTCTTCTAGGAAGTCAATGCCCATGGAGATTCAGCTCCTTTGAGTAATACAGACTTTCAGGTAGTACTAAGAGCAGGATAGTTTGGCTTTGCTGTTAATGTGCTAGAAAATAATACTGGATGCTTTTCGTCTCTGATCATGCCAGTCAGGGGAGGTTGGAATGATTTGAGGATTTCTGTGCTAACCTGTGTGTTGGGGTTTTGAGTTTTACTGAATCTGTGCAGAACCTGATGGTGTCTTGCCTCCTGATGAAATCCATTGCTTTTAAGTCATCAGTGAGCAAAACACAAGCTCTCCAGGGTGCTTGAGTGTAAATGAAAGAGTTTTTGAACACAAGGAGGTAACTAAAAGCAGTCAGCAAGTGAAGCTGAAGAGTACCAAAGCTACAAAGATCTGCATTACCTTGTACTTGTTAATGATGTACAACTTAGAGGATGTGTTCTGAGAAGAGCATCTAAGTTACCTCAGCACTGTGATTATGAAAAAGCAATGATCCTAGAATCCTAAAAATGGTTTGAGTTCTAAAGGACCTTAAAGCTCATACAGTTCCAAATTCCTGCCATGGGCCGGGATACCTTCCACTAGGCCAGGTTGCTCCAAGCTATGTCCAACTTGGCGATTTTTTTCTCTTTTCAACTATGTGTTTTTTTTCACTTCAGAAATAGGCTGTAGTTGACTGAATGATTTGGAATATTTTCTTGATTTGCTGGATGGAATGTTCATGTGGGATAAATTTAGTTTTGGTGATTGTTGCTTGAGGGTCTGGCTGGTGCAGAGATGTGCCATATAAGATTGTGCTGTGGAAGCAGCTGACAGCTCTAGTTAGGTCACATATATCAGAGATGAACCATACCAGCCCAGAGGGAATCTTACGTTGTCTTGAATTAGCCACATAACACATGGATCCCTGAATTTCCTGAGCAGGGCCTGTTCAAGATGTACACGCCACCTAACCTCTGTCTTTGCAGTCTTAGAAATACTATTTGGCTTTGTATCTGCAGTCTTGCTGTAAAATAAACTGCAGAACTTATTGCTGATTGGAGTGGGCATAGGGAAAATGTTTTATAGCCTGCTCATCTCATGAGGAACTGAGGAGTTTTTCTCGTTCCTTTCCATTTTTTTTGTTGTTTTTTTTTTGTTTGTTTTGTTTTTTGTTTTTTATTCAAGCATACTATTTCAAGCAATGTCAGTGAAACTTGCAAAATGACTCGCCTGTGTTTTGAAAGCTTTGGTAGTACGCTTTTGAAATAGAAAAGGTTTTTTTTGTATCTTCAGGTTGTTAGTAATGGTTCATCAGTGATGAAAACCTGTGGGTGCTAGGTAAATGTGCTGGATCTATAGGCACTGTTCAAACCAATTGGTTCTTCTGAACCAATAAGAGGAGTGAAAAACGCCATGGGTTTGATTATTTGGTCTTTTGCTTGGTGTAACACCCAATTTAAGCTACGCAGAGGCATTAATTTCAGGGCAAAAACTACGTAAATGAAATCTAGTGTCTTAAAGGATAAACATGCCTTGGAATATTTTAATGTGTTCTCAAGCATTAGAAATTCGTATGCATGGATGCATAGGAATTTTACTTCCTCCTACAGGAACAACTAGAGGTTTTTACTTCTTGCCCTATTCAGACCCCACTGGTTTGACAGTGTTTAAAGATTTACAGATTTTTTTTTTTTTTAAGCCGTTTCCAGGAAGTGTTTGAGAACAACATTCCCTTGCCTTAAATCCTCTGTAAACGTAGGAAAAGTCCCACTCCCAAGAAGCAGGCTCTACTACTGTAGGACAGCTTTTCAAATGCACTTGTATTTAAGATCAAGAGGTTTATTTCTAATATAGACTTCCTGAGAGGGAATGCTTCTTGTCTAGATAGCGTTACATTTGCTAATGGCAGCAGTACATAGAAGATCTCTGTTAAAAATGCATGGTGTTGTCTCTGGTAGTTGAGGAATGTCAGGAGAACACTTCCTGGATGGAAGTGGGAAGCATGTAATTTGGTATCATTTGAAAGAAAAGTCTTTGCGTTCTTCAGCCTGACTTTTGAAGTACAGTGTTAGAATACAGCAAGGTAATGAACAGACATGTGGAAGTTGATCACTGATGTGTGGAATCGTGTATTGCAACATCAAACCATGTTTGACACAATGAGCTTTCAGATTGCTTCTGATAGCCACGAGATGGCACTCCTGTGCCAGCTAAAATAAATCTGAGCAGGGGTTTTGGCTGAGTTGAGGTTGGTTACTGCTGTATCCTTAGGAAAATTCAATAAGGAATGGCATCTGAATGGTCTTAATTGTAAAGTGATTGGAGACTTTGAGTGTATCACTTCAAAGGAAGGTGCAAGGGGTTTTTGATTTGCAGATGTTCAGTGGGGAAGAAAATTGACTTCAAATACATGGTCCATTGATGTGAAATTCACTGTCCCATCTGTCGGCAGTAACGGGCACCTGTGAAACTCTGGCTTGTGGTGATGTCATGTGATCAGTGGGATTGCAGTCAGGTTAGATTTAGGATTATAAACAAATGCCCTTTTAAACTGGGTTGATTTGCCTTTGCTAGGTTTGCAGTTTAAAAGTTTTGCAGAAGCTTTTGTAATTCCTCTGGCACCTCATTAACAAACAGGATATTGCTTCATCAGGGATAGCTGAACATGAACAGTTGTCTGGGACAGGACTAGGTCCTGCACAGAAGGAGACCTGTTTAGTATGTGTGCAGCGTGAGTGTGCCTTAATAACAGATCAAGCTCCTCCTTATCCCATCTGAGACCCTGCTTAAGCTTCTCCACCTCATTATAGGTTTTAGCTACATCCCACCATTCTAACACTGTTTTACGCGACTTAAGATTTTCTGTGCTGTCACAGTCTTTTTGGGTGAGTCTTGAGCTACATGCACCTTTAGTCAGATGTGCCTCCTTCCTTTTGGGTTTGATGTTCAAACTAGCAGTAGTAGCCTTGTGGCCCTTAGATGAGCTGAAAAGTTAAAGAAGAAAGTTAACGTTCAATGAGAAAGTTGAACCGTTTTGCTGTGGCAGGTTGGAGGAGTGAAAGTGAGCCCACATACTACTACTTTTTTTTTTTTTTTTTTTTTTTAAGGGTTTAGAGGTTGAAGCCACAAATTTGAATTACAAATGTGTTGATCCCCATAGAAACAGGAAGTATTGTGTTGCTTTTTTTTCCCCCCTTTTTTCCCGCCTTGGTCCAGTCTGACCTTTTTGCTTTTCTAAGACCTTTAGGAAAAGGCAGGATGCTGGATATGTTTATGGGTGTTGGATGTGTTATGTGTTGCACCTTTCTGCCTTAAGAAAAACATTTCCTGATCAGCTGCCTGGATGTCTTTACAGGGAGAGCTGGTATTGATACTGAGAGAGCTCCAGACCCAGAGGATGAAGTCTCTGCTGTCTTGGCTGAAGGTGTCAGCTAAATGTCATTACAAATAAGGTTATTTTGATAGAATATGTGGATGAACTTTAGTTCCTGCTGTCAGCAGAGCTGGCTAAATATATCAAGCGGGGAAGTGTCTGTTCTCTCCATTCCTTCCTGGATGATCCTTAACCCTTAGTTCACAGCACTCTCACCAAAGTGGGAGTCAGTATGGACCCAAAGAAGGAAACTGAGAAGAAATTGCCCATGAAGTCAGTGGAAAACAAGAACAAATTCTCTCAGGCAAAGCTGTTGGCAGGAGCTGTGAAACACAGAAGGTTAGTTTCACACCTCTATAAATTCATGAGGAACAGAACCCAGTTAGCAGTGTAAAGGGAAGCAGGCCAAAACTGCCTTCAGAGAGTGAGCTGTGAATCTTAGCCCTAAAGAAAAAAGGGGGGAGGTAGAAGAAAAGACCAGCCTTGTTTCCATAGGCTCTCCCAAACTGTGGGAAAAACATGAAGCAATTTAAATAGATAAGCATGTGTAAAAGCAAGTGGGTAGACTCTTCATTCTAAACTGCCAGGCTTGGGCAATCCTGGTTGGGGATCTAGAGGGAATCTATGTTACGTCTCTATTTATAGATATCAGTGTCACCTCACTCATGTGATTTCATTCAGGTTTGCATAATGTATCAGCTGATTTTATCTGTGTTTTAATTGCTGCTGGGGGCAGCATGAGGGAGATGGAGGTTATAAGAGAGGAGGTTGGCGTACCAATTTGATCTTGAGGACATCAGGCAAACTTCCTTTTTTCCTCACTGATTTGCACTGATAAATCTACACCCTTTCTGTCCCAGAGAGATGGCAGCTGGGTTTGTGACCTCTTTGTTGTTTTGATTGTGGTCTGCAAACGCAGCTGCTGCTGTGCTACAGGTTATGGAGAAACTAGGCATGTGGGACTAAGCTTATTTTCCACAGATGAGTCATGTAATACTTCAGATGATTACTGACATCTCAAAATTTGGTCAGTGTTTTAGTCCCAGAGAGATTATTTTAGAAGCTTATCTTGTAGGGTGATGTTCAGCTGCCTGTACAGCAGTAATTGCGTGTCTGAAAACTGAAGTAAGCACTTCCACCACCTAATATGTGTGGGGTTGTATAGTTGTTTGGGTTTTCAGAAGGCAGAGAAGAAAAGCCCTGAACTGGTAACAAGCAGCCAACAATGTTTTGGGTTTGGATTTTTTTTTCTAATTTTTTTTCCTTTCTTGTGACTACTAGTACTTTACACTGTAGAATGTAGAGAAGGAGCTGGTATGTGCTTAGTGGCACATCTGAAGTCTGCAGATGGCATCTGAAGAAAGCAGCTTAACTGACATGTCAATGCCATCACAGACTTGCTTTTCAGTCTTCTGTTTTTGTTGTCTTATCTTTTATTGCAAACTACCTGAAACCAAGCGTAGCATGAGATCAACATCTCTCTGAGCTTTGTAGTTTCCTGTAAAGGACGTATTATTATTAAAACCTTTCATCTCTACTGCATGCTCTGACAGGGATAGGAAAGAGTTAGTGTGTAAGGATGCTCATGCTTCATCACTTTAGTTCGTTGCAGCTGAAGCTGGGAAGTATTTTCTTATGTGGATGGCTTAGGACTTGGAACATGCAAGAGCGGGGAAAAGAAGCTGAGCAGTGACAAGGAAGAGCTATAGAAGCTCTGCAGAGTCCAAGTCAAAGTCACACTCCTTTTCCCAACAGGTCCCTTTCTTTTTTAGGTCAGCCACTGCCACTGTGAATTGCTGCAAACCCTTCTGGGCTTCTTACTGGGTGCAAGACTTCTAGATGTTTTAGAACAGGTTCTCTAGGTGCTTGAAGGAGGGGAAGGAAACCCTTGAAGGGAAGAGACAGGAGTGTTGCTCCAGCAACTGTGGTAATCATCCACGAGATAGCCTGTGGGCATGTGGGGTGGCTGAAGCTCAGGTTGTCATTCTTGATCTCTTTTGAGGTACTTCCAGCTGAATAGGCAGCTCTGGGTTGCTGCGCAAGAGGTCTGGCTTAGACTCCCGGAGCCCAAATGTGTCTGTTTCCCAGGTTAACCTACTTGCATTGTAGGTGTTGGCTCTGTTTAGGATCCTACATGTTCCCTGAGAAGCCCCAGTTAACAGCAGTTAGAGGTGGTGATGGTCATCAGGGAATACCACTGGCATTTGTTATAGCATTTGAGGCAAAGATGCAATTTTAACTTCACAGTAATTAAATGGTTACCTTATGAGGAACAAGACACTTTCTTTTGTCCACAGTTCAGATGGTGATAACAGTGTGAAGAGGTTGAAACTAGATACTGATCATGATGAAAAGAATCAAGGTATGTCCTGATTTCTGCATGTGGGAAGCTGGCTGTCTCTCACCTGAGCAGCGACTGATTTGGTGTTAAATCTGATAGAGGAATTGCTTGTCTGGTCCTTTATTATGCAAGACAGCCCAGGCTGTATTTGGCATGTTCTCTCTTAAAGCAGCAAAAACAGTAGCTATAGGTGCTGACAGCAGCCTTGTTAGAAAATTGGCCTGGAGGGAACCTCTACAGATCATTGTTCTGTCCCCTGCCTAAACCATTCCTGATAGGTGTCTGTCTAAACTGCTCTTAAATCTCCACAGATAAGAGATTATTCACCCTCCTTAGGCAGTTTATTCTAATGCTTAACTGATATTACCCTTAAGGAGTTCTACCTGATAGGAGTCTCCTTGGCTGCATTTTGAGCCTAATGCTTGTTCTGTCAAGAGGAGACAGGGAAAACAGATCATTCCCTTCCTGTTCACAGCAGCATTTGATGTATTTGTATATGTCCACTATTAGATATTAATTAGAAGAAAATTGAGTTGCATTTCAGTCTTCGCTGTTAGGGCTGCAGTTGACCTGCTGTCAAGATACTCTGACACAAATAGGGTGAACTGGAATTGTGTAATAGCAACCCAAGGCACTTCCTGAATCTCTCTCTGTTCAATATACTTTCAGAACACTGGAAAGAATTAGTTAGCAGTGGAAGATGAGAGATGTTGACTACAGAAGGATGGAATAAAGCTTTTTCTTCAACTGTGCTGTTACATCACAGAAAAAGTCCGCAATTACACAAAGCAGAGCTATTTATTCTCATTTAGTGGGTTTGGTACTTGATGAGCATTAAACTGACAACTGTAGAATGAAAATCTGTAATGCCAGCATAGAGCTGGACTTAAATGAGTGATGAGGGGAAAAAAAAAATCCCCTGAGGCAGCAAGTCCTTCCTGTCAGAATAGCTTCATGGCAACATAAAGCTGCCTTATGCTTTAATTAAATCCTGCAATCATCCACAGCTGTGGCAGTAGCAGGTGACTGACATGAGTCTGATTAAAAGCCCTTTTCCTGCACTCTCATTTTTTTACTTAGGTACTTCTCTTTCAGAAAAACCATCCTGTGTTCCCTTGGGGAGCAGCTCAGTGGAAGGCTGCACAGTCTACTGCCCCTCAGCAGCTGTGTGCATTGGGATCCTACCTGGTCTGGGCGCCTACTCGGGCAGCAGCGATTCTGAGTCCAGCTCAGATAGCGAAGGCACCATTAATTCCACTGGGAGGATCGTCTCTTCTGTCTTCCGTAGCAACAATTTCTTTGATGGTCCATAATGAAACCCTTCTGTGTGTAATGTAGTGCAGTGTGTCTTCCAAAGCCCTGGTGGATGCTTGATGCATCCTTCTGCCCCAAATATAATCTTTGTAGCTAACCTCTCAACTTTAATACACTCAGCTACTCCTAAAATAACTCATTATATTTCCCCATCACCACCGCCTTTCCATTTCTGGGTGCATAATGAGCTTGTAAGAAGGGCTGCAATCCTAAACCTAGTAACATAGTGAAGGTCTGCGGGTAGGGAGGAGAAAGCCTTATTTTTTAAAATTTTGAAGAAGAATGAATTCTGGTGATCTGAGAAGTTTACACAAGACTAACAGGCAAAAAATACTCACTTGAAGCAAGTCTTGTAGAAAGAGCCATGTGGTTTGCTTTAAAATGCTCTTTTCTGTATTTGAGAAATGGGGGAAGAACAAAATTCAAGCAGATGGTGAAGTGTAGATTGCTGTGACACTGTAAAGAAGTTCGTGTTACATGATTAAAGACATTCTAAATGCATTTTTTTTATCTCAGCTTGTGCCATTCATAATTGTTCTCATTCCATTAATCAGTTTCTGCACTACCCAGCCAGCCCCTTCCTCAGCCCACCATCCAGGAGAGGTGCAAGCCAGCCTCATATGAGTGCAGAGAGTGAGGGGAAGCTCTTGTTCTGAGTGAACTGGCGGGAGCTGCAGTTGGCTGTTCTGCTCCAAGGCCATTGCTCCTGCACCTGCACTTGACAAGTTGATCAGCTTTTCTGCACAAGTGTCCTGACCCGCATGAATCCAGTGTGGCTGCAGTTCCCCAGTGCAGCCAAATCTCTTAGTGCAGAAGCTAGAGAACTCCACATTCCTTTGCGGTTGGTGGGTTTTGAAGTTGTTTTGGATTTAAGAAACCTTAGGCATGTTTCTGGGTGCTGTGGACCAAGGAGCCAGGCAGGAGCGAGAAGTACTGGCTGTGGAAGCTGAGGGCCCCTCCTTTTCATCTCTGTATGCAAACAGTGTGGATGGGAGGTTGGTGGGTTGGAACAGCTCAGCTGAGCCGCTTGGAGGTGAAAATGCCTTTGTGACAGTTTCCCTCACAGCTGTCCTGCTCTTGGTACCACACTCAGTGTATGTGATGCTGAGAAGAAAGCCAGTAGGTGCATACCAGTGAGCAGTTACCCGAGTGTGACACTGAGCAACTGATAAGAGCAGCTAGGATAAAAGAAGGGAAAGCTGAAGGCCTTTAGCTGGATTCACGCCTTAGCTTGAGTGTTGAACTTCCCCAAAGGAAACCAGGAGAGTTATGCTCACAGTGATGCTATCCTTAGCTAAACACCCTTTTTATTTGACAGCACTGCTCCACAATCAGATCCTTAAAACACTAATTCCTCCCCTGTTCTGGGTTGCCCAGCACCTCTTGTGTTTGCTGCAGTTGCTCCTGCCTCTTCTCTAGCTACTATAATTATGGCACCTTCAGGTGGAAAACAGCTAGAGCTCTTGCTGCCTCCCTAATGCTTTGGTTTTGATGATTTTCATCATACTTAGCTATGGAGTGGAATGGAAAGGGTGCAGCAAAAAATGCCTGGTTTTCTTGAAAATTGAATTTGCAGGAGCCTTGAGGAGTCAGTGTGAGAGATGAAGGTGTCTCCCTGGCATTATTAAGCTTGTATCAATAATCTCTATTGAGAGAGTTGGAACAGCCTGGCCTGGCTGTGAACATACTGAGATCTTTTTCCTGAGTGATATTTTGCACGAGTGATATTTTCCACAGCTGCTGTGAAAAGAGCTGATTTGGATGTCTTCTTAAGGAGAATTGCCAGTCAGTTGCAACAGATGTCATGGTGGTGGTCCACAGGGACTGCAGGTGAGATAAGGAGGAGATGTTGGACTGTGCAAAGCCAAGAGAAGATGTAATTCAGTAAAAGCAGGTGTGGGAGCCCTCTGCTTTCTTCTTGATCCCCAAGATACAGGAGTAAGGTACTTGAGGAACTCACACAAACCTTTGGGTGAGCCACCTCTGTTGTTCTCATGGCCTGGCTTGTGTCAACAAACTGCAGAGCTGGCACAGCTCCTTATTCTGTCAGTTGGTCCCATTTTCCTTCTTGCAGTCAGAAGCCATCTAATGTTAAAATACTTAAGGGCACTGAGAGACACACTGGGGCATGAGGAGTGCAAGGGGTGGAGCAGCTAGGGATAAAGCAGCAGTGAACTAGGAAGCTCCCTTTGCCACTTGGTTGTAGGTTCACTGGCATTTGCCCCATACACATGGTGTGTGCATCCCAACTCCCTGCTGTCAGCTCAGGCTGGCACCAAATCTTAGAATCACAGAGGGGTTTGGGTTAGAAGGGACCATAAAGCTCATCCAGTTCCAATCCCCTGCCAGAGGCTGAGACACCTTCCGCTAGACCAAGTTACTCTAAGCTACATCCAGCCTGACCTTGAACACTGCCACGAATGAGGCAGCCACAGCTTCCCTGGGCAACCTGTGCCAGGACCTCACCACCCTCACAAGGAAGAACTTCTGTGTAAGATCTCATCTTGGTCTCCCCTCTATCAGGTTAAAGCCATTCCCCATTGTCCTGTCCCTAAATGCCGTTGTCCAAAGCCCCTCGCCAGATTTCTTGTCAGCCTCTTTAGGCACTGGAGCTGCTCTAAGGTCTCCCAGAGCCATCTGTTCTCCAGGCTGAACCAGCCCAGCTCTCTCAGCCTGTCTCCAGAGCAGAGCTGCTCCAGCCCTCACAGCATCTCCGTGTCCTCTGGACTCACTCCAGCAGCTCTACGTCCTTCTTGTGTTGTTGCCCCAGAGCTGGATGCAGGACTGCAGCGGGGGTCTCCCCAGAGTGCAGTAACGGGGGGAATCCCCTCCCTTGACCTGCTGCTCACACTCTGGGGATGCAGCCCAGCACAGAGAGGGGGTGGGAGTGGGTTCTGGGCTCAAGCACACACTGAAGCTGGGTCATGGGGAGCTTCCCCTTACCCAAAACCACCAAGTCCTCCTCAGGCCTGCTCTCAATATGAGAGCTGATGGGAGAGGTGTGGGGATGCTGCTCTCCCTTGGACATCCATATTCACCTCCACCTTCAGTAAAGCATCTTCCAGCATGTTGCGGTGGTGGCTCTGGGCTGTTCCCGGGGCACAGTGAGCAGAACTGCTCAGCGCAGGGTAAGTGGCTGAGGACCAGGACTGCCTTGTCAGGGTGACTGAAACACCCTGCACTGCTGACCTCGTAAGGTGCTCCCAGACCTTCCCATCTGGGAGACCCTTGTTTTAAATGTCCAAGTTTCTTTATTAACCTGAGTATAACAAATATAACATGTACACAGTATAAAAATGAATACAGAGCATGACAGATGTACAGGTACAACACAGATACATGAACTATACAATGACCAGTTCATTGAATTATGATAATATATTAAGCATTTCATTACTTGGAAAAAGCAGATTTTGATTGTAAAAATTGTATCCAGTTCCACTGAAATGATACAAAGTACATTCAATACTGAAAAGTGACACAACAGAGTGGGACTAGGGCATGGCCAGGCTGCTCAGTGTCACCTCAGGCTGGGACTGTACAAAATGAATCCAGACGCTTCTCTGAGATGAGTTTTAAGAACTTAGCAATTATATTAAGAAGTACAAAGTGGTTTGGGGGGTATTCTTCTCTTAAAAGCATGTGGAACATGCATTTCCAGTAGGACCAACGGGCTTCGGCAACATGCAGAGGGCGCAGCCTGGCACAGCTCTATGCCTGCTCCAAGTTGATGGGTGGCAAGTTTTGGTGCTTGAAGTACTGCACGACTTGCTGGGGCAGCTCTGCCAGCACAGCTTTGGCCAGGGTCTCCTTGGGGGCCTGCAGGCAAAAGGGAGCAAACACCAATGTAAGAAGAGCCATAGCGACTGACTGAGCAAATGTGGCTGAGCTGTCCCTGACTCCAGACTGTGACATTTCATTTAATGCCCCCTCGAGTCTACTGTCAGCCATCATTTTATACACCTCTGAAGATTACGTTCTATACTACACCTTCCTTCCAGGAGGTAATTCAGTGGTAGGGAGGAATAAAACATCCTTGCTAGGTTAGAAATAACCTGGTATTGAGTAACAGCAGGTGAACTGGAAAAACACTGATGAGGTGCAAAAAGAGTGAAGATAAGTATGGGCTGATGTTACGCACCCTCTGGCAATCCTGTGCCAGCAACAGCATCTGACTTAGGGCTGACTCCTGGCTGATCATGATGGGCAGGCAATAGTATCTCATTTTGACTTTTATTTTTCCTCTTTTTTTCTCTCTTGATGAGGTTTTTTCCAAAACACAAGGCTGGGCTGGGCCACCATCCTACAGAGGGTACCCATGCAGGGCCAGTGGCAGCATCACCCCTTTCCATAGGCGCTGGGAGAGGATGGGAGGAGTAGGAGCTCACCCCAGCATTAAGCCCTCAGCACATGGCACATCACGGGTGCAGAAGAGGCCTGGATGGGAGACGCCAACATAGGACCATGGTGGGGGACATGAGCCCAGCACTGTACTGGCTTGCTGTGGGAAACCTGCCACAGTGAACTGGTTTTTGGTCTGACCTGCCTGGCAGTGACAGGGGTGGCAGTGATGAGGGGATGCTCAGATGGAGCATGCTATGGATATGCAGATCACTGTTGCCCCTGCCTGCGCTTGCCTGCAGCACTGATTTACATGGTCCACACCAGAGCAGCACTGAGGGATACGGAATCCAGGGCCAAGGTAAGGTGGGCTCTTCCCTCTGTCTGCCTCTCCAGGGGTTGCTCCACTTCCAGGGTCATTTCAAGGCTTGAGACCCCATTCCTGCCTGCAGTCACCTGCCGCTGCCCACACTCACATTGCGGAAATCCCGGAAGGGCACAAACTGGACAATGTCACGCACGGCCTCCTCGCCCGTGTGGGAGCGCAGCACCCGGCTGTCCCCGTCCAGGAACTCCATGGCAGCGAAGTCAGCGTTGCCAACCCCCACGATGATGATGGACATGGGCAGCTTGGATGCCTGCACCACGGCGTGTCTTGTCTCATCCATGTCACTGATCACACCGTCCGTGATGATGAGCAGGATGAAGTACTGCTGCAAAGGGGAAGGCAAGGGTCAGACTCAGTGGGATCCAGGTGCACCTTCATACTGCAGCCAGAGCCTGTGGAGTGTGAGCACACAGGATACTCCATATGTGAAGGGAGGCAGGTTCCCTGGGGATTTAGAATCACAGAATCATAGAAGGTTCTCTGGGCAACCTGTGCCAGGGCCTCAGCACCCTCACAGGGAAGAACTTCTTCCTAAGATCTCATCTCAATCTCCCCTCTGTCAGGTTAAAGCCATTCTCCCTTGTCCTGTCCCTACAGGCCCTTGTCCAAAGGCCCTCTCCAGATTTCTTGTAGCTTTTTCATACACTGGAGCTGCTCTAAGGTCTCCCAGAGCCTTCTCTTCTCCAGGCTGAACAAGCCCATCTCTCTCAGCCTGTCTCCAGAGCAGAGCTGCTCCAGCCCTCACAGCATCTCCGTGTCCTCTGGACTCACTCCAACAGCTCCATGCCCCTCTTGTGTTGTTGCCCCAGAGCTGGATGCAGGACTGCGGGGGGGTCTCCCCAGAGTGCAGCAGAGGGGCAGGATCCCCTCCCTTGACCTGCTGCTCACACTCTGGGGATGCAGCTCAGCACATAAGGAAGTTCTGAGCTCAAGAACACACTGAAGCTGGATTATGGGGAGCTTCTCATTGACCAGCACCTCCAAGTCCCTCTCCTTAGGGCTGCTCCATCCAGTCTCTGCCCAGGCTGTGTTTGCACTGGGGACTGACCCGACCCAGAAGCAGGATCTTTTACTTGTCTTAAAACTTTATGAGGTTTGGTTTGGGAGCACAAGGCTTACTGCTCCTCAGGGCAGCCACCATCACCCCCTGTAGCAGCTCCCAGACATTTCAGGTATTCACCCCATTTTTGAAAGATCAAACCAACAACAAACCAACTCCCACCCCAAAATGTTGTTTTGCTGATTTACTAATTGAATGTACTTAATGACGGAAGAAAAAACCTCATCTGTGCAGAGCTTCTGTGTCACAGCCAAGAGAAGTTTGAGGCTGGGGCAAAAACAAAAAGCTCAGGTTGTGGGGTCCTCACTGACACATTGCACAGATGGGAAGCATCCCCTGCATCTCAGCTCAGGACTCATCAGTACCTCATACAAAGCTGTGGATCTCAGAGGTACGAGGAGGGGTACAGAGGGTGGAACAGGCTGTGGGAGGATGCCACCGTAGTGGCATTTGCACCACTCCCCAAGGTGAAAGGAGAGTGGTTGAGGCCAGTCCTGCAGAGCAGGGAGAGGATATGCAGATGGACAAATGGAGCATCCTGCTGGACTTAGAAAAGCAATTCTGGGGAATGTGGACTTCCAAAAAGCCCATCCCCTCTGCCTCCAGGGAAACTAATGGTTCAATTCTAGCACATTACACATCTTGCTGGTGCTGGAGAAATGACAAAACCAAGCACTTTAAGGACATTAAAGCCCTTTGTTCCTCTCCTTATTCTTTCCATTTCCTCTAAAAGCCACTAGTGCAGCCATCCTGGAAAAGCCCATTTTCCTGATCTTCCTCCAGCCCACATCTGAAACCTTCCCTTAAGCATCATCTTGTCTCAACACTCTTCAGTGCTACACTCCAAGTACAAAGAAGGCTGGGTCAAGCTTAAACACAACCCAAGGCTGTGGGCAAGGAGATTTTCTCAAGCAGACACACAGCCCATTTCCCAACCCCTTTGATGTATTAGCTCTGCCTACAAAGCACCCTCAGGGTTTGCTTTTTCCCTTAATCCAAACTTTTCAGAGCAAATTAAGGGAAGACATAGATCTGAAGAGCCTATCATCCAAGTCTGGAGGGTAAGACCAGAAGATGACCTGCATTCTCTTCCATGGGGCCAGGACAAGTGACTGCTGACCCTGTCTGGGAACCAGTATAGGAAGAAGAATAGAACCTTGTGGAGAAGAGCTGATAATGGGAACGCCTTTAAGCTGATTTCCCTGGCCTCTGTGTGTGATCAAAAAGTGGAAACCTAGGAAGGAGTATTTCCCTTTGTTCCCTTTTTAATGCAAAAACCATAATGGGATCAAACAAAAATGCTGGGAAGTCTGCCAGAAAAGACGGGGCAGCAGAGCTTATTCAATGTGTATCACAACATATTTCAGAGGCCAAGTGAGATAAGAGCTGATGGTGAGGGTCAGCCACCGTCCACAGCCAGGTATCACCTTGAGCTTTTGGGGCAGGGAACAGGCTGCTAACAACATTAGTAATTAGGTTCACACGTGAGCAGGACTTGACGGGATTAAGCAGCATTAAGCAGCATTAAACAGCATGCAGTAAGAAAAGAGGAGGTTTGAATGCAGGGACCCTGCCGGAAAGGTGTGGTTTAATTCCTGGGAGTTTATTAATCCTTCCCTGAGAGTGAAATCGTGTGTAATCTCTCTGCCTCTCCCTCCCAACACTGACACGTTTTAGTCCTCCCATCCCTTAAGAGCCAACAGCTCCATGTTTGTGATGTGCGTTGCCATGGCAAAATGACAAGGTTCTTCGGTTCTATTTGAAGTGCTGGGAGCAAGCAAGAGTGGAAGGAAGAGGACAGCAGGTCTCAGCAGCCACTAAAGCCAGCAGCATCAGGGGGTCTTTGCTGCACGCGTTGAAGATGGGATGGAAGAGAAGACGACCCCAGGGGAGTGAGATCACTCATCAGTAGCACTTTGTGCTTCCATAAAACTCTAAGGAGTCACTAGAGGCTTGCCTCTGCTGGCATTACCAGTGCCCGTTATTTAAGATCTCCCTTGATTAAACTATTAGTGCCAGCGGAGGGGTGCAATTTGCATACGATTAATGCCTTTGCTCAGCACGGAGCCCGTGGGCTTCTCCCTCCCCCACTGATGCCAAGACAGGCAACAAAAAACCAAAAAGCGACCTGGATTTGTGCTGAATTAAACTAAATTCAGGTTTTTTTTTGTGCCCGCAGCTGGGAAGAGTAACAGTGTTCAAGACAAGGCTAGAAAATATCCTCTTGGATATTTTCCAAGAGGAGGAGGTTTCAGGTGTGATCCAGCTCTGCTCCAGGCAGGAATCAGAGAAGCTTCTACCCCGAGGCAGCTCCTGCCACACACATGCTGATGCTCACGCTGAGCTGCTTTCAGCCAGCTAAACCCAGGGGCCAGACGTGCTGTCCTTCATGGGCAGCCTCCTGCCACAGAGACCCAAGTAAACTCCGTCTTACTGTCTTCATAGAATCATAGACTCATAGAATGTTTTGGGTTGGAAGGAACCATAAATCTCACCCAGTTCTGTCCCCTGCCATGGACAGGGACACCTTCCACTAGACCAGGTTGTTCCAAGCCCTGTCCAACCTGGCCTTGAACACTGCCGGGGATGGGGCAACCACAGCTTCCCTGGGCAACCTGTGCCAGGGCCTCAGCACCCTCATAGGGAAGAACTTCTGCCTAAGATCTCATCTCAATCTCCCCTCTGTCAGGTTAAAGCCATTCCCCCTTGTCCTCTTCTTACAGGTCCTTGTCCAAAGCCCCTCTCCAGGTTTCTTGTCAGCCCCTTCAGTCACTGGGAGCTGCTCTAATGTCTCTCGAAGCCTTCTCTTCTCCAGGCTGAACCAGCCCAGCTCTCTCAGCCTGCCTCCAGAGCAGAGCTGCTCCAGCCCTCACAGCATCTCTGTACCCCTAACAGGACACCCCGGCCACCTCTGGCAAGGCTGGACCACTGGCTGCAGCTCCCAGCACACATGGGCATGCCAGCTTCCCTTCACCCACCAGCTTCCTCCTCCAATACCAGGCTGGTTCTGGCTCCCTTGTGACCCAGCATGACTGAGCATGGCTGCACAGGGCCCCCGTGCTGACTAGAAGATTTCTGACATACGGATGTGAATGCTCAGATGGACTAATTAACAGCGAGTTCCAGGACTGCTGAGAGGCTGGAGTGCCTAGACAAGAATGCCAAGCCTGGCCCTGAGCCCACTACCACTTGTCCAAGTGGCGTAAAAAGTGAGGATAAGATTGAGCCTCCCTGTGGTTTTTGGCAATTCCCCCTTAAATATAAAAAAACTCTTCAAAGGGGAGTAGTAGAAAGGTTTTCTGGTTCAGATTTGGCCATCAGCCACATCAGAAGCATCATGCTTTATGCCATGGCTCAGGCTTGCTCACTCCTGCTGTTCGCAGGGCTGGATGTGCACCCCCAGAGAGATCTTCCTCCATCTATTTGTTGTCCAAGGAAAATAAGCCAAAGGTTTGAAGTCGTGCTCAGCCTCTTCCCTGTGGCTTGTGTTTCCTATATGTGCCAGGGCAGCAGCATCACCATCCTTGTGCCCCCTCCCAGGACTGTCTAGTAGATCCCGCACCAGGACAGTCCTGCAGCATGCAGGAGCTGTTTTGAAAGGAAGAACCATGCTCCTGAGGACTTTGAGTCCATCCATAAGTACAGAGGATGCCTCCTTAGAACAAAGCCCCTTGGAGCTCAGCAGAAGATGTTTTAAGAAAAAAATTAGGAAAGAGCAAAGCTGTCCTTCTCTGTTTCCTGCCACCTACTCCCAGCACATGCCAAGGGACTCCTGAGCCCAAGCTCACACTGGTGCAGTGGGGAATGGCCTTTGGTGGTTTGCCACAAACACAGCCTTTCCCTCTCTGGACCTTCACAGTCCTCAGCTCCTCTGAGGTGCCCTTCCCAGGGCAGTCTCATGTCTCTGACTCTACTCCATACTGGCCTGTTCAATACCTATCAGCCAGCCATTCCAGGGGGGTCTTGAAGCCCTTCCCTGTCAGAATTAGGGAGAAATCAATCACTTTTTCACCATTCCTGAAAGCCATGAAAGGCTTTGCATTGCCCTGCCCAAAGCCATGGAGACTGCCATTGCCTTACGGGATCTGAGAGACTTACAGATGCAGCTTCTTGTTGGGCAGCCTGAGATGCAAAGCGAGCCACATGGTTGACGATAGGGGAGAAGTTGGTGGGTCCATAGAAGCGGATGTGGGGCAGACAGGCCGAGTATGCTTGGACAATGCCCTCCACACCTTCAGGGAAAGCAGAGAAGCCAAGCATTACAGTGCACCAGGGTTCAGGCCCACCACAAATCCAATTAGGCTTCATTAGCTAACACGGTCATGGGAGCTGAAATCAGACCTATTCCCCTCCTGCCCATCCAGCTCCACAGGTTTTATCCACCTCAACTCAAATTTCCTAATACCAGGGTTTTGCTCCTTAGTTACTTTGTAGTAGGTCCTCAGATCTGCTGGGGTAAGAGTGTTCTCATAGTGCCCACAGTCAAAGAAAGCTTTCCTTGGGGTTCCGCAGAAATCTTAACATCAAAGTGGAGGAGCAAACAGAAGAGCAACTCCTGGTCTCCGAGCATAGCCAAACCCCAGACAGACATGGGGCAGAGGTTGTGGAGAGGGGCAAAACAATCCCACAAGCACCCTCTGAGCTCCCAAACTATGTTTGGGACCTGCAGGTCTTCAGAGACCCTTCTGTTTCTGCCACACCAGAACAAGGTAAATGGCTGCTCTCCTGGAAGGATGCATAGTGTGTAGTTCAGAAATGACCAATTCCACAATTAACCAGCTGACAGCCAGTCCTTTGGGAAGGACCTGACACTGGTAAGAGTTGCAGGTGGCTTCTGCACCCCATAATTCCTGCAACAAATCATGTCCAGTGAATTCTTTCCAATTTTTCCAAATTCCTCTCCAAGGAGAGGAGCTGAACGAAGCCAAGGCAACAGAAGAGCAGATGTTCACAGCCAGCTTCCATGAACTGGTGAGCCAGCAAGGTCTGGGGGCTGCCTGAGCCCCTGTTTTGTTGGGGTAGGTCAAACCAGATGACTTTAGGAGTCTGTGACAGCCCTTAACCACTTAGGATCTGAGCAGTTCTTCAGCCATGACTGTGACCAGCCCCCAGTGGCTAAATGAAGCACTAAGTCTGAACACATCTGCTAAACAGGCCTAGTTTCTTGCAGGCTTGCTGGAGGAGGAGATGGCTGGTAGGACACAACAGACATCATAGTGAAGGAGGATTTTATGCTGTCTGAACCCAGTTGCGTTTTACACTGGGCATTCCTACACACCCCCAAATTTGCTCTGCTTTCCTCTGAGCTCACCCTTAGCATGTGCTCTGCTTCACTGTCAATTCCTGTCCGAATGCACCTTGAAAAATGCTCAAGGTGTTATCGAAGAAATGCAAATACAGAAGGAAAGACAGAAGACACTGAAGGCATGTAAGGATTTTTAAAGACGCTTACCTGAACAGAATGGGTTTGTGGGATTGAAGTTAATGGCAAACTCATGGGATACCTGTGGAGAAGAAAAGGCCTAAATTAACATGGAGGGCAGAGCAGGTTGCTCACTATCAGTTTAGGTGGTGCTGCAAAGCTGTTTTGGGCCTGGTGCTTCCCTGGGGCAGGACCCCCTGGTCACAGATGTTACAGTCCATCTTGCTGGTTCAGTAACACTTCGAGCCCTTTGCCACCCAAACAGGAAGTAGCAGCAAATATGAACATGGTCAGGGTTGATCAGTGTTTGAGGATGAACCGGTTCCTCAATTCCTCCATCAGGAGCCACCTGAAATTACTACATCATGCATTCTTCTACGGCTATCAAAGCAGGTTTGCCCATGTGGCTTCCTACTGGCTGCCGAGAGCGAAACCGTGCACAAGGGATGTTCTCAGCCACCCGGGCCTTCTCACCAATCACTAGGAGGAATTACTTCATCCTATTGCAGGTTATAAAGGGATAAAACTCCATTAACATCACAGGGAGGCCCAGTCCTGGCAGCATCCCAGTTCCCCAATTCTCTGCAAGTGACCTGATACAGCAGAAGAGACATAGGCACAGAGCAAAGTGGGTTGAAGACCTGATCTGGCATGCCAGCTATCATGGCAAATCATCATGGCAAATCCACGGCATAATCATCATGGCAAGGCCAGCAGATGATTAGCTTCATCATCTGGGTCTGCATGAGTGTGAAAGGCAGCACAGCAGAGGTGACGTAAATGCTTGGGTGTGATGGACAGGAAGTGCCAGCGCAATCTGGGCTGGTTTTCATTGACCTCCAAGGTAGGTGCAAGATCCTTCTACCACCTCCTTTCAAGCTGAAGGAGATGCTCTCATGAGGATGCCCTGTGGGACACCGGCAACAGCAAGTAGTCTTGCACACCCTGATCTGCAGGCCATTGCACTAGTCCATCCAGCAAAACCAAACAGCAGTGCTGGCTTGTCATGGGTTCAACAGCAGCAGTCATTTTTCTCCTTTGTAGTAGCTCGTGCAGTGCTGTGTTTTCGACTTTTGGCCTGGGAACAGCACTGATAACACCAGTGTTTATAGTTACGGCTTACAATGTTTTGGTCTGACCAAGGACTCATGACCAAGAGTCTCATGATCTGCCAGGGAGGAGGGGAAGCCGGGAGGAAGCAGAGACAGGACACCTGACCCAAACTGACCAAAGAGGTTATTCCATACCACAGCACGTCATGCCCAGGATGTAAAAACGGAGAGCAGAGACCCAAAAGGGTGGGGGTGCACTGGCTGGGTCAGGCTTGGTATCAGTGGTGAGCAGTTGTATTCTCTTTCCTTGTATTTCTTTTGTATTATTATTGGTGGTAGCAGCAGTGATCTGTGTTATACCTTAGTTACTGAACTGTTCTTATCTCAACCTGTGGGAGTTGCATTCTTTCGATTCTCCTCCCCATTGCCCCGGGAGCTGGGGGGAAGAAAGAGGGGGGAGTGAGTGACTGCGTGAGTTACAGAGGCTTAAACCACGACATGGCTATAATCACAACACCTCCCTCAGCTGCTTCCATGGGAAGAACCTGCAGACAGAAACTACAGAATGCTGAGCAACTGTTGGTTTGAATCCCTCTTTGCCAGCAAAAGCAGGGCAGCTCAGTGGCCCAGGTCCAAGAGAGGGTCAGGGCTCCTGCCCTTCAGTATGAATCTCGCCAGTGTTGGCATGGGTCAACAGCTTGCTTGGGGAACCACCACCAGACGTGGGGGTTTGGGCATTCCTCACTCTGCTACCTTCAATTTAGGCACTGCAAGAAGCAAACAGACTCTAAGGAGCACCAAGGACGTGCAAATGCCTCTCCCAGCACATCTGAAGGTTGAAGGGGACAATCCGAGTTTTCAGTTCCACCAGCTCAAGGGCTCTGAAACAAAAAGCTCCCACACTGTCTGTGCCAAAGTTACAAAACAAGGCTGTTTTCTCCCTCTTAGAAGGGTGGAGCGTTGCTGAGCTTCTCAGTGAGGGGAGCACTTGGGGACATGCATATTCCTAACATTGGCAAAATGACTGTCCTTTAAGGCGCCACGGAAGCAGAAGTCCTCCTGAGACTTCAAAAGCAACATGCATCTGATTTAGACTTTCCAATTATACCAGGCATTGTGTTGAAAGCAGCAGAAACTATTTTTGCAAGAGGCCGTAGGGTGGGAAACAGCATCAAAACAAAAGTAGGTCAAACAGAATTCCTCCCTGTGCTGCGGAGCTGCTCAGCTGTTGGCCCGGCGGACGTCAACAGCCTGCTTGGGTCTCTCCATGCCTGTTGAGCACAACCAGTGATGCTCCCAGCCACCAGTTACTGCTGGGTTAAAGAAGAGACAGAGTCTGAAACGTGTGACTGTGTCCTACATACACCCTTTCTTGTAGCAGCCTCAATTTTGGCAAAATATCCAAATTCCAATTTCTTGGTTTTCAGTTGTAAAGGGCTCGATTTTGTATTCAAAATGCTGCCATACAAGTATTTATAGATGAGGCAAGCAAAAATATTTCCATGTTTTGCACTGCAAAAAAGAGTTTTCTCTTTCTTTTAAGCTGCAACAAAATGGTTTGGAGCTGTGCTCCTCACTGACTACACAGTAGACCCCCTACCGAAGTGTTGCAAAACCTCCTCTGGAGTTTTTACAGATTATATATATGTTTCTTTTGGAAAACTCAACAGGAGGGCTTCAAAATAATGAAGAAAAAAAGAAAAAAAAAGTGATCTTGTTCCCTATCCAGCTCATACTTCAAAAAACAGTTTCTGAGCAGGCAAATTAATTTGGAGCACCTACAGGTATTACATTCACCAGCAACTCACAGGGAGAAACTCTTTCAAACCACCCCAAAGGGTAAGACGTTCATTTGCAGCCGCCCTGTGTGTTCATCCTCTGAAGGATGGAGACACCCGTAGCTCCATCCTTTACCATCAGGAATTAGTGATGCGTCTTGCAGACACACAACCAGAGCCTATGCCAGAGAACTGACACTGCAGAGGGTTCTCTGCCACTTCCCCTAGTGATCCCACCCCTCCTATGACTCAGTTTCCTCAGATATATATATGAAAGGCAAATGGATGCAAAGCCTTGGGGATGGCACATGGCAAAGCCACCAGCTCACTTTGGCCAACCCCATCTCCCAAACCTGGGGTGTCTTGTGGGGCTACAATGTTAACCATCACTCTCTCCACTACTGCCTTGCCTTTGCTCATTCCCCAGAAACCAAAACCCATCTGCTTCCCTCTCCTGTTCCTTGCTGGGAAACTGCTCGAGGCTCTCTATGGAGCTGACACACGGCAAGATGTTCTTTGACATTTCCGATGAGACTTTTGTGTGCAAAACATCTTGCTGCGACAGGGTGCCTGGGAAGCATTGGGGGAACCATGGCAACGTGTGATTTATACTGCTCTTATCTCAACCATCTTTTCTGTTCCACTCGGGTTTGTGGATACAGCAGCCACTACCCATCGCGCCCCTGGGGAGCAGCACTGGCCACGCTGCTCCCCATTGTCCGCCCCCTGTAACACAAGGCATGGGTTTCGGTGATTGCTTTGGCTTTGAAACTACCCAATCAGCTTTGTCATCAAAAAATCTTGAACAAGGGAATTGGGCAGTGATGCTAGGTGAGCTGGGCAGGGATGAAGCCCCAGGCTGGAGTGGTGCAGGATGATGCACTGGGGATGCCTCCACTGCTAACCTGAGGCAACTGATGGGTCACTCTGGGCATTTGGGTGCGTGACCTTTAGGCACAGGCCAAGCACATGGGGAAGGAGAGCTGCTCTCTGCTGGGGTTTACATGGGCTTAGACATCTTTCTGGGGGAAAAGGAGGTGTTTTTCCTGGTAGTGCTTACAGAGTATCCCCAGGCCCATGGGAGCAGCCCAAAACATTTCCGTGGCAGGCTGCAAGAGGCAGACACAGCAGGAAAAGAGGAGAAGCACCCCTCTGCTCCACAGCCCCTAGCCAGCATCCTCAGCCCCACACCACCTCCAGCCTTGTGGTAAGGGATGCTTCCAACCCAGCAATGCCTTTCCCGTGTGCACTGACCTACACACAGAGGCAGCAGAGCAGGATGCTCACTGTGATTATTCAGCCATTCCTTCAGCAGCCCGAGCCACTGCAGCCTTTCCATCCCCACTATGCTTTCCATTGCTATTCCTCTCCTCAACTAATATATCCCTGATGGCAGCTGGCTGTAAGTCCTTGGAAGCTGCTTACCAAGATTTTCCCACCGAAAGCTGTGAAATGAAAGACCAGAGACATTTGCCGGCCAAGGAGGATGAATCAGCTCCAAAGTGCACATACAGGGATCTCCTCCTGTGGCTGGCAAACAGCAAGAGCTCCCACTTGAGTCACATGAATTCTGGCTGCTGGGAAAGCAGAGAAAAGCGCAAAGCCAGAGCAGGCAGGACATCCCCAGCCTGGTGACTTAATGTGCCCACTGTGTTCAGCCCAGAGCAGAGCCCCCCTCCTAAAGAACACAACAGGCTCACTGAGACTGAACCCCAGAAGGAACCTGGGAACTTCTCAAAAACAGCAAGCAGAAAGAAAACACACAGTAAGGGCATGAGCAAAGAGCAGACAACAGACCAAGCCAGTAATGAACGACAGGGGTGTCCCAGCACATCTTCTCAGCCATGAGAACATGCTCCCCATCAGGCAGAGCAGTACAGTACCCCCCGCCCTGAGAAGCAGCATGCTCCATCTCAGGCCCTTGCAGGACAAGGGTGTCTTTAACTCCTTTGGTGCCTAATCCCAACAAAAGGTCAAGGTGGTTTTGGGGAAAATCCCTCTCCTCCACTTCTTGCTGGCTCTGTGGGCTGCATCATGTCAAGGCTAACCAGCTCCCAGCCCCCTTGCAGGCTTTGCTACCACCTGACACATTCATTCAGCGGCCTTTTCCCCTGCCCAGAATTGTTCCTGCCTCTTGCCAGAAAATGAATCAATGCTGGCTCTGCCCATTAATGCCAGGGAGCTGCTGCTTTCATACCAGCTTAGAAGAGAGGAATGAGCTGCCCGTGCCCCATCCCCACCTCACGGTCCACCCACACTGTCATATCTCACTCTCCACCGTTGAAATCCCTCATCTGCCCATTTCTGCTCTGTCCGGCAGCTTTTCCCCAGCTGAGCCAGCTGGGAAGCCCCAGCAGCTCTGCTCCTGCTCAGGCAATATCAGGACAAACCCCTTTCAGACATGCAGTTAGCCACAACACTTCACCTTCCAGTCTGGCGGGAGCTGGGCGCCGAATCCCAGAGCAGGAAACATCTTGTCTCTAAAAGAGAAGAAGCAAAACAGTGGGTGTATTCACACACAGGAAGCAGGCTGGCACAGCTCTTGCCATGGCCTCCCCATGCTACCAGCTCCCCAACGCCCAGCTACAGTGAGTGACAGCTAGAAAAGGAGCCAGCTTTCCCTTTCCTCAGAACATAGTGCCTTTAAAAATCAGGAGCTGAACAGAAACAGAATATATGTCTGCCTTTGGCTTTTGATCCTTAGAGAAAACTAAGATCTCAGCTTTGCTTCATTACCCACAGGAATCAGAAGCATCCTCTTGCCCAAACACCTGCATCTCTTGCAGACATGTAACCCTAGAGATTAAAAACAAAAATTAACTATCCATTTTGGCCACAAAAGCCACTATGGAGAGGCCAAGATTCCTGTTTTGTCTTCTTTGTTGATGACTAAGATGATGTTTTTCTGTGTTGTACCCTCAGGGTGACTGCGGAACAAGGCAAATACCAGCAAGCTGAAGGCATCTGCCTTTGCAGCAAGAAAGCACCAGGTGGATACCCCACCTTTGCTAAGGCACCCTTTCTCGTCACAGCAGTGATGGGGGGAGAGGAGAAGCCTTGTCCTTACCCTGTCTTTCTCCTACATCCCAATGTATATGGAAATTTTCTCCAAGAAGCTTTTCAAAATCAACGTGTTATTTAATCCTGGCCTTGCAGCTGGGAAATCGAGATACATGCATCCCATCAGCCCCCCAGGAAGTCAGGAAAACATCCACAAAATGGGGAGGAGGCAGAGGGGCATGGTGCTTACGAGTCATAGTCCTGGATGATCTGGCCAACAGCCCAGATAGCTGACAAGTACTCATTTGTCCCCATGGGGTTGATGTAGTGCAAAGAGGAGGGGTCTCGAGGGTTCCCGTTGGAGGCTGTGAAGTCAATCCCAACCTGGGGGACAAGAGAGAAGCACAGACCCATCCTCCATTAGCAGACATCACCACAGACCTGGCAACCAAGCCTTCATTGGCTTTGAGGTCCACACACAGCCCCATCCAGACACAAATCTCAAACTTGAAAAAGTTTAACAGCTCTTCGTCTTCCCTAAAAAAAGCTGATTCAATGCTAAGTTAGGCAAAGCATTCTCTATTATGCCTATATTTTTCATTGACCAGCATCACAAATCATGTCCTGAAGCAGCGCCTGCTGCTGCAGCAAGCCACACCATCTCCAGCTCAGGATCTTAGCTGCCAGCCTCCAAAGTGTTAAGTTCAGGAACTGAGGAGCTCCATGGACACTAAAGCAGCCACAGCCACCTGGGCATCTGGATCTCAAGGTCTTTCATCAACAAGTCACAGTCTTGAGCAGATCTTTCCCTGGAGAATTCACTGGGCTTTCCTGAGGATCAGTGTATGCTGAGCTCTCAGGGGACTCTGCTGGCAAGGCACTCCTTCTTCTCCCTCCTCAATTAGGCTTGCTATTTAAAGATATGTGTAGAAATGTCTATCATAGACTGAGTTAAATCTGGTCAGCAGAGGAGATGCTGAACCACCAAATTTGAAACGACTGGGAAGGAAGAGCCGGGAAGAGGCAAGCAGGTGGCACAACTGTGCTCGCCTTGTTTGCTCAGCAAATATGCAAAACCCAGAATAACTCCGGGGCTAAACTGAGCTCAGGGGATTCACAAGGGATTTTGCTCCATATCTGTAATGGGAGAGGATGAACTGTGATCTGGATGAGAAAGGACTTTGGCCTGGCTGGGCAAGAAAATAGTCACAGCCCAGGATATACCACAACTCTGTGCCAGGCTGGCTGGTAAAACAGGCTTGACAGGGCAAAGGGACACGGTTTTTAATGGGAAGAGGGTAAGTTTTGATTGGAGATAAGAGAAAACTGTTGTTCAGTGAATGTGGTGAGGCCCTGGCACAGGTTGCCCAGAAAAGCTGTGGCTGCCCTGTCTCTGGCAGTGTTGAAGGTCAGGTTGGAAGGGGCTTGGAGCAACCTGGCCTAGTGGAAGGTGTCTCTGCCCATGGCAGGGCAAGTTGGACTGATGGTCTTCAAAGTTCCCTCCCAACCCAAACTATGATTCTATGAAAACCCAACTTCTTCATCAAACAACCTTACAGCTTTACCAAAAATGTTGTAACACCCATGCCTGTATGCCAAGCTCCTGCTGAGCCACACAAGCATGGTAGGAGAGCAAGAAGGAAAGGGAGGCACAGTAGGGGGGCCCAGTGGAGTCAAACAATGCCACAAAGAGCAGCACTGGGGCTACAGGTTTCAGAGGGATGCAGCTGCCTGCAGCACGAAGCAAGTGGCTGGGCACAAGGCTCCTCTCCTCTGTGGCTTTAGCCCTTCTCTCCCCACCACCTTCCTCCTTAGGAGGACACCAGCTGCCTCTCCAAACTGCAGAGGCACGTGCAGCAGTGGCCTCCTCCCAGCTCCGGCGCTCCTGCAGTGCTGCACCCATTGCAAACCCACCTGGGGTTTTGGACCAAAGATGCCTTGGACAGGGGAGGAGTAACTGGCATATCTTTAGATGGGGTGTGGGAAGATTTCATTATTGAAGCCTAATTCACACAAGAGCTCTATGCAAACAGTAAAGTTCATGATTTTCCCTTCACTCGCCAGCACCAGAGCCTGAGCACAGAGAGGCAGAACAGCATACAAAAGCTCTCCCAATTGCTCCTGTTCCCATGGCAACTCTTCCTTCTCCTCCTACTCTCCCACTCCACCATGTTTTTAGATGAAACAACAAAATACAAACTGAAATCCTGTGAGTGCTTGCAGCTCTCTGCGTACTGCACCAGAAAAGTTTGGAGAAATTGAAAACCCCACTTCCGCGTCATGGTGGTTTCACTCAGGGTTGTAATGTCCTCAGTTAGTTACTCTTGCCAAGCCATGGTCCAGCTTGAAAAAAGGTGGAAATGGCAGTAAAAATGCAGAAAACTATCTCATTAACAGCCCAAAGCCTCTCAGCTGGCTTCAGAATAAGGAGAGCTTCCACAAAAAACCCTGGATGGGGAGAAAAGCCAGTAACATTCTGAGAAGGGGCAGGGGGTCTTTGTGTGAGTCTGACCTTCAGCCAAAGTCTAACCAGCTCCCTCCAGGCTACTGAATGCACCTGAGCATCACAGTAACAATCCTCAAACACCCCAAACCCACACAGTTTAACAGCAAAACAAGGCAGCTCCTCTTTGCCATGAAAAGCCACCCAAGCGGGTGCCAAATCTCATGCAGAACCTCCCTCCCTGGTTTTGACTGTTAGACATGTGTTACTATTACTGGGCAAAGAGGAGCAAAAGTCCTTACAGTAAACATCAGCTGGCAGCCTCCCAGGATGTAGTCCAGGAAGGAGAAATCTCTGGTTATCTGAAAGAAAAACAAACCAAAACAAGGAGTGTTTCATCAATCTTCACCACTGCAGAATGAAAAAAGACCAGAAAACCCACAGAAAGCGCCCAAGCCTGTGTCACTGCGAGGTTGGGCCTTTGGGGACATTCAGCCACTTGTCAGAGCAATGGGAAAAAAGCACCTGGGACTCCCATGGCAGCGTTTTGGCAGTTCATAAGTCATATGAGGCCAAGCAGGGCTGTATGTTGAGCCAGATCTGGGCTGGGAGGCCCAGACAGAGGTCACTGGGAGCTGGAAGTGTCCATTATGGTGAAACGAATGGAAAGTTCTCTCCCCATGGCCAAAACATTCTCATGCCACCTGCAGATCTGGTGTGGGAGAAGCTGTATTGGTGCCATACAAAGGGAGGACTTCAAAAGCTTAGCTCAGAACAAAGACCACTCTCACCTGACCTGACACCAAGGAGTTGGTAAGCACCTAAAGCTTGGGGTTTGTGCAGATGCTGCCCATATTGAACACCTCCTCCTGGGTCTGTGGCTACCTGGGCATAGGGTGGCACCAGCAAGTTGGTACATCAGGTGCTCCAAGTGGCAAGATACCCAGGCAGAAAGGAAATCACACTTTGATTCATGCTCTCCTGGACCTGCACTTCTAAATGCAAGGGCACTGGAGGCAGAAGGGATGGGGGAGCTCAGGAAGAGCCGAACCTAGACAGAAGCAGAAAGAAACATCCCAGCATCATACTCACTTCACAGGAATTGACAATTATGATCCCCGAGTTCTTGTAATTCTTTTTCTTCTTTTGCTTTTTGGGGTTAAGGCATTCCATCTCAAGCTGTAACACATGAGGCAGACACCGGTGTGAACGTGGTGCTGGTCTGTGCTGTGGACTGCAGATGCCACCAGCAGCCACATCCCACGGGCACCCTCCCTCCATGCCTCTCAAAGTGCTGATGAGACAGAAAAGAATCAGAGTGAGTTACAGGTATTTAATGATGGAATTGCAGGCACAGAACCTGCTGGGGATGGGGTGGGTCAAACACATGAATAATTAGGGCAGGCAGTACTACTAGCAATGACAGCATCCCTGCTTATCCATGAGTCTTCACAACATGCCTTCAAATCAGGTGGCTTCTGCCAAGGCTTTTGTCCAAAACTTCAAGTGGAAGATGGGGACACCTTTGGCCATAAAACCAGTGCAGCATGTCACATGTTGCCTTCTGGTGCCCAAACCACAGGGCACTCCCCAAATCATGGGTGCTGCTTCAGACATCTCAGCAGAGCCCAGGACTGCCTTAGCTCTCTCTCTACCTCAGATGCTTCAGCTACAACTGTGGCCTTGGTCATTCATGGTGTGGGTGGAAGGAGTAAGGTGGCTGGACTTGGCCTCTCAGAACAGGTTGAGGGTCTCAGAGCTAGTACCAAAATCCACCATCAGCTCCAAGGAGCCCATTCCTTGTTCTTCCCTGAAAGTGTGTCAGCACTTACTGGAAAGGCATCTTGGGCTTCGCACATCCTGGCCACTGAGGTCTGAAACTCCCCAATGAAGTCATGTCCTCCATCACTGTCATAGTCGTAACACACCACCTAGGGTGGAAGGAGCACAAACTAGCCTCAGACACAGACACTACCTCCTGCAAGGAGACCTGCTGAAGCTCCGAACCTTTCTTGTTGGAGACCCCAAATAAGGGTGGGGTTTTGGGGAGGTTTGTGGGTTGTTCTGCTTTGGTTGGTTTGGGGTTTTTTTAATAAACGAGCCATGGGGTTTTAGATGTTTAATGATCAACACCAGAGGCTGACCACCAAGATGAAAGCCGAAGGGGCCCCCATTACCTTTATCAGCTTCTCCACATCTCCATCGCACAGTGACACCAAAGGCACAGTGAAGGGCTTCCAGATGGGGTCCAGCGTGTACTTGATCACCTGCAGGGTGGGAACAGAGGGATGCTGTTACAACAGACACATCTTCTGGGAGAGATTGGCACAAAGCAGGGACATGTCTCCAGCACTGTACCAGGTTCTCAGTGGGGCAGACCAAGCAAGCTGTAGAAGCTCCATCTTAGCCCTCTTCTGCCTTCCTAACCTAGACACAGCATCCCTCCTCCTTCTCAGGCTGTAGCACTTGTGAATTACAACAGATTCGTTTGCATTACATCTCTGAGGCAATTAAACAAGCTTGCTTGAGAAAACAGCTGCAGCAGACTGGGTAGCATGGTCACAACCAAGCCCAGAGCACGGGCACAACCACTTACCCAACCAGTCCAAGGCCAGGACCTACTATTTACACCCTCTGCATCCCACTGCTTGCACCTTACTCATTGCTTACTCCCCCCCAGCATCCCAGGGCAGCCTATATCCATCTGGGGTCTGACGACCAAGAAGATGGAGCAGTGGGATGCTGCAACCAGCCAGGAAAGCCAAACAGCCCTGGGCACATCCAGCTCTCCTGCCTCATCTGAGTAACACTGGTTGCCTCAGCTGGAGAAATATTAATTGATGCTTTTTGACATTTCCTGAGAGAATACAATTGTTTGCTTAGGTGGAAACAAAGCAAACACTGGCAGGCTCCAGGCACATGCCATGTACCTCAGAGATGCCTGCGGGCAGGTGAAGACCCTGTTTCACGAAGGTGCAGTGCTTTAAAAGAAAGATTTATGTATTAGAAAGCTGGGTATGGGTGGCAGATTAACCCTTCTGTGTGCAAAGCAAACACAGGCATTGGAGAACTGTGGACCTTTGCAGCTGCAGCAGCAACAGCACAACTGGAAGAGGTCCACGGCTGCTGCTGCAGGCAAACAGCCACACAGGACCTGAAACAGGCATCTTGTTTTACAGACGGGCTTTGATGTGAGACCAGATGAAAGAAACTCTGATGCTGCAAGCACAGTTTAGTCAAGAATTTGTAATCTCCTCCTGCAGGAGGCTGGGAAGAGCAGGGGGAGCCCATGCACCCCAAGATGTTGCCTGTGCTGCCAGCCAGCCCCTGCAGTGCTTGGAGAAGGATCTGGCATCTCCATCACACGGCAGCCAGCTGGGCATGCACACTGATGCTTCAATACCAGCTGTAATAAGTACCCTGATCCTTCCCTGCCAGACACCTCCATCATGGCACAGGGAATACCAGCATCAGACCAAGAGCTGGTTATATTTCCACACTAAAAGCTGTAAGAATGGGGAACCTTATTTCTTCATATCCAACCTCAAAACACATAGATGGTCACGTGGTGTGGGATTCCTCTGAGGTGAATGGGATGCATTTAGGCCTGGTAAGCAGGAGACTGTTAGAGCACCCATTACTTGAAACAAAACCTGACTAGACCCTTTTCCAGTGAAACAGGAGAGCGGAGAAACTGGGCAGCAACCCAGAGGAAAAAACAGTATATACGTCTGCTCCCCATAAACCTGACCTGCTTATCAGCGATGGCTGGTGCAAAGCCATGTTCCCAATTCCTACGCCTCTTCCAGGAGGAAGTGCTGCAGGTCACTCCAAATCCCCACGTGTCTGAGAAACATATCTTGGTGAGTCAAAGCTCTGCTGCCCACACTAAACTAGGAGGAAATAACCAAACAAGATCCCAGCCTGCTCCCGCAGAAATACAAAGAGAGATATTAAGCTCAGTAGGAATTCAATATGCATGGAAATGTGTGTGGGAAAGCACAAAAAAAAAAAAAAGAGCAGGACTAGGGTAAGCCCATATTAGTACCACAGATCATGGGATGTTATGCACGTCCTGGTGTGAGTGGGGGAAATCCTCATGGACTGCATAGCAGTGGTAAAAAACAACTTACTCCAAGAGTTAGTAAATAAACACCCTGGTATAGGTATAGCCTTCTTAGCCAGAGCTCCAGCTCCACTAGACATGAGCCAAGTGCTTGTGCTCTGAAGCTGGAGACACCTGAGCATCC
Source organism: Myiopsitta monachus (assembly GCA_017639245.1). NCBI lineage: Eukaryota > Metazoa > Chordata > Aves > Psittaciformes > Psittacidae > Myiopsitta > Myiopsitta monachus. Next base: position 81,846,332 of record CM029941.1, read on the forward strand.
TCCTAGCTGATGATCTGGCAAAAGCTCGTTTTAACCTTTCCCCATTGCTATTCCCTAGGCCACCTCCTTCCACCTCTCTCCACCATCTGCCCAGGTCACAGATCATCTTGCTGTCCTGCAAGTGGAGTGAGAGTGGTCCAGGGCTCAGCCCATGTCCAGGCTGAGCATAGCAGTTAACATGGGTTAGAAAACTATTTCCCTCCCTGCTTGGTAGATACAGGAGGGAATAATACAGAACAGATCTCAGGTCCTTGCTAGCCTCAGTAAATCTTCATCCACTGGAGTCCAGCAGCCTCAACTGGTTACCAGGAAGGCAGCCGTAAGTTTTAGAAATCCCTGGATCCCACCACATTTTATGGGTCATTGGTGAGATAGTGCCATGAAAGGCAAGAGGAGCCGATGTAAGGAATGGTCGTGTCTCTGCAGCTTGGGTTAGAGTTGCACTCACCTCCGTTCTGTGGACCAGCATCCATTTCCCATCATCACCTGGTTTATATAACTCCAAGAAAGGGTCTGACTTTCCAAACAGATCCTGAGGGAGAAAAGCAAGACGAGTCACACAGTGCTCTGCAAGCAGCCAGTCCAAGGCACCTCCTTCCCCAAGCAGTGCCAACCCCTAAGTCCTCAGGAGAGCGGCTCACGAGCACACCAGCAAACCAGCAGCACTCATGGGCAGCCACCCCTCCGTGCCGTGGCCACACGACCCCATGGACTTTTGTGCCACATTTTGGCACTGATGCTGCAGGAGAGTCAGCACCCCAGCATGTGCCCTGGCACCAGTGAGCTCTCTGGATACAGATGCCATGGAAAACAGCCCCAGATGGGAGGGAGCTGCGTTTGGGCTTGGAAAGACATCCAAAGCCTCAAAGGAAAAACAGAATTATGAAGTGCACGAGTGTCTTGGGGGAAAGCAAAAAAAAAAAAAACACCCTCCTCCACACAGCACTGAAGTATAAGCAGAGGAAATCTTTCAGAAGCAAGCTGCCCTGGTGTTGGCAGAGATCATGTAACACCTGCCGAGATATGCAGCCCTGAGTCAGTGTGTTCTGCCTTTCCTGCCTGTCTGCTCAGATATTCAAAGACACTAAAGGGCTGCTGGTTACAAGAAATACGTGTCCCATGAGAAAAATGCATCCCTGCCATGCATGGGGGTGCCTGCAGCGGAGTAGGGTGGTGCTGGTGGCACCCACGCAGGGAAACTACAGCATTCCGACACAGAACTCCATTCCCATTCAGCAAGACTAGGACATGGAGAACAAAAAAACAAGCCTAAAATATCCCACATTATCTACTGAGAACTCAAGCCATTGCAGCTGGGTTTTTCATCCCAGAGGGATGTGGATGCCCAAGTCCTGCAAAGAGCTGGAGGAACTTCTTAAGAGTTTGAACTGGAGCTTTTGGGGCTTCCAAGTGACACAGCAGGGATGCAAGCGGCTGCTCATGGAGAAGGAGGAAGCATGGTCGCCCCAGGAGCTCCTGTCCACAGCCAGCATGGGAGGTGGTGGCTGGGACAGACACAGGCTCCAGTGAGGCTCCCGCAGAAAATCCATTAACGTTTGTAACCAAATCCTGTTTCCAAAGCCAGCCAGAAAAGTAAATCACTGCCAAGTGTTTGGGCTTGGAGAAACAAAAACCTGCTTCAGTCAGAATTCTTCTGCCAGAAGAGCAGACCAAAAAGGCTCACAGGGATGTGCTCTGGTAACATGGAGCTATTTTCTCCTACCCTTTTTCAAATGTTGGCAGAAGAGAAACCCAAGCCATTTCTTCTGCAGGGTTAGGGTTATGGCACAGTTCTGATCCAGCTCACTCACAGTGCCTGGACTTGGCACTTTCAAGCTTCACTGATGGATTAAAAAGCCAGTAATGGGTACCTGACCATGCTTTTGCTGTCTTAGCTTGCAACCCAGTGCAGTTTCAACAGCCAGCCCAGCAGGAGTTAGTGGAGGCACCAGCTCAGATGGCAGCAGAGAGCTTTGAAGGGTATCAGCTGCCATCCCATGTGGAGCAGCCTGGTCTGCAAGCCCATTCAATACTACCCCATTCAAAACGGGGTGGGAGATGCCTCCAAGCCACAGGATTACATGCTGCTATTTTAAAACATCAAAACAGCAAACACCTTACTCCTGCAAACCTGGCAGGAGATGGAAGCTGAGCAACCACAGGAGCTCAGCAGACCAGACTGGTCTGCAAACTGATCCAAGAATCTAAATCATCCAAACGGGTCCTTGCACACCACGGATGAGGAGGGTGACGATGGAGGTGGCACTTCCACCAGGTGTCTCTTCAAACCGCAGCTTCCAGCAGCAGTCCCAGCTCTCAGTGCTTGCTCCTCCGGAGGCATGCCGAAGCACCGCTGCCCTCTGGCTGTCCCCATGGCAGCAGTGGCATGCACAGCTCTGAGCTCACCAGGGCTGGTACCAGGTGAAAGCACCCTTTTTCTGCAAGAGATTTTTCCTTAAAACAACTCTCCCAAGAGCTGGCCGGGCTCTGATCAGGTTCCTGATAAGGAATAAGAGCCTCGGGCTGGTTCTGCTGCTGATGTGCTCCTGCTGTGCAGCTTTGGCACATAAAGCAAGGTAGTGAGCTGTAAGTGCAGAAACCATGCACATGTAATGGGGAAGAGGACTTGCCCACAGGTCTCGGATTCAGGGTGCTCATGGTGGGAGCTGCCAATAATGACCACAAAGAATCGTGTTTCATCCAATTTCCTTGTTCAGAGACTATTTGAATTTCTGTGAAGTGACATGAACATCCTTTGCGTATAAGCAGGACTCTGAGCAGTGCTGTGCCGTTTTGTGAGTCCGCACAGAAACCCCATCAGCAGCCATTCACTAAGGAAGGAGCTTTCTGCTGACACCTGCTGATAAACTGGATGGAGACCAAGAAAGAATATCACAGTCCTTATCCCTGTGTAAGCTGGTACATGCTGAATTTCTGTATCTTGACTGTGGGTCTGAAGGGCAGCAGATCCACAGGTATTGTGTCCTAGTTGAAGAATATCAGAAGATGTAATAGGTTATGGCTGGTAGAGGAGCTTGGTTGCAAACCTGATTAGAAAGGCAATGCCTGCACGTGGGGCACATGGTGCCATCAATGAAGTGGCTGATACAACAAGTGGAGGTGTGCCCCAGGCATGCAGGGAGGACCCAGGTCCTTGGCCCTAATCTTCACGATGGCCACAGCTGCAAAGGGGCCCTGAGTATTGAACGAAGGGCACCAAGCCAGCTGTGAAATCCCATCCCTTGCTTTGCAAGGGACCAGAGGCTTATTCTTGGGGTGCTGAAAGAAAACTGTTGCATTATTGACAATGCATGGGGATTAATCCTCAGCCACATCCCAGACATTTTCAAGACCATTTATGAAGTTATGTGGGGATTTCCTAGCAGGGGCATTTGGTTCTCTGCACTAGGCAGGGCGAGCAGGAGGGCAAGAAAAAAGCTATTGCCAGCAAGTGTAAGTGGGAAAAACACTTGGGTAAACCAAGCACCCATCTGGCTTGGACAACAGGACTGGACAAACAATGTCTTCTGCCCAGCAAATACCCTTCTGCTTGGATGCTTGCTTTACCCCAGTTTAAAAACTGAGGGCTATCCTGCCAGTAACACAAGCTCTGACTAGGAAGAAGGGAAAAATAATATTCCCATTGATCGCTTAGCAACAGCACTGGCTTAAAAGGAATATCGCTGGTTGCCTGGTAAATAAGGTCAGATGGCTTTATTCAGAGAAGTTCTGGATTTTCTGCATATCATTTCCAAAGCAAAACTCAGGCACTACTTGACATCATGAAGTCAACACTTCTTCCTGTCATGGGTTCAGCAGTAGCAGTCGTTTTTTCTCCTTCTTGGTAGCTGGTGCAGTGCTGTGTTTTTGATTTTGGGCTTTGGCACTGCGCTGATAACAGCAGTGTTTTCAGTTACTGCTTGACAATGTTTTGGTCTGGCCAAGGACTTTCTGAGTCTCATGCTCTGCCAGGGAGGAGGGGAAGCCGGGAGGAAGCAGAGACAGGACACCTGATCCAAACTGACCAAAGAGGTTATTCCACACCACAGCACGTCATGTCCAGGATGTGAAGGCAGAGAGCAGAGACCTGGAAGGGTGTAGTGGTGGTGGACTGGGGGTGAACGGCATGGTCAGGTTTTTGGGATTGGGGCGTTTGCTGCTGGGGGGTGCAATGGCTGTGTCGGGCTTGGTGAGCAGTTGTATTCTTTTTCCTTGTATTTCTCTTGTATTATTACTGGTGGTAGCAGCAGTGATTTGTGTCATACCTTAGTTACTAAACTGTTCTTATCTCAACCTGTGCGAGTTGCACTCTTTTGATTCTCCTCCCCATCCCCCCGGGACTGGGGGAAAAAAAGAAGGGGAGTGAGTGAGTGAGTGAGTGAGTGAGTGAGTGAGTGAGTGAGAAAACTGCGTGGGGGGGGGGGGGGCTTAAACCAGAAAAGATGGGGCCTATTGTTTGAGATTCAAGATGATGTTCACTCGATTTCCAGAGGGACTGAAGGCAACGAGCCAGGAGCTCTCAGCACTTCTGAGGTTCAAGTGGCATCAACACTGCTGGCTCCGTCAGGAGACATTTCCAAATGACAGCCAGTAAAGTAGTGTATCTGCTGTCTTTAGGACATGCAAGTATGCAGATCCTGTGCCATACATTATTTTTCCATCTCAGTGCACGTGACAAAGAAAGCAATATGTGCCAATAGGAAAACTGAGGCAAGGGTGTACTCAGTGACACCATCAGGACTTGAACCCCTCCAGCCTTATCCTGATGCTTGCTCCAGCAGGACTATTTTATGTCACTGCTATGTCCAAAAGCAGAGATTTCTTTAGCCTACGAGGGTCAGAAGTTTAATACTGCATCCCCCAATCAGAATCTCACTCACCTTTTTATCTAGTTTTCTGCCAGCCATGCTCAGAGTAATCACCCTGTTGTCAGAGAGCTCTTGGGCAGCTATCTGAAAGACAAGGCAACGTTGCATTGATTTGCAGGTACAATTAAGCCTTTTGAATGGACAACCTGAAGGGAGAATGAGGTGCCAGGACTCCCCAGACAGCCCCTTCCCCCGTACCATTGGCTCCAAAATGAAGCCCCTTTCTTGTGTGTCATATCTGAGCTGGTCTCACATGGCTTTTCTGCATCAGGGCTCATCAGGACCTGGAGAAGCCTCCAAGGACCGAGCCATGAGGAAGCAGCAGCCATAGAAAACCTTGCCTGCAAGATGTGCCACCTCATCCTCCCTGCCCCAGGCTGGGCACAGCAAAAACCAGCTGCCCCATCCTTTGGGGGAGATGCCAGTGGGAGCAAGGACTCGAGCCACATATCCCTACAATCACTTGAAGGGGCAGCTCCAAGAGTGAAAACTCCACCATTGCTCCTGAGGCACTGCAGCAGTCAGAAGCACAGCCCAGATTACTGCAGTTTAAGAGACTTTACTCCCATACACTCCCAAAGGGCTTCAGCTGCTAGCCACCAGTGGGCCAGTTTTGTCTGGAACGTGGTCTAATGAGTCTCTTGGTATTTTAAGAAAATGAATGTTTATAACAAAAAAACCCATCACCCCACATTTATTCACTTCTGCTACAAGCCGTTTTCTGAATCATTTGTATTTTATCTCCTCAAGTCTGTGTCCTGCCCAAGCATCTGCTCCGCACCTCTTCCTCCTCCGCTCACTGTGGTCGCCTGAGCCGTTCCCTAGCATCCTTGGCTGCAGCATCCTCCTGTGTGGGAGCATGGGGTGGACAATTCCCTCACACACGGTGCTCTCAAGTGCAGCTGTCTGCTCAGGGAGGTTGTCCTGGAGGGAGGTATTTCCTCACTGGAGGTATGTGGAGTAATCACAGCCAGGTTTGTAGAAAAACTTGCAGAAATAAAGGGGATAATTTTCTGCAGAAGGAGCAGTCAGGGGATGACTGGCACTCAGGAGAGCCGGGGATTCTGCAGAGATGCAGCTTTTGAATCTGCCTGGGCAGCTCTTTAACATCCTGAACAACCTCCCAGCCTTTCCATGGCAAACACAACTCTTTGGTCCACAAAGGACCCATTCACCATATGCAAAACCCAATTTTCTCCTCTGCTCTGTGTAGATGTGAAGTCAAAAGTTCCCTACTGCAAGGGCACAGCACTGAGTTTCTGTCCCACCTAGTCCTCATTGGGCACTCACGGTCACAACCAGCACGAGGAAGAGGAGCTGTAGAGAAGTGGATGAAATTTGCCTTTTGCTGATCCCCACAAAACCAACACTCTGTCAGTGTCCAGCATTTTAGGGCCCATTGCAGGTTACAAAAAAGCTGGACTGTGCAGACAAGCCAGGGACATCCTTGCGCCACACTGCTGCAGGCTGCTGGTAGAATCTTCTCTTAGCCAGCACGGACAGTAGCAACATCCCCACCTCTGTGCCCAGCAAAGGCATGCAGCAAGGCCTCAGGATTGATTTTACAAACACATCAGGCTGCTTTGGGATTTTCCCCCATCTCTTCAAACAACTACATCCACCCAACCAAGGTTCTTCTGTTGTGTTCACCCCTGTTACATCTCAGTTAAGGAACTGGATACTTGGACAAAATCAAAGAGCTCAGGGGTGAGGAAGGCAGGCTTTGGTTCCAAATTCCATGTTTCATCTGTGTCAGTCTAAAGCTGGAGCCTGCTCCTCCAAGAGTGTCCATAGCCCATGCTCCAGCAGTGTGCTGTGCCAAGCAGTGGGGATAGGTGCCCACCACACACAACCCTGTCGTCATCACCCAGCCCAAGCCAGGGAAAAAAACCCAAATCAACAGATCAGAAAATCACATCAATGGTACAAAATTAAGCAGATGTCTCAGACCCTTTGATTTTTAGTGACACGTTCATGACCCTCCTTTTTTATAACATGTGTAACCTTTGAACTTGACTGGAAGCTTTTAATCTGGTTGAGTTCTTCCCTCTTGAGCACTGGTGTCAAGAGCTAATGCACATATTGGGGCCGGTGCATGTGCTTGTGTGGCTTTTACTATTTTGTTTAAAGACTAACTGTAGTGATTAAGAGAGAAAAGCTGGCAGCATCTTCCTAGCCTCTAGAACAAACAGCAGTGGAGATGCACAAGCAGCAGCCAGGTCCTGGGGCTTTTAAACCTGCTGGAAGTTTAATTCCTTGCTGGCTTTTTCCTCCACACTTTTGCTACCCAGCTGCATGTCTCACAAAACCCAGAACACAGAAGAGATCAAAAGGGATGGACAATGTCGTGGGAGGGAAACGCACCTAAATTTAGTCTTTTATTTTAAAAAACCCCATTGCTAAAGACATCTGTAGTGGGTAGGCCACTGCCCAAAGGGGTCTGCATCAGAAGCAGTGGCTGTTGCTATGAGAATTGTTGCTACGGCACAGCTCCCATCCTCTTCCTACAAAAAAAACCACACATCGCCAGCAAAGGCATCAGCCCTCTCACCTCCCGCAGTGCCAGCGAGGACTGAGCAGCCATGTTGTACCAGATAACAAAGAGCAGCAGCAGGGTTTTACTTTATCTTCTCCAGATTGAGGTTTTTCTTGTTTCAGAGACTGAAGCAGACGTTGAAGTCTCACAGCCCTGGGCACCAGGCAGATGCTAGGCAACATGGTCCCTGCCCAGAATATACAGTGCTCCAAAGAGACCAAAGTGGGCAGAAATACAGGAGGGAAAAAATGTTCATGAGATAAACCCAAGTCTCCTGGACCCCAGGTGAGTGCCCTGCATTGCCCCCAGGTTATTATCCACCTTTGCACACAGTAGGTAATGTAAAGGGGTAACTGTACCGTTATCATCCCTTTCCCAGCTGGCTTGCCATTTCCCAAAAGGAGAGTCCTTGTTATTTTCTTGCTGGAGACAATCTAGAGAAGACAAAGAAAATAAAGTCATGACTGTACAAGTGATCAAAAGCAGTCTCATAAGCGACTCAGTTAATTCTGATTAAGAGTAGAAGAAAGGCATCACACTCAGGGATGACCATGATACTGTGAATGTCACCACCATTACCTGAGCCCACAGGGTGCAGTGCAGCAGCTGAACAGTGCAGAGCAGCACAAGAGGCTGAAGCATTACTTCCCGCTGAACCCAGGGACCAGCTCCTGCGCGGAAGAGATCGGTGGGACCTCACACAAACAGAGCTACTGTGGTTTGCTCCTAGGAAAATCATAACTCAACTTTTCAGACCGCATTTTAAATACCTCTAACGTGACCCTGCCACCAGCTCTCCTTTGGGACGTATTTCCATTGGTGAGTCCCAATTACCAGCCAGATGCTCTTCCCCAGCATTGCTCTGGACAGAAGCCAGGCACAGAGGTTGGCATCCCCCAAAGGCATGCTCTCCCTTCACTTCTGGCTTGTGAGAGGCCAGACCGGATGGCACAGGAGCTGAACGGAATCCCTTGAGATTTTTCTCAGCTCACTCAGTTTCAGTCCCCTCCAGATCTGGGGATCCTGTAAGTTCCTCCCAAGAGGTGTGGACCCTCACATGGGGATCTAGCAATCTATTGGAACTGCCTGTGCTCTGCTCCCATACCTAGTGAGGACACCTTTGAGATGCAGGGTTTGCAGTTTAAAATGTGCAGTCCCACCCATTCTTCTGCCTCCACCTTTGGTCTTATGTCACACAGTCAGAAAATAATAGTGACAATAAAAAAACATGTAATGAAATGTCTTGCTGCTCCTGACATCCAGGTGACCCAGCCATACAATGGGTTTCCTCCCATTACTCCCCAGAAATGTTCTTCTCCCTCTGGGGTGATCTTATTGTGGTCTTTCAGTACTGAAAAGAAGGCTTATAAGAAGATCATAATAGAATTGTTAGGGGTGGAAAGGACCTTAAGATCATCTAGTTCCAACCCCTCTGCCATGGGCAGGCCCTCCACTAGATCATGTCACCTAAGGCTTCGTCCAACCTGGCCTTGAACACTGCCAGGGATGAAGCATTTACCACTTTTCTGGGCAACCTGTTTCAGTGCCTCACTGGAATAAAGAACTTTTTCCTTACATCTAACTTGAACTTCCCCTGTTTAAGCTTAAACCCATTACCCCTTGTCCGATCACGACAGTCCTTAAGACAAGGAGAGACTTTTTAGTAAGGCATTAGTTGCAATAGGACAACAGATGATGTTTTAAACTGCAAGAGAGTTTCAGTTGCTTTTCCTATGGTGCCTTTGATCCATAAATGCATAGGTATCACTAGCCAGTGTAACTAGACATTTGTGGCACACTGTCCAGGGAGGCAAAATCTCCTCGCCACCCTCCCTAGCAGAAACCATGGACACCCTCCAGCCTGCAGTGTGATGCTTGCTACATTTCTTTTGGCCACAGAGGTCACGGCAAGTCCACGAATGATCCAACCATCCTTTTAACTCTCACCACAGACCTAATTAGCTGCAATAAAACAATCTGGCTAATCCGACAGAGCTGCAATGCTAACTCAAAATTGAAGAGTCAGATGCTCGCTGTGCGGTTGTTGCTGCCCACAGCTGCTCTCCTTCCCTTCCAAGAGCTGCTCGTGCCTCAGAACTGGGGAAGGACTTACGGAAACACCTTACCAGACAAAATCCAGCCACCCACAGTAGGGTGGCTGAACCCACAAGCCCCATCCACCTGTTTCACCCCTCTCCTCACCAGGCACCCTCAAGCACACTCTGCCCCTCCAGTCTACCTCTGCCCCACACCCTGACTGTGCTGCAAGCCCATGCTGGCCACAGGGAGAGGAGCTTAACAGAACCTTAGGGAAAAAAAGGGAAAATGAGAAGATCCCTCCATGCTAAGCTGCTGTCTCACTGTGCTACAGGTCATCAAGAAGATCACATAGGAACTGCTGCAAAAACTGGACACACACTTGGCATAAGCTGAGTTCTCTTTGCAGGGTGCAAATACTTACATGAGATTACAGAAGTTCAGAGCTCTCTTTTTTCTGATAGACTAAGCCCACCAGCTGTGCCGAAAGACACAGGAGACAGTTATCCCATATCTGTCAGCCACTATGGCTAAATCACCAATCTTGGATGTGAGTGAGACCTGCCAACAGCTGCCCATTCCCACCATCAGCACAGCCCCAGCATGGCCTGTCCAGCCTCATGCTTTGAGCTTATCACCTAGCAAAGCAGTAGAAAGGGTTGGGCTCTTCTGGAAGACCCAACAAGTCACTTCCACCTTCTTCTCCAGTGCATACAGATAATGCTTCTCACTGGCAACGAGCCTGCAGAGCCCTGAACTTTCACAGAGCCACATTTAGGAACAGCGAGGTTTAAGCTCTGTTTCCTTATGTCATTGAATCCCCCACTTGCAGTTTCCATCAAGATCAGGACCGTCACAGTGAGTGTTGCTGAACTGCCCCATACCAGAGCTGTCTGTGTTTCAGCAACAGAGCTAACAGTAAAGGATGAGTTTGGCCTAAATCACCGAACACTAGCCTGAGCTGTTGCCTGCACTGCCTCTTAATTTCTGCAGGAGTAGAATTAGGTCATCACAGAGCACTTCCAAAAACCCAGGGTTAAACCTCAGCTCTGTAAATGCCAATGCTCTTCTAACCCATCAGGCTCTTGAGTTGGCAATGGTAAGGTCACTTACCCTGCCTTGCCATGTACAGGGCCATATTGCAGTCTGTATAACAAAACAATCATATTCACAAGCCCCCCTGAACACGGTGGGCTGGCTCTCCAAACCAATCCACTTATTACAGTGTTTCCTATCTCCTTGTTCCCAGCACCAAGCACAACAGAGACAGTTTTTCCCAGCCTCCACGCTTGTGCCAGGTACCACATCAGCCCCGAGCCAAACGGAGGAATTTCCCCTCATTTCCTGCCTCTGAGTCAGAGCAAGCTCAGAGGGCAGAAACGTTTGAAGAATATAGCTGCCAACTCCTGACAGGGTCTGGGCTCATGAATGCAAAGACCTTCCAAAGGCGTATGAATCCCATTGTGTCCTGAAAGCTTTTCCACAAGAGCAGAAAATACATTCCTGCACCAACACACCAAAAGTAGGAGAGATGATTTGATACACATGCAATAGACACAGCTTTCAAATAATCCCCTAAAAAACAACCCGCTCCCAAAAAAACCCAAACCAAAAAAACCAAACCTCAAAATTGATATAGAAAGGAAGACAACAATACATCCTAACTTTAAACATCTGGAAGTCCAAATCCAAGATGGTCATCAGGTTGCTTACTATGACCCCTGGTAAGATACAGGTACCTCAAACACTTCCAGTCAATATTTCTCTGCAGACACCAGCAGAAGCCCACACTATGACTAACTTAGGCTCAAACAAGCAGTCAACAGCCCTAAAGTGGAACAGTGCAACCTCAACAATTGAAGTGTGACAAGCAAATTAAATTAGCTTTTCCAAGAGCATCAGCTCTAATCTCCCCATGTCCCTGTGGCTGATGTGATTTGGGGGCACTTTGCTGGAGGACAGAAAGGTATAGGACCTCAGAGACTTACCATGCCCAGTGTGCATGAGAATTCACCAAGGAAATCATGCTCATACAGCTGCATGCTTGACTTGTCCTGGTCAAACAGGGCAAACTTGAGCTTCTGAACTTCTTCAAAGTGGTAGTCCACGATGAACTTCTTGGCGAAAGCTGGGTTGAGGTTGTTCACAGCTGTCTCTGTCCTGTCGAGCTGCAAAGAAGAAAAAGAAAGAGGCATTTAGGAATGTGCATCTTGACTTCAGCCAGAGTCACCCAGAAACCCCACAGTGACCATCAAAGTGAGCACACCAGGCATTCAGCAGAGCTAAGCCTCAATGCAGCCCGTAATGCCCAGTGAACACAAGGTGGGATCCATCTAAGAGCATTCGGCACCTCATGCAGAGACCTACATTCCCAAGGATGGAGTGCATAGGGCTGTACAAGATCCCCCGGTCACAGCCTGGACAGGAGCGCCCACTCAGCCAAGGCTTAGTATGGACTCAAGGCTCATTGAATCCAGAGCTGTTTCATTTGCTTCATTTCATAAGCCCTGTTTTCCCAGGAGCAGAAGCTCTCAGAAATCTCTGATCCTCATCCAGACCCTCACAGATGTAATGCCAAACTTGTTCCTTCCAGGCTGTGTAGCTAATAGCAAGGACAAGCAAAACAAGAAAAGTGTCATGAGCCAGAACAGCAACCCTCTAGCATCTCCCTCTAGACCTCAAACCAAAACATGCATATGGGTTCTTCTTTGCCTTAAACAAAAAAACAAACAAAACAAAACACTACAGGCCATTTTTCATAGCTTTCACCAAGCTTTAGGAGAAACAAGTGACTGGAAGGACCCAGAAGACAAGACTTCAATGGACTTTGTCATCCCAAGCTATTGTGAGCAGGCTGGAAAAAATGATGTCTCCAATAGGTTGGAAGGGCAAGCACACAGATGATGATAGAAACCGGAAGGCACATGTGGAACCTCCTGCTGGAGGGGAAGTACTGTGGCAGTCTGCAGCATCCTGCAGCCAAGAGCAGTGATAAGAGCAGAGGAAATATGACAGGCAGCAAAAAAATTCCAGGGACAACCATGCTGGAAACCCTGGGATGCTACCCTCCAGTAATGGAGCTTTGGTCCCAGATCTTGTAACTCAGGCCAAGGAGGGCTGGAAGGATGGCAGCACCAGCCAGGCTCCCAGCATGTGCTTCACAGCGACAATAGCCCACAGTTTCAGCTGAAGTGTCAGAAACTGGGAAAACTGGAAAACTGAGATTGTGCATTTACTTCTGAAAGCCAGGGAGGGTCTGCCCTTGCAAATCAGGATCCACCATCCTCTCCACCAGGCCATCATCCACCCTGAGAGGCACCAGGACAGGAAAAGTTTGGAGCCCAACATGCAGCACATCCTTGTGAAGCTAAAGCGGGCAGAAAGGATGCTGGTGGCACAGCCTGAGTGCTCAGCAAGGAATGAACACCCGCAGCCTGAAGAAAAACCCTCCAAGCAGGAAACCAAGCAGAAGCGTTGTCAGGAGAGCAGCTGTTGATATCATATCGATATTGTAAAAGGCAGCAGCCAGTCTGGTGGACATCCTGCCTAGCCAGCTCCACTGGAAGAACCAGCAGCTCCAAACATTTGAGCTGGAACAGCCATGTGCCCACCAGGACTGGCAGAGGAGCTGGCAGCGCTGGCCTTTTGCCAGCATATCCCAGGCTATGGTAACAGGGGCTATTAAAGGAGAAAGGCAGGAGGCACTCACCACCGTGGTTTTATAAAACCTACTGCCTTCAGTGCCTGGAAGACCCATCCCATCTGCCTGCAAGGCAGCACAGAGCCTCCAGCCACGCCATGGCCCCATCAGCATCCTGCCTGCTCTTGCAGTCAGGACACCCAGTCCTGGGCGAGGCTGAGCCGCCTGCACTTCCCATCTCCCTGGGTAAGACTTCTGCAGAAAGCATCCCCCATGTCAGCACTACATTGTGGGACGTCTGCCAGAGCTGTGGAGCCAAGAATAAGTACAGCAGAGCAGAAAAAAACCCTCCAAAAAGTAAAAAATAAAAAAGTAAACACATACCTTAGCCCTAAAGAGTGTAATTCAGCACAGGAGGCAGGTTCTGGAGGGACTGAGTGGAAATGTGGTGAGGTTGCTATATATACCTCAGCTATCGCAGTGTTTTTCGAAGTTCATCGCTTAGTCTGTCTTAATTGCCAGGAAACGACTAAAGTTGATGCTGTGTTCCCAGAGCAGCCACCTGCTGCACTCCGGGGAATCAGACACATCAACACAGGTGGGCTGTACCCTGACCAGGGCCACACATCTTCACGCAGATCTTTTCTTCTCTGTGGCCATCACATACCAAAGGACACCAAATGTCTGCTCAGAGATGTGTTGGATGAGGAGCTGTGGGCATCCATGAGGTCTACCTTATTTCAGTAAGCACAACACACACAAATCCTCTTTCAAGCATGGGAGATGAGACTGTGCAGGTAACAGAGATGGATTTTAGCTCCTTCCATGTTCTCTGAACTACTGCGAAGCTGGGGATCAAGGGAAGCCAGTCCTTTTGCTGCCAGGCACCAGTCTGAAGGACATAACATAAAGTCCCACCTCCAGTTTTGCCCTGGAAGGTGTGGACCAGGGAAGGGGAAGAAAAACCCAGCCAACATGTCTTGAGCTAACCCTTTGGAGTGACAGGGTTTCCTTCAACAACCAGATTAAATCGAGTATTTAATCTCCTGTCTGTTATCAGTGTGAAGCATACCAAAATCACCAGCCACAGCTGATTGCTTCACAGGGTTTGGTCTTTGGTTTGATGCGCACCAGTCACCTTGCCAGGGACCATCATGTACAAGGCTTCTTCACACCACCTCCACTCAGAGACAAGGATGCCAACAACTCCTGCCTTCCCTGTCCACAATCCTTAAAGGTCTGCATTCTCTGTAAGAAGCAGAGGTGGCTTTGCCACCCAAGAGCAGAAGAGCACAAGGGTTTTCAAGATGCAAACAGGCTAGTTAAAGATACCTGTTTGGATCAGAGTCTTGGTTCTATAAATCAACAATGAAAACAGGAAATCATCCCTAGTGATAGCCCTTGCATTCAGTGAACACAAGCAGAGTGTTCAGCCTCCAAAGGGAGTTTGGCTAGAGACCTCCAAGCATCACCAAGCACAGGGAGATGCTTGATGCTCCACCTCTGGGAGGTGCTCTCCCAAGTGCGAAGGGAAGCTTGAGCTGAAGGTGCTGTACCAGCCAGGTGAGAGGAGCAGAGCTGAGTAGTGTGTCCCTGCTCCCAGCGTCACAGGCCAGGTCTCTCATGGCTCCTGTGAGATTACATTTAAACATTATCCATCTTTGTGTCACTTCTCGGGCTGTGGTTTATGGTTCTTCCCTCCCCCACCCCTTCCAAGGCTGATTCACAAAGATTTTTTTATTCCTGTTAAGCTCAGCGAGACAAAATAATTGTATTTGGGAACAAATGTGACAGCTAGGAAGAACAGCGAGCAGAAATCTTCCTCTTGGCATCAACTTTTGCTGAGGCCTCATCACCCAGCTCAGACACTGGCACCACCACGGCTGTGTGGGTCATAAGGAGGGGGCCCACCTCCTAAAGCAGGTCTGATGGTTGGGATTTGTCCTAACCCCGCATGGAGGACACAGGAGCAGTATAGCGGGATCAGTTCATGTCACTGAGCTGCTGCTGTCCCCACCCGTCCCCTACATTTCAGCTGCGTTTATTAAAGCCACTGCTTTCAGATGGGGAAGAATCATAGAATCAACCAGGTTGGAAAAGACCCTTAAGATCATCAAGTCCAACCATTACCCCAGCACTGCCAAGGTCACCACTGAACCATGTTACTGAGGACCTCGTCTACGTCTGTGAATGGTTCCAGGGATGATGACTCCATCACTGCCCTGGGCAGCCTGTTCCAGTGCCTGACCATCCTCTTGGGAAGAAGTTGTTCCTAATATCCAGTCTAAACTTCCCCTGACACAGCTTGAGGCTGTTTCCTCTTGTCATATTCCTTGTTCCTTGTGAGAAGAGACAAGTTGTAAAGGTTTGTCTTACGGCAAGGGGCACATCTCTGTGGCCAAAAAGCATGCAAGACAATGCAGACATCCCCAGTTAGCTCTGAACCACGGTGGCATGAGCTGCTAAGAGTCCACCAAGTGTCCCATCCAGTAAGGCTCTTGCAGGCAAGTCCACCTCCCCTGGCCCTCCCCAGCACCCATCCACACCCAGCCCATGCACCACTGTTGCCACATGCTGGAACCACAGCAGCAGAGTGCCAGGCAATCTGCCGCTCAAGGCTGAAGTCCAGTGCCTGTTGTGCCAACTAAAAAGAAGCAAAAAACAGCAGAGGAAAATAAAAATAATAAACTAAACAAACCCACCACACATTTGTGTTGTGAAAGCTTTGGAATCAAAACTTCTGGACTGAAACATTACTGACAGAAAGGGAAATTCATGAAAAGTACAATCAAGTCAAAGAAATGATGCCTGTCAATGCTGGAAAACTTATTAGTCTCATCCAGGCTAAGTTAACTGAGCAAAGTTAATTGCAGACCATGGTAAGAGAAGGTTTGCCCCTACATCCTGCCCACTTACAGCAAGATCAGTAGCAGGACAGCTTAGGCGGTACCCACTGATTCACCAGCTGCTTGGCCAAGGACTCTAAGGCTGCCCAACTAGTTCAAGTATCTGAAAAATAAGACCACCTCATTTCTCAGGAACTGGGACAGATTTTGTTAGGCTTACAGGATATAATGCCCTTCAGCTGCTCATTTTGTGCTGCATCTAACACCAGTGCTTGTATCTATCCATCACATGCCCATGCTTTGCTTACCTGCTGTTCCTCAGACCAACTGAAAGAGGTCTTACACTGTCTACAATAGCAGTTATAAGATAAAATTCCTTCTTTTTTTTTTTTTTTCTCAAGCCATTTTAGCCCAGAGTCTTTCACCCTTTAGCCAAAAGGTCTATTTTAGGCACGGAACTAAGTGCTTTTGCACAGATTCTGGAGTTTGGATTCACTACACAGACAGCACCTTGCCTGACTCAAACTGCTGCCGAAGGAGACTGCAACTATAGCTTCTCTATGTGGGATGATGAACAGTGAATACAGCATTATGAAAACCATCCTCAGGAGTTCTGGTTCAGTTTGTGCACACCCTGACTGCAAAACCATCCTGAGACATGCATGTGCCTGGGAGACCCACCCCAGAGAGACCTTCTGCTGATGCAGCAGCACTGCTGGTGATCATTGAATCATAGAATCACAGATTGGTTAGTCTGTTAGTCTAGTGAGATCCTGGTTAGCAATTTTCGTGACGTTCAGTGGGGGATGAATGCTGAGCAACCTTCAATTCGTGTGACAGCTACAGCCAGCTACAGAGCAGACCCTCCTCAGGAAGCAGTGCAGCATGGTGGAGGCTCCATGGAGTCATTCCAGAGGCACAGCTCCTTCAGCAAATCCTCTGAATCAGTGAAGGGACGCAGATGGCTTCTGTGTTGTCCCTTTTCATAGAATCAGAGTGGTTTGGGTTGGAAGGGAGTTTAAAGCTCATCCAGCTCCAACTCCCTGCCACGGGCAGGGACACCGTCCACTACAGCAGGTTGCTCCAAGCCCCATCCAACCTGGCCTTGAACACTGCCAGGGATGGGACTTCCACAGATTCTCTTGGCAGCCTGTACCAGTGCCTCACCACTCTTACAGTAAAGTATTTATCCTTATATCCAATATAAATCTCCCCTGTTTAAGTTTGAACCCGTTACCCCTTGTCCTATCACTACAGTCCCTAATGAAGAGTCCCTCCCCAGCACCCTCGTAGGCCCCCTTTGGATACTGGAAGGCTGCTATGAGGTCTCCACACAGCCTTCTCTTCTCCATGCTGAACAGCCCAAATTTTTTCAGCCTGTCTTCAAATGGGATATGCCCCACTCCCATGATCATCCTCATGGCCATGATGACCAAGGTTGTGCTGCTGAAAGCCAATTTGGGCACCTCTGGATGAACTATGGTGACAGCGGCAAGCACACTCCCATTCCCTGATAAGGCATGTGTGTGCCCCTCCCCTGAAGGAGGAATATGCATCCAGTGGGTGGGTATGCTGGGAAGCAGGCTTTTGGGATCAAGCCAACATTTTACTTATGCTTCAAAATAATTCAGACAACTGCTGAGGGTCAATTCCCTCGTGCTCCATTAGACTAGATAGAGACAGCCTCATCCTGCTGAAGCAGAGAGCTGGGAACAACACACAATGTCTCCTTGCGCGCTGTCTGCATCCCGTCACTGTCAGGGGCAGCAAGCCATGGACAGTCCTCCTGTCCTTAAAGAGCCTTCTATCAGCAGGGTGTTGCCCTGGAGTAAGCCTGTGTTGGAGTGCGTAGGCAGAGAAGATGAATGCGGCTCTCAGCTCTTTGGCACATACAAGAAAAATAAAAATATGCACAAGTCCCCGTGCCCTGAGCTGTAGGAGTGTGCCATCATGTTCCTCTGTGCCCAGAGCCCCAGTGCCCACAGCCCACAGGCTGCAAGCAGCACTCACATCTGCTGAGCAGGGTATCCTTGTGCAGCAGGGACACACAGAGCTGGCAGGAAGGAGAGTCATGGGATGACAGACTGGTTTGGGCTGGAAGAGACCTTAAAGCTCATCCAGTTCCACCCCCCTGCCATGGGCACGGACACCTCCACTACAGCAGGTTGCTCCAAGCCCCGTCCAGACTGGCCTTGAACACTGCCAGGGACGGGGCAGCCACAGCTTCTCTGGGCAGCCTGTGCCAGCACCCTTTCAGTAACATTTCTTCCTTATATCCAAGCTAAACCTACCCCAGTTTAAAACTGTTGCCTCTCGTTCTATCACTACAGGCCTTGGTAAAAAGTCTTTCTTGATCTTTATTACAAGCGCCTTTATACTTAGGTTGGCCACAATGATGTCTCCCTAGAGCCTTCTCTTCTCCAGGCTAAGCAACTGCAGTTCTCTCAGCCTGTCTCCATAGGGAAGATGCTCCAGCCATGTGATCATATTCACGTCCCAATTCTGGACCTGCTCCAACAGGTCCATATCTTTCCTGCACTGAGGACTCCAGAGCTGGACACAGGACTGCAGGGGGGTTCTCCTGAGTGCAGTAGAGGGGGAGATTCTCCTCCCTTGACCTGCTGCTCACACTCTGGGGATGCAGCCCAGCACACAGGGGATTTCTGGGCTGCGAGCACATACACTGCTGGATCATGTTCATTTTGTCACCTACCAGCATCCCCAAGTCATTCTCCACAGGGCTGATCTCTGTCTGTTCATCCCCCAGTCTATAGGTACTAGGGATTGCCCTGACCCAGGGGCAGAACCTTGCACTTGACCCTGTTGAATTTAATGAGGTTATCAAGGGCCTACTCCTCCAGCCTGAAAAGGTCCCTGTGGACCCCATCCCTTCCCTCCAGCAAATCAACTACAACACTTAGCTTGGTGTCACCTGCAGACTTGCCGAGGGTGCACTCAGTACCACTGTTTACATCGTAATCCCTCCCTCCTCTCTTCTTCTAGGAATTACATTTCTCATTTGTAAGGAGCTGGCTTCTGAAACCAAGCAAATAACAAGATCATCTGCAGTTTCATATCAAGGTCTCCTGGTATCAAATACAGCAGTTGAAGCACATATTTATGAGGTTTTTGCTAAGGAAAAAAGACCAATGTCTGCAAAGAATTTATCTGGGATTTAGCATCTGGATGCTGTCTGTCTGCAGCTGAACTGATCCAACCTCCCCACACATCTGGCTCCCAACAGTCTCCGTCCCATCCCATGATCCATCCTTCTCCATGGAAAACACCCATTCCATGAAATGCCCAGCTTAAAGGCTGTTGACCTTGAAATACTTCTTGAAGGAGGCCACAGGTGTTAAGAGCATGAGCATTTCCCCACTGGACTGACCTGCCAGACCCTCATCCAGCACACTCCTGGCCCCTAGAAATAGCCACCCTTCAAGTGAAACCCAAAGACCAGCTGTCTATACAACTCTTGATCCAAGAACCAGCTTATCTTGCCTCACTTAGAAACACCCTATTGTGAGCAGAGCCTTACACCATCCAACTATCATGTGGGACCAACATTTCAGGCACTCGAATCCAAAGCACTCAAAACTTACAGCAGACTGAGAAGGGGCTGGGACCACTTTGAAAATGGAAAGATCCTTTCACGCTTGCCATGGGCTTTGCCAGAGGCTGGCATTTTGAGATGTGCAGTTAAATCTGACTCCCACCATGAAGCAAAAAGCACCAATGGGGAAAGGACTGGTTGCAAAACACAGAATAGTTAACACACTGGTTACATGCACACAGCCCTGGGAGGACCAGAAGAGATTCCACGTCTGAAGGAACAAGGACCAGCCTTGTAGTGGAGCACAGAGAAGACACCATCATGGGCAAACCACCAGAAGAGGGAATGCACACAACCTCAGGACTTACCTCCATCCACTTCCCGTTGACTTCCATGAAGAGGACACAGAAGGGGTCGGATTTGGAAGTGACATCCCTGTCCAGAAGGTTTTGGCCGCAGACAGACAACTCGACCTTGCAGACGCAGTACTGGGAGCCGACAGGCCCCGCCGGTGTGGGAGTCATGGTGTAGGCCATGGACTCCAGCGGCAGCAGTTCCAGGCAGTCTGTGAGACAGGGAATAGAGAGGAACCTCAGTGCAAGCAGAAAGGCCAAAACCACTCTGATGCCACAGGCAGAGAAACACGTCATGCTCTAAGTTACACTCCATAAGTTATGAGGCTTTGCTGGCTC
The DNA here is from genome assembly GCA_017639245.1 of Myiopsitta monachus. Lineage (NCBI taxonomy): Eukaryota > Metazoa > Chordata > Aves > Psittaciformes > Psittacidae > Myiopsitta > Myiopsitta monachus. Next base: position 81,866,504 of record CM029941.1, read on the forward strand.
CAGCAAAACTCTGCCCAGCCACCATCCTCATGTGGCCACCACACCAGGCAGATGTCCTGAGATGCCCAACAGAGCACCTACAACCTACCTGGGTTTTGTTCATAAATAAGAGATTTTCAAGGAAAGGTAATGTCTTCTGCTCACCCCTCTTCAAAGGGTTGAAGCAGCCCCAACCTCTTCTTCCAGCGTGCTGTGGGGCTTTCATGGGGAGGATCTACACTTCCACACCATCTTTCCGCATCAAAACTGGTCACCACCAAGCCGGTCCTAAGCCATGGCTCATGGACCTAAGCTATCAGGGCTAAACTTCAGCTCTGTCCCTGAAATCATCATAGGGAAGGGGGTGAGTCCGGGAGGATGAGTGGGGTGGGACAGCCACAGCTCTGCTCACCAGGCCATCAGAAAGCAGAGGCTCTGGCAGCAATTAGAAGGTGGCAACAGTTGGTTCATAGAAGTGCAAGGCAACTGTGACTATCACTGTATGACTGGGTGGTGGATGGGATGACTTACAGGGCCCTGATAAAAAAACCTTTTTCACAAGAAGAGCTTGCCAAAAGTCTGCCACTAAAACCATTTTGCAGAGATAAATGTGTTCTATACCATTGTTAGTGCAAAACCTCATCCTGCATGACAGTTTTGCCTTCTGATGTGCAGTTTACCTGATAAAAACCACCAGTGGTCTTCAACAAACAAGAGGAAAGGGGGGAAAAAAGAGCAGAAAAAGCATTTTCAGATTAAGCTGTACTAATAAACCTTCATGGCTGGAGCTGCTGGTGAGGAGAGAGCTCTTTTCACCAGCTCCTTCAACAACTCTCACCCTCTTTTTCAAGAAGGGCTCCCTCCTCCTCATCCAATTTATCTGAAAACCCCAAACATCTCCTTCCTCCACTTCAATAACCTGTCTGCTGCTGCTTGGCGTCGAACCCCCAATTAATAGTATTTGTTTGTTTTGCCCAGGCATGAGTATTTACAAGCACTTGCACTGATGGGAGCTGGTGGCTACCATCTTCTCTTCTCTTGCAGCAAAGCTTCCAAGCCAGGATGGGGATAGGGGACAGGGATGGGGCAATCTCAGGGACCTTAAAGCTCATCCAGTTCCAACCCCCTGCCACAGACAGGAACACCTTCCACGAGACCACATTGCTCCAAGCCCTGTCCAACCTGGCCTTCAACACTGCCAGGGATGGGGCAGCCACAGCTTCTCTGGGCACCCTGTGCCAGGGCCTCAGCACCTGCAGCAGATGACTCAGGGGGGAAAGCTTTTCCCCAGGGCTGACAGGCACCAGAACATCCTCTAGGGCACCGCGCACCAGCCATGCTCCAGCCCCTGCACTCAGCCTGCTGAGCTCCCCAGAGAACACAAAGCCAAGATGGGCATGAGGAAGAGAAGTGGTCAGCACCAGCTGGGGACAGCTGAGGGCAGAGACCTGTGGGGATTCATGTCACATTCCCCTCCCTCGCACCCAAAGTCAGGGACACTGGCCTCTCCCCCAGGTAACAACCTGGAGAGCTTGATTCCATCTCATGAGTGCCAAGGCCAAAATCCTACAGTTGCCACCTTCCCAAGAAGGCAAAAGGCAGCAGGAAGATGCTGTCACCCCTTTCCCCGCCATCACAGTGAAGATGCTTTTCCCACTGAGAAGCTGCTGGTCCAGTCAGCCCACCAAGGATGGAGATGCCAAACTGATGGGCAGCTCTTCCATCACGGCTCAGGCTACTCCTTCTCCCCAGCTCCAGCCCTGGTATAAACCCCTGAGGAGCATAATCATTCCCAGCAGGTCACCCTAGCCAGAGGGTTCACTAGCCATGAACCATCTGAGGCAACCACCAGGCTTCAGTGAGCCAGCAGCACTTCAATAACCCAGCAAACGCATTAAATTCAGGGATGCATTTCAGCTGGCACCATGCAAGCCAACTTGCCAACATCTGTATTCCAGTCTCTCCTCCTTTCTTTGTTCCCTCCCTGCATTCACTGCCCCTGAACAAAGCCTTGTGACTCTCTCAGCATCTGCAGCCAAATATTCCACCGATGTACAATCCCAGCTGTCAGCTTTGTGCCCATCACATGGATGCATGGTCTCCTGCCTAAACACAGCCAGGCTACTGATGAGAGGTCTCAGGGACAAGCATGAAAGTCTGATATCCCCATGGTCTCACCTACCATCAGCCATAGCAGATGCCTGAAGAGGTGTCGCAAGAGTAAGACCAGGGTGGAGCAACATGGTCCCCAAATCCTTTCTAAGGTCCAGCTTCCAGGACATCCTGAGCCAGACCCATCTTTGTGCTTCATAAACTTCAAGTGTTTTTTTCTCTCTGACTTAATATCACAGAATCCCAGACTGGTTTGTGTTGGGAGGGACCACAAAGCTCATCCAGTTCCAAACCCCTGCCACGGGGCAGGGACACCTTCCACTAGACCACGTTACTCCAAGCCCTGTCCAATCTGGCCTTGGACACTGCCAGGGATGGGGCAGCCACAGCTTCTCTGGGCAACCTGTGCCAGGGCCTCAGCACCCTCACAGGGAAAACGTCTGCCTAAGAGCTGATGTCAATCTCCCCTCTGTCAGGTTAAAGCCATTTCTGCAAGTACTTGATCACCTTCAAGGTGCACTCTGTCCACAGCATCCTGCAGTGAGGCATTTTGCTGGCTGGGGGCACACAGAAGACTTGGGGCCACCAAGAATAACTGAGATGAACATTTGGGAGCCCCAGCGCAATGCACACAGATGTTCTCCTCCTCCTCACCCTATGCCCCGCCAGTCTGTACAGCAGATCCCCAAACCATGTGCGGAAGGGCCGGCTGGAAGCCCTGGGATCTTTTCTTCGTCTCTCATCTGAAACAGAAGGAGGGGAAGGAGTTGTCTGTTTCACAAACTAACTTCTGCCCTGGGAGGTTCCCTTCCCTCCACAGAAGAGAAGCCGCACAAGAAGCAGTCACTCAAGCCATGCTAAGGCCTGGTTTTAAGCATTAAAAGGAATAAACAGAGAGAAAAAAAAAATGAAGATATCATTTAAGTGAAACATTTTGGTGTCTGAATATTGCTGCCAAACTTTTGTGATCTCCTCTCCTTAAAGAGATTGTATTTATTTGCACAGGGAATACCAGACATATTTGAAACAGCCATGGAAATACTGATATGCACCAGTGATACCATGCACATTCCCCTGGGTCCTTCCTGGGAATGTCTGTTCCCTTCTTTGGGATGATCTGTGATTCCTATAACACTGCACAAAAGTCACACACAGCTCACTCAGGCTATCTTACTACAGCTACTGCATTGTAGAAGTAAATGTCCTTTCTGACAGAGGAAAGTGAGATGAGCGTCAAACAGGTAATTTGGGTTCCTATAAGGCACATATCTGAGCTTACAGCAGCGGAGACACAGTGGGAGAGCAGTGGTACACACAGAATGACGAAGAGCAGTTGAAAATGAGTTGTCAGAAGGCTGAAGCAGAGGGAAAGAGGAGCAGAAGGACGCAGAAATCATTTGCCCAGAGCAGCAGCGAAGGTGAAATGCAGTACATGCGGAGCTGGCGGCACCAGGAAAAGCCGGGAGGCACTGGGACAGATGATGGCCCAGCTCCCTACGCTTTGCTCCCTCCTGTCAACAAATACAGTCATCTCCAGAATCATCTTGCAGAGCAGAACTGTTTGCCTTTCAGTCTCGCCCAGGCAACACGTGGATTCATCAGCCTGCATCTGGTCTTAATAACAGCCTCGTTTCCTTCTGGATGCACGTGGAATTAGTCATGTTCACGGCCCCTTCCCAGCAAATGCCTCTGCCAGGGCTGAGCAGGATGGGGGAGGCAGGAAGGGGCTGCTTGCACTTGAAAATTCCCTGCAAGGATGTACCTTGGGTACCTGCTACCATCAGAGGATCTTCAACTCTTCTACAGGCAGGGAAAGGCTGAAAACTGCCTCTGAGCATCCCAGCATGGGTGGGATAGGTGGGAGTGAGCCCGAATTCTCCCAAATTCCCGGAGATTTGGTGTAGACCTGGCAGAGGGGGATGGCCCGGCTGGGTTCTGCTGCCACACTGGCATACTGTGATGGAGTCAAACAGTCCTGCCTGATGCAAGAGGCCACAGGAATTGTACTGAGTTATTTTAGGGGCCTGACAAAGCAAGAAAGAGAGTTTTAGAATAACCTAATTAAATCATTTCCCCAGTAAACCCTTCCGGATGGAAACTGTGCCTAATAGTGTTTCATGGGGCAACGCTGCTCATGACAGCCTGGTTTGTCACACCAGTGCTGTGAAATCCTGTCCCAAGTAAGACACAACAACGGCTGGTGGCCACCTCAGTACCACAGTGGCTGCTGCTTCATTTTGTGCTCAGGGAATAGTCACCCACAATGCCCAGCTCCTCCTCCTGGCAGCTGTTCCCAGGAAAGTCCTCATCCACCACATCTGGTCATAGAATCACAGACTGGTTTGGGTTGGAAGGGACCTTAAAGCTCATCCAGTTCCAACCCTCTGCCACAGACAGGAACACCTTCCACGAGACCACATTGCTCCAAGCCCTGTCCAACCTGGCCTTGAACACTGCCAGGGATGGGGCAGCCACAGCTTCTCTGGGCACCCTGTGCCAGGGCCTCAGCACCCTCACAGGGAAGAACCTCTGCCTAAGAGCTCATCTCAATCTCCCCTCTGTCAGGTTAAAGCCATTCCCCCTTGTCCTGTCCTCATCCTTAGCTGCATACACACGTGTACATCACTGAAACAGGTCCCATGACTTTTCCCTGAAGGTTGTTTCCCCTTGCCTAGACCAAGCCCATCTCATGCCGTCACTTCCCATCCACACCAGAACAGTGACGGTGTGGCACCAAAATGGAGACACGTGTGGGCAGCCGCCAATCCACCGCAGCTTTGAGGACAAATGTGCAGAAGCAAAAGTCCTCAAAGCTCATCCACCACAAAGCCCCTCTGTCAGGTTAAAGCCATTCTCCCTTGTCCTGTCCCTACAGGCCCTTGTCCAAAGCCCCTCTCCTGTAGCTTCTGCAGAGAACAGGGATAAACTGAGGCAGAAAAGGAGGATAAGCCAGAGTGCCAGACCAAGGCACCAAACACAAGTCCATCCCAGTGGCACTTCTTGCATTCAGGCATTTTTAAGAGAAAAAGGTCTTGGATGGAAAGAGGTCTTCAGTGAGTTGAAATGTCCCATTACCTGCCACCTCACTGTGACCTCTGCTTTGCTTTAATACAGTACAATGCCATTTGGCAATAGCTACATGAATTTATCATGGGGGAGCGAGTAAAAGACAGGTTTAATGGTCTGGAACACTGCTACAACACCCTTTTTGTGGTTTGATAGCTCTACGTCAATTTGAATTTGGATTTGAATTTCAATTTTCAGCTTTGGCAAGCAGGGCATCTGTAAGGAGCTGGGTCAGTCTAGAGAAGGAGTAACACAATGCTTGACCCAGCATCACCAAAACCCTTTCTAAAGGCAGTTGGTGAAAGCAAGAAGTGTAGGGCTGCTTCCCCCCATGACCCCAGCTCCACACACCCACCCAGCTGCAGCACCACCCTAACCCGTAATCCTGTGGTCCCCAGGGGGTGAATTGCACTTCTCAGCAAGATCAGGGCTGGGCAAGAAAGTGGGACTGATCCTGTGCCCTCCCTGACCCAGGCAGCCCCATCCTCCTACCCTGGAGGGCATTGCTCAGCAATGTTCCATGCCCATGATGCTTAGGTCCCACTCCAGGAAGATCTTCCCAAACCACGTTCAGACTCATGGGGTGTGTCAGGGCTGGGAGATAGAGAAATTCCCTCTGTTTCTAACACAGCAGAGCAGCCATCACCTGCCAAAAAACAGCCCCTGCCCTTCCTTTGATCCTCAGTGCAAACACATCCATCTGGGCTCATCCAGGCACTGGGGACAAGGCTCCTCCAGAGCCTGAGAACAGGGCAGGTAGGTGCCAGAGCTGGTCACGGGGCCACCCGCCCGCCAATGTGGCTCCAGCTGATGCTGTCACCTGGGCTGCGAGGAGTGAAGACAAGCCCATCCTGCCGCATGCAGTGGCAACTCCCCACCACTGACCAAGATGCCACTAGGAGCACCTCCATAATGACACCATTTTGAGGGATGTAGTGCCAGCCTGACAATGTAACTGTGAAGAGCTCCTCCAAAACCAAAATCAGGAAGCTCCGGGGGCTGTAAAAACATTGAGCTTCTATTGGCATGTAAAACCTTTTGTTTAAGCCCAGGTATTCCTGAGACCCCACACCACTTTCCAAGGACTGCTCTAAATCAGCCCAAAGCTACGTTTGCATGAAGCTCCCACCTCAAACCATTACTCACCCCTGGGAGGGATGAAGACAAGTGGGCCAGGAACCACCTATAGATTCATAGAATTAGCTAGGTTGGAAAAGATCTTTAAGATCATCGAATCCAACCATTACCCCAGCACTGCCAAGTCCATCACTAAACCATGTCACTGAAGGCCCCATTTACACAGTTTCTGAACACTCACAGGGACGGTGACTCCACCACTGCCCTGGGCAGCCTGTTCCAATGCCTGAACACCCTCTGGGAAGGAATTGTCCCTAATCTCCAGTCTAAACCTCCCCTGGCACAGCTTGAGGCTGTTTCCTCTTGTCCTGTCCCTTGTTCCTTCGGAACAGAGACCAGCCACCTCCTGGCTCCATCCTCCTGTCAGGCAGTTGCAGATAGTGATAAGGTCCCCCCTGAGCCTTCTCTTCTCCAGACTAAACCCCCAATTCCCTCAGCCATTCCCCATCACACTGTGCTCCAGGCCCTTCCCCAGCTCTGCTGCCCTTCTCTGGAGCAGCTCCAGCACCTCAATGTCTCTCTCGTAGTGAGGGGCTCAGATCTGAGCGCAGGATTCAAGGTACAGCATCACCAGTGCCAGTACAGGGGGACCATCACTGCCCTGGCCCTGCTGGCCACACTGGTGCTGATAGAGGCCAGGATGCTGTTGGCTTTCTTGGCTGCCTGGGCACAAGCTGTTCATGTTCAGCTCCATCACTCAGCACCCTCAGCTCCTTTTCCATAAGCAGCTTTCCAGCCGCTCTTCCCCAAGCCTGGAGTGTTGCGTGGGGCTGTGGGGACCCAAGTGCAGAACCTGGCACTTTGCCTTGTTGAACCTCATCCCATGGGCCTTGTGCCATTGCCCCAGCCTGCCCAGATCCCTCTGCAGAGGCTTCCTACCCTGCAGCAGATCAACACTCCCACCAGCCTGGTGTCATTTACAAATTTACTGAGTGTGGCCTCAATCCTCTCATCCAGATCATCAAAGAAGATACTAAATACCACCCAGCACCTAGGACAGACAGACAGGCTGGGGTGGTGAAGGAGAGGGAAAGGGAGAGAGACAGGATTTGCAGCACCACTGGGCAGAAAGTGGGATGAGCAATGCAGACCCCACCTGGAAAATGAGGCAGAAAAATCCCCAGCCCCCTCAGCAGTCCCAAGAGAGACCAGCCTCCTCAGGGCTTCTCCACGTCTCAAACAGGCTGCAGCATCCTCTCCTCCAGCTCCCAGGACACTCATGGCAATCAGCTTTGTGGCTATCAAGTGGCTGAAGTTAGGCCAGTTTGATCCCAGCAACCCAGCCCCAGAACGGGGTGGGCAGGAACACTGGGATCCCACCATAACCATGCAGAGAGTTTCACCCAGTGGGAGATCCCTCTCCAGAGAGCAACCAGATGGATAATGGCATATGAGCCACATCTACACATCAGTATATCTGGGGTCATAACTTAAAGAAAGGAGCACTTCCCATGCAGAAGGACTTGCCCATGGAGATGCTGTTGCTCCCTCTGCAGCCTTGCAACATGCACCTCCAACCCTGGGATTCAGAAGCCCCATCTCCAGATTTTCCAGACAGATGAAGGGGATAATATCACTGCTTCCCTGCTTGGGATGAGTGATTGGTGAAAGGGAACCCACGGCAGCCATAAAACCTTCTGGGGACTTTCCAGCAGTACCCCTGTCCCTGCCCAAGAGCAGAGGGGATGCTGCAGCCCTGCCTTCAGACACACACCCAGCAGTGGGCTGGTGGCAAGGAGCTGTGTGGTGTGTGGAGAGGAACCATGGAGTAGCCTGTCCCACCCATGGGTGCACTGCAGGACAGCCCAGGGTGCACTTTAGCAGCCCAACCCTGATGGGGTGTCCACCATGGAAGCCTGCTTGGCCAGGGGAACCTGGGCAGGACCCACTTGGGGGGCACAGGCGAGACCACGGGACCAACCATCCCCAGCCTGACTGCAATTTCCTAGTGCATGCTGTGGGATGTGCAGGGACCTCTCCACCCACAACGAAGGTGCTGGAGCATCGGCTTCACTGGTGCTCCATAGAATCAGGACAGACAGGTATCATAACAACATCATCTATCACACTGTAATACCACTGTAATCACATCAGCAGGTACAGCACATGAGACTCTCTAGGGAAAAGTGATTAGGAGACATCATTATTTACAGTCCACCATACTGGCAGAGCTCCTTTGCTGCTCATGCATCACCCACAGTGGCATTTAGCCCTTGTGGAGACCTCACAGGCTCCAGCTGTTCTGCTGGCACGAGGCCCCAGCCTTGGCTGTTGCATGCAGCCATTCACAGCCACAGAGGATGGAGACATCCTGTTTTCTGCTTTCTACAAACCTCCTTATTCCTCAATGCTCTGTGCTGCACTGGGAAAAGTGACAGCCCCTCAGTGGTCCCTCCAGTGTGGGGGACAGTCCCCTTGCAACTGCAGGGACACAGCTGCCCCCTGGTCACTGCTTCAGGACCCAGTGTCCTCCAGCAGAGCTGCACCGGCAGCAGGGAGCAAAGGGCAACAGGATTCTGTTCTCCAAACAGATGAAGTCTGAAAATGTCATTACACTGTCCCCAGATATCCAAAACCACTTACCAGGAAGAAATTGTGACCCCAAAGAGCAGGAGAGCCGAGTGCTGCACAGAGGTCAGGGCTTCCCTGTGCTCACTAAGCATCCTGCACCCATAGCATGCCCTGCTCACAAATGCACCTGTGGTTTCCAGAGCAGCAGCAGCTCTGATCTTGCTGCGCAGACATAGAGAAAGAGCAAGAGAGGGGCAAGGCAGGGCAGGAGCAATGGATGAGCCATGCAGGGAGACCGCATCCCAGTCTCTGCTGGCAAGTGCAGATTTGGCCAACTGCACATTTCCCCTTGACTACAAACTTCCTCTAGGGCCCAATTTAGGGAAATTTGTGATTTAGGGCAGAAAAGATCACGTTGTCACTGTGAATCCTGGTGATCGCATCAAACCCCATGCACAACCGCCCACAGAAAAGGTGCACATTCTGCAACAGCCAATTCCCTTCTCCGCGCTGGAGCTGAAAACCACAGTACCCACTGGGCATGGGCAGCTGTGCAAGAAGAGCTGGGCATGGCCTTATAACGAGGGGGGTGTATCTGTTATAACCAGCAGATTTGGAGGAAAGAGTTGATTTCATTAAAGGAAGACCCTGTGAAGTGGAAGGGAGCTGAGCAGCCCAAGGGACACGCAGGCAGCGCGGCTCATGCGCAGGTGCAGGGGAACCTCCTGCACTCACAGTGTACTTGATGTGTTCCGGCTGTTACAGGCTTTTCTGAGTTACTGAAAACAGAAATGCTGGCTTTCTGAATTTCAACTGAATTCCTATTTCCAGCCAGTACCACATTGAGCACGTGAGAGATACATTAAAAAATCATCACTTACGGGATGAGAAACACCTTTACCTGCTTTCTAACATAAACACATGCCAAAATCACATGTACGCCAGCCAGAATCGCCCTGCCAGCAGCCCCAGCAATGAACACCATGCAGGTCCTTCCACCCCAGGCATCATTACATTCCCATAGCCCATCCCCTGACAACATAACTAAATATTAATTAATGGGTACTTAATGCGTAATGCTCATCGACCTGGCACGTTGACACCAAGCCACACAGCACACCACTGATGTCCTCACAGGCTGAAGGCCACCTTCAACGTGCATGGACGTGATGATCCAATCTTTTCCTAAAGAATTTTATGGGCCTGCCTTTGCAGCAGGCAGATGCTGCCCATTGATGTGTGAAGGTTCACCCTTAGATGGATTTGTATTGCCAGCGAAACAAGATCTCATAGAATCACAGAACCATAGAATGGTTTGGCTTGGAAGGGACCACAAAGCTTATCCAGTTCCAACCCCCTGCCACGGGCAGGGACACCCTCCACAAGACCAGGTTGCTCCAAGCCCCATCCAACCTGGCCTTCAACACTGCCAGGGATGGGGCAGCCACAGCTTCTCTGGGCAACCTGTGCCAGGGCCTCAGCACCCTCACAGGGAAGAACTTCTGCCTAAGAGCTCATCTCAATCTCCCCTCTGTCAGATTAAAGCCATTCCCCCTTGTCCTGTCCCTACAGGCCCTTGTCCAAAGCCCCTCCTCCAAAATGTGGTGGGCTATATTGAGAACTATGCCTGATAAATTGTCAACTCCTTCCCAACAGCTTTAGACTCTTCTTGGGGCATTATAAACCTGGGTTTAAATGGCTGCACATCCCTGGGCTTGCTGTTCTTGCAGAACTTATGTTCCCAGCTTGTCTTCTTTTTAAAATCAGGCTTATGACAGCTGATGTTTCTTCCTAAACCCTCAGCTTCTGGAGTCATGTGATTATGGACAATCCAGGGCTGGGGGGAAGGAGGCTGTTCTAGATAGAGCTTTTTCCTGCTGGCTACAGGCAGGAAATCTGACAGCCCAAACCCAAAGCCTTAGCAAAAAGCAGCAGACAAATAAAAAGTGAAGTCCTTCCTGCTGAGTACTACACTTGTTTGTTTTCCTGACACTTTAATGATATTCCTATAATCAAACCCACCTGAGTTCCCAGGAATTACTTTATCCCCTGCTCCTGTGATCCAAACAAGTAACCTCACAAAGGCAGCAGCCAGGAAACTGAGCCAAAGCAGCAAAAAGTGATGACTTAGGTCCCTTGACAAATATTTTACAGGGGTTTAAAATACAAGTTGTAAGATTTCGGGGGGGGGGGGGGGGGGGGGGAAGTGTTCTGTCCTTCTTTCTTCCCACTGTTCTGTGGTTGTGCCCTGTGCATCCTTCCAGATGCCCAGCTCCTCCACCGCACCAGAAAATTTACCTTTTCTTCTCCTCACCCCTCACCCTGGCTCTGGACACCATTAAAGCCTCTCACATAAAGAGTTCCTTATGAGAGCTGGCAACCCTGAACCAGGACAGGAGACTGCAAGCATGGCTTGCTCCTCAATTACCCGGTATTACACTCTTGGCACACTGGTGGCTCCCACAGAACAAGCCCTGATTTACGGTGGCATGAGCGGCTCCTGCCAGTGCCCCCCAGGGAGAGGTTTCCACTGAAGTCAGTGGGAAACTTTCCACCGGGTGTAACAGGAGCAAGAGAAGTTGTTGTTCCTCCCAGACTTTTCACATACCATGCTGAGACTGCTAAAAGGTGAACAAAGCCAGTTCAATTCCAGTACAGAATCAGAGCAGGCTGGTAAGTCATGGGGTGCCACCAGCACTGCGTAACCCCACCGTTCTGGGGTGAAGAAGAAGGATCATGGGCAGATGAGCAGAGACCATGCTGGGGGCTGCATGGCTGATGTATCGCCCCAGGGCAAGGAGCAGCTTCACCCACAGCTCAGCTCCTGTGGCTGAGACCTAATTGGATTTTTCCACACTGGAAACCCCAGGTTCCAGAGCCCGTGCCCCCCTTATCCAGCACAGACCCTAACCCGACCCCACGGCTTTACAGACTGCACTGCCTTACCAGCACCCTGCACAGGGTCCCTCACTGCCCACCAGTGCAGACCCCAGGAGCAAAGATGTCCCTGTGGCAAGACAGGTTGGTGCAACTCAGGATGAAGTAATTTCTCTTGAGATCGAGCTCAGAAAGGCAGCAGGGAGGGAGAAAAGGCAGCAGGGAGGGAGCAGCATCACAGCCACATCTCAAATACTAGCAGTTGTACGGCACCGCCACCCTCACGTGGCTACAGCCCGATGTCTGCAACATTCAAGAGATGTGAACTGTCGCCCCGACCAAGCAGGTCCTGGGAATGGTGCAGCACATTCTGATGGAGCCAACAAACCCATCTCCAAGTGGTGAGGGGTTCCCAGAAGCAGGAAAGGAGCTCCAGGACTGCTCATGTACCCCGGCAAGTGCTGGGGTTGCCTACACTGAAAGTAGCTGGGGACACTGGGAAGCCTCACAGAGTGCTTTCCCTCCACATTATCCCAGCAGGGATGCTCCAAAGGCAACAGCAGAGAAAGACATGCACATCACCAGAAAATGTATGTCCCAGGCTATCACCCAGCTGTAACCAAAGCAAATGCAGCATTTCCCTGAGGCTACTCCAGCAAAACATCCTCCACAGAATCAGTTCTTCACAACAGATCCTTTCCACACGCCCAGAGCTTTTGTTTCCAGCCTTTCTCCTCCCATTGCTCTGTTCCCTGCTCCCCAACAGGCTTCGGTGGGATTTCTGGCCCATGATAGAACATTTTCTGATCCTAGAGAAGCCCAGTGGCATCACATGCCAGCATAAAAGCCTGGCACCTGGGCTTGCAGGAGGAGGCTGGTGCTGGTGATAGGGGAATGACATCAGAGCTGAGCACCCCTGGGCTCTGACTGCACTGGCCTGATCCTGACTTCAGCTTCTCCAACAAGATTCAAGTGCATCTCCAGGAGGCTTCAAACCTGGGGCTCCAGGTGCACAGGGATCCTTCTTATTCCTTCCCAAGAAGAGCTGAGACTCTTGGGGAGTCAGCAGCAAGGACCCAGTCCTTCAGAGATATTTCTGCTACCAAAGCCGAGCTCTCATCTCACCGCAACTCCTGTTCCACCCTCCCTGCAGTGACCTGCTCCATAGGGTGTGTTCACCCATCAAGTCTGCCAGCCTGGCTGGCTTCAATCCAGCCACTTGCCTAAATAAGGGTTACTCACCCAAAAACTGATTGCATCAGGTCCTCAGGGTGATGGAGCTGATGGGAAAACACCTCCCTGCCTCTCATGCTCCAGGCACACCACGCTGCTGAGCGCAGTGCTCTGCTCACCACAATCATGGGAACATGGGCACAGAGGAGTGAGGGGCAACCCACCTCTGAGCATGAACCCTCTCAGTCCCCCCAGAACTGCGCTGCATGAAGGGTATCATCACCAGCCGGAACAGTATGGGGCAGCAAACAGTTCCCCAAGAACAGCTTCTGCACTTCCCAATCCCAGATCCCACTGGAACTCAATGCCGGAGGAGAAGCAGCAGCTGCCAGGAGAAACCCCTATCAAACGTCCCAGCCCCGGGGAGCAAAGCCGCATGGCACCAGCGCTTGCCTAGTGGTTGTGCGCCCGCTTGGCAGCTTTAGGAGCTGATGCAGAGGGAAGTGGGGATGGGAGGGACAAGTTCTACACCGTGCAGAAACGGAGTGGCCTGGGCTGGGGAAGGGGGTGAGGGGCGATTGGGAGGAGGGGGTAAGGAAGGGTGTCCCAGCAGATGGGGGGTGTGATCCAGGGGTTGGAAGGTCTGTCCTATGGGATGACGGTCTATCCTAGGGGATGGAGGGCAGATGGGACACCACACACACACACACACACACACACTGCGCTGCAGGTCCCCAGGGGATCCCTGCTGGCCACCGCCATGCTCCCCCCGGGATGCCCGAGGTCTCCTCTCTCCGTCGGTGCATCCCCCGCTGCTGTCACTACCCACCAGACCCACGGGGGACGATCCCGCCGGGGACCACGCTCAGACACCGGCGTCCCCATCCTGACCCCTTCCCCTCTTCTGTACCTCCTTGGCGTCCCCAGTACTCACCCCCAGTACTCACCCCGGCTCTCACTAACCCCCGGTTCTCACCCCCCACCCCGGTTCTCACTCACCCCCCGTACTCGCCGCCGGGGCTGAGCAGCTCCCGCGGGGCCGCGGCTCAGAGCCTCCCGCCGCCGCCGCCCCGGCCGCGGTAACGGGGGGAGGAGGGAGGGCGGTGATGTCTGGGGGGGGGCGCGGCCATGCCTGGGCCACCCCCGGAGCAGCATCCTGCCTTTCGGATTGAAGAAAACCACAAGGATCCACCCCAAAACTTCCCATCTGGCTCTTGCGCTCTTCGCAACACAAAGCAGCTTTCAAAAAAAACCCCAATGCAATGCGGCTGGGAAACGCGTTTCCGCGTTATTCACCCAGGAGCAGCGAAAACGGAACTTTGCTGGATCGTTTTGAACCAAACCCACCGGTTTCTGCGCTGCCTGGAGGCCGGCGGGACTCATCCTGCCCGGCTGCTGCGGGTGCTCCCGGTGTCGAACCCAGACCCAGGTGCGGGCGCTGCCCCGGCAGAGGCGAGAAGAGCTCAGGCCATGGGGCTGGCAGCATGGCACCGACCGCTCCCCTGCTCCACCCAACCAGTCGTTCCTTCCAGCCTGGAACTGCCGCGGTTTGCACCCAACGTACCATGAGCAACCTCAGCTGACGCTTGGCGGACACACCATCAGGCGTCAGGGATATTTATAGAGATAGTTTTGATGTGGAGATAGGGTAATGATGGGTGTCCTGGGCTGCATCCCCAGAGCATGAGCAGCAGGTTGAGAGAGGGGATTCTCCCCCTCTGCTCCTCTCTGGGGAGAACCACCCTGCAGTCCTGCGTCCAGGTCTGGGGCAACAACACAAGAGGGATGTGGAACTGTTGCAGTGGGTCCAGAGGAGGCCACAGAGATGCTGCGAGGTCTGGAGCAGCTCTGCTCTGGAGACAGGCTGAGAGAGCTGGGCTGGTTCAGCCTGGAGAAGAGAAGGCTCCTTAAGGGGAGACCTTAGAGCAGCTCCAGTGCCTAAAGGGGCTACAAAAGGGAGCCTTTGGACAAGGGCCTGTATAGACAGAGGTTTTTGTCCCTTTTGTCCCTTGATTTTCACCCCCATACCCTAATGCCAAGCTTACTATCAACATAATGAATTGGCGAGTCACAGGCTCATCAGGTTTACCTCCACCTAATTCTGCTGGTGTCAAGTTTACACCAGGACCAGATCTGGCATTTTAGGAAGAAGATCTTCCCTGTGAGGGCGCTGAGGCCCTGGCACAGGTTGCCCAGAGGAGCTGTGGCTGCCCCATCCCTGACAGTGTTCAAGGCCAGGTTGGATGGGGTTTGAAGAAACCTGGTCTAGTGGGAGGTGTCCCTGCCTGTGGCAGAAGGTTGGAACTGGATGAGCTTTAAGGTTCCTTCCAACCCAAACCATTCTGGGATTCTATAATAGTAAGACTGGAAGCCTCCCTCTGAGACTTCAGATCAAATAAACCATTTTTATTTGTACAGAGCCCTTTACCATGGGCTCTGCTCACACTTTCAAAGATCACAGTCAAAAGCAGCAAGTCCCATATTCCTCCTGGCCAGCCTTCCCCTCTCGTGCAGCTTCAGCTGTTAAAGGTGGAAGAATTTCAAGGCATCAAGTTGGATTTTGGCATGAACGAGGTATCCCCCTTTGCCAGCCCTACTCCTTTCTTCACACACCAGGAGTGGGCAGGGGACCAGGATGGACTTACAAGTCACAAATGTTCTTGCTCAGCTCAGCACCACAACAGGCAGCCTCCAGCTGAAAGCTGAGCCCAGTTTTTAGGCAAAAACCCTTTCTTCCTGTGTTAACCCAGCCAGAAAATATCACAGGAAGGGACAAGGTTGTGCCTAGAAGAGGAATTCAGTGGGAAGAGTGGGGTCTGCACCAGCCGCTGCCCTCCTCCCTCCATGCCTGTGGCTTAAACTGTCACTTGGGGGGTGAGGGATAAAAGGGAGAGGCAGACAGTATTTCATGAATGCCAATGTGCCTATTTTCTCCACTATCAGTTTTACCTGTGTTTACCCTCCTGCCCAGAGTGATGCCTGCAAGTCACAGCAGATTCAGCATTGCCTGGACCTGGTTTTAGCAAGGAGAACCAGTGGCTGCATTTCCAGCTCTTTGGAACAGCAGCCATGGTGTTCAAAGTCCAGCCCAGCGTGGCTCTGGCTGTTCCCCAGCACAGAATCCGGGCTCCTCACCACGCTCCAGCAGCATGGTTATTTACAGCAGGGTATTTCTTGCTAAAGGTCTGATCTCAGAGGGCAAAATCCCTTCTGTGTCTGGCACCGGGGCTGATCAGCTCAGACACTGTCTTCTGGAGACTGCAGGAGCCTGAAACAACAGGGGTGTCTGGAGC
This sequence comes from Myiopsitta monachus, assembly GCA_017639245.1. Classification (NCBI taxonomy): domain Eukaryota; kingdom Metazoa; phylum Chordata; class Aves; order Psittaciformes; family Psittacidae; genus Myiopsitta; species Myiopsitta monachus. Next base: position 81,882,652 of record CM029941.1, read on the forward strand.
ATCCTGATGCGTCTCCATTTTTGGACTGTGATAAATCTGAAACCAAATAATAACAGCTGTAAAAAAGTCCCACATTGATCAGCTGTTTGGGAACTGGTCTGGTATTCAGCCATCACACACGACACCCAACGGCCTCACTTCTTCCTGCAAACCAGAAGATTCCTTTCATCACTCAAAATTGTATAAAGCTTCCAGGCTCCCCTTGGAAAGTTTCAGGCACAAGCTGGAACACTGACATCAGCAGTGCACTGAGAATGGGAAGCGGACTGGGGGAGGGTGGCCCAAAAGTCCTTGTCATTCGATGTAAGAAACAACGCGAGGGCTGGAGTGTTGTGTCTCGTGTACAATTCAATCTAAACTTCTCTTTTTCACAAACACGAGCCACGCACTGAAAACGCAGCAGAGAGACGGGTTCCGCCGAAAGCGCTGGCCAACAGCCTCTTCCCGTTTTCAGAGTTAGGCTGACACCCGGTGTTCTGGAAAAGATGCTGCAATGCCCGTCGAGTCCCTGCTCTGGCATGCACTGGGGTGGTGGCTCTCTCAGGCCAGGGAGATGCGCGCCCGGGAGCTGGATTTGGGGAAGAGTCTGAGAAATGGAGGTGTGCATTTAGGTTTCGGAGGCACTCTTGATCATACCAAGTCAAGAGAAGCTCTACAGCAGCACTTGTAGCATGCCTCATGTTCCTGAAAACCTCATGGTGCGTATGTACACTTTCTGCATTCAGGAGCCAGGGAATCTCAGGTCTTACCTATTTTTAAGTAGCACATTTCATTGCAAGGGGAAACAGCGACATGATTCAAACCCAAGAAATCTCTCTACAGTGGCTGCTTTACCCAAGGCAGGCATGTAGGGTCAGTACCCATCACCCAGAAACAATAGAGGGGAAAAAAGTGGAAAAACATGCTCATCAAAGCAGCATTCTTGTATATGCAGTTGAAGTACATTTTCACCATGAAAAAAAGAGGAAAAGCAATCAAGAAAGCATATTTCACACCACTAAAAGAGGAAAAAAATGCCCCATCCCTGGCAATGTTCAAGGTCAGGCTGGACGAGGCTCAGAGCAATCTGGTCTAGTGGAAGGTGTCCCTGCCTGTGGCAGAGGGTTGGAGCTGGATGAGCTCTGAGGTCCCTTGCAACCCAAAAAGGTCTGCGAGTCTATGAAAATAAAATATTGTGACTCCTAAACAAATTGAAATAGAGGAGGGGATGGCATCAGAAGACAATACAGAGGAAGTGAACAATGATCTGTTTGACTGTGATGATTCCCCCTGCTTTACAAAGTGTTTTACAACCATAGTACCTTAAAGTGTCTCACTGAAATTTAGGGCAACACCAGCCTTTCCATATTATCACAGCATAAACACTGATCATCTGGGGACAATGATTTGAAATTTAAGTCCTAAAGTTCCTACTACGAAACGGAGGCAATTCTGGATGAAATGGAGCCTGCTGTGAAGCAAACAAAATCACTTATCACGATTTTTCATCTAAAAACCATAGAGGTATTTCACACATGGTTATACACCATTTTCAAACAGCCTGTTGAGTACATTTTGAATGGGGTCGACAGTTTACAATTTTACGTAAATAATTTCACATCCTCTCCCAGAGGATTCTTCCATTGGAGCACCCTGTAGGTGTTCTAATTGGGATTAAAGATAATGAAATGAGATTTTGGCTTTCTGAATGCCTGAGCAGATGCATCTCATCCCCTTGAAGAGAGTTTCAATGTTTTTCCAAGAACACTGCCTGCTCAGCAGCAGTCTTCACAGTCTTTTGCTTTTCTGTACAATAAAAGCTCACAAAAATCAAACCACCACAAAGTGTTCACACTTGATTCAATGCAGCAAAGGAAGACCTAATAGATACATTTTGTAAATGTAGGAACTTTGATCTCCTGGGTTCTTCAGTGCCATTTTTGAGGGCAGCTGGGACCAGAAACATTCCTCTGGGTCTTGGGTTGCTCTCACTATTGGGGAAGACAGAGCCAGTTCCAGGGCAAAGAGACAGCTCAGGCAGGAGCAGACACTTGGCTGTGGGACCTGTGTAATCAGAAAGTTCTCTGGGGCACTCTCAGAAGAACGACTTTTCAAATGAGTGAAGGATGAGTGGGGTCTCTCCTACAGGAGGTTTCTAGTGGAGGTTGATATACAGCCCTTGGACATGCAATGACAAAGAGTGAGAAAAATCAGGCATCCAAGTATCCGTGAGATACAGATCCCAGGACAGAGTGTGACAGAGCAGGAATATATCTCAGAAGTGAAACCGGATGTAATGAGAGAAAGAAAACTTAAAGGAAAAATGCAGCAAACTTCCTGATAGGGATGTTACACAACTGGGTCTTCACTTTTGGTCATTTCAAGCCAATAAGCTTTTCAATCCCTTTTCCCCAATTTTCCACAGAGGTGGAGCTGATCTAGAAAACATTCAGCTTATTTGGCTTGTGTCTGTATTCCCTGTAACACCCTATTCCATGCCAGCTAACCCAGGGCAGCAGTTTGGCATGGGTCACAACTGCCCCATGACTTTCCCAACTTCCACTTGCTGAGTCAATACCCAGCCACAGAGTTCCATGAGAACTCCTCACCTTATGAACTGAATTTGTGGGCACTTGACAAGTTCCTCTGCCAGCTTTGTGGCCCCACAGGCACCAATGTGATTTTTCTCCAGACTGTTTTAAAAACAAAAGAACTTTAAAATCCAAAACCAAATCAAGAGTGGAAAATAGCTGAATAATCCCTGGCTGCTTCTCCTGTCCCAGAAGAGCTACACTTATGCATAAGTACAGCAATGCCATACAACTTACATCAGCCTCATCTGTAACACCACAGCCCTATTTATGCAAGTGTGTCTGCACTAGTCCCTCTGACCCCTGTCTAGCAACAGGGCTTGTAAGCAGAAGTCTTGCTGTCGGAGCAGTCTAAAAGATCCTACTGCAACCTTCGTGCCAGAAAGTGCTACTAACAACTCCTCTTGCTTTAGCCACAACCTTCCTGCTTGTACCTGCAAAACAGGCAGGCTCTACTATGCAGTTTCCTTGTCCAAGATAAACAAAACACATTTCCTCAACTTATGACCCACAGACTAGCGTTTTCATACAGCTGAGGGATGTAAGACATGTACCATGTATTCCAAAGGGAGGAAAGCTCCATGAACAGCTCTTGAGCAGAAGATGACAATTTCTCCCATTAACAGGACTGGGCTGTGATGTCACCAGGCCAGTACATGAGCTGCCAACAGGGATCCCTGCTGCTGGCTGCACAGCAGTTCCAGCATAGGAGCTGCATCTCAGCTTCCTGTGAGCTCTGATGGTCCAACACCCACAATTTGGCTGCTCCATCCTGGGGATGTATTGCTTGCCTTGCTGCAGGCTTTCACAAAGGAAGGCTCTCTGAGCACAGTACCCATCTACACCATTCCAGACACTGAAGAGAAGTAGAAGCTTGAAGGAGGCAGCTCACCTGAGGTCATTAGGTGATATGAGTCATGTTCTACAAATACCAGTTTGTCTTCCCCAACTCAAACAGGAGGCCTTCACAGACTAGCTTCTGCTCAGACACCTATGCTGCAAGCACCTTAAAGAAAACAAGGGCTACTTCAATGCCTATGTATCACCCAAGCAAGGCTGGCCCTCAGTGCATGGAGCGGGCTAAGCAAGGAGAGGCAGGCAAGAAGCCTGTCTGTTTTTCCTAATGTATGCTGTCTTTTTGGAAGTCCTGTGATTGAAGGCTCAACAACAAAAAAGCAAGTCTTCCTGGTGTTGCTCTCAGGGCTGCACTCACTCTAACAGTTTCAGCTTTTCCATCCCTGCAAGAGCACTGGCCAACTCTTGGGCTCCTCCGTCTCCAAGGGTGTTCCATGACAATCTAAGACGCAAGAAATCCCAACTGTGAGTCAGTCGTAAAACTCAAAGGAACAGCAGCAGTCTACCCCTCACAGATTGGCCTGTTTACAAGAGCTTATCACCCTAGTATCATGGCAGGTAAACATTCCCCAGGTCTACAAGCTTCATTTTGAGAAATTTCCTCAGTTTCACCATGTATTTCCATGTATAGTAAGACATCAGGGAGTGTCACCGCAGAGCCTGAGGACTGTGGTTATCTCTGGAGTCCTGTAGGCCCAGGAAATGAGATGAAAAAGATGGAAATAACTGCTGAGCACAGACCTCTACCCCAGAGCAACTCCAATAAGTTGCTAGTTATTCCATAGAATCATAGAACAGTTAGGGTTGCAAAGGACCTTAAGAACACCTAGTTCCAACCCCCCTGCCATGGGCAGGGACACCTCACACTAAACCATGTCACCCAAGGCTCTGTCCAACCTGTCCTTGAACACCACCAGGGATGGAGCATTCACGGCTTACTTGGGCAGCCCATTCCAAAGTATCACCACCCTTACAGTAAAGAATTTCTTCCTTATATCTAATCTAAATTTCCCCTGTTTAAGTTTGAACCCATTACCCCTTGTCCTATCACTACAGTCCCTAACGAAGAGTCTCTCCTCAGCATCCTTATATACCAGGACATTTGTAGCAATTAATTATGTCAATTAGTATATTACTAGTAAATTTATCCCTAAAAACTATTTAGTGATAGGTATCAATAAGTATTTAGAAGGATCAGAAGTTTACTGCAGTTGAAAATAGGTGCAGACATTAAAACAAGAGTGACCTGTGTGTTGCAGGGTCTCCCCCCACGCGTCCTCACACTCACATTATCTCCTCCATGGAAGGGCATTGTCGGAAGCCATGAGAAAGTGATTTTGAAGCATCGTCAGTGACTCCACAGAGTTTCAAGCTGAAGGAGTGGGGAGAGAAAAACAGCACAGTGTGCTGGTGTCAGAACCAATGGGAAATACAACTAAAGCCAGCCATTCTCTGCGCTGGTACTCACTCAATCTTCTGGAGGTGTTCAAAGCATGGCAGCCCCTCAGACAGGGCACAGATACTTCCTTGCCCAAGGTCATTTTCTGATAAACTGTTAAGATTAATAGAAAAGCTTTGAGAGGCCACAAAAAGCGCATGCAGTCAGAGAAAAGCCACCACAAAATATAACTATATGAACTAGAAAATCAGTAACTAATACCCAGACTAAGTGAAGACTTGATAGAGCAGGGGCAAGCCAGTCTGGCACATGGCAATGCAAGGTCAGTTCCCTGCTTGGTAAAGTGGGAATGACAGCCTTGCTGTCACACATAACACACGTGTGTCCACAAAATAAGTCCATTCAGCTGTGAATTGCTGCAGACAGTAATGTGGGGTTATACCTAATACAATAGACAGACCTGCAGCACATCATGAGTTGTATGTGAAACTGGAAATACGAAGTTATACTGGAGTTATGACTGGTGTGACTTGAGAGGAGATGACAGTGGGGGAAAATGCGAAAAAGACATGGTTCTCAAAGAACACGGGGCAGCAGTAACTGCCTCACAGCCTTCACCAGCGTGTGCTGCTCCGTTCTCATGTACCAGAACACATTGACAAAGAATACTGGCATCACAGATGCAGCAGGAAGAGGTAATTCATATCACCTCTATTCTCCAGTTTCGTATTTAGAAGTTTTACCTCTCCCTAGGTCACTGCATACAGTAGTTCAAAGGCATGTGGCATGTGGACACAGAAAGCCAGCAGAACCAGACAAGGTTTATCATCTGAAGCGATCCACGCTGCCCTGCAGGTAGAGCACTGCAGTGACCTTCAGAATGTCTTCTCTCATCCTATGTGAAGTGTCTAGGAGGGGTGGTGGGACTGCCACCCTGAGCATGGACAAAGCCCACGTGACAGCCTCAGGCCTGTGAGCTGGAATAATTCTCGCTCACAGAGTGATACAATCCATCCATTTGACATTATCCCAAGTGACGGGATGGTAGGCATCTGCCATGTCCTACCTGATCTCTTCCAGCAGCCCACATGCCACCAGGGCTCTGGCCAGCTCCACGCCTCCCTCTGGCCCAATGTTATTGTTCTGCAAGCTAACAAAAGAAACATAAGTATTGGAGGATTATTTTAGCATAAAGCTGTAACAAAAGTTCATATTTAATTTGCCAAGAAGATAATTGCTACTTCTTTTGAGCCAGCTGGTAATAACCTGGAATCCCTGTGGATTAATCTTAATGAAGGGGCCTGGAAAGCAGGGAGGCAGCAGTGGAGGCCAGCAATGTGGCCAGCCCGTTGTTGTCCATAACCCTTAGCCCTAAGGACACAGAAGTTCATGGGTTTGGCATGCTCACAAGGCAGGAGCACAGCTAGCCAGTCACTGCAAAAGCCATAGCTGCATAGTACTACCAGGAGTCTGTCCCCAGCTCCCTGCATGTGGGATCAGTTTGGGAAGAGTGGGGAACAGCCCAAAGAACAAAAAGCAGATGAGAAATCCCATGTCTGAAGATTTTTTAACATCTTTCCAGTGAAGACAAGAACCTACCCAGAGGACTAAAGTCTCTCACCATCAGGATTCCTTTTCTAAGTTATCTCTTGATGATACCTGAGACACAGGCTGCAAGACACACCACTAGGCTAACTAAGCCCACTGAGCTCTTCTAGCTCCCAGATTTCTTGCTTTGCTATTGTAAAACAGTATGAGAAAGCCTTGCATATTAGAGCCTTGGAAAGACTCCATAAAAACTTTAAAAATATAATACTGAATTCAGGGTTAAAAATTACCCAGAGGTGCCTACACAAAACAGTGAGAACCACAAAAGCTACTCCTATTTATGTTTACAGTACACCAGAACAAAAGGACAGCCTGAGGCATCAGAAGCCATAATAACCCATCAGAAGAGTTATTTTACTGTATATACAATGCCTGGTTCATATCTAAAGTTAACGCTGTAAGAGATTACACAAGAATAGTTGATGTGACTTGAGGCTTCAGAGTAATTGTAGAGGGTTTCACAATCCTCACGCACTGAAAATAATGTCTAAACAAGAGACCAGTGCATCACTGCAGTCTATGCCTTTTCCAATGCCTTCTTTCAACCATCTCACATATTCCCAGGATAACCAACTTTCCTGGGGCAGAGGTCAACACTTACTGCAGGACCTTCAGGTTGGTCACGTGAGGCAGACAGCAGGCAAGTTTCACTGCTGTCCTGCTTCAAAAACCATTCCGAGATAGCCTGGAAGAAGCAGAAATTAAGTGTCGCTGGAGCTGAACTATGGAGCTTCATTCCTCACCTGTGTGTCATCCACAGGGACCTGTGACCCCTGTTCCTCACCCATATGTGCATGGGATTACGCTGAAAGGAGCTAATGTCCATGACTCAAAGGACAATGAGGCTGGGGGGAAAGAACAACTAGGTTTTGTAATCCTCCAGCAGAAGTTAAACAGGGAAGTAGAACGGTCTTGCACTCCTCAGGAGCACAGTGATCTATCTCCCTTTGAGTTGTCCTGAGCTGGAATTCAACTGAAATTGCACTTTTTAATATGTGCCTTTGTCCAGTACAATGTAATTGGAAGGTTTGATGAAGAGCTCTACCAGTTTAACTGTAACTTTTCTTCATTTGTTCCTTTTTAATTTGGTTTATTGAATATGGGAGGGCACATGTGTTTTATAGACTGGTCTAGAAAGGAATGACTGATAAAACATCTGGCTGAGGAAAGCCTCTGTCACCTTCCCTCCATTTCTGCAGCTATATGGATTAACGCTGATTTATTAGGCAACACAAGCACTGTTCAGCCCATATGCCTGTGCCACTGCTCATTAAGCCACAGATTCAGCTCTTCCCCACTCATGTACAGTTAGTTCTTGGGAATCTCAGAGTGAACAACCAATCCCAAACCTTCCACACCCAGCACGACACATACTATGTTGCTGTGAGTTTTTACCCTGCTCTCTTAAGAACCACTGGTAAAACTGATTTGGGCTTTACTGGAGCCATATCAGATTTGGTTCCTATGTCCTGACTTTGGCCCAGCTTCCTGAGTGGACATTGGATATGACACACTTACAGTAACTCCTCCAGGCGTTTGCAAAAGGCAAGAGCTTCTATCAGCTTTGCTCCTCCAGTAGAACTAGGAATGTTCCCTGAAAGGCTAAAATAAGCATGAAAGACTCTCAGTGAATGAAAAAGAACCAGAACGTATCCACTTTAAGTATTTCACTATTTGCTGGACATGATAGGAGACTTGGGTCAACCATGGACTAAACAGGCTGCAGTGGTGTGTCTAGAGATACAGGGCTCTGGAAAAGAGCCTGAGGATTTACCGTGTGTCTTTGCCTAGTGCTCAGTCACTCCTGCCCCTGCAGGTACTGGGGGAAGGAGCAGTTTTCCCTCTCCCAGACAGAACTGTGAATTTCCTTTTCTTGTTCAAGTCATTGCCAGTTTTTCAATTGCGAAAGATTACAACGAATAGCCCAGAGCTGAGCCTTAACAAGCAGCGTCGATGCTCTAATTTCCACTCCCATGGAGGAGCGACAGTTTGAATCCATGTCTCTGAGAGTGAACCTTGTTTAGAGGCTCTCTTCTCACTTTGATAAATTCCCAGTTTCACCTCTACTTCCACTAATAAAAGCAAGCAGTGTAGGAACATGGGACCACCACACTGGGAACCCAACAGGGCCTGAGGAAACTGCTGTGTGAATATAAAACTTGTACAGCTCTCCACAAGCCTGCAGATTTACCTTCCAGGACAAAACAGAGCCAGAGGTCTCCATGCAAACAGCTAGTGAAGGCTGGCAAATGCCCACCATGACTCTGTGGGTGACTGCTCCAGGACATGGTCATACCCTTCACTCTCACAGAGCCTCTGCAATGGCAGACAAAGTCATTGCCCACCCTAGCTGTACATGGGGAGGGCATGAGAGGGAACACTTTCCACTGAAGATGCTCCAAGGGCTGGAGCAGCTCTGCTCTGGAGACAGATTGAGAGAGCTGGGCTTGTTCAGCCTGGAGAAGAGAAGGCTTCGGGAGACCTTGGAGCAGCTCCAGGGCTACAAGAAACCTGGAGAGAGGCTTTGGATACAAGGACCTGTTGGGACAGGACAACGGGGAGTGGCTTTAACCTGACAGAGGGGAGATTGAGATGAGATCTTAGGCAAAAGTTCTTCCCTGTGAGGGCGCTGAGGCCCTGGCACAGGTTGCCCAGAGAAGCTGTGGCTGCCTCATCCCTGGAAGTGCTGGATGGGGCTTAGAGCAACGTGATCTAGTGGAAGGTGTCCCTGCCCATGGCAGGGGGCTGGAGCTGGATGAGCTTTATGTTCCCTTCCAACCCAAACCACTCTGGGATTCTGTGATTTTGCATAAGGTCTTCAATTACACTGAAAGACTGGAAGGTGGCACGTCGTATAAAGGAAGCCAGCACAAGGATTCCCACACAGGCTTCCCCACTATCTGTGGTCATAACCAAAACCACTGCTAACAAAACAAAAGGACTCACTTGATTCTCTTCAAGTTTTGTGTTTCCAGCAGGACTGCAGCTAGAGTTGTCAGGCCTGGATCTCCAATCTTGTCGTGGCTTAAACTTTAAAGAGAAGAAAGGTTGTGTTATAAAGGGAAATGCTAACAACCAGGCAGAGTATGAGATCATATTTAACAAGTCCCATCTGCTGGATGACACCTCTGACCTTGGCAGCAGAACTAAAAGAGCTGCTTGTCTCAACTATTTCATTAAAGACTAATAGCTGTTAATGAGGCATTAAAAAATTGCACAGAACAATCAAAATCACCAGCTCTGTTAAGGGGTGTGACATTATTTCAGCCAGAATACCAAGACAGGCAACAGAAGGTTATTATTTTCCAAACTACTGCAGTGGAGAATGGAAAGCATCTGGCTAGAGCGGGAGGAGAAATAGCAGAACAAGCCTGGGGATGACTCTAGATTCACATCTTTTCAGAGCAGGATCTGGTGCCCTCCCAGGAGAGAGCCTTTGGCAATGTTCTGCGTCCCAGGAAATCCAGAGAAGATTTAAACCCAGAGTCTGCTTAAACTATTTTCTACGTGACTGCACCAGAGTGGCGTTAGACCTTCTCTTCTGAATGTCAAGCTCTGATTTCCGGTGGCACAAGGTACCTCATACATGAGTGTTTTGTAACCTCCCTGCTTTTGTTACAACATTGTGTATAAGCACATCTGGGTCTCTCCAAATGCTGGCACTAGTGGTCACCTCTCTGCTGATGAAAGACTGCAAGAACAGAGAAACTTACTTGATTTCCTCCATGTAGTGCATATTCCTCAAGGCTTCTGTGAGTAAGCAGCAGCCATCATCACCAAGACTGTTATGGTTCAATCTGGAAAGGACATCCACAGGAAAATGGACATTAAGCTCCTGTTATTCAGTATCACAAGCAGGGCTAGAGACAAGCTGCAGTCACGTACTCACATGAGCCTCTTCAGAGATGGCATTTCATGAAGCCCCAGCACAAGCTTAGGAACAGCAGCACTGCCAAGTTTCATGTGGCCCAGGCTAAAAGATGAAGTAACACAGGAACAACTAACTACCCATGGGCATTTGCGCAAGCACTCGGAGCAGAGGAGAGCAAGACAAGAGTTGAGGAGAAGTGGGAATGTATTCTAGTTCCTGTGAATAGTTTTCAGTTTTGTTCTCTAATACAATTATACTGGACATGTTTGTATTCTGATGAAACACCAAGAGAATCCCAAACCTCCGGAGCAAGAACACAGGCCCTCATGGAGCAAGGTGCTCCTGTGATCACAAGATGGCAAAGCTCTAGCGACAGCACCACATATGGCCCAGTGATACTTTATAAAAGAAGGATGATTTCCATGCAGATGCCTGGAAAAGCCTCCTCTGTATGCAGGCCACCAGATAATCCTCCAGGAATGAAATGCTGTCGCTGCGATTGCTGTGCAGCAAACACAGCGATCTTGTCCGGGACAAGATCATGCAAAAACCACTACCAATCACTCCATGAATTCTTCACTGGACATTCCCTGCCACAGACTTCTGATCTCTCTCTCACTTCCTCATTATTCTTGCAAATAAAAAGGAATTGTTGCTTCTTCCCTAATGGAAGTCCTCCAGCCAGTAGGAAAATGACATCTGTATACGGCGCAGGCAGAAGAGAGGATGCAGTTCAACTAAAGCTTCTAGAAAGACCTGGCAGGCACTGGACAGCCTGGAAACAACACTCACTTGAGCTCTTCAATGGCCTGACAGTTCTGCAAGCCCAGTATCAAGTAATCCATTCCAGCTGGCACAATACTGCTAGACGTCAGCCTGCAAAACAGCAAGGATCAAATATGAAAGTCAGATCCCAGCACACTGAGAAAGAGTTTACTCCACTGACAGGCAAGCTGCCCCAACACAAACCCCAGCCAGCACAGACATCAGGGAGCAGTAGGTTTGGAGAGATTTCTGCACCTCCTGTGTACAGGACTACAAGGACTAAGTAGTTAAGACATGTTCACATGATGTACATGCACCAAACAGCGTACTCTCTGCCTGGGCCAAACAACCCCAGCATTTCACTGGGCAGAGATGCCCTTTATGAGCCTGCCTCTTTCTTACAGGCAGTTGAAGAGGACTGTGAAATGGACTGAGTGGCTTCATGGACACCTCAGAGCAGCTTCCAGTGTTTGAAGGGGGACTACAAGGATACCAGGCAGGAACTCTTCATCAGGGACTGTAGTGATAGGACAAAGGGCAATGGGTTCAAACTTAAACAGGGGAAGTTCAGGTTAGACGTAAGGCAGAAGTTCTTCCCTGTGAGGGTGCTGAGGTCCTGACACAGGCTGTCCAGAGAATCTGTGGCTTCCCCATCCCTGGCAGTGTTCAAGGCCAGGTTGGATGGGCTTGGAGCAACCTGGTCTAGTGGAAGGTGTCCCTACCTGTGGCAGGGGGTTGGAGCTGGATGAGCTTTAAGGTCCCTTCCAACCCAAACCATTCTGTAATTCAAACCAGAAAAAGCTCTTCCACACAGTAGGGTGGTATAAACTCGATTTCAATGCAAAAAAAGAGCTACGGTCTCAGTCTCAAATTGCTTTCACTTCAAAAAAGGGGAGAGGAAAAAACCTCAAGATTTGTATATGGAGTCCCTATAACCACCTTTGGTAAGAACTGCAGTAAGCTGCTGAGTTTGCAACTTAGATATGGCCCAGGAGAATTCACAGAGCTGATGGCCATATTCCTGACAAAAAGTGTTTCAGAGAGGATCAGTGTGGGTTGAGCAAATGATAAAGATGTGGAAGAGACCCCAGCTTGGACATACCCAAACTTCTTCAGCTCTGGAAGAGGTAGCAAAATCCTGACTAGCATTTCTGCTTCATTATTGTGGAGCTCAACATGAGACCATCTGCAAGAACAGAACAACAGATCTGGGTTATGTCCACAGAGGATGACAGGCCTGTACTAACCCCACAAAAAAAGCACACTGATGTTGGGACACTGCAGAAGTGTCACAACACTGATACTTCACAAAGTTCCATGGGTGCTCCCAGCCATAATAAGAGAGTATAGGTTACCTGGGCACAGGGGAAAGATTTAGATATCCTTAAAGGATACCTCACAAAGCCACTAGGTTTTTTCTGGTTTCCATCCAAACACTCTACATAGGGAAACCAGAGGGCAGGAACTAGGACCTTGCACTGGCCTCTCCCGTGCCCTGCTGTGTGCTGTCCTTCACAGACAAGCACAAGCTACTCACTTCCACAAAACATCCTTTCCAATGCCTGGCAGCTCACCTCAGTTCCTGAAGCCGAGCACAGTTTTCACGAACCCTTTGGCGGAAGCCAGCATGCTGGATTTCTGGCTTGCACAGATTCAACCTGCAGGATACAAACACACAACACAACTGTCAATGAGGAGCAGCAGACACTCCCTGCATCATCTGGTGCCCCTTAGGGCCAGCAGTAGGAAGAGTTTAGAGCTTTGCAAGTGCCCACCCTGGGCTCTCCTGTTATGTCCCATCTACACCACAGTCGTGTTTAGAGAAACTCAGCCTTTCCCCAACTGTGTAAGTGGGTAGCTGCTGCCTTCTTCAGCTACACAAAGAGAAAAAGACACTAATGCTTTTCTCTTGCCTATACATTCATGCAGAAGCCAGCGTGTCTTAGGAGTCTTCAAGGTGCTCATGTCTCCTCAGTGCTCCTGATCCTGCAGCAAAGATAGGCAGCTTTGTTTACCCTTGTATAGGTTCAGGGAGGGCCTGAAGGAGGGTGGCCTCAAAGACACAGGCACATGAATCAGGTTTCTTCCACATGTGTGGCACAGAGGCACTCTGAGACTGTGCCCATAGAGACCAGAGAGTCAAACACTCTGGTGGTATTTTTCATCCCATGGCAAGTTTCATAACAAGCAGAAAACACTGATAAATAGTCACTTTCTCACCTGCTAACGTCAGATTCCACCTTCTCCAGATAGTGTGGGAACCTTACGCCTAATTGGAAGAGGTTTTTATTTTTACATATCCTGGAAAGGCAGAAATTAGAGGACATGATAAGCTTTGAAATCTTGAGGGAAGGTGAATGCTGTTTCCCATAAGAAAAATCATGAGGATTGTATGGAACAGGACTATGCAGGTGCATGAATGCTAGCCACCCATCTCTGAAGAGGTGTGCAGTGGTTAAACCAGTACTAGAGCCAGCCTAACCTAGGCACCTTTTCTCCAAAGGGTTACCAGGAACATGGTGTCCTTTCTGCTGAACCCCCTTATGTGTGCAACCACAAACCTAAGCACTTCAATCCCATTTCCTGAAAAGTATCAGGCTAAAAAAAAGTATCTGGAAGATACCAGAACTTTAGTTGTTACTTATGTGATCTCAGTAATGTTTCCACAGATCTGGACAGCCAGGTAAATAAGGTTCATGACACTTTATGTACCCAAGGCTCTCCTATGCTGCAAAGCAGAATACAGGCAGCTCTGCTTTAATCACATGCGCGGATCCATCTCTGCCTCTGTCAGCTGAGTGCTCAGTACTCTGTTACGCACAGAGTAACAGAGCACTGAGCTTTGTTCATCTGAGTAATGACTACATAGGAAACAGGATGCAAACCGGGAACAGAGAAGCAGCTGAGCTTCCCTGCAGAGGAGGACACAAACACCACGTTCACTCCTGCTTGCATACCTCTGACAGCAATGAGAGGGAGCCTGGCTCTTGTGTTCTAACACAACACAGTTCGGGAGAAGTGAAGAATTTGTTGCCCAGGTGAACTGTGGGATGCTCTGGTGAGACTTCTGGTGAGGACACAGTAGGAATGTGCTCACCAGAATTAGAAAGCTTCTTTGTGAGGCAGGTAGGGGCCTACACACAGTACAGTTTATGGCTACAGCTTTACATGATGCTTAGTAGGAATGAAGGAGATAAAGCCAAAATACCAATAACTTAGAGTCACCCCTGGGGTTTTCTCAGGCCACTGCTATCTATCTTTGGAAGAAGCACATTTCACTTTCTGTATGGATGAAAGAATATCTTAGATGACCAGATGCCTCATATCAGCATCTAAACCCACACAGTGACATAGTACCTGATTTTCAGAGGGCCCAGATTTTTTCTCAGTGAATGCAGAAGTCTTTCTGCAGCCTGGACCGTCACATTGTTTTATGAGGATCTAGAAACAAAGGTCATTGTAATGAGCAGCTTACAAAGAGCCCACCCAAATAGCTTCAAGCAGTCATTAACTCACATGTACTCTGTCAGACCAGTGCATTTTTCCAGGAGCAAGCACAACTTTTCCGAGTGTTCTGGTTGAAATTTGCACTCTGTGAGTCTGAAACAATATGAAAGAATATAGTTGGAGTTCCTTTAAACAGTTCAGACTTTCTGACTCAGAAATCTCAGGCATTACAACCTTTCCCCACAGAGAACAAAATACCTCGCAGGACTTTCAAAAAAGATTGTGGCATCATTTCAAAAGCATCTGTCAAGATGTTCTAATACAACATATATGTATGGTAATGGTGCAACTTCTCGTAGCATCCTATAATGTGTAGGCACATCTACAGGTTCCTAAGCAAGAGTCGGTGGGGAAGCAGTAAGAGAAAAGGATGTGGGATTCTCTGTGATGTAAAATATCACCACGACAGGAGCTAGGGACTACAATAGGTTTTGTCAGCCTTGTGCCTAGAAAAAACACACCACTTTTGTAAAAGAAATCACGCAAAAATCTGTACCATTACCTCAGAATCTTTCTCGGGTCATCTCTGCTTGTGAACTTGATGAGTAAAGTTGCTTTGGAGCATAAACTGCACAGAGAAGACACGGGAGTGTGAGTTTTGGTGGGAAAATGACTGTTTTCCCAATGGTCAGAGTTTAACAATACATCAAACTGCCCAAAGCAACACAGTGCAGCAGTGACAGGGTACCTGGCCCAACTCACCTCTCCCTACAATAAACCAGCCCAGGAAAATGAGGTTTTGCTAATGCTAAATTGGTGTAAGGCAGCACTAGTGGTTGGAGAAGCAATACTGATCTGTCCCACTTTCGTCTGCCTCCTCCTGTCCGTGCACTTTCTACCATGTGCTGGGAAGAGCTAAACCAGGAGAGTGATCTGCTTTAATACATCCGAGCCAGAAGATTTATCACCCACATTTACCTCCGGGGATGAATGGAAGTGACCCTGGTTAAATTCGGTTCACAACAATCCAAGTGATCTACGTGAACATAAATGTTGCTAAGGGCAGTTCTGCAGCGTGGCCCAGCCTTGTGAACTGAATCCATGAGAAGCAGCAGTTCATGCCAGTACAAAAAGCCCAGAACCCAGGAGATATTTTGGAGGAAAGGAGATAAAGACACAAATCCAAGTAAAGAACATTGGACACTGCTTTCAACAGACTCACTTGTGAAATCTCCACATACTGAGGAGAAATAGGGATGTCAGCTTTAGAGAGCAAATGCTGACTCTTGCCCTGAGGAGGTTCATTTACAGATACATGCCAACAACTAGTACAGCTGAATACCTGTGCCCTTCTACATAGAGATGACTTGCCCCTGTGGAATAACAGTTGCGCTAGCTTCCTCTTTGGCAGCTATATTTGGCCAACAGAAATGTACACAAACAAAAGCTCTGCATGCACTTATACATAAAGATAGTTAAAAATGTGGCCCACATCATTAATCAGTAATTAAGAGGAAAATATGCAGGGAAGAATCAGAAATCAGTGAGGAGGAACACACACCTGGCTTGAACTTCAGTGGTATTTCCAGATGTGGCAAAGGCATTTATGAGATGCAGAACTCCATCCTGAGAAATCCTGTTACGGCTGAGACTACACAAAAGAGAAGGAAGGTTTTTCAGGTGTTCAGAGTCAGGGTTGTCCCCAGGCTCCTTAGCCACAGAGGCAAAACTGAAGTTGGCAGATCAGTTTGTGAGGTGCTGGGCCCCTCCAGCTGTGCTAAAGGCACCAAACCCCTCCAAGACACAGCACTAGTGACTTGGGTGACACAGCAAGTGCAACCTGCCTCTTGCACTACAGGGGCAGCTGACTGCTGGAGCAGTTGCTTCCCCACCAAGATGGAAGGGGAGAGGCTAGCATAGGGCACGGCTAAGCTCACAGTACCTACAGGCCTTACACTATTCAAAGAGGACAATGTACACAACAAAGTGATGAACTGAAAACTCAGAGAACTGGGTCAACCTTTGTCATGCTACCCCAACTCTGGACCTTGTTATCTCCTGCTGATGCTAACAGAAAGACTTTCACTTACTTCAGCAGGTTTTGTATCGGACCCTGGGTCACCCTGGCCTGGAGGTCTTGAGTTGTGCTTATGGTTCACTCAGACCTTACCTCCTAAGGCAGGAATGGGCAAGAAGCGTGAAAACCAGCTTCAGGAAAGATGGCTCGAACACTTTTCTGCTAGAGCACCTCAGATGCACAGTATGTCTTCTTACTTGAAGGAACAGGTAAAGGGCACTTGACGCAAGTGGTCCAAGAGGCACCTCAGGCCTTCAAGTCCCAGCTGATTCCTGGAGAGACTGAAAGGCAGAAGAAGATGGCCAACTAAAACTCAGCTGAGGAGCTTTGAAGGGAAAAGCCAAGCTTCCCGGATTTAAATCCCAGCTTGTCCAGTAAAGCTCTGTCTGACAAGCTGCCCTACAAATATACATCATGCATAAGCTCCAGAGCAAGCTCAGATGAAGAGCTCTGAACACAAGCTCAGAGCAGAGCTCAGGTGAAGCAACTAATGCCACAAAACAGCCACAGAATGAAAACCCCAAGGAAGCTGTCCCAGCAGCTCAAGCCCTCTAAAAATGTATATTAAAAGAACCTGTATGATTACTGATCAATTTTGTTTCTAAATAGTCTGAACATGCACACATCCATATATAGACGGGCTGGGAAATCCCAGATAGTGCTCAGCCATGCCACCCCAGCTCTCCCTCAGGGACTCCCGTTCCAAGGCCATGGTAACAACCCAAAACACACTTACACCACTTCTGCCAGCCTGCCATGCTGCTCCAGGACCTTGCAGAGCTCATCTATCTGCCCTTGACCAATGGCACAGTCCGTCAGCCTGCGTATGACACAGCAAGATTGTTAAAGCACAGCCAGCAACCATGGTCAGCCTGAGCAGTGAGAGCTACCCATCAGCAGCTGCATTTTTACATCAGACTCTGTGCAACATCCACTGAGATGAATGCCCTTAGTCTTCTACAGAGGCACACAGCAAGCATTCCTTCCAGAGACGCTACAGACATGTATCACATACACATCACACTGATGCTCACATTGAGGTTATCACCCGAATTTGAGACACACATTTAGAAAATTTGGTGGTTATGGCTCAGTTCAGTTGCTTGTGCAGCAGATTTTGGCGCAACTCGAGGTAATCATAGAATCCCAGACTGGTTTGTGTTGGAAGGGACCTTAAAGCTTATTGAGTTCCAGCCTCCTGCCACAGGCAGGGACACCTTCCACTAGACCAGGTCACTCCAAGCCCATCCAGCCTGGCCTTGACCACTGCCAGGGATGGGGCAGCCATAGCTTCTCTGGGCAACCTGTGCCAGGCCCTCACCACCCTCACAGTAAAGAACTTCCTAATATCATGAGCAGTCTTGTAGCCACTCAAGAAAGGCACAGGCTTCTGCCACCCCAATATACCCAAATGGTACTCAGTTGCACTTAGGCAGCTGAATTGAGCCACAAAGCTTCAGCTACTACCCCAAACTCCTTGACCACCAGCCCGTGAGTTCTTCATACAGTAGGAGATTTGGCTACCCGCAGTAGTGTTTTGAATCCACTCAAACCAAGTGAATTATAATTAAATGTTGTATGTCAGTACCTGCAGAATGTCTTTTGGCTTCGCATGGCTGCTGCTAGATGCAAAAAAGCATTTTCACTTGACCTGAAGCAAACACAGAAGACAGTCCTTCAGCTATGCTCCTCAAAGATGTCAGGCCCTGAAGCTGAGCTGCTGGGCTCATCTTACTGGACTTCTACCATTCTGATCCACTCACACAGGTTGATGGAGTTGATGAGTAGGACAATGCAACATGGTGAAAATGTGTTACTCCTAATACTGAAAAAGGAGGGGGAAGAAAGGAGAATTTAATCATCTCCCAAGAAGAAAGGTTTCAATCCACACAGCCCAATTTCCCATGGTTTACTTGAAATGCAAAAGGCTGGAGCCACCTCATTTAACTCAAGATCAGTATCTAAAGTTTTGAGCACTGGCACTCAGCATTCCTTTAACCAAAAGGAGAGCCTCATTTAGTCTCCTTTGACTGACAAGTAAGTATAGACCAAGGGTTTACACTGAACTCCTCTCAGAGCTACTGACATAGAGATACTCCAGACTAGAAGCAACATCCTGAGTGAGCAAATTCAGTTTGTCAACATCTGCAGCTCCCCAGTGCTGCAAAACCTTGTAAAAGATGACCAAGGTTGTTATGAGCTTTTTGCCTTAGCCCCTAACAGCACCTCTCTAGCCTAAATTCCCAAAATAAATGGCTGATATGCTGCCAGGAAACCTTTTGGTATCAGGTGTGGCAAGATGCCAGATCCATGTGGGGGCAGAGCTGTGAGATACACACCACACATGTGCATGCACAGGTGTGTGTCACCATATTCAATCAACAAGTCCTATGGCTGCTGGAAGTCATGTTCCATGGGACCTGCTAGGTGAGGATCATCTGGGACGCTGTGCTTCAGGTGGGTATTTCTCCTCCTGTCCTTTTTTTTTCCCTTCTATGTATCACTAAAGAAAAAAGGTTTAGTGCTGCTCTGGTTCTAGAAACAAGACAGGAACAGTTGTGAAGGAGTTCCTGCATTTTCCTTGCCTAGCCTGTTAATCTACAATTACAGGTTAATGCTCCTAAAATATGCTGTGGTATTAGCACTTTCCAAACCAATGTTTCCTGGCAGCAATCAGAACAGAGACCCCAAACATTACCTCAGTAGTTTCAGATGACAGAGTATGGCAGTAATCTCTCAATGCTCTGGTCACACAGTGAATTTCCAGACAGACTGTAAAACATGGAAGGAAACAAATTCTAAGAGAAACTGGGACAATCTGTAAGTATTTTATAAACTATACATGGATGTGCACACACATGTGCATGAGCCAAATCTGAGAAAGGACATGTCCAAAAATGCCCTAAAAGTTGTGCAAGATTTAGTCCCAACAGGCTGATCTCTGTGTTTCTCTACATCCCATAGCCAATTAACACTCCAGTTTTAAGTGTCTTACCTTTTCATTACTGTAAATTTATAAAGTGATGCTACTGACATATTTAGTACATGAAATATGGGTATTATGTTGGTTTTATTTGTCATTACTCCTGGAGTGCCCAGCCCTTCAGGAGTTAATCTCATGGTTTAGTGGACCAGGTGCTATTGCTACAGCTGTACTGCAAGCCAGAGTCTTGAGGTGACACCACTTGGGTCTAGCCACATGATTGAGGAAGACTATGAAATGAATTTGTGTTCTGAGACGTTTACACATTGATGAGATAGGCTTAGGAGAGTCCATGTTTGAAACAGAGAGGACAGTAGAAAGTGTGGGGTTATCCGAGCACCTGGGTGAAGCTTTGCAGGGATTTCTAGATGGCCATGGCTAGAGGAGAGCCAATTTACACTGGCTGCTAACCTGAACACTGACTGTATCTGCAGGCTAGGGAGACAGATAGACAAACAGGGTTCCAAGTGCACAACACTTACTCAATTTGTGTCAGTTGGGGACATTGAGCCAGTGTCTGGCAGACCTGGTCACATCCTCTGTATCCATTCTGCAGTCCCTGAGACTGTGGCGAACAAAGCACTCAGGAGCTAAACATTCCCCATGACCGTAGTATGGCAACACTCCCATAGCCTCACATCCTAGGACAAGACTTACAGCAACCCTCCTGGCTTCCACTACCTGTATTTTGCTACCCATAGTCTAGGACTGACAAGTCAAAACCCATGACAATCAGATGATTTCACCAGCTCTGAGCTGAAAAGCTCAAGAAAGCTAGTCCACCAAAATAGCATGTCACTTTGGGAGTTGCCTTCCTAGAGCCACATCATTGGTACTTAAGTTGTTTAAGGAAACTGGACAATTCTTTCCCTGCTCAGCACTGTCTTGGTTCTCCCAGAGAAAGGCTGGTAGTGGTGCCTCCTATGTCACAGAAACCTTCCTGGGTGACACACTGGCAGGTCTTCGTGGGACAAATGTAGTAGCCAGCCAGATCTGTATCTCATTTTGTATGGGTAGAAGCTTCCTCTGCAGGAAAGCGAGGCCAACCCCCCAAGCCCAGCCAAACAAAAGATGTCCTATTGTTTTCCCATATAGGCATATAGCAGTGGAGATCCCAAGTCTGTCCCAGGAGAGACAGACTTGGAACTTGGTCCTTCTTCATCCAGCCACCTCTGGCATATCACTGTGTCCCTCCACTGGCCTCAAAGCACAAATACCTGCTGGCCTGGGTTGATGTCAGATGGCCCAATTTCTTTAAAGCTTAGCTAAATTACACCAGCCAAGACACTTCCCCTTGTAAACAAGTGTTACTCTGGGGACTGGCCTTCCTGAGCATTTTCAGCAGGGAAAAGGATGGAAAAGAGCACTTTTTCCAGTGGTGTCTCATGGGGAATCAGTCATGATGGGATACAAGCACAGGAAAGTCCCCCCCAAGGCAGGCAGGGGACAAGACAGCTCTCTGAGGAGACAGCTGGAGGAATGGGTCTGTTCCACACATTACACTACAGACACAGACTCCCCCAGCCACCTCTCTCTACACTCCTTGGTGACAAAAGGAGTGTTATGGGGGCTGGCCATACCGAAAGCACCGTCCTTCTGTGCCATGCTTGGGATGCATGAGGAAATCGCCTCTCCATCTGCTGGTACTTGTGACCCTGGGGAAAGAATGGTTTATTCCCTGAGTTATGCTGATGTTATTGTCCTCATGCAGCTGACTCCCCAGACTGCAGCTGGGGAAGAGGGTGAGGTGCTGGCAGTGGCCTGACACTCATCTGTCTTTTCCCACCACCTGCCAGAATTAAGCTCACGTCATCACAAAGGCCTTATCATTCCTTTTCCAGTCTCCAGAGCATTCTGCATTCACTCAGCTCCTTGGGCATTTGCTCTGCCCTGACCCAGGAGGGAGATGGCTGCAGCCCTGATCAGCAGTTGGATACCTCTGTCTGCTCCATACTCTCAAGCTGTTCAGCCATGAAACAGCCCACCCTGCTTCCACCACCCTGACTGGAGCTTGGAGCAAAATGGCTCTTAAACTGTCACACCCTGGGGACTCACATCATAATCTATTTAAGATTTCATTAGCAGTTCAAAACGCTTAGACAGACAAGTGGGTATAATTTTACTTGATTCTGTTCCAAAAGGCTACGTGAACCACCTGCCTGTGTCCTAAGCTGTAATCATAAAATAACATAATTAGGATGGAGTTTGAAGACATGTTCCTCTATCACTCCTCAAAAGCCACAGCTTGAGGCTTTAAATAGCAAAAACCAGGAAAATTACTCCTGGTCATACCTGAGGTCCATTATTTTAATGTCTTCCAATGCAAACAAAGACTGAGCTAAGAAAAACACAGAGTTCAGGGAGATGTGGTTGCCATTAAGTCTACAGGAAGAACAGATGAAATCAGCTGCTCCAAGCAAAACTATCAGCAATTTACACCACATCACCCCGGGCCCTTCCCAAATGTGCTGCCACAACCAGCACCCCCACAAAACCCATCCATGAGTAAGGAGAAACAGGAGATACTCACTTGAGAGAACTTAACCTTCTCAAATCTGGGAGGAACTGAAACGGCTGCAGCAGTCCTGCATCCCCCAGATAATTATTTGATAGGCTGGAATTTAAAGACAGGCATTTAATCTTCATAGAAAACAAGAATAGGAGCAATCAGCTCTCAGTAACAACAGCTCTGGAAACAGAGCACGGGCACCCTAATCAAACCAACATACGCACTGCCCCTTGACACTGACAAGTAAAGCCTACAGGAAAACCAAAGACCAGAAATAACCAACACAGGACAGCCAAAAACCTAGCTCAGAGCTAATTCTTTTCTCAGTTCCACCAAGTGACCCCTCTGGACTGGGGGGTCCTTTTTGAAGCAGTTACCAGTGGGATCACCAACAAAACCACCGATTCCCACCCTTGGTTTGGGTGGGATTCCTCAGTTTCTGCAGCTTTGCCCCCAAATGGCCCAAAGGCAAAAATGACAAGACAAGGTTTCTCAGCTTTGGTAACACCTGAAGTCAGGCTAAGTGATCAAGCAGCCCCTTTCTAGATTTATGTCCTGCAACCTTTGCCCCAAAAGAGCATTAGAACTGTACATCTCCTTGGCAAAGGATACTAGCCCAGGTAAATCTATGCCCTTCATGAGGTTACGTCTCTACCACATCTCCGTACAATACTACAGAACAAACAAGTGGCATTTTCTCAGTATCCCAAAGAACTGCAGGTAAGGGCCATACGAATTAAGAAGAACTCAC
Source organism: Myiopsitta monachus (assembly GCA_017639245.1). Taxonomy (NCBI): domain Eukaryota; kingdom Metazoa; phylum Chordata; class Aves; order Psittaciformes; family Psittacidae; genus Myiopsitta; species Myiopsitta monachus. The sequence continues at coordinate 81,905,487 of CM029941.1, forward strand.
TCCAGCTCAGAGATGCTGCTACATTCCTTCAGGATTGCACACAGCTTCTCCAGGTCACTGGCTTGAAAATGACCATCTGTCAGTCTAGGAGGAAAGAAATCAACAGTCCAGGTCTGCAGGATTGTAAACAAGTCCTTCAGATAACCAGAGAATAAAGGAGGAGACAGCAAAATAAAGAACGCCCTTGCAAAGCCAACATCAGCAGCTCTGTTACCACCAGCTCCCCCCAGCTCCCATGGGAGCTGATCTGGTAACTGCACAGTCTCCATGACAGTTCTGTGATCAAGATATACAACCCATAGTCTATTTTAACGCCTGTGGACAACCACAGATCTTAACCACAGAGCTTCTGGTGTTACACGGTGGGAATAGGAACACAGTGACAAATGACTGACTGAATGGGCCTTTACCAGCTCTCTTGTGTTTCGCCATTCAAACCTGGAGATGCAGGTTATGTCAGCTATAGGATCCAGAGACAAGACATGCATGAAGTACAAGGAAAATCTGCCATTGTACCTTATTTTTTGTGGGGTAGTAGGAGTCTGGTTTTCCTCTCCATATTGTTGGTCATCAGTGAAGCACACAGCCTCTTCCCTATGCAAGCACAAAACCAGACAAGAGTAAAACACTTTAAACACTTCAGCAATTTGGCAGGTCCCTAGAGCTGCCCTGGCTCTAGCCCACATCAATATCTTGCCAATAACAAGCTCATTTTTCTTTCAATGATTAAGCAAATAGCTGAGCAGGCAGGCAACTGGGGAGAAAGTAGAAACACGGATTTCTCATCTAAGCTACAGTTTGGAGAATTCAGGAGAATTCAGGAGAATTCAGCTTTTGCCTAAGCATGTTTTGTGAAAAGAGTCCATTCGTGAGCCAAAGCCTGACTATTCACAAATAAATGGAACATCCAAACCCTGAAATATCTGAGTTTGAAACGTCACCTGGTACCTTAAAGGAGCCACAGATTATGTGTGTCAGGCAGTCACTTTCTTTCAAGCACAGCCACAACAACTGGGTTGCATCCCATAATAGCCTTGCTGTTCCTCCCTGGCTAAGAGGTGGGCTCTGTCCTGTGGGAAATGTTATTTCACCGTGGGCTCAGTACATGCCAAACAAGGACATAAATAAGTGAACCTAGGCCTCCGGGAGCAAAAGGAAACCATTTCTCAGTCAAAACATTTGGGTTGAGCTGCTTTGACAGTAATTTTCTAGAGGTGGAAAATAAAACTCCAAATGTGTTTTGATTGAGGAGTACCATGATCCAGAATTCAGAGTGTGGTGAACTAGAGGGCATTAAGAGCGTGGGGATCTGTAAATCTTTTTGGAATTTGGTCTGGAGGTGTGAGGTTCATTTGGGTTTTTGCTCTTCCCTATTATCAGAGAGCACAATTTAGGATGCTGTGGGTTGAAATGTCCTCTAGAGACACGAAACATTAACACTACAGAAGGCAGAGACAAATTTCAAAGCAGCTAAGGAAACTAGGAGAAAGTACTACATTTAGATACAGATGGAGAGGGGAAAAGAACTGCTGTGAGATAGTGTTAACCTTGGTACCTAAATGGGATGTAAGAACTGAGATGCTGAGAAAACACCATTTGTGCACATGCAGTCTACTTAGGAGGAATGGAAGAAGACTCTCTGTCTCCTATAAACCTCAGGACTGCAGTCTCATGACAAAGGCTGTGAAGAAGAGAATAAATGTCATAGTTTAGTTATTTACTGGAATTGTTATTGGGTTTTTTTTCTCTGCAATCACTTATAATACTCCTCAAGCAATCAAAAAATAATCTCCTTTAGTTTTAAGTGCTGGTTGGATCAAACTATGCAGTTATCAGATGCCCCACTTTCTATGAACCATTACAGAAAGTGCAGACAAAATGGTTAGTCTTGAACTCCTGAAGATTTCAAAGGGAAAATAATAAGAGAACTTACAGCTCCACTCCAGGAGATGTCACTGGTTCTCACATCCTACAGAGATCCACCCTCCAGAACTTCCCAGGGCAGAGAACAGAAGAGTCTATAACTGCCCACCACGCAGGAAAGGACACATAGTTGTGTAGCTTCTCAAATGCTGGTTAATGGCTCAGATAAAATCAGCTCACAGCAGTGTATTACCAAGTGCCAGTGTTAGTAATCATCACTGGACACATTCCTCCCCCACCCCACTTTCAGAGAGACTAAACAAAAACCTCAGAAGATAACTCTCAGACTTGCATATTGGGATTAACCGCAGGAATGATTCAAGACTTACATACCTGAGTTGTACATCCATCATCTTCTGGCAGGTACTTACTGACTTCAATAGACTGCAAATGCCATTAATAGAGAGGCAGTTTTGACTGAGACTAAGAAAGACAAAATAGACAATTAGCTGCCTGGAGCAGCTCTGCTCTGGAGACAGGTGGAGAGAGCTAGGCTTATTCAGCGTGGTAAAGAGAAGGCTTTGGGGGGACCTTAAAGAAGCTCCAGTGCCTAAAGGGGGCACAAGAAAACTGGAGAGGGGCTTTGGACAGGGGCCTATAGGGACAGAATAAGGGGGAATGGCTTTAACCTGACAGTGAGAAGATCGAGATGAGATCTTAGGAAGAAGTTCTTCACTGTGAGGGTGCTGAGGCCCTGGCACAGGTTACCCAGAGAAGCTGTGGCTGCCCCATCCCTGGCAGTGTTCAAGGCCAGGTTGGATGGGGTTAGGAGCAACATGGTCTAGTGGAAGGTGTCCCTGCCCATGGCAGGGGGTTGGAATTGTATGAACTTTAAGTTCCCTTCCAATCCTTCTAACCAGTCTGGGATTCCACAATTCTATGGACACTGAAATCACACCGGACTGTCCTAGTGGAAGTAGTCATTGGTGTGCTGCATTCTTGAACCCATTTCATATCAGAAGTGGCATGGTGGGAAACACACAGGACTGCTACTCCTGAGGAAGTGGTTTCACAAATGGACACTTCAGACACATTTACATCAGTTTCTGTGCATGATGCTCTGAGCAAGTGACCAACTTCATGAACAGTCCCAAACAGTCTTATTGGCTGAGTTTCACCTTTGGAAAAGCAGCTCAAAGCTTCTACGGTGGTTGTCTGGGTGAGGCCTTTGCCTCCTGGATTCTTCCTCAGCACCCCTGGTTCTTACCAGGCACAAGAAAAGAGGGCAGTTTGGTTTTGTGCAAGGATATATTTACTCCAGCTGCTTTGAAATCGATATCCAAGGCAGGCTTTCCAGCAGACAACTACAGCCTTCATCTCCAAGCTTGTTACCTGACAAACTGAGGCATTTTCCAGTTAGTGTGGGCTATTTCGAACAGCATAAAACAACAAAGCCCTCAAAATTTGCTTGCTTTCCCTTTCCTGGACTGTTTTTTGCTTTTTTGTTTTTTGTCTGAACTGCTCTTCTGTCCCAGATCAATCTTCCCTGCCTGTCACTGCCTACGAAGCAACTTCAGACAAGGACAAAGTGATCCATTCTTTAGCCCCAAAACCATCTTACTTTAGAAAGTCTAAGTGGGAGTAGAAAACAAGAAACCAAATGAGTGTTTATTGTCCTCCTGGAAGAAAGGAAGGCAAAAAACACTGGGTGACAATGATCTCCAGATCCCAATTCAAATCAGTGAGCTAGGGAAACTGGATTTGATGTGTAGCCAAATTCAACATAGAGGCTGGACTGAACTGCCTTGCAACAGCTATTCCTGCATTTTCCAGGGCAGACAGGCTAGAAAGAGAGCTTTACAGCTGAAACCAGATGGCCTCATATTGAGGCAAATAAGGAAATGTAGGGATAACACTGTTGCAGTGTGCATGTTGTGAAGTGGATCTCTTACATTCCCTCAGCAGAGCCGGATTGCTTTTGGTGGCTCATAAGACTCCCCCACTGCAGTCCTGTGTCCAGCTCTGGGACAACAACACAAGAGGGATGTGGAGCTGTTGGAGCGAGTCCGAAGGAGGCCATGGAGATGCTGCGAGAGCTGAAGCAAGTCTGCTCTGGAGATAGGCTGAGAGAGCTGGGCTTATTCAGCCTGGAGAAAAGAAGGCTCCTTAAAGGGAGACCTTAGAGCAGCTGCCAATGCCTAAAGAGGCTACAGGAAACCTGGAGAGGGGCTTTTGACAAGAGCATGTAGGGACAGGACAAGGGGGAATTGCTTTAACCTGACAGAGGGAAGATCTTAGGCAGAAGCTCTTCCCTGTGAGGGTGCTGAGGCCCTGGCACAGGTTGCCCAGAGAAGCTGTGGCTGCCCCATCCCTGGCAGTGTTCGAGGCCAGGTTGGACGGGGCTTAGACCAACCTGGTCTAGTGGAAGGTGTCCCTGCCTGTAGCAGGGGGCTGGAGCTGGATGGGATTTAAACTCCCTTCCAATACAAACCACTCTGATTCTATGAAAAGGGACAACATAAAAGCCATCTGTGTCCCTTCACTGGCTCAGAGGATTTGCTGGAGGAGCCATGCCTCTGGGATGGCTGCAGGGTACCTCCAGCATGCAGCGCTTCTTCCTTAGCAACTTCTACTTCATAACTGGCTGTAGTTGTCACAGGAATCAAAGGTTGCTCAGCATTCATCCCCCCCCCAGCCTCATCAAAATCACTAACCAGGATCTCACTAGGCATAACAGAATGCTGAGGCCCTTCCTCGGGGTCAGGCCCCATGTCTCATGTTCTCTACGTGTAATATCCCCTGTTCTCTGCCACCCACCTGCAGCCTCTCGACAGTAAGTTAAAGAGGCACTTACTCCACTTCGGACAGACAGGGACAGCTCTGGAGCATGGCAACAATCTCCTTTGCATGTTGGGAAGACAGGCTGCAGTCCTGCAAGCTGTGAACAGGAAGGTTTAATGAGCAAGCAGTGAGGGGACAGCGGGCTCGTGTACTTCTGGTGTCTCTATCCAAGTGAGGGAACACAGAAGCAGTACCAAGGGAGATTTTTTACTCTCTGCTGTCATAACCCTGGGCATATCATTCTGTCCCTCTGCAGCCTCTCTGCAAAAGGAGTGCAGAGGGACACACTTGCAGAGTGCTGTGCAAGTGCAACACCTCGTGAGATCTGACTGGCACCACCACCCACAAGAAGGGGATGGATAGAATTATTCCTGTTGTACAGAGTAGTGACAGAAAGAGGAGGGAAGGAAGGGCCATTTCCCAGTATTGTCACACTCAGATAACATGCCTGAGGTCTGTTTTGAGAAAACCACTACTCTCTTCTAGAGCCCAAGCAAGAAAGAAAACTATTATGGCTCACGCCTTTGAACATATGGGAAGATGGACATTACCAAGGGAATTCTGCCTCTCTAGGGCTGCTCTCAAGAGCCCAGCACACAAGAAATAAAGCCACTGGCTGGCCCAATAGCAATTTCTATTGTTATTTTTATATACTGATTCAGGTTTATTTAAAATATTTTTGAATGTAGAAGCATCTTCTGTCCTTAAGGAACAACACAGCTGCGACCCTTGTCCTTCTGTAGTAGCTGCCATCTGCAAATCACACTCACCAGTAGCGATTTCAATGTCTTCTCTTACCATAACTTCACTTGTCTAGTTGGAATTACATGTTCCTTATTCTCTTCCCACCTCAAATCCAAAGATCTGCAAACAAGCAAAATATCTGGCTTTTAATATGCTTTCACAAAATATGTGATTTGAATGCTGGTTAGTATTTTCTGGAGTTTTTCTGGAAGAAACCACAAAGCCTGTTCTGTGCAACCATTCCATGCAAGATTAAGTGATTTTCAAGGGCCAGAAGAGCTCCATCAGGAGCTGGGAGCACAGGGATTTCACTCTATATTTGAATACACTTGATAACTGAGCCTCAGTTCAAAGGCACTACCAAGATACAGTATGTTTCACCTCCCTGTCGACTGTGCCATCACAGAAAGCAACAAACAAATCCATGAGTGCCAGGCTGTCCACAGCATCTGAATAGGATGTTCAGGCATCTCAACAGTAGTTTCTACCTAACACAGGGCCAGGCTGAGCCAGTTTACACATGCTTGTAGAATACTGGGAGGTCACTCAAGGACTGCATGACAGGGCAAAGTGAGTTCCCTAGCAGGGAGCAAGTGATTGTTTTGTAGTTTCTGAATTAAGGTCAAATCCACCCTCCCCTCAAAAGTACACACAGGCAGGGAGGACACAGGAGCCAGCCAGAGAAGGAGCAAAGTATTTTCCTTCCTTTAGCCTCACACTCAATTGTTTTTCAGCAGTTTTGCTGTAGAAAATCAGCACTTCAAGCTTACTCAGGCACTAAGGCAAGCCTTTGTGGAGCTGGCTGGTACATCTGTATAAAGACCAGCTATTTTGCTTACATTTCTGCTTGCTCAGGTGGATTGAGCTCTGCCAGATACAAGGGTAGAGGCAACCAGTTCTGTGGCTGATATGGTTTATGGTGATGCCAAGCTGACGGTTTGAATCAGCCTAACGCTGAAGAACCCTGAGTGCAGTTTCTCACCTTGGAACTTTCCCAGATGGGCCAGAAAAATATACAATCACAGTGTCCTTCCTGAAAAAAAAGATCCAAGCCAGTGTTAGGGCAGAGGTGGAAAGATGTCATCTCTTTCACAGAGGTGCTTAATAAGGACTAAAGCTGTTGCCTGGAGACTAAAAAGGGCCTTGGCACCTTCCATACCAGCACATTGCCACCTGTGAGCCACAAAGCAGGAGTATGGCTACAGGGCAGCAGGACACCCCCCAGTGCTGGGGCTGCGGTACACACACCACAGTAATACAGGTAAGGAGACTGAGCTGGGGTTTTTTAATTTCTTTTGCAAGACCAGCAGTTTGCTGGAAAGAGGGTCAGTAGAAACTCCATTCCAGCAAGAAAAATATGAAAAAGCTGCATTCAATTCGGCTTCCCTGAAGTCATAGCACGGATTCATTTAGGCTGTTAAACTTACAATATATGACAACCATAAGAGCTAGGATTTAAAAATTCCATCTTTTCTTGGTCGTTCTGGACCCATGAAAACACCAAAACAGGTCATTTAAAAGAACACAAAGCTAAAGCTACTTAAATACACACCTTTCCAGTAAACTTAGCTGATTTGTAACAAATTCACTCTAGCTGTTAAAGAAGTTCATGTATTCAGAGCTTAAAAGCAAGTTTAAATTCTATTATAAGAGAAGAATTATTACAGCCTGCAAAACAATTTCTAGACCAAGGATAAAAAGATCTATTAAAAAAATACAAAGAGTAAGTCCATAATGTGATGAATTCGAATTTTGTTTCAAACAGAAAACAAAAAGGAGTAAAATTTATTTTTGTTGACTTGATTAGCCAACAATTAAGCTGTAAAGCAGTGTCTGTTTAAAAGGCAGCACCTAAAGAGACAACATACAGCATCTATTGATATATGTATTGATACCTGACAAGCAGCTCAGTAGCGTTCTGACATGTGACGACTTCCTTTGCCAAAGTGAGAACAGCACCCAAGGAAAGGTTGTTGTTGCTCAGACTGTGAACATGAGGAAAAAGACAACCTCAGCTGCTGGACCCAACATATCCCTTGCTGTAACAAACCCCATTTAAGTATGGCATGTTACAGTCGTGTGGTCTAAAACCCATTATAACACCCCCGAAGACACAATACTAGCAACCTCTGAGGAGATATTCTTTAATTGCATGTTTATTCTGTTTCAGTACTTGTTGGACCTCATTATATATGAACCATAAGGACTTGCCTCTCTTTCTGGGATGCTTTTAAACACTTCTAATCATATTGCAAAGCCATTAATTAACTCCTGCATGGGGTCCAGCAGTAATTGCAGGTATTTTTTATTTACCTGCTTGCACCTGGGGGTATCTGGAAGACCTTTCAAGAGGTGCTCCCTTTTAACTGGGGTAGGAAAGCAGTGCTGTGGGTTTGACTCACAGCATGCCTCTTATTGCTTAAAATCCAAGGGAAGAGTGTCTTTTCTGTCTCTTCCTTTGAACTGTAGCTAAAATCCATGTGGAAATGGGACGTTGTCAGTGGTTTTGTCCACAAACTTCTTTATCTAATACTGTTCCTGGTTACAATATCCATATCAATAGTTGGACTTGTTGATCTTAAAGATTTTTTCCAACCTAAATGTTTCTACGATTCTATGCAGGGTCAGCATAGCTTTGTGACAATCCTTCTCCTGTAACACAAACTAAACTGAGACTCCAACACTTGCAGCAGATCTGCTCCGCTTTGTCTGCTCCTGCTTAAACTGCCCCTGCTAGCTTTCCAAAGGCCTTAAATCCCTTTAAACCACAAATCAGGCTGGTTCTCTCCACCTAAAATGATGCAGATCTGTGCTGAGAGTTTTCCTAGCAGTCAGACCCTCTCATTCAGCACTTTGCTGTTAGTGTTACAAGGAGTACAGAATAGGGCTAAGAAAAGGTCTGGAGAGACAGGAATGGAGCCATCCTCTCTGATGCAGAGGTGAGGTGTCTCAATCAGAGCCTAGCCAAGCAGATGAGTTGTGAGGCAGCAGAAGAGGAAAATGTCATGCCAGGCACCAAATTGAGCACATGTAATTCCCAGAGAGGTGTCAGCAGTGCTGCAACTCCCTTGAGATTGTTTTTAAATGCCCAGGTAAGAACTGTGAGGCTGAGACTATCTCAGACTGAGATAGGCATCATGCACAGCTGGGCTTGCATTTAAAATGTCTGTGCCTCAGCTTAGTTCCCTACATGCCTCCCACTGTCACCTCTAAAAGCGAGTGTCACTCCATGCAGAGACATGAAGTAACTCAGCTCCAATGAGGGTTTAAACTCCCTCTGATGTTGTGCTTGGCTTCATAGAGACTACCACTCTTAATAGATTTAGGACATTTTTACTCTATTTTCTTCAGCTTTTCCATTCTGGAAAACAGGTCCATTGCCCTCTTCACCTGCAGATCCCGTATCCGATTGTCCTGCAAGCTGTACACAGATTCACTCTCATCAGCACCTCATGCCCCCAGGGAATGAGCAGTTGATTTGAGGGTCCTTGCCCCAACACACTCACTTTATTTCCTCAAGCTGAGGGCAATGTGATGAAGCTTGGACCAAGTCAATGATCCTCTTAGCTGTGATGTTCCCGCTTGTCAACCCGACAAAAGAAAGAACCACTCAAACCAAGCAGAGGGAGGACAAGCATCCAGTGCAGCACACAGCAAGCCTGTCTCAGACATGTTCCTGCACATCACCATGGACAGAAGGTGGCCTGACTCTGCTCCCTGCAACCAACTTTATACTCCTTTTCAAACAGGAGTTTGAAACAGGGCAACACAATACTCTTGATGTCAGCATAAAACAAGAGTCACACATATTCATGCTGCTCCACACAGTACTGTGTTACCCTCTACACAGTGCTGCACGGAGAGCAAGAGCAGCCTTGTTTGAGTTGATGTACCTAAATTGCAAGATAGAAACAGAGGACAGAAAGAAAGAGACAAGGCTTTCACAAGCAGAGACTTACTGTAGTGTCTTCAGGCTTGCCATTCCTCGTAAGCTCTTTGACAGAGCAGCAGCAAAGTCATCACCATATCTCCTACTACGAAAGCTAAAACATGAAGGGACAAAACATAAACACAACAAAACCCAAAACAAGATAGCTCACAGAGCAAGTTAAATCACTCTTTTCTAAAAAGCATTTGATTTCTTTCTTTAACATTGTATCGGGCTCTTTTTATGCAGCATCTTTGTCTTTTCAAATATCAGTGCAAAGAAAACCCCAAGCCATTAAACTCACACATCACCTGTAAGTACCTCAAGAAACATGTTCTACCTTTTGGTACAGTGACACCATGCGTAAGTGCTGCCACAGACTAAGAGTCAACCCTACCAATTGTGCCACCAAGGTAAGGACCCTGGAGACAAGCGAGGTCACACAGGGGCAAACCAAACTCCTGCAAACAGACAGTGTTTCCCAGCTCCCACGTGATGAGCTGCTGAGTTATGAGAGCACTGATTTCAGGCCAGATACTTTAAATTTGGGCAGCAGAGTAGCCAGAGTTGTTCAAAATATAGAAGACACAAGGTTTTTAGGGAAAGTAACTCTTACAGAAGGAACTGGTGGTATTGGAAAAAAACAAACAAACAGGGAAGCTTTCAGTCACACAAGCACTCCTCTGAATCAGCTGCAGAATGTACTGATTATGGGAGGCATTGGTACACAGCACCCTGGGTTGCATGTCTCCCACAGCATCTTTGGGGTCCTTGAAAGCAGAAACCCACCTACGGTCCTGTTGCCCCAAGTGCCCCCATCACCCTCCCCTAAACCAGAGGGAGTCAGGAACACACTGCACGGGGGTGGTGGCATGACGTATGCGGCCCACAATTGCTAGGAACATGCCTGAGGTGATGCTTTGGGTCCCACTGCCCTTTTCCCACCCTTCCAAAAGACAGTTCTCAGAGTGCTGCTACCCTGTAGACCGTAAATAAAAGCAGGCATGGACTAGAGTGTGTATGAGCCAAGAAAGAATCCCCCAAAATCCTGTGTTTCATTCTCCTAATGGAAGGGAGCAGCCCAAACATTCTTGATCATCTGCTAAGCTGCTCATGGGCCCCATGCACTGCCCTGTGCCTGCATGAGCAATTTACGGTTAGGATGTACCATCAGAAAGCATTTCTAACAGCAAATTGCATGGTATTCCAGTTCTTCTTAATGGAGGCAGAGAACAAACAGCGCTGTCCTTTTTACAATGGTATCGCTAGACAGGAATAGCAGTTTTCATGTCTCTTTCTGCTCCTCCGCCTCACAGCAGACAACAACATTCTCTTCAGGGCAAGGTAATTCTCCCTGTGGCTGCTCTCCATCTTCTACACATTAGCAAACTCTACACATACTCCTCTGAAGTCAGTCACAGAAATACAAAATGAGACCTTTTCCATTACAGGATCCAAAGAGATCCTCCTTGAAAAGGCCTTTCAGCGTTACAGCAAAGCACCAGTAGAGAGCATCTGAGATTGCAGTTGTCACCTTTTTGTTCATCTGGTTTATGGTGATTTCATACTTTCTCATTTGCTTGCAGGATTCGCCCTGCCTCTGCACGGTCAAGAAATGCCCATCATTTTTTCTCTTCTCTACTACACTAATTACCCTATTGCTTGATTGTTTCAATTGAAACAAAGAAGCATACAGAAATATTCTTATATTTTTATATATCCTTAACATCCTTCCCTCACTCATAAATTTATTTCATAAATTGCTTCAGTATCAAAGTCATGCTGTTCAGATCAGCATTTCTCATACCTTCTTTCTCGCCCTTCTAAAACAAATCCAGGCTCGCCCTTCCAAACCCTTACCCTTTCTCCCCACCACCAGCCCATCGCATCCCATGTGTTTACCTCAAGTGCTCTACATTTTTACAGCTGACCAGAATTTCCAAACAGTCATTGTCCATGAGACATCCTGTAAAATCCAAACGAGCCAAACCCTGGCCCAAGTTCATGACAAAAAGCAAAGCCAGCATGTCCAGGGGTGTCAGTCTAAAGTTTTTGAACTCGTACTTGAAATTCAGCAGGCTCCCAATGTGCTGGGCTACTTTGAGGTCTTGTGTTTCAAAAGTGCAATGGCAGAGCTCAATGACCTTAGGCCCTGTCAGATTAGTGGCTGCCAGTTTCTTGAGAAACTGCAGGATCATATCCTGCTTATCCTACACCCAAGCTTCATCTTGTTCAGCTAGCAGCATGAGAAATGTCCTACATTCTTTTGACGACAGGCCTGAGAGGAAGATGTGAAAACTCTCCATTATCTCGATCTTTGCCTCGCTCTTTAAAGTCCATTTTGACTTCAAAAAGAACTTCTTCCTCAAGTAGTTCTTGTCCACCCTCTTACTTACCATGAGACACAATGCTGCAAAAAACTCTTGCAAACTCAAGTGCACGAAGGCATAGCCAACCTCTGAGCAAGTGCCACTCTTCTTCACCTCAAAAGCAGTCAGCAATCCATATAAGGAAGCAAATTCCTTCACATGCTCTGGAATTTCTCCATTATAGAACACAAACTTCTTTTCTTCCAGACCTTTCATTGCAAGATCACAGAGACCCAAAATGGCCTTTCTGTTGCAGTGCAACTTAGCCTCCTCACCACCTTCATGCTCTCCCTGCTGTTTGTTTATGAAGATGAGAAGCATCTTGATATAAAACTGCGTCATAGTCTGAGGAAGCTCCATGTTCGTCTGATGTTTAAGGAGCAAATACTCCAAACAGTTGCACACAACACAGAGCAGGGATGTGGCACATGCTGAGAAGCTTAATGTTGTTCTTCAGGTGAGCAATGGCTTGTTCTTTGAATGAATGCTGATGAAAATAGTGACTGGCATATTCCTTAATCTTCTGGTGGTCAAATCCCCAAATTTCTGCAGGCAGATTTACTGTGTTTACTAAGAAGTCAGGTAGCCTCATAGGGTGGCTGGTGACCAACACTGTGCACCCAGGCAGGAGCTTCCCATGACAGACGTCCACAAAGAACTCGGATATGGACATACAGGAAGTAAGGGTTGGCCTTCCCTCAGAAGAGCCTGACACATCCACATTAGCTGCAAACTCATCCAGCCCATCAAAGATGATCAGTGTACAGAAGGTATTTTCCAGCAGGTACTGGAACACTGCCTCAGGGCTGTCTTCTGTCTGAAGGAACAGGTCAAACAAAAGCTCCTTCAGAGTCAATTTTCTTTTTAATAAATTCAGCTGCCGAAACTCAAACAGGAAAGTGAAGAGAAACTGAGGTAGGTCACCTTCAACCCATTTCTGACAAATGTTGTGCATTAGCATGGTCTTGCCTGTACCTGGTTTACCAAACAAAAAGATCACCTTCTTTGTGCCTGATGGGACCACACTACAAAACAGATCTGACACTTTCATGGCTGTATCCACATATTCTTCTGGCTTATGAGCACCTGCCACGTCCTCCCGGGATTTCTCTGTCCTCTCTTTTAAGCAGCGGGTTTTGCTCTGCCGAATGACAAGGTTGCCAAAGGCTTGGTTGACAGCCAGTGGCTGCATTTGTTCCTGCACAGCTGCTTCTGCTGCTCTCTGGCTTCCATATCTCTGGCGGACATAATCCATGAGGAGATGCCAGTACTTTTTAGGTGCGTCTGAGAAGACAACAAGTATGAGGGTGAAAAAGTTAGTTCTGAACAGCAACAGGTCTGAAATACCACCACTTATAGACAGAGAAAACATGGTCTTGGTCAGAGGCTGCTCCACACAGCTGCGTAGAGATGACAAATTTTGAACACATAAAAATAACTTGTAATTTTTTCCTATTTTGCAAAGGGGCCGAAGGAAAACAAAATTAAGGAAAAGGGTGAAACAATTTTTTATAAAAATTAAATCTTATGATCTCTTTAAGCTATAGGTACGTTACGCATATAGCCCCCTGTTCATTAGCTCACTGTTCACCCACACTGGCCTTGTGCCATGCTTGTCAGCTACTGGCACCTTGGAACAGACGCTGCTTTTGCTTTGAGAGCTGGAGATCCCTGACAGTACCAGCATCTCTTTGCTGAAGAGAGAACAGTGGTGATCGTTAAAGGTGCTCAGCAGCTTCTGAAAAACCCCGTGCTCGCTCATGTCAGCAGGCAAGATCTGGCGTCCTCCTCAAGGCCTTTCCTCTATGCAAACTCTCCTTCAAAAACCAGATCCGGCCAAGCTGCAGCTGCTCGGAGCTTTGCCATGCTCCCTGCATTCCCGCATCAGACACTGGAGCACGGGCAGCACAAGGCTAAAAGCAGAGCTGCAAAAGGGTGGAAGGACAGCTGAGGAAGGAAAGGACATAGAGTGTCCACACCAAAGGTGCAGGACGTCCTGCAGGTCTGCTCTGGCTACCCAGTCCTTTCTGGAATTACTCTGGCTCAACTCTGTCATCACTCATCTATTCAGTTCTCTGTTTTAGAGTGAGCTGAAACCATATGAGTTTTAAATGTGCTGGAGAAACTGTGGAGCTAAACTTAGTGGGGTTTTGATTGCCAGTATAGCTCCTGATTTGGATTTAAAAAAAAGCAAATACAGGGATGACCTACAACAGAATGCTTCACCAGCATATCACACTTCTACGGCATTCTTAGCCTGTGCCACCCTTCTCCTCCACTAGATTTAATACATCTCTGCAAAGGAAATGGATGCTTCTTGTTATTCACCAGGTTCTATTGTCTGTGTATTTTATAATCTGCTGCATTAAGAGTTTATGCAGGTACTAAACAAAAGTCTTCCTCAAGCTGGGAGGCTGGGGGTTTTGGGTGTTTAAATAGGTCCTTCCTCAGAAACAAGCACATCACTGCTCTGCTGTTGGAATTTCGACATACCAAGTTGCTGCTGTTTCACATCCTTCTCACATATAGAGCTGCTGTGATGGTGACATCGAGCAAAATCTGAAAGTTGAAAAGTCAGAAACATGTCAAATGAGGATTTTGAATGGTGTATAAGCTGAGGAAGACTCTCCAGCAAAGCGTTTGGGCAGCTGGAGAAGCAAAATCAGAGAGGCAAAACTGTTTGTGAATTCAGGCTGAGTTTACAGAACTGCTTTTGCAAGCACTGAAGTAAAAGCCGACGGGCATCTAGCTATAGAAAGTCAGCTTGGGCTGGGCCTCATGAGGCTAATCCATCCTCTCATCTCCCCGCAAATATGCTACAGCTCTCAGGAGTGACCAAGGGGTCTGGGTTGGTTTAAAGGCCTTCAGTAATGGAGCTCCCTCAACCTCTCCAGGCAATTTATTCCAGCGCTTCAGTTCGTTTATATAGATTTTCCTAGTGGATAACAACAATCTTGCCTGCCTCAGTGTGAACTGCTACCTCTTCATTCTCTCCACTTGAGTCTTTCTGTAGAGAAATCAAGCAAGTCCTTCATCTTCCCTGAGACACATGATCAGCTACAAGGATTCAACATTTATGTAATACTGGAACATGATGTTGCGCTTCACAGAGCTGCTGATAGCCAAATCTTACCACCCTCAGCCAGTGGCAGCAGAGACATCAGAAACACAAGCTTCTGGTGGACTCCTGGCTTCGAAAATCTTTGCAGGAAACAACATGAATTTTAAAAAGCATGTTTTGTAAGAAATACATTATGTTCAGCGAATGATGCTTTGATCCTTTTGCTCAATCCCCTCATTTGCTTAGAAGCACAGTGCCAAGCAGTGCCAGAACATTACAAAAAAAAACTATTACAACAGCCCATCAAAATGCACCCTCAGAAACAGCCCTGCTGGCACACAGCGGCTGTAAGGCAAAAATAATGAGATATGTGCAACTCTAGGTTCAGAGGAGTGTACAGCAATAGAGAGCATTAATGACCTCATGAAAGAAGCAATTGGTAGTGGAGTTTCAGACACTCAGATGCACATTTAGCAGAAGCCATCTCGTTGGTCAACAACAGGAATTCGGCCAACCAGGCTGGCCCAGCCCAACCAGAACTTTTACATGCTGCAGAGGGGGATAAATTTCCTGTGGTGCACATTAGAAACATGCTGATGAAAACAGCCTGGGTTATTCCTGTCTCAGGCCAAGGCAAACCCACTCATGGGATTGCTTTTGCTCAAGGACCTGGGTGCACTTGGTGGGTAATGTGGGAAGATGGGGAATTCCAGTGTATACCTTGAGAAGATTTTATTCTGGGTGAAAATAGCCAGTAAATTAAACTGTATGATGTTAACTGCTGCATGACACTGCATAGTATCATTTCTATGGAGGCTCTATGCCATATCAAGGGTCTCACAGACTAATGAAGAATCATCTCTGGTAATTCTAGACAAGCGCAGCAGTGATGGAACCAGAACTGGCCTCAGCATGAAACGGTCCACCACACATACCATTTTTCCTGATCTGAAGGACTGTTACAACAGACAGAACCCAAAGCCATGGACTAAATGAACTCAATGGACTTTTATAGGGATGGTCCACAGACTAAGGGAATTATATGTGTGTATACAAATCAGAAGACTGTAATGCTGCTGGTGGTTAACTGGGATGTATTGGAAAATATGGGAGCTGAGCTTGATGTAAATGGTATAAAAAAGGGATGGATACTGTTCTGGTTTTGGCTGGGATAGAGTTAATTCTCTTCCTAGCAGCTGATGCAGTGCTGTGGTTTTAATTCAGGATGAGAATAATATTGATAACACACCAGTGTTTTAGTTGCTGCTCACTAGTGCCTGCCTGGCGCCTGCCTTGATCAGTCTGTCATGCTCTGTCAGTGAAGAGGGGGCACAAGAAGCAGGCAGGAAGAAGAGACAGGACACCAGACCTGAACTAGCTAAAGGGTATTCCACACTCCAGGATATCATACTCAGTATAAGAACCGGGGAGAGTTGACTGGGAGACACCAATGGCTGCTTGTGGACACTGGTCTTTGGTCAGTGGGTGGTAAATAATTGTATTGTGCATCACTTGGGATTTTTCCTGGGTTTTATTATTCTCTCTCTCTCCTTTTCTTTACTATTTTACTTTATTTCAATTATTAAACTGTTCTTACCTCAACCCACCAGTTTAACCTTTTTCCAGGTCTCCTCCTCATCCTACCAAGGAAGGGGGAGGCGTGAGCAAGTGGAGGTGTGTGGTGCTTGGTTTCAGCCGGGATTAAACCACAACAATCACAAGCACTGCAAAGCTACCCAGAGCATGGAGGATGTGGTTCTGAGCATATAAAAGAGGCCTGGCAGATCTGAGACAGAAAGAAACTGAATAGCGGCACCACATATCCCAGCCACACACTGCAGAAAAGCAACCAGCCCAGTTTCTTTCAGTTGTTCTCCACTCTTCCTCAGGATTTAAGCCCACTCAAAGCAGGGTAAGGTGGTATGATGGACCAGAAAGAAAGCAGGAGCATAAAATATCAATGACTACATATATTTCCACAGGAAGTTTCCTTGTGAGGGAAGCCAGCTGCCAGGTGAGCCTCCTCAGGCTCAGCTGGCCACAGAGCACTGGGGAAGGAGGTACATAAACTGCTGTGAAAAGCAGCCCTGCAATTTCTGAGTATGACCATAACCACCTCACCAGTGAGACTCCTTGTATGCTAGGCTATGCCTCTGCCTTGCTGTCAACCCTGAGCATGTGAAAAACAGTGAGGTGGTTGGTTACAGTCAACATGTCTTCACTAAGGGGAAATTCTGCCTGACCAGTTTGGTGGCCTTCAGATACAGGGGCAGAGCAGTTGATGTCATCTACCCAGACTTGTGCAAAGTTCAACACTGTCGCACATGACATCCTTCTCTCTAAACTGGAGAGACATGGATGTGATGGGTGGACCACTCAGTGGGTAAGAAATTGGCTGGATGGCCACACAAAGAGTTGTGGCCCAAATGGACACCAGCGATGAGTGGTGTCCCTCAGGTGTCAGTATTGGGACTGATCCTGTTCGACATATTTGTCAGTGACACAGACAGTGTGATCAAGCACCCTCAGCAAGTTTGCCGATGACACCAGCTGTGTGGTGTGGCTGACGCACTGGAGGGAAGTGATGGGATCCAGAGAGAACTGGATAGGCTGGAGAGGTGGGATCATAAGAATTTCATGGAGCTCAACAAAGCCAGGTGCAGGGTCCTGCCCCTCTCCCCAGCAAAATTCCCCAAGCTGAGCAGAGACTGGATGGAGCAGCCCTGAGGAGAAGGACTTGGGGGTGTCAGTTGATGAGAAGCTCCTCTTGACACAGCTTCAGTGTGCATTTGAGCCCAGAACTGCCCCCGTGTGCTGGGCTGCACCCCCAGAGCATGAGCAGCAGGTCAAGGGAGGAGATTCTGCCCCTCTGTTCCACTCTGGGAAGACCCCCCCTGCAGTCCTGTGTCCAGCTCTGGGGCAGCAACACAAGAGGGACATGGAGCTGTTGGAGCGAGTCCAGAGGAGGCTACGGAGATGCTGCAAGGGCTGGAGCAGCTCTGCCTGGAGACAGGCTGAGAGAACTGGGCTTGTTCAGCCTGGAGAAGACAAGGCTCCGGAGACCTTAGAGCAGCTCCAGTGTCTCATGGGGGCCTACAGGGATGCCGGAGAGGGATTCTTCATCAGTGACTGTAGTGATAGGAGAAGGGGCAATCAGTTAAAACTTACACTGGGTTGATTAGGTTGGATATCAGGAAGAAGTTCTTCCCTGTGAGGGTAGTGAGGCCCTGGCACAGGTTGCCCAGAGAAGCTGTGGCTGCCCCATCCCTGGCAGTGTTCAAAGCCAGGCTGGATGGGGCTTGGAGAAACCTGGTCTAGTGGAAGGTGTCCCTGCCCAAGGCAAGCGGGTTGGAACTGGATGATCATAAGGTCCTTTCCAACCCAAACCATTCTGTGATTCTCTTAACACAGGAGCTGCTCCGTTACCCTGGGAAACAGGGCAGAGAACAGCCATGCCTAGGGAACACAGCCCACTGCTCCCCAGGGCTGCTCATGGCAATTTAACTCCCTGTTTCTTATGGTGCATGCTGAGACAGAGAGAATGGGCAGAGCTGATGGAGGCATGAGTCTTTCCTTTCCTAGCTGGCCCTAGTAACTTTCAGCACTATTTTCAAATGCCTGTTCCACCAACAACTGAGGAGATGAACCACCTGCACTGTAGAGCAGCGCAGCAGCTACCAGCAGCAGTTCGCCTGCAGAACAGAAAGAGCACTTTTGTTCTCAACATCTGAAAACTGCATACAGCACACCAGGTACAGTATTTGCAGTGCTGTGACTGAGAAGCAGTCTTGGAATGAAAAGCATAGTTAAAGTGTCTCTGTGTCCATAGGAACAGCTAGAACTGCAAAGGGCAGGTTGGGAGCTATGATTTACAACGGGTAACATCACTAGAGCTGGGCAAGGCAAGGAGTGCTCACTGCTCAGGGAGCGCAGTGCTGGAATCCTGCCACTGCGTAGACAGGAACAGGGAATGCAAACAGCAGATGCAAACACACAACTTATAAGGTACTGAAGGAACTGGCAAACCTCAGCAAGAAGCAGAGCCAGCTCTGCAAAGAGCTCCTGTTGCTGTGTGAGCTTTAGCCAGTCCCAAAATTCAAACAGCAGGAAAAAAATTAAGAGCGGCTTTTCCTTCAAACCATCTATTTTCACCAGTAGCGAAACCAGGACTAGTCCACTCCCTGACAGCAACAGTAAACACCTATCCAAGACATACGGCCTGCACCTTGCTCTCTGCACTGCCATGGTTCTGGCTCAGTGTCTTCTCTAACCTGCTGAGCTTCATTTCCTGCTGCTTCGTTTTCCCCCATCATACACTTCAGGAGAATGCAGCAAACTGCTGGCAGCTTCCTGTAACACTTTGGATTCCTTTGGCCACTACCTCCACCACCCATCCTCTCCCCATACTGGATGCCAGTATCACAGCCTTTCTCTCTCTTTATGCTGTGAGGACCTGAGCTGGTGTTTCATTTTCTGGAAACTGAGTGGCTGATGGCTGAGGAGGTAACTCAGAATTTAGCAGCTTCCAGTTATTCCAGCAGCTGTTACGTGAGGGCCCACGAACATCCCACAGCAGTGGCACATACCTTCACTGCACCAAAGGCTTCTGACTGACATTCAGATGACAGATGCCACTGCAAAGGGCAAGGGGCGAAGGGAAGCCTTCATACATTAAATCCTCTCACTCCCATTTCCAGCATTTCCCAGCTGGGAGTGCAGGCAGGTACCCTGCTATTCCGAGCTCTCTTATCAGCATGAAACAACAAAGAACAAGGCTCCAAATACATGCCGCACCACAGCCTCACACAAAATCTGTTCAACACTCAAATAGCATGTGTCCTGGACTGCATCACCAGCAGTGTGACCAGCACGTAGAAGGAGATGACTCTCCCCCTCTACTCTGCTCTCGTGAAACCCCACTTGGATACTGTGCACAGTTCTGGTGTCCTCAACACAAGAAGGACATGGAGCTGTTGGAGCAAGTCCAGAGGAGGCCACGAGGATGATCAGGGGCAGAAGCACCTCCTGTAAGAACTTCCCCTGTTTAAGTTTAAACCCATCACCCCTTGTCCTGTCACCACAGATGTCGATGAAGAAAGAGTCCCTCTCCAGCATCCTTACAGGCCCTTTTTAGATACCGGAAGGCTGCTAGGAGGTCTCCACACAACCTTCTCTTCTCCAGGCTGAACAGCCCCAACTTTCTCAGCCTGTCTTCACACGGGAGGTGCTCCAGCCCCTGATCATCCTCGTAGCCCTCCTCTGGACTTGCTCCAACAGCTACATGTTCTAGTATACTGACCACACTTGTTATGTATAACAACACTTTCATTACAGCCACTGCCTCCAACTGCTAATGACTGATACAGGGAAGTATTTTTCTTCTGGTGTATTTTAAAACTTCTGCAATTCCTGCATTTGTGGTTCAGGAAAATAAAATAAAAATCACAATTTAACATCTAAAGAGCAAAACTGCAGTATTTTGGTTTTTGTCTTCAACTGAATGTATCAAAACATTTCATCTCATCATTGAGAAACTCCTGAGCTACTACTGCATCCATATTTTCCCCTCTCAGGGCTATCACAATGCTCTCCACTCTCACAACAAGCAGTAGGGAATCCCTACAGCACAGCACCCCATTTTTTCCAAATAGAAAAAATCAGTCTCTCAAGGACACTATATTCCCTCTGGGCAAAGTGACTTTGACCTGGCAGACACTTCCAACTTGGGAATCCTGATGATATGACCACACAGGGTCCCACAAGGTCTACAGAACCTTCCATCCTCAAATCAGGCCAATTCCTACAGAAAGGGTGAAGAAAGTGCCCACCAACAGCAGCCAGGCCTAGCAATGGTGAAAAAGCACATCTGAAAACATGAACTACTGCTATTTGCTCCAATAGCTATTTTTGGAGGGCCTGATCTTACTCGAAACATTATGGTGAAAGATAAGACTAAACCAAGTGGCTTGATTAAAAAGGCTTATAACTGTTGGACACCACGAAGAGGACTGTCAGTTCTCACTGATGGGGCACTGCCCATGTGAATGAGGCACTGACCTTCTCTCTGCCTAGCCTGATCTGTTAGCTCTGGGGGCCAAGGCATTGGCTGTGTTTGGAGATAGTTAGAGAAAGCTGGCCATTACCTTCTCCTGTTGAACTCATGAGCTGTGTCTCCAGGTCCAGGGGGAGATCGCACTCCATGCAGAGGCACTGTACAAACTGTTCCCAGGTGGCAGGGCCAGCCTCCTCCAGCAGGCCAAGGAGCACTGAGACTTTTTCTTTGTGGTTGGTGATCCCATCCAGGCCATTCAGGGTCACTCCTGGGAGGAAGCGCTGGGAGGTCGTGAGCAGCCATGCGGGATGGTGGCTGAGGACCTCCACTAGCTGGGAGTGGGCACTGACTACATCCAGGTGTAGGTCATCACTCTGAAATGAAGGCTAGAGGGTAGCAATGGGCATAGAAGTGAGAGATGTTCACACACACAGCCCTGCTGTGGAGCAGCCAGCACAGCCCTTGATGACTTGACCTGCTTTTCTAGCCCTGGTCTAACTCAGAATATCCTAGCTGCCATACTCTCACAGTGGAATGTGGGCAGTCCCAGCCCAGCCATGATACAGTGCAAAGACCACAGTCCTTACCTGCACAGTGCCTACCTAGCACAGCAGCACTGTGAAGCGCAGGAGCAAGCAACAGGAGTCAGTCTGTCTTTCATCAGCCAAAGGGAAGCTCTGTTGACATCTGTATCGCTACACTGGCCACATGCCACATATGACATGTTTCACATGCAGCACGAGGCATGTGAGGAGACTCTAAGAGCAAGATATTTCCCTCATCAAAGGGTTCAGACAGCTGTTCTTGCTGCTCCTTTCGCAGGGATGAACAACTCGTTTCTGCTTTGGTGTCAAAGTCTCTCTCCACTTACACTTTCTTCCTACAGTAAACCTGTGCAATTACAGTCTCCTACCTGCATTGTTGTATGGTCAGCCTCCTGTCAGTTGCCAAGTGCAAAGACGGCTTCTGCTACATTCCCTGATGAAGAACTGATCTTCAGCACACCCCAAACCATGGTGCATGCCCATATGCAGTTGTCTCACTCCATGTAGATGCCTAAGGATATTAACACAGCAGGATGCAGATAGGAAAGGACATAGGCAACTGCACAGATCACAGATCTAGAGCTCTGCCTTTGATCCCAGGGTCAGCTCTGGAGCTTTTCATCTCTAGGTAGCAACTTCCACTCAAACCAGCAGTGACCACAGTCTGTACATTTGAGGATCCACTACTGGTGTGATAAAAAAGCGGGACTGAGCCTTGTGCCCGAAGATGCAAGTGAAGACCGGCTTTAGAGGAACACTTTAAAGGATCACAGCTTTCCTGGTGTCACCGCCCATCCAACCTTGCCTTGAACACTGCCAGGGATGGGGCAGCCACAGCTTCTCTGGGCACCCTGTGCCAGGGCCTCAGCACCCCTCACAGGGAAGAACTTCTGCCTAAAATCTCTTCTCAATCTCCTTTATGTCAGTCTACAGTCATTCCCCCTTGTCTTTTGTCGTGGTTTAAGCCCAGCTGATAACTCAGAACCACACAGCTGCTCGCTTACGCCCTCCCTCCTTTTCTCCTCCCTTTTCTGGGTGAGATGGGGAGGAGAAACAAAAGAATGTATACCCCGAGGACTGAGACAAGAACAGTCCAATAATTAAAGTATAATATAAAAATACTGTCCAGGGTTCAGCAGCAGCAGTCATTTCTCTCCTTCTCAGTAGCTGGTGCAGTGCTGTGGTTTTGACTTTCTGCCTGGGAACAGCGCTGATAACACCGATGGTTTTAGTTACTGCTCAGTAATGTTTACTCTGACCAAGAACTTTCTGAGTCTCATGCTCTGCCAGGGAGGAGGGGAAGCCGGGAGGAAGCAGAGACAGGACACCTGGCCCGAACTGACCAAAGAGGTATTCCATACCACAGCACATCATGTCCAGTATATAAACTGGGGGCAGTTACCCAGAAGGGTTAGATCACTGTTCAGTCGGGCTCGGTATCGGTCAGCGGGTGGTGAGCGGTTGTATTCTCTTCCCTTGTTATTTCCCTTATCATTATTATTATTGGTGGTAGCAGCATGGTTTGTGTCATACCTCAGTTACTGGACTGTTCTTATCTCAAACCATGGAAGTTACATTCTTCTGATTCTCCTCCCCATCATCCCAAGAGGCTGGGGGGGGGGGGGGAGAAGGCGGGGAGAGTAAGCAAGCGAATTGTGTGGCTGATTTATGGCTGGGTTTAAACCACAACAAGCACTAATAGTAATAATATTAATGAAACATGGTGTTGTTGAATATGTATGTTTAAGGACAATATAATCACAGCCTGGTTGATGCTTGGGAAGGACACGCTTGGAGGAGCTATCCCCATGTCTCCTGGCACTGCAATGAAGAATACCTGCTTGTCAACTTAAAACTTTGTTGGCGAGTTTTTCCTGGAGTTTTCTTCAAATCAATTTGGCACCCCAGGTGGGACCCTCTCTGCTTGGCTGCAGGATCCGCTGAGGACAGGGCTCCCTGGAGCCCCCAGGACAAATTTCCCCAGAGGGACCCCTGGACTCACTCGGATCACTGGAGAAGCAGACAAGGAACATCACCATCACTGTAAAGGTATTCTTTTGATTATTTTATTTGGTGGCATTCCGTAAGGCATGGGAGACGTCCTATGCAGAAATGTGGGTTAGTGTTCCATAAGGCGTAGGAGACATCCAATGCAGGAACACACTTAAATATTCCGTAAGGCGTACAACAGGAATAAGAAAGCCTTCTGTAAATCGAGATAAGAAAATTTCGTAGGTAAAGGCATATACCCAGCTGCTAGTGTCCGTTTGGTATACAGGTATTTATTGTGAATTGTTCCATAAGGCATAGGAGACGTCATACGCGGGAACGCAGTTGTATTATTCTGGTATCTGACCCAATTTCTGAAAACCAGTATTTGATGCTGTGCTTGAGCAACTAATGAATGGTGAACTGGTTTTATTTTTATTGTGCTGCTAATTAGTATTTGTGTCCCTGGTGTATGTTTTTGTCTTTGTTTTTAAAATTAAGAGCAAATGTGTGGGATGTGTCTATTACATGGCTTGTTATAGTGATGATTTTGGTCCTGTGATTCTGGTATTGGTGAGAGACTGTTATAACCATGTTATTAATTGTTGTTTGATAGAATTTTAAGCTCTGTCTCAAGTGTTGTAACTGTGGAGTGTGTCTGTAAGATCCTGTGTGAGCGTGTGTGTGTACTGCGTGCATAAGAAAATAATGGGAAATAGAGCAGAGAAACAATAGAAGAGAGCCCTTTGGGATGTATTTTGGCTCATTGGAAAGAATTAGGAGGATTCCCCCAGGGACTTGGTGAATAAAAAGACTTTAATTAAATATTGTAACCAATGGTGGCCATTATATACCTTGGAGGATCAGGAGAAATGGCCCCAAAATGGGACTTTGAACTACAATACACTGCTGCAATTAATGTCATTTTTAAGACAAGAAGGAAAATGGGATGAAGTGATGTATGCAGATATGTTTTTCACCTTAAGAAACCACCCAGAGTGGCAAATGGAATGTGAAATTAATATAGCTCTGCCAGATCCCTAATTTTGGCTTTGGAAAAGGACAGGGAAAACCAGAAAGCTGAGCTGGAGAGATGTTGTTCAGCCTGTGATATAGGGGGAAAGATGTTTAAAGTAAAAAAAGAAAACAAAAAACCAGAGTAATCAGGAAGATAGGTTGGGGCACCTGTATTGCAGGCACCTCTGAGAGGAGCACTCTCAGCATCTCCCCACATCTGTTATTGATAAGGAGGAAGAGGTTGCTGTCACTGGCAACAGAGCAGAAGGACTTGAGAACATTAAAGAAGTGTGAAAAGAGTATAGGAATTGGAAACAGGTAGAGAAGAAAGAGCTGAGTCATGCTATAGGTATGGCTACAGTAGCTGCTTTAGGACAAGTAGAAACTGGTGGAGGGACTAATGTGAGAGAACGAGGCAGAGGGAGAGAAGGAATGTCAGGCAGAGGTGAGAGATTGAATTCTCCTGTGGGATGGGATCAGTGTGCATACTGTAAGGAGTTCGGATGTTGGAAGTGAGGCTGCCCTGGGGGGAGTGCCATGGGGTGGCTCCAGTGACTGAGTTAGAACTAGACTGACAGGGACCTGGGGAATCTACCCTAGCAGATCCACTGATTAAATGAAAACTAGCGACTAGAGGAAATAAAGTGAAATTTTTAAGTGGCTACAGCAGCAACTTATTCAGTGTTAAATCAGAAGGAAAAGAATTTGTTACAGATGTGGGAGTTACTGGCCCCCAAGGAAAAGAAAAAAAAAAAAAACAAAACATTCTTTCTGAAACCCTTAGAGTACAAATTGGGAAAACAAATAGGAATGCATAATTTTTTATGCATGCCAAATTCTCCAAAATCTTTATTAGAGCGAGAAGCAACATTTAAAGAAGGCAAAATGGAATTAAGAGTCAAAACCAATCAATCAATTGAAGTTTTGAGTTTATCTTTAATTCAACAGAAAAGCAAACAGGATGACCTCCCTGAAATTGAAGAAATCCTTAATCAGGTATATCTGGGAGTATGGGCATCTGAAGTTCCAGGTAAGGCAAAAAAATGCTTTGCCTGTTAAAGTAGGAATAAAAGGGGGGCCTGTCCAATTAGAATAAAACAATATCCCTTAAAATTGGAGGACTGAAAGGGAATCAAAGAAATAATTTTTTAAAATATGGATTATTAACTGAATATGAATCAGGATATAATACTCCTGTCTTGCCATTAAAGAAATCTGATGGGAAAAGTTCAGATTGGTTCAAGATCTCAGAGCAATCAACAAAATTGTGGAGGATATTCATCCAGTAATAGCTAATCCATATACCTCATTGACTAAATTGAATATTAATCAGAAGTGGTTTACTGTTCTGGACATAAAGGATGCATTTTTCTGTCTGCCCCTGGCCAAAGAAAGTCAAAATTTATTTGCTTTTGAATGGGAAAACCCTGAAACAGGAAGAAGGACACAGCTCACTTGGATGGTGTTTACCTCAGGGATTTAGGAACAGCCCAACCATTTTTGGAAATCAAGTGGCACAAGAATTAGAATCCTGGGAAGCACCCACCCAGACAGGCACTTTACTGCAATACGTTGACGACCTATTAATTGCTACCAAAACTCAGAAAGAATGTGTTCAATGAACTGTAGAATTGTTAAACTTTCTAGGGCTAAATGGATAGCGGGTATCTAAATTGAAGGTTCAACTAATCCGAACTCTAGTATCTTATTTAGGATACGAAATAACAGGAAGACAATGAGAACTTGAAGCAGCTCAGAAGGAAGCAATTTGCCAAACACCAACGACCATCCATGGTTAAAGATCTCCGGACATTTCTGGGAATGACAGGATGGTGTCGACTCTGGACCTGTGATTATGGTGTTCTGGTAAGACCCTTATATGAGCTGCTGAAAGAAAATCCAACCTTTCTAAAATGGACAGATCAAGCTGAAGAAGCGTTTAAAAGTTTAAAGACAGAACTCAGGAGAGCTCCAACACTGGGGCTCCTGGACATAACTAAACACTTTTGGCTATATTCCTATGAGAAACAGGGAATAGCCTTGGGGGTTTTGGCTCAAAGACTGGGACCTTATAAAAGAGCAGTAGCCTATTTTTCAAAACAACTGGATGAACAAAGTAAAGGCTGGCCTGGATGCTTGAGAGCAGTGGCAGCAGTTATCTTAAACATCCGAGAGGCCCGAAAATTTACACCAGGACAAAAGATCACCATGTCAGTGCCATACACAGGATCAACAGTCCTAGAACAAAAAAGTATACATTGCCTATCGCCATCACATTTCTTGAAGTATCAAGCTATCCTAGTAGAACTGGACGATGTGGAAATTGTGATCACTAATGTTGTGAATCCAGCATCTTTCCTTCAGAAAACCCCTACCGAACCATTGGTTCATGATTGCTTGGCTGCTATAGAGACAGTATATTCGAGCCGACCAGATCTGAAGGAGGAGCCTCTGGAGTGTGCAGATTCCTGGTTCACTGATGGCAGCAGCTTTGTTAAAGATGGTAAACAAAGAGCAGGATATGCCAAAACTACAACTTCAAAGGTAATAGAAGCTAAACTATTACCCTCTAGCACCTCAGCACAAAAGGCAGAAATAATAGCCCTGACTAGGCAAAGGACAAGCAGATAAACATATGGACTGATTCCAAATATGCTTTTGGTGTAGTTCATGCGTATGGAGCAATTTGGAAAGAACAAGGACTTTTCAATAGCCAGGGAAGACAAATTAAACATGCAACAGAAATTCTATGATTGTTAGAAGCTGTACAATTACCTGATGAAGTGGCTATCATACACTGTAAAGGACATCAAAGAGGAAATTCTGATCAAGAGATTGGAAATAATTTCGCTGATCATGAGGCTAAACGGGCAGCAGAAACAGAAAGAGTTGAGGCGATGTCCTTAATTCCTGATGGTAAACTGGTAATTGAGCAAAATAAACCTAAGCACTCTAAAGAAGATATGAAACTAATTGTAGACTTAGAAGGACAGGAAAATGAAAAGGATTGGATAAAAATACCTGATTGGATAAAAATCCACTATAATAAATTATGGAAGTTGATACAAGAAGAACATAACAAAATTCATTGTGGAAGTAACGCCTTGTATAAACAATTAAACAAACAGATCTTGGGAAGAAATTTGTATACCATAGTGCAATTAGTGACAAAACAATGTCAACTATGTCTGAAATATAATCTTAAGACTGAAAACAGGAATGAGGTAGGGACAATTGGAAAAGGGAATTATCCGGGACAACAGTGGCAAATAGATTTTTCTGAATTACCTAGAAAAGAGGGTTATTGATATTTGTTGCTATTGACAGATAGTTTTTCAGGTTGGCCAGAAGCGTTCCCTTGCAGGGCAGATAATGCAAAACAAGTGATTAAGGTGCTATTAAATGAAATAATACCTGGTTTTGGGGTACCAGCAACCATTTCCTCTGATCGCAGTACACATTTCAGTGCAAAATTATTACAAGAAATCAGCAAGAAACTGGAAATAGATTGGCAATTACATGTTCCATATAGGCCTCAGACCAGTGGGCAAGTGGAAAAAATCGATCACTTAATTAAACAACAGCTTGGGAAGATTTGTCAAGAGACTAAGTTATATTGGCATCAAACATTACCATTGGCCTTATTGAGAATCAGAACAAAACCTTGGCCAAAGGAAGGAATTAGCCCATTTGAGATTTTATATGGAAGGCCATATCAATCTCAGTTTAAAGGAGAGAGCCTTCAAGAAGCAGGAGAAGGATACCTTCAACAGTTCTTGGTAAACCTGGGAAAACAGAAGAAATAAATGTTAGAATGTTAGGGACCAGAGCTAGAGATTTATATTATCCTATTCATCCTTTTAAACCAGGAGAATGGGTTTTTATTAAGAATTTTGCAGGTGATCCCCTAGAAGAGAAGTGGTGTGGACCATACCAGATATTACTGACTACCCTTACAGCAGTGAAGATAAAGGAACAGTCTGCTTGGATACATTTCTCAAGAATCAAGAAGGCCCCAGAACAAGAAAACCGCCAGAACAAAGAAAAACACATTTTTGTGTGCATACAGGAGGCATTCTCTAAAAATATGATGTGATGTATATAATCTAATGAATATGTATGTTTAAGGACAATATAATCACAGCCTGGTAGATGCTTGGGAGGGACACACTTGGAGGAGTGATCCCCCATGTCTCCCGGCACCACAATAAAGAATACCTGCTTGTCAACTTAAAACTTTGTTGGCAAGTTCCTGGAGTTTTCTCCAAATCACTAATAAGAATAATAATAATGATGGAAATAACAAGGGGAGAGAATATAAAACTAAAAGGGGAAAGGGAAAAACCCAAGAAACCCAAGTGATGCCCAATACAATCGCTCACCACCCGCTGACCAATACCCAGCCCGACCCAAGCAGGAATCTAGCCCTTCCAGGTGAGATAAGGAGGCACCAAATGTAATCAGTTCTGGGTAAGGTTGGGTTTGGTGGCTTTGTAATGGAAAATAACTGGTGATTGAATGTAGTTGACATAGTTTTGGGTCCTTAGGACCTTAGTACAAAAAATGTGGGGAAAACAGAAGAAAAACAGGACCTGGGGATGGAGAGTGCCTGGGCGTAGCAGATGTCCAGGGTGGGCACAGTAACCTGGCTGATGGGTGGAGGGACGGGATGATTGCTAGGTTTGTGGTGTTAATGAATCCATTAAGCTGGTGTAGACTTCTACTGGGGAGTATCCCGGACTAGCAGATGTCCAGGATGGGAGCAGTTAAATTAACTGATGTCTGTACTGTTAATTAAGTTGGTGCTTCAAAGACTGCCAGTAGTTATGAAGATTGTTGGAAGAAGTAAACGACTCTCAAAGACCACCGTCACATTTTGTACGTATGAGGGAAACTTTCTTGAAAATGATGTAATTCATGTGTAGCCTCATGAATATGTATGAATGCCCAGCGGCTATATAAGGACGGCTTGTGTGGCAATACTGGGATGCATGATTGGAGGAGCTATCCCCAGTGTCTCCCAGCGCCACAACAAAGAATACCTGCTCGTCAACTTAAACCTTTGTTGGCGAGTTTGTTCCTGGAGTTTTCTCCGAGTGACAGGTAACTCCCCTAATTTACATACCGGGCATGATGTGCTATGGTAGGGAATACCCCTTTGGCTAGTTTGGGTCAGGTGTCCTTCTCTGCTTCCTCCTGGCTTTTTGTGCTCCTCTTCACTGGCAGAGCATGAGACTGAAAAGTCAATGATCAGGGCAAGTGCTGCTGAGCAACAACTGCAACACAGGCGTGTTACCAACACTGTTCTCGCACTAAAAAACACAGTTCTACACCAGCTACTAGGAAGGAGAAGGTAACTTCTACAACTGAAACACAGACATCCAGTCACTACAAACCCTTGCAAAAAGTCCCTCTCCAGGTTTTGCTCAAATTGATCAAGATGTTTGTTCTGCTTAAGTTCAAGAGGATACTCCTTCCCCATAACAGACCACTCTCTGCCCTCTCTGTACTGCCTCTTTGAACAGCCTTGCACATTTCTGAGACTAAGCCAAATAAATGCAGCAAAAGGATGTGACCTGACAGAGTGCTGCAGCAGAGGACAGGATGGAAACGACCTCATCAATCTTTTCTATTCCTGCACTCCAAAAGACAAGCAGACATCCCACAAAAGCAAAGCTGGTGACACTGGATGCTCTTTTACTGATCTCTGACCCTTCAGGTCAAAACCATGTCAAAGTTGGTTATCACACGGTGTTATCGTATACTGCTATAACGGAGTATCACTGCAAGAAAAGCTTTTCCCAGGTTCCCATTCCAGATGAAGCTTTCAGGATTCATTGTGTAAAAAGCAAGGAATCTCTGGGATCCACCAAAATGTGGCCAAACCCCCCAGTTTGTAAAAAGTCTCTGATGCCCGTCACTCGCTATTCTAACAAAAACAACAGCAAAGTTCCTGGTGAAATGCTAAGAAAATTGACCTTATCCAGGATCAGTTTTCCCCTCAGGCTATTCCCATAAATTCAAAAATTCAAACTCTGAAGGTCCTGGAAAGGAATCTGCAAGTTTTCATTAAAAATTTTTATTATGAATTGCATTTTATATTATCAGTTATACAAATAAAGAAGGCTAACATTAACACATGCATTAAAAATAAAGGAAGCAATGGGAAAAAAAAAAAACAAACATTTATAAAAGAAAATAAAACATTTAAACATGTCAAATTTTAACAAACTGCAAAAAAACAGGGCTTCCGGCAAAATAAACCTCATTTCCCAGCAGTCTGATGAGTCAAACTTTAGGGACTTTCATTTTACATTTCCCTAGCCAAGAAAAAACCCAGAAACCTGTAGACAGCAACACACGGCTTTATTCCCCTGGTGATGAAGAGCTACTGCTTAATATTGGGTATAAATACTGAATCATCCCAATGAAGACTGGAAGCCATTCAGACAAAGACTATGAATTAATTTCATATGAACTGATGAAAGTCTCATATTCAAGAAGAAGTCTACATGGAGAAGTTAGATGCAGCTCAGGCAGTGCTCGCAGCTCCTACGTTCTACTGCTCTGCTAAATAAGATCATCAGAAATGATGGGCAGTGACCTACAATAAAACACCTCTGAGCTCAAAATGAAGCACAGAAACCTCTCAAGAAGAGCCAGGAAACTTTTGAGCCTTGACCCTTGGCCTCACCCTTCAAATGTAGAAACACCGTTAAAACACATTAGAAAAACACCTCTCGCCTCACCACCCCAACTCAGCATTCCCACCATTCCCAGCCACAAAAAAGAAACCCAAATTTGAAGCTCCTTGCGGCAAATCTACTGTGGCAATTTCCTGCAATCTCTGAAGAGCACTGGCTACTTACCAAAAGCCCAGAAACAGAGCAGTGGCACCAAAACCAAAGTGGGGGTCACAAAACAGAGGGACTGGAGGACAATGTCCACTGCCTTGATCTTTTCACTTGCTAACCCACCTCTTCACTGAGGCATGCAGGAAAATGAAAGTAAAATCACCTTGGAATTCCCAACTGCAGCTCCTCTGTGATAACAACAGTGAGATGAGCAAAAACACCCACCTTGAAAAGCAGAAGAGCATTATCCTTATCTAAAATATATATAGCTAGATGATAATTCAGGTAGATTCTGGGGAGTGGTCCAAAGAAATGAGACTTGGGGACAAATACTCTGTGGAGTAAATTCTGACTTGCTTGTGGTTAAGGCTCTTGCAATGGGAACATTTTTATTTATATGCATTTACTCGGGCACACAAAAAAATATTTTTTTACCATTTCCTTTATACCTAAGGGAAAAAAGCAACATGCCTTTCCTTGGGAATAGGGACAAGGTTTAAGTGAGAGTAGATGTAAATGACCTGAGAACAAACCCCAGGTATCTAAATAGAACTGTGTGCAGAGATCTCAGATCTAGCCAGATTGGGGGCAACAAACAATTAATTATTATTAATATTTCTCTATACACCAGGGAAGCGATACTGGAAGATCAGATGCAGCCTGCACCTGAGTCCCACACAAGGCAAGGTGGTAGACACCACTCTTTCAAAATTCACTTATCAAAAAGTGAGAAAAAGGAAAAATCAAATCCCCCAAAAAACCACATGTCCAGCAATGCCCACATCTCCAGACAGAAACACCTGCTTTTCTTGTCCTGCCTCAAGTAGGGCACAGGGGATGGGGGAGCTCTGAAAGAACAGGGGGGTGGGTGGACAGAACTGGGGTGACTGGAGGGGACTAAGGAGTGGATGGAGGAGAACGTGGGTGGATGGAGGGGACCAGAGATGGATGGAGGAGACCAGAGGTGGATGAAGGGGACCAGAGGAGTGGATGGAGGGCACCAGAGGGGTGGATGAATGGGACCAGGGGCAGAAGGAGGGGACGGGGCATGGATGGTGTTTCCACCAGACCAGAGGTTGTCACCTCACTACCAGTGCAACCCCTTTATGGCCAAACTAACAATTTTGTGCTAACAATCCCCAACATCATCCTTGACAGTCTCCCATACATCACTCCAGTTAGGAAAAGCTGTGATACTGGTGAGACCAAGCCATTAGGCCTTAGCTGAAATAGCTTTACTTTTTAGCATGAGTATGACTTAGCACCTAAACATGACTGCTCACTCAACATGGGACCCCTCTGAGGGCTGGAACCTGCCCCTGATTGGCAAGATAAACAATGCGTTAGAATTTGGGCCTGCAGACGGCTTCTATAAATTGCCTCTAAGCAGGGACATCTCTAATGGTAAGGTATGATAACAATTCGAACTAAGAACTAAGCACGTAGCTCTCAGGTATTAGCAGCTGATCAATACTACTAAAGCGAACAGGTAACCAATAGGCTGTCATTGTAGCCCTAACCCAAGTGTGCAGGAGGATGAGAGAACTACAGTTATATAACTTACTGAATTATCTGTGTGGATGCTTTAGATAAAATTATATCGAGAAGAGAATGTAAAGTAGAAAAACCCCTGGAATTGACTGTGCTTTGGAGATGTGTATGGAGGTTTGAACCCTCACATGCTCCCGGCACCAATAAAGGTCTGTGCTTTACTTTACAGTGAAGTGATTTCTTTGAATCGCTGGTTTGATCCCAGCACCAGGGAGCAAAAGGCATCTCCGTCAACGCATCCAACCTTAGCCCTGGACTCGGAGAAGCAAAACCGCGCACTCCGAACGCTCACGGGGGTCGCTGCAGGACGCCCTCCGCCTTCTCCCCCGCGGCACTTACCGGCGCGCAGTCCGTCGGTCACAGCCACAATGCGGTCCGCCGCAAAACAGAAGCCGCCCGACGGCGGAGCGGCTTTGCCGGGAGAGCACGTGCGGCAGCGGCTCCGCCCCAGGCTCGGCGACCGCCGCCTTCCTCAGCTCCGCTCCTGATACGGGGCTGCGCCGTCGTGTCGGGTTGGGGGGGGAAAGAGGGGGAGGCGGAGGCGAAGCCCGCCTGGTCTCAGCGCTTCCCCGGCTCGGCGCTGCGCCGCCGCTTCGCGGTGGTACCCTCTGCGGTCTGCTGGCCCCTGCGCTGCTTCTCCCCTCAGCAAGAGCCCCTGCTCTCTATGCGAGGGCAGCCGGCTTGGGCAGCCCCAGTGGGTCACCACTGAGTGGGCCCCAGCAGGCACTTTTGCCTGGCACTGCAAGGCACCTCTAAGGGTGAAAAAAGGTGGGTTGGTTGGTTGGTTGGTTGTTTTCCTGCCGTTTCTTTTTTGCTAATGCTCGTCACTCCACTGGAATGTCAGGAGGATTTGACAGGCTTGCTGGAGACAGCTTCCATGGAATTCAGCAGGCATTGCCATGCAGAGAGGGGACGTGCCACCTCAGCATCGGGGGCTTTAGAGCAAGAGGGAGCACAGGCAAACCCTTAGCTGACGCTGAAAAAGCCGGCACAGACAGCATGGGGACAGAGTGGGAAGGGAGGTGGGAAGTTGCCCACTACACCAGGGCTTTTTCAAGGCTAGCCCTGCTATAGTGTCACAGCTTTCACAGTGACACCTGCAGTGTCATGGACACGGCTGATTGAGGCTCAGCAGGGTAAGCCTTCCTTGGCTGCCATGGAGCAACCTGTAACCTCAGCCCACTTCGTGTGCCCCAGTCTGCTCCTCCACCAGCCTTGGCACCAGGTCCACTGAACAGATGTTAAACCCAGCCATTGTGTGGAGCGAGAAGCGCAGGGGAGGTCAGAGGCTCATTCCCCAGGGAGGACACCCATGGCAGTGCAGAGGGAGCAACCACCATGGCCTGGGAGCTCAAGAAACCAAGGCTGTCCTGCTGCCAGCCTCACAGGAGCTCCAGCTTTAATACAGGTTTGTGTGGAAGGAGAACATCATCCTCTGCCTTTGTTAATGTGATCATCACTACAGCCTTAGGTGTGTTGTCTAAGATTTCTTCTAAGTGAAGAGACAAATATAAAACAAGGAAGCATGAATTGGTACAGGAAAATAACAGACACTTCAAATAAATAATTGCCCTGTAGTAGGAAGAAAGAGGAACCTGCTGTCTAACCGGACTCCCGCTCTTTCTCTTCTGATCTTTTTGGCTTCCTTGTAATTTTATTTGCCTTTCTCAAGTTTGTTCCCATCATCTCAACAACATGGGCATCACAATTTACCTGGAGCTCTACACAGAGTGCAGGCTTTGTAAAAAAAGCACTCAGGGTGCGAGATCTCCATTACTGTACTGCACTGTCAGTTCACATCCATTTACATTTTTCAGCCATACCCAGGTCTTTTAGTACAACTGGTTCTGAGTTTACTTGAAGTTTGGTAATGTCATTTCAGTTGTCAAAATCAGGAGCCTCTTGGCTCATGGTAGAAACAAAACCCAGGATCAACATAAAAGATGCTATATTTCCAAAATGTAATAGTGAAGATGCCAGAAGGTAAGCAAAGCCCATTTCTGCTGCCTCCCCTGAGTGCTAACCCAGAGCCCATGCACTTCAAGAGTCTAAGCCTTACTCCTAAGCACACAAGTCCTTAAAGATCCTGGAAAAGTAATGTGCATAGAAGTGCAGAATTCAAGATTGTTGCAGAGGGAAGGCTTCATGGAAGTACAGTTGCACAGAAACGGGAGCATTTATTAAGAAAAGAAAATAAAACTGAAACCCATTTAAATTAGTTCATCTTTTAAGTGGTTCACGCGCGATCTTTCTGTTTGTACACAAGTTCCTGGGCTCCTTTAAGAGGAGATCAGCTTTATAATCTATTCTGAAGAAAATCAAGAAGCAAATGATTCGGGAAGCTGAAGTCAAGTTGTACAATTATGTATCCCTAAAAAGGAAGGAGAAAAGAGAAAAGGTATTATATTAGTTTATATTATATTAGTATTACATTACTTTATGCCACACTCCCCAGAAGAGCAAACTCCCTTTGAGATCCAGGTATTTTTAAACTCTGCTTACCTTTCTTGTGATGATCTCAGGATTTCTGATGTCAAATAGATTAAGCCCTTTGCTGTTCATCAGTGAAGTCAAGGCTGGTTCGATCCCTATGGAATCAGTAAACCAATGCAGTTGCAGATACAGCCATCCTGCCTTGCAGTTCATCATGTACTGCTACTTTTTCTGCCTCTTGTCAAAAGCTAATTGTGCCTCAATGCCCCACAACCTTCAGCCTGACAGAAGACTCCCTTTTCCTTTGTACCAGCCATTCACATAAGGTTCCCCATTCCCCAAGTGAATCCAGCAGAAAATTGCTTCAGTAATGTGGTCCCCCCAAGATGTCAGGATTATTGATGTATTTTTTAGTGCTTAGGTTTAGGAGATCTGGTGTTAGACACTTTAATGGAGTAGGCTGGCACTTCCCCGAAGGGAAAACTCACTTGAAATCACTTCTGGGATCCCGACAACCGAAATCATTGTCTGCAGGAAGTTTCTTATGGATGGGTCATTCTAAAAGCCGGAAAATTCATACAAAAAGGTTTTAAATACATCATTTTGCCACAGGTGGCCTGGAGAATTCTTTCTTAGGACTTACCTCACTTGGATCAGCTGTGCAGTTAAAGACTTTAAACTCTATCCTGAAGGGAAGGGAAAAAAGGAGGGGGGAAGTCACTAAGGGCTGCAGAGATTCTCTTGTCATGCTGCTCTCAGATACAGGCTAAAAGAGGCAGAGAAATCCCCCAGAGACCACAGTACCAACCTGGAGTCCAAAGGGTGCAAAATGAGTTTCTTTTCCGCATAGGCAGCTTGGATGGTGACCGTGATTTCCTGCACAAAGATGAACAGCAGGGTTGAGACGTAGCTCATCTTGCCTTATAGCAGCAAGTTGCATTTGGTCTTTCTGGTTTTCTTCCTGTGACCCAGAGTTCAACATCCTTCTGGCTTTACCTCCAGATATTACTAGAGAAGGTCATCATTTTCTTCTCCATTTGCAGGCAGTGACCTCCTCCCTGATACCCACAGCCTCAGCCCGTGGTGTTCTACACTGGCTTATTCACAGGACTGATGCTTTTGCCATTTTGTGAATCAAATTTGGGTTATGCAGGAAGGAAATGGTTATATAGGGTGATGTTTCCCAATGACCATCCAGCTCAACATGAAGATCATCAGATTGGATGTGAAGAGAACAGCCATAGATACTACAAGTAGCCTTCCTATAGTGTTTGCATTTATAACCAAACTAAAAAAACAAAGCAATCTCTGAATTCTGGCCATTTAGGATCATTCTATAGCTTCTGCCTTTATGCAAACATTCATTTAAAAGGAGCATTTTGCAATCCAGGAGGCTGGTAGGCCAGGAGCAGATCACATCCCGAGAGCCACAGTTTTGGGCACCACCTCTAGTCCAGTAGTTTCCTACCAGGAATTATTTTCAAGAGATCACCTGGAGCCCAAAGACAAGCCGTGCATGTTTCCCTGGAACACTCTGCTAGTGTGGGATGCTTGCAGGGGACAGGAGGGAACTGTCCTTAATTACAGTTTAACCCTTTAAATTGAAGAGGCTGGCCTACCCTCAGGCAGGGATTTGCTTTTATGCAGTGGCTTAGTGCCTGTACCAGCCCATAATAACAGGGCTGGACAGACATACCGCTTCCTTGTGATGTTACCCATGACAGCAAGGCTGTTGGCATTTCTTTTTTCTGCCTCCTTAGATTCAGTATAAAGGAGTTTGAGGTAAAACACAGTGTAAGCGGGAACTTTCATACAGGCATATATAGTGGAAAAGGTTATATTTTGAGCTTTGCATTCTTCAGAACTGTACCTTCATGTCAGAGACAGCCATCTTCTAGGTGGGGGCCAGAGCTAGAATTTGGGAATGAGGAAGTTTGAAGTTTCAAAATAAATACATTTTCGTGGTGCCTTCATTCTCTCCTAAAATACCTCAGCTAAAGGGTTTCACTGTGTCTGGTACAGGTTAATGGGGGCTTATCAGAGCTTTCTGCTGCTTTTACCACCTTGCACACCAGTGACAGGCTAGCCTGATAGGGGAGGCATTGAGCCAGCGTGATTGATGTCATCATTCCCAGCTTTAGTTGCTGAGGGAAGAGATGGGAGTGTTAAAAGGAACTGATATGCTTTCTCCACCTCCCATGGTTTAGCCACCCACCCCTCCCAAGGTCTTCACAATCAAGAGAAGCAAGAACTGACCTTCTCCATGTACAGAACCATCAGGGACTCTTCTCCCACGGGAAGGGTGCTGACCTCCACTGCTACCAAGGACTTCACGACTGTCCCTTCAGGCTGAACAGAGATTTGGGGATGGGCAAGACTCCACACCTTAGCCACAGAGTTATTATAGGAGGTGCCTTGAAAAATCTGGTCAAGTGAGGAGCAACAGAAGAGTCAGGCTTTCTGCCAGTTCCATGCCAATTTGCCACAGAAGTGCATCCCTTTTGTAGTCCACAGTTTTTCCTCCAGCTCCCACAAGCCCAATAATTCAGCTGGGTTGGAGAGAAACTGTGCCAGCTTGGAGGGTGAAGAAATCCTTGCAAAGCATAGTTTCTCCATCAGTCCCATGTTTTCCCCATCCAGCCCACCCAAGGTTCAAGTTGTCAAGGGAAGGACACTGTTGTTATAGTGCAACAGAATCTATTTGAAAAGTTCTTCCTTTGACATAAGCCACTTTGAGTAAGACCAAAATTTACCATCTGCACCGCATTCTGCTGTGCTTCCGTGTCTTCCATTTCAAACAGCGCCTTCAGAAACAAACCAGAAACAGGTTGCAGAAAAGCACAAGAGAGGTTATAGTCAACCCTGATGGAGGCTGGATGGACAGAGTGGCTTGTGGCCAGGTCAGAGGCATGGCTGAGTTCCCCCTGAGCTCACCCCTTGGCTATCTCAGTGCTCCCACAGAAAGCCATGTCACTTTGCAGTTCAGAAGGTGTGTTTTCTACCAGCTGGTGTTACTGCCCTAAGGTATAACATTGCCTGGTATCACATTCTTGCTAAGAAGGCACAGATTTCTGACCAGGATCACATGTAGTGACTGAATATAGATTTCTGTCTTCTACAAAAACTAACCCTCACCAAAAAAAAAAGCCCAGTATTTAGGGAACTTTTTACTGTCCCACCACAGTGCAATGTAAGGAGGGAACCACCCATGAAATCACCTGCAACTCCTCTCCTCTAATGGTCAGTTCCAGGCGCTTGTCTAAGAAAGCTGCCGAAGCCAGAGAGTTGAGGATGTGTTCAGACAGCCAGAAATAAAGCATCCGGGACTCCGTCAGCAGCGACGGGGAGAAAACAGAATCAGTGAAGACATCAGAGTAGTTCTTGTACAGGACTAGGCCCTTTAAAGGGAAGCAAGCATGTTGGTCACCTGGAGTAGCCCTCAGAAAGGGCAAGGCGTAGATACCTACATTCTTATTGCAAGGTGAAGGCTGGACTTGGAGCAGAGCACAAGCTGCATGCCCGGGTAAAAGACTGGCATCAGGCCATGCTGCAAATGCAGATGCAGCCCATGCTCTGCATGACAGCAAGGGACCAGCCCCTTGCAGCCCTCCTGCAAACATTGTCGCCAGAAAACCTTTGGTCTCTGAGCAGCATGGTACTTTACCTTGTGGTGGGATTCTAGGTAATTTGCTTTTATTAAAGGAACTGATGCAAGGGAGATATCAACGCTGATACCTTCATCCCGGACAAAATTTTCTGCAGGAAGAAAACACCAAAACCTCACACCAGAATGTGACTGTGGGCGCAGCATGTGGCAGTCACTTTTAGGACTTGCTACAGAAGGTGATTGGAAGTTACAAAAGGACACAGAGATGACTCTTCATC
The DNA here is from genome assembly GCA_017639245.1 of Myiopsitta monachus. Lineage (NCBI taxonomy): Eukaryota > Metazoa > Chordata > Aves > Psittaciformes > Psittacidae > Myiopsitta > Myiopsitta monachus. Next base: position 81,944,619 of record CM029941.1, read on the forward strand.
AGGGACTGTAGTGACAGGACAAGAGGCAATGGGTTTAAACTAAAACAGGGGAGATTTAGGTATAATGAAGAAATTTTTTACTGTGGGAGTGCTGAGACACTGGAACAAGATGCCCTAGGAAGTTATGAATGCCCTATCCGTGGCAGTGTTCAAGGCCAGGTTGGACAGGGCTTGGAGCAACCTGGTCTAGTGGAAGGTGTCCCTGTCCATGGCAAGGGTTTGGAACTGGATGAGCTTTAAGGTCTTTTCCAAACCAAACCATTCTAGGATTCTATGATGGCACTAAAGGGATCCCACTGCTTTGGGTGCTATTGCTGGATCCTGCTACTGCCCAATGACTCCCTTGGAAATGGTGGGAACTACTCTCAGTTTTACATTCCTTTTTTTTTTTTTTTTTTTAACATTCCATATCATTTTCCCTGGTATTTCGGACTGGGAACCATGGGAAAATCATCAGGAGGCATACACAGATGCTGTAATGTCTCAGCCTCAATACTCCAATGCATGTTCCTGTGCTAGCTATCATCAGTCCTTCTGCAGTTGTTCTGCACCTCTGGTCATTTTCTGATGAAGGAGAAATACCTCATTCATAAACTGAGGCATTTCATGCCTTTCAACTAGTGGGATCACCTTTAAAAATCAACCTGATACAGAAAAATTCAAACCAGAACTTCGCTAAGGTTTATTTAGCCTTTGCCTGAGGGCTTGGGGTCCCACATACAGTTTCAAAGGATTTTTTTGATGGATGTAGCTACCGCCCCACTGGGACTCAAGCATTAAAAGTTGCACATAAAAACAAAGCAGAAAACCCAAGGATATTTACCTGCTAAATCATGTACAAAATTTGCCAGCACCTGGGCAAGAAAATTGATTTCGTTGCACACCTACAGAAGGAAAAGGAGGGGGTTAGGACTTCGGGTTGTGGAGCAGAGCTGGGCCTCATGGTGAGACCTGGGGGCTGTTCTTCAGTCACGTACCATCCGAGATTCCAGCATCAGTACAACCTCTGACCCCATCCAAGCTGGGGTTGGGGCAGGTTTTTTGGATTCTATTTGTTTGTCTTATTTTTGCAAGCACTAAAACGCTATTGCTATTATGTTGTGTGCATACGTGAGCAGAGGAGTGTGTAGCAAACTGACCTTTCCTCCATTCACAGGCAGTGTCTGATCTTACCTCACTCTTGAGAACAAACTTCAAAGTGAAGGAGATGAAATCCGTGAAGAGCTGCTTCAGCCAGCCTGGTCTGCACAGAACATGAGCGTGGTCAGGGATCACCCAGCAGTCCCCAGGGTGGGTGTCACTTGGGCTGGAGCACATGGGGACCAGCACCCAGGCAAGTGAAGCGTGATTTTGAAGGGGGACAGACTCACTCCTTGTCTCCTTGCAGGTGAAGTGTGAGTTTGTGGAAAGCCAGGTAGCAGTCCGAGGCATCGGCAGCCACTTGGTCCTTCTGGCACACTGCATGGGATGAAAGAAAAGAAAAAATAGCTAATTCACTACCAAGAAGAGGAGGATGAGTGCACTTTGCAGACCTGGAGCAGGGCATCACTACAGGGGGGCAGCCAGTGTCCCCCACACCTCCCAGGCCAAGTTTCCAAAGATTCAGACAAAGCTGGGCCTAATGAGGCTACCTTGGATCTGGATGGAGGGTTTCTGCTCGAAGCTCCAGCTGAGCTGGTTTACCAAGCACCCTTCTTCGCACTTCGTTTGCATACCAGCTCCTTTGTTGTCTCCTAACATCACCCAAGAGAACCTGGGCAGTACATGCAGCCCACAAACCAAAGCAGGCAGGGAATTACACTGTAGTGCAAAACATTAGGAAACTGCAGTATACTGGCATCAACACCTCCATGCTGCTCTCCCCCTGGACCTTACCAGGAAAATGTATTTTGAGGCTCATGTGAAAACCCACATCCTTCTCATCCTTTATGGAGGTTTGCCTCTGTCCCTTCCTAGTCTAGATCTACTGACTTTCTCAAAGAATAGGCTTTGCAGGAATTTTTTATACCGGCTTCTTCTGCTTGATCCATTAAAACTACAAGTTCTTTGAGGGCCATGTGGTCTCCTGTCCTGTGTGCACAAGGTGACAGTGACCTATTTGAGGCTCCAGCTGCCGCCCAGTCCCCACAGAGGTGAGCAGAGCCGGACTCTCAGTCCTTCCTGTGGCTCTGGAGGAAGCACACACATCAAGACCCTTGCAGCCTGCAATCCCCAGCTGTTACTTACTCAGCTTAATGTTTATCTGGAGATCAATGGAAGACTCGATTTCAAAATCCACTGAATGAAAAAGCTGCAAACTGATAGCAGAAGAAAGAACATTTAGCAACCTGAATGCTAAATGGGATGCATCTTCTCCCTGGCCCCCCCACCCCCCACCCCCCCGACAGCTGCAGGGTGGGTTTTATGACACTTTTCACATCGGTCACATTAGTGTAAAACCCCAGCATGCAGCAGCACATTCAGATACTCTGGCTTTAAATCATTGCAAACCACTGCCTTAGCAGCACTCAGGAGACCAGGGCATTAAACCCCTTTTTTCCACCAAAGTATGTAGAGCTGAGAAGAGGAGGGAAAAACTTATATGCTTTGGCCATATGCCTCCTCACACAGGGGGTGATGGTGAGGACAGAAGGGCAGAAAACAGGGAGAGAAGAGCAGTGATAGGGCTAAGCAACACTGCTAGAACCTTTTCTCATGTAGGCAGTAAGCAGCGCTGCTATCCAAGAGAGCTGGAGGAGCACAACCACATGAGAGGAGGCCATGGTGCTCAGTAGCAGCCAGCCTCCTGGTACTTACAACCAGGCCCCAGCATAGCCATAGTTCAGGGTCCCTTTGAAGAAGGCTGTCACATTTTTAATGGCAATGTGAATGGCATCATTCTCCTTGAGCTCCACCTCACTCTGCTCAATGGACAAGTCATTCACCTGTATGCTGGAAACAACAAAAACGGTTTGTCACCAACCCCAAGACTGCTTTCTGTGACCAGGCGAGACAGGTTTGCCAATAAGGACTCGCTGCCAGCCCTCGGGAGCTTTTGCAAATAACAGGGGTAGCGCCACGCACAAGGATGACAGTGATTTCGCTCAGCCTCGGTGCACTGCTGCTCCCTGGTGATGGTCAGGGGTAAGGCAAGGGGAATGCTTCAGACAGGAAACAGCGCACTGCGCTGCAGGAACAGCCCCGTTTTCATAGAATCCCACCCAGGTTTGTGTTGGGAGGGACCTTAAAGCTCCCAACCGCCTGCCACGGGCAGGGACACCTTCCACTAGACCAGGTTGCTCCAAGTCCCTGTGTCCAACCTGGCCTTGAACACTGCCAGGGATGGGGCAGCCACAGCTTCTCTGGGCAAACTGAGCCAGGGCCTCAGCACCCGCACAGGGAAGGACTTCTGCCTAAGAGCTCATCTCAGTCTCCCCTCTGTCAGGTTAAAGCCATTCCCCCTTGCCTGTCCCTACAGGCCCTTGTCCAAAGCCCCTCTCCCGGTTTCTTGTAGTCCCTTTAGGCGCTGGAAGCTACTCTAAGGTCACCTCGGAGCAGGTGCTGTCCAGGCTGAACAAGACCAGCTCTCTCAGTGTGTTTCATTGCCGTGCTCTCTGTTCACCACAGGCACAGCAGGAAATCCATCCTGTGTTTGCACCATTGCATTTGTTAAACCAAATAATACATTAGCAGCCTAAACCTCAATGTCCAAACTGTCTGCAAGGCTCAGATCAGAAAGTGGATCTGTCCCAGTTCACACCTTTGCTTTCACCAGGAATTGCTGGAGCAAAGATCCCCCCATGGCCAGTTCCTGTTCTCCTCCGTCAGCCCACCCTCCCCCGGCATGGGGACGCAGAGACACTCACTTGGTCAGCCCATAAGCCACCTTGCCGAGGAACCGCACGGATCTTTCCCCAGTGATATTTGGGAACTTGGCATTTCTGAATGCTGCTTGAATAACCTGTGCTGTTTCCTGGTTCACTGTTGGAAAAAAAGGGCAAAGATATCAAACCGCAACCTGCCCTGGCTGCAAAGCTGAGTCACCACCCTGGATTAAACCTCTACAGGAGAGTTTCAATCAAGGCATTCCCATCAGATTAAGGATGCACTGGGAGTAGTTTCAGAGCATACTAAACACAGAAACAACTCCAAACCTGACTTTAAGAGCTGCTGGCAGCTTGCAACAGCCACATGTGGGCTGGACAGTCACCTGCCAGGCTGTTCCCAGGGAATCACACGCCTCACTCACACCTTAGGGCAGACTTTGGAGTGGTAGAAGGTCTCTCATCCTTACACTGCACAAGCCGTTGATTTCTTCACCCTGGTGCTTTGCTCTGTTGCTGCTTGCTTGTATTGCAGCCAGCTGCTGGGTCTCCAAAGGAAAACTTCCGAGATTCAAGTTTCTGTACCCATTTTTCTAATGTTATTCAGCCAATTCCAGCCTCGGCATCAGGCGCAAGCCTGTACTGGACTTTTTCCTTGCAGAAATACCCTATCTGAGTTTGGCCGAGCATCCTCCCCTGCATGTCACGCTGGTGGAGGGAATAGGACAGAGCTGCTCCCACCCTTTGCACAAACATTAATTATTCTTCTTCCACCTGCAGAGCCCCCAGAGCCTTGCACAGAAACCCCAGTAGCAGAGAACCCTTGTTTCTCCCTTTCTGTGCTCCCACCCAAGTGAAGTGAGAAGTCAAACACACATTTTCTCCAGCTCTTCCATCACAGCAGCCCCCGGTGACTTTACACTGCTAAAAGTCTGGGCTGTGGAGAGGGCTTGGGGATTATTTTCCGGCTCCTTTGAGAAGTTGTGCCTGTTGAGTTCAGGTGCCCATGCTTTAACCAGTGCTCCCAAGAAGGCATTAATACATCTATCACATGAGGTTTATGGGATAAACAGTTTCCACAAGAGCCAGGCAAGCAAGAAATGCACTCCCTTGTCTGCTCTATCACTAACTGGCAGTTGAGAGTGGGGAAGCGCAGCAGGTACTTACACAGCAACGCCGCGGGCTTGGTCATCCTGCAGACGATCCCTGTGACACTGTAAGGCAAGGGCCCGAACTCACAGGCTGCTGACATGTGGACGAGCACTAGAAAGATCCTGAAGGTCCTCAGCCCCATCCTGCCAGCCCAGATCTTCAGCCAGAGCAGAGAGCACTGAAGAGATCGACTGCTTCTTGACTGTGGCAAAGGCTGCTTTCATACCTCCAAGCAGTGCTCATTCGAAGCAGGACATGACCTGCTTCCTCCAGTTATCAAAACTCATCACACATTTCCTAATCTTCCTATAGTTTCCTTAACATTCTTCAAGTCACACTGCCTTCCTGGCACAGCAGGCACTTGGGCTGCAGGACTTGGTGCTCCTGCCACGACTGTTTTAGCTCAGGACACGCATGCATCAAAGCAAGCAAAGAAAGCTGAAGGGGGATGGAGATTAGAAGGGGATAAAGTCAAGGGAGCAGCCTCATGCTCTCCCTCCAGCCAGTTCATCATTTGCTCTTCACACAGAAATATTCCATATTTTGCATTCCTGCAGCAGCTTCGTAGAATCCCAGACTGAATTGGGTTGGAAGAGACATCAAAGCCCATCCAGTTCCAGCCCCTGCCACGGGCAGGGACACCCTCCACAAGACCAGGTTGCTCCAAGCCCCATCCAACCTGGCCTTGAACACTGCCAGGGATGGGGCAGCCACAGCTTCTCTGGGCACCCTGTGCCAGGGCCTCAGCACCCTCACAGGGATTTTCTTCCTCAGCAAAGCCCTGTTTGAATGGGACCTCTGGTATTCAGTGCTTCCCCTTCCACTGATTTCCTTTCCACTGTGAGGAAACTGAGGCATGCTCCTGGGAAGGGGTCACCTCCTGCTACTACTGCTGAGTTAGTGCTCATATCCAACGTCTCTGGAGAGCCCCAGGACCACAGGACCTGTGGATTTGTGGGCCATCTTCAGTTTGGCACATTCAGGATGGGGAAGAGCCCACAAAGCTGGAGCCTTCCATGCGCCTAGCCTCTCGGCTGCTACTTGGGAGGCATTAGAAACCAGGTTTATATGCACTCCTCACTCACGCACCATGCCCCAGCACCCTCTCGTCTTGCAGGGGCCCTTCCCAGAACAAGCTGCAGAGCAAAACAGGGTGAGCTCGTTTCATAAAGAAGACCTGCAGCAGCCCCTCCTGTGAACCATTCAGCCAGCAAGGACTGAAGGAGAAGGAAGGGTGAGACCTTGCAGCGCTGCAGGGGCACACTTGAGCCCTGAGCTAGATGAGGTGCCAGCCACCCTCCTCTCCCAAGCAGACGCTTCGTGCTCCCTGCCCTGGGTGAGGATGCTTCCCGCGGCCCCGCCGTCCGGTCCCCGGCCCGCTGCGCTGTTTGCATCCGGAGTTGAGACGTGAACGGCCTCAGGTACCCGCGGGGCACTCGCGGCCGCTGACCTGCCGGGCGGCTGCACACGCTCATCCAGGCAAGTGGCCCAGGACAGGCTGCCCTCTGTGAGCCCGCGCTGGACAGTCATTGAGAGAGGACATTTGACATGGGTCTGTAGGGACAGGACAAGGGGGAATGGCTTTAACCTGACAGAGGGGACACTGAGATGAGATCTTATGCAGGAGTTCTTCTCTGTGAGGATGCTGAGGCCCTGGCACAGGGTGCCCAGAGAAGTTGTGGCTGCCCCATCCCTGGCAGTGTTCAAGGCCAGGTTGGACAGGGCTTGGAGCAACCTGGTCTAGTGGAAGGTGTCCCTGCCTGCGGCAGCGTTTTGGAACCAGGATTGGATTTCTGTGATAACTTAGTATTTGGAAGCATGTATAGAGGTAGCGGGTGCCTGACCAGCAGAGCTTTCACATGGCCGCCCTGTGCTATCACCTCAGCTACTGTGGCATCCTCACAGCCCTTGCTAAGAGGCCACTTTTCAGGGAAGCTGCAAAGGGCAGACCTGGTAAAAAATATTGCAGTTCAAGAGGCTTTAACCCTGTAACAACCCTGGCTTCTGCTCTGCTTCAGCTGAAGGCTCCCACATGCCCAGCCCTCCCCACAGATCAGTTTAAGGGATGCGCAGTAGCCAAGAGCTGGGGTCACAGTAGGAGTGGGTGCCACCAGCACTGAGCCAGTGAAGCACTTAAGTTGGCAGAGACAGGGTTCTGCTGAGTGCCACACAAGCACATCTGCCAACATCCTTAGCACCAGTGATAATGATACAAACTCAGGTGTGCTGTGGAGTTTGAGTTTTATTGGAACAGATCCAGGGGAGACACTGCAGCAGAGTAGTTCCACTGAGGCTGGTCTCAGTCACTGTAAATGAAAGCAGAGCAGGGCCCAGGAAGATACAGCCACCCCCTTGCCCAGAGCAGCAATTCATACCCAGCATGAAGGAAAGGGAGAGCTAGAGCAGTCTGGTACAGGGGTGTTTGTCACCGGTGTCCCAGGGTAGATACAGGCAGAAAGACCGAGAACCCAGACCCAGTGTGCTGGTCTTGGTAGATGTAGTGCATTAACAGCCCCTTTTACAGGCCAGCTTCCCTGCCCCATCACCACTTGGGAAGCTGCTGCTGGGATGACCTGAGCTGAGAGCAAGGGAGGACAAGGAACTGCAGGGCATTGACCTCCATGGGGAACAGGAAGGCTGACAACTTCCTGCCTACAATAACAAAAGCATGTGGAACATGGAGATGCTACAAGAACCCCTGCCCTGGAGTAACCAGGCAGAGGCAAGGGCAGTAGGGACACAGCAGCCTCCTCCTTCCAGTGCAAGGTCAGGCCAGCAGGAGACAGGACAGATTTAAAGGCCTTATAGTAAGGTTAAATTCAGCTAGCAGGAGAAAGGGTAGGCTTGAAATGCCAGAGAAAGTTAAAATGGCCAAGCTGGTGCATAATGCTTGCAAAGGGGACACTGGAAGACGTTTTGATAAGGACTTGCTGTGTAAGGCTTTATCTGAAGGCCATACATGCATACCATGTGCTCACATTCTTGCTGGGGATCATCCTGTAACTGGGGTTGTTTTTCCCCACACTGTCCAGAGCAGAGGTACATCACAGCACCATCAATCTTCATGCTGCATTGACCCCAAACACTCAGTGTTACCCTGCAGCTGCTTCCTGCGATAGCCTCCAGGTACTGCACCGCCTTCTGCTCCGTCAGCAGGACAGGCCCAGCACCATGTCAGGCTCAGGCTGCAGCTCAGCCCTGGGTGGCAGGAAGGCAAGGCCAAAGCTCTCATCTTACCCCTGAGTCCAGTGCTCATGAGGCCCTGGGTCAGTCCCATGAAGACCACAGCCACGCACCCTGCGTTGTCCTTGCCAAACCCCAGCAGTGGGGATCTTGAGTTGAAAAGACTCAACTCTGGGGACAGCTTATTTCTCACAGTTAAAAATTACAACCATGACAGCTTGGATGGTAGATAGCAAATAAACTCAAACTCCTATTTGTGAATGGTGAGATTTTAAGAGGCTCTCACCTGGGAAGTAAACCACCCACGAGGCTTTTGTGAACAATGAAGTCTCACATGGTTTTCTACAGAGTTCTCCTGAAACCAACCCAATTTCTTCTCTTCCCTGCTAGTATCACCTGTAACAACCTCCAAAACCCATAAACATAAATTAGCAGGCACAGGCCAGCTCAGGCTTTTCATCTCTGAGTCTGCCCAGGGAAGCAGGGTTAGAGCCTGGAAGAGCAGCAGCTGTTTCTGCATTGCCAAACCTAGAATGGAACAGCAGCAAATACAATTTTCAGTGCTAATATAAGAAAACTGAGAGGTCCTTCTGCAGCACAGGCCACCAAGCAGACACAAGATATGGGCCTAGGAGCAGCACATCCCAACATTTCCCAACCCTCCTGGCCAGGCAGCTAAGCATGAAACAGCTTCTAGCCCCTCACTGGAGGTTCGTGACCCTGGCTGAGCACCAGGTCTGGGTTGCCTCTATGATATCGTGCAATTTGATATTCAAGCAACATAAATACAAGCAGACATCTCAAGAGCTATTCTTAGAAAGCATAGGCTGGAGGTGCTGTTGGCATGTTTGGTAACTTGACAGGGGAAAAGGGGCACACACCTTCCCCCTTCACATCCTCCCCATCTTATCTGCTCAGCAGCAACCTCATTCTCATGAGATTTATGCTCCACAAGTTGAGGACAGGAGCATGCCCTTGGTGACAAACAGGACTTCAGTGACTGCTTAAGTAGGAAGCCTGTTAGAAGTTCCTGCAGAAAAGACAGATGCCTGAGAAGACAAACTAGACTGTACATTTCTCCTTTGGCTCTTCCAGGACAGAAATCTGCTCTCAGCAGGGGGAAATCACAGCAGCAGAATCACACAGCTTGAAGTGTGGCCAAGACAAACCCAGCTTCCTAAGTTCACAGCCTTGAGGCCCTTTCCCTTCTTCACAATTTGTGTCACAGCACAAGGTCATGTTATTCCCGGAAAATCTCTCTGGGATTCCTATGCTCTTTCAGCAGCCTTGCTCTGGAAGTTTCAAGGCTCAAATCACTGGCACAGGTTGCCCAGAGAAGCTGTGGCTGCCCAATCCCTGGCATTAAAGGCCAGGTTGGACAGGGCTTGGAGCAACCTGCTCCAGTGGAAGGTGTCCCTGCCCATGGCAGGGGTTTGGAACTGGATGAGCTTTGAGGTGCCTTTCAACCCAAACCATTCTATGATACAATTCAAGTGTCTGACCTAAACTCAGTCAACTAACTGAAGGCCCATGCTCCTGTCTCACCCCAGCAGGCACACAGGCCATCTCTCCTTCCTCACCATCACTATTTACATACCTCCCTGTTCCCATTGCCCTTCACCTAGGCTGAGCTGCCTCCACTCCCCTCCACCACTCCTACACCTCAGCCATCCCCACTTGCTCCCAGGCTATCTCAGGCAAAGCCAAGGGATTTCTGGTGAAGGCTTAGTGGCAATTAGGACCACACCACTTTCACAGCTCCACATACTACCAGGCTAGCCCAGTCACTGGTACCCAGTGCCCTCAGCCAAGCTCTGCTCTCATTCTCAGTGCTCCTGTCAGGATGCAGCAGAATTACACACCAGTTACTCACATGATCCACCCAGTGCCCCCTGAGGTACTTCCCTCCACCCCACAGATGCATTTCACTAAGCCATCCAGAAAATGTTCTCCAAGGGCCAGGAACCTCACCACTGCCTCCAGCAGCATTAGCTATGCTTAATTAGTTTTTCATCTAATTTTAAACCAATCTGCCTACCTGTGGGAGCACCAAAAGCCTCAAGACAACAAGAGATGTTTTGCTGTCTCTAGTAAAGTTCACAAGTAATCCAGCTCTTGGTGCTTGTTGCCTAAACCACACCAAACTCATTCAGCTCTGGCTGCCAAGAAACTGGCAGATTTCCTCCAGGCCCACGCACATCTCAGTTGATTTAGGCACTTTGAGACACCTGAGTGATTAGATACACCTTGAAGAAAAAACATCCTGAACACAAGTAGACTTACCACTAGAAAGAGGGAACACTGCTTGTGCAAACACCCTCAAAGGCTTATGCAGAATATATCCCAAGTAACAAGTCATCTCCTCTCAATTTAGTTCAAAGCATTTAAATCCTTCACTGCTAAACTCGACCTACCCCCCAAGCCTAAAGCAAATTGAAGCTGTAGCAGAAAAAAAAACTAATTGGTAAGAGATTGAGAAAGAAAACTTGCTCAAAGCCAAGAATAACATCACCACAGTTAAACTTCCTAATGCAGGTGAACACCACGCACCTAGCATCAATGTCATCTGAAGCAACAAGATAAGTGCTGCCAGCTGGGCTGTTACAACCACTTGTACCAGCTCCTGTGTGTCAGCCCCAGTGAGACACTCCTTAAATAGTTTTGCCAACTGCAGGTAGCACAGAGGGAAAGCACTACAATTCTCATGAGTAGCTGCTGTTTCTGGGCAGCACATTTCAAGCCAAGATAATGCACTGCAGCATCACTAGACATACACAGGACTCAAGGGGTGAAACTCCAGACTTCCCAGACCCCAGCAGAATTACCTGCTTCAGAGTGTATATAGCCTTTGTGCCAGCAGCCTTCAGTAAGCAAACACGAGCTGCAAGCTATCCCAGGCACTTTAAATGCTGAAGGTTGCTTCATGAAGAATGCTGTTCAGCAAGAAGCTGAGTTTAAGGCTCTGTGAGCACTTTTTCCCTTCACATCCCAGTTCCTTTATCATGATTTTACAATAAAATCAAGGTGAGAGCACATCCTGTGCTTCGCACAGGTAGTCGTCTGGCTGCTGTACAAGCGTGGAAATGAATGCCTGCAAAGTTTTATTGGAATCAAAGCCCTTGACCACATCAGAAATTAAAGGGAACAAAATGAAGTAACACAAGGGGGTTGCTCTGCAGTAAGAATGCATCAAAACTGAAAACAGGCATTAGACTGCTTTAACTTCGCATCCAAAAGCGCTGAAGTTTACAGCTTGCATAAATTCTTGCTAGTTAGAGCTGGACACGCTCTTCTCCCATGATCTGCCAGGGGAAAATGAAGCCTCAAGTTTAAACTACCTGAATTTGGCAACATGAAGTTTAGCCTACAACTCCAATAAGGTAATTGCTTTAAGAAGTCACTTTAAGAGTCCTCCACTTCAAACCGGCAAGGAAATTGCATCATACATTCTTCATAGGAAAACGTTTACAAAAATTTTAAACTATTATTGAAGCAATTTAACAATAGATCTAAAAAAAAATATCTGCAATCTGCTAATGCTTATCTAGCAATCCTTTTTTTTTTTTTGAGATCCTACACTCAGTGTAATTTAAATAGCATTTGAGACATTCCAACAGGAATCACATTGCACAGAAGCAGCAATTTGCTTCTCTAACATTTTTGCACACCTGCTTAGAGCCTGTGCATTTACTGCACAAGTTCACAATGCCAAGCCTCAACATAGGTAACTAATAAATGCTTCAGAACAAAGTTCTTTGGACTAAGGGCAAGCATCTCAGTCTCTAAGCTGCAATGACTTCAGGCTTCTTGCAGTTTTATTTGCTTGGTCAGTGAAAGCCAGAGGAAGTGTCATTCACTTTCAATCCTGGTTTGCAGTGTCAAACAAGCAGACTGGTGACAGGTCAGTTGTGGGTCACTCCGAGCCCTTCTGGAAGGAGGGATGCAAAGAAAGTCTTGAAGAAAACCCACACTGTGCCCATCAGTGAAGGGTTCGTTTGCTGCAGCTCTTGTAAGCCTTGTCCATCATCAGGAGATGCCTCAGATTCATCTGCTCCACCTGCATTCTCCCCCTGCCAAACGAAAGGGTATTTGGTGAATAAGGTCATTTCAGAAACGCATTAGAAGTATCAGGTGTCAAACAGCTTTTTGTTATCCAAATATCTGTCATAATATAAAAAGCTTGCAAGTATCCCAGACAACCACTACCAAGTCAAAAACCCAAGCTGCACACTGATGTTACTGGTGAACACTCACAGCATGTCCAGGAACACTGCTTCTGACAGACACGAAGCACCAGGCTCAGGTGAACTGTGGATGAGTTCACAACTTTCCCTGACATCAGACAGAAGCATTAGCTTGAAATACAAGACTGGTTGCTCACCAATTCAAATCCTGCCATCAAGGTACCGCTCTAAACCCTGCCTTCAGCTACAGAACCTGGGACAAGCCACTCTGCATGCAACATCCTGAAGGACAGAAGCAACTAAGTGATAACATTCAGCCTGAAATACTTTGTAGAACAGAGGAATTCACAAAGGAGGACTCAGGCTGGCAGCTCTGCCCCCATGAAATATAGCTTCTGAATAAAGTTCAAAGAAAAGTTGCTGCTACAACATGTTAGTAAACTGAAAGTAAAACTCCACAGGTTTTCATGCTCATGGTTTAAAAACAAAATAACAAGATAATACCTGTAAGTTATTGTTCTGGTCCTGGTTTATAGCAGCTTGAGGAGGAGCATTGCCTGGGAAGGGCTGAACCGGTCTTCGTCTAAATGGAAGCCATCCAACATGGTGCCTGGGGAAGGCAATAGATTTGTATTAATACTACTTAAACATTACTCCCTCCTGTTACACCAACACAGCTCAGAGCTGCAGACAGCCAGGTTAGCATATTAAGGTCTCTTTCTGCCCTAACCCAGCAAGCACTTTCAAAGCCTCCTGTTAGCAGCAAGCCATGGGGTAAGAAGGGAAGGCTGACTATCATCTTGCACTTAGAATAAGCAGCACTACATCCAGGTGTGTATCCAGCATGCTGGCAGCAGTACAGAGGGCCTGCTTGGTCACCATGCTCTGTGCACCCTGGAGTAACTTCCCTGTACTCACCCTAAGAAAAGGGGCACCAGGAATATATGAAACCCCTCACTCTGACCAAAACATAGGCCATGTAGACCCTCTTAAGAGGTCTGTATCTCTACAGCACAGATATGTAACCCACAAAGCAAGCTGCTCACATTATGCTTTAGAACTACCAACAGCAATTAATCTTCACTCTCCTAAGTCTGCATAGAGGTTGGCAGAACTGATCATTTGAGCTGCTCCAGCTTTAACTCCTAGACCTACTGGCAGGAATTCAGAGGCCTACATAACTTGCTTTGCAGGTGATCAAGGAATTTGAGAGGACAGATTATGCTTCTCAGGCAAGACATCCCAAAGCACATTAGCTGAGGATCCATTATCTTTATTGTGCTGCTAAGATTTATCCCAACCTTTCTAACACAATAATAAATATTAACACCATACACTTACAGGTACATCAGGATACTGCCACCCATAACCAGGAGGAATCTGCTGACAGTGGAGTAGAAATAGATCATGTTGACAAATACATAGAACAACGTTGCCGAGTAGAGCCAGTCCAACCAATCTCGATGGCCACCCTCCTCCTCTTCCTCCACGAGGGGACCCCCTTGTGCATTCATTTGCAAGTTACGGTTGGCCACTGCATTAACCTGGGCAGCAGCATTCTGGTTTCCAGGCTGATTTTGTGCAGGAAATGTGTCTGGGAGAGGAGCTGGTGCTGTCACTGGTGCCGCTGAAATCTCTTGAGAACATTGTGCACGGGATGGGTCAGCAGATGCAGCAGTAGAAGCCAAGCTGAAACCAGAGAACACAAAAGTACACAACAATGCTTAGTCAAATAATTTCACACGTAACACAGGCACTGAAAGTTCATCCATCTTTAAATAAGAGTCACATCACATGCAAGTAGAAAGCATCAAGTTTAGAGGATACAGAAACTCAAGTTTCAGTTCTATCCATGACAATAGTTACACAGAAGTGACATCAGGAAGTCAATTCAGGAACCTTCCACCTTATGAACAATTTGAATACTTAGCAAAAAAATTCTTCAGCAACCCACAAATAGTCTGGAAGGCTCCTGCCAGTCTCAGCTTTACCTCTGCTACCTATTTTCAGTCAGTGCCTCTCTGTGCTACTTTAAGCAGTCAAAAAATATGGCGAAGAGTTAAGGTTTATCATCAGGATTACAGTTACTCTACAGACACGTGCCCTCCCAAAAGAATCAGAGCTGCAGATTGCAAGATTCAAAACTACTGGCCTAAACCAGAAGCCATGCACCACATGATAGGTAGAGGAACATTCCCACACCATTCAGTGTGAAATTACAATATCAACTATCTTCAAAAGATCTGCCAGCAGCTCTCTATTCCCTTGTATTACAGTTCTACTTCCTACTGGTAGCTTTGGACAGAAAACTTACTATTGCAAGTAGTACTGTCTTGCATAGATCTGCTGGAACCAGGACATCTGAAGCATGTTGTAGGCTGTATACACAGAGAAGCCAGGAGCCACACTTTGGAAGGGATGTTGAGTTGTTTCCAGCCTTGGTTAAAATTTAAACACATTCATTAGCAAATGCTGGACAAACTGCACAAGACATTTATTACAGGACAATGTAAATAGTTTCTGCCATTTTGTGCACCCTAATGCAAAAATCAGGGCTTTGTTCCAGAGCATTAATGACATCTCTTTACCAACATGAATAAATGGAAGATTTTTTCACTTAACAGAGCAGTGTATTTTCCTTCAGCTTCTTCCATGTCCACTAAAGCTTTTATATATAATTTCATCATCTTTGACCCACATTCTGTGGGCTTAAGACAATGTATGTGGCATAAGAAGCTGGTATCCAACACAAAGCCAGTGCTTTGAAGGTCATATTTACCTGTTACTGAGTTCTGCTGAAGACTGGCCACCAGAAGAGCACCTCAGTCTTTCACCATCTGAGGACGATACTGCTGGTTCTTGACTAGCTTCTGATAGCAGCTTTGGCTGATCAGCTTTGACCTAGGGACAGCAATGCAGTGAGTGGGGTTTACTCAGGACACCACATGAGCATTATGCAATGAGGTTACACCACACAGAACACACTGCTCCAGACTTGATGCACTTTGGCCTGCACAGTACCTCCAGCACTGCCTCAGCACTGACACTGTCCTTGGGCTCCATGCCACATGCACCTCCATCACCATTTTAAAGCTCCTTAAAAAGTGACTGGCACACAAACCTGATTTGCTGTTACCAGATCTGCACCTGTGTTTGTTACCTTTTATGCATGCAGTCAGGTCCCACTGAATTATAAAAACAACTGGAAGAAACTGAGGGAACTGTGCTCAAGACAGTTTAAGGTTTCGTAAGTTTGTACTTGCACACACAAACCACCACACACAGAATTCAAGAGCTGTTCTATGGCAATCCATCCATATAATATCCATACCAAAACTGGCTCACATCTAGCAACCATCAGACAAGGGTGGGATAAGCTCAGATTGCCTATAAGGGGCAATACAAACACAACTCTAGACACACCAGCACATCCACTTGAAAGTAAAAACTGGGTTTGGCCATTTGCGGTGGAGAGTGGCAAGTACTTAGCTCAAGCACTAAGGCTCAGCTTCCGCTTCTTCTCCACAGGCTGAGTCATTAATGAGAGCAGTTACAGTGTCCTCAGCTAACAGCCTTCTTCCTCCCCCCACACCCCGAGGGGAACCCACTTCCACTTAAATACCCTGCCCTCTGCTCACCAGCACAGCCTTGGTCCCAAAGAGCCTGAGACATGGTAAGTCATACTCTGCTTAAAAATTAATTTACCAGAAAGCACTCTGAGCAGTGGGCTGCTACGAGATTAGTTTTGACATTTCTTAACAGATGCCATAAAAGCCCTTACTGACGAATTAGAGTCAATTTTTCTAACTTTGCTTAATCCAAACACATTCTCACATTCCTTATCAAATTAGCACAAAGTAATACTGCTATTACAGAGACTGCAGCACCAGCGAACTTTAGAGTAGCTGTTCACCACTTCCCCTTTTTCAGTCACAAGCCCAAGATTCACAGTAGTAGGTTCACTTAGTGTCAGTACCTTTGCACTGGATTCTTGCACATGTGCGGGAGTTCTGAATTTGTATACCAGATGAAGAGCGTGCAGCTCCCCATGCTAAAAATGAAAGGGGAGACATGTTCAAAAAACAATCACTTTTCTTGACTTGTTTCAGCACACAGAAGTTTTTTATGTATATATACACGCACCTTTGGCAGCAAGTCTCTCAGGTAATGATGATCCACCAGCAGCTTACCAGAATAAATCAGTTTTTGGTCCTCTTCAGGCTTTGAAGAAAGAAAATAAAGAACAGTATGATTTGCTCTGCCAAGCACAAGGCAGCATTAACTGACAACTTGCAGCCAGATGGACAGCAGGGCACAGCTGGAAGCACCGTACACACTAAGGTACATTGTGCACATGAAAATTCAGCTGATGAAAACAAGTCAACATTGAAGTGCAAGATTTACCAACAATGAGGTCTAAGTCAGCAAGAGGCTATAAAGTACTCCTTTAGCAAAGAACTTGGTTACATGCTACCTCCTTCAGAGTCCCAAAAACATTTGTATTGCTTAAAAGAGAGGTTTGAAGTACAATCTCATCTGATCAGCACTGGAGGTGGTGGTATAAAGTCAACGCGTTACACCCCATCAGATGAACCCCAGCAGGTGAAGATAAAACCCTGTATCCTTCCCACCGCAGCCCAGCAGCGGGTGAAAGCACAAAGATCCTTGCTTCCGGCAATCTCCTCGGGAAAGCAAGGCAAAAAGCGCGTCCTTCTGCCGAGACAGCGCCTATGGGGAGCCGCGGAGTTGGGCTCCTGCGGTGCCGCCCCAGAAGGAGGTCACACTTCTGCATTCTCACGTCTAGAACCCCAGCTGAGCACTGACCGGGCCGCCTGCCCTTGGAGGGGTGAAGATCTTGCGAAGGAAGGCGCCAAGGCAGCGGGGCGCCACCCGCACACCGCTCCCCAGCCCGCAGCGCGGAGAAAGTCGTTTAATGAATAATAGCGGTCGAACCAGAACCCGAGTTCAGCCCCCAACACCCCCGGCGCGAGAGGGCAGCTGATGCAACCGGGTGCGGCACACTTCGGGCAGTGGGGGGAGAGAAACGGTGAGGACTCGGCCGGGTGAGGGGGAGGCCCCGGAAGCGCACCCTGGGAACGCAGCTCCACTCCCCACAGCGCCCGTACGCCGGGAAGCGGCTCGCGCAGAGGGCTGAGAGGCAGCGGCGTCGTGCACTCACCGGTGCTCCCGGAACAAGACGGCGCAGCTCGGCCTTGAGGCGCCGCACAGTCCAGGCGGGCTCTGCGCGGAGGCGCAGGTCCGGGTGCTGCTGTGTGGGGCTGCGGACGAGCAGCGACAGAGACTGCTCCATGGCGCTCGCAAGGGTGTAGAGCCGCACCACCCACCCGCAGAGCCTTTTATAGGGCCGCGGCGCGCCCCGCCCCGCCGCAGGGCCGCGGTGGCTGCCGCTGATTGGCAGCGGCGGGAGCGGGGAGAGGGACTACAACGTGGACCAATGGGACGGAGGGCGGTGGCAGAGGGCGGTGGCGGGAGAGGCAGGAGCTGATTGGGGGCCGACCGGGGGTGGGCGGGGACTCCAAGGTCGACGCGGAGTCACCATGACAACCGCGACCCCCGCCCCGGGCCTCGCCGGGCCGGAGGGAGCGGAGGCGTCCTCGGCCCGCAGCGCCGGGACCGGCGTCGGCTCCGAGCGGGGCCTGAGCGGTCTCTGGGTGCATCTGATCCTTCAGACACCCACCCCGCAGGCCGCCAAACCGGCGTCCGTCGCTGGCAGCGCAGGAACGTTACCCCAGGTCCCCCCAGCCCCTCAGGCTCCGAGGCATGCTCCTTAGCTGCCATTTCCTGGTCCTCCGCTCAGGCAAGAGCTCCAAGGTGCTGGGTCCTGACTTGAGCCACAACCACCCCATGCAAAACTCCAGGCTTGGGGAAAAGCGGCTGGAAAGCTGCTCCGTGGAAAAGGACCTGGGAGGGCTGAGTGACAGGGCTGAACACGAGCGAGCTTCTGCCCAGGCAGCCAGGAAAGCCAACAGCATCCTGGCCTGTATCAGCTCCAGTGTGACCAGCAGGGCCAGGGCAGTGATCATCCCCCTGTACTGGCACTGGTGAGGCCGCACCTCGAATCCCGTGTTCAGTTCTGGGGCCATCACTACAAGAGAGACATTGAGGTGCTGGAGCAGGTCCAGAGAAGGGCAGCAGAGCTGGGGAAGAGCCTGGAGCACAGTGTGATGGGGAACGTCTGAGGGACCTGAAGGGGTTTAGTCTGGAGAAATCTCAGGGAGACCTTATCGCTCTCTACAGCTGCCTGACAGGAGGATGGAGCCAGGAGGTGGCTGGTCTCTGCTCCAAAGGAAAAAGGGATAGGACAAGAGGAAACAGCCTCAAGCTGTGCCAGGGGAGGTTTAGACTGGAGATTAGGGACAATCTCTTCCCCAAAGGGCATTCAGGCATTGGAACAGGCTGCCCAAGGCAGTAGTGGAGTCACTGTCCCTGGAAGTGTTCACAAAAGGCGTAGACAGGGCCCTTCATGATATGGTTCAGTGGTGGCCTTGGCAGTGCTGGGAATGGTTGGACTTGATGACCTTGAATGTGTTTTCCAACCTGGTTGATTCTATGGTTCCATCAGACATCAGCTTTGGCAGCAGTGCCAGTTTTAGGGATCCCTGGCTTCACTCTTCCCTCTCCCCTTCTGCTGCAGCTCCCTGTGAGGTGCTGTGCATGCCAGATCCACAGCCTGGCCCTGGTGAAGCATCACTTTTCCAATGGTTGTTTTACCAAATCTGTGTAGCTTCCTCAACAGGTTTGTTGCTGATGTCGTGGGACAGAATATGCCATGCTTCTGTGTGGTGCAAAAGGAGTGTGCAGGGGTGTTAGGAAAAGGTGGCAATTCAAGAAATTATCACTGTCAAAAAAAAACACCAAATGAAACATAAAAATATACAACAGCAGGTTTTGAGCCCTCCTCCCCAAGCCCATCTTCCTTTGAGATGTGATCTAGCGCCGGGAAAAAGTGGTAATGATGCTGATGCACCAGGAGGGGGTTTTAGCGTACTTTAAAGCAATAAGATAGGAATGTGAGATGTCAGTTTTATCTGCCAGCACCATGTGTTTACTCTGCGTGTTCATCAGCTGCTCAGTATTCCTTGGCAGCCAGACCTGTTGCCCAGAGGCATGGATGAGTTTACAGCCTGGACAGGATTTTGCAACCAGAAAAGGCACTCCACTGCAGGGATGCATCACCTCACTGCTTCCTGGGGAAGAGCTGAAAAGGCATGAGCTGAGACCACATCTGTTCCACAAACCCTCAGCTGCCAGGGTCCATCCTTGCGGGGCTGGAGATCCTGTGCAGCATCCCTCCCCACAGCAAGCACTGCAGCTGGCCTCAATCCCCATTCAGCTCTGTGGCCCCACCACACCAAGGAGACACTGTGTCAGGGACCCTGATCCTTGTCCTGCAGCTCCTGATGGTAGTGGAAGAGGGAAAGAACAATGCAGCATCCAAGGCTGCCTGTGCCAACATACCCCCTAAGGTCAAGGTGACTTTGCTGCTCGCTTGGATGCAGCTTTTATCTGGAGTGCCCATGAGGGAGGCAGGTGCAATGCAAAGCTGTGGAGAGGCTGGTGTCAAACAAGATTCTCCAGCTCCAAGTGTGTGTTTTGCTGGGACTCCTTGTGCCTGTGGTCCAGATGTGCAGCTGTAGTTGCAGCACTGATCCTGCCTCCAGGTCAAGGTGCTCTGCTTCTCCCTGCCATGGTCAAGAGGGACAGAGCTCGCTCAGGCTGCCCACTGCATTGCTCAGAAAAACACTGGGAAAACCACCAGCTGATGGGAACATGGTGGACAGCACCAGCACTGACCCAGCTTCGAGCATAGGGTGGAGAAGAGACCTCCTGAAGTGCCCACCAACCTGAGTGCCAGACCTTGGCATATCCCCTCCAAGCTGGGGTACTGAGCCCCTCCTGAGAACCCACAGCAGACTAGAGCTGGTGGACCTGGAATTGTTGGACATGTCTGGACATTTGGTAGCACATACTCCCATCCCAGAGGCTAATTCACAGCTCCTGGTACTAAGACAAAACAAATACCTGCCCCAATAGCATCTGCTTAGTTTAGGTATCAATTCAGGCTCACGATGCAAATGGAATGTGTGACCAGCAGGTCACCCCAGTGGCCTGCCAAACAATTAACTCCCACTTACCAAAACTGGAGATGAAGGGCTGCAAACTCCTTTTGTCACTGGTGCCTGTGCAAATATTAACTCTGATCTAAATCAGGGTTATCTCTGACCTCAACATGAAAAGAAAGCAAAACCCCAGGGGGTGGGAAGGATTGCTGATGAGTTCACAGCTCTGTATGTGCCAGGCTTGCTGTCACTGCAGGAGCAGCCAGTAGGGTATCTGAGGGGTACTTGACGGGGTGTTCTGTGGCCTCACAGCCTGCCAGGCTCCCTCTAATCCCTGCAGCATAGGGGAAGAGCCTGCAGGACCCGCGGCCTGGCTCCTTGGGACCGGGGTGCTGGTGGTGCTGCGACTGATGCAGTTTTGTGCTGGACAAAGGTTGCTCCACAGGCTGGGACAGGGCAAGGATCAGAGAACGGTGTGATCCAGAGAAGCCAGGCTGGTTCTCAGGGCTCAGATCAGTGTGTTTGTTCAGCCGGCAGCGCTGCCCTTTGTAGCTTCATGGTAGGTTTCATGGTGCTGTTGTCACGCCCCAGCAGCCGCCGTGGCAGCTGCCTCAGAGCCTGTAAGCAGGACTTCAGCCTTGGTTGGTGACTGGTGCTGGCAGCGCACTCTGGCATTGCGCAGGCAGAGCTGCACCATGGGTGGGGGGTGCCCTCATGTCCCAGAGCACTGATGTGCCTGCACAGATCCGGTTCCACCAGAGACACATCCTGAGGGCATCACCCATGGGCACACAGGCAACACGAGGAGATGAGCAGGTCCCAGCCCTGCAATGGTACAGTGAGATGAGCAGTTTGCTGTACACCCAGTAAATACCTTGCACACAGATGCCATAAAAATCAGCCAGGTTGGAAAAGACCTTCAAGATCATCAAGTCCAGCCATTACCCCAGCACTGCAAGGCCACCGTTGAGCCATGTCACAAAGTGCCCCATCTGCACAGTTTGTGAACACTTCCAGGGATGGTGACTCCACCACTGCCCTGGGCAGACTGTTCCAATGCCTGAACACCCTCTCAGGGAAGAAATTGTCCCTGATCTCTAGAGTAAATCTCCCCTGGTGCAGCTTAAGGCTGTTTCCTCTTATCATATCCCTCGTTCCTTGGAAGAAGAGACCAGCCAGCTCCTGGTGGACCCGTTCCAGCACCTCAATGTGTCTCTTGTGGTGAGGAGCCCAGAACTGAGCACAGGATTCAAGGTGCAGCCTTACCAGTTCCAGTACAGGGGGATGATCACTGCCCTGGCCCTGCTGGTCACACTGGAGCTGATACAGGCCAGGATGCTGTTGGCTTTCCTGGATGCCTGGGCACAAGCTGGCTCATGTTCAGCCCTGTCACTCAGCCCTCCCAGGTCCTTTTCCACCGAGCAGCTTTCCAGCTGCTCTTTCCGAAGCCTGAAGCATTGCACGGGGTTGCGGGGACCCAAGCGCAAGACCCAGCACTTTGCCTTGTTGAACCTAACGCCATTGGCCTTGGCCCGTCGATCCAGCCAGTCCATATCCCTCTGCAGATTCTCTGTCAGATCTCTCCCACCCAACCACTCCGTACAGCAGCTCGTCCCACAATGACAAATCCCTCCAGACAGGTAACAAAACCTTCTGGAGGGCAGGGGGTGAATCCAGCAGGAACGTGGAGCCCGGAGCTGGAAACCCCATGTCACTTGCTCTCGGCACCGCTCCCATGGCTCGGGCTGCGCGGAGCTCCGCCGGTGCCCTCCCGGTGCCGGGCCGGGTCTGGCGGAGCTGGGGCTCCCGCCGGTGACACCCGCGGGCCGCAGCGGGGTCTCTGCCGCCTGTCAGAGGGCAGCGGCTCCGGAGGGGGGCAGGTGCCTCCGCGGCGGGTTTAATTGTGCCGCTAATGAGGGACCCGGGAGCGGGTGGAGGGGGGGGCGCAGGTGGGGGCGCTGCCGCCTTATGGCCCCGCCCGCGTTGCCACGGCGACGTTGTCAGCAACCCTCCGGCCGCGCCCCCCTCTCCGCCTGGCCAATGGCGCGGCGCTCCCGACCTGCTGCCCGGTGACGTCATGGCCGGTGAAAATCCCCGGTGGCCGCGGGAGCGGCGCTGGCGGCGGCGCGGGGCCCGGCCCGCAGCATGGCCAAGCACCACCGCACGCCGGCGCGCTCCGCCGAGCCCGTCATCGAGGTCAAGAGCAAGGTAAGGACCACCGCGTCGGAGCCGCGCCGGGGCAGCAGCCACCCAGTCACGACCGGCCGGGCAGTCTCCGCGCCGGTCAGCGCACGTGGGGCAGCACCGGGCACCGGGGGGCGGCGCGGGAGCCGAGCCGTACGGGAGCTCCGTTCCGCTCCGCTCCCCCGCGCTGCGGCAGCGCTGGCCGGGGCCTCCCCGAGGCTTGACCAGCGCGGTGGCTGCAGCGTCCCACACCTCGGGCTCGGGCCCGCTCGGCGCAGTCGGTACCGGCCGTGTAAGCGCCGCCGGCGAGCGCTCGGCAGATGTGCACCTGCACCGATGTGCGATGCCGGCAGCACCAATGTACGGCTGTCCCCCCCGGTGCGGGAGTGCGGTGCTTATGCCTCATCCAGATGTGCTCTCACCCAGCTGCCAGTGCTGTTCGACCACTCGGATGTGCACCCCAAGCACGGGTTAACCCCCACGCTGTGCACATGCTCACCCAGGTGTGCATCCCCCAAGATGTGGCTGCACCTTCAGATGTCTGCTCGCCTGGCACATTCTTCCCCAGATGTGCTCCTTTGCCCACTTGTGCCCACTCACCCAGATGTGTGGGCCCCCTTGTGCACCTTCATCCAGCTGTGCCTGGGGTGCTCTGCCTGCAGGGCTGGGACCCCCCTCGGGCAGCGGAGCCTCTCAGGACTCCTCAGCCTCTTCTTAATTGGCTTCTTCTTCATCGTGACTGAGGGAGGCAATAATTAACGCTGTTGCTCACCAGGTGCTGCAGCAGCACCTGTGTCGCAGGGAAGGGCCTCCCAACAGGTCCGTGGCTGGTAGCATGGTCGGAGGGTCCTTCCTCTCTTACCCCGGCAGCTCTCCATGCTGTCACCTGGCTGTTTGGGCAGGGAAAAGGCTCTGCTCCTTTTATCTTGCTTCTGGACAGACTCTGGCTGATGGGTGCACTGCCTTGGTACTGGGAACCTGGAGTCACCCGTGTCTGGCTCTGCCTGTGCCAGGGCAGCTCTGCTCTGTACCCTGCCTGCATAGGTCCTGCTGGTTGGATCCAGCCTGGTCAGTCTGACCTTCTTCCCCCTCTTTCTCCTCTGCAGTTCGATGCCGAGTTTCGCCGTTTTGCCATGAAGCGCACCGGCATGGGCAGCTTCCAGGACTTCTACCACCTGCTACAGACAGTGCACCAGATCCCGCAAGTGGACGTGCTCCTGGGCTACACAGACATCCATGGTGACCTTCTGCCCATCAACAATGATGACAACTACCACAAAGCCCTGTCCTCTGCCAACCCCCTCCTCAGGGTCATCATCCAGAAGAAGGGTAAGAAGGACTGGGAGGCAGGCAACAGATCTGTCCTCCCCATCAAGAGCCATGAGCCACAGTATCACTGCTTCCACATTTGGGCTGCAGCAGAGGTGGCAGATCACGCACCCTCCAGCCACCACTGTGGCACCACGAGGCTCCCGGAGCCCCACTGGGCTGTGGCACCCATATGGGCTCTCCTCCAGCCCATCACCATGCCAAAGGGCACCTGCCCCAGCCCAGCCCCATGCGACCCGGTGAGCAAAGGCAAATCCTTGCCATTCACCCCTTTGAAGTTGTGTTTTCCAGCTGGGCCCCTGGAAAACACTCTGTTGCTCTCATGAGTGCCACACCAGGAGCCCCATCCGGCTCTCTGCCCCAAGGCAGTGGCAGCTTTCACTTTGGCAGAGTTCTCGGGGTGCTGGTTGCTGCTGAGGTTTTGGGGTGGGAGGAGGCTCATCTCCTCCCTAGCAGCCCAGGGGCTCACCCTGACCTTAGTGGTGTGTTCCCAGAGAGCAGCTTCCTTGCACAGGTGCCCGAAATCACTGTGATAGCAGGGTGAAAACCTCCCAGTGACAAACATCCTGGCTGCATTTCCCCTTCACTAGGGAGACAAGCCTGTCTCCTTACACTTGGTTTAGTAGCACAGAGGTTTTCCCTTGAGTATCGCCATTAAGCAACAGTGCACAGAACCAGAGCTCGATCTCAAAGCCCCTGTTTTCCCAGCATGGTGTCCAGAATGACTCCATGTTTCCAGCTCCTGTTAGTGAGCTGTGTTACAAAGGCCCTGGGTGAGGGGTAATGCTGGTGGCTGGACTCAGCTGCTGTGCCCGTGTTCCTGGGCTCTTGCACCAGGGTGGTGCAGGATGCCCTGGACACATTTCCTCTGGGGCCACATACTATTGGGGCTGGCAGCAGCAATCCAGGCACTGAACCATGGCCTGTTCCTGGACCCAGGCTGTGGCACGGGGAGCCACTACAGGGCTGGGTGTGCCAGAGCCGCCGTGGGAGCATTGCTCCTGCTCCCAGAGCCACTTCATCTGCTGTTGGGAAAGCATGTGAAGCCTGTGAGTGACAGTGCTGAAGTGGTGTGAAGTGTCCAGCGGGCAGCCGCAGCCCTGGCACCACGCACAATGTGCTCAGGAGGCAGCAGCGGCACGACCCAGCACTGGCTGTGCCTGCGGGACAGCGGCCACAGGGCTGGCAGCACCAGAGGAAGTGTGTGGAGAGGCCGGGAGCAAGCCCTGGGTGAGTCACAGCTGATTTAAAATGGATCCAGGTCATCCCAAGGCTGGGCTGTCGTTGAACCAGTCCAGGTCGGTGAGGAATGTGGCTGTGGGGCTGCTCTCGCAGCCGTGCACACGCGTGTACATGTAGGTGTGCACCCACCAGTGGGCTCCGGGCAGCCAGGACTGCCGCAGGGAGGTAAAAAACAAAGGCTGCAGCTTGGTTCCTCTCTGTGTTGTCACTCTGCGGGGTACCTGGGGGGCAGCCTGGCTGGGGACACGGTGCTGGCCCACCTCGGCTGTGCTGGGCTCATGGGAAGGGCAGGGGAAAGCCCAGCACATTACCAGAGCTGCCAAAGGACTCATCCCTGGAGTGCTGGCCCTGCCTTGGCCCAGCCGCCCCGTGCCCCACAGAGAGGAGCTGTGTGCTGGAATAGCTGTGGGAAAGCCTCCACCGCCCTTCCCCGTGCTAAAAATATGCCGGGCTGCGTGTTCAGGGAGATATTTATAACCCAGGAGCCCTGGCAGGCTGCTTGGCTAAGGAGAAACCCCACATCCCCTGGGCTTGGGAGCATCCTCAGCTCCCTGCGGCTGGAGCAGGGTCTGCGTGCTGGTGGGGGGCACCATGTGGGCCTTGCCAGCAATGAAGCATCCAGATCTGAGCTCCCACATGGGAAGGGATGGGGAGAAACCAGAGAGGGCCCAGGGGATGCTCCCCAGCACCTGCTGGATGTAGCCGAGGAGGAAACATGGTGAAGCTAGGCTCCATGGAAGAGCCCCAGGGCAGGGTAAAGGAGAATGGAGTCAAATCCCGTGTGGTAGTGCCAGATGGTGGAGTAAGATACAGTGGCAAAAATCATAGTTTAGGATGTTTCTGGGTCCCTGGGATTAGTCTCCAGGGGCGCGGGAGTCTCCATCCTTGGGGATGGCAGGGCTCTGCAGGATGCAGCTGTGGCCACCCCCATCCTATGCCAGCAATGGCCTTGCCCCAGAGAGGACAAGGAATTCTGGTGCTGTCGCAGGGACTAGACTTCTCCTCAGGGAGCTGTCACCACAGCAGCCCCTCGTGCGGGGGGGCTTCCCTCTCCCCAAACCCAAAGTGGGGCATGACCATGGCACCTGAGCAATCAGTGCTGGCAGCTCTAGTGTTAAGCTGCAGAGTTTGGCTTAAAGTGTGATTAAGGCTGAATCATCGCTTAGATCCCTCTAATCCTAGCCTTGTGTACGCTGGGTAATCCCAGGAGATGGGCCCAGCAGAGACAGGCTGCGGGGAAAGCCAGGGTGATGCTCTGGGGAGGAAAAGCCGGTGAGACCCGTGAGCACGGAGTCTCTCCTGCTGGCATCCCCAACACACAGGGCATGTGGCTGCATCCACAGGCAGCTATGGCGCCTCACCCTTGTCCTCTTTGCTCCCTACAGCAGAGTCTGATGCCAGTGTCTTCGCTTCAAACTCCTTGCAGCGAAAGAAGAAGGGGCTGCTGCGCCCTGCACACTATCGGACCAAGACGCACCTCCTCATTGGCATGCCCCAGGACTTCCGACAGATCTCCTCCATCATCGACGTGGACATCCTGCCAGAGACTCACCGCCGTGTGAGGCTCCATAAGCATGGCTCTGACAAGCCGCTGGGCTTCTACATCCGTGACGGCATCAGCATGCGCGTGGCCCCACACGGCGTCGAGAAGGTGCCTGGAATCTTCATCTCCCGCCTGGTGAAGGGTGGCTTGGCTGAGAGCACAGGGCTGCTGGCTGTGAGCGACGAGATCCTGGAGGTCAACGGCATTGACGTGGCTGGCAAGTCCCTGGACCAGGTGACGGACATGATGGTGGCCAACAGCCACAACCTCATCATCACTGTCAAGCCAGCCAACCAGCGCAACAACATCATCCGCAGCAGCAAGGCCTCGGGCAGCTCGGGCATGTCCACGGACAGCACCCCCAGCCAGCAGACCCCCAGTCCAGCCTCGCAGTATCTGAGCAACTACAGCACGGCTGAGAGCGATGAGGAGGGTGACCTGGTCATCGAGAGTGACAGCGCGCTCCACTGCATTCCCGGGGGCTGCCCCAATGGGGGCCCCACAGACCCACCCCTCCAGCAGAGCCCATCACCACACAGCTCCCAGGGCTCCCTCCAGTCCCTCAGCAGCCACAATGGCAGCCCTGGCCGAGGCAGCGGGCAGGAGGATGGCACCCTCCTCACCCTATAACCACAGGGTCCCATGCCACCCTTGGCAGCCACCACAGGGTCCTGTGCCACCCTTGATAACCAGCCAGGTTTCCACACAGCTGGGCTGGTGGTGGGCCCTGCGGCAATGATGGGGCCAGTGGGCAGGGGTGGAGGAGGGCTGCCTGCTGCCCATGTCCCCAGGAGCCCTGCTGCCACCAGGCACTGTCCCTCTGAGACACCCAGCCTCCCACTCCCTGCGTCCAAGCAAGTGGGGGGTTTTAAAGTGTTATCAAAATATGCATCATCAATTAATATATTGCAATGGACAGTAAAACCTTTTCTAGAAAGCACCTTGCTGGTCCCTGGTTCATGTCACCACAGGGGCTGGACCCCAGCAGCCCAATAGGGCACAGATCCCTCCAGGACAGCAAACAGGCCCAATGCTATGGGATGGGGCAGGTGCGTCCCCAACCCACCCTATCGCCCCATCCCATGCTGTGGCCCATCCCATCATGGACCAGCATGAACCTCACAATTAGCTCCACAGGTCCCCTGGGAGGAGAGGACAGTGGTCGTGGGACCCCAACCCTGGGGTTGTGGCTTTGCTGCTGCACCAGGTGACCCCAATGAGGTCCACTGGAAAATCTGGAGGGATGCTGGAGCACATCCTCCCCCTGCACATCCCTGTCCCACAGCACATGTCCAGGCTGTTCTGGGCAGTGAGCCTGGTGTGCCCCCCTCTCCCCCCACTCCAGTTCCTACCTTGTCTTCACCGCACGGCTTTCACCACACAGGAGACATCCTGATCACATCCACAGGAGCTGGGTGGCACTTGGGCTGGCAGCAGCACCATCCAGTAAATGCTGGATGGCGCAGCTCCATCCTCCTACAGTCCCAAGCCCAGGAGGCATCCAGCACCCTCCATCCCTCTCCCAGCACCAAAGTGCTGAGCTGACAGTGGCTTTTGCCTTTGCTGCTGGCCTGGCCCAGCCTCAGACCACTGGAAGGGATGGAGCAACACCCTAGCAGAGAGATGTTGCTGAGTCCCCATGGGGGGTGACAGCTTCTGCTTCTCCTGTCCTGGTGGGAACAGGCCTGACCATATGGCTGGCCACCATCTGTGGTGACCGTCTTCACCCTGTCACCACATCTCCTGCAGCATCATCCTTCAGCACCAGCACCAACTGCCCTGGCCTGGCTCTGGGGGCAACGCTAGGCACAGGCATGAGTGTGCCCCATGGCCGGTCCCCTCCGCAGGGAAGTGGGACTGTGTCCTGTTGCTTTCACTGATCCCTGAGAACCAAACCCCAAACCCCATGCAGCTCCTGTCCTGAGGCCCTGCTGTAGCCAAAACCTTGCAAGTCTTGTTCAGTGTCAAGGGCCTGCACCAGCTCTCCCAGGCCTACAAACAGCATCCGCTCACCAGTGCTGCTGCCAAGGGCATGTGGTGGGGCTGGGTGAGGAGGAGAAGGATCCACAGCTCTCAGGGTCTGAGGAGACAGCACCAAATGTTCAGGTTTGGCTATCCATCAAAGCCACAGCCCTGCCTGGGGCAAGCAGGGATTGCAGCTCCAGGGCTCCTGAGCCAAGTGATGCTTCGGGTGGACCGCAGAGCAGCAGCAGAGCAGGCAGCAGAGCAGGCAGCAGGGCTGGTTAGTCCAGACTTGCTATGGGCAGGGAGGTGCCATGGGGCTGCTGCCATAGCCCCCAGCACCACTCTCATCCAGCCATGGCCACCACTCTCAGATCAGCCTGGCTGCAGCATTTGCTCCGAGGGCAGCCCCATAGGGCTGGGGCTGATTTTCAGGTTGGCATCTTCTCCTCCAGCACTAAAAGCTTCCTTATCCCTTGGCAGCAGCATCAGTCCCTGATGTCCCAGGACACTGCAGTATCCCCCAGGGTGCCAACGGCAGGGCTGGACCCTGCTCCACAACATCCCTACCCCAAAAACCCTGCCCAGGCTGGAGCAAACCCCTGCTTGGGGCAGCCATCACAGCAAAAGAGATGGGGCAACAGGCACAAGCTGCAATAAGAGCCATTCTGATGGGACTTCAGAGGAAAAAAGCATTTCCCTGAGGGTGGCACTGCCTGGAGACAGCCCCAGTGAGATGGTGGTGGCAGCCCTGTCCTTGGAGATGCTGTTAACTCAGCTGGAGAAGGCTCCCAGCTGTGGAGCTGGCCCTCTGCTGAGCAGGACAAGGATCAAGCCCTCCAGAGATCACTTTTAGGTCAAGTCCATCTACATCCCACTCAGCAGGATCCCTGCAAAGGTCTGCACAGGTCCCTGTGTGGCCTCTGAAGGTAAGGAGGCCATCAGCTCACCTCCACGTGGCATCTGCCCAGCCTTGTCCTGTCAGGCTGCAGACTGAGATCTACCAAGACTTTGCTCATCCTCCGCTCAAGTCTACCACCACATCCCAGCACCCCAGCCCTGTGTAACCTGACTTTCCCGGCCACCTTGGATCTCTGCAGGAAGTGGAACCAGGACCCATGGTTCTCCCCCTGCCTGTGCTGCATCAGTACTGCTGGATTCTGTCACACACCAGGGCTCATCAGGCCCTGCCGAGCCCACTGGGAGCTGCACACACACTGAAGAGGGAAACAATGTATAATGGAAGAACATCCTGCCCCACACACAACAAAGGCTTCTCCTGACATCCTGCCAGACCCCCTGCAGCCATCCCAGCTCTTCCCTAGGCACAGGACTGAAGCTCTGCGCCTCTTTGTGGTCCCTGAGCTGCATGAGCAGGATGGGGCAGTGCTCAGGACCAGGGCACATGTGGCAGACCAACAGCACAAGGGTTTTGTGCAGGTAAGTCTACAGGTGCCCAGAATGAGCCATGACCATGGGCCAGCTCAGGAGAGAGAGGGGAACAAGGAACACCACAGGCAGCTGCATGGAAGACCTCCTACCAGTTCCTACAAGTGGGAAAAATGGGAAAATAAGAAGTGATGCCATGGATCTAGAACAGAGAGCTGATCTCTGAGAAGTCAAGCAACACAGAAACAATGTTCTCCAGACCACAGAGAGTATATTAGGGCTTCTCCCTCCCTTTTCTGTGGACAGACACATCACTGGAGCATGAGCAAGAGATGCTGGCAGCACACTGGACACTGCATTGGCACCCGCATGGGCCCTAACCCTACCCCAGCTCAGGCGTCCATCTTGATGAAGACCTTGGGCCTTGAGAAAATTTTGATGGCCTCTTCTATCTGGGAGAGCTTCCTCTCCAGCTCTACCCGCCTCTTCTGCATGCTGAGAGTGTCTGCCCTCACTGGCAGCATCACTAGGTCCTTTACAAGCTGCTCCTGGCCTGAAAAGCACAAAACCAAACCAAACAAGTTGGGTAAGTGGAAGAGCAAAGAAATCTGTCGTTTTCTCATGACCTCAACCTCAGCCACAAAAATTATGGCAGCACTGGAAGAAGGACTTATAATAGGATCATAGAATCATAGAACAGTTAGGGTTGGAAAGGACCTTAAGATCACCTAGTTCCAACACCCCTGCCATGGGCAGGGACACCTCCCACTAAACCATGCCACCCAAGGCTACGTCCAACCCAGCTTTGAACACCACCTGCCATGGAGCATCCACAACTTCCCTGGGCAATCCATTCCAGTGCCTCACCACCCATACAGTAAAGAACTTCTTCCTCATATCCAATCTAATACCCATCTTTCCATTGAAAGCTCTGCTGGACGAGGACCTGAGTGACCTGCACCAGCTTTGAAGAACCAAAGGCTGGAATACAGACCTCTGAAGGTTCCTTCCAATCAAAACCTTTCTATCATATTAAGAGCAATTGTAACGCTAACATCAGGTCTATTGGACAAGCCTGCCCACCAACCTGAAGGAAATTTCTCTTTCCACACATGCAGCTCACATCCCAGCTACATACCTTATTCTAGACAACTTCAAGTGACAGAAATTTGTGCACCAGAACTCATCTCCCAAATCCTGGCTAGAATCACCCATTTTTCTGAGCTGGAATTCCTGTTTCTTTTCCTCTTACTCTGCTTCAGACTGCTGAGGGTCTCCAGTCGCTGGTGCTCCGGCATCATGGTATGACCAGGTGGCATGTTGGGATCTGGCAGGTTTCGCAGCCGCTCCTCCATCTCTTTGCGCCACAGCTCCTTCCTCTCCAGCAGGCTGTCAAGGCCGAGGGAAGGCAAAGGAAGCACGTGTCATTACATTTGCAGAAGGAGATGCCCAGGGAGGCAGGCAGAGGCCAGGAATCGAGCCGTTCAAGCCTCACTCAACGTCCCTGCCTGAGGACCACAGACACCCAGGCTGCCAGCACACACTCCTGCCGTGGAGGGGAATACTAGGCTTAGCCAACATGCATGGACCAGCAAACATGCTCCATGTGCATTTAAGCACAGCTGGAAGAGATGCACTGAGGCTGACACAAGCTCTTTGGAGACAAGAGATTCTGCTCCATGCTTCTGGCCCAGGCTACTGAGTCCTCTCAAAACCATCTGCGGGCCAGTGACAGAATAAAGCTAGACAAAGTGGCTCACAGCCAGGGATGCTGGCAGAGAACAGTATGCGCAGCATGGAGCCGAAGGACTGACACCATAGTCTGTCCTAGGACAGGGTCACTGGGAAGATTTCCACTCAGAACCCCAACAGGCAAGTCACTAGGTAAATGTTCCTCAGACCCTGGGCCCAGGGCTGAATACCAGGAGACAGAGCAAAGCGTTTGCCTCTCCAAAACCAGACCTTGTAATATTGAAGCTACACCACGTAGAGCAAGGCTTACAGGGGGTAGGAACATGTTTCTCATAGAACAGAGCATCCCCAAGTCAGCACCATCAGACAACAGCAATACAGGGAGGAGGAGACAAAATTCTTTCTGAGCCTGGTCACACTGGCCACAGGATGCTTGTGAAGAAACCAGGACGAATTGCTTTTATTCCCCAGGCCACTGTAAATCCCACTGCTTGCACATGGCAGGAGCATCTCTGCTCTCAGCCCCCCTTCTATGCAGAAGCTGAGGGACTTGGTGAACAAAAGCAGGCTTCTGACAGAAAGACTCATGGACCAGAGAGGGCATACATACTACTGGGGGACATGGCCCTTTTGCTTAGTGTTGTAGTCCTCCTGCGCCCGGTGCTTCTGTTGCAGCAGCTCAGCCAGCGCCTGCTCAGACAGGGACCGCCGCAGCTGGGCCCACTTGGCACTGCGGGCATTGTGCTTAACAAAGTTGATGCTCCTGCCCTCCACCTGCATCTGCAAGAAGAGAGAGGGAGGCAGCAGGGCCTGGCTCACACTTGCACACAGACAGTACCCCTGTCCCAACAAGGGACAAAGCAAAGAGGAACCTGAACAAGTGTCATGGTTTAAGTCCAGTCAACCACGAAGTTTTCTCTCTCACTCACTCACTCTCCTCTCCTTCCTCCCCCAGTCCCAGGGGGATGGGGAGGAGAATCAAAAGAATGCAACTCCCACAGGTTGAGACAAGAACAGTCCAGCAACCAAGGTACAACACAAATCACCACTGCCACCACCAGCAACAACATGAGAGAAATACAAGGAAAGAGAATACAACCACCCACCAAGCCCGACCCAGCCAGTGCACCCCCCCAGCAGCGAACCCCCCAGTGCACTACCACACCCTTC
Source organism: Myiopsitta monachus (assembly GCA_017639245.1). NCBI lineage: Eukaryota > Metazoa > Chordata > Aves > Psittaciformes > Psittacidae > Myiopsitta > Myiopsitta monachus. Next base: position 81,977,533 of record CM029941.1, read on the forward strand.
CGGGTCTTTGCTCTCTGGTTTTACATCCTGGACATGACGTGCTGTGGTATGGAATAACCTCTTTGGTCAGTTTGGGTCAGGTGTCCTGTCTCTGCTTCCTCCCGGCTTCCCCTCCTCCCTGGCAGAGCATGAGGCTCATTAAGTCCTTGGTCAGACCAAAACATTACCAAGCAGTAATTGAAAACACTGCTGTTATCAGCGCAGTTCCCAGGCCCAAAATCAAAAACACGGCGCTGCACCAACTACCAAGAAGGAGAAAAATGACTGCTACTGCTGAACCCAGGACAAGAAGACACTGAATGGGGGTGCAGGGCAGTAAGACAGGTGTATCCTCAGCCCATCCCATCTCAGGTGTGGACCCATAGTCAGACAGGAGCTATTGACTGTGGTTTGAGAAGGCAAGCACCAAAAGCCAAGCCTAAAATTGGCTTTTTGAAGTCCTCAGGCTGACCCCATGCCTTCAATGTCAGAAGGACAGAAAGAACTAGGTTTGGCATAGTCCACACAGCACCTACTGGTGTATTCTGAGCCCATTAGGGCAGCTGGAAGGTCAGAGTTAAAACTGTTTGGGCCCTCACCAGAAGGCTGGCAGAGCAGGACCTTAGCTGGTCCTTGGGGTCATTTCCTCAGATGACAGCACTTGCTATCACAGCTTGTCTGGTGGCCAAGACAGGGCAGAAGGTCACTGGATTTGAGTTTAAAGTTTTCTTGGGTTTCCTCCTTAGGAGTTTATGCCCTGTTTAAATTAAGTCCCTCCATGGCCTTTGGGAACCAACAGACTGGCAACCCCATGCTTGCCAAAGGAAGACACGAGTCACAGAACAGTTTAGGATCTCCCAGACAGACCACCTGAAAGGTTTAACTGTTAGTACTTATTTAACCTTCCTTTCTAAAAAGCTCACCAATTTCCCAATTTTTATCTAACATCCATAAGCTACAGTTTGTTCAATTAAGGTGGGAGCAGCCTCCAAATCCCCAAGACCTCCTGCAAAGCCATACAAAGAGCAGGCTGGACATCACTGGCACTTGTACAGTGAGGAGGTGGGATTTTCAAAGGGAACTTCATAATCTTTAGATTTCTTCATAAACTTCATAGAACTTTAACTATGAGTAGGGATGAAGCCAGAGGCAGTATTAGCAATCCTTGAACACACAGTGACCAAGACCCTGCTCCTTCCCTTCAGTCAGGAGAGTATTTACAGATCTCCCTGTTCACACAGCATACCTGACTCAACACTTTAGAAGAACACATGAAGAGTGCAAAGCAGGAGCAAAGTTAAGTGCCAGAAACTCCCGGGATGGATGCAGTCAGTGCGCAACTCACCTTGATTTCACCACCCAGTGCCTCTGGATCCTCTGTGTCTGCTCCTGTTTTTATTCTGGCAGGCCCTGGGGAGAGCGATCTGCATGGCTTGATCCCAGGGCCACAGCGAGAATATGCCCTCAGGAATTTCTGAGCCTCTGGATTTGGAGGTGGGGAGTTCTCCTGGAAGAGGCAAGAAAAGATCCAATAGTGGAGGAAGGCTGGAGAAAAGAGAAACCAACCCAACAAAGCTTGAGAGGTCAACCACAAGCTCAACCACAAGTTCGCAGCAGGCAGATGACAGCACGCTCTTTCTGCCATGACTTGGCAGAAGTTGCTGGGGGAAGACAATCTGGACTCAGCCAGCAAAGGCCAAACTGACTGCCTACAGCAACAAATCCAGACCTGGCAACTGAACTCTGTAAAGAAACGCTAAAAAGGGGGGGGAAATCTGCTGAAACACACATTTGGATCAAATATGCAACATAGCACTTATTGGAGAGCCCCTTTACTGACTAAAATGGTAGGCATGAAAGGAAAGCAACACCAGATAACCCAACAGAGATACCTACCAGAGCTAGGCACACTGTCCATACTGACACTGATCGCGACTCCTTAAAGAGCAGAAATCTTCCCATGAAAGGGGCACATGGCAGTGTGGAGAAAGCATGCTGAAGGCGAGACACACACCAGTCTCCCTTGTTGGCAACAGTAGAGAACTTGAGCTCCCTGAAGCCATCCCAGCGCCAGAAATCCAGAGCCCATTCAAGCAAACTTGACTGAAATAGCCCAGGTAAACACGAAGCTGAGTGCTGAGCTGCTGGTCTCAAGTGCTGCTCTGCTCAGCACCCCAAATCTGTGGTTATGCTACTCTAGACAGAAAGAGGAGTGGGGAGTGGAGGAGTCTGGTGTTTTGGGGAGGGTGGAATAGCATGAGAGGCATCTTCAAAGGCTGTGTTTACAAATGGCACAAGGTCATACTACCTGATGTCTAACAGAAGGCCTGGGGACTATCTCAGACAATGCTGTTGCAAAGAAACCCTGAAAATTGAAAGTTGACTGTGACAAGTGGGTGACCTTATGATAAATCTAACTAGGGAACTGCTCTGCCGTTGGAAGTGACAGGAACTGTACAGGGCAGCCTCCAAATCTTCACAGGTAGCCAAGCTCCCAGCTGCTCTCTCAGCTGAACTGCAGGCCCCTAGAGGCAGATTCCTTGTTGCCTGGCCCATGTAGTTTGGCAGACATGAGATAGGATGCTCAAATGACTACTTCTAGTGTTAAGAACCAGGGTATGCAATGCCCTCAGCACTACCTGGACAGATCAGGCTCCAAAGATGATCAGTCTTGTTGCAGCAAGAGCCAGGAGATCCAGATCTCTCTGGTAAGTTAATGAGAAATGCCTTTACAAACCATGGCTGGTTTGAAGTCGAATAAGTTATAGCAGGTACAACCACCCCAACACAGCCCTGACAAATGAGGAAGTTGGGTCCTGAGCCCATGGGAGCTACATGACCATATCTGACCCCAGCTCAGATAGGTCAAGGGTATAAAAGGAGCCCAGCTGGAGAGCCTGTTGGAGTCATTCTCCTTGGAGCAGCGGGTCTGCAGTCAGGGACTTTCCCCTTGGGTCATGTCGCCATCCAAGGGAATTCCTCGAGGTTGAGAGCCCTCCCTTTTCAGGTGAGGGATTGTACATTTTGGATCACTGGCCATAAAGTTTAAGAATCAGCAGTGTAGTGACAAATCCATGTGACATCCCAAATCTGGAGGTGATGCTGGTGGAGCTTGAATTGAGTTTGAGCAATAAATGTCATTTAGCCTCTATTTATTGGTTCTGTTACATTTAAACTGGCGTAGTCAGTGGGATGTCCATACAGGACAGGTGATGAGTGCATGGATGATCACTTCTCCCCTGGGTGCACAGTGGGTGAAGGAGAAGTGGTTTTACCCAGGAGCAGAGAGAATGGAACAACACTGTGGAGATGGGGGAGGTGGTAAAGAAGGCACATGTGCCATACTGGGCACGGGCTTGGTACAGGCACAGGATTGTTTTGCAGTGAATTATTTGGAAACGGACTGTTCAGAAGAGGAATTTAGAAGAGAAAGAAAGCAAAAGCATTTATTGGAACAAAGAATTGAAATTATGCTGGCATGAGCAAAAAGACCCACCAGTGTTGTCCCAATTCGGCACTTGATTATAGGCACAGACCTTGAGGATGGGGACAGAGATATGCAGGGAGGTTCTGATGAGAGCTTTGAAGAGGTGGTGGAGCTGGAGGAAAGGAACGTGTGAGCTCTCATTAAAACTGACAGGCAGACGGGTCTGCACAGCAGGACTCTGGCACATGTTGTGCACGGCTCCTGGTTGGGACCTGAGCTCAGGGAGTTGCATAGGAAGGTTTTGAGCAAAAATGGAGACAGAGTATTTGTGGAGAGCCTGCACCAGGGAAGATGGGGTGCTGTGCAGTGATGAAGAAAAGAGCAGGTCTGGGGGTCCAGGAGTGGTTCTGAACTACTGACTAGTGGGTGATCGCTCAATAACCTACTGAGGGGGTTCTTGGGTGGAGGTGGAGAACCCAGGCAAGAGGACAGCCTGTCCCTGCCACAGGAAAAGCACTGTCCAAGCTGCCATATGGAGTGCCAAAGGCTTATTGTACCTAAGAGAGGTATGTGACCTCCAGGAGGCCTGGACACTTCAGAGCTCTCCTCAGAGGATCATCAGACACCCTGGAAATAGTCAGTTTCTGAGAAAGAGAACTTGGGCAGCCATGAAGCACGATAAGCAGGACCCCACCTGGATCTTGAACCTCCCTGAGATAGACCATTTAGGGCTCAGAAAGAAATGCCCTTTGATGAGGAGTATTACTGCTTGGTACCTGAGTGAAGCTGCACTGATAGCCCCCCAGAGGGAGGAAAAGTCAGGAGCACAGACAGACATAAAGGTGACACAACCCCAAACAGCAGTGGTGCCCTTAATGCTTTGGCACCTCACTGGGAGGACCTGAAGGGGTTAAAATCCACAACTGTGGGATTTGGGTTCAGCTGCCCACTCACCTAGTGGTAACTGCTAACAGCTGCTGCTAAAGGAGCCCATAGACATATCCCCTAAGTCTGGGATTTTCAATTGATACAGGGCCCATTTTAGTATTTTAACCAAGCAGCAAGTGGAGAAGTGAGGAATTATGCCATCAAGGAAAGCTGCAGATATAGTGGGGGTAACTGGTGTAGCAGAAAAATTCCTCTGAGCTCAAACTCAACTCTGGATGCCTGGTGAGAAAAGGATGGCAGCTGTGGAAGTGGCTCTGAGCCCTCATAAGGAAAACTGATGAGGGATTGACATACCAGCAGGCAAGGGATGGGATCTACCTTATGGCAGGGCGTAGAGTTTGGAATGCAGAGAAGCAGAAGCTTCTTTTGTGAGGCTTTCACAGGCTGCCCCTGCACTACCACAGCCTAGAGCAACCTGTGCCACTCAGTATGTGCTGCCAAATGGGGCATCTCCAAAGTGATTAAAGATCTAGAGAAGACATGTTCCAGATCGTACACATTCCCCTTGGAACTCTCCAGTCCGGCCAGTCCATAAGGCTGATGGCCAGTGGTGTTTATCAACTGATTCCAGGGAACTGAACAGCAATACTCCACTGCTGACTGCTGCTGCCCCAAGCCTAGCCTCTGCAGTGACAGCAGGACAAGCTGCTGTCCACGTTTGGATGGCCAAGCCAGATGTTACGGATATGGTTTTTATGGTTTCCCTAAGGGGAGAAGACAAACCCCAGCTGGGTTTCACTTTGGAGGGGATACAGTATACTTTTAACCAAGTCCCACAAGGGTATAAGTATTCCCCCAGTATTGCCCACAGTGCCTTGGCCAAGCTCCTTGGTCCTGTGGAGGTGTCAGCAGATGTCCACATGTAAGAATGTATAGATGATATCCTAATGGATGGAGACGATAAAGAACAGGAGGAGCAGGGGGCTGCAGCCATCTGGAATGTATTGAAAAAAATGGGCTCAACATTCCACCCTCCAACTGCCAGGGTTTCAGACAAGAAGTTAAATTCTTAGGGGTCTGGTGGGTAGTAGGAGCTGTTGCAGTATCTGATGATACCCTCTCAAGCACCAAGAAGGACAAACCCTAGGCAATAAAACAGAATAACAATAGTTGTTAGGCACATGAGGTTACTGATGAAAACATGCATCCGGGTTTTTGGTAATTGCTCGCCCACAATACAACTTGCTTTGGAAAAATAAGGAATGTGACTGGACTCCACAACTTAGAGAAGCCCTTAATCCTCTGAAAGATGAACTCAAAGCCTATCAGGAACCGGGCCCACTGCACCACAGGATCCATTAACATTGGAGTGGGGATTTGCCCCCATGCTTCTTATTGTGGTGTGTTACAAAAGGGACCACAAGGACTAGCCAGGCCTCTACTGTTTTCTTCTACCTCATTTAAAGAAACTGAAGAGTGGTACTCAGATTGAGAACAAGGGGTCCTGTGCCTTACTAAAGCCATTATGGAAGCTGAGAAACTACACACATCTCAAGCTGTTACAGTACAGGGTCCTCTTCCCCTTCTGAATCCAATCCTTAATGGATCACCTCCTCCCCAGGGAGTAGCTCAAAAAGCCACAGTTCAGAAATGGGATGCATACCTAGAAGGAATTAGTCAATTACTGTTGTTAAGAGAGGGTTTGATCAAGGTCTCCAAACTGCAGCAGCCCATAAATCCAGACCGAGGCTTGCTAAGTCAAGCCTGTAAATCTTTTATTAAAGAAGCACCCTAACAGATTGAATAAACTGAGCAGCAGCAGCTCCACAGAAGATGGAGATCCTTCAAAGGGAACACCCCAGCTCCAGGAGAGCCACAGTAATAGTTAAAGCAACATGAGTCAGCACCAGGGCTTCCCGCCACCTCTCTGGAGCACAAGGAATGCACCACGCAGAAACTGCCTGCACAGAGACCACCCCCTTCCCCAGAACAAAAGAAGAAATTATCTCAATCTTCCTCTAACCCAGAGGATTTGTCAAAAGAGAGCGTAGGCTTGTGCTCCTAAAGCACATGTGGGTTTGTTCCCGTGTGTGGAAAGGTCACAGACCTCAAGGAGGTTGGTGTCACTGCGAAGAAGGGACACAGCATTTGGAACCACTGGCTTGGAAATCATCTTGCCAGTTTTTGCAGTTGTTAGCAGTACACATAATTTTAGTGTCAAAAGCTGGATGGAGGGCTGCAGACCAGCGTGAAGCAATGCAGAGATAAGGAGGAACTTGGAGGCTCCAACTCAGCAAGGGAGTACCAAGGGAAGGCTTGTGTAAGTGGCAGTGTTTGAGGTGTCACCCAGCTTGCACCCACTGTCTGCACAAGCAGCAGCTCCCTGTGTCACTCCTGTCCACACAGCCTGGTTGGCTGCAAACAGAAGAGAGATGGAGACCATGAAGGCTACCAGGGACTTACAGGACAAAGCCCTCTCCCAGGGCTGATGGGAATGCAGGCTCTAACAGTGCAAGGCTACACTGGCCAAGGCAGCAGCCCTGCACTGCCCCTTGCTCAAGGAGCTTCTATGTGAGGCTGAGCTGGAAGGGAGCCCTGGGGCCTCTTCTCCAGGAGGTCACTATGATGGGAGTGGCATAATACTCCTCTGCTTGCTGCTGTGCAGCAGGAGCCAACCGCATCAGTAAGAGCTACAGTGCCTATTTCTGGACAAAAGAAGAGGCTAATGGAATACAGGAGGTCATCTGGACCACAGGGGCTTCAAGACTGATGAAAACAGGTTCCCCCAAAGAAAGCGATGGAGCTTTCCTTCCCTCTCCCATGGCCTTCACTTTCCTTTCTGTAAAAACAGGTACAACTCTACCAAGGCAGTGTCTTTGGTGCATTTAGCAAAGCCTTCTGATAGAGGCACCATTTAAACAGCAGGAACCCTCCAGAGGAGGAAAAACAACCCAGATAAAGAAACAGAAAGAAGCAAAACCCAATCCAAAACCTTCACAAAGCCACACATCTGCTTGTTTCAGAAGCTGAGAAAGCCTGAGGAAACAAGGCATGGCCCCACAGCCCTTCTCCTCACAAGCACAGGAGGTACCTACACACTTGCAGGTTGTGCTCATCTATAAGACCTCCACCTCGATTGGCTGGAGATGCTGTGTGCCCCCATGGCACAGAGGTTATTCACTACAACAATCACTTGAAGGAGAATTTGGAGACATACAGCCACTGTGAGTCCACAGGGTGGCTAGAGTTGGACTGAGGTTTGATGCAGCCTGAAGACAAACCTCCGAGGACCACGATCCATGGGACAGAATATCACAGCCCTTTGGCACTAACCCCAGATAAGTGTTGCCCCAAACACCGGGAAGCTGAAAAGCCAGCTGGATGCACCTCTAGACTGGGAATACACCTGTGAGTGGAAGCCTGTATATCCCCAAGAGACCAAGCAGGAGCCTGCAGGCAGAGGGTGTGATGAGAGTTTCCTCCTCTCAGCTTCTCTTTGAGGGATCTCCTGGGCTGGACAGGACGTGGATTATTACAGCAACTGCTCTCTGGAGCCAGACGCCACATTCTCGCTCAGCACACAGCCCCACTGTCGTCTGTCCTCCGTGCTTCATCACTGAGCTGCCCCAGATCCAGAGGTTCTGGGACTCCCCCATGTCCACTTTCCCACAGAGCCTCAGCACTGAACTGCATCCCAGGCCCAGATAGCTCAAGAGCTGAGTGGGTACTGACCTGGAGTTTGGCCTTCACCTTTGACTCCACGTTTTCATATTTCTGGGATTTCCAGAGAGCTTTCACAGGCTTGGGCTTGCTGTGCTCTTGGGTTCGCTCCTTCTCTTTGTACCTCTTCTGAATCTCTTTTATTCTCCTTACATTTTCTTTCTCATGATCCTTGGACTCTTTCCCTGCACAGCAAGGGGAGACATAGCCTTCATCCCTCAGACACTGCCCTGGGATTCAGGCTTTTGGAGCACTGGCACCAGAGCCCACAGCTCTGTCTCCAAAGCTGGTCCAACTGCTCATAGAAGAGCAAGCTCTCACCTCCTCTGCAGATTAGACAAGCTGTGCATTTTTCCCCATGTTAGATGCACACTCCAGGACTGACCCTCTTCTGCCAGAGGATCCCGCAGTGCCCAGCTGAGCACTGTCAGAAGTCTGTGCACATTACTGGTGTTCACAGACTCCCTTGTTCTGAGAGAGTGTGGCTCACTTGTCCCATTTGGGGACATATTTGACTGCAAGGTCAATTCCCAGTTCAGCACCCATGGTGTTTCTGAATGGTTAATGGCAGCTGCAGAGCCTTAAACCGGCACTCTTCCTGGTTTCAGGGTCAGCTGCTGTTCCACATTCAAGGGGACATAATCAAGATTATGGATTGTATTTGTTGGTTTTGAATCAAAAACAATCCTTGGGCTCTCCAAGATGGGGAAGATCTCAGCTGACACAACCAGACCCTCTACATTTCTCTCCCGCTCTGGCACAGCAGTTCAGCTGGCAGCCACCACAATGGCACCAGGCAGGGATAGGGGCAATTCCAACACATGAAGTAAATCAGACACCCAGTGTTCAGGCTTATCTCCTTCCTGGGCTTCTGAATGTACTCTGTGTGACCTCCCTGGAGAAGGGAACATCTTTTGCAGAGGTATTCCCAGTATCCACATATATAGTCTTCCCACATCTTGCCTGGATTTGTTCACTAACAAGGAATTCCCCAGATTAAACATCCTCTATACAGTAAGATTTCACCCGATCCATTTTTAAGTTTGACTGTAAAGGTACTGGCTGTATTCAGAAACAGCAAACTAGAAGGGCTTTATTTGTTTCCAGCAGCTCTCAATAGCCTCTCATCCATTACTACTTCCTCAAGTACAAGTTAAACAGCTTCTTTTTTACAGTCTCCCTTCCCATTCCAGACCTGGGCCAGACTGGAGTCAGGAAAGTCAAAGGCTCCTGCATGGGCAATGGCTCAGGGACACCACTGCCAGGCCAAATGCAGGAGATGGAGTGGCCAGCCCTGCCAATCTCAGGCTCTCCTCAGGAAGCAGAGCTGAGGAATTCAGCCAAAACCCAGCCGCTTCATCCCTGGCACCAAACGCAGCTCAGGCCAGCAGTAGCTCAACTGTACTTACTCTCGATTGGCAGCCTCCCATCAAGGGAGAGCCCTTCAAGCTGCAATAAGAGACTGAGTGTCCCCTTCTGTCCCTTCTCCAGGAAATCCTTTCCACTGGGGCGAATGCGAGGGGCTGGTCGGACCTCGTGGGCACTGTATGGGTTAGGAACTGGATCCAGAGGGTCAGAGGTAAAACCCAGCTTCAGAGCATTCCCTTCCAGCCTCCCTCGAGCTACAAAGAAAGAGAAAGAAATTATCAGTAAACTATCTTACCTCATGGTTTTCTTCACCCGCAGCCTACAAACAATGCTGAAAACCCCTTCTCTACCTCTACCTTATGCTTTCCAATCTTTTGACCAGATGTACACACCGCCTTTAGGATCACTATCCATGAGGCAGCAGCTACACCAGTGTGAGTGGAGACTGTTGAGGATGTCAAAGAGAAAGGACGTCAAATGGGCAAGCTCTGCCATGCCACAGTACAAAAGCGTACATCCCTAACAAGCAGCAAGGACTCACCTGAGAAGGGGCGTTTGTAATAGTTTGGAAAGAGCGTAGGATCTGGAGGAATGGGTCCACAAATCCTGGATGGCCCTTCACACATCCTGCCGTGGCTCTGCCTCCACCATAGGAACCAGCCACCACTGAGAACAAAAATTAACAGGGCTCAATGAGTCACTGAATATCCTTATATATATATATGTATATATATATATATATATATATATGAACTTCTGACCTTCACTGGAGAGCTTGCACCCACCTACAGAGATGAACTGCAGGTAGGAAACCACAAATCACCCCAGATTGGACTCCATGCAGGTGAATCGATGGATCCAGCAGTACTGTCCCTGTTGTGGGGCTAATCAGCATTTTTACCAGCATCAAACCTGAAATGTCCACAGTTGCTGTAGTATTGGTATCTTCAGTACAGAAAATCCTTCCTGGCTCTTCTCTCCCATACAGGAACTTTTACTGCAAACATGCAAGCAGGAGCTGAGCAGCTATAACTGCCCTGTGTGCCTTTAGTGAATAGGAAACACAAGGTAGCTGGATACCATCTGAGACATTTTAGCCTTAAATTTGAATTATTTTGCTCCTTAGGCTCTTTCTGAATAGCTCCTGTGGTTCAAACACAACCTATACAAAGCAAGCTGAAGCTCATAACCCGCACGGGTAAATTCTCTGCTCTGTCCTCCACAAGACACACACCAGCACCATCACCACCTTCAAGCAGGCTGGGGCTGAACCTCAAAAGGACCTGAGAAAAAAACACTTCACTGCAGGGCCATGTAGGGGCAGATGATGAATTTCTGGGCAAGAGCACCAAGATTAAAAGAGCCCAGCTGGTCTCAGGAAGAAAACATCTTTTTCATTACTAAAGACCTTTTCAACATTAACTGCTGGACCAGCACAGATCCACAAATCCCTCCCCTGACCCCTGCTGTCTCTCTCCTCCCCACAACCAGAGGAGCACAGAACCTTCCGGCACAGCAGCAGCCAGCATCAGTCACGAAGATCTCATGGACAGCAGTCTATTGTCTATGTGAAGGTTGAGGGACATGCTCCCCGCTCAGAAAACGAGGATGCAAGATGACACAACAACAGGCATGGACCACTGGTGAGCTTTTGGCAGGTACCATAAAAGCCTCAATCCCTCCTCAGAGTCATGCCATGATTTTGACAGGTGCCAGGGCAGCTTAGCTGGAGTCACTGCTGTAAGAGCTGGGGCTAAACCTGCATGCCCTGACTCCTCAGGCAGTAACTTAAAGATTTCTGAGAGACATCAACAGGAAGAACCTTTTTCAGGATCTCGGCATGCCAGCACCATCAGGATGCAGCTTCTGCAATTTCATTTATAAACCAATAAACCACCAGTACAAGGCTGAGTGAGTCTGAGTCATGGCAACTAATGCACTGCAGCTTTCCTTGCTAAATTACCCCTGTTGACATGAGACCCATTAGTGAAAATCTGTTATTCATCTCTCAGACACAATTGCAGAGGCAACCTAAGCAATGCTGACTACTGCATGCCAGAATGCAGGTACAGTCTGTACCCAGCTCCTCTGGAAAAGTTGTTTCTGAAGAGCAAACACAGACCCTCAGCCTAAGGTAAAATGACACTGGGTTTGGTACTATTTAATCTCCTTGATAATGGATCCCACTAAGCTCAGGCTTACTGACTCTTGTCAGCACTGAGTAAGTACTTGTAAGTAGAGGCTCTTGTACTCTGGAAAAAAAAAAGCATGCAACACGAGGTCCCTCCAGAACAGCTACTGGCCTTGAAGTACACGTCTGATCTTAGTCTGAACTCATGCTCAAACCCAGTAATTCACACACAAAATGACAGGCTGAAATCATGACCTGTTACCAGAGCAGGCAATTGTTGTGGGGGATTGAAGGAGGAAAGGCAAGCTGATGGGTGGCGGGGGATGGAAGGCTCATTTTGTACCTTCACGCAAGTCACATAATCACATTGCACATCCCAACAGCATCCTGCCCTGCTGCAGGGAATTTGCAAATAGCACCCACTCTCTGATTTGCAAGTCACATCACCTCTGGATTGGGATCTTGCAAGATCAGAGAACCTTACTACAAAGATAAGCATCTTGCCTATCTAGGGAACAGGAGCAAACTCACCTGCGTGGGACACAAGCCCCTTGTATCAGCCTCCTAGCCCTGAGGAGCAGACAAGGCTCAGCTACCCATGATGAGAACAGCCTTCCCAAGCTGCTGCTCTACTCCTGCCAATCATGGGGGCATCTGGGGACACTTCTCATGGCTCACTTCTGCCAAAAGGCGATGTGCGGACACTCTCTGCTGCTACTCCCATCCTTCTGCTTCATCTCTTGTGACAGCCTTGTAGTGCAAATGGTCCTGTGCTGAGTTGATTCAATACTTCTTTTTCTGGGTTAGTTTTCTCTCCATTTAACTTTCTGTCCAAAAGTAACCTGGCTGTAACCTTCACAGGGGGATCAGAGGGGCAGTGGAGCAAGTGCAAGAGAAACACGGTAGGAGCACATGCTTATTTATGAACTCAGAGGAGAGAGGAAGAGGGAACAGGGTCAGCCCTTTCCAGCACTGCTCTGATCGCTGTCTCAGCCACACTCAAATTTGCATCCAGGAAGGCATCTTCCCTATCACCACCTTAGAAACTTAGGCATTAAGAATACAGTATCCAAACTGTTGCAGCAGAAGGAAACTACTTAGAGCACTGGCAGGCCATGAAATGCAGACAGATGGGTTAAATCCTGGCAAAGACATGTGTACGTCTTTGACTCCTCTCTCTTCTTATCGCCCTGCCAGACTGCAGAACTCACTAGGGGAGCAGCCTCCTAGGCACAGGGCTGCACCACCCCTGCTCCCTGCCTCACACAGCCTCAAGAGGTTCAGGGCAGTTGCCAGAGTAACCTAACGACTTCAGCATTGCTTTCCTTACCAACCTGAGCACGCTGGCTACCCACTTCCCCACCACCGTTTAACCCTGGCCTAGGTCAAGCAAAGCAGGGTCCAGCTGTACCCTGCCCAGAGTGTCCCATTAATTCAACTCTTTGTGCCCTCTGCCCCAGCTTACCAAGTGTCAGAAACAGTACTTATCCCTCATGTAACCTGAGACCTTTCAGAGCCTGTATGAACCACAGCTTCCTTTTGTGCCTTGTTTTTGGCATTGTAGTTAAGGAAACTACAAAACGTGGAAAGGGACGAGGCTTTGGCAGGCTTTCTTCCCAGCCTGGAACCTGCTGCATCTGCCTTTGAAGCATTCCCTCTTCTTTACAGATCACATTTTTGCTGTGCCTGGGTCCCAGGCCAGGAATCTGCTACCACTCACAGGGCTGAAGCAAGCCCTGCTTCATGTCTTTATGAGCCAATCTCTGCAAAAAGCATGGGGGAAAAAAATCCCACAGCTGTGATAAACTGTGATAAGCAGAGCAAGTCATCTGCAGAATATCAAAGAGCTAATCTCCATGCAGCTGGTCTTGTCTGCTCTCTCCCTCAGTAGTTTTAGCTGAAATGAGAAGTAGCACCAGGAGAACTCTGCTGGAGGGCTGCACCAGAACAGGTGGGCACACACATCTGGGACCATAGCTCCTGCAGGATCAGGGATCAGAAAATTAGGTCAATGCGCTGTGAATCGATCCTGTGATGTTAGTCCGTGCTTATGCTTTTCCCTTGCAGACTACAATGGGAGAGATTAATATTCTCCTGTTAATAGTATTCATCATACAGGTTCCTTCAGGAACTTCCCCACCTACCAGTCTCAAAGGCCCCTTTTCTCTTCTGTCTCTCTAAACACAAAGAGGGACAGGTACAGCCAAGTGTGATACTGGCATCTGCACGTGGAACATGTTCCCTGGGACCTAGGCACATGTCCACCAGCAGTCCTTTAGGAACAAAGCCAGCTTGCACTGTCTGGTCAAGGAGTCAGATGTGTCCCGCAGCAGCCTGGAATGATGGCCACGTTCTGCACTGGATGGTGAGCAGAGGCTGATGAGGGTATTGCAGAACTGCAGCAAAGTCAGAGAATCATAGAATCCCAGACTGGTTTGTGTTGGAAGAGACTTTAAATCTCATCCAGCTCCAACCCCCTGCTATGGGCAGGGACGCCTTTCCCTAGACCAGGTTGCTCCAAGGCCCGTCCAACCCGATCTTGGCCACTGCCAGTCCTCTCTCAGGAGATCTAGAAAGGATGATGGTGCAAGAGAGGCCCCACCTTAACCCGTGGGGTTCTTTGATGCAACGACGAGCCACGTACTGAGATTATACGAGCTCATGTGCAACACTGCATGCAGCAATGGGAAGTGGAGCTCCTGCTGCAGTCTACAGCCTGCTCTGGCTGTGCTGTCATGGGAAATCAATACAAATCCTGTTTTGGGACCCGTACCAAGATCCAAGACCCCAGTGAACACCACCAGATACTCCTGGAAAACCCTTCCTGGGTTTTATCCCCTGGGAAGGGGGTGCGCAGGGAAGCGCTGCCAGAAACGCGACCCGGCGGGGACAGAGCCAGCCAGGAGTCCCCGGCGTTTCACCCGGGGGGCACAGCGACACTGTACCGGGGCTGCAGGCTCCAGCCCGGCTGCCCTCGGAAGGGGCACGGCGGCCCCATCCCCGGCTCCCCATCGCCCCCCTCCTCTGCCGGCCCGAGGTCCCGCTGCCACCCGGGGGACAGCCCCCCCGGCGGGAACACTGGGGCTTGCGAGGAATCTCTGCGAGCACTCACCGAGGGAGGCCAAGGAGCAGCTCTCCCGGCCTCGGCCCGGGCCGCGGGGACGGGGACGGGCCCTCCGCCGGGCCAGGAGGCCGCGACCGGCGGCTGGGCCTGGTGGGTTCGCCAGGCGAAGGCCCGGCCCGGCGCTGCCGCGCTGCCCGGCAACCGCCGCTTCCGACGGGAGGGGCCGAGCCCGCCGCAGGGCCCGGCGGGCAGCGGGACAGCGGCGCTGCAGCGGCTCAGCGCCCGCCTCCGCTCTCGCCCTCGGGGACCCCAGCGAGCGGGTCCCCTTCCCCGGCGCGGCGCGGCGCGGCGCGGCGCAGCCAGGCGCTAACGCAGGCTCGCCCTGCCGCAGCATCTCCTTTCACTGGGCTTTGGGGAGGATCCGAATTGCGCCCTCTTCCAGGGCCTGGGGAAGGAGCCAAAGGACTCCTGTCGGCGACACGGACAGTGGGATCGAGCACACTAAGCACGTTTCTGGTGGCACTAAGCTCTGTATTGTGATTGATACACTGGAGGGAAGGGATGAGATCCAGAGGGACCTGGATATGTTAAGAGAGGTGGGACCATGAGAACCTCATGGAGTTCAACAAGTGCAAGTGTGAGGTCCTACACCTGAGTCGGGGCAATTCCCAGCAGAAATCCCCAAGCTGGGCAGAGGCTGGATGGAGCAGCCCTGAGGAGAAGGACTTGGGGGTGTTGGGTGATGAGGAGCTCCCCATGACCCAGCTTCAGTGTGCGCTTGAGCCCAGATCCCCCCATGTGCTGGGCTGCGCCCCCAGAGCATGAGCAGCAGGTCAGGGAGGGGATTCTGCCCCTCTGCTGTGCTCTGGGGAGAACCCCCCTGCAGTACTGCATCCAGCTCTGGGGCAGCAACACAAGAGGGACATGGAGCTGCTGGGGCGAGTCCAGAGGAGGCCACAGAGATGCTGCTAGGGCTGGAGCAGCTCTGCTCTGGAGACAGGCTGAGAGAGCTGGGCTGGTTCAGCCTGGAGAAGAGAAGGCTCCAGAACTCAGAGCAGCTCCAGTGTCTGAAGGGGGCCTACAGTGGTTTTGGAGAGGGACTCTTTGTCAGGGGCTGTAGTACATAGCACAAGGGGCAATGGGTTCGAACTTAAACAGGAGAGATTTAGGTTGGACATAAGGAATAAATTTTTCCCTGTGAGAGACATCATGCCCCGGCGCAGGTTGCCCAGAGAAGCTGTGGTTGCTCCATCCCTGGCAGTGTTCAAGACTAGATTGGATGGGGCTTGGAGCAACATGGTCTAGTAGATGGTGTCTCTGCCTGTGGCAGGGGGCTGGAACTGGATGAGCTTTAAGGTCCTTTCCAACCCAAGCCAATCTGCGATTCTACATATCCCAACCTTCCACAGGACCAAGGAAGTCAGTCTCTAGAGCTAGCTTCTACTCACGCACCTACACTACAGCTCAGAGCAAGGCTGGTGCAGTGCATCAAAGCATCCATACCAGGCAAAAAGCTCCTGCAATTGTGGGAATGGATTCCCTGGTATCCAAACTTCAATTTGTAACTTGGTGTATGCCCTGAAAGCAAGCCATGGAGGGCAGGGACTGAACAAGGCTTGAGGTATATACATACTGTGGTGAAATACTTTCTTCTTTCTCCTTTCTGTGATTATCTTTCCAATTGAAGCAGCTGAACTTTTATTTTCCAAAATAAACCCATGCTAGAGAGTTCTCTCCATCAAGCTGTTGTTTGCTGAGTGAAAGCAGAAGACTCCTTTGGCTTGGTCAAACCACAAGGTTTGGCTATGTGAGAGCAGCAGAATGAGCACCCCAGCCAGGTTTGCTGCACCAGGAGACCACCATGTACATGGATGTGTTTGCTCATAACCACACTTTTCCCTCAGAACAGTATGTCTCAGTGTTGCTGCTCCGGACCTAGGTGGTTAAATTTTATGGCGTTTATTGCTGAGCAGGGGAGATGCAGCTCTTGTGGTCAGCCTTCACCTGCTGAAGCAGCCCTTCGATTGCCACATCACTCTCTCCAGGCTATAAAATGCCATTGTGTTTACAAAGGATCTGTGCAAGAGCCTGTTGCTCCCATCATGGCACAAGGAGGACAGAGCCCACTTCTCTGCTTACAGTCAGCCTCTCCTGAGCACTCTAGGTGCAGAAGTCAGACAAAATCCCAGCATTTTTCGGGCTGCTGGCTTGAGGCCTGGGACTCGGGGCTGGTCTTCATAGACACCACAGTAGCGTTCATGAGGAGATGACCTCTGGGGCCCCTGGTTCCCATCACACCACCATGGCTGCAGCCATGTCCACGGAGCCCCGCCATCCCTGAGGATGGAGACTCCCCACCTCCTGATGGCACCTCCCAGAGCCACAGCATCCCCAGGACCACTGAGCCTCTGTCACCACCACAGTCAGTCCCACTGGGTCCAGCTCCACTGTGTCCTGCAGCTGCCTGGGAGCATCCCCTAGCCCCCCCCCCCCAGTTCTTCCATCCCCCTTCTCACACAGGAGCCCAGATCTGGGGGACCTATTAGCTCCACAGGAGCTAATGGTCTTCTGGAATCTTCTCCCCAACCTTTAAACCTTCAAACCCATCTCCAGAGCTGAGACTGGAGAGGCTTGAAGGGGAAGGGTGGGGAGGACAGGCTCAAAGTGACACCCCTCAACCCATTACCAGGGCTTAAAACACTCAGAATTGGCTTTGCAGCTCTCAGCAGCTTATGCCATCCTCCCCATCCTGCGTTCCTGGTGCAGGACCGCCTTGCCGCGGATTTGGTGGCTGGAAAGAGAAACCGGTGCATGTGGGGACCGGCGGTGAGATGCTCGGGGGGGCAGCCAGTGCTGCGGCCACTCAGGCAGTTGGCCGGTGGTTGGCCGGTGGCCAATGTCCGTTTAACAGGCATAAACGTCCCTTTGCATCTCCAGAGGAGGGGAGGCAACACCAAGGCCTCAGCCAGGGGCTGGGCGCTGGTAGGTTGCTTGAAGGAGGTAGGAGGCAGAGGTGCAAGGTGTGTTGGGGTGGTTAGGGGCTTCTGGCAGCTCAGGGAGAGGTGGGGGGCTCCAGCCGCCCTGTACATTCACCCCCAGGTGTTCTGGGAGAGCTCTGACGGCGCTTCGGGGCACCTCATGGGGGCTTTGTGCTGGGCGGAGCTCAGCCACTGCCAAGCTGTGGCCTGGACCCCGGGCTGGGAGGGGGAACCACCGGCGGCGGCTCGGCCCATGTCATGTTCCTGCAGCTGGGGCTGCCCCCCCCCATGCAGGCCTCAGAGCTGTTTCTCTGCAGGCGGCACACGCTGGTGACCGGGAGCTGCTGCCATGTCTGCCCCGGTGGCAGGTCCTCCTGCCCTGGAGAGGAGCCCAGAGGAGGAGCAGCGCAGCCGCCAGGACCCGGGGAACATCCTTGCTCAGCTGTCTGCAGCCCTGGAGAGCCCAGACATCAAAGTTTTGGAGGTGCAGGGTGATGCTGCGCTGGGGTTGCAATGGGCACGCGCTTTGTTCCCAGGCCTATGTGTGAGAACAGGGGGTCCCAGTGTGCGCCATGAGCTGGGGAGGGAAGGAACAGGAAAAGCTCCTTTCTGCAGAGGATGGATGTCCCTGGGCCAGATCTCCTCTCTAGAAACAGAAGGCATGATGTTACTCTCAAGTCTTTCTCATTGGAGCATGAATGACCCCAAATAATTACCTGTGAGTTAGGAGTTAAGCTGTGTGAAATGGCAACTGAATCATGTCCACCTCCTTGCAGAGCAGTTTTCTGCCCTGGTGACATGCTCAAGGGCGGCCATAGCTGCTGCCTGTGTCCTGGTGGTGCCACTGTATGTGATGATGGGACAGCGTGGCAACCAGAGCCCCAGTAGGCCCTAGCCACCATAAAGCCCCTACAGCAGTGCGGGTTGGTCCCACTCACCAGCCAGCCAGGCTCACCCTCAGGCCCTGGGTGTAAAACCTTGGGTGCGAAACCCTAAATCCAGGAGGTCATTACCAGCCAGCAGAGGGTCTGAGCCTCAGTGACCAGGCCATCCATGCCAGGGCATGAGGGAAGCAGATGCAGGAGCCAACAGGATGGAAGCGTCACTTACCAGTGCTGTCCCACATGTCCACTGCAGTGGTCTGAGGATGGACGGGATGTTCTTGTCCATGCTGAGCTGTACAAGGAGGAGATGGAGAAGAACAAGCAGCTCTTCCCGGAGCTGGCGGATCTGAGCGGTGTGGCAGGGCTGCAGGCCTGGCTGCTAGCCTATGGCTTCAAACTCAAGGGGGCAAAGTAAGTCCCAGCATCTCCTTCATGGTGAACATCCCGCTGCTGACACCAAGGTCTGGATCTGCCCTGGGCAGGCTGTGCGGTGTGGGAGTGAAACAAGGGATGGAAGGGATGAGCATGGGATGGAAGACACTAGTATCCAGGGTTTGTGGCTGGACATCATTCTGATTTGGTTTGTATTTTGTTGAGAACCAAGGAGCAAAGTTGGTAGTGATTTTGAGAGTTGCTTAGGGTTTAGAAGATCAAATAAACCACAGTGTGGAAAGGGAGAAACCCAAGGAGCTGTGGAGCTCACAGTGGAAAGGGAAACAGCACCTTTATCAATGCAGGGGCATCTGTTAGCCGCAGCCAGTGATGTCCAAGTGCAGCCAGGGAGCTGAGCCAGCCTGGGCAGGGCAGGAGCAGCCCCAGGCAGCACTGTGACACAGCGCAGGTGCAGGCACAAACCAAGGGTTGCACTGGGACACGGCTTCTGTGCCACAGAGCTGGCTGTGCCCCACAGCTGCTTTCTGCCCCACAGGCTCAACTCGCAGGTGCTCCTTTTGCAGCACCCTGATTTCCAGAGGGCACATCCCACCGCCAAAGAGCCAGGTGCCCTCTCTGCTGGCCTCTCTGCCAAGCACCAGAAGAAAAAGAAGAACAAGAACAAGAAGAAAAAGAGGCAAGCGAGCCATCTGCTCCCACTCAGTGGTGCCACGTCCAACAGCAAGCTGGGTGAGCAAAGCTGGTGGCTGCAGCCCCATAAGCTGGGCGGAACTGGGACAGCATGTGCTTGAGCTGACTCATCTCAGGAATGATGCTGGTGTGAGGCTGGATTCATAGTCCAGCCCTTCTGCTTCTCCCAGACTTCGCAGCATCCCCCATGGGTTGGGTGATGATGGGGGCTCTGCCACTGGTGAGTTTCCAGGCGGGCACTGTGATTCCCAGACAGGCTTGTCATGTCTCTTCCCTCCAGCTGCTGCTTTGTCTTTGGGATGTGGCCATGTATCCCTGGCATTGACCCCAGCAGGTAGCCTTAGCTAAAGGGCCAGGTTCTCCTCCTAGCAGGGCTGCTGCAGCCCGTGAGCTACAGCACAGCCGTGGCAAGGGAAGATATGGTCAGCACTGGGCTCTTCTTGGATCTCTTCAGGAAAAAGGCCGCGCCTGCGCAACTTGTACCAGTACATTGACCAGGGCATGCCGGAGCCGAGTGACCCATCGGCAGCAGAGGAAGCTCCAGCACTGGCACAGCCAAGGCAGGAGCCTGCAGCCCCAGGGAACGCAGCAGCTCAGCAGATGGAGGGTGAGCTCCAACAAGGTTTTCCCAGCTCTAGCATTCCCCAGGGAGTTGGCCTTCTCCTGCTGGTCCCCACAGCTTGTACCCACCCCTTCCCCCCAGCTTTGCCCTTGCTTATGCAGCTTGTGTCACCTCATCCTGCTTCTTCCACCCTTGTCCCCAGCTTGTAGAGAAGCAGCTTGGATGTCTCTGGGTCATTTTGGCCCTTTGTCTCTCTGTTTTCTGGCCCTTAGCAGCAGCTCTGCTCTGCCCTTGGGTTTTCTCCTGAAGCTTTTAGGTGGCCCAGCCAAATGAAGCAGGGTCTTTCCCCCTAGGAGTTGACTCCACAGTCTCCATGTTTCAGAGCTGTTTTCCAAGACTTGGTGGGAAAAAGCCAAGGCCAGCTTGAGCTGGAGCTGGTGACAGGCCTGTTCCAAGCAGGAGATCAGGCTGGATACCCAGAGCAGCCATTCCCCCTGTAGTGCTGGGGCCTGGTGTCCTGCTGCTGCAAATAGCCTTTCTCCGGGAGATGGCTGGTGGGTGATGCACTCACTCTCTCCTCTTGCAGATACTGGGGCCAGCAGTGCTCCAGAGATCCCAGTGCTGGGAACAGGTGACAATTCCATGGAGCTGGATGTTGACAGGGTGCTCAGACGACCAGCTCAGCTTTCTGCCTCCTGTTCGGTGACTACAGACTGATCTGCATTGGGGTTTTTTTGGATTTTGGTTGGCTGGCTTGTATCTGTTTGGTTGCTTGGTTGTTTTTTTTTTTTTTTCTGTTTGCAGGGAACCTGATTTGCCTGGAAAAAAAAAGCCATTTTGCATTATAAAATAAACCAGCATGTCCCCTGTCCTTAGGATGCACGTGCTGTCATTTGTTCTTCACATGTGAAAAGCAGTTGGCTGGGACCAGCTGCTGGATCCCACCTGGCGCAGGGGCCATGGGATGGGACGGTGTGGCACAGACTTACCCACAGAGCAAAGGAAGTGATGCCATCAGTACCGGGGATTTGCTGCTTAGCTGGTGTCTTCCAGCAATGCCTGCAGTGAGTCAGGCTGAAGAGTAAAGATCCTGTTGATCACAAAAGTTGACATGGTAAGACCAAGATAGGCAAGAGGATCTTCAAAACCATCTACTCAACAGCTATCTTGTGAGGGAGGCAGCAAGGAAGTGGGAAGTGGATCTTCTGGTGGGACTTACTTTCCCTTGGCAATAAATGGGTGACACTTGCTGGGTTAGCACAGAGCTGTACAGGACAGCACAGAGCTATGGATAGACTTGCTAGATGTCTTATTGACATCACGGAGCTGTGGTGGTGGTATTCTAAAGTGAGGGTTCTTCCCCTGGTGTGCAGGGAGTGCCATAGCACACAGAGTCAAGATGGTTGTTTACCTGTGTCTGTGCAGAGATGGTACTGGGTGGTACCTCCACAGAACAGCACCCCCTGCCCTGCCCACTCTCCCCTTCATACAGTTCAGGCAGTGAAATCTGGTTTCCACACATGCAGCAGTCTGTGTCTGCCGTCGTGGCTCTTACACCCTCTCATCTCTGTTTCAAGACATATAGATTGATTTCACTGTGCATATTCCTTGAGGAAGGGTCTCTGTGGGCAAGGGTCTCTTATGGCAGAGGGTGTTTTTGTATTAGAATGAACCAAGTTCCCTCAGGAACACTGTTGTCTTTGGTTTGCTGGGCTTTTCAAAATTACACCTGCCTTCCTAATCTTTATGAAGTGAGCTACTGGTCTTCTGGTCCAGATGGTTTCTGTATCAGTCTTCTACCTCCCCTCGAGATCTGAGAACTTTAATGAAACACTGGTTTTCCTTGTGACATGCAAAATTCAAACCTCATCATTTTCAAGCTTCTGTGCACATAATACTTTACAAAATCTTACCTTCTTTATTGCCAAGTAACAATTCCCCCTTCGAGACTTAGACAAATACTTCATGTTTAAGATAAGTCTCACTTAGATCCCTTTAATCTCAAATCTCTGTCCTTGAGAGGCTTCAAGACTTTCTAAAACTGCCTGCTCATATTCTTCCCACAGACATACATCTAATTGGAATTTCTTCCTCCTTGTCAGGGGGGGTTCTCCTCAAATTTTTCCTGAGTTGTGGATGCCATTACAGGTGAGCATCCTGATACTACTACTCATATAATTATGTTCTTGATACATCCAAAAATCATACAAGCTACTACATTCACTGTTATGAGCATATTCAAAGTTTAAAGTAGGCTCTGTAACTCCCTGATAAGGAGAATCCCACCCTGTGGGGCATTTTACTCAACCACTCACTTCCCATGCTGTTCTCAGATCACAGCTAGCTACTCTCCTCAGCTGACCTAGTTGCTTGTCCAGATTTTTGGTGCTATTTGGAATATGGACATTTTTCCAGTCCAAATAGCCACAGACTCCATGTTTGTGCAATGAAAGTAAATTGAAGTCCAGGTGATTCTGTGAAGCCATTTTGGAAGTAGCTTGCAGCTGGATGTTCAGTTCTTCCATTCCCAAGGCTTCCATCTGTAAACCTGAATGATATAAGGAGAGCCTGGTTTTGAAAGAGGCTGCCTAAGGTGTAACGATAGACTCAAGAAGCCACCCTATAATAGCTCCAGTACTGGGGTGTGCCATGAACATGTCTCATCCTTTCCCACAAGCAAGTTCCTAGAGGTGCCTTTCTCCACAGATGACACACTGTTAGTAATCATTGTGTCCAATATTGATTCTGACCTGCAACAGGGAGATGAGCTACCCATTTTCCTTCGCTGCTATTCCATATTGTGGGTCCAAAAGCTGGAATCCCTGAGTGCAAGTGATTCCTAAGGATCATTATCTGCTTGGTGAGTGGGGTTGACACACAGTGACCAAGAGTCATTTAGAGGAGTGGTATCATTTCTACATATACATCCTGGCCTTAAAGTTTGAACAGCTGGGGATATTCTTAAGATTTTGGGATCTGAGCTACTGCAATTACAAATCCTGGTACAGTTCCAATTCGGTTTTATGTCCTTGAAGTGGTTCAGGGTAGAGAGGTTAGAATCCATTAGTGTTGGTTGTAAGGGGTCCTCTGGCCTTCCTTCCTCTCCTTGCCAAGTGATGCACCATTTTGCTGTTTGGGCATATTCCCATACTCCTGCTCATGGCACCTTCCAGACTGGGGGGATTTGACAATCCCACGGGATATTTGTAAACTGATCTCCTGACAGTCTATATATAATTTTTGTTGCTCATGGGACTTGGGGTTTATGTTACACCTGTTAGTTGTGTCCTTCCCTGTGCCCCGTCTTTGTTGGCAGCTGGTCACCAGTGGTGTCCCCCAGGGCTTGGTACCAGGGGCCAGTGTTGTTTAATATTTCATTGATCACCTGGAGAGGCAACCGATCTGCTGGAGGATAGGAAGGCTCTGCAGAGGAATCTGGGCAGGCTGGATCGATGGGCCAGGGCCCATGGGATGAGGTTCAACAAGGCAAAGTGCCAGGTCCTGCACTTGAGCCGCAACAACCCATGCAATGCTACAGGTTTGGGGAAGCGGCTGGAAAGCCCCTCAAGGTAAAGGACCTGGGGGTCCTGACCAGCAGGTCAAAGGAGGTGATCCTGCCCCTCTACTCTGCTCTCGTGAGACCTCACTTGGAGTATTGTGTGCAGTTCTGGTGACCTCAACATAAAAAAGACATGGAGCTGCGGGAGCAAGTCCACAGGGGGCCACGAGAAAGATCGGGGACTGGAGCAGCTCACATATGAAGACAGGCTGAGAAAGTTGGGGCTGTTCAGAAGAGAAGGCTGCGTGGAGACGTCAGAGCAGCCTTCCAGTATCTGAAGGGGGCCTACAAGGATGCTGGAGAGGGACTCTTCATTAGGGACTGTAGCGATAGAGCAAGGGGCAGTGGGTTTAAGCTTAAACAGGGGAAGTTCAGGATAAAGTTCCCTACTGTGAGGGTGCTGAGGCCCTGGCACAGGTTGCCCAGAGAAGCTGTGGCTGCCCCATCCCTGGAAGTTTTCAAGGCCAGTTTGGACGGGGCTTGGAGCAACCTGGTCTAGTGGAAGGTATCCCTGCCTGTGGCAGGTAAATGCTTCATCCCTGGCAGTGTTCAAGGACAGGGTGGACAGCACCTTGAGTGACATGATCTAGTGTGTGGTGTCCCTGCCCACGACAGGGGGTTAGGACTAGACAATTTTAAGGTCCCTTCTAACCCAAACCACTCTGTGACTGTGGTACCATTCAGCTATTTCCACACCCAAGCCACCCAGTCAGCAGCAAAACAGCACAGTAGGGAAGAACTCGACTGAGGAGTTCTGAGGAGCTGTGAGGAATTGATCCCCAGCTGTAAGTCTCCTGTTTACATTTATTAGGATGGCTTTAGCTTGACCAAATTGAACCCAAGCACACAGCTGCATACGGAATGTTTTCAACAAACACAACTTTTTATTTCTGTAGAAAACAAGACACTTTTCAGGAAGGACCAGTTTATCAAACAGCAGTTTGCCTGTTAATACACTTAAAAACACTGAGTTACAATTTAGTGGGAAATACATTTAAAAAAAGCTTTCAAGTAGGCAAAATAAATGTAGTAAAATTGAACTATCCTTCGCACATGCCTCCCTCAGAGAGAAACGTTTCTCCAATGCAATGAGCTTCCACCCATCATCTGCCAACAAATCTCCCTACTGGACATAAGCTGCAGGAGCAAGTGAGAGTGGGCAGGGACAGAGGGTTAATATCCAGTGTTGGAGATCAAGAGCAGTTTGAATCATGACAGGCCAGTCCCCATTCCCTCAACTATCAGGATGTGTATAGGGTGAGGGTAACCCAGCCAGCACCCAAAGAGAGCTGCAAGAGGTAGGAAATGCCTACTTCCCACCGTCAAGTCCCTGGAAGGTTAGTGATGCCCAACTTCATTTCCCACAGCACCGTGGAACTCCTGTGACCCTGAGAGGTGTTTATGAACAGTTACAGGAACGAAGACATAGCCCCACAGTTCCCAGTGCTGCTGGGCAGTAAAGAGCAAACAGACACAGAGCTTATGGAACAAAGCTGCTGGATGCCTCTGACCTCTTGAGTAGAAGGAATAACGTCTAGAGATATGGGAGAACAGCACAAATCAGCACAGGCACATGTTCCTGCCAGGACACAGGCAACAGAGAATTCATAGCATCACTTGAACAAAATACCAGTTTAAATGAATTTGCGAGATATCTGAAATGTGCAGGAAGCCAGAAAGCTGATTGTGTTGCAAACTGGAATCCAATCTTCCTTCTACTTTTTGGCCTTTTACTTTTTGTCGTATTTCTACCTTTTGTCCTTTTTGTTCAGAGACATGATCCACCACTAAATTCTTTCACCAGGTTTTGTAAACTGAGGAGTAAAACTTACCCACTCTCCAAGAGAGAAGGAAAAGGTGTCTGAACAAAAGACACTCCCTGATCTTGCCCTATGTGCTGCCACGTAAAAAACATGAAAACAGGCACTGTGTGCAACAGGGGCTGTGTCCCATTCCTGAGCCACACAGTGGCAGAGCTCCCATGCTTCACTTCAGCAAGTGCAAAGGGCAATTCAAGTTTTCCTACCAGTCGCCAAGACTAAAATTAAATGTTTGTAAAAATGGAAACATTTAGAACTCTTTAAACAATTTAAATCAGAACAGTTTCTCTCAGAACATGACACATTTTATGTTTAAAAAACCAAGGAAGGTGGGTTATTAAATAAGAATCTACATATCTTAAAAACAGAGGTTCTTTACATTACAGCCAGCAGCGTTGACTGTTCTAAACTGTCCTATCCCCAAAGAAGAATGTTCATAAGTTATTTCTTTGAAGTGCCTCGCAGAGGTTTTGATTGGCATCTGGTTCCTCGGTCATCACCTCCACAGCCTCCCACTCCCCTGACCTACTGGACTTCTTGATGGCCTCTACTACACTTTGCATGTACAGACCATCTTCAAAGGAGGCTGCCATGGAGACAGGTTTGTGATCCCACGTCCGACGGTCTTCCTGGTCCTGGAAAGACTGCCGCAGTGCTTGCACCATGTACACCATTCCTTTCAGGTAAAGCAGTGGGATGTCTTTAAACCCCTGATCCAGAAGGCCCTTGTTGACAGTCAGCGAGTCTGTAAACAGTAGTTCTTCCTGGAAAGCGGTGTTTTTCTGCCCATACAAGTCCGTCCCGCGAGCTACGAGGCGACCAGCAGACCCCACAACCATGACTTCATGGATGAATGATCCAGGCATGTTGAAGTTGAGAGTCACAGTGCAACAGATGCCATCGCTCATCAGCATCTGAAAGAAGCAGAAGTCATCGCTAGTAATGTGGCGGATACCACTTATGGCTGTATTCTGCTTCACAAAAGTCTTGAGCAAACCATGGACCTTCTCCGCTCTCTTGCTGATGAGGTGAGTCAGAAGGTCAATAATATAGGTTCCCATCGTATGCAGGCCACCTCCTCCCATCAGCTCATCGCAGATCCAGTTGTACTTGTGGCTGAGCAGGCTTCCCCCATACACTCGCACATCACATATCATCACGGTGCCCACATAGTGTTCCTCTATCAACTGCTTCATCTTCACAAAGGTGGGCAAGAAACGGAGAACATTGCCAACAATGCTCATCAGCTTAGGGTAATACCTGGCAGCTGTGACCATCCTGAAGGCATCCACAGAGGTAGCAGCTTTCTCACAGATCACGTTCTTCCCTATTCCTGCAGCACAGATGGGAAAAAAAAATAAATAAAAATACAGCACACAAGAGAGGAATATGCTGAGATGCTCCAAAGGCTGCCAAGAAGTGGTGTTGGAGTCAAGCTTTCCTCCTGCAATTTCAGAGGTAAAGGTCTGGGAACTGAAATAAGAATGCCAAGTGCAGCAAGAATCAAAGCTGCTTCCAGGATGCTCCAGTTGTAGAGCTGAAAAACTCCCACACAGAGACTCCAACTAAAGATAGGGCTTTTATATCCTGAAAGATAAATGGCATCACATGGCATCCATCAAGACATGATTTGCGTGTGATAGCTAGAAAATTATCTGAATGCCTGTACAGCCAGAGGAAATAAAACATCATGTCCCCTGCAGGGAAGAGGTGAGTGAAGGGGAGATTTGATTTTCACTTTGTATTTCACCATCAATATGAATTTAGTATTTCAAATAGATAAATAGAAATGTGGCATAGAACATACTTAGTGGCCTGTGTACAGAGCACCAGAATTAGAAAGAATGCTTTGGAAGGTGGATTGTTTAAAAAGCATTGCTAAATGGGAAGCAATACATACTGGTCTGCACATACAGCCCTCCTACTAATGCAGTTTAGCTCGTGCTCAGCCTCAATCAACCTGGGCAGTCAGCAATTCATTTTTATTTAACTTTAAACCAGAAATAAAGTAATACAAGAGCATCCCAGTGCAAGCTCCAACCAAATTCCTACATTCAATGGTCCTCCTTCCCCATCTTCACCCTTTTCTCATGGCACAGCTTTAATCTTCCATAAACTTCTGCTCTGAAAAATACATTACATTTTTCAGTGTAACTACCAGGGTGCACCTACAAGTCTCTGACACTGCCTGGTGCTGTCAGACCTGAGGGTCAGTCACACCATACCCGTTTCTACCCCAAGAACTGTAGGAATCGCTGCACATGCTGGTAGGCATCTCTCCAAAAGCCTCGCCTTACCCAGGAGCAGACTGTGCTCCCTGCTCAGAACAGCTTTTAATGGTCTCCCCGATGAGCAGAAACCAGCACCAGTACTTACATGGGGTCTTACATGGGACAGGTGAGGGGAAGCCAGAGCCCCCAGTGCAGCTCCTGGCTGCAGTGCTCATCTCAGCCATGGAACAACTACAGCCAGAGGAAACTCAGAACCTGTATTTCTAATAGACACAAGTAAAATCCAGTCAAACAACAAGAGTACAAATTTCAGTGGTCTCTTCCAAAGAAATCCCCTAAATTAAAATGAGTCTGGAGAAGGGCAAGGTTGAACTCCCTGGGGACACTCTGGCTGCCCACTCGTGTTTGAGGGACCATTTTCAACTCCCCTATTCCCAATCCTGCTGCTGAGGCACAACACTTGTTGGTTTCCTCTATGCCTCAGCCCAGGTGTGGACCAGCACTCCAAGAGAAGGACCCTGAGACAACCTTCATTGAGGAGGTCCTTCACAGCCAAGGGGGGCCTGCCGAATAGCCTGTATGGTTACGAGTCCTGTTGCCCTGTGTCTGGGTTGGATGTGCAGGTGAGCAGACACCATGGGGTAGCCATGCACAGAAGTGTCCCTGCAGCACAGGCAGGAGGGGACCAGCTGTGTGAGAGGAGTGGGATGGGCAGGGACAGTCACTGCCTCCCCTCTTCATCTGTTGCTTTACCGGGCTATCACAGCCACAGCTGTCCATCCAGCACTGTCCATAAACACTTAAAAGTCCCCAGCCTTGCCTCTCTCAGCACAAGCTCTAATGTTGACTCCAGCTACTAAAGCTATTTATTTATCCCATGCAAACATGCCCATTGAACTGAAGCCCCAGTTCTTTACTCCCCTGAATAACACCAGGTACCCAAGGTTGCACTTAGGAAGATGGACAACTGGCTGCTGCTGAAGCACACCAGACCTTTGACCATTGCTTTGTCCACCATAAGATGCCAGGAGCATCTGAGGAGTCTTCCCAGGTAACTGGCTGCTTCAGACAGACTTGCTTTGGGAGCCTCCCGCTGGATGAACGCTCATTCCAAAACACACTCCTCCACCTCACTTCCTGTTTGCCTGCAGTTTGAAAGACCTCCATGCTACTTGCCACAGAAAAGGGAAGCACAATATGCAAAGAGCACTCACAGCATGCTTGTTCATCCTGTTTCAAGAACAGGAAATCTGGATTTTACCACCCAGAAGAGTGATAGAGCCCTTTGTCACTCCTTCCTTCAGAAATAACACATATGTGCTGTAATCTGTAGGGACTCCACAAAACCAGGGGGCCAAACAATCTGCTGCAAAGATATCATAAATGATACAGTCAACTAGTATAAACCAAGAGGGATGAGAATCCTCTGCAGCCATCCCAGAAGCCACCCCTTGGTGGCTGGGATCAGTACAGGCAGCAGCACTACCTTTAGTATTCTGAAGAAATTTTACTCCGAGGACTTCTCATGTTCTGCCTCACACACAAACATCCCATATTTTACACTCTACTCCAGCAGGAAACTCCACTCTGTGCTCCCTTAATGCAAAGGTGGATGCATTTTAACAGTGGGACATGAACCACAACACAGACATTCTGTGAAATTAATTTAGTTCCTCTGAGATCAAGAGAAACAAATTTTAGGATAGCTTCTTGCTTTGCCTCTTGTGGAGATAAACCACGAGATTACACTGATTTGAATTATCCTCTCGGCTTTGATCTGTTCTGTCTGGTTCATGAACTCAATCCAGTGGTACTGCTTTGTACCCATCATGGTGGAGTTGAACCTGGGCTTGTTTGTGGGTGTCCCTCAGTAAGAAACTTAATGCAAGCAAGTTGTATCACATGGAAAAATTTGGTCTTACTCTCATCTCTGCCAAGTAAAAATGTAAGCACATTTTAAAACAGGAAAAGAAAAGAAGTATATGAATAAGTAATAAAAGTGTAAGCACTTTAAAACAAACAACCCCCAAGAAAACAAAACAAAACACACAAGACCTGTACTTTGTCCAGCTCTGGGGCCTCCAACACAGGAGGGATGTGGAGCTGTTGGAGTGAGTCCAGAGGAAGCCACAGAGACGCTGCAAGGGCTGGAGCACCTACCTCTGCCTGGAGGCAGGCTGAGAGAGCTGGGCTCGTTCAGCCTGGAGAAGAGAAGGCTCCGGGAGACCTTAGAGCAGCTGCCAGTGCCTAAAAGGGCTGCAAGATACCTGGAGAGGGGCATGGGACAAGGACCTGTAGGGACAGGACAAGGGGGAATGGCTTTAACCTGTCAGAGGGGAGACTGAGATGAGATCTTAGGAAGAAGTTCTTCCCTGTGGGGGTGCTGAGGCCCTGGCACAGGCTGCCCAGAGAAGCTGTGGCTGCCCCATCCCTGGCAGTGTTCAAGGCCAGGTTGGACAGGGCTTGGAGCAACCTGGTCTACTGGGATGTGTCCCTGCCCATGGCAGGGAGTTGGAACTGGATGAGTTTTGAGGTCCTTTCCAACCCAAAACCATTCTATGATTCTATTTAGACACGCTGTATCAATCTGAACTTTTAAAGAAATGTACTTGCCATCTCTAGCCCTACCCTGATTTTGTGTTACTTCAGAATGTTCAATCACAGCAAGCCATCCAACACTGGCTTAAAACATGTCACGACATATTTGGTAGCAGATCTATAAATACTATTGTGACAAACCTAGGAAGCTGACAGACAACATCATCATGTTGGGTCTGAGACGCCTGCATCAGTTTGCAGATCAGAATGTTCCACAACATCCCTCCAGTTCCCTAGCTTTTCCAGCTTCCCACTTATCTGTGCTGCAGTCAAGTACATGTTATCACCTCTGTACTACTGCACCAGCTTTGCCCGTTTCCCCCTCTGGATAATGTTATCTTACAGGTTCCAGCCATTGAAGAAAAATATCTCAATCCATTTTAGTTAATAAATCACTAGAGAAGATTCAATCTTCTCCTTTTAGCTGGCTTGACCACAAACATCCATGAGAACTAGTGAAATACTGATTACCTTACTAGTGCTTGAAAGAACTTCTAGCACATTTAAAGAGACAAATTCTAACTTACAGGTCAATATTCAAAATCAGAATACCTAAAATGCGAAGGACAGTACTCTAGCAAGGTAAACAAACTAATCTAACAATGTAAAACAGAAAAAGAGGGAAAAAACCTGCCTGAAATCCCTCTCTGCATATCTAAGTGGCACTACAAATGTTTGTGCAGCAAGTTTTTTTACTTTGAAAACAAAATGCTATCGAGCAAAGAGGTAAAGAACAACACACCACCCTGGATCACATGGTTTGAGATAATAGCCCTCCTAAAATTAACTCGTGTGGACCTCCTGTAAACACAGTAAAAATATCACACTTGTTATTTACAGGATTACACACAAACCCACACCCACGCTGCACCAGGCGAGAGGACATTAACACTACAAAGCCCTACGCAGGAAAATTGAGGAATGTCTCAGGATGCCCATGCAGTTAGCTCCCACTTCCCTGCCCAACCAGTCTGGGGTGTCATCTCTTGTCTCCCAGACACCTTAACCCGCCCATCTTGCTGGATTTTGCTCCCGCTGTCCCCACCTTCTCCTCCCTCCTGCATCAGGTGGTGGAAGGATTCCTTCAGCAAGTCTGCACCCAGGACCAAACCAGCTTGCCATGAACATGGATGTCCAAAAAGAGCTCCAGCTGGTGGCCAGGGCCACAGCACACTGGCTGAACCCCTCTGCCCCAGGCACAGCCTGGTTTCCTATTGCAGAACATGAGAAGGTTTAAAATTAATGAAGCAACTTAAGTTGCCGAGGAGTGGTTTGGGTTTTTTGTTTGATTTGTTCTTTTGGTTTGTTTTTTTTTTTTCCCAAAGGCATAAAATCATTTTACACCACCCCTCCAACATAATCTCTGAAACAGTTCACTTTTATTAAAACCTTCCCATCATAACCCATCATGAGTTTAGTCTGAGGAAGACATATTTTAGCCCAATTGGTTCAAGACTTGCAAACCTATAAGCAATTATAAACAGCATATTCCCAAAAAACTTCTGGGTGACCTTTCTCATAGATGGAGCTACCAATTCCACACAAAACCTTCAGCACTGCATCTGCACGTTGGTGCAAAGAGAACTGTGCTGAGCTAACAGCTGGAAATCTCAATCTGCCAAGTAGCAAGGTATTTCTGCCCCAACTCCAAAGATAAAAAGGTACCTAGAGCCTTCACAGCAATCTGCCGAGTTAGTGGTGGAGGGATATTGATGCAAACCAAATCTACATCCTGGTGCAGCAAGACATCATCAGTCCGACTCGTGTAGAAGGAGATATTCATTTCCTCTGCCAACTGCTTGGCTTCCTCTTCGGTCTTTCCCCAAAGTGCTTCAATGGAGAAGCCTTCTGCTCTCAGCAAGGGCACCAGTACCCGGGCAGTGCTGCCAGTTCCAAACACACCCACTCCAGGGAGCATTTTCATGCTGCAGTCATTCATGCAGCAGGGTCTACATGCAAGCCTTCAATAAAAAGTTCAGGCCCTCAGCTTTCTGTTCCATCCACGGTTCCTGAAACAGGAAAAGTTAGAAGTCAGTATCAACAAAAGGAGTATTTTGGTATCAAATACATCCAGCACCAACACCACCTTCAGGCAGCATTCAAATTTGTCAAGAACCTAATAAAACAAAACAACCCAAAATCCCCCAAACTTGCAATCCAGAGCGAAACAGTATTAAGGTACAAGTCTGATAAACCTATTGCAGAAGAAAGCAGCTTGACAAAGTCTTGACCATCTCCTGCGCTTCAGAACCCAGGACACACGTACAGAAACACACACTAGTACACCAGAACAAACCAGAAATGGTGTGGGACAAATTGGGAGAAACATAAAGCATCAAGAGGACAGGACATCTAGTCTATTACACCAGTGGTAAAAGCAGCACTGCTGTAGCTGTGATGATCTCAGTCTCTAAATGAGAAAGTTTTGTGAGGTGAAGTAATATCTTTTAATAGACTGACTGAGACAGTCGGAGTGTGCTGGGCTGCATCCCCAGAGAGTGAGCAGCAAGTCAAGGGAGGGGATTCTCCCCCTCTACTGCGCTCTAGGGAGACACACCCTCCCCCAGTCCTTCCTCCAGCTCTGAGGAAACAACACAAGAGGGATGTGGACCTGCTCTAGCCAGTCCAGAGGAAGTGACAGAGATGCTGCGAGGGCTGGAGCAGCTATGCCTGGAGACAGGCTGAGACAGCTGGGCTTGCTCAGCCTGGAGAAGAGAAAGCTCCTTAAGGGGAGACCTTAGAGAAGCTCCAGTGCCTAAAGGGGCTGCAAGAAACCTGGAGAGGGGCATGGGACAAGGACCTGTAGGGACAGGACAAGGGGGAATGGCTTTAACCTGACAGAGAGGAGATAGAGATATCAGGAAGAAGTTGTTCTCTGTGGGGGAGCTGAGGCCCTGGCACAGGGTGCCCAGAGAAGCTGTGGCTGCCCCATCCCTGGCAGTGTTCAAGGCCAGGCTGGACAGGGCTTGGAGCAACCTGGTCTTGTGGAAGGTGTCCCTGCCCATGGCAGAGGGTTGGAACTGGATGAGCTTTAAGCTCCTTTCCAACTGCCAACCATTCTGTGATTCTGTGAAATAACAGGCAAGCTTTTGGGCACGTAAATCTTTCATCCAAGCTAAATACACAAGCTGAAAATAACTACTTGGAGCTTAACTTTTTCATTGCAAACAGCTAAGCCCCTCCCTGGAACACCTAGAAAATAGGTCCTTGGGGAAAGCCTGGATTCACTGAGCTCCTTTAGACTGGGGAGGTGAAGGCTCCAAGAAAGACTCTAATGTCAGTTTGTTTAAATACAGAGAAAACATTTTTAGAAAGAAAAAGGGCGCTCCTCTGTGCAATGTGGTCAGTGAAAAGTTTTACTTAACTCGGGACAGTTACAAATACCTCTTTCTGCCCATGCCACCTAATTGCCAGGAGTGCAGGGGTTTGCACACAATTCTTACACTCATTCTCCACAAAAACATTTGCTGAAGTCACAATTCTTTTGTTAAGTATTTCCTGGTAAATTAATCCCTTCAGATCCCAACTTGACAGTAGTCTCAGAACTGCTTCTGGCCACAAGTGGCTGAACTGCCTTTTGCACTCGCTTTAGTGCTGACTTCAAGGAGAGAAGTCAGAAGTCTCCTTGATCCATGACACTCCAGCAACCTACGATCCAGCTTTTGTTCTGTGCCTTTCTGAATTCTTACCTACTACACCCACTCTGACCTTTTCTGAGTGATTTTGGGATTGTTTTAGAAAGAAAATGTTTTCTTACTGTTACGAACATGACACATTCAGGTATTTTTAGATGTTTATAACGAATAAGCAAAGCCCGTGTTTAAAAAGAGAAGTGGTACTAACACCAGATCAACACCTCTAGAAAAAAAAAAAAAACAACCAAGCAACAAGAGTCACGATCCATTTCAGAAAGGGATAGTTACTCATCTCTCTATCCTAAAATACTCACCTTAAGTTACACCGTGTGAAAGCAAACCCTGACATAGCACCAAGAAGTACCAGCCTGCAAGTCCCACTACTCACAGTGCCAGTGCTCCACGTGTAATCAGAATTTTGTTAGCTTGGGGGCACCTACACTGACCAGCACAACAGAACTGCAATGCCGACGGAACTGCGGGCAGTTTTGTAGTGTAGTCAACTAAATCAGGATACAAACAGCAGCACTTGTGAATATTTGTTTTGCAAAACACACATAAATGCTGGGAGATGCTGTAGAACACCTTATAAAATATTTCCTAATTAAAATATTTACTGAACTAATTCAGCAGGGCTTTTTCCCTTATTCTGTGTGATGTTAGGTTTGTAGTGATTCCATCGTCTTTATAAAGATGAAAAAGTTCATTTGAATTAACTCCTTTTTATCCAGCATCTAGCAGAACACTCAAAGACATCTTAAAAGGTTCTTGAAAATATTTACTATTCTACATTAGAGGGCAATTTACTGCCAGGAAGGGTAGCCTGCATTTGAGCTTGCTGTCTATAAATGTTGCAAGCAAAAAATAAA
Source organism: Myiopsitta monachus (assembly GCA_017639245.1). Classification (NCBI taxonomy): domain Eukaryota; kingdom Metazoa; phylum Chordata; class Aves; order Psittaciformes; family Psittacidae; genus Myiopsitta; species Myiopsitta monachus. The sequence continues at coordinate 82,012,329 of CM029941.1, forward strand.
ATTGGCTGGGCAGTCAGTATAGCCGCCCAAATCCCACACAGCTGTGTGCGGCAGTTTACAGGCTGCAAGAAAAAAAAATGCTTTCAGTAAAAAGAGCATTATCACCTTAGGCACAAGAAGAACAATGAGGTAGTTGGTGACAGCCAGCATGGCTTTACTAAGGGCAAATCCTGCTTGATGACTTTGGGGCCTTCTGTAATGAGGCTATGGAACTGATGGATAGGGGCAGAGCAGTTGACATCATCTACCTGGACTTGTGCAAAGCACTTAGCACTGGCCTGCATGACATCCTTGTCTCTAAACTGGAGAGGCATCAGTTTGATAGATGGACCACTCGGTGGATGAAGAACTGGCTGGATGGACACACACTAAGAGTTGCGGTCAATGGCTCAAAGTCCAACTGGAAAACAGTAACAAGTGGTGTCCCTCAGGGATCAGTGTTGGGATCAGTCTTGTTCAACATCTTTGCCAGTGACATAGACAGTGGGATTGAGTGCACCCTCAGCAAGTTTCCTGATGACATCAAGCTGTGTGGTTCAGCTGGTACTGTGGAGGGAAGGAATGCCATCCAGAGGGACCTTGACACACTTGTGAGGTGGGCTGATGCCAACCTGATGAAGTTTAACCATGACAAGTGCAAGGTCCTACACCTGGGTCAGGGCAATCCCAGGCACAGATGCAGGCTGGAAGGAGAGGAGATTCAGCGCAGGCCTGCGGAGGAGGACTTGGAGGTGTTGGTCAATGAGAAACTGAACATAAGGCAGCAGTGTGCACTCACAGCCTAGGAACCAACCATATCCTGGGCTGCATCAAAAGGAGCAGGTCGAATGAGGTGATCCTGCCCCTCTACACTGCTCTCCTGAGACCTCACTTGGAGTATTGTGTGCAGTTCTGGTGTCCTCAACATAAAAAGGAAATGGAACTCTTGGAACAGGTGCAGAGGAGGGCCATGAGGATGATCAGGGGCCCGAGCACCTCTCGTATGAAGATAGGCTGAGAAAGTTAGGGCTGTTCAACCTGGAGAAGAGAAGGCTGCGTGGAGACCTCATAGCAGCCTTCCAGTGTCTGAAGGGGGCCTATAGGGAGGCTGGGAAGGGACTCTTCATGAGGGACTGTACTGATAGGACAGGGGGTAACGGGTTTAAACTTAAACAGGGGAAGTTTAGATTGGATATAAGGAAGATGTTATTTACTGTGAGGGTGGTGAGGCACTAGAATGGGTTGCCCAAGAAAGTAGTGAATGCTCCATCCCTGGTGGTGTTCAAGGCTGGGTTGGACATAGCCTTGGACGACATGGTTTAGTGCGAGTCATCCGTGCCCATGGCAGGGGGTTTCGAACTAGAAGATCTGCAGTGAGAGGACAAGGGGTAACGGGTTCAAACTTAAACAGGGGAAGTTTAGAATGGATATAAGGAAGAAATTCTTTACTGTAAGGGTGGTGAGGAACTGGAATGGGCTGCCCAGGGAAGTTGTGAATGCTCCATGGCTGGCGGTTGTTCAAGGCCGGGTCGGACATAGCCTTGGATGCCATGGTTTAGTGGGAGGTGTCCATGCCATGGCAGGGGGTTGGAACTAAATGATCTTAAGGTCCTTTCCAACCCTAACTATTCTATGATTCTATGATCTTAAGGTCCTTTTCAACCCTAACTCTTCTATGGTTATATGATTCTATGATCTTTTGAAAAAAACTCAGGCTAAGCAAGGCAGAACAGAGACAAGGAGAGCGAGTGCCTGCTGGCATGACTGCACAGACATGGAGTTACAGAACCTCAAACTGGTTTGAGCTGGAAGGGACCTTAAAGCTCATCCAGTTTCAACCCCCCCCCCCGCCACAGGCAGGGACACCTTCAACTAGACCAGGTTGCTCCAAGCCCCATCCAACCTGGCCTTGAACACTGCCAGAGATGGGGCAGCCACAGCTTCTCTGGACAACCTGTGCCAGGGCCTCACCACCCTCACACTCAACTATGTCAAAATTACAAAATGCAACAAAAGTTTAGAAAAGGTGGAATTCTTTTAAAACAGTATTAAGAGCACACAGCAGCAACAGAAGACTGTTGCTGCTCAGATCAACTGATTTCTGTAATGCTCACCTAGCGTCAGTTTTACTTTTTTCTGTTTCCCATCCAAGTGCCTTTTCAAATTCTCACTCAAGTGGAATTCATTTTAAACTCACTTATTCCCAAAACATAACAGGCTGCTGCATCAGTATCACTAGCAGCTACTGGCACAAACCCACAAATGCTAGCGATTTACTACCATGGGGACCAGCTCCTGATGATACCAGAACTTAAGGACATCAGCTCACCACTAGTACCACAACAAATCAAGAACTGGCCAAGCCAGCCTCAGCAGTGACTTCCACCAAGGCCACTAGGCTCCTAGGGGACGAAGTCATGGCTTGCACAATCACAGGCATGAGACACCCCCCACAAGATGCAGCAGCCAGCAGGCTCTGCAGAGTAGCATGCTCCCTGCCCTCACCCAAGAGCCACCCATAGCCTTTTAATCCCTCTCCAGTCCTTCACCAACTGGGAAGTCCTGGTTTGTCAGGGATGGATGTAGATGCTGAAGGGCAGCAAACCCAAAAGTCCTTGCACAGGGTGAGTCACAGGGTTAATGTGGCGCCAGCAGAAGGTTCAATGAGAGCCTTTGAAAAAGACATACATATTGGCGCCCCACACACACACACCATGCAGACACACTCAAGGGCTAGTAGATGAGATATTCCAGCCCAGGCCACCCTAAAGAAGCAATCTAAAACCCCACTGTATCAGAACGTGGCCACAACTGAGAAGAGGCAGCTGTAATTAAATCTACAAAGAACCAAAAGATCAGCACTGTCCCACTGCAGAAGTCTCCAGAGCGTAGTTCTCTGGAGCACTATGTGCATTTCTGATACTTCTATTCCAAGGGGAGATAAAAAAGCAGAAGTGGAAATGATTCAGACAAGGGTGATCAATAGCGTACCGCACCTTCTACACAAATAAGACCTAAGCAAGCAAAGATTCCTCGCTTTGGAAAAGCCACCAAATTAGTTACGTAAATCATGAAAAACCTTTTATACCCAATCTTTCAGAAATTAAAATTCTTGTGCATTGATATCTCTGGGGATGGAACACTGGAATGAACACACTTGTGAGGACCCTCCCATAGAAACACCAAAAGACAGCGCTTTTATAAGGAGTGAAAACCAGACTCAAATAGGAATCTTGCAAGTCAGGAGATAAAAATCAATCTCCTTTTTAGAGAGATGAAATAATCATTGTCTGCAACTCCACTCTGAACCTAAATGTTCAAACAAAAGCACTTAAAGCTCTTTAACCTTTTAAGTGGTCACAGAATGTTTCCATTCTTGCTGAATTGCATGATGAGTTTAAAGTCCCATCTTACAGTCATAGAAAAGAGCTGTTTGACTCATATATATTTTTACACATAGCAGCAAGCATTTATATGAGCCAATGCAATGAAAAACTTTACGATTCTTACAGGATCCAATTCAATTCTATGTTGAAGAAGTCAGGGAAGTCTCAAGGGGTACAGTGCCTCAAAACCACTGTGGACCATGAGAGATGGCCAAAGAATAACAACCTGTGTCCAGAAAGATGTTGGTCAGGGTAACACTGGCTCTGCAGAAGAATAAACAATTCATGCTTCTCCAATTCACCCTAAAAAGTTCCACTGTAGATGCAAGGAAGGTGAGGCATGTGGAGGAGGAGCACACCAGCAACAGGGGCACTGTTTTCATCCAGTTTGTCACTACTGTTTAGTTTGCAAAGACAAGTAACAAGGGCTGTACAAGTAATAAAGTTGTTACTGGTGACATCCACATGGGTCTTAAGGTTGCATGAGAACCTTTGACAAAATCTACACAGGAACCACTCAGACTTCACTCTGCAGCAGCGGTTGTATACCTGTAATGTTAATGCACTGCACAGACCTCTGCAAAACCAGTTGCTGCCTCAGTTCTGCAAGGACCCTAGCAAAGGTGTCAGAAATGCTGGTAAAGTCTGCAGGCATCATCCTGGAAGCCAGCAAGGTCCCTGCAGAAATACAGCTGGGGAACTTAATTACACTGCCCTGAGAAGCTGGAGGTCACCCCCGTAACATGAGATCATTATTTTCCTGTGACACTGTCCATCCAGCCTCCTGGCACACAGACACTTGAAACTCCATGCGGAACAGTTCACATACTGATGTTAGACAGATGCTTTCTTTACTAAACGTGCTTTTAATTCACTGCAGGCAGGCTGTTTGACAACCCACGAGTACAAAGCCCGGGGCCATGCTCACCACACCTCAAGCCAAGGCCGGCACAGCACTAGTCCTTCCTGCTCCAGATGTAAAACAGCAAAGGCCCCGTTACTGTCACGCCGCTTCCCGCAGGTAACGCCCGAGGTCAAAGGCGCCGGCGAGGGCCGTGCCAGAGACAGTAGGGTCGGCAAACCGTAGAAACCAAAGCAGTCCTCAGGCCAGCACCGTGCTGGGGCGCTCGGGGCACGGCCACGGCAGCCCCAGGGGTGCCTATGGCACGGCCCACTGCACTCGCTGCCGACCGGGGCTGAGGTGCTTGGGCGGATCCTTACGCGAGGGGTCCCACACGGGGCTGAACCGGGCAGGCCTCCACTTCACCTCGGGGACCCCTCCCTTCACCCAGGGCCCCGGCACACACGGAGGATGTCCCGCCGAGCTCCTCCTCGACCGCGCCCGTCCCGCGGCCCCCTCAAGGCCAAGCGGCCCCCTCAGCTGCCCTTACCTGCGAGCGGCCGGCTTTGGGGGCTGCCACCGCCGCCCGGCCTGGCCTCGGCTCACCTCGGCCCCGCGCATCCTCCCGCCGGGCGCGCTCCCGCAGCGGCGGCCCCTCGCTCCGGGCCCGCGCAGGCACCATGACCCCGCCCCTCCGCCGGGCAGCGGCGCCGAAAATGGCGGCGCCCAGAGAGGCTTCGCCCGCCTCGTGTAGAGAGGCCTATCAGTGGGACGTACCGGGGCAGGGGAGGGCCTTTTGCCGACGGACCGCACCATAAGCCAATAGAAGGCCTCATGTCCTCGAGTTGCTCCCCCCGAGCAGACCCTAGGAGGGGTGCGCACCCCTTCTCCTGCAGTGCTGCGGCGGCAGCCCGGCAGGAGTAGGTCCTGTCAGGGCATCAGGGGGGTGCTTCCCAGCACCTCTGGCATTGCCCTAGGTCACTGCGGAGGAGCAGAGAGCAGGGACTGCTGACAGGGGCCTGTGGGCACAGCACAAGGGGGAATGGCCTTAACCTGACAGAGGGGAGACTGAGATGAGATCTTAAGACAGAAGTCCTTCCCTGTGAGGGTGCTGAGGCCCTGGCACAGGGTGCCCAGAGAAGCTGTGGCTGCCCCATCCCTGGGGCAGTTCAAGTGCCAGCTCCACAGCAGCATTCGATAGTGTTCTCTGCGAAGGAGAAAGGAGATCAGGAAATTGCAGTGCTGTTAATAATACGGGATGACCCGTATTGGCAGGCAGGTGCAGCATGCATTATGCAATATGTCACAGAATCACAGCCTGGTTTGGGTTGGAAGGGTCCCTAAAGCTCGCCCAGTTCCATTCCCCTGCCACAGGCAGGGACACCATCCACTAGTCCAGGTTGCTCCAAGCCCCATCTAACCTGACCCTGAGCACTGCTAGGGGTGGGGCAGCCACAGCTCGGAGCAGATGCTTCTAAGTCTGATGACTGCAAAGGGGGTCAGCTTCACGTGGAGGTACTGGATATTCCTTAGCACAAACTCAGCCCTCCATATCTGGGGTGGTTTTTGGCAGGACTTGCTTGCCAGTTTTCAACCACAGTCGGTATGTCAGTAGGGTTAGATCTCATTTTGGAGTGTCTGCTCCTGACAGGCTCAAGCAGCACTGGTGGGCCTGCGTTCCTTTAATAATTTAATTCCGCCTGAAACAATGGAGAAAAGCAGAATGAAGGTGTTGTGGAGACGAAAAAGGGTTCTTTCCAACTTATCTTCACCAGCATGAGCGAAGAACATACAGGATTGTGTATATGAGGGATGGAGAACATGAGGAACATGTCCAGGAAGAGACATACCAAATGGAACAAACGTGGTAGGAGACATAAGCCCACCAACACCCACAGGAGTGGAGAGAAAGGACTGGGGGAGGGGTGGAAGACTGCTGAGAAGATGTGATGTGAGTTCAGCCGAGAGGTTCAGAAGTGCTATTGAAGTACTGCAAAGTGAGCGTTGGAGGACGGTATGAAGCCAGAGAGACTGCAGGGGTCTGTTCCATTTTCTTTGTTTCTCTAGGGCTGATCATTTCCCCACAGCTAGCCCACCAGTCCACCTCATGCTCCATGAACTGGGGGACTCTGAGGTCTTGGTGGCCCATCCTGCTCATGTGCCAAAAGACCCTTCTACCTAGATTGCAGGAGGAGGTGTCTTCCCCCAGTCCTCCCGTTTTCAATCCTTTTTGAGACAGAGAAATGCTTGTGTGCCGCACAGAGTTGGGTAGCACTAATGAATGTGTAGCATTTCAACGTTCACTGTTGAGGAACATTTAGCAGCTGTATTTGGATAAGAGCATCATCTGCTGGTGGAAAGAACAGTTACTTCATCGTGTCTTTCATGAGTGGTGCATGTCTGTGAGATATGACCCCTGCAAGGTCATAAATATGATTTGTATTTCACTTCTCACTTACACTTCTGTTTCCTCTAGGAACTGTCAGCCAGCTGGAAGAGTTAGTAATCACCATGGAGTGCGGGTTCAAGGTTGGGACAGATAATCTCATGGTACATGTGAACTGGTAGAAGCCTGCAGGCTTGGAGGGGTGGAATCAAACCAATACCACTCTGGGAGGCAACTGTACCCATGTCACCAGCCCTGACGTGCATACCACCAGCATGGTGATCTGTGGGTGTAGGGTCTTCATCACGAGAGTAAACTTGACAGACACTGGAAGTACCTACCACACAAGGGACAGTGAGTGGCACTGCTCCCGTTTTCATGGAGTGATGAGCAAGCAGACGAGGGTGCTACGACAAGCACCATTTCCCACAAAAGCATCCCGGACACTGGAGGAGCTGGTCCAGCACAGCCCTTGTGGCAGATATATCCCACCAGGGAGCTGTGTAGCCATCATGTACTTGAAACAGGACCTTCCATGCTCTCTATCTGTGGTACGTCCAGCTGAATGCTGATCTGCTGGAGCCACGGTGGCAGCAGCAGGCGAGTTGGGGATGTGGGTCAAGCATCCTGCCCCAGAGCAGAGTGGGGAGCAGAGTATCCTCTGCCTCCAGGCAGTCTCTCACTTGTGTTTGTATCTTCTAGGCTGTGGCCCTCAGGCACCTCAGACCAGTGTCACCGAGAAGAAGATTTAGACAGGTGAGTCCCCACAGCCACATGGCTGTAAGCTGGGGGACAGGAGAGGTCCTAAGGGAGAAAGAGGAGCAGCAAGGGAGGGAAACACATCCTGATGTTTTCCCATGAGTGGGTGGGAGCTGCTGGCAAACTGGGATAGGCACCAGTGGATCAGAGGCAGTGATGCTGGGAAGGGGCTCTGATGCCCTGGCCACCCCTCTGCCTAAGTTTGGATGTGTTCAGAAGAGTTTTTGGAGACAATTCCCCAAGGTTTTGTCAGCACCCTGGGGCCGTCAGGGTTGCAAGTGGTTTGGAGTCTGGAAGCCCAAGTTTGGAAAAGAACTGCTCCCCAGAAGAGGCAATGGCACCATAAGGAGAGCAGCATCCCTGTGTGAAGGGATGTGGGCTCACAGTGCCTCTGTGATGGTTGTCTGTGCAGGACTCAGCTCCCTCCTGTGAACCATCTTTGGTTTGTGGTCAGATGCTTCTTTATATGCCTATAGTTGGCCTGCTGCTGTGGTGGTGCAGAAGAAATAGGAAAGGCAAGGCAGAGGCCACGGGGAGCCTCTGTCTCCTGTGGGAACAAGTTGGCGCCTTCTCCTCACCTGCTGCCCTGGACAACCAGCTTGAGAGATGTCCATCTTTGATATCCTACTGCTCCTGCCTACTTGGTGTTCCCTGCATGAATCTGTCCTCCTGGAGAAGCTGTCCTGGGCTGGGGAGAATGTTCACCCCCTTCCCTCTGGCCAGCTGCTGGTGAGAGCCTGGTTATGGCACAAGCCATGGTGCAAATGAAATCGGTCTTGCACATCACCCCATCACATTTTCAGAAGAGTCCATCTTGGAGCTCTTCTCCAGCCCCTCCAATGCTTTTAAATCCTTGCCAACCCCTCCTGCCCCTTGGTTATCCTCAGAGCCAGCCAGCCGCAGAGCCCCATCCTCTCCTGCAACAACAGCAGGACCAATGCAGATGTTTTCTTCATTTCAGATAGTGATCATTAGCATTATGTTAAGTACTATTTAAATTATGTTTCCTTCTTCAGGAAAGCTCACAAGCAGACAAGCAGACAAGTGGTGGAGAGGAATCACCTCAGCACAGTAAGCCAGGGAGGACTTTGCATGTATCATTTCCTTCGCTGTGTAAAAAATCCAAACCACTGGCTGTTGAATACCTATTTAAAGGATTTCAGAGTAAAATCAGCTTTACTTTCTGAAAGCGTGGCCCTAGACACTTTTTAATTCCTGTTGAATAGGGGCTCACAAGCTTCTACATAGATGGCACTTCTGAGCAAGCTGGATAACGCTTGGGCAGTTCAAATAGTTGTGCTAGTGAAAAAATATTAGCAGGGGAGATGCAGAAAGGAAAGCCAGGCCTCTGCTCAGTGCTCTGTCCCCTACAGGCAGCCCTGGTGACAGCCACAATGACCAGACCTGTAGCAGCCTGAAGTTTGAAAAGAGGGGGACAAAACCTGCCTCTTCTGACATCAACATCCTTTACACTGGGGCCAAACCATCACAATAAAAGCAGAGTGGTGGGGATGCCAGCACTGCCAGTGCAGGGCTGGATGTGTCCCACAAGGAAGAGGGTATTTCAGGGAGCAACTCATGAGAAAGGGTGGGATGTGAGGATCAAAGTGTTGAACTGAAGAGGCTCAAAGAGGCATCAAAGTTGTGCCCCAGGGATGCAGAGCAGAAGCAGGCTCCACTAAACTACAGAACATCCTCACCAGCCTCCTTCTGGGTACCTGCAACGCTGGAGGAGGAGGATCTCTAGGAATACCTCAGCTTAGAAAGGTGTCCTGGGTTCAGCAGTAGCAGTCATTTTTCTCCTTCTCAGTAGCTGGTGCAGTGCTGTGTTTTTGACTTTCAGCCTGGGAACAGCACTGATAACACCAATGTTTTTAGTTGCTGCTCAGTAATGTTTACTCTGACCAAGGACTTTCTGAGTCTCATGCTCTGCCGGGGAGGAGGGGAAGCCGGGAGGAAGCAGAGACAGGACACCTGGCCCGAACTGACCAAAGAGGTATTCCATACCACAGCACATCATGCCCAGTATATAAACTGGGGGCAGTTACCTGGAAGGGTTAGATCACTGCTTGGGTCAGGCTGGGTATCGGTTGGTGGGTGGTGAGCGGTTATATTCTCTTCCCTTGTTATTTCCCTTATCATTGTTATTATTGGTGGCAGCAGCAGTGGTTTGTGTCATACCTCAGTTACTGGACTGCTCTTATCTCAACCCATGGGAGTTACATTCTTTTGATTCTTCTCCCCATCCCTCCAGGAGCTGGTGGGGAGGAAGGCGAGGGGAAGTGAGCGAGCGGCTGTGTGGTTCTGGGTTGCCGGCTGGGCTTAAACCATGACAAAAGGGAAGGCTTAAGTTAAACGGGCTGAAGGAGCTGAAGGAGGAACTGGGGCATGAAGGAGTTGTGCCACATCTCTTGGCTGCAGAAAGGAAACAAGATGGACAATCTCCATGACATCTCACAGCCCGTCACTGCCTGGGGGCTGTTTCCAACCTATGTGCCTGGAGGTCCATGGGATTTGGCTTAGAGCAGACACCACTCAGCCATGGATCTCATCCTATCCTTGTTGCATGCAGACCCATTGGTTGCTCCTGGGTGAGACATGAGGGCAGCCATACTGCACCTTCCTGACATAGCGACAGCAAAGCATCAGCAGTGGGGCTGCTGGCCATCTTCTGATCAACAGCCAGCTGAACATGAGCAGCTTGTGCCCAGGCAACCAAGAAGGCCAATGGCATTCTGACCTGTATCAGCACCAGTGCAGCCAGCAGGGCCAGGGCAGTGATCATTCTCCTATATGCAGCAATTGTGGGGCCACACATCAAATCCTGTGCTCAGTTCTGAGCCTCTCACTACAAGAGAGATATTGAGGCACTGGAGCCGGTCTAAAGAAGGGCAACAGAGCTGGTGAAGGGTCTGGAGCACAGGTTTGATGAGGAAGAGCTGAGAGAACTGGGGGTTTAGTCTGGAGAAGAGAAGGCTCAGGGGGGACCTTATCGCTCTCTACAACTGCCTGACAGGAGGATGGAGCCAGGAGGCGGCTGGTCTCTGCTCCAAAGGAACAAGGGATAGGACAAGAGGAAACAGCCTCAAACTGCGACAGGGGAGGTTTAGAGTGGAGATTAGGGACAATTTCTTCCCCAAAAATTTCTCCACCCAAAAGGGTGTCAGGCATTGGAACAGGCTGCCCAGGGAACTGGTGGAGTCATCATTCCATAGCACTTAAGTGACATGGTTTAGTGGCAGACTTGGCAGTGCTGGGTTAATGGTTGGACTTGATTATCATCAAGACTTGATGATCAAGATCTTTTCCAACGTGGTTGATTCTGTGATTCTGTCTAGCCAGGCTGGGGGCCATTGGGCTGGACTAGCACAGCCCTTTCTCATGTTCCTACAGTATGAAACAATCAATGTTGTTACTTTAACGAGAAAAGGTTTTTAAAAAGCCAGCTTCAACTGAAAGGGACTGCTTATGACTCCAAGAATAGCTGAGACTTCTCAAACACCTGGGACTTCTATTAAAAGCTTTGGTAGCTGGTTATCCTTTGCAGAGGCAAGAGGGGAAGCTTCTGAGAAGGAAAATACAGCTGCAGAGAAGTTCTTCAGCACCCCCTGGTCAAAAAAAGAAAGAAAAACCACAAAGACCACATGCAGAATGACAAGATCGGTAAATATCAGGGGCAGAATCGGGAAGCTAGGGTACAAAGTGAGATGAGACTAACAAGGGCTGCAGAAGGCTCTGTGTTTGCTCAACTGCCTTAATAATAAGAGGAAGGAGAAGGGAAAGTTTGGCCCATTGCTTCACCAAGAGTCATTAATTGATGAGGTAGAGAAAACTAGGATGTTCGTAGTGCTGCATTTGCATCCTCTCTTACGCCAAAGGTTAATGAGAATCAGATCTGGGATAGTGTTTTTAAGGAGGAACCGGGGAAGAAGCCATGAAAGTGAAGAAGTGCACCCAGGGCTGCTTAAGGAACTAGCTGAGATAACCTCTTGAGAGCTCAGGGACTCTGCAAGTGCAGGCAGGAAGGGTGGGAACAGCAGCTTTGTCCATCAGCTATTTTTAAACAGATGAAGTGCTCAGTCAGAGCTGAGCCTCCAAAGTTCAGTTCTCAGAACGATGTTATCACAAGTAGTTGAGCAAGTGTGAGGAGATAAGGCCGTAAGGAACACAATGCCCTCCTTGCCCCGGATATGTATGTGCCACCTCCCTTCAGAGGACAGAGGTCCCTATTGTCCCCATGTGCACTCCAGGCAGGTGAGCGAGATGTCCATGATGGGTTTCCATGCCAGGAGCACAGAGCGTGTCCTCACTGCCCTACAAGCTTTGCTCACCACGTGGAGGAAGCCTGATTCAAGAAGAGAAACAAAACTAAAGTGCTGCTTCTCCCGGCGTGGTGGGGTTTTCTTAGGGCAGAATCATAGCAGCAGGCACCTGGGGAGGCTGTGGAGGAGCCATCCAGCCTGGAGGAGGGTGGTACCAGGGAGTGCTGCCTGATGTGGTCCGCAAACTTCACACCCACCGTGATGGTGGTTTTGGGTGCTGGTGGACAAGTCCTTAGTGTCGCCGTCACTGCCAGCCTGGTTCCTACATGGTCCTCAGCTGAACCTCTCAGTGTAGGGACAGGACAAGGGGGAATAGCTTTAACCTGACAGAGGGGAGATTGAGATATCAGGAAGAAGTTCTTCCTTGTGTGGGTGCTGAGGCCCTGGCACAGGTTGCCCAGAGAAGCTGTGGCTGCCCCACCCCTGGCAGTGTTCAAGGCCAGGTTGGACACAGGGACTTGGAGCAGCCTGGTCTAGTGAAAGGTGTCCCTGCCTGTGGCAGGGGTTTGGAACTGGATGAGCTCTGAGGTCCCTTCCAACCCAAGCCAGTCTGGGATTCTTCAAATGGTTTAAAGCTGCACCAGGAGAGATTTATACTGGACATTAAGGGAGCATTTCTTTACCAAGAGGGCGGTCAAATCCTGGCACAGGCTTCCTGGAAAGGTGGTCGAAGCCTAGGCCTGTTAGTGTTGAAGAGACATTTGGACCATGCCCTTAATAACATGCTTTAGCTTTTAGTCAGCCCTGAAGCGGTCAGGCAGTTGGATCAGATGATCATTGTAGGTCCCTTCCAACTGAAATACCCAGTTCTAAACTAGGCACAGCCTCTGCTTGCTCATCCGCTAGGCACAAGTGCCACCTTCCTGGGAACAGGATGGATGGCCAGACATAAGGACTAGGAGTGAAAGGAGGAAGGAGAGCTGGCAGGGTGGTGGAGGCTGTAGCAGATGAGAGAAGGGGCTAAAAGTATTCACTTGGGGCAGACTGCGCTTGACAAACCCAATTGCCTTCTATGATGAAGTCACCTGCTCAGCTGGTGTGGGGCAAGCGGTGGACATTGTCCGCTTGGATTTCTCCAAGGGTTTCAAAGCAGTTCCGTGTGTCTTCGTGCCCAGCTGGGTGTAGCGCTGGGGAAAGGGATTTTGAGGTTCTGAGGGACACAAGCTCTGTAGGAATGAAGAGTGAGTGGTTGCAGTAGAGAAGGGCAATAGGGTGCTGGGGAACATCAACAGGGGCATCAGCAGTAGAGATAAAGATGTCATTGTCCCACCCTGCTCAGCATTATTCAGGCCACACATGGAATGCTGTGCTGAGTTCCAGTCCCCACCATATAAAAAAAGGTGTCAACAGGCTGCAGAGCATCCAGAGAAGAGCCACAGAGATGATCCAAGGACTGGGCAGTATGTGAGGAAAGGCTGGGAGAGCTGGGTTGGTTCAGCCTGGAGAAAAGAACGCTCAGGGGAGACCTTATCCCCCTGTGCCAATATTTAAAGGATGACCACAGAGATGGAGACCCCCTTTTTACAGGGAGTCTCATGCAAAAGACAAGGGGTGATGGGCACAAATTACTCCTGGGGTGATTCTAACTGGACACAAGAGGAAAATGTTTCACAATGAGAACAACCAGCCACTGGAATTATCTGCCCAGGGAAGTGACGGATTCCCCAACACCGGACACTGTTGATTTGGCTGGACAGGGTGTGGGGACAAAGTCTAGGTCATGCTTCTCGTAGAAAGGTTGTACCAAATGATCCCTGAGGTCCCTTCCAACCTGGGATTTCACGATCCTATGAGATACTTCTCAAAACCAGCCTAATAGAAGCATATTCCCCCCAGCTGATGCTCCACTACCCAACACTCACCCTTTGAAGGCCCCTTGCACAGCAAGAGCAAGTAACACTGTTTAAAGAAAGCAAGATTATAGAGCCTTAACCTTCATCAACTGAATCCGGCAGCATCTGAAAGTGTTTCCAGCTTATTTGAATCCTAGTAGGGTGAATCACTGTGCAACAAAAGCTGCTGCTGCTGCTGCCTCCTCCCTCCTATTTACTCCTGAAAGTGAGTTCAGGTTAAGGGCTGCCTTTATCAGGGACAGAGACTTGCAGAGAACCAATCTTCTGCTGCTAGGGAGGCTGAAAAAAGGCAATAAACTCGCAAAGGTCACAGGTGCACAGGGGCTTTTACCCATTTCTTTAGACCACAAGGTAGGAGCACTAACAGGTTTGTTGGACAGGTTTAACACAAAATTTGTGTCTCCTTGGCAGTTGTTCTCACTGATGACAGAGGCAGGCGGGTGAGGAAGGGTCTGTTGCTTCCAGTCCCTTGTATTTCCCCCAGCTCCCAGGTAAGTACTACACAGCTCACACTGCTGCACCTGCCCCCAGAGCCACACTGGGTGCTTTGCACACCTCAAGGGCTTCCCCCCTTCTCTCCCTGCAAGCCTTCTCCTTACTCAATGGGGAGAAAGCCTCTTCCTGAAACCCTTACCAAGTAAGAAAGTTAACCTGGGCAGCTTCATTCTGTTCTTCCCAGTGGGCATCATGTATTGGAGTCATGTTTTCAGTGGAACAGTTTATGGAGAACTCCAAGAGTCAACCCAACACTTAAAAGTTCCAGAACTCACTGAGAGGCTGACTAAAAGGAGAGACACACTTGGGATGCCCAAACCACTAGTCTGAAAACAAACACTTTACTATCAGTCACTTTTATTTCAAGAACAGCATAGCCTTTCATCCCAGCTCCCTCTTGAGTTCAGTGTGTAACTCAGGTAGCACAAGAAGCACTCAAATCCTGTAGAGCAAGAGCTCCCAACAAAGCAATCCCCCAGAGACACCAGCATTGGATTTTCCTCCTCTTCCACTCTGGGTGAGCAGCCCAGACTGAGCAGCCCCTCACCCTGCACCCCGTGGGTGCTTCACTGATCACACAAATAAATAGTTCTCAGTATCTTACTGTGTGGGAGCAGATAGTCTAGAAATTAATTACTGCTGTGTTCTCACCTATTGGACACTGTAGGTAACTGACTTGGTAGCCACAGAGAGAGGCAGCAGGCTCAGACTGCCCTTGTGTTATCAATTTAGCTGGACAGAAAGGTGTGAAAGGACCAGGCAGATCTTGTTTTATCTGCTCCCTGCTTTAAGGGCAAGAGTTTCCTCAATGGGACTTAGCCTTTGTAATTTTGATGGACATGGATGGGGTCAGGCTCTCAAAACACTTGGAAATCCATTGTGCCTGGCACACTTCACACAGGCTGCTCAGAGCACATCCTGCTCAATGCACTCCCTGCTCCTGGCTTGTGACAGGAGCTGCTGAGCCACCTTCACACAGCAAGGAACTGCAGGTTCACATTTCAAAGAGAGCAGGAACCCAGTGTCACCCTGAGAGTGAGCCAGAACTGCTGATTCATCAGGGAAAATCAGGACAAATTAAAGCTGTACAACAAGGGCATGGGGAAGTACAGTTGGTGCCACACACACACGACCTGACACTTGACTCTACTTCTGTCTGCTGGTGGGACATGCTGTGACAGTCAGTGTCCCAGTATGAAATCGAGCCAGCTAAAACAAAGCATAACATGCTGAAGTCTAATACGAGGCCACTTGTCACCAAAGATTATTAAGGTATCCCAAGGCTGACTACAAGTGATAAGCTCACAGCAGTGTCAGTGCCCACAGTGTCTTTCCCACAAGAAATACTGGCTGGAAAGCATGAGTTTGAGAGGATGAGGAAGACTGCAGGAAGAACCTCAGACTGATGAAAGAGCAGAGGAGTCATTCATAGGACATCCAGAGATGTCTTGGCTAGGCATCATGCAGCTGGTTCTCTTTCAGGAGGATCTTCTCCCCAGGCTTGAAGGCTGGCATCCCCCGGTAAGGGCAGCTGGCACAGCGGAATGCATCCCCCAGGTAGCACTGTCAAGAGAAACAAAAGCACCTTCTGTAACCAGCAGCAACTTTCAGTTCTCTTCCCCTGGAATATGGCTTTTCCAGCTCCTCAGCACGTCAGCACAGAAAACACTTCCCTTCTACCCTCTTCCCAAGGCATGTCTTGTTAGCACAGCTGTGCACGGCATCGTGCAAGCTTCCCCCCAGCCAGCGTGCCCAGGCATGGCTGCATATTGGGCTGGGGCAACCCCAAATAGCCCCTGGCTCCCTCCCACAAGGTGACCTGCCCTGTGAGCAAAGGAGCAGGGAGGTGAATGTTCACTGTTCATTCTGACTCCCACAGGAACAGGTGCAGTGATGCAGAGTGTGTGGGCAATGGCAGAAGCAGCACAAGCAGTGTTTGGGAGTGGTATGCTAGCCTAGGGAGCACTCACTAGAGAACACAGTTCTTAGAGATCATGCCCTGCAAAGCACAGAAACAAAAATTACTATTTACATTTCCACAGGCAGATTTGGGCAGTGCGCTCTCCTTCCCCTGTTCCAGTTCTTCAGCCAGGCCACATGTGCTATAGAAAAATAAAGAAGTCACCTGCACATTTCTGTTTAAAGGTTTGAGTGACTAACACTCCTTCCAGCCCTACTCACATGCAACAGGCCTTGCTCTGTCACACAACACAGCTGACACTGGGACTCTCCTGCCCCTCACTTTATTCCTCAACACCACAGTTTGTGTAACAAGTGTTGAAGCACACTCCTCACCTTGAAACTGAGCAGGAAATGGCTGTAAGGCATTTGCTATGTGTGCTTTTTCTTCTTCAGATTTGAGAAACCAGGGTTTTAGCCAAGGCCGCACAAACTGTGTAGCCACCCTCAGGAAGGCTGTTGACCACATCAGTGTGGTAATTTGTAGCAGCTTTGGGGCAGCTAGTCAATTTTCACTGCATTTGGATTTACATTAAAATAATTAAGAAAAGTTATGAACCAAGAGAATTATGCTCTGAAGAACAGCAAATTGCCCACAATCTTTTTAAAACCCATCCAGCTCTGAGGGTTTAATGTTACAGTTGAAAGGTTCACCAATATGCTAATTCCAACACTGACCAGTTCTTGCAGGCTTTCTTCTTGCCCATTTCTTTGCAAGATGGAGCTCTGAGGGACGATGGAACTGGCTTTTTCAAATCCCCTGAATCCACTTGCTCATCAAGGTCCAGAAGATCCTCAAAACACTATGAAAGGGAACATGCAGGAAACTGATTTGTCAGCAGGGAATGCCATTGCTGTATTATGTCCAAAGAAATGGTGCTATCTGTAGCACTAACATTTAAGTGCTGTAGCTGTGCCCCCTTACCTGTGTCTCCCCTCCACCCTCACCACACCTCTGGGCTCTCAAGACCTCACATATGAGGTGTTTTGTTCTACGGATGCTTTTATGCCTCATAAATTGTAAAGCTTCTCAAAAGACATGACTGAAACTATTTAGAATAGGAAAGAAAAGGAGAGAGAAGGAACAGCAGCAAAGCCTCATAAACCACACCAGATACCAACCATCTCTTCATCATTCATATCGATGGCAGAGAGTGTCCACAGCTTGGCAGTGGCTGGGTCCACAGGGGGCTTTTCTGGAGACAAAACAAAGGAAGAAATAGTAGTTACTCCTGCCTTTGCCCTGTCTACTCTCAGAAAATAGCTGAAACAACTTCAGAAAGCCCCACTTCACAGGTTTTTACTGTAGCACTCCTGGGGTGAGCTATCTCCCTCTTCCAAGAGGTGCTTGCAGGCAATCAGAAATGTAGCATGCACCACTCCTTACCTGAAGCACCAGGTTTCTTGGCAAAGGAAAGTTTGAGCTGACTTGAGGATCCCACTTCAAAATTGGGCTTCTTGCCTTCTATCTGAACAATGAGTAGATCATTGCTTTGGTAACCCAAATGCTCTTGGACTGACTGAGCCTCCTCTGGGGTCAATGCTTGCTTTTGCAGCTGCAATGTAAGATTTTAGGTTACCACACTGCAGAAGCCCCAGTCCAGCATACCAGTGAACACAGACAATCAGTATTTTCAGTCCTAAAGAAAACCACTACCTTTGCTATAACTAATGTCTGTGGCAGGCAGTGCCCAAGCACATTTAGAGTAAACTAGGGTAGCTAAACACCTTGTCACCCAGCAAGTCCCCAGGAATCACTACCTACATCACAAGAGACTTTCTGGAAGTGGTAAGTACATACATACCTCCTTCACTTCCACCAACCCAGAAAGAGTCAGAGCTGTGAGGAGTTTGGCTGCTGTCTTGATTCTGCTGTTGTTTCCTGGAAGACACAAAAGCAAGAAGTAGTAAAAGGGAAGAAAAAGAATAGTGGTCACTGAGAAACCTAGAAGAGCGAGAGCTTTAGAAGGAACTGCTCAAGCCAAACCTCTGCTTTAAAACTGGGCCTTTTCTGGTTGACAACAGGAGAAAACCAGAAGAATGTAAGCAGCTTGTTCATTAAAGTAGTAGCCTGTGTGACAAAGCTGTTCTAGCTTCAGATCTGTTCTATACATGCCTGAATCTTCCTCAACCCAATTAACACTCATCAAAAAAAGGATAAAAACCCACCCCAAAACCCAAACAACATTCCCCAAAAAATATTTTACATATTAAAGTGAACAACTCAAGAGGTTTTCAAAACTGGGACTCCTAAACGAACATTTCATTCAGAAGCAACAGTCAAGAGCCTTGTTCTTGCAGGCAAAAGCTCCTACACAATCACTGTTTCAGAAACGCATCACAGGTTTATTTCCTGGGGCATAGGATTGTGCTGAACAGAATCTATTCACCCTCTCTCTGTAGTCCCTCTTACTCTTTATTGCTACTCCACCAAATTCCAGCCTGACTCTGGAAAAAAGAAACCTCATCTCCTCCAGATCTGCACATTCTTAGTTGTGTCCCAGCAGTCTTCTACCCTGCCCCTAAGGTACCACTTGCACCACAGAGCCACTGCTAGCTCCAAAACATTAGCAAATCTTCCCAAGCTGAAGAAGGTGTTTCTGCTGCCACTCACACCACCCTTTTCAGCACTGTAGATTGTGCCAGTGCAAATGTCATCAGCACAGATGCTTCTCTTCTTACCACATGGTGTGTTAGTTCCCACTTCCACCCTGAACCAGCTCTATGCCAGCAAAGTTGAATGCAGGTCAAGTACAAGACAGAGAAATAATCTCGTGTTCACCTCCTCATGTGATCCCCCAGCTGCCCCTTGGCACACGCTCTGGTTTTACTCTTAAAACTTAAGCCCAAACACTTGTACCTTTTCTGGATACCTATTTCTCAGTTGGCTTCTGGGGCCATCTCTCCTGGCATTTGTCACCTGTTTTTAAAATCACTTCAGAAGCTCCTTGGAAACACAACATCTGTACCTATTTAATATCACATGCTTTTTCTAGGTAGTTTAGGATCAAGTCTATCAGCAATTTCTACCAGCACCCCATCCCTGGCAGTGTCCAAGGCCAGGTTAGATGGGGCTTGGAGCAACCTGGTCTAGCAGAAGGTGTCCCTGCCCATGGTAGGGGGGTTGGACTGGATGACCTTTAAGGTCCTTTCCAAACCATTTTAGGATTTTCATAGGGGAAGAGTGACTGCAAATATCTTGGATGCCTACCAGCTTAAACACAGGATAAATGCCTTACTATTCAAGTTAGTGTGTCAAGAGAGTGAACATCGCTGAAGGTCAGTCAGGATTCTGGTCCGTTCATTTCAGCCTAATCCTCACAAGAATTGCTATGTTGCCATGAAAGCAAGGCTGATGTGGATTCTCTCACCTGATTCTGTAACCACCAGCTCTTTCAGGAGGACACAGCCCCCTGGCTTCAGTATCCGGGCTATTTCTGCCAGCACCTCAGCACTGTGCTGCGCTGTACTGCCTGGTACCATGCCAGAGAGGATCACATCAAAACTGGACTCCTTGTGAGCAGCTGAAAAACAAGAAAGGGAAGATGGTACAATTTTACATATTTATACATACAGCTTTGCTTAACACATCAGTTCCACCTCCCCCCTCATGCTTGTGTACAACAGCAACAACTGATTAAAGACACCATAGGAAGCAAGACTAGGGCATATCAATTCCTTTGCTGGTGGTAGGTTAGCAGTACTGTTGTTCTAAGTGCTGACTTACAAATCACAGAAGAAAACAGAATCCCAGACTAGTCGGGGTTGGAAGGGAGCTTATGGCTCATCCAGTTCCAAACCCCCTGCCACGGACTGGAAAACCTTCAACTAGAGCAGGTTGCTCCAAGCCCTGTTCAACCTGGCCTTGAACACTGCCAGGGATGGGGCAGCCGCAGCTTCTTTGGGCAACCTGTGCCAGGGCCTCAGCACCCTCACAGGGAAGAACTTCTTCCTAAGGGCTCATCTCAGTCTCCCCTCTGTCAGGTTAAAGCCATTCCCCCTTGTCCTGTCCCTACAGGCCCTTGTCCAAAATCCCTCTCCAGGTTTCTTGTAGACCCTTTAGCACTGGAACTGCTGTAAGGTCTCCCCTTAAGGAGCCTTCTGTTCTCCAGTCTGAACAAGCCCAGTTCTCTCAGCCTGTCTCCAGGCATAGCTGCTCCAGCCCTCGCAGCATCTCCATGGCCTCCTCTGGACTCACTGCAATGGCACCACGTCCCTCTTGCTTTGGGGCCCCAGAGACGTCTGCTCATACAACAGAAGCACCCTCTCCCTTTAACGAAAGGGTGAAAAATTAAGCTAATTCTTACACTGAGATAGCTGGTTGACATTTTCCACAGACACGCGATTACCAGCTCCCACCAGTGCTTGAATTTTATCCACCAAATCCTTCAGAGCTTCAACGGGCGAGGAGCTGTCCCAGATGATGGCCACGCGCTGGCCTGGCGCGACTCTGTACTCTCCCATGTCCACAGCAGAAGCAAACCTGACAGCAGTAGAGAGAGTAACAGGTCAGGGGAGGGACACAGAAGGGTTATTGTCAAGCTCCACATGAACATCTGTGGACTGACTTAATCACAGAACACTACTTCTTTTAGTAAATGGAGATTATTTTCTGGAGACAGGCAGTAGAGCTCCCCCAAACTGAGTGTGACTGCAGGCCATGCCAAAAAAAAAAAATCCAAACCAAACCCCCAAAAATGCCCCCAAACCAAACTAAATAGCAACAAAAAACTTACTTGCTTTCCTTAAAGATTTTAATAGAGACATACATAGGATCATAGAATTATAGAATAGTTAGGGTTGGAAAGCACCTTAAGATCATCTAGTTCCAACCCCCTGCCATCAGCAGGGACACCTCGCACTAAACTACATCACCCAAGGCTCTGTCCAACTTGGCCTTGAACACCACCAGGCATGGAGCATTCACTACGTCCTTGGGCAACCCATTCCAGTGCCTCACCAACCTCACAATAAATAACATCTTCCTTATATCTAATCTAAACTTCCCCTGTTTAAGTTTGAACCCATTACCCCCTGTCTTACCACTACAGTCCCTAATGAATAGTCCCTCCCCAGCATCCCTATAGGCCCCGTTCAGATACTGGAAGGCTGCTATGAGGTCTCCACGCAGCCTTCTCTTCTCCAGGCTCAACAGCCCCAACTTTCTCAGCCTATCTTCATAAGGGAGATGCTCCAGCCCCTGATCTTTCTCGTGGCCCTCCTCTGGACTTGTTCCAAGAGTTCCATTTCCTTTTTATGTTGAGGACACCAGAACTGCACACAACACTCCAAGTGAGGTCTCAGGAGAGCAGAGTAGAGGGGCAGGATCACCTCCTTCGACCTGCTGGTCACACTTCTATTGACGGAGCCCAGGATATGGTTGGCTTTCTGGGCTGTTAGCACACACTGAAGCAGGCTGATGTTCAGTTTCTCATCAGCCAACACCCCAACAGGGTGTTGTTCCCTGTTCCCTGCTCTCCACAGGGCTGCTCTGAATCTCTTCTCCTCCCAGCCTGTGGGAGCTGTGCCTGGGATTGCCCTGACCCACGTGTAGTACCTTGCACTTGGCTTGGTTAAACTTCATCAGGTTGGCATCAGACCACCTCACAAGTGTGTCAAGGTCCCTCTGAATGGCATTTCTGGATTTCCAGACTAGTGACAACTTTTTCATCACAGAATCCCAGACTGGTTTGGGTTGGAAGGGACCTCAAAGTTGATCCAGTCCAACCCCCTGCCATGGGCAGGGACACCTTCGACTAGACCAGGTCACTCCAAGCCCTGTCCAACCTGTGCCAGGGCCTCAGCACCCTCACAGGGAACCTGATACCTCATCTCAATCTCCCCTCTGTCAGGTTAAAGCCATTCCCCTTGTCCTGTCCCTACAGGCCCTTGTGAAAAGCCCCTCTCCAGGTTTCTTGTAGACCCTTCAGGCACTGGAACTGCTCTAAGGTTTCCCCTTAAGGAGCCTTCTCTTCTCCAGGCTGAACCAGCCCACCTCTCCCAGCTTGTCTCCAGAGCACAGCTGCTCCAGCCCTTGCAGCATCTCTGTGTCCTCCTCTGGACTCACTCCATGTCCCTCTTGTGTTGTTGCCCCAGAGCTGTACATAAGACTGCAGGGGGATCTCCCCAGAAAACAGCGGAGGGGGAGAATCCCCTCCCTAACCTGCTGCTCATGCTCTGGGGATGCAGGCCAACACATCTGGGGGACCTGGGTTCAAGCAAACATTGAAGCTGGGCCATGGGGAGCCGGGTCATTGGGTGCTTCTTATCACCCAACACCCCCAAGACCTTCTCCTCAGGGCTCCTCCATCCAGTCTCCCCCAACCTGTAGCTGTGCTTGGGATTGCCCTATCCCAGGGGAGACTTTGCACTTGGCTTTGTTGAACTCCATGAAGTTCTCATGATCCCACCTCTCCAGCCTATCCAGGTCCCTCTGGATCTCATCCCTTTCCTCCAGCATGTCAGCCACACCACACAGCTCAGTGTCACCACAAACTTGCTGAGGGTGCTTGATTCCACTGTCCATGCCTCTGACAAAGTTGTTGAACTATGACCCCCAAGGGACACCACTTGTCAGTGATCTCCACTTTGACATTGAGCCATTGACCACAGTTCTCTGAGTACAACCGCCCAGCCAATTCACCAGCTGGTCTATCCATCAATACCATGTCTCTCCAGTTCAGAGACAAGGATGTTGTGTGGGACAGTGTCAAACTGTGCAAGTCCACACAGATGATGTCAGTCACTCTTCTCTTATCCACCAGTGCTGTGGTCCATCACAAAAGGCCACCAAATTGGCCAGGCACAATTTGTCCTTAAAAACACCACACTGGCTGTCACCGACTGCTCCCTTAGTGTCTATGTGCCTCAGAATGGTTTCCATTTGACATTAAACACTACCCTGTCTCTCTCACTCAGGAGAGACCTGACCTAGCAGAATCTGCCTCTGCAGTACATGAGGGGAAAAGAAAAAAAGAAAAGGAATTTTCATCCTTCCCAACATTCCAGATTGAGACTCTCGACTCATGGGTGGCACTGTGTGAGCAACTGCACAGAGGGGAATGGAATGTGAGGGGAACAGAAAGTGACAGCTTTGAGAAACCTGTGTGCACCAGCATTGTATAAAAAATTGCATTCCTGACAGAGCCTGCTGAAAATCCACACTCTGGCAGTGTCATAATCACCTGTACTCACAGCAGCACCAGCTACGGGAACAATCACCAAGCCTCTTTCACTCTACGCCTCCAATACAAACCTGTTTTCTTTCCCATTTAACACAAGCACAGAGAATGGGGAGCACAAGTGAGCACACCAGCTGCCCAATATACCTTCAATCAGCTACAGGACACGCTTGCTTTGGAACAGCCTGTTGTAAGTAAAGTCCTCACCAGAAATCATTACACTACACACTCCGGGCAGTGTCTTATTTCCACTATGCTGCCATGAAAGCATAGCTTATGGGTACCCTGTGCCAGATCCAACGCAATTGCCTGCAGTCAGGTGTGGAGTGGATTTTGACCCACAGTTCCCCTGGCTGTATGTGCTGTGGACCCCTTTCTCATGGAAACTGCAAACATGTTCAGAACAGGACAGCTCTGTGCCTTGTCTGACCCACTCTAGATGGAATTTGTGCTAATGCAGCCCACAACACCAACCAGTTAAGGAATGGAAGATCTTGGATACACGCTACGGGTTATAGCACCTCCCAGTTGGCCTTGCATACATATGCAACACAAGCTAAGCAACTACAACAGCCAGTAATACTAGTAAACACACAAATTAATCCCACTAAAGAATGCCATCTTTCCTAGGAAGATGGCCAAAAATTCTCAAAAGATACATAAGCTGTTAGGGTAACATGGCAAAGCTGAATCCAAAGCCACACCTTCCTCTCAGAACAGCAGGCTGTGACCTTTCAATACCAGCCCAGAGCCCAAACTGCATCAACAGCAACACGAGTCCACCTACCACACCGAGGAGGACTCCGGCCTTACGCCACCCTCTGCCACGCAGGGAGGAGGCCCAAGGGCTGGGCCCGGCGCAAAGAAGACCTTATCTGAATTACACACACATTTACCAGCCCTCGAGGAACACCAGTACCCAAAGCAGGGCGAGGAGAGGGCTGCAAATAATATTGGAGGTTACGAGCTTCAACAGATTAAAAACCAAGATAAGGGAGGGAACGTCCCGAAGGAATGTCACACGGCAATTCCCTGACACACACCCCCTCCGTCCCGCCCGCCAGCCCGCAGAGGCCGCCCCAGGCGCGGCCTCCGGGAACCCTTTTTAAGGGGGAAAACGGTAATTTCGGCCTCCAAGCAGGCGTCCCGGTCCCACGAGCCGCGCACGACACGACGCGACTTACCTCACCTCAGCCCAGCTCAGCTCAGCTCCGCACAGCTCAGCCCAGCACGCCTCGCGTCGCCCCGGTCTGACGCCGTCACAGCCGCGTCCCGGCGTCGTGACGAAATCGCGCTGGTGCCCGCTTCCAAGATGGCGGCGGCGAGAGGCGTGCGGCTGGCGGGCTGGCGGCTGTGGCGGGGCCGCGCGGGTGAGGGGCGGGGGGCAGCGCGGCTTGGGCGGGGGGGAGGCGGCGTGCTCGGCCGCGTGCCGCCGTGACTGGGCCGGGCGGCGGGGCGGGGCGGGGCGGGGCGGGGAAGGTGATGTGAAGGGCAGAGGAGCGGCGCCGCTGGGGGGCGGTACGAGGCTGTGTGGTCGCGCCAGCCCCAGCCCCAGCCCCAGCCCCAGCCCCAGCCCCAGCCCCAGCCCCAGCCCCAGCCCCAGCCCCAGCCCCAGCCCCAGCCCCAGCCCCAGCCCCAGCCCCAGCCCCGGTCCCGCCTGAGGCTGGTGGCTGTGGCCCCTGGTGAGGCAGGCTGGAGACACATAGCCTGCCACAGGGGTATGTTTGGGGAGCAAAGCCTCTTGCACCTTCTGGGCCCTGAAACTGCGCAAGGCATCTGAGGGGACTGGGAGTGGGGTTGAGGAGAAGTTTGGTGGTGATTAAGTGTGGGCTGTGCAACCCAAGCTTATTGCAGTTCAGTTATAAATTCTCACAGAGCAGCCATAATCAAGAGCTGTGTGACCTTTGAGTCACCTGAGAAACATGTGTCATGATCTCGGTTGTGCCTGTTAACATTGCTCATTCTCCAGGATATTACCTGCCTCTTGTCCCAGGCTCAGGGGTCAGTACCTTTCTCTTAACTCCTCTCATTCCTCCCCTTTGTCAGGGACCAAAAAAGAGAGCGGGCATGCTTCAGCACGGACAGGGCATGTTTGTATGTCCAGTTTCCAGTCCCAGACAGGGAGACTCCTTTCTGTTTGCTGTATGTGCCATCTGCACAGTTCTTTTCCTCACAAAATATTTTCACTTTATTTTCATGAAGTAAACACGAGCTCAGCTGAGAGGGATGCTTCTCAGAAGTGTAAAAAGAGACCTTCTACACATTTCTGTTCTTTTCAGCTGGGTTTACCACAGCTGTCTGCTTCATCTTAATTTTCTGTGTTTCCTCTTATTGGAAGGAGACATTCGAATCTTGGCTTCCCTTTCAGTGCTCCAGTGCCAGCTCTACACACCCCAGCGTGCTTTCCAGGCCTCAGCTGTGCTGAGAAGAGTCTTCGGTGAGCAGAAGGAGGAGCCATTGGCATCTTCTTCTCAGCATCAGTTCAATTCACATCCAGCTGATCACCAGCCTGAGCAGGAACGTCAAGGCCCTTGTCCCAGGTAACTCACTAGCTATTTTCTAGTGCTGTCCTGCCAATAGGCTTTGGTTTCCTGAAACTTGCATTGAAACTTGGAGACAACAAGATCCAGAGTTAATGAAGCCTCAGACTGCAGCATCTGGAGAGCTGATTTGCTAAGACAGTGCAAATTCCACTGTCAGATGTGGAGACAGGATGGAACTTGCTTTCAAGAGGGAACCTCTCTGATCTGCAAAACACAAGCCTTCACTCCTGGATTTTTGTGTAAATGCATACAAAATATGGACAATATTGTCCATATTCCTGTAACTGTAGAGTCCTTGTTGGAAAAGCTTATAGTTTAGCTTGTTTTATTAAAGGAGGGGTAATCTGAGGCTGATTGGTCTCCATGTAGGCACCTGGGTTGAGCCCTCCTGTATTTTTCTCTTCTCTCGTGGCAAAGGTTCATTAAGAATCCTTTTCCTGGAAAGGGAAGGATTTTACAGGAGGAAGTGAGAATTATACTAAGCAGACCTCAACAGCATGTCAGCAGGCAGCAGTGGCAGTGAGTGAGTGGCAGAGTCCAGGTTGCTGGTGTTTGATGGTGACATTCCCTCACTGTAACAATACCTTCTCATAGTTACACTGGCCAGGGCGGCCAGGAGTCTGAGGACTATGAGAGCGAGGAGCAGCTGCAGCACCGAATCCTCACAGCAGCGCTGGAGTTTGTGCCTGAACATGGCTGGACTGCAGAAGCCATTGCAGAGGGAGCCAAGGTATGTGGGAGTGAAGCAACAAACCAGTTGAAAACTGGATGAAGCTTAAGTCCATACAGCCAGGCCTGCATGCTTCCCCCACATACTCTTGGGTGATGCAACCGAATCAGCAAATGGAATGCGGCCCAGCTACTACAGGATAACCTTGTCAGAGTTACACTAAGGCACAATGTAAAGTAGTGATCCTAAAGAGAGGGAAACATACAGGAAGTACTTTTTAATGCAGTGTTGCTTTGTTTAAATTCATATAAGTTTGTTCACAAAAGGAGTACAACACTTTTCGCAGCTGGATCCTGCTTAGCAGTGTATGACCTGGTCTGTGCTTCTCCCTTCTTCCCTACAGACCCTGGGTCTCTCTGTTGCTGCCGCAGGGATGTTTCACAGTGATGGCAGTGACCTGATCTTGCACTTTGTATCTGAGTGCAACACCAAGCTGTCTGAGCTGCTGGAGCAGGAACAAAAGCTGGTGCAGTTGGGCGAAGCAGAGTAAGTATTGGCTATGAAAAGACAACTTCCTTGGCAAACTCTGCCAAAGAAACTGGATAGACAGAGGGGCCTCCTGGGACACAGGTACTTTAAGTTAAAAATTAATTTAGCCAAATAAAACCATCCTCACAGAGTTGTAGCAGAGGCATGAAGGATACATAATACTTCACGTATTTACTGCTGAGGCAGGCAAGCGATCTTTCAAGTTCAGAATTGAGCTTAATTTGGATGTTCTTCACTTTTGGGTTTTTTCCTTACTCAGGAAGAAGCCTACAGATCAGTTCCTGAAGGATGCTGTGGAAGTCAGACTGAGGATGCTGATTCCGTATATTGAGAAATGGCCCCAGGTATAAAATGAATATCAAGATTGTCTCCTTTTTCATTTGTATTGTAAACACACTGTGACCTTCAGCATAGTCTCTCCACCAAAGCAGTTCAGGGTTGTAAATGAAATGCTCACTGGCTTCACGTGATTTGTAGTCTTCAAGAGGAGAGCAGCTTTGGCAGGAAGCAGTTAGAGGTGTCCTTAGAACAACAATTTCTCGCAGTTCTGGAAAAGCAAACTGCTCCATTATTCACCATCTGGGATCCCAGGGGATGAGCCATGTCTGCTCAGTCCTGTTGCAGTGTCACTGCAAGTCAGGCTCCTTGCAGCATTATTCTGGCTGCACCGATATCACCTGACACCTGGGAACACGGAACTCGTGCTTTGCTGCAGGAAACTGCCTGCCCAGCGTGCAAGTGACAAAACCTTGACAACCTGAGGGCAGATCTGTGAACTGAGAGGGCTACATGCCTCAAACTTCAGATTTAAGTCTCAAGCCATTCTTTCCAGGGTGGGAAGGGAATTGAATTGTGGCCTCAGTAATAAGCAGGGAGCTCCCAAACATGGGCTGCAGAGGCTACTGCAAAGTCAGCCTCTTGTCCAGAATCACTGCTGGCTTCTGGGCAGCTGCATACAGCATTCCTTACAGAGAGAGAAGATAGGATTTATGCGTTTGTTCCAGATTAGCTTCCCTTGTGAGGGATGTGGGTGTTTTATGACTCTTCTGGTCTTGTGTTACTATGTTGAAAGACTGTAGGATCCCAGTAGGGCCATTATGAGTGGCTGTTCTGCTTTTGGTGGCTGCTTTGAGTTCAAAGTCAAATTCAGAGAAATGAGAGATTTGACTCCCTGCCCATAGGGGCACAGTGCAAGTATGAGTCAGTTCAGGCTGTGCTGTTTCCATGCTTGGAGAGGCAGCTTTGGAGAGGCAACATAGTGGGATTCTTGCTGAGCAGGAGGCACGGAGCTCCAGCACAGTCTAAGGTTTGAGCTCAGCTGCCACAGTGTTCTGACACATATTGCCCACAAATCCTGCCACTTGGAAAGCTAAAAAAGAGCAGGGAGGACTTGTCACTGGGAGCTGGAGGCAAGTCAACAGCAGCAGGGCAAAGATAACAGAGCATTGTTGGTCTGCCTTAATGTTATGTCCTTCTTTCTTCATCTCTCCTATTTATCTGTGTTTCCTTTGCAGGCTCTGAGCATCCTGTTGCTCCCGCGTAACATCCCTTCCAGCCTTAACCTCCTCACCAGCATGATTGATGATATCTGGCAGTATGCTGGAGACCAGTCCACAGACGTAAGTCCTGATGCTTTGCAGATTGGCTGGTGCTACCCTCTCAGCACCCGAGCGAATTGATGGGTTGAAGCAGGTGCTGGGCCATGTCTCTCTTGAAACGATCCCGTTGTTGAATGAGAAAGACATTTTCAGAAGCACCCAAGGGTCCTTTCTGATGAGTTTTAAGAACCAATAGGACTAAATGCAAATTAGTGCCCATGAGATTAGTGCAAATTAAATGTCTTACCTTCCTAGACAAAATTCTTGTGATTTTGAGCCTAAACCTTGATCTGTATTCAGTACGTGAGCAGTGTCTCTGTCACATGTCTCTTCCACCAGCAGTAGCATTTGCAGATTTGACTTGAAAACTTTTAAAGAACCTACCCAAAAATACCATCAGCTTATTAAAACTCTCATCTTTCTGGCAGGAAATGAAAGAAAATTATAACCTTAATTAAAGCAATTAATAAATTACTTTAATTCATATAGATGTAGGGAGAAATGGGAAAAGCTGAATGAACCATGTTAATAAAGTACTTTAATAAGCTGCTTTTATCTGTGTATAAAAGAGAAGCTACTGCAGTGAAAAATAAATAAGATGATAGAAAAATTGAAGGAATAAACCAGAATAGATGTGAAAGACTGTGGTTGCATCAGGAACTGCAAGTCCCTTTTGGGTTATGAAAGTCCAATTGATGTGTCAGTTGGTCTCTGCACTGAGCAGGGATCAGGAGAGGTTTTAAAGTTTGTCTTTTTGTTGGCACCTTTGTGGCAGTTACATGAGTTTCCTTTGCAAAGCTGGGGTGCTCAGCCCCTTCCTCCTTTCCCAGTAAAGGGGTTTAGTGTCAATTGTGGTGGACCCCTCTTGACCACACCAGGAGCTCAGCAGAATATGCCAGTGCCTCAGAGACCTCTTCAGGTAGGTTTTTCAGAGCAGAAGGAGAAATCAACAGAAAGCATTTGGTCTCGGGCACCTTAGAAATGCAGCTGCAAGTGGCAGCATCCTTCAAGTTTCTCCCTTCATCGTACTGCAGGCAGTGCAGGGCTTTCTATCCAGCTTGTTTTCAAAAACAAGGCCTTTGTAGTCATGAGTGGAAGAGCCAGTATTTTTTCTAGGTAATAGCAGCAAATGAAGAGGAAGCCTCATTTTAAAATGTGTTTGTATATGTTGTCTGCCAGCGGTTCAAGTGCAACTGGAAAGACTGAAGAGTTATTTGTGCCTCTTTGCATTGTGTAACCTGTTGTTATAACACATCCAACAGCACTGCTGCTAGCTATGTGCTGATGCATTTAGTGAGTAAGCAGGCAGTACTGGCATTTCAATGATAGGATTTGGGAAAGGTGTATCTCAGTGTGATGTCTTGCACAGTTCTTTCCCGTTTGTTCCCTTTCTTCATGCTTGTATCTGGTACAAACTGCAGCTCAGCACTCAGTATAGCTGTTTGTCACCTCAGATCTTTGCACTGCCTACTGGGTATCTGTAAAGCAGAGATGGGCGCAGTGCACACAGGCTTGCACACACGGAAGAGAGGATTCCAAGCAGCCAGCAGCAGGTGCTGGAGATCTTGTTCAGCAGTTTTAGGTGCTGTACTTGACCTCTGTCTGGTGCTACAGGAACAGCTGTGCTATCATATGTTTGTGTTGGCTGGTGGCCTACTGCATCATAGAGACGCAGTTTAAGTAGGGAAAGGAATGTGCAGTTGGAATGCTGTTTTCCTTTGCATTCTCCAGTCTGCTTTCATGGGCTGTATCCTTGATCTGCATTCAGGTCACACCTTCCCCTCTCTCTCATTCCCTGCCCTTGTAGTTTAACTGGTACACCCGTCGAGCTGTGCTCACTGGCATCTACAACACCACTGAACTGGTGATGCTGCAGGATTCATCCCCTGACTTTGAGGAGACTTGGCGCTTCCTGAAAAACAGAGTAGCTGATGCCATGAGCATGGGCAATGCAGCTGATCAGGTAACGTTACGGGCAGGGTACACATGCAGCGTCCCCCTTCTCCGCATGTACACCTGCAGACATACCTGGCTTCCCAATTACACAGACCATGCAGCTACAGAGAGACCACCTTGCACTGACGGGTGGTTGCATAAATGCAATAAATCCTCTAGTAAAAAAGCATTTTCTAGTAAAATGACATGTATTTTCTAGTAAAATTACATGACTTCTTTGTCAGACTGGCCTTGTGCTTCGGAGCCATTTATTCCCAGGAAATGTCTATGTTTCTTATCTCTGGCTATCACTTGTCTGCAGTGCTTGGCTTCTGTCAAAACCTTTCCATAGTAAATACATGTTTATTGTGCACCACTGTACTTGGGTGTCTACAAGTGTAACTGCAAAAGGAAGCAAAAGGTGGTTGCCGTTATCCTTCTCTCTTCTAGGTACGGTCAACAGGAGAAGCAGTTGTCCAGGGCCTGATGGGAGCTGCAGTTACTGTAAGTAATGTAGGGCTATAAGGGCAGAATTATTTCTCTACCATTCCATGCTGAATTTCAGCGTGTTTTTTCTCCCAAATCTAGAACACAGCATGAAAATGAATAATCTTTTATAACTACTTGTAAGGATGATTTTCTGGGTAGTTTGGTGTTAGTTCACTGTTTTGGGGTGAAATAACTTTTAATAGAGCATAAAAAATTAAGTCTGAAGCTGCAGGGTGAGCTTTAGGGATGAGAGACAAGTGATCAGAATAAATACAACTGTGCTACATCACTTCTTGAGAGATCTTTTCCTCTGCCAGTGCCTGCCCTGGAGATCTTGACGGAAGGCCCATGCCCCCATGGACACTTGGGAGATGGTACCTGTCCCCAGGCCACAGTAGGGTAACTTCCCCAAGCTGTTACAGTTGACTGCAGTATGTTTCCAAGAATCCTTTCAATTTTTGGTAGCATCGTGGACTGCCTTGCGTCCATATAGAGGAAGCTGTTTTTCCTCTGGGATACAAAACAATCCTTGTACCCAGGAATGGTTTTGAAGGGCTTCAGGGCCTCCCTGTGATTCTGTTTTTAGACAACTCGCGTTGTATTTAGCAGCAAAGTGATTTCCTTGTTACGAGAAATCCATTCTAATTTACCAGTACAAGACAAGCAGGCTGGAACATAAACTAGAAATAGTTTTTACTGTATGAAACAGTTCTCAAGAATTTCTCCTACCTCCTTCCCCCACAATTATAGTGGAATGAGAAAGTTGGGGCTGTTCAGCCTGGAGAAGAGAAGGCTGTGTGGAGATCTCATAGCAGCCTTCCAATATCTGAAGGGGGCCTATAGGGATGCTGAGGAGGGACTCTTCATGAGGGACTGTAGTGAGGGGACAAGGGGTAACAGGTTTAAACTTAAACGGGGGAAGTTTAGATTGGATATGAGGAAGAAGTTTTTTACTGTGAGGGTGGTGAGGCACTGGAATGGGTTGCCCAAGTAGTGAATGCTGCATCCCTGGTGGTGTTCAAGGCCAGGTTGGACAGAGCCTTGGGTGATGTAGTTTAGTGCGAGGTGTCCGTGCTGATGGCAGGGGGTTGGAACTTAATGATCTTAAGGTGCTTTCCAACCCTAACTATTCTATGATTCTATGATTTCACATCTTCAGTGTTTCTCAGCCTCTCCCTGCTTTCGCACCTGCATGTGCTAAAAGGACCCTCCACTACAGACATTCCCAAGCTCTATGTGTGCTCTTGTACATCAGCAGATCCACTGTGCAGATGGACAGGAGGAACTGGGCTGCTTCTGATGCAGGATTGCGGGCAGCTTGTTTTAGGGCAAAATCATCCCAGTACATTAACTGTTACGGGCCACAGGTCTTTAACAGAACTTCCCATGTCCAAGAGTGCTGCACAGGAGGAGTGAGTGCACAGCTGGACAGGTACACTGAGCTCTCTAGATCTCTGCAAAATGGACAAGCAAGCTGAGTCCCTCAAAAGCTTAAATTCATTGTCAGAGTCTGTGCGGCCGAAAAAAATAGAATCAGAGTCAGCAGAGTGGTTTGTGCTGGAAGGGACCTTAAAACTCATCCAGTTCCTGCCATGGGCAGAAAAAAAGAACTGTCATGGTTTAAGCCCAGCTGTAACTCAGGATAGGTGCTCAAAGCTCACATGCAGAGGAGAAGCCACCTCTTTGGCTTAGAAATGGACAGATACAAAACCCCCTACTAACTTCATTTTCAAAGTGAACACCTGATAAAAACTGCAGGTTCCACAACTTGCAAGTCAAATGCAGAAATGTTCAATATGCCACACATCAGCAGGAAACCACGTGTTAGAAAGGAAAGAAACCCCACAGATATCTGAGGGTTTAAAGATTGTTTAAAGATGTTCCTGCCAATGGGCAGGGACACCTTCCACTCGACCAGGTTGTCCAAGCCCTGTCCAACCTGGCCCTGAAGACTGCCAGGGATGAGGCAGCCACAGCTTCTCTGGGCAACCTGTGCCAGGGCCTCAGCACCCTCACAGTGAAATACAGCCAAGCTGAAACCTCCTGGCCTGGGGAGCAAGTTCAGGTCAGAGCATGTCCGTGGCTGGATCCATGGTGATCTTTCTCCCCCACACTTCTTCGTGCACCCCTGTCCACAGAAGGTGCCTTTCGCCCCAGGCACGCAGCTGTCTTCCCATCCTCACCCAGCTCAGGCGGTTCTTCTGGAGCCAGACTTCCTGCCCCGCAGCGCTGAAACCTCCGGTGCCGGGCAGGATCCTTCGTGCCTTGGGGAGAGCGGCGTCGCCCCGGGGTAGCAGCACTGAACCCGCTTCTCCCTCTGCCCCGCAGATCAAGAACATGGCGGGGCTGAACCAGCGCCGGTGAGGAGAGACCCGGCGGCGCGGGAGCGAGTGCGGCTCTTCCCCGGCACCAATAAAGTCACTCTGCAGCGTAACACGGACTCTTTTTGGGGGCGCACCGGCGGGAGCGGGGCGTGCCGGGCCTGGCGGCGGGCGGGTGCGGCCATGCCGTACGCCAACCAGCCCACGGTGCGCATCACCGAGCTCACGGACGAGAACGTCAAGTTCATCATCGAGAACACGGACCTGGCGTGAGCGCCGCGCGGGCGGGGCAGGGGGAGGAACCGGGCCGCGCGGGGGGCCCGCACAGGCCCTGCCGTGCCTCCGGTGCGGGCCTGTCGGTGCCTCCGGGGTAAAGCCTCGTCCGGCTGCTCCGCAGGCGGGCCGGAGCGCTGCGAAGCTCCGCGGCCCTTCGTGCCTGAGCACGGGTGTTTCTTCCCCTCAGGGTGGCGAATTCCATTCGGAGAGTGTTCATCGCAGAAGTCCCCATCATAGGTACCGCGTACTGCAGTTAGGCCCATGGGTTGCTGGCCCGTCATTCTTACTGCTTCCCTTCCTCTTCTTCCTGCATCTCCCAGCTGCTGCTAGCTCACCTCACCTCACCTGTGTTTAGCCGGTTCTGTGTGTTACCAGAGGCTGCCTTAATTTCAGTGCAGTCTCCACAATGTTTTCTGTGCCCTCACAAAATCCTCACCTTTTTCCCACAGAAATTTTCATAGAATCCCAGAATCCCAGCCTGGTTTGCGTTGGAAGGGACCTTAAAGCTCATCCAGTTCCAGCCCCCGCCATGGGCAGGGACAGCTTCCACTAGACCAGGTTGCTCCAAGCCCTGCCCAGCCTGGCCTTGACCACTGCCAGGGATGGGGCAGCCACAGCTTCTCTGGGCACCCTGTGCCAGGGCCTCTGCACCCTCACAGGGAAGAACTTCTTCCTGATATCTCATCTGAATCTCCCCTCTGTCAGGTTAAAGCGATTCCCCCTTTTCCTGTCCCTGCAGGCCTTTCTCAAAAAAGACCCCCTCAAGATTTCTCATAGCTCCTTTAGATGTTGAAAGACTGTTACAAGGTCTCCCCTGAGCTTTCTCTTCCTCTACTTGTGACTTTCTCCTCTCTGCAGCCATCGACTGGGTGCAGATAGATGCCAACTCCTCTGTGCTCCATGATGAATTCATTGCACACAGGCTGGGTGAGTGCTGGGTGCAGGGAGGATGTGCAGCAAGGCAAAGATCATGAATGAAATCAGTCTAGGGACACTGAAGCACCTTTCTTGGGAGGCTGCTGTTCCTCCAGCCACATTGACAGGAGGGTCAGTGTTCCTGTGGCATCACTTGGGCAGTCCCACAATTTCCTTTTTCCTACAGGTCTTATCCCACTCACCAGTGATGACATTGTGGATAAGATGCAATATTCCAGAGTGAGTCAAGCAAAATGGGGTGCTTATTTTGATGGGTGTGGGTGTCTGACCTGATGGGAAGCACTTCTGATTTCTTGCTGGGAGAAGTTTGGCATAAAGGTCTTGACCCATGTGTCCCAGGATTGCACATGTGATGAGTTCTGCCCGGAATGCTCTGTGGAGTTCACCCTGGACGTCCGGTGTAATGAAGACCAGACTCGTCACGTCACATCCCGTGATCTCATCTCCAACAACCCCCGGGTCATTCCGGTCAGTGCAATCCCTCTGCTTATCGTTGAGTGCCCTCTCTATGTTCCTGTTGAGGCAGATGCTTGGGTTGTGGACAAAGCACAGCCTTTGAGCATGTTTCATTGTTGCCTAAAGCCCCACTTAAGCTGCAGTGGGGGAGCAAAGCACAGATATCTAGCAGTGTGCGCCAGTGGCCTCCATTTCTTCGCCTTGTTGTCCTCCACTTGCTGTCTTATGGCCTGTCAAAGCAGCATGGCCTTGTTGAAGTTTCATCCCATACCCCTCATCCCAAACTCTTGGGATGCTCTAGTGTTGCTCCTCAATCTTGCCTCAGACACTTGGAGCATGTGTGTTTGTGTCCTGCTGCTGTGTCACTGCAGCTTCCTGCCCACTTGTGCCAGAGATCTGGCAGGAGCAGCCTCTTTGAAGGCTTGGCAGCAACCCCAAGGCCTCTGGTTCTTGGTTCTTGGCATAACAAAGTGGGAGGAACCTGGGCCAGGGCATAGCTGCCAGACTGCTTTGCTCAGTTGCCTTGAGTAGGGCTGGTGAAGCCAAAACAGATGCAAAGGAGAATGTTTTAAGACACTATTGATGCCAGAGTTGGATGTCACCTCAACCTGGGGCTGCTGACAGTGTTTGCCTGGTTAAAGCCTAGCTGTAGTGCTCTGTGCCTTGCTCGCCTTGGCTGAGTGCAGCAAGTGCTGTGTCACTACCAGCAGTCATGGGTGCATGTGAGAACCAAGCAGCTAGGCTGGAGCACTCCATCCTGGCAGGGAAAGCAGGCGGGTGGGCTGCTGGAGATGGCATCACATTTGTAGCTGCAGCTGTGCGAATTGTCCCAATTTCCATTAAATTTGGGGGCTGGATTTGGTCTGGTATGTCATTCCAGAGTGGGTCTCTGCAGTCTTCAGCCTTTATAGGCAACTGCTACTTGGTGTGGGAAGAAAAGCTGATCTTGCTGTAATTTGCTTGCTTTTGTTGTTCTACTGCAGGTAACATCTCGAAGCAGAGACAATGACCCCAACGACTATGTGGAGCAGGATGGTAAGTGGTTTTCACAGGGAGGAAGAGCTGGAGAAAGGCATGAGTTTTTCTTTCAGGTTCTTTCATACTTCCTTTACTAGCTGTGTAACCGTAGAGCAGTGGTAAAGTTGGTGAAGAGAACCCAGTATCACTGGACTTAGCAGTTTGTCTTAATGACACTGCAAGGCTATCTCCAAAACCAAACTCTTGTGTCAGAGAGTGCTTCTGTCTCTTGCGAGAGCTTAGAGATGGCAAAGATGCAAAGTGGTGTGCTGTCTGCTGTTGATAAGGGACTGTGCATCTCTTATTTTACTTAGCAGAATGCATCCTAGATACTCTGGGGACACAGATGAGCCCCTCTGAGAATCCAGACTCTTTTATCCTCTGCAGCCTACTCCAACATGCTTGTGCTTTTTCACAGACATCCTCATTGTGAAGCTGCGGAAGGGCCAGGAGCTCAGGCTACGAGCCTATGCCAAGAAGGGCTTTGGCAAGGAGCATGCCAAGTGGAACCCCACGGCTGGTGTCGCCTTTGAGTATGACCCAGACAATGCGCTGAGGCACACTGTGTACCCCAAGCCAGAGGAGTGGTATGTCTGTAGGGACTGGGAAAGATAATTTGGGTCAGCAACTGATCGTGAGCATGCCTGTAACTTCCCCTTGCACAGACTCTGCTCCAGTGTTAGGGTACCAAGGCCAGTCTCTTGGTTGCAGCTGCATACAAGGTGGACTGGTTTGTGGCCACCTGTTGTCCTCCCCTCATGTACTGTTTTACATCACTTTCATATTCTTTCCCACCACTTGTTCCTGCTTTTTCTTCCCTGCACAAGCGATATGGAGGAAAGGGTAAGGTCTGAGGAAAGAATAAATCCACACAAGGTGGAAGAGGTGGTTGTGAGAGCAAAGAGCATAACATTAGGTTGCAAGGCTGATTTTGCAACTCTGAGGAAGCCCAGTGTGTGGCTCTGATCTCCCCTATACATATACTAATTCCTGGAGCCTGAGCTCTGACAGCAGGGTTTTCCACTCTGGCCCTTTCCTCTGCTCTGGCATACCATCCTGCACAGGTACCATGCTGCAGCGCATCTAAAGTGACATGATTTTGCTCTTGGGAAGCTGCTGCCCTGCTTTGGCCAGGACAAGGACTTTACCTAGTAGCACTTTTCCATGAGTGTGGAGCTCCACACATCAGCTTTTCTCCCCAAACCTGTGCTTTGCATCCCGGTGTTCACCGGGCAGGCATCCTGGTATTGAGCACTCTGGAGCCAGCTGCAGGGTGAGGAGCCAGGTGCTTTAGCCAAGGCAGGCTGTGAGAAGGGACTAGGGGGGGTGAATATGCTGCTGTAACAGCAGGGCAGCAGCCAGAGGTCGGGGAGACCTTGGTGCAGGGGCAGGATTTTGGTGCAGGGTCTGCAGAAGCAGAGCTGCAGCTGGAGAGGTGAGTGGCAGAAGGGGTTCAGCAGGTCCTCCTCTTGCTGCCAGATTTGCCTCTGCAAATGACTGCACGCAGTGGCAGGCAGGTGGTGGGCTGTTGTACCTCCATGTTGTCCATTTTAAGCCTGGGTGCTTGGACCCAGAACATGGGATTATCCAAAATACGGATTGCAGAACATGGCCTCATGCTCATGTAGCTAGCTATGAATGAGCTTCTCAGAGGAGCAGTTAGCCTGGATTTCCACCTCAGCCTGACTGCCAGGGGCTTTCTGCTCAGGAGCTGGCCTGGAGATCCTGTGTAGCTAGGTTTGCACTCGGGAGACTTGAGAAGCCTTTTGTTGCTGAGGGTGGAGGTAAGGGTGAGTCCATAACATGCATGAAATGGGCTGGGACCTGCCTGCAGCCATCCCAGTCCTCTTTTCGGGATGGAAGGAGCGAATGCTGCTTGGCTTTGATGGGGTCTGCAGGGCACGTTCGTGGGTCCGGTTCGGTCAGTTTTGAGTGCAGATAGGATGTGCTAGGTGTTGGGCTCTTTCAGCATTTGGTGAGGGTGGTACTCTAGGATCTGCAGGAGGAACCAGGCTGGGTGGTAGTGCTGGAAATTTGGAAGTGGGCATTTTCCTTAGTATTGGTGGCCTGTACGTGTGGACTGAAGCTGGATTTTGGGAGCTGCCAGCTACAGACGAGGCTGTCAGGGGGATAAAACATAAAGGCTGTTTGTGGTGAGGTGGTGCAGGGTGAAGGAGCAGTTTTGTGGACAGGAGCATGTCACAAGAGTTTACGTGCCAGCCTGTACATTTTTCACAAGCGTTTTGGGGTGGAACAGGATAGTTTTGAAGTTTCCAAATGATTTGTAGCAGATAAATCGCCCCACAGTTTAGCTGATGGTCTGATAGATGTATTGGATGCCTGAGAAGCAAGAATGTCTGATGTGGAATTTCAAGTTGGAGTTTGAAATCCATTTGGGCTTCATTTGGTGCTATAAAAATTCTGTAATTTCTGCTGGAGTGGGTCCAGTGGGGGCCACAAGGATGGTGCGGGGTCTGCTGCATCTCTCTTACAAGGAGAGACTGCAGCAGCTGGGCCTGTTTAGTCTACAGAAGCGCAGACTAAGAGGGCATCTCATCAATGCAGATCAGTATCTTGGGGGGATGATGCCAGACTCTTTTCAGTGGTGCCCAGCAACAAGACGAGGAGCAGTGGCCATGAACTAAAACACAAAAAGTTTTACATCAGCAAGAGGAAGAACTTCTTTCTATTGAGAGTGACAGAGCCCTGGAACAGGCTGCCCAGGGGGTTATGGAGTCTCCCTCTCTGGAGACATTCCAAACGCACCTGGCTCCTGTGTGACCTTCTGTAGGCAGCCCTGCCTTAGCAGGGGTTGGACTGGATGATCTCCACAGGTCCTTCCAACCCTGATGATTCTGTGATTCTGTGAAGCTTGACATTAGAGCTGTCTGTTCCTTGATGATATGTACGTCTTTCCAAGTTCATCTGATCCCTGTGAGGACAATACAGAGACAAAGGCCTCTGCTGTCCAAGGCTAGCTGTTAACTTTTGGTTTGTTTTTTCATGCTAGTTGCTTTTGGAGGCCGTCAGCAGAGCACTGGCATGCAGCTGGACTCTCAAAGCAGCTGTGGTGGAAACCTCTGCCCTATTTTCGGTCATAGGTGGTTCTGCAAGTAATGTGAACACCCAGCTGTGTTAACACTTTATCTCTCTCAGATACAGAGACAGGATTTGTTGAAGAACTGCAGTTTTGAGGCAGCTGATGGCAGGCAGCTCGGATCAGCTTTGCTTGCTATTGCTAGGGCAGAGGAAGGCCAGCAGGAGACCTTGGCACACACAGAATTTTCTGCACTGGGTTTTCAGAGAGCTCAAGGCTTTGGATTTTTTTTTTTATGTGGAGGAAATGCTTCCAAAAAGTCTCCCTGGTATGATGTCCTATAAGCTAAGGGATGTAACGGGGAGAAAGATGTGTTGTCCTAGCTAATGCACAGGTATTGCAGTGGTTTTGGTAGTGATGTGTATAGAAGGGTGGAGGTGCAGGTCATGGGATGGGGCTCACTGATGTAGCTGGGGTCAAATACAGGACATTCTTTTTCCTGCTGGGCCCAAGCTGACCAGACCTTCCCATCTCAGCTGTGCTGCCCAGGCTGAGTGTTGGAGTGCTCCAGTGTTTTCCTGGCCAAGGGAAAAGTAGAAAGAAAAGATGATTGCTCCAAAACCAGCATTCAGGCTTCTGCATAAACCAAGTCCCTGCAGGCATCATTGTCCCTTCACTTTAGGTACCTGCCAGATTGTGCCAGAGTAGGTGAATGGAGCCACAGTACCCTGCACAGGCTCACTGAACTGGGGCAGAACAGGGATGATCCTCTTCCTCCAGCACCACTGGGTGCCTATGTGGCATTAGTGAGGAGCCAGAAAGGGCAGCATGGGATTGGGCTTTCCTCTGGGACATGATGCTTCATGACTGCTGGATGTGAGCCCCTGTGCTCGCTCTGGGGCTGAGCAGTGCTGCTGAGGGCCTGAGTTCCATGAGGCCGGGCTGGAGTGTGGGCTCTGTGCTGACTTGTCCTGCTCTTTGATTCCAGGCCCAAGAGTGAGTACTCAGAGATCGACGAGGAGGATGCTCAGGCTCCCTACGATCCCAATGGGAAGCCAGA
The DNA here is from genome assembly GCA_017639245.1 of Myiopsitta monachus. Lineage (NCBI taxonomy): Eukaryota > Metazoa > Chordata > Aves > Psittaciformes > Psittacidae > Myiopsitta > Myiopsitta monachus. The sequence continues at coordinate 82,052,377 of CM029941.1, forward strand.
GAGGTGGGTAGCTGAATATGCTACTATAGCTGCAGAATGGGGTAACTAGTTGGGTCCATGTTGTCAGCTTTTGTCAGTGTAGGAGTACTCACTCTGTGCTGAAGTTTGCCACCCCAGGGACCTCGTGTTCCCTGAAAAGCAGGGTAGAAGATGGAGTTAAGTGTCGATATGCCCAGGCCTGGTAGGTTTTCCTCTCTGGGAGGTATTGTATGGCTGTACCGAGTTTGTGTTCTCAAGCTGGGCAGTGCAGCACTAGGTGGAGTATGAGGCCTACAGGGCAAAAGGGCTTCAGACATTTATTCACCTATGTGGATGTCTCATGCTGTGATTGTTGGCGATACCCCCTCTCCTGGGTTATTTGCACTGCAGGGGTGCCTGGAGCCAGCCTTACTCCATGGTGTGAGGCTCTGTGCTGGCTTGCAAGTTACAGTCCTGAACAGAAATTGTCTTAGAAGTGCTTCTGCAGCCTGTGAAGCCAAAAGTGTTGGTATGACAGTGGCAGAGGGGCAGTGCTGGCTGTTGCAGCTGGGGAGGTGAATGATGCTGGTGGCTGGGATTCCCAGCAGATCTCCCTGCAGTGGGTCAGGACAGGCTGGAACTGCTCTGCAGGTGCTTTTTGGTTTTACACATCCTCACAGAGCAGAAGGAGACTTAACCCACCAGCTTGTAACCTCAGGTTTTACTACAACGTGGAGTCCTGCGGTTCTCTGCGCCCTGAGACCATTGTTCTCTCTGCACTCTCCGGCCTGAAGAAAAAACTGAGTGACCTCCAAACCCAGCTGAGCCATGAGATTCAGAGTGATGTCCTCACTATAAACTGAGGTGACCCCTTTGAAGAGAGTGCTGCAGGAGATCTTTGCCTCTGCCCAGGAGCGCTCTGTATCCCCCATCTCTCTCTGCCTTTTCTGGCCCAGGTCTGCAGGTTGGTGACATCTCTTCCCTGACCTTCCTTTCCAAGGAATACCATCATGATGTCTAGGGTAAAGCAGAAAAGGAATTGGTGAGCATCTTGGCTGGGACAGGTTTTTTTAAAGTGTTTTTGAGTCTTAGGACAGAGTTTGCCGATGTGGTGATGTGCCTCAGTTATACAACCCTACCTTATTTGCATGTCCATTCTTACTATGCTTAATAAAGCCTTACCCCCCTTCCCTGTGTTCTGTCATTCCTGAAAGCTCCTCGGGGGCTGCAGGAGATGTCACATCATCTACTTCTCTCCAATAGACATTAACTTAATGAGATCTCCTTTGGAGAGAGCATTGCTCTCTACTGCTGATTGCTGCTCTTGACATTATCTCCTAAGGAGGCCAGGCCCCTCAAGCAGGCAGCTCATCATTTACCAGTCCAGAGCTGTGTTTAAAGCAGATGTTTGATACTGGGCTGTGAAGGGAGATGCTGCAGAAAGCAGTGCTGCAGGGGAGCCCAGGTGGGCCGGGCAGGCTTAGCTGTATTTAAAAACTAATGGAGCAGACTCTACCCATGTGCTATATAATTCTTTATGTTAGGAGAAGACATGGCAGGGAGCCTGTCACTAATAACCCCTGGCTGACAGCTTCCCGTCTGCCCACAGCCCTAAGGTAGGTTCCATACCATGCTGGAGCTTGGTGCAGGTCCCAGACGGTGACCACTGTGGCAGCAACGTAAGGGCTTCAGCAAATGTCTGGATCAGACCTTCTTGTTCCCACCAGCAGCACCCAGGACTTGGGATGAGCTGTTTGGTGGCATGTTCCTGGAGAGATCTGCCTCTTCCTTACTGCAGTGGCTGGGAGGGAGGGAAATGTGTGTGCCACAGTGCTTGTCCCAGTGTGTATGTGGGGCAGGGGGACAGCTTGGGGAGCAGGGGTGGGTGCTCGTGCTGGGCTGGAGAGAGCAGCTGGAGTCAGTGCTGTTGTCGCTTCCGCGTCCTTGCTGTGGCACATCCAGCTCCCCATGACCTGTCCCTATGCCTGGAGAGAGCACTGCCCTGGCTAGCGTGGCTCTAACTTCGGGGCCAGACAGTCACATCCATCGTCGGTCACTGAACTGGCACAGTTCTGGAAGAGCTGGGAGATGGAGTGTCCTGAAACAATTTTGCCTGGGGGTGCGGAGCCACCACTGCTCTGGGCCATCCTCAGAGCCATGTGCTGCTGGAGGTGAGGGGTGGCAGTGGGGTGCTGGCATCCTGCTTTACTCAGGGTTGTTTAATGGAGGGTGGCAACTCTCTCCACCCTTTTCCCCTCCCCACCACTTTTAGCTTTCGCTTGGAATGTCCTGGCCACGGCTGGAGGCAGAACAAAGCCCTGAGCCGAGCATGCTGCCAGCAGTGGCAGGAAATCTCCCTGCATCAGCACTTTTCTCTCTGGCAGACACTTGGACTTCCCGAGTGTGTTTGGATGGAACAGACACACAGGAAGGGTGGATAAGGGTTGTTTATTCATCGAGCAACTCCTTAAAAACAAAAACGAAGAAAGGAAACCCAAACATTTTTGGTAATAAATGTTAAATCCTTTCCAGATGAGGTGTGTAGCCAGGAGTGACACCTCTCCCCAAGGGAGGACGCGCGGCTGGGAGCAGCCCTTCACCATCCCACCACCCCCCAGCCTCAGCCACAAGCTACACCAACCCAAGAGACAGTATTTACAGACCACAGGTTCCCACATCACAACACTCCCACCCCCCAAGCACAGATGTGGAGCTTTAAGGGTGGAAATAAACCCACCAACCACCCAACCCAGACTGAAAGAAGACTCCGAAGACACACCAAGGTTTGCACAGCGATAAAAAGATAGCCCTTCTAAAGGAGGTCAATAAATAGAACTAGGAAAAAATCAATTGCTTTTGAGTTCAGCACATGATGCCCAGCTCCCCGCCAGGAAAGGGCTGTCACCCAGCGGCGGGCAAGGAAGGAGCAAGGATGATGGGAATGCACAGAAACACAGCTCTCCCCTGCTCTGCCCAGGGAATACTTATAGCCACAAAGCTGCCCCTCAGGAACAGATGCTACTGGCCAAAATGGGTCCCTGGGTTGCCCACCAGCAGCTAAAGCAGGGACAAGGCCATGGGGGCAGCTGGGGGTGCTGAGGTGGGGAGCTGGGCTTTGCCGGGCTGCTCAACCCACCAACCCCCAGAGGAAAACCAGGTTCTCCTGAGGCATCCCAGTTCTACAGCAAGTGCTTCAGTAGCTTTGAGAAGTGCAAAACTCAGCTTGGGGGTGGTGGGGTGTCCCCAGGAGCACCCACTCTTCATGGGGAAGGGGGTGAGATGCTGGGACCCCACACCTCAGCCTGGCACAGCCACAGCCTCCAGTGCTGCTGTGGTGCTCCAGCCTTCCCACCTAGCAGAAACACATGGAATTTCTTGACCCTCCCTGTCTCTTTGCCACCTCCCAGCCGGATCCCCAAAAGAGTCAAAAACCTATGAGCATCTCTGCCCAAGGGCTCTTCAGCGGCTGCGAAGTTTGCATTCATCTGAGAAGGAAAAATCACTTATAATACAAATAATCAAGATACATTTCAAGTCAGGGGAGGCTGAGCCAGTACCACCTCCAGTAACATCAGGCAATGAGCCAGTGCCAGCTCCCCAAGGTCCTGGTGCAGAGGGTGACCCTGGGGACCCACAGGGGCAGCTGCCTGTGTCTTTGCCACCCCTCAGGGAAGAAAAAGGGGGACCCCCACCACCACGTCCTCCCCCCGCCAGCTCACGGGGACGATGTGGGCTCCCTGCTTTCAGGCTGGTCACTTTTGGAGGACTTTGGCTTCAACAAGATGAACCTGTTGAGGAGGTCGGTGTCTGAACTGGCCTGGGCACCTGCGTATGCCTCCCCTGGGGACGAAGCAGAGAGTGGGCTTACCTGGGGGGTTGCTGCAGGGCTGGAGGGGCAGGAGCTCCCCAGGGAGGCCAAGAATACTCACCAGCATAGCTGGAGGACTCAGCCATGTTCTGGGAGCCGGCAATGTGGTGCCAGTACGCGCTGCGGGGCAGCATGGTGGTGGGTGTGCAGGGGTAGGAGAAGTGCTCAGTGCCCTTGTTCAGCAGCTGTGGTGGAGGAGACAGGGGTGAGGGTGACACCTGGCACCCCAAGTTGCCCCCCCGCTGTGTCCCCAGGGAGCACTGGAGCTCACCCTGGCGTTCTTCTCCATCTCCAGCAGGACCCTCTTGTGCTGCTCAGCAATGGCCAATGTGGCGCTGTGCACACGCTGATAGATCTGCTCGCCCTCCTGCGTCTGGAAGGTGTAGAGACCTTCCCCTGCATCACACATCCTGCAGGGATTGGGCACAGGATGTCACTGGGGTTCACAAACCAAGGGATGATAAAACATACCACCCCAGATGGCGGCTGGCCCAGCTCCCCACACTTCCAGTGCTGTCCCTGCATTCCATCCATTATGGTGAGCTGGGACCAGTACCAGCTCCCAGCTCCCCTGGCCGTGGGGCACCCTATGCAGGCCATGGCCATCATCCCAGCATCAGGCCTGCCCTAGCAGCAGTTGCCACCTCCTGTTGCACTCAGCAGGACCCCACGGTGATCCCTGTCCCGGCGGAGGTGGCATCTCACCTTCCAGCCTCAAAGGTGAAGCGGGTGGCATCGCGCCCGTAGCGGCGCAGGGAGCAGAGGGGCCAGGAGAGCAGCTTCACCCGCGGGTTGCGCGTGTCCCAGAGGTAGATGTTTTCATGGGTGATCTGCAGCTTGCACTCGCCATAAACGTCGAGGTTGGGGCAGGGGAGGAGGAACACGTTAAACCGGTCTGGAGTGGGGGATAAAAGATAGAAAATGGCTCGTGGGGGGTTGTAGCGCGGCCGAGCCCCGCGAGCGCCTGACGCTCCACGCTCACCCGTCTGCTCGCTCTGCACGCCGGGCGCCAGCAGGTCGGGCTCCCCCAGGCTGATGTCATTCAGGCGGGCACCCAGGCACTCCACTGACAGCGTCTTGTACCACTCCTCCGCCTCCAGCTCTGCAAGGCACCACGGAGCCCCCTTGGGCAACCCCTGCCAGCCTGGGGTGTCCCACCAGCACCCCCAGCCCTGGGCAACCCTGGCCACCCCGGGGAGTCCCACCACCACCCCTACCCCGTTCCCCTGGGCGCTGCCCGTACCCGAATCACAGGTGAAGGTCCGGGCTGAGTCATCAGTGAAAACAATGGCCACGGCCTGTCTCTTGGTCTCCTTGGGCAGACGGGTGATGCACTTGACATTGCTGATCTCAGTGACCTGTGGAGGAGGAGGGGGGGCACCCCAGGCTGTACCCAGACTGTCATTCCTGCTGTACCCAGACCCTGGTTCCTGCAACCAGACCCTGTTCCCATTGCACCCCGACCCCCGGTTCCTGCACCCAGCTCCAGCAGCATCTCACTGGAGTGCACGTGGTGACAGGCACCCAGCTCCAGCCCAGCAAGTCCAGGCGAAGAGGGACCCCCACAGTCATGGGGTCCCTGCATTCCCCCAGGACCCTTCACCTTTGGGCACCCGCGGAGGCACGCCGACTTCTCATCCGGGTACTTCTCAAGGCGCTGGGGCCCTTTGCTGGAGGACTTGCGGAAGACAAGCCAGCACCGCCGGTAGATCTGCGACACAGCATGGTTTGGGGGTCCCTGTCCCCACGGCCCCATCCATTCCTGCCCCAGCACCCCTCCCACTCCTCCTTGACCCTGGGGACAGGAGGGGATGCTGGCAATGGGGGTATCCCAGAGCTGCCATCCTCCCACCCCTGCCAACGCTAATTACAGGGCTTAACTAATGAGCATGGGCAAGGCTCCCAAGGGGACATCCCATACCAGCACCTCCCCTGCCCCTCTCCTGCAGCCTCTGCCTCTGAGGATGGCGGGGGCCATGTCCCCAAGCTTGTCCCCCCCTCAAGCCCGCTCCCTCTTTGTTCTCCCTAATTAGCGTGGAATTACCCAGCATGCTCGTTGCTGCCGGCTCCAAGCGATGGTGGGGGCGAACAACCCCCTGACCCCCAGCCTCTGGATGCTGCACTCCTTCGCTCCGTAATTCACACCCAGAGCTCCCCCCCCCCCCCCGCCCGCCAAGCATGGGGCATCCTCAGTGCCAAAACTGGGTCTGGAGGGAAACTGAGGCATGGGAGGGGGCTCAGGGACACACCCGAGCCCCCACGGTGACCGTGTCCAGTGGGGGAGGGGTTCCACTGGGGAAAGATCGGGGCCCCTGGGGCTCGTGGATAATTTGGGGACCAACAAGTGACACTCTCCCCCCACCCCCAAAATGCCTCTGATTCAACCCAAACCCAGGGGCTCAGGTTGCCGCGAGAGGCGACAACATTGGTGGGTCAGGCGGGTGACCGGTGGGCCCCCCCCCCGCATCCCCCAGACCCTCGCTCACCCCCAGCTTCCTGCTCTTCATCCTCACATAGCCTTGCTTGACGATGTCGTTAAAATTCGTCGCCATGGCGATGGCCCGATGGGGTGAGGGATATTTTGGGAGGGGGGGGCTGCCTTCACCTTCGCCCCCCCCTCTCCATCCTCTTCCCCTGTACCCGCCCTCCCCCTCCTCACCGCTGGCCCAGCTTGGTGCTAGCGGCGTTGCCCATCCTGGCTGGAAAAGAGAAATGACAGATCCACGGCTGACATCTTCCTCCTCCCACTCCTCCACCTCCTCTTCCTCCTCCCTTCGCTGCCTGAACCATCCAAGTGGAACAGTCCGGTGTTAACCCCTGTCAGCGCGGCAGAGCCAGGCACGAGCAGTCCCACACTACCAGCCCCAACCTGTGTCCCAAGGGACACCCACGCAGGACCTCGCCCATGGGTCTCCATCACCTCTCTCCCAGCTCCTCTTTCCTCCCAGCGGGCTCCCTTGGGCAGCAACATGGCCCTGGCCGCTGGGCATCAGCGGGGTTCAGTGTGAACAACCTCCTGCCTGGCCAAGCCAGCTCTGCACGGGATGTTTTGGCTCTGAGTGCCAAAGGGACCCTGGCTTCCACCTCACACCCATTGGCACAACCCAGCCTCCCTCCAGCCCTACTGCAAGCTGTGCCTGGTCCCACTGCCCAAGGAGAGGGGACCCCAGCCCCACAGCAGGGCCAGGCAGGGACCACGTTCCTTTCCCAGCTGGAAAAATCCCCCCTAAAAGGATGACCATGGCCCATCCCCAAGGATGCTCTGTGCCCGGTGATGCCAGGTCCCTAAAGCTTCAGCATCAGGGGGGATCCATTCCCGTCCATCCCACCCACAGCAGCCGAGAGGGACTACACCCCAGCATCCCCCTCCAGCCAGGCTGTTTAGTGCCACCGGGGTGGCTTGTGTCATGTGTGTGTCCCCAGGAGCCAGGCTGGCGCCGCTGCTGGGTCCCCCACCCTGGGCTGTGCTCCGGGATGGCCCGTTGGGACCAGGCACAGGGGTGACGGGAGCCCCCCAGGGTCCCCAGAGAGGGGAATATCCCCCTGAGGGAATTCAGAGACGCAGGGGAGCAACTCCTGCCCCCCGCCCCGAGCACCGCCCGATCTGTCACCTGGGTCGCCCGCGAATCACCCCCCTCCATCACCGCCACGTCCCCGCCGCTCCCACCGCCACCGTCGCTCCTGGCGCTGTCACCCCCCGCGGTGTCACCCCGCGCCTCGGCCGAGCCCCGCGCTGTGTCACCCCCCCCCCGCCCCACAGCCGGTCCCCGCCGTCTCCCTCCCCGTCTTACCCGTTCGCCCCGCTGCCGGCGGCGGCTCCGCGGAGCTGCGAGCCCCGGGAACGCGCGGCCCCGCCCCAGCCCCGCCCCTCAAGACCCCGCCCCCTACCCCGGTACCCCTCCACCCCCCGGGCCGCCTCCTCCGTCCCTCCGCGCCCGGCCCAGCCCTGCGCAGAGGTTTCCATGCGCTCACATCATTAGGCTTCAGCGTGAACGCCCCGTGGAGACTGGCGGCAGCCTCTCCCCAGGCTGCTGTCCCGGGCTGTCCCCAGGCTCAGGCTGGGGATACTTCCTCATCCCTGCCCCCCCCCGTGCTCCCCAAAACTCTGCTGACTCTGCCGCAGGCACCTCCAGCCCCACAGTCCCATTTGTGGGGCCATAAAGAAATGAATAATCGCTGGGAATAAAAGGGCATTAAAAAAACCCAAGCAATAACACGAGCAGCAAAGAGGCGAGCTTTTAGCCAATCAATTAAAAGGCAGAGGAGGGATTACCTCACCAAAATATTAATTTTTAATAAGGTTGTGTCTGAGCTCTTCCAAAGCCATGCAAGGCCCTGCGCTGTTGGGGCGGGGCTGGTCTGGGCTGGTCAGGTGAGTACCCCTACACCCACTGTGGGCACTCTGCACCCACGATGAGCATCCTGCACCCATGGTGAGCACCTCTGCATCTGTGGGTGAACCCACTGCAGCCCTGCATGTCCCTTCATGGTCACAAGCCTCCCTGCTTCTTGCTTTGCAGGCACAACAATAGGTTTTACCCAAGTGCTGGGCTCGTCTCCAGGTGTGGGGGCAGCAGCGGCAGCGGGGTGACACCAGCAGCCACCCATTCAACCCCAGTGCTGTCTCCTCCCGCCCCCTATCCGCGCTCCAGCGTGAGGACAGACCAGCAACTCAAGACACCACTAGAGCCTGGGCCCCTCTGGGCTCTGTATTTTTAGTAAAAAAAAATCATATACAAATACATACATGTATATAATACACATAGAAAATGTGGGCAGGAGAGTGTGGCTTGCAACATGGCTAGGTGCCCCTCTCTGCCCTGTGCTTTTTCTTTCTGGGCTGCTCAGGGATGCTGCCTTTGGCGGCCACATTTGTGTCCCGCGAGATACTGGTGGCCAAGGGGTAATGTATACTGCTCAAGAGGCAGCGGGCTTGGAGCATCCCTGGGCAAAGCCCTCCCCATAACTCCATTTCCCCATCTATATGAGGGTCACCACCCAGTGACAGGCACTTGTGGGCAGAGGCCCACCATGAGACATCCCTGTGGTGGTGACCCAGGGCTCTAGGGCACCTGGATCTGCAGGTCCTCATCCTCATCGGGGTCGCTGGTGCCGTCCCCGGTGTCATCAGGGCCAAAGCGGGTGCTGCGCATCTTGCCGAAGAGCGGGGTGCTCTGCTGCCGCCGGAGCCTGCCAAGGGGGAGCTGCTGGGGCGGGGGACAGTGGGCACAGACCAGCCCCCCACTCCCCTTCAGCACCCTACACCCTGGCGGGATCCATCCCTGCAGCACCAGCACCTCCAGCTTGGGGCCAGGGAGCTCTGGATGATGCTTGGCACAAGCCAGGCACCAGCTACAACCCTCCAGGGCCAGACATCACCACGCTGGGCACCACAGACCCACAGAGAGTGCACAGCAGGGAGAGATGGCCCCTAAAATTGGGCTCCCTGATCCCCAGGAGCCTGTGGTAGTTTTAGCTTCTTGCTCACTTTTGCATGAAAATTTATGAATCAAATTTGAAATCCAAAAGCCCAGGAGCTGGTCAGATCCGACCAGTTTGCTGTGTTTTACTGGAAAGCATGAATTATTTAAGGTGGAGTGCAGGGGGGGAAGATGGAGCCTCCATTATTCCTCTATGATTTAATGACAATGTGCAAATAAAATAAAGGAAGATGATAAACACACTCTCCAGCACCTACCGGAGATGCAGCATTGATCTCCCACGGCCATTTCAGCTCTTTGCTGCTGGGGAGGCGAAGTGAGGCCAGGGAATGTTTTCAAGGGCAATAAATCCCACCTCCCATTTCCCCAAACTAGCGTGGGATGCTTGGAGCCTGCCCTAACCCTGGTACTGGCAAGTGGAACCCTACGCAGCATCAAACTGGGCTGTACTGGTTTGTGGGCAGCTTTGTGCTGGTTACACTGGGAGGTGAAGGCTCTTCCAAGGGTGGCTGCGCTCCCTCCTAGGATGGTGGAGGTGCTTTGGGCATGCTTAGCCCAATGCTCACCAGGGCTGATGGTGGTTGAGGGATAGTGGTGAGGAGAACATCACCCCACCACGGTATGTTGATGGCATCCACTGCAGCCCACCCCATTCCCCCACTCACCGTGACTGCAGATGCTCCAGCTGCACTTGGAAGCTCTCGCTCTGCTCCGTCTGCTCATCCAGCGACCGCTGCAGCTTCCGCGTCTGGTTGTGGGCCTCATCCAGCTGTGGGATGGGAAGGGATGGGATGGGGCTGTCAGTGATTAAGTGGAGCTGCACACCCCAAGCCCTCTCTCACCAGCTGGAGCTTCCCCACCTCGTCCTCAGCTTGGGCCAGCTCCTTCTTGAGCTCCTCCACCCTCAGGCGCAGCTTCTTCACCTCGCCCTCATGCTGCTCCACGCGGCGGTTGGCGTGTGCCAGCTCAGCCATCTTCTCCTGGTACTGCTTCTTCAGTTTAGTGTGGACATGCTTCAGGTCAGCCAGCTCCTACGATGGGCATGGGGTGGGGGTCTGAGCGGGCAAGAGCCACCCCACCACAGGGTGCCCCCTCCTTCCTCTCAAGAGATATCTTCTGCCACCCTACCCCATGACAGAGGAGCTGATGGAGCAAGGATGGGGTCACTGCCACCTCTCAGAGGGGTGGTGGCAGAGTTTGGGCTTGAGAAGGTCCGGGGGGATGCTGAGCCACCACTGAAGCATCAGGGTCACCCAGGGAGGGGGTGTCAGCGATGGGACAGCACCTTATTCTTTTCAAACAGCTCAGCCTGAATGGTTTTGAGGTCGGTGTCCAGGGCGCTGGCCGTCTGGCGCCGCTTGCGAGCCAGCACCTCCTCCAGGTCCTCGATCTGAGCCCGCAGCTTCTTGTTCTCCCGCTCCAGGTTGAGCTTCTCCGTCTCCAGCCGCTCCCGCCGGCCCCACTCAGCCGCGTTCTCCGCCTGCAGCCGCTCCATCTGGGACAGGGACATGGTGGGGCTGGGGGGTGGCAGGGACCCCCTCACTGCTCCCTTCACCCCCCATACTGGGTATCGTCCTCACCTCTGCTCGAAGCTCAGCCAGTTTCTTGTCCATGCTGGATCGAGCGCCCAGCTCATCCTCCAGGTCCTCGGAGATGCGCCCCAGCTCGTCCTGGTGGATCTCCTTCAGGATGTTGAGCTGGAAGGGGGACAGCAACCAAGGCGGGCAGCGAACACCCACCTTGTACCACCCAAACCCTGCCTGCACCCATCGACCCAACCTCTGTGGATGGACCAACTGGCTCAACAGCAGTAATTAACACCCTTAATGAGCACCCTGGAGCAGGGGAGGTGGCTATGGCTCACCATATCCATCCATAAAGGACATGAAGCCCACTGGGTACAAGCCACCCCCCAGCACACCCCTGGTACCCAGGCGCCTCACTTACCTGCTTCAGCATCTCCTGCTTGTTCTTGTTGAGCTCCTCATACTTGATCTTCCACTGGCTGAGCTCGCCCTCCAGCTTCTCGATGCTCTTGCTGAGTGCCAGCTTGTCCCTGAGGAGAGACAACACTGGTGACAACTGGCAGGACACCACGAGACATCCCATCCCGGGGGGGACCATGCTGGGTTCAGCTGGCACGCCACGAAGGTGATGTCCTGAGCACTCACTCCCGCTCCTTGAGCAGCACTTTCTGGGACTCATCCAGCCTCAGCTTGAGGGCAGTGACTTTGGTGGCATCCTCCTCCACGATGCTGACATCCTCCCAGAGCAGACGGCTCCGTTCCTGACGGTTGAAGGAGGCCCGGCTGCTCCGCTGCTCCCAGCTCTCATCCTGCTTGCTCGCCAAGATGTTTTCCATCAGCTCCAGCTCCTGTGGCACCACAGGTGGCTCAGCACAGGGGACAGGGTGAGGGGCTTCCCACCCCCCGCAGCGCCCACCCTTCACCCCATAACCAAGAACAACCCTCCAGCCAAACCCAGCAGCATCCCTCCCTCCCGTCCCCAGGGACACTCTGAGGCTGGTGCAGAGGGACCTGACCTCCCAGGGGATGCTTAGGCTAGTTCCAGACATGCTGCTCGGCAGCACTGCCATGGGGTAGACTGAAGTCTTGGCACCTGAAGTGGTGACTTCTGCGTCATGGGGTCTTTGACACGTGTCATGATAGAGCCGATGGCAGCAGAACAGGAATGGCTGGGGCAGCTGGGAGCATCCTTGGCATGGCTCTGGTATCCCCTCCTCCCTCTTGCTCCTTCTCCCTCAGCCCAGAGCTCTGCCAGAAGCCCATACAGACTCCCTGGCATCGTAGCTGCCGCTGGGAGATGCCATCAGCACTGCTGGTGTCACTGTCCCCTCTACTGGCACAGTAGACTGGGGATTGGACTTTTGCCCAACACCTCCAAAGGGAAAGCTCTAAGAAAGGAACCAGAGCCAGTGCCAATGCGACCTCCCTGCACAGGGCTACAGGGTTCGGGACCCCCATGACACTGCTCCTAGAGGGGCCTGACACCCAACGCTGCTTCAAGAGGGACCCGTCCCCCCAGCACTGCTCTGAGAGGGGTCTGAGACCAAAATCCTGCTCCAAGAGGGGTCTGAGCCATGACTTCTCTGAGAGAGGTCCGAGCCCCCCCCGCTGTTCTGAGAGGGGTCTGAGCCCCCACACGGCTCTTCTTGTCAGGGCAGGGAGCAGCCTTGTGGCCAGCTGCAGAGAGGGGTGGTCTGGGGACACACGCAGGCAGTGTGTGGGGTGGGCACCCCACCACCCACAGGCAGACACCCCATGCCCCTCACCTTGGCTTTCGGGGGCGCCTCAGCCCCCACATCCCGCACAGGCTCATGCTCTGGGTCAGCCTCTCCCTCCGCCCCATGCAGCCGGTCGCGGTCACGCTCACGGTTGTGGTCATGGTCATGGCTGTGGTCGCGGTCGCGGTCGCGGTCACGGCGCAGGTTGGCCAGCTCTTTGGTGAGGGCCTCCAGGCGGTGTCGTAGCTGCCGCACCTCCTCGCGGGCCCGGTTGCGCTCAGCCCGCACCTTGCTCCATTTCTCCCTCCAGTTGGCTGTGCAGTCCGACCACCACCGCATCGTCTTCTCCATCTGTGCCGCGCGCGCCCGCGCCTCCTCCAGCTCCCGCAGCCGCAGCTCCTCTCGCCCTTCCCAATCCCCTTCCAGCAGTGCCGGGGGGGGCCCCGGCGAGGGCGTCCCGCTGGGGGGGGACGGGGAGGGCTCAGGGGCCAGCAGCGCCAGCAGTGAGCCCCCCGGCAGTGGTGGCGAGCCCGCCAGGCGCGAGGCCCCACTCTGGCTCATGGTGGGTCTCCCCTAGGACTTGGCCATCACCAGCCAGGGACCTGCGGGAGACAGGGGGGGTCAGGGAAGCCCTGGGGGAGTTGAGGGGTGGCACACTGGGTGACGAGGTCACTGGTGTGGATACCCCGGACATCTCACAGAATCATGGAATCATAGACTGGTTTGGGTTGGAAGGGACCTTAAAGATCATTTAGTCTAACTCCTTGTCATGGTCTGGGACACCTTCTAGTAAACCATGTTGCTCCCCAGTGAAGGCTGGCAATGTCCCCAGCGAGGTCCCTGGTGATGACTCCAGCAAAGAGCCAAATGATGGCCTCAGCCAGGTCTCCAACAAAGACACCGGTGAGGACACTAAGAAAAGGTCTCTGGTGATGGCCCCAGCAGCGTCCCCCTATGAAGACTCAGTGAGGTCTCCATTAAGGGCCACAGCCACCAGCAGCTTGCCCCAGTCTGGCCCAGACACCTCTGCCAGCACACTGAAGGCTACAGTGGTCTACATGTTATCTGGATGACGTCATCCTCGTGAGGCCACCCAGACGACGTCATCTGTGGGCCTCCAAGACCATCCCCGGAGCTGTGATGGGGGAAAACCAGCTGCACCTCAACTGCTCCAGTGAGGGTTAAAGCATGGATCCACTGCCAGCGAGGCAGGAACAGCTCTGGAACAGGAGATGGAGCTGCCAAACTGGCGTGATGGGAGGGTGCACGGCACGGCTGGACATGCTCTCCACTGATGCCGCTACAAAGGGCCTGTGCTGCCAACCAGCTTCCCAGCAGGGACCTCACACCCGGTGTGGCCAGGCGGGTAAACCGCTCCGAGAAACCGTAATGGGAGGCTGCTTGTGTCCTAATGGAATAAGTACAGACCCAGCCACAGCCAGCCCACAGCCTCCCGGCAGGTTTTTGGGACGGTGCAGCTCTGACCGGCTGCCAAATCTGGTCGGGATGAGAACTGGAGCAGCGGCTGATGGGAATTCTGGGCTTTGCGCGGCTGAAAAAGTTAATTTATCTGGTGATATTTGGTAGAAATGATGCAGTTTTGGTACAACGCCAAGGCGAGCCCTGGCCTGCGCTGTCCTACGGCCCTGGGGAGCGGATCCAGGCACCGGCAGGAATCGGCACAGCAGATCCGGCTGTGCAGTACCCACGGGAGCCCGGGGGGACGCAGCGCAACCCCACAGCTCCCCCGCAGGACACGCGCGCACCCCCCCTCCCCCGCCCCATCCGTCGCGGCCTCCCGTCGGGCGGAGCCGCCCGCCCCCCGCGCCTCCCCATTGGCAGCGGGCGCTGTCACTCCGCGGCGGGCGGCGACGTCTCGGGCCCTCGGGACCCGCCGCATTCCTCCGCTGCCGCCGCGCCCCGCCGGTCCCGCGAGGCCCGGCATGGCCGGAACCGTCGGGCTCGGCTCGGCGGGGCCCGGGGCCCTCCGTCCCAGCGCGAAGCCGCCCGTCCCGTCTTGTCCCTCCCGTGCCGCCCCGGTGCGACCGCCCCCCCCCCGTCCCCGACAAAGTTTCCCGCAAGTTTCCCGCCGCGCCGCGTCCCGCCCGTCCCGTCCCGTCCCGGTCCGCTCCTCACCAGTGCCGTCGGTGCGGGGAGCCCGCGCCGGCCGGGACGCTGCGGTCGAGTCTCCTCCTCCTCCTGCCTCTTCTCCTCCTCCTCCTCTTCCTCCTCCCCCCGCCCGCCGGGGGCCGGTCCCGACGCCGGAGCCCAGCCCGGGGCCGCGGGTGCGTGTGTTGGCCTCGGGGGGTGGGATTCGAGCTGCTGTTGGTGCGGGATCGGCGTGTTGCTGCGTGTGGGGCTTGCACAAATGCGTTTGCAAGCGGCCAGCCTCGAGGAAGGCGGTGCACACGTGTTCCACGTAGGTGCACGCTTGCACACACATGTGCAGGCGGGTGTTTTGCCCCCTGCAAACGAGGGAGTGTGCTCGCGGGTATTTCTGTAGCCGTTTGTACTTGCAGGTGTGTCACAAGCAAGGATCTGTGTCCAGGCATGCTTGCAGACGTGTTTTGGGTGTTTGCACAGATGCACACAGGTGTGCTCACACGTGCATGTTGTGTGCGAGCTTTGCCACACAAGAGGTTGCACACGTGCCCTCGCACATGGATGCTTGCACAGTATTGCTGTTGCTTGTGGGTGCTTGCAGACATGAGCAGGAGCACGCTTGCTCCGTGAGCGTGGTGCACAAACATGCTCACCCGCAGTCGCACGGCTGTTTGCATGCAGCTGCCAGATTCCAGCCTGGGGCCCAGCTTCTTTCCAGCCTGGGCCTCTTCAGGGTGTGAGCGCTGCTGGAGCTCTGGAGCAGGCCAGACCCTTCTTCCCTGTGGCTCTGGCTGCTCTTGCAGAACAGGCATCAACCTGCTCCAAATCTGTGAGTTGGAGGCTGAGACATGGGAGAGGGTCTGGGAGGGGACAGAACATCCCCATCTGAGTGTCCCCACAGGTGAGTGCATCCCAGATGGACACACAGCTCTGTTCGCTGCATCCCCACACATCCTGAGCTGGCTCCTTCCTGCTCCTGACCAAGAAGCAAAGCTCTGAAACACCATTTTACCCCAATATTTTTCCCTTTGCTGGATGCTATTCAGCAAGGGGAAACGAACAAACAAACAAAAAAAAGATAGGAAATAAAGCAGCCAAGAGGATTTGTGTTCCACGGGATGGGAAACGACACCATGGGACACCAACACCTTCTTCTCCCCCATCCTCAAGCAGAGCAGAGAAAAAGAAATTCTGTTGTAGCAACACTGCAAATGCTTGTACGTGCTCTCTCTGTGCCTGGTATTTTCTGCTGGAAACAATCCCAAAAAAAGTGGAGGCGGGGGATGCTTTGCTCTCCCACGCCCCTATCCCTGGATTTTGGTCTGGGGAAGCTGGAACCAGCGGTTCCACTTGCAGCCGGTAAAGCGATTTTGTAGGCGTTTTGGCCAGGGCTGCTGGTACGTGCCGAGGGCTGGAGATTTAACCCACTCCTGGCACTAAAGCTGGGCTTTATAAGCCGGCAAAGCTTTTCCAAGCGTGACTTCCCTGGTGGCTTCAACATGCACATCTTGGTGACACTAGCAGCTTCTGGGATGTGTTGCAGCAACCTGGGATCTGTGTGGTTTGTCCTTGCGAAAACCAAACCTTCTTGTCTCAGGGCATGTCACCTGAGGACATGGGCTCATCGGTGTGGATCCACACACTCATCGCTGTGGTCCATGGAACATCCTCCTGGCATCCTTCTCCTCCAGCTTTGTGTGAGGAGCTGGGTCCACGGTGCCTGACCATGCCCAGCAGTTCCCCATAAATACATTCCCAAAGGGCTCCCGTTTTCAGGATGAGTCAGATGAAGGCAGATGGTTGTCCAGAGAGCAGAGGCTAATGACACTTGGAGTGGCTGCAGGCTTTGGGTGTCATCACAGTCTTGCAGCAGGCACTGGTGTGGCTTGAGGTGTCCCCATTCCCTGCATCTCTACACAAGGCCACGTCCCTGCAGTTGGACCTAGCAGCCTCTGGAGCACAAGGTGAAGCCTTCTGGGACAAACTCATTTTTCCCCCAGTTTGTGGGAAACAAAAAAGACCTTTTTGCCTTCATCTGCTCAAGCCACCATTGCTGGGAGTTGCGTCCTCATGGCTGGGGGCAGCACAGAGGGTCCTGACTCCATCCCGGCGGTAGCATCCAATGGTATTATCATAGAATCATAGGATATGTCAAGTTGGAAGGAGCCCATAACACTCATTTTAAGTCTCTGCTCCTCACAGACTACCTGAAACTAAACCATATGACTAAGAAGCCCCCAGATACTAGATACTCCATGAACTTTGACAGGATTAGTGCCATGACCACTTCCCTGGGGAGCCTGTTTCAGTGACCCTGTCAGTGAGGAACCTTTTCCTCGTGTCCAATCTGAACTTCCCGTGCTGTAGCACCATTACATTCCTTCATGTCCAATCACTGGTCACCACACTGAAGAGATCAGCACCTCCCCTTCTACTGCCCCTCTTGAGGAAGGAGTAGACTGTGGTGAGGGCACGACTCAACCTTCTCTTTTCCAACCTGAACAAGCCAAGTGACCTCAGCCACTCCTCATAAGTCTTGCCCTCGAGACCCTTCACCATCTGGGTCACTTTCTTCTGTACACACTGTAGCTTGATGTCCTTCTTCTGTTGAGGTACCCAAAACTGCACCCAGGACTCGAGGTGGGGCTGCACCAGTGTGCTGTACAGCAGGACAATCACCTCCCTTGACCAGGTAGTGATGCTACACTTGATGCATCCAGAACATGGTTGGCCCTTTGGACTGCCAGGGCATGCTGTTGACTCCTATTCAAGTTGCCATCAACCCAACCCCAGACTTTTTTCTGTGAGGCTGCTTTACAGCCTCCTGTCACCCAGTTTGGACATATAACCAGGGTTACCCTGTCCCAAGTGGAGAATCCAGTGCTTGCTCTTGATAAATATCATGGAGTTGGCAGTTGCCTTGCTCTCTGGTGTACCCTGATGTCTCTGTAAGAACCCTCAGCTCCTACTAATTTAGTATCACCAGAAAACTTAATGTACATTCGATCCCTTCATCTAGATCATGTATAAAACCATGGAAGAGTACTGGCCCTAAAATCCAGCCCTGGGGAACCCCACTGGTGAATGGCCATCAGCCTGACATGACCCGATTTACTACAACCCTTGAGTCAGTTGCTCACCCAACATATGACGGACTTGTCCAGGCGTGTGATGGACAGTTTTCCCAGGAGGATACTGGGAAAGACAGTATTTAAATCTTTCCTAAAATCCAAACCCCCCACATGTACTGGCTTTCCTTGATCCATTCCGTGGGTGACCTTATGTCCTGGGTTCAGCAGTAACAGTCATTTTTTTTCTCCTTCTTAGTAGCTGGTGCAGTGCTGTGTTTTTGATTTTGGGCCTGGGAGCAGCACTGATAACACCAGTGTTTTCAGTTACTGCTTGGTAATGTTTTGGTCTGACCAAGGACTTTCTGAGCCTCATGTTCTGCCGGGGAGGAGGGAAAGCCGGGAGGAAGCAGAGACAGGACACCTGACCCAAACTGACCAAAGAGGTTATTCCATACCACACCATATCATGCCCAGGATGTAAAAAACTGGGGGCAGGAACCTGGAAGGGCTCTCTCGGCTCGGTCGGGTGGTGAGCGGTTGTATCCTCTTCCCTTGTATTTCCCTGGTCATTATTATTACTGGTGGTAGCAGCAGTGGTTTGTGTTATACCTTAGTTACTAAACTGTTCTTATCTCAACCCGTGGGAGTTGCATTCTTTCGATTCTTCTCCCCATTCCCCCGCCCCCCCATCGGAGTTGGGGTGAAGAAAGAGGGAGAAGTGAGTGAACGGGCTGCATGATATACAGCTTAAACCATGACAGTTCTTTTTGGCACCCAACGTGGGGCACGAAGGGTTGAGATAACGACAGGATTAATAGCCACTCGTCACAATGCTGATTTATTGGCTCTCAAAGTTGTTGCTCTGGTTCTCACAGGTTCTGTGTATGATACTTTACTTACAGCCGATACTTTTTATCTTAACATTTTTCAGATCTGAGTTTTGGGTTAAGGTTCTTGTTACATTGTACTCTATTGCACTGATTTTTAATACAATAGGCTCAGTGATCATGAAACTGACCCGGTTTGTGTTTCCAGTGTGGTCACCAACACTATACTTTGGGAGGTATATAATGGAAGTGTTTAGCAATTACACGTCTCTTTTCACCTCCTCGGGTAGTCAACCTGTGAAGGAGACATTCTTTTGTGCTCCCAGCTCCCCCACCAGATCGTTTACAGCATCATTTGAGAATTTTGAAGGTTCTGAATGGCCTTTGGAAACCCTTGAGACCTGCCTGCTGGTTGTGATGGGAATTGCCATGTTAGCACGCACGCTAAGTATATTTTACTCACAACCATTTTGTCTGGTCCCGAGAGTTATGCAGAGTCGGGTTTGGGCCTTGTCTAGGGTTAAACGACGATATAGGAGATCCAAGAGATTTTCCATGAGGCTGGATAGTCATGAGTGGCAGGGTGTGTGGGATAGTATGGGCAAGTATCTAGGCCAGTGGGCCCCTCCAGTGCTTTGGAACTTCACCAATGAACAAATGCAAAATCCAGAAAAATTAGTTAAACATTTAAAGGAGGTGTGTGGTCATTCTGGTCACACCAGAGAGGGACAAATCATGGCAACGTGCTGGGGCTTGGCTTATGCTTACAGAGCCTTGTTTAACACCATCCGGTACCTTCAAAAGGAAAAAAATGTCCCTGGATCTGAGGGCAGAGTAATGGACAGAGCAGCTACTCCAGCTCCAAGCACAGCAGCTACACCACCCCCAGGGACAAGTACAGCCACTACTCAAACCCCAGTGACAACTACAGCAGCTACCCAAACCACAGTGATAATCACTGCAGCTAAACCAGAGGACCAACTTGTACCAATACCAGTTGCCCCTGTACGCAAGAGGAAAAGCAAAAAAGGGCAAGAAAGATAGGTTTCCATACAAGGACAATGTTATGAGTCATTTGACCAAGTGGACTACTCTAGAAAAGGGCATCCAGTCTCTGAGGGAATCAGCCATTGTAGAGATGATCTACACTATCAAGCCGAATAATGGGGATATACCCATAGATCCAGATGAAGTTGAATGTACACGACCCGTGTGGCAGAAATTTACACGGAATGCACCCCCATCATATGCCCACTCCCTGGCAACAGTAACCTGGAATGACGTAATACCACCAACAGTAGATGAAATGATTCATAAACTCCGAGAATTTGAAGACAATTTCACCCCTTCCATCATCTCAGCTGTGGAAAAACTGTCCCAGGACCTCCAACAATTGAGAGACGATCTATCCAGCTCCTCACATGTACCAACACACGTCTCAGCTATTAACAGAAGGTGTCCTACTGTTCGAGAGAGAAGATATAGAAGTTACACACCATGGGGCACCCTATGGTTTTACCTGCGGGATCACGGAAAAGACATGAGGAAGTGGGATGGAAAACCTACTTCAGTTTTGGAGGAACGGGTGCGAGAATTGAGGAGGAGAACAAAGGTCAAGGCTGATCACCCCATGAGGGCTGTGGCTTCAGTCTCTGGTGAGCAGGTTCCCAGATGCACTGGAAGAGCCGATTTTACTTTAGCTCCTGTGATAAGGAATAATTCATGTCAACAAGACATGACTGACCAATGTGATGACTATTAGAGGGGCCCCGCCTCCAGCCAAGTGGAGGTAGGGGGCAATCGGATTGATTGGACTATGTGGATCAGATTTCCTGGTGCATCAGTCCCACAGAAGTATAAGGCTCTAGTAGATGCCAGTGCACAGTGTACCCTGATGCCATCAAGCTGTCAAGGGGTAGAACCCATTTATATTTCTGGAGTGACAGGAGGATCCCAAGAGTTGACTGTACTGGAGGCTGAAATCAGCCTGACTGGGGGGAAGTGGCAAAAGCACCCCATTGTGACTGGTCCAAAGGCTCCATGCATCCTTGGCATAGATTACCTCAGGAGAGGGTACTTCAAAGATCCAAAAGGGTACCGATGGGCTTTTGGTATTGCTGCTTTGGAGACAGAGGAAACGGAGCAGCTGTCCACCTGCTTGGTCTTGCAGAGGATCCTTCTGTTGTGGGGTTCCTGAAGGTCGAAGAACAACAAGTGCCAATCGCAATCACAACAGCGCACCGGTGGCAATATCGCACCAACCGAGACTCCCTGATTCCCATCCATAGGCTGATCAGTAGATTGGAGAGTCAAGGAGTGATCAGTAGGACCCGCTCACCCTTTCATAGCCCCATAGGGCCAGCGCGAAAGTCTAATGGAGAGTGGAGACTAATGGTAGACTATCGTGGCCTGAATGAAGTCACACCACCATTGAGTGCTGCCGTATTGGACATGCTAGAGCTTCAGTATGAACTGGAGTCAAAGGCAGCCAAATGGTATGCCATGACTGATATTGCCAATGCATTTTTCTCAACTCCTCTGGCAGCAGAGTGCGGGCCACAGTTCGCTTGTACTTGGAGGGGCGTCCAGTACACTTGGAACAGACTGCCCCAGGGGTGGAAACACAGCCCTACCATCTGTCATGGGCTGATCCAGACTGCACTGGAACAGGGGCAAGCTCCAGGACACCTTCAATACATTGATGACATTATTGTGTGGAGCGATACAATGGAAGAAGTCTTTGAGAAAGGGAGGAAAACAATCCAAATCCTGCTGAAAGCCGGTTTTGACATAAAATGGAGTAAGATCAAGGGACCTGCACAGGAGATTCAATTTTTAGGAATAAAACGGCAAGATGGACGTTGCCAGATCCCCACAGATGTGATCAACAAGATAACAGCGATGTCACCACCAACTAAACAGAAAGAAGCACAAGCTTTCTTGGGGCTCTGGGGTACTGGAGAATGCACATCCCAAATTACAGTTTGATTGTAAGCCCTCTCTATCATGTGATCCAGGAGAAGAATGATTTCAAATGGAGCCCTGAGCAACAACAAGCCTTTGAGCAAATTAAACAAAAGATCGTTCGTCCTTTCCAACCCTAACTATTCTATGCTTCTATGCAGCAGCCCTTGGACCAGTCCAGTCCGGGCCAGATGTTAAAAATGTACTGTACACCGCAGCGGGGGAGAACAGTCCTACCTGGAGCCTCTGGCAGAAAGCTCCAGGGGACACTTGAGGTCGACCCCTCGGCTTTTGGAGTTGGGGATACAAAGGATCTGAGGCCAGCTATACCCCAACTGAAAAAGAGATATTGTCAGCCTATGAAGGGGTCCGAGCTGCTTCGGAAGTGATGGGCACTGAAGCACAGCTCCTCCTGGCACCCCGGTTGCCCGTGCTGGGCTGGATGTTCAAAGGCAGGGTCTCCTCTACACATCATGCAATCAATGCTACATGGAGTAAGTGGGCTGCACTAATTACACAAAGAGCTCAAATAGGAAATCTCAGTCATCCAGGAATTCTGGAAGCCATCATGGACCGGCCAGAGGGCAAAGATTTTGGAATGTCACCAGAGGAGGAGGTGATGTGTGCTGAAGAGGCCTCACCATATAATGAACTGTCAGAAAGTGAAAAGCAGTATGCCTTATTTACTGATGGGTCCTGCTGTATTGTGGGAAAGCATCGGAGATGGAAGGCAGCTGTATGGAGTCCCTGACAACAAGCTGCAGAAACTGCTGAAGGAGAGGGTGAATCGACTCAGTTTGCAGAGGTGAAAGCCATCCAGCTGGCCTTGGACATTGCTGAATGAGAAAAGTGGCCAGTACTTTACCTCTACACTGACTCATGGATTGTGGCGAATGCCCTGTGGGGGTGGTTGCAGCAATGGAAGCACAGCAACTGGCAATGCAGAGGTAAACCCATCTGGGCTGCTGCACTGTGGCAAGACATCACTGCCCAGGTGCAGGACCAGGTGGTGAAGGTACGCTATGCAGCTGCTCATGTAAGGGGAAGTTTAAACTGGATATAAGGAAGGAGTTCTTTACTGTAAGCATGGTGAGGCACTGGAATGGGTTGCCCAAGGAAGTTGTGAATGCTCCATCCCTAGCAGTGTTCAAGGCCAGGTTGGACAGACCCTTGGGTGATATGGTTTAGTGTGAGGTGTCCCTGCCCATGGCAGGGAGGCTGGAACTAGATGATCTGAAGGTCCTTTCCAACCCTAACTATTCTATGATTCTATGTACCCAAGAGTCAGGCCACTGGGGAGCACCAGAACAACCAAGAAGTGGATAAAGCTGCTGAGACTGAAGTGGCTCAGATGGACTTAGATTGGCAACATAAGGGTGAATTATTTTTGGCCCAGTGGGCCCATGACACTTCAGACCATCAGGGCAGAGTTGCAACATACAGATGGGCTCGAGATCGAGGGGTGGACTTAACAATGGACACTATTGCCCAGGTTATTCATGACTGTGAAACATGCTACAGTTATGCAAGTCAAGTGGTTAAAGCCTCTTTGGTATGGAGTACGACAGCTGAAGTACAAATATGGGGAGGCCTGGCAGGTTGATATCACACTCCCGCCAACTCGCCAAGGCAAGCACCATGTGCTTACCATGGTGGAAGCAACCACCGGATGGCTGGAAACATACACTGTGCCCCATACCACTGCTCGGAATGCTATCCTGGGCCTTGAGAAACAGATTTTGTGGTGACACAGCACCCCAGAGAGAATTGGGTCAGACAATGGGACTCATTTCTGGAACAGCCTTCTAGACACTTGGGCCAAAGAGCACGGCATTGAGTGGGTATATCACATCCCCTACTATGCACCAGCCTTTGGGAAAATCGAACGGTACAATGGGCTGTTAAAAACTACACTGAGAGCAATGGGTGGTGGGACTTCCAAACAGTGGGATACACATTTACCAAAGGCCACCTGGTTGGTCAACAGCAGAGGATCTGCCAACAGGGCTGGTCCAGCCCAGTCAGAACTTTCACATACCGTAGAAGGTGATAAAGTTCCTGTGGTGCACATAAAGAATTTGCTGGGGAAGACAGTCTGGGTTATTCCTGCTTCAGGTAAAGGCAAAGCCACTCGTGGGATGGCTTTTGCTCAGGGACCCAGATATACTTGGTGGGTAATGTGGGAAAATGGGGAAGTCCAATGTGTACCTCAAGGGGGTTTGATTTTAGGGGAGAACAGCCAGTGAACTCAATTGTATGCTCTTGCCTGCTATGTAATATTTTTATAGCCCACCAACTAGATGTCTTCAAGTCATCAGCGACTGGCCCTCAGACCATCATCCCAACAAAGAATGAACTTTAATGAAACGGAATGAGTTCTATGGTAAAGGAATGATCAGCATCAGCAGGCTATGATCCAACACTGCACACTGCCTCCCCTGCTCTGAAAGACTGTTACAGGAGATGGAGCTTGACGTCATGAACAGAACGGACGCAGCAGTTTTATAAGGATTGGTCCATGCACTGAGGGATGATTTCTCTCCCTTTGTGTGTGTGTGTGGATTGAAAATGTGGGATCTGAGCATGATGTGAATGGTATGGAATAAGGGGTGGATGCTGTCCTGGGTTCAGCAGTAACAATCATTTTTTTTCTCCTTCTTAGTAGCTGGTGCAGTGCTGTGGTTTTGACTTTTGGCCTGGGAGCAGCACTGATAACACCTATGGTTTTAGTTACTGCTTGGTAATGTTTTGGTCTGACCAAGGACTTTCTGAGCCTCATGTTCTGCCGGGGAGGAGGGAAAGCCGGGAGGAAGCAGAGACAGGACACCTGGCCCGAACTGACCAAAGAGGTTATTCCATACCACAGCACATCATGCCCAGGATGTAAAAAACTGGGGGCAGGAACCCGGAAGAGCTCTCTTGGCTCGGTCGGGTGGTGAGCAGTTGTATCCTCTTCCCTTGTGTTTCCCTGCTCATTATTATTATTGGTGGTAGCAGCAGTGGTTTGTGTTATACCTTAGTTACTAAACTGTTCTTATCTCAACCCATGGGAGTTACATGCTTTCGATTCTTCTCCCCATTTCCCCCTCCCCCATTGGAGTTGGGGTGAAGAAAGAGGGAGAAGTGAGTGAACGGGCTGCGTGATTTACAGCTTAAACCACGACATCTTATCAGAAAAGGAAATTCAGTTTGTTAAACAGGTCTTTCCCCTCATGAACCTGCACTGGCTGTGGCCAATGGCTGCATTGACCCTCAAGTGTTCCTCAATAACTCCCAAGATACCCTTTCCTGTAATTCACCAGGCACTGCAGTGAGACTGACCGGCCTGTAAGTACAGGGTCTTCCTTCACACTCTTCTTGAAAACTAGGACAACATTTGCCAGTTTCCAGTCAGCGGAGACCTCTCCAGGCTTCCAAGACCATTGAAAAATAACAGAGAGCAGTACCAAGATGACATCAGCCAGCTCTTTTGGTACCGTGGGATGAGCCCCATTGTGCATACAGCTGGATGAGCAGGTCTTCAGCAAGTCCAGGGTGGACTGGGAGTTCACCATCTCCCAGTCACAATCTTCCAATGCAGGACTCTAGGCATCCCAGAGACCATCCTCAGTGCTGCAAACAGAGGTGAAGGTGGCATTAAATGTCTCTGCTTTGGCTGCATCCCTGTTTGTGAGGTGACTGATCTCATCAAGAAACTGTCCAACATTACCACTGATCCTCCTTTTGATACTAACATATTTCAAAAACCATTTTTGTTGTCCTTCGCCGTGCTGGCCAGCTTGGATGCTCATCAAACTTTGGCTGCACAATTTTTCTCCCTACAGTGGCAATGAGCACCTCCACAGTCCTGCCTTTGCTTCCAATGTCTGCACACTTTCCTTTTCCACCTGAGTCCTAGTGACAGATCCCAGCTGAGGCACGCCTGCCTTCTGCACTGCTGGTACAGGAGAACAGGAGATGCTGGTGAACCAGGAGCAGGCAGAAGCTCATTAGAGGCAGAAGTTTAATTATATCAGGCATGCCCATGTTGCTTTGGCCTACACCAAATCGCAGCTGTGTCCTTGGGCTTGGTGGTGCTGGGGATGTTCCCCCTGCCCTGGTCCATTGCCAGGCTCTGAAAAAGAGCAAGCAAAAGTGTAGTGTCATTGCTGTGAGCAGCTTGGGGTGTTGCAGTGGGTACAAATCTTGCTGCCAGCCTCCTTCCCCTCTCCCCTGCACTAGGGACACATCCTCCTCCCCAGCTTGGTGCTGCCAGCAAGCCCCAGCACCACAGCAGACCACACTGGTGACTACACTGGTGACCCTGCTGGCTTTCAAGCTGCAGCCATGGGCTTGAATGGCAGCGGGGTCCCAGTCCCTGCTGGGGCAACAATGGGAGGCAGAAGCCTTGTCCCCACCATGCCATGCCATGCCATGCCAGATTCTCCAGGTACAGCTATGCCATGCCATGCTGTGCATGTTCTGTGCCGTGCTATGCTTCCCCATACCATGCCATGCTGTGCTGTGCCATTGGGCAGGCACTCCCCAGCACCCGCCCTCCCTCCTCTCACAGGCAGCAGCTGAGGGATGACATGACCAGGATCCACATACACCTCCTGGCTGTGCTGCTCATGCTGGGCCCA
Organism: Myiopsitta monachus; assembly: GCA_017639245.1. Classification (NCBI taxonomy): domain Eukaryota; kingdom Metazoa; phylum Chordata; class Aves; order Psittaciformes; family Psittacidae; genus Myiopsitta; species Myiopsitta monachus. The sequence continues at coordinate 82,078,475 of CM029941.1, forward strand.
CCACTGGCCACCAGCGCCAAGGAGCTCTGCCAGGCCACTGCGACCTTGATGCATGCTGGCCTTCCCTGCACTCGGGCATGGATGGACACTTCCACCTCCTTCTGTTCATCAAGGCCTTCAGCATCTACATCCAGCACTACCTCCTCCAGCTCTGCCTCTTCAGGAGGCTGCTTTTATCTTCAGGAGAGGTCTGTACGGATGCCACTCTATCAGTACCTCTGAAGGCTACAGTAATGCAACTATGTGAGTGACACCTTCCTGAGCACCCCATAGACCCTGAGCACCCCTGGCACACCATACACCCCAGGCGCTGCAGGCACAGCATGGACCCTTAGCATTCCAAGCATCCCGGACACACCAAGCACCCTTGGCACACCAAGCACTCTAGATGTGCCAGGCACCCTGGGTACCTCATGCACCCCAGGGACCCCAGGCATGTGGAGCTGACCCAGGGCTGGGGCCAGCAGGAGACAGCCATAGCAGTGGGGCTGGCAAAGAAGGACTGGGTAACAGTGCTGGGGCTCACCTGGGTTCTGGCCTTCTTCAGCTTCAGCATCTTCCTCATCCCCCAGTTCTACCTTTTCACCATCCTCAATGCCCTGCAAGGTCAATGGGGAGCACTGGTGTGAAACTGAGGGACAGGCACCCCGTGACTGGGAGGAACCATAGATTCCCAAAGTGGTTTGGGTTGGAGAAGACCTTAAAGCTCATCCAGTTCAGGCCTCCTGCCCTGGGCAGGGACACCTTCCACTAGAGCAAGTTGCTCCAAGCCCCATCCAACCTATCCTGGAACACCTCCATAGCAGCGGGGTCTTTGTTGCCTTCCTGCTCTTCGCAGGGGGTTGGTGCACTCATGGCAGTGACCTTGTTGCCATGCACCCACAGGTACCTTTGTCTCCCTCTGGTAGGTCACCGTGCGCTGCTGGAGCAAGCCAGGGTCTGCCAGGAGCACTCCAGATGCCCTGGTGCTGGGGTGAGGGGCTGTGAGTTGTTCCCCGAGACCATGATGCGGTGCCGCAGAGGCTCCGTTCCTTCAGAAGCAGCCACGCTCTGCCTTGTCGTTAGTGAAGGTCCCACTAGATGGCATGAGGATTTCGAAGATGGCCCCAGCTTTGGACTGGGCGCGCAGCGGTGCCGGTGATGCGGGTTAGCGGCGTGGGGATGCCTGACCCCGTCGGGGAGCTGCCACCGCACATCTCACAAGGGATAGGCAGGAGTGAGGTCTCTCCAGCAGTATCCTCACAGTCCGTTTGATGCCAGCACGCCTGAGGGCTGGCGAGCGTGGCTGTGAGGGGCCCACAGCCCCCGAGCCTGGGTTTTCACCTGTCACTGCACCCACCAACGGCTCTTCTGCTAACTTTGCAGGACGAAGGCCACCCACGGCCCTGGGTAGCAGGCAAAGGGGTGAGCAGGGCTGCAGCTTGGATATGCTGGCGTGGAGAGGGTGGGAAGGGAGTGAACCGATAGCTGGGCTTTCCTCCTGCTCCCAGTTAGGAATTCAGACCCTGTGCAGAGCTCCTCACTGCACTCACTTTATTGGAGTTCAAGCAGTTCATCCTGTGAGAGATCAACAGTGAGGACAAACTGCAGGGACAAAAACCATCAGCTGGATGTGATGAGTCAGCTCTCAGCCCCCACTGCATCCCTGCACACCAGGCTTAACCTCAAATTCACCCATGTCTTTGCCTTTCCAGTACCTGAGATTTTGGAGCTGGGATCCCGCTCTGCCCTGGAAATGCAGAGCAGCAGCAGAGTACCATGATTCCAGCATGGCTGCTAATCCACCCATGGTGACAGCATGGACTCCTCCAGCCACGTGCTTGTAGCTTGATGGTGCTGCCAGTCCTGCTCTATTGGAAGGAGAATGGGAACCAGTGGCCAGGCTCATGGGGTGACACACTGCCCGTCCCGGCCTTCCCGTAGCATTTCCCTTTCTGGCTGCTTCCCAGGGCCTGGTTCTGAGCAGCGTAGGAAGCTGCCGGCTATTGTTCTTTGTTCCCTGCACAAAGGGCAGCCAGCGCTGTGGAGTTTCCATCTCTCCTGCCGTCAGCCAGGACAAAAGCCCAAGGGCATGGTCCCATGGCGTGGCGATGAGCTAGGCATGCCTCACCGCTCCAGTGGCTGGCTTAGCTATTAAAGAAGAAGGTTGAGGGTTTGGTGAGGTGCCAAGTACTCAGCTTGTCACCCATAAGCCCTTCCATGGGAGAGTCAGTCTTGGCTGACTAGTGCAGCCCCAGCCCCTCGGTTGCTCTTGGGATGCACCTTCCATGTCCCTTCTCCACATCTGGAGACTTTGGGGCTTGTGGTGTGTGTCCTGGCAGTCACACTGACTGCTGACATCCACACTGACAGTGGTTTGTCGGTACACCTTGTATCCAGTGGCACTTGGAAAACAGTCGTTGGTGGTTGCCTTCCAGCAGTGGGAACATGGCATCCACAGGGCATGGTGGTCCCTAGGGAGCTGAGCCCACTGGGACCAGTGTGACACTGGTCCTTGAGGAGCCCAGTCTGTTTGGTACCAGTATGATACAGTGGACCCTGGGGAGCTGCCCATTGCTGGCAAAGAGGGGCAGAAAAGGCACTTGTTTGAGGGTCCAAAACTCCCTGTGTGCCCTGGGAGCACAGGGTGGGATCCAGCCTCCCACTCCTGGTGCCTTACAGTACCAGGGCCCCATGGGCAGAAGCTGAGTCTCACACACACCCCCCCTCCAACCTCCCCAAGGAGAAATAATCCTATTTACCTTCCCCTGCACCTTCCTAGGCAGAAGGCCAGTGCTGGCCTGACGGGTGTGTGCTGTGTTCCATCCTGTTTTCCACAGGAAAGGTGGCTCAGCATCAGTGCAGTGCCTTCAGGCCCTGGTGCTACCCCAGCCCCAGAAGCAAAGCTTTGGAATTCTTGTAAATTCTCCATATTTTTGGGAAACAAGCAGCCAGGGACGGGACTAAATCCATTAGGGAGTGGAAACAGAACTTGGCTCCATTTTGGGATCCACCTCTGGAACCTGGCTGTGATTCCTGCATCCCGCAGTCGCATCCTCACGCAGTGGTTGTGCCAATACCCCTGGCGACTAATCTTACCCCAGACTTCCCTGACATCATTGCAGGTTTATGTGCAAAGCTGAGCTGAAGCAAATAAGTCAAGTTTATTGCTCTCTTTGTGGTTGGCTTTACAGCCCTGGCACGTATGGAATTGCTCTCATCATTGCTACCTGATGGAGAAAGCCAGACTTGGTGTGTGGGGGGACCCACCTCCCCATTTGATGTGTGTCTGGGAGTAAGGTTGAGAGAGGTGAAGCAGTGGTGACGGGGGAGGAGGAGCACCCACAGCTGCTCAAGGCAGCGAAGGAGCTTCCTTGGGATCACCATCCTCCGGGGTTCCAACCACTGGCATTGCTCACTGGATTTGCACAGGCACCTCCAGGCATACCCTCTCACCAGCACTCATCTGCTTCATCATCCCTGCTCACACCTTCCTCCTCCAGTCACTGGAGCTGAGCCCCACTTGTGCTTGCACCTCCATTGGGAGCACCATTGTCTCCCAAGGGACTTTTAGTGAGGGTCTCTGCACCCTAGGCTGTGGCTGCCACTGCTTGGCAGCAGGGCTGTCCCTCACCAGCTCGCCCTCCGCTTCCCGCAGCACCTCTGCCTATACTTGCCTCTCTGCCTGTGCTTGCCCTGTGCCCGTACTTGCCGCACTTTGGCTGCAGCAGCCTGGCAGAACATGCCCTTGCCTGTCCTTACCTTTCTTTATCATGGCTCCACCGCTGTGCTCCCCCGGCATGCTGCCAGCACTGGGGCCTTGTGGAGCTTCTATGAATTTTCAGGGCTCATAAGTTTCTTTGGAAGTTTTAGATCTTTTAGGAACTTTAAGGGTTTGGGTTTCTTTATCTTTTAGGGCATTCAGTTTCTTTCAGGGCTTTTAGGAACTTTATGTTTTGGGGGGATCTTTTAGAGGCTTTTAGGGGTTTATAAGCTTTTAGAGCTTTTAGGAACTTTAAGGGGCTTTTAGGGATCTTCTAGGAGCTTTTAGGGAGGTTAGGAACTATTAAGGCTTTAGGAATGCATATTTATGCATATTTAGGGGCTTTTAGGGCTTTAGAAGCTTTTAGGGCTTTTTGAAGTTTTTAGGCTTTTCAGGATATTTTACAGCTTTCGGGAACTTTATTTCTTTTTTATCTTCCAGGAGCTTTTAGGGTTTTAGAATCTTTTAGGGTCTTCACATTTTTGGGGGGATCTTCTAGGAGCTTTTAGGGCTTTAAGAACTTTAAGGTTATTTAGGAACTTTTAGGGCTTTAGGAGCATTTAGGGTTTTCAGGAACTTTTAGGGCTTTGAGGAACTCCCCAGCTGGAGCAATAAACCCTTACCAGCCTGAATGCCGCTGGCCTGAGCCCAAGGGCAAACGTCCCTTGCAAGGGAAAACACAAGGATTTCCTCCCTCTCCACGCTCAGCCAGTGTCTTTGAAGAGAGAAGCAGTGCCGGCCGATTTACCGGATAATCCTGATAACATCAACAAGTGCAGGCGTCGACCTAAAATTAACTCGTGATAATGTCAAGTATGGACAAAAGGCTCTTTGTTCCATTAACAGCGTCAGAATCATGGCCTAAAATGTCCTTTCCCCCCTGGGAAGTGGGGCTATACCTGATCCCCGGCTCCAAGAGTACCTGATCCTGCGGGAGCTGCCTCTGGATTTAGCAGCGTTGTCCCCAGGAGGCAGATCTATGGATTTCCCAAAGGAGCTGGTTGGGATGATCAGCAGTGGGAGGCTTGGCTTGCCATGATGCTCTCGCGGCTCTGCCTGCCATAAGCGTGTTTTGGAGCTGGCTCCAATTCGTGCGATCTGGGGGCAGCTAGGCTTCAAAGGTGGCCGCATTAGGTATGCTCCAGCCACATGAGCTGCTTCCCATGGGAGCCTCGTCCCATGACAGCCTCTGCCTTTGGGAGCCGGGGGCATTCTGGGCTTGGAGCTGGCAATCAAACCAAGCTGGGTCAATGAGAGTGTGGGGGATGTGCCCCGCTCCAGGCATGCCAGTGCAGCCATAGCACCTCCAGTGCCTTTTATCCGCATTGCTTTCCCTGTGGAGCGGGAGGTTGTTTCTTTCCCCAGCAGAAACAAAAGCCTCATTCAAGCCATTGAACATATCTGCAAGGGCAACTCTTTTATTTACCCACAGCCCTTCCCGGAGCTCTCCCGCCCGCCCTGCTCCCTCCAGCTCCCGGCAGCGCCGGCTCCCTCCTGCGCGGCTGCTTTTAAAACAACACAAAGGGCTGGACGCTGGCGCTGCTGGCAGAGCCTTTGGCAGCAGCTCCTTCAGTGCCCGTTGCTGCCCCGACACCTCCAGCACCAGCTCCCACTGCAGAGTACCGAGGGCAAGGGCCCCGGAGCCCAGCTCCAGCCTTGGGATGGGTGGTGAGAGCTGGGGGGGGTGTCACATCCAGGCTTTGTGCCCCCCTCCTCCAGGGATGTTCTATGAGGGGTACCACCTCCCCCTGGGTTGGGGCCTGGGCTGCGTGCCCTGCTTCTTACCGCCATCATTTCCTGCAGGAGCGGGGCAGGGTTCGCAGGGACATGCTGTCCCGGCTGCTTTCCCATTAATTGTTATTTTTTAATCCCGTTTGCAGCCATGCATGCAGCCTTCCAGCTCCGTCTGGATGCCCACCAGCCCGGAACTGAAGGGCACGGGATGGGGCACCCAGATCTCCCTAGTGTTACCCAACCGGGGTCCCCCATCCCATCCCATCCCGTCCCGTCCCATCCCATCCCTGTCGCGGCTGGGCGGGGTGATGCAGCCCGGTGCTCCCAGCCTGGCGCTCCAAGGCTGAACCGGGCAGAGCCGGACAGGTGCCGCGACCGAGGGCTGGTGGCCGCAGAACGACCCCAGAGGGTCCCGCAGCGGTCGGTGCGACGCGAGTCCCGCCCCGCTGAGTCACCGCCCGCCCGGGGGGATGAAGAGGGGCGGGTCCGTCCGTCCCGATGCACCGCGCCGAGGCTGCAAGGTGCGGCGCCGAGCAGAGCGGAGCCCAGCCGGGCCGGGCCGGGTCGAGCCGAGCATAGCCGAACCGAACCGGGGCAGGGAGCCCAGCCCGGTCCGGGCACAGGTATCGGCGGCAGCGAGGAGCGGGGAGGGAGGAGGAGCGGCTGGGGAGGGGGTCCGGTGTTTGCTGTTGGGGTACTAGAGGCCGTGGTGAGGGGCGCTACGCGGCTTGCCCTTATTGGGGAGACTGGGAGGGGATGCTGTAGGGTTCGCGATGCGGGTGGGGAGGTGGTGGGGCGAGGGGGGGGGTGGGATATCTGCCGATGCTGGGGCCAGCCCTGCAGGACTGGTGGTTGGCGCTGGGCAGCAGCACCCCGGGGTGCTCAGCTGGCCAGCAGGGCAGGGATGGAGATAAGGAAGGCCCTATGGAGACCTCGGGGTGGCCCCAGCTCCATAGGTATGGACAGGGACATTTTGCCTCCCCATGCCTGAGTGCGCAAACATCGGGGTCTCTGCTGGTTGATGGCCATGGAGTGAGTGGTCTGGTGAAGCTGCCATCCCTGGGGGATGGGACTTACCCTCCTCTCTGCCCCAGAGTCGGGCTGGATTCCCTGGATGCAGAGCCACAAAGTCCCCATATCCATCTGGGACCAGCTGCTCCCAGCACAGCTGAGCCCCATGAAGACCCTGCTGCCAGACCAGAGGCTGCATGTGGCCTCTGCTTCCCATCCTGGGGACCCACCAGCCCCCCATTTCTCCTTCACCTCCATCCTGGTGGAGGGTGCAGCATCCCAGTGGTACTGTGGCATGTCTCAACAGGGCGATCTTCCTCCCCTAAAATGCCTGTTGGGGATTCCTCCTGCACCATCTCTGCTTGCTGCTGCCAGTCCTGGCACGCTGCTGTGGGATGCGGGATGCTCTGGGTGCTCCCTGCCCCCAAGCTGCCTGAGCTGCCCCTTGGGAGGGACCAGCAAAGCCCAGCGAGGCCAGCTGGAGAATTGAAATGAAGTCTCCTGGAATAACCTCCTGGCAGCACATCCCCATGGCTGCTAGGAGGGATCGCAGCCAAATCTCGTTTCATGGTCTGAGGGCTGCAGTAACCCCCCTCCAAGCTCCTCTGCTGGGGGGAGGCAAGAGTGTTTCAGAGATGGAGCGGGAGGCAAGTCCTTTAAGCTGGGCCTGCAGCCACAGTGGGTTTTGCTATGCCTCTCACTGGCTTTGCGGCTCCCACGTGAATGAAGTGAGGACTAAAAATGCTGCATACTTGGTTGCAGGCCAGCTCTTAATCCCACGGCCTGGGGGCTGCTATTCACAGAGCAACAGGTTTGCAGGCAACTGCATGCTGCTGGGACGGGCACCCCAGGGCTGGCACCCTGGGTGCTGGCCATCCCCACACTTTGCGGTGGGATGCAGTACTGCAGAGTCTGCAGCCATGGTGCCAGCTCCCCATGGTGCCGGTGGGCAGCAGCCTATCAGCGCCTGTTTTTCAGTAGCGCTCCAACATGCCAGCTTCTTTCCCATCAGCTCCCTGACAGCTGGGGTTTGGCAGGGATCTGGGGGGGATGTGCTCATGGCCTCTTACCTGGCTTCTGAGGTGCTGCAGACTTTACCCTGGCTGTGGTTGGCTTTTCTGCAGCCAGAAAGGCCTGCTGGGACCTGATTCCCCCTTGCCAGGCTCCAGGTTTGCTGCTTTCCATGCCAAATGCCTGGGAGCCTGATTTGGGGTGGTCCTAGGCTGCTCTGCGCTGCCCTGTACCTCTCTTCCCTAGCACCCTTGGCACAGGCAGGCAATGGGGACCCTGCTCATGGAGAGGGGAACAAAATCTGGGAGGGGATGGGGTTTTTTGGGAGCTATTTACAACCCAAGTGTGTGATTTGGGTGGAGAGAAGGTACAAAGTGACCCATAGGAAGAGGCCAAGGGGTTGCTCCTGAAGAAGGCTGAGCAGTGAGAGTGCACTATGATGGCTGCTGTGGGTACCCCCTGAGGCCAGCAGCATGGCATGAGGTGCTGGGAGATGACAGGCCTGCACCACTATATTCCCATTTCATGGCAGCCTTCAGTTTGGCACTGGTCCTTTGCATGCCACAGAGCTCTGCACCGTGTTGCCTGGGCGCTGGAGGAAGCACTGGTTGAGTTGGCTGTGACATGCCTGTGGTGGGGTGAGGAAACGGAATTTTGTTTTACGTTTTTGATGTTAAGACCCAGCTTTAAGCACGTTCCTCTCGGGAGCCTCAGGCACTGGTGGTCTGCCTATGCCAGCCTCCCCCTGCTCTCACCATGCCTGCTGGGGGAGGGATGGCTGCCAGCAGCTGGCAAAGGATGCATCTCTGCCGCTCCCGTGGGAATTTTTATCAGGTCTGATTTTGTCCTGTCAGCAGAACTCAGCTCGGGGGTGCTGAGTGTTGTGAGCAGCCCCACATCCTGGGAAGAGCCAAGCCCATCCCATGGCATAGGCTTGGCATTAGAAGGGTGCTGGGTTGGGCTCTGCTGCCCCTGTGACAGGAACGGCTTGCGTGCTAGCGCCATGAGTAATGTGCACAAGCGGCCGGCCGAGGACAAGGGCCCTGTATGAAGACCCACGGGACTGATGCTGGGACATCTCCCCTGTGCTCCCTGCTGCCATGCAAAGCTGTTCTGCACCTCACAAAGCCTCTCCGTGCCTCAGTGTTTCCATCCCATTCCCGAGTTCTTGCTTGGGTGACAAGCTGCGGGCTTGTTGGCATCTCAAGGAACAGAGTGTCGGTGTTATTTTCCTAGTGGACCTGGAAGGGAAACAGATCGAAGGCCCTGAGTCTCCCCATTTCTGGTGTTTGTTTGAGGCATCAGAGCATCTTCCCTTCTTGGGAAAATCATCATGGCCAAAAGCCATGTGCCATCTCCAAAGGCTTAAATACCTGCTGCCAAGTCACCCCGAGAGCAGCAAGGTGGCAGGAAACACCGGGCTTTTTTGTTTTGTAGGAGGCCACCATGTTTTTCCTTGACTTTTCTTTCCAATACCAAAGTGTTCTTTGAATGGCAAAGCGAGGGTACAATGTGACACCTGGGGCTGAGCCTCCCTCCCAGCCAGTGGCTCCAGCTTGGCCACCTCTTTTTACATAAGCTGGCTGGTTTGGGGGCTAAACCAGGAGGTTTTCTGTGCATTACTCTTCTTGGAGGAGCTCAGCCCCCCAGGGGCAGCCGGTAAAGCCATCCTGCACTGGGTGAAGGGGAGGTAGGGTTGGGTGCTGAAAGATTTGGTCACTCTGATGGCACAGGGCTTTTGTAAATGGCGACACCGGGACGGCAATGCCGAGCATCCCCACTGCTATCCAGGGATGATGTCCCTCCAGTCCCACTGTGGCTCAGCACATTTGCCTCCCTCCGGTGCAGCAGGCACCTATGGCAACTTTGTTCTCCCACTGAGAAACCATTTCTGGGGGACTTTCTCTTGCTATTGTTCAGCTCAGGAAACAGCCATTGCCGTTGAGATGAGTGGGACCATATAGGGCTTAGAGGGGAAATACCAGCTTCCCCACCCACATCCCTACAGGGATTTCTCGTCCCGGTTGAGTAACAGCTAAAAGGGGATGATCCTGTCCTCTGACCACCCCAAGTAACACCCTAAAGAGGCCAGCACAGTGGGATGGGCTGAAGCTTTGTTGGGATGCAGCATTCCCCATCCTGAGGGAATGCTTGCTTGGTGTGCTGGCTCTGTGCTATCACTATACTGTTGGCATTTGTATGCCACTTGGTTGCTTTTAAGCTGTACAGGTGTTTCCCATCACCACCGGCATTTTGTCACCCCAGATCCATGCTTTTTGGATCCACATGCGTGATTCCCAAGTGTGCAGCAAGGCACTGGGATGCCAGTGCCATCCACATCCTGCCAAGTCCTGCCAGTGCCATACCCTCCCAGCCCACACCAGGAAACCTTTTTAGCGCCACACTCAATTATGGCAGCAGGTTAATTAATAACCCGAAGCCCCGTCTTCTGGTGGTAAATTGCTGCAAGAAGCAGACGGGGAGGGGCACAAGGGGCTGTGCCCATGGTGCTGTGCCAGTGCAGGATATGCCCTGGATCCTTGCTAGCCAGGAATGCTCCCAGGAGAAGCCCATGCTTGTGGGGAGATCTTCCAACAAGGATGCCAAGTTCTCAATCAAGCGGTGTTCCCACAGCCTCCCCATCTGGCAGCCCCTGGGTGCCTGGAAAAGCTCAGGAGCCTCTTCAGTGATGCTGGTGGGTGCCCCATATCTGCTTGCAGGAAGCAGAACAGGATTCAGCCACTTGCTTTGTTTTGAGAAGGATGCTTTGAGAGTGGCACATGATGCAGTGGTCGCAAAATAGGTGCTGGCTTGTATTTGGGCATTGGCAAGTGTTTGGCTCTGCTGGCTGGTCGGGTAGCCCCCATCGATGCTGTCCTGCCCTGGGCAGGGGCTCCCACTGGTTGCTGGATCACCAAATCACAGAGTGGTTTGGGTTGGAAGGGCCCTTAAAGCTCATCCAGTTCCAACCCCGGCCATGGGCAGGGACACCTTCCACTACAGCAGTTAAAACAAAGCCAAACCAAAGACACTGCAGCATCCTTCATGCCCCACTTGTCAGTGATGGGCTGAGCCACGGTGTTTAAGAGATGATGGTGACACTACCAGAGATCCGAGGACACCTTTAGTCTTCCAGCTCACCACAAAGCCTCCCTAGCTCTGAAAACACCCAAAGCCACATCTCCTTCAGAGCACTGCCTGTCTGAAACACCTCTGGGCTGTGAGGACACAAGGTCCTTGTCCAGCTGAGAAAGCACACGAGGATTTATCCTTCCTTGCAGAAGCAGCCCTGACATTTACCTCACCCACCTGCTGAAACGGGATCCCAGGCATCAACCTCCAGGCAGCTTTTCTTGGCGAGTCCAAGGACCATCTCTCAGGAACACAGAATGGTTTGAACTGGAAGGGACCTTAAAACTCACCCACTTCCAACCCCCTGCCATGGGCAGGGACACCTTCCACTAGAGCAGCCTCACCCATCACTGGGGTGATGTAGGGTGAGCAGGAGGTGAAGCTCAGTGGTCCCAGCAGAAATAGAGATGCAGCTTGTGGTGTGGGGAAGGTGTAAAGCTTGATGGGAAGGGCTGTGGGTGTGAAGGCTGTGGCTTTGTGGAGCACATGGGTGCAGCAGAACCTGAGAGTAGTCATCACTGGCTTGGGTGCAGGTCACAGCAGCCCTGTCTGCATACAAAGAAAAAGAAAACTGGGGGGGAGCAGAGTGCAAGGTGAAGGGGTGGGGAAGTGCCTGCAGAGGACATTGCCTGCCTGGTCATGAGGTGCAGAAGGGGTTTTGGCAGCCACAGTTGCTCCAGGATGAGCCTGGGAGAGCCTGTTTCTGCCCAGCTGCAGTGACAGGGCAGTTTGCATTGTGCCTGGCTCCTCAGCTAATCTGCAGGAGCTGAGAGCACACAAGACAATAATTTCAGGGCTGGTGAGCTAGGAAACCACCGTTTCCTTCTGTTCCTATCGCTTGTGATAAGAAGCCAAGGCCTGATCCCAGATCTGAGGCTGGGAGCGGAAGAGGGGACCCTCCCTCCTGCTCTGAGTCACTGGTGGTTGGTGCCTGAGCTGGGGCATTGGGGCACCCCTCAGTGTCCAGACCCCAGGGACTCGCGCCGTCTGCCCCATCCTTCCAGCCCTGGTGCTCGTGCCCCCTCCTCATGGCAAAGGCACTAGGGAGCTGTTTCCCACCAGCACAGTGTTTGCTTTCCATCCCCTGACCCCATGGTATGGGCAATACCCAAATACTCACATGGCCCCTTTCCTTTGTATGCTTCCAGGCCCTGCTTCTTCCTCAGAGGTCAGGCCAAAGCAGAGAGCTTTCCAGAATGAAGGTCCTTCTTCTGCTCCTTCTCTCCCCGCTCCAAGGTAGACTGCCCCAACCACGTCCTGCCCTGGGATGGTGAGACAGGTTTGGGCTGCTGGAAGTAATTGGCAGCCCCAGAAACCTGCCTAGGGAGTACTGAGGGATGCTTGCTGCTGTGATTTCCACAGAAGTGAAATGTCTCATGGGCTGATGTGCCTCTGGTGGGGTTTCTTGGGCAGGATGGATTCTTTCCAGGGAAAGGAGATGATCTCTGTCCGTTACTTCTGGGGATGGAGAGGTCCTCTCTCAATCTCAGCTGATGTGGCTAATAGCACCTGGGAGAGGGTGGCTCCACAAGACAGGGGCTCCTGCTGCCTCAGGAGTCCTGACAAACCCTCCCAGCATGGCCATGGGGACATCAGGGAGGTGGGCCAAGGTCACTGACATCACACAGCCCATCCAGGACAGGATTGGGGTGACAGCAGCAGAAAGCCCAGCTGAACCACCATCTCCAAACACTTGTGTATGCAGGGGCGGGAGCCTGTGGCCACCAGGAAGAGGACTTCCGCTTCTGTGGTGACCGAAATCAGACCCAGAACAGCTTCATCATCTACGAGCACGGCCCGGCTGCCATTTCCATCGAGAACACGGCCCAGGCACTGATCATAAGAAGGCCCTTTTTGCCAAGCAGGAGAAACTCCTCGTACAAGTACAGCTTGCCCCCCACGCTGGGCAGGTACCGCTTCTGCATCTGCTGGTTCAGGGCCAACAGCACCCTGCGGCTGGTGTACGGGAAGCAGAGCTTTCTCCTGGGCCGAGACCTGGCCAGCAGCAATGCCCGGGAGCAGCAGGGTCAGGAGACTGCAGGAGCCAGCGCATCCATCTTCAACGTGTCCTACATCTTGAAGGGCGGGAAGAACACCTCCCTTGACAGCACCTCTGAGTACTTCTTTCCCGGTAAAGGCAGTTCGACGCTATTTCAATGAAATGCAGGGTTCCTTTCATCTCCAGGCCGTTCTTATGCCATCAGCAGGTGGTGTCCCAGGATTTGGTATGGTGTTGATGTGAAGACACAGCCGAACGGTGATGGAAGGGGATGTAGGTTTGCTTCCAGCAGCCCAGAGGCAGTCCTGGATACCCAGGCTCCTGGAAGAGGGAGATTTTCAGGTGTATTGCCCCCTAAAATCATGGGCTTTGCAGAAGTTCCAAGGGTCCCATCTGCACTGCTAGGCACCTAGCCAACCTGGTCCTGGTGTCCACAGTGGGAGCCACTGTGCAGCAGGAGAGGCCCTCTAGGTTGAGGTGTCCATCATGTCCCTGGGCTTGGGGCTACCTTGAAGCCCTCTGCTTTCTGCTCCCACCAGTGCTGTTCCCAGTTGGTTGGGGGCATGAGAAAGCCAGCTTTGCCTGTGTATTTCATGACATTCCCTTCTGTGTGTCCTCCAGCCTCACCAGAAGACATGCCCATATGGGAGCAGGATGTGGAGGAGCAACTCACTGCCTTGGACTGGCTTATTGCCCAGCCCACAGAGCCAGATGCAGGAGCCATGGAGCAGTGGGTGCTTCGGCGGTGAGTTCCCCACTCATGCCCTTCTCACTGCTGCTGACGCAGTGCCGGCTGCATCCCACACTGCGCTCCTTCCCTGACAGCAAACTCGGGGAGCTGGAGAAGATGCTGACCAAGGTGGAGCTTGAAGGGCAGAACCAGACCTTTGGAAAGGCCACTGTGCGTGCAACTGTCCTGATAGTCCGGTCCGTTCAGGCTCCTCGGAGCCTGGTTTTTGCTTCCCAAAGAGAGGTGGGTCCTGGGTGATGAGCCCGGCTGGTCTCTGCTCATCAGTGCCCTATACCAGCCTCTGTCCTCATGAGTCTCTCCTTGCAGGAGGACAGAGAGGTCCACGGGATCATGGTGGACCTGCCGAGTAGCCTGTTCATGATGGCAAAGGAGAGGGAGGAGATGGTAGAGCACAGGGTGGTCCTGATGGACATCAGCAGCCAGACCATGTTCCAGGTGATGCACACATGGGTGACATAGAATCATAGAATAGTTTGGGTTGGAAAGGACCTTGAAGCTCATCCAGTTCCAACCCCTGCCATGTCCCCTGCCAGGGACACCTTCCACTAGACCACGTTGCTCCAAGCCCCATCCAACCTGGCCTTGAGCAGTGCCAGGGATGGGGAAGCCACAGCTTCTCCGGGCAACCTGTGCCAGGGCCTCAGCACCCTCACAGTAAAGAACTTCTGCCTTATACATAACATAAATCCTGATAGTCCGGCCCCTGTTCAAGTTTGAACCTATTGTCCCTTGTCCTATCGCTACAGTCCCTGATAAAGAGTTCCTCCCCAGCATCCTTGTAAGCCCCTTCAGATACTGGAAGGCTGCTCTGAGGTCTCCAGGCTGGACAGCCCGAGTTTTCTCAGCCTGACTTCATATGGTGGGGTGTCCCCACTGTGCCAGGGACTTCAGTGGTACGGGGCAGCAGGGATGCTGCCCAGACCAGGGTGCTGGTGCTTGCTTGCAGAAGATGCTTCAAAGATGAGCTAGAAGCTTGACAGGGAAGAAGTGGAGACCTTCTGGGGGACTCCCCTCTTCTTTCCTGGCAGCTCTCCCTTCCCACACTGCCATAGACTCCTCTTCTTTTCCAACAGGATGAAAACAGCAGCCACGTCCTGGGTGACAAGGTGGTCGGCATCTCCCTGGTGGACATGGTGGTGGCCAACCTCTCCGACCCAGTGGTCCTCACTTTCTCCCATGGCCAGCTGCCAGTAGGTGGGGAAATAGCCTCATCAAACCTGATCCCACCAGGAATGGAGGGGCAGGGAGGGCTCAGGCCCTACCTGCTTAGAGATTTGTCACAATCCAGCAGGTCCATGCCGTTGCCCTGCCTGTCAGGGTCTGCTGCATCTTCTGGGGCTGCATTGTGATCATGGCTTCAGCGTATGCACTGGTGGTGGTGCTGCCTGTGCTTGTCCAGGAGATGCTGCTTTGCAGATGTGTCGCCTCCAGAGCAATCTTCGGGGCTGGTGGACACTTTGAGTTAACAGTCCCACAGCTCATTCATTGTCCTGTTGGGCACCTGCTCAATGCTGAGCCCCTTATTTGAAAAAGGGGACCTGGGAGAAGGAATCTGCTCCACGAGCTGCCAAGGGAATGGTCTCTGCCTGTCCCCACAGGACAGTTTGTCTCCTGAGACCATCTCTCCTCCTGCCCCATGTTCTCCCCTGTAAAATGTGGTGGCCTGGCAGCAAACCCACCACTGCGTCCTGCTCAGGGCCTGTGCTTTTGTCATTGCAGAGGAACGTGACCCTGCTGTGCGTCTTCTGGCGGGAGGACACCACTGGTGAGTGCTCCTGTGCTTGGTGTGGGGCCAGGCTCTGCCTTTGCTCCTTTTGCAGGGTACCACAGATCCGCTGGCAGGAGCAGAAGTTCCTCTGCGCTTCCCTTCCTCACTCTAGCTCCATAAATCTTTCCCAAGGGTTGATTTCAGGTTTTTCCCTTGCCTGAGAGCTTTCTCTGTCCCTAGGGATGCCAAGGGTACTACCTGTGTGTGTGTGTTCTTGGCCTGGGACAAGCTGGGATCCCCACTTTGGTTCTCCTCCCTGCCATGGACACCTTGTCCTGAGGATCCCCAAACCCAGAGCAGATGTTCCTGCTGCTCACCAGATGCTGTCCCTTTCTCTTGAACAGCCAGCTCTGGGAGCTGGGACAGCTTCGGTTGTACAACAGAGACGGGGGGCAGCTGGACAGAGTGCAGATGCAACCACCTCACCTACTTTGCCGTGCTGATGGTGGGTAGCACCCTCCCATAGCTCACCACATTGTTCCCACTGGCTGTTTTTCCTCACCATCTCATTCCTCCCTCTCCTCAGGTTTCCTCCCTGGAGATCACCTACGTACACAGGGATTACCTGAGTATCATAACCTATGTCGGCTGCCTGATCTCAGCTTTGGCATCTGTTTGCACCATCTTATTCCTCTACTTCAGGTACAGTGTGACAGTTCGCCCCATGCTCCCTGTCTTCATCCTGTCCATTGCCACTGCACGTGGGTGGGTGCAAGCTTTCCAAATGCAGTGGGGTGGCCTGGCTGGGAGCACGATGATGGAGACATGCTTGAAAAAAGCGGAGTTCTCCTGTTCAGAAACCAGCCCTTGGTCAGGTCTCCTGCAGGGCACTCAAAAATACTTGGCTGTTTTCATTGACTTCCGGTTGTTGATGCGGACCCACAAGCAGAAGCCTGCAAAGATCTTCCAAGGGCCCAGTGGAGAAAATGTGTGTCTTCTCCTGAGTCATGTCACTGATCCTGCATGGATGATTCAGAGCGGAAATGATGTTTCTCCCTGCCCTGCTTGGCCCAGACCTGAAATAAGGGCTCAGCTGCAGGGCCCTGGATTTGCACATGTAATGATGGTCCCAGCTGTGGGGCCAGGCTCTCAGCTCCTGACACCACCGGAGGGTCTCTGAGCTTTTCTGGCTGGGACGAGTTGCCCAGTGCAGAGCTATGTTTTGGGGCACCAAGGGTGCAGGCCACACCACAGGCGTGGTGGTGAGGTGTCCCCACCTTGACCCTCCAGGAGCAAGCAGCGAGACCAGATCACGAGCATGCACATCCACATGAACCTGCTGGGCGCCATCTTCCTCCTGGACATCACCTTCCTCATCTCTGAGCAGTTGGCTTCCAGCAGCAGCGAGGCTGTCTGCAGAGCTGGTGGGCTCTTCCTGCACTTCTCCCTCCTGAGCTGCCTCACCTGGATGGGCATCGAGGGCTACAACCTCTACCGGCTTGTGATTGAAGTCTTCAGCACCTACCATGACCACTTCCTCCTCAAGATCTGCCTGGTGGGCTGGGGTGAGCATGGGGGAGGCAGAGAGGCCCCGTGTGCACAGGCCATGGGGTGTAGGGCACCAGGTCTCCCCCACCGTAGATGGTTCCTGGATGGGGATGGAGACATGGCTGTGGGGGAGCAGATGTCTGAGAGCAGAGAGGTCTCTGCTGGGAGACTCAATGGAGAAGGAGACTCCATGGCTGAGAGTAGAAGCTGGTGGTAGAGCAAAGGTCGTGGCATAGCAATGGGGTGCTCTTTTTGAGAGGAACACCCCGGGCAGCCCAGAGATGAGCTTGATGCAGTAAGCACCCATGCATCTCTGCTGTGCTTCAGGCAGGGAGATGTGGTAGGAAGATCCCATGATCTTTCCTGGCCTAAAATTCCACAGCCCACTTTGATCCTCTGGCTGGGGTTGATGCCGCACAGTCAGTCCTGAATCAGGGCTTACAGTAGGTGTCATTGTGTGCTCCATTCGTAGTTCCTCTTGGTGTGGAGGATGTTGGTTTGTACTCTGTATGGGGAGAGAGGGGCAATGAGTCCTTCCTGGTGCTCCGAGGGCTGGGGACTAGGGCGGCCGCTTCACTCTGTTCTTGCCACTCAGGGCTCCCCTTTTTCTGTGTGATGCTGATCTTCCTGGCCAGCTGGAGAAACTACGGCCCCTTCTCCATTCCTATCTATGAATCCATTGGTGGCAAATCCAGCAACGCAACCATGTGAGTCATCGGAATTGGGTTGCCTGGTCCTTGGTCTTAGATTAAGTCAACTGGCTAAACCTCCACTGTGTCCTACAGGATCTCCTGAGCCATCCTGGGGCCTTCCTGGGGCTCTGTGCAGGGTGGTGGTGGGATCCCCCCTCCCTGTTTGACTAAGCTGGGTTCTGGGCCTGTACCACGCCTTTGTGTTTCTCCCAAGCCCTCAAACTCATGTCCCCATGGGGTGACACAGCGTAACCCTCTGCCCACTCTGCTCCCTCCAGATGCTGGATTACAAGCCCCCTGATCCATAACGTTGTGAACCTGGGTTTCTTCAGCCTGGTGTTTCTCTTTAACTCGGTCATGCTGGGGGCTATGGTCCGGGAGATCCTCCGGCAGAACAACAAAGGCCACAAGCTCAAGCATGCTCTTGCCCTCTTTGGGCTGAGCATCCTGCTGGGCATTCCCTGGGCACTGGTCTTCTTCTCCTTCACCTCTGGCGTCTTCAGCCTCATCTCCCTCTACCTCTTCACCATCATTAACTCCCTCCAAGGTGAGCTGGGGATGCAGGACCCCTGTGAAGGGGGGGTGGTGAGGTGGTGGCAGGTACGGAAGGAGCTGTCCCTGGCAGGCTGCTGCCTCACTCGAGAGGATTTGCCCACCCTTTCTCCCATGTCTCCTAGGCTTCCTCATCTTTCTCTGGTACTGGACCATGGTGCTGCAGGCGAGGAAGTCCTCTGATTTGTAGAGCAGCTCTGACAGCATCAAACTGCAGCCCAAGAACAGGCAGAGCCCCACTATGGCTTTGACGAGCCAAGGACAGCCACAGGAAGGACCAACGCCGTCTGCTTTGCTACAGCACCCACCTCAGGGGCTGCTGGAGCCCATGGACCCCTCATCTCTGCCAGCCCCCTCACCAGCTTTCCCTTGGTATCCCTTGGTTTGGCATCCTTGGGGCAGGAGGGAGGGATGCTCGCCCAGGCAGTGGGAGTTGCGGGAGGTAGAAGGGGCAGGAACAGGGTCCCTGGTGCCTTTGGATGTCCCCTACCATACCCTGGGGCCAGGGATGGGCCTTTTCCCAGGTGGAAAAGGCCCCATCTTCAGCCCTAGCTGGTGGTTACCAAGAAGGTCCATCCCCAGTGAAGAGAGAGTAGCTTCTCCCCGGCCCCCTCCAGCAGCTGAAATGGTCTATTTTTGTTAATTTTTTGAATGCCTATTTTTGGATGGTGCAGAAGTTAAGTGGGTGCACCCACACACCAGACTTGTGCCCATTAAAGTTGTTCCTGCTTGGAGCATGGCTCGCTGGGGTCTCTCTGCTGGGCAAGTTGGCAAATTGGTGGGCTCTCCAATGGTATCCATCTCTCAGCCAGGGTTGTCCCATCCTGGGCAGGACCCAGTGTGAATCCCGAATGATTCAGCTGAGTTGGGACTGGTGATGATGCTCCTGGCAGAGCACTGGTAGCCTAAGGCCATAGGGATCAGGGTGACAGCAGGAGATGCCATGGCTTGGAAAGCTACTGTGGTCTCCAAAGACCCTTGTACTCAGCACTTGTGAGGCTGCACCTCGAATTCTGTGTTCAGTCCTGGGCCCCTCACTACAAGAGAGACATTGAGGTGCTGGAGCAGGTCCAGAGAAGGGCAGCGGAGCTGGGGAAGAGCCTGGAGCACAGTGTGATAGGGAACGGCTGAGGGAACTGAAGGGGTTTAGTCTGGAGAAGAGAAGGCTCAGGGGGGACCTTATCACCCTCTACAATTGCCTGACAGGAGGATGGAGCCAGGAGGTGGCTGGTCTCTGCTCCAAAGGAACAAGGGATAGGACAAGAGGAAACAGCCTCGAGCTGCACCAGGGGATGTTTAGGCTGGAGATTAGGGACAATTTCTTGCGCAAAAGGGTGTTCAGGCATTGGAACAGGCTGCCCAGGGCAGTGGTGGAGTCACCGTCCCTGGAAGTGTTCAGAAACCGTGTAGATGGGGCCCTCAGTGACACGGTTCAGGGGTGGCCTTGGCAGTGCTGGGGAGCGGTTGGACTTGATCTTGAAGGTCTTTTCCAACCTGGCTGATTCTGTGATTCTATGGCCATCACTTCTCCACAAAGCAGAAGGCTGTTGGAGGATGGGAATCCAAAGAGGGAGGTTTTGCAGGACAGGAGTCTCCTTAGTGCCTGTGGGACAGAACGCAGCAATCGTGGCTGCGCAGCACTGTGTCTCTCGTCCCACCAGTACATCTTCTGGACAGTGCTTCACTTGTGGCTCATCCCCCTCTGCAGGGATTCTGGCTGGGGTATGGGGAACCTTCCCACGAAGGGGATATTTCATTCTCAGCCGCTCATAGCAAAGCCTGTTGGCATGCCCAGTTTCCTAGAGCAACACAATCAGAATGGGTGGGTTGGCAGGGACCTTAAAGACCAGCTACAAAGGGTTGGGATAGGGATGCTCCGACATGTCACTGGGCTGGTGGGGACTGCCAACCAAGGATTTGCAGGATGCGGGTGAAAGGGGAAAGACAAAAGCCCCAAGTCAGATGGAAGCGGCCAAGGAGAAAAGGACGCGGCTCTGACGGTTACTGTGAGGTGGGGCAGGAGGTCACTTGCGAACCCACAGGAAGATGTGAGGGGTTCTCAAAAGGGAAATGAGGAGACGGCCGTTGCCTCAGGAGCAGTCACAAGCCTCAGGGGAGCCCAGGGAGGAGCAGGGCGCTGTGGGATGGCTGGGAGCAGTCAGGACACCACACAATGCAGTATGAACCTGCTCCTGGGCACAGTTCTGCTGCTTCTGGCGCTGCCCGGTGAGTGACGGGTCAGGGGGATATGGGCAAGTGGGGGCTTGGGGGTGGATTTTCCCATGGAAAGCACTGACTCAAAGACCACAGCAGGGTTTCACCATGAAATGTGGCTGGGCCAGGAGGGAGCGTTTCTGCTGGGATGTGTGGAGAGCTGGCAGTGGGGTGGGTTTGCTTCTGGGGCTGTTTCAAAACCTGGGACCAGTAGCCCAGGGTCTCATCTTCAGCCACCAAGGGGCCAGATGTGGTGGCTTTGACTTCTCCAGCCCTGATGCTGTCCATGTTTTTGAAGCCCACGTAACTGAAGGGCTGCTCCTGTTGATCCTGGCAGCTGCCAGATTCTGCTGCCTCCCCTCCTGCCGAGGCAGGGGGAGGGCTGACCAGAGCTTTTGGGGTTTTTCCCCTATTCCCCCACATGCTTTTCCTCCAGACGCTGCCCGGGGACGGGAGATCTGTGCTGGTGAGTGGTTCCCCCATCCCTGCCTGTGCCCCCAGTGCCACGCTGCCCAGTGGTCACCGTGTTCCCCTCCTACACAGACCTGGGGAGGGGTGATGGGCGACACCAGTGCTGCAACGTGACAGTGGAGCAGGAGGAACAAGGGGGCAGGACGCTCAGCCCCGACCTGCCCCGGCGCTGCCCGGAGCTGGGACGCTCGGGCAGCCCCGCATGTGCCTGCCTGCGGGAGCGCTGGCTCAGGTGAGGACAGGGTGGGCATGGCAGGGCTTGGGGGTTCAGCCCCCCATGTCATGGGTCCCACGGCCCACCTGCCCTGCAGGCTGCTGCAGGTGGTGGGGCCAGTGCTGCACAGTCATCTGGCTGGGGTGAAGGTGCTGCTCCTGAACGTCAGCAGGGCTGTCACCCAGGACGTCCTCATCGCTTTTTCCCCCACGGAGGTGAGACGTGCTCTCGTCCCTCGCTTGGAAAGGCCTGTGCCTTCCGAGCATCCCTCAGTCCCTGCCCCGGGGCTTGGTGGGCCATGGCGTGCTCTTCCTCGACCTTGTTCCGTGGTTGCATCATGGACCAACGTCAGCTTTAGCTTCCTTTGGCAAGAAGTCATGTGAAATAGTGTTAGGGAGGGAAGAGCCTCCCTGAAGAGCTGGTGGTCAGGGGGAGGGGGAGGTACACAGGGAACTTGTGGGA
This sequence comes from Myiopsitta monachus, assembly GCA_017639245.1. NCBI lineage: Eukaryota > Metazoa > Chordata > Aves > Psittaciformes > Psittacidae > Myiopsitta > Myiopsitta monachus. The sequence continues at coordinate 82,099,716 of CM029941.1, forward strand.
CCTTGTGCCTCCTGCCCACACGACAGCTTTCCCACTCTCTGGATGTCCCAGGGAACCACATCCCATGGGGTGATGGTGGGGGGGCTGGAGCTCTCCTGGGACCCACTCCCAGCTCTGCCTCTTTCCTGTGGGGTGCTAGGGGTGAGGTTCTCCCCTTCTGCCCTGAGAATCCTGCTGATGTTGCTGAGCAAAACCCACCCAGGCAGGGCTGAATTTATGCCTGTAGCAATGCTGGTGGGTCCTGAACAGAGAGGTGATGGTGCCAGCAGCACCTACGAACCTTCCCTGCCACAGCACCCCAGGATGCTGAATGTGACAGAGAAGGGGAAGGCAGGGAAAATCCATCTCCCCCGGGAGATATTCCGGTCCCTGAGCAGCCAGACAGTGCGCGTGGTGGTGACAGTCCTCAACATCCCACAGCTGGGCATGTTCCAGGTATGAGCTGGTGTTGCTGGCATCCCCCTGGCTGCTGCTACCTGCAGGCTTGGCTCAGGCAGTGCTGCCCCCACACAGGAGGTCAACCAGACAGGGCAGGTCCTGGACGACACCGTGGTGGGCATCACAGTGGGAGAGACGAGCATCTCCGGGCTGCGGGACCCTGTGCAGCTCACCTTCACCCATGGGCAGCTGCCCCACGTCAGTCAGCCATGCCCTCCTTTCCTCCCTCCCCTCTGCCCCTCACCGAGGTGTTGGCTGATGCTGGTCTCCCCACTTGCAGGGCATCACCCCACGATGTGTCTTCTGGGATCCCAGCAAAGGTCTGATCCTTGCTCACACCTTGCTGGGGCTGGGTGTGAGTGCTGTGCCTGGCTCTTGGGGTCATCCCCCTGTGCCTGTTTCAGGGCAGGCAGGAGGCTGGAGCAGCAGCGGGTGTGACACACAGCTTCGGGACAAGGGGACACACTGCTCCTGTGACCATCTCACCTTCTTCACCCTCCTCCTGGTGACAACCCCAATCCCCACAGCTCCCGTCTGTACTGTTTGCCCCACCATAGTGGCCCCTTGGGTGCCACTGGTAGCTGCACAGGGACAGTTATAGCTGCTCCAGGGCAAATTGAGGTCCCAAAATCAAGCCCAGCTCAGAAGGGCAGCAGCAACTCAGTGGAGCGGGTACCTAGAGGAAACAGCCCTCAGCCTAGTGCAGGCTCTGGAGCAGCAAGGCTTGGAGTCCTGTCTGCTGCTGGAGGTGCTCATGGTGGTCCACCATGGTCTGCCATGACCACCTCACCTTAACTCATCCCTTACCCCACCCAGGGAGCATCTCCTCTGAGCCACCACTGCCCCACTGCCCCCAGAGACCTTCTGGGGGAACAGAGCAGGGGCTTACCTGGGATCTCTGCAGCAGCCACTGGGGTCAGCAGCCCTGCGGCTTTGGTAGCTGCAGTTGGGTTGTCTAGGTTGGCCCAGGGCCTGTCTAACCCAAAGTGCACGTGTTTGCCAGAACCCAGCTCTGGATGAGTCCACAGCGCAAGCCCTGATGGCTGTTGCCACTGCTGGTTGCGGGGTAGCAATGGCTTTCTCCATCTTCACCATTGCCTTCTGCATCTTCTTCAGGTAGGATGTGCCAGCAGCACCCTGGGAACTCATCAGGCTGGGAAGGGCATAGGGCAGATCCGGTGCTCCTGCATGAACCTGCTGTGACACAGGGCACTGCTCAGCTGTGACTCTGCCTTTCCTGCTCCCCCTGGGGATACTCAGGTGCAGGTTCAGGTCCGAGGAGACCCTTCGCATCAACCTGGGGCTGCATGTAAACCTGGTGGGCAGCCTGCTACTCCTCAACCTGGCCTTCCTGCTCAACAGCGGGCTCTCCACTGGAACCATGCCGGGGACCTGCAAGTTCCTGGGGGGGTTCACCCACTACTGCCTGCTCTGCTGCTTCACCTGGACGGCGCTGGAGGGCTGTCACCTCTACCTTCTCTTTGTCAAGGTCCTCGGCACCTACATCCGTCACTACCTGGTGAAGCTGTGCCTGGTGGGCTGGGGTGAGCACTGTCAGCCTCAGTGAGAGACTGGGGAGAGGCAGGCAGCAGGTTACAACCAGAGAGGAAACAGCAACAGTGCAGCAGTGGTAAATGATGTGCAATGGTGGGCAGAGGATGAACAAGCCCCTGTGCTGCCCACAGCTCTTCCAAATGCCTTGGTCAGGGCTGAGAAGTGTCTTGTATGGGCTTGGGGCATCCGCTCCTTCCACCCTGCGAGGGACCATCCTCCTGCTCATCAAGCAGGTGATGTCCCTGTGGGTCTTTCTTCACCCATTGCCCTCCATAGCAACGTGGGGGGCACTGGAGAAGAGGAGGGGACACATTGAGCCGTGGTACTCAGCACTGTACTTCCTTCTCCACATCATGTCCCAGCAGCAACCATTGTGCCCCCAGCACTTAAGCAACCTCTGCAGGTCCCTAAGCTCCATCCTCCTGGAGCCCACCCAGGCTCCACACCAAGCACACCCAGGGCCATGCAGAGTCCCCAGGCGATGATCTTACCTCCTTCTTGCCTTCCTGTCCTCCCCCAAGTGTCTCTCTTTTTCTTCCAGGCTTCCCCGCTCTTGTGGTGGGGGTGGCAGGAGCCATCGGCAGCTATGGAGAATGCAGCATCCAGACCATGGACCACCAGCTCATAGCCCACCTGTGCGTGGCCCTTCAGCATGGGGAGCAGTAACCTGGTCCTGCTGGGAGGGTTGGGGTGGTTGGTTGCACCCATCCTGCCCTGCTTTACTCTGCATTTCTGCTTCCTCAATTGTGATTGCAACACAGCAGCCAGAGCTGTGGTAACCACCACCTCTAGTGCTGAACTTGCAGCCCCCAGGCCATGGAGGGACATCCAAGGGTCACCTGGAGCTTCCCCAGGCTCTCTCCTCCCAGCTGAGCAACAAGAAGGCAGCAGATACGCACCACTGTCCCCGCTGCTTCACTCTGGCCTTGGAAAACCCCACCAGCACAAGGGTGTCCCCGCATCCCTTAATATGTGCCCCTGGGGAAACCCTCATGGGTGCTGCTGGGGCTAGCAGAGCCACTGGAGGCACCGTGGTTGTCTCTTTTCAGGTGCTGGATCACTTCCAAACATCTTCTGGTCCACTACATCACCAACTGTGGCTACTTTGGCCTCATCTTCCTCTTCAACACAGCTGTTTTTGGGGTGGTGATCCAGAAGAGCTGCTGCCTGCAGGGCACAGGGGTTGTACAGCGAGACCGCAAGGCCTGGAAGGTGGCCCTGGTGGCAATGGGGCTCTTCTGCCTGCTGGGAGCCACCTGGGCCCTGGCGTTCCTCACTCATGGCACCTCCTCTGCAGCCATGCTCTACCTCTTCACCATCCTCAACTCCCTCCAAGGTCAGGGCTGGTTCCAAGCTGGGCATCCTGGGTATACAGGTGGGGAAGATGGAGAAGCAGAAACCAGCCTGGTAGTGGCTTGACCAAGGTTCCCAAGGCATGAGCATCTTCCCAGCACTTCCCTTTGGCAGGGAAACAGCAGGTCCCAACCACCAGCAGGGAGCTGGTCATGGCTCCCAACCCCATCCACTCCACTGGGGTGTTTTTCCTCACAGGAAGCCATTTGTTAGCAGAGAAAGAGGGACACTATCCACCCAGGGCATGTCCCAGCCAAAGGGCTCACCATGAATTGTCAGGAGACAGGGAGCTGGGGGAAAACCCTGAAAGTGGCAGGGAAGAGCCAGCAGCATCCCAGCAGGATGCTTCCCACTATCTCCTGCTGCTGAGTGTCTGCCTTCCTTTCCCTGCAGGAATCTTCATATTCATCTGGCTGGTTGCCCTCTACTACCCAAAGGTGAAGGAGACCGTTGGCTCCTTCTCTCACATCATCAGACATGACAAAGCCACCACAGCCTCCCAGGATTAGGTGCTGGCTGCACCTCCCTCCCTGCCTGCACATGCCGCTGCTGGGAGCATGCCTCAATTGCAATAGATGCAGCTTCCCACAAAGGATGAGGGCTCAGTTTACCATGCCTCAGTTCACCCTCAGTGGGCATGATCCACTTTAGCAGTAGATACACTTTGCTTCAGCCCAGCCTGCCTTGGGCAAGGAGTTCTGGAGACATCCCTTCTGCGTAAGTCCCTCCAGGCTGCAGCTGTGCCAAGGTCTCAAAGTGTCCCTCATCTCCTTCCTCAGGGGCTCTCATGGGGGTGAGGGGGCAGCCCATGAACTGTCTGCCTTCAGCCCGGATGGGGCCATCCTCCTCTGCTAGAGATGGCCTTTGGTGCTGGACCAACCTAGTGGTGGGTTTTTCTGCTGTTGGAAGTGGGATGACTGATTGACTCCAGCCCAGACTCAGGAGGTTCAGGTCTGGGAATCATCAGAAACAGAGAAATCCCAGGAGGTTCTTTGCGATACGTCCCCTCAAACAGACTGGGGCTGAGCTCTTTGGGCAGGGATCTGCTGAATATCCCTCCTTTCCCAACCATTTCCAGGAGGTCACCGTTCTTCAGCTGAATGCATATATGGCCACTCCTCTTCTTTACCTGTGTTTTAGTATTAAATTGCTGTCAGCTCTCTGAGCAGTTTGATTTTAGTCTTTGATGGTCACAATATTGTTTATTATTTGCTTTATACTAGGGATGTTTCGGTGGGTAAAAGTCTTTCCTGGGTTCAGCAGTAGCAGTCATTTTTCTCCTTCTCAGTAGCTGGTGCAGTGCTGTGTTTTTGACTTTCAGCCTGGGAACAGCGCTGATAACACCGATGGTTTTAGTTGCTGCTAAGTAATGTTTACTCTGACCAAGAACTTTCTGAGTCTCATGCTCTGCCAGGGAGGAGGGGAAGCCGGGGGGAAGCAGAGACAGGACACCTGGCTCAAGCTGACCAAAGAGGTATTCCATACCACAGCATGTCATGCCAGTATATAAACTGGGGGCAGTTACCCAGAAGGGTCAAGTCACTGCTCGGGTAGGGCTGGGTATCGGTCAGCAGGTGGTGAGCAGTTGTATTCTCTTCCCTTGTTATTTCCGTTATCATTATTATTATTGGTGGCAGCAGCAGTGGTTTGTGTTATACCTCAGTTACTGAACCGTCCTTATCTCAGCCCATGGGAGTTACATTCTTTCGATTCTCCTCCCTACCCCTCTGGGAGAGGGGGGAGGAAGAAGTTGGGGGGGGAGTGTGCGAGCGGCTGCGTGGTTCTGAGTTACAGCTGGGCTTGAGCCATGACAAAGTCTTGCTGGGAATTTGTCATGAATTAAAGGAGAAATCTGTCCTGAATGAAGGATGAAATCTCCACGGACAGGTGAATATATATATATGTGTGTGTATATATATATACATATATGTGCATGCACAGAGAAGCCCTTTCTCTGCTAATGCTACATGTGTCACACAGAACCATGAGAAGTCCAGCTTTGGTGGACAAGTATCTAGTGTGGGCACCTCCAGCTCCCCACGGATGACTCTCTGAGAAGGAGGAAGGAACCTCCCATCACAGAATCAGAGAATCCCAGACTGGTTTGGGTAGCTCATCCAGTTCCAACCCCCTGCCATGGGCAGGGACACCTTCCTCTACAGCAGGTTGCTCCAAGCCTGTTCAACCTGGTTTGAACACTGCCAGGGATGGGGCAGCCACAGCTTCTCTGGGTAACCTGTGCCAGGGCCTGACCACCCTCATATAACGTTGTAATAATGCAGACATGCATATCAATAAGTATTTAAACTGCTTAGAAAGTTAAAATAAAAGCCTTGAACTGTATTGCCCACTCCACACTCACATTAGATGGCCTGAGAACCTCACACTCTGCAAGGAAGTTAATTACATGTAATTGGTAATGTTACAGCTCATTAGGGATATAAACCTAAGAACTGCTCTGAGTGCTCATTATTTAAGCATCCATAATACTACCATTATTGAGATACACATTGGGCAGGACTGACCTGTGACCTGACTCAGCACAGCAGGTCAAAATTTCCTATGAACTCGACCATGCATGCATGGAAAAGCAAGTTTTGAATAAGTGAATAAAGATGCTTGAGAGCATGGGCCAGGAAAGGATGAGCATGTCCTAGGAATGCTATAGGGAACCAAAACACTCTGATGTGGCTCATTCTTGAAGCCCTGTTTGCATCCAATCATCACAGGCAGAAGCCTCTCTGTTGCTGTCACATTTATTTCATAGAATCACAGGATAGTTAGGGTTGGAAAGGACCTCAAGATCATTCAGTTCCAACCCCCCCTGCCATGGGCAGGGACACCTCACACTAGACTATATCACCAAAGATTTCATCCAACCTGGCCTTTAACACTGCCAATGATGGAGCTTCTGGGAAACATCTGCCTTCTACACCAGCCAACTCCTCGCATTGACAGCTATCACAATCACAAGGACCGAAGTGACAGTACACAGCACAATGAGGGTTGCAGAGTGCCATCGATTGCGTCCTGTCGAAGAAGAGAAAGGTTGGTTACACATATGGGGCCCCTGAGCCACCACTGAGCCCTGACACAGCATCTCTGGCTGGGGCTGAGGTGGTGAGATAAGAGCCACTGCAGCCAGGGGTATGTTGGGGTCCTGAGGGCACTAATAACAGGACTCAGTCATCCCAACTGTCCTCATGCAGGGCCTCCACCCACACCCACTGCCTGGGGGCTCTATTTAGCTTGTCATTCATGCAGCTGGTCTGAGCTATGCTGTAGGCCGGCTTGATCCTGGATTGACCTCAGTGCTCAGAAGGAGCCTACCTTGCTGGGTTGATACAGAGATACAGTGTGAGAACCCAGACTACCATGCCTGGCTCATGGCTCCTGCTTCCTTCCCACCCTGCTCAGCCCAACCTGTGCCTGGCATGGAGCTGCTCACCAGAGCCAAGCTCTGCGCGCTGGTTTGGCTCCCAGAGCACATCCTGCATGGCTGTGACACCTGAAAGACCCCATGCTCCTGTGCAGAGCAGCGACTTTAGCAGTGCTTTCAAATAACCAGGCACTGCCTAGAGAGTTGCAAAGGTCTGTGAGCTGTTCCTGCTCTCCCCAGAGGGACATACATACCTTTCCAGTCCTCTTGGTCGTTCCTGGAGTGGTTGGTCTTTTTTCCCAGTACGTGGATTGGCCCATAGGAGGCAATCTTACCGTAGTCATTGGCCAATGCCCGCTTGCTCCTCCAGTGCCTAGGGCATTGCTACGGACAAAGCCAAGGGAAGGGTGCTGGGACCAGAGCAGGGGAGAAGCCCGCTCTGAGGCAAGAACACATCCTGGTGGCCTGCCCCTGCAGAGGCACTGCTGGGGCTGAAGCCTGGGGGCAGTCAAGAGCCTGCTCCTGCCCAGGTCCTAGCATAAGGCCCTCCATCTGCAAATACCCAAAAGCAGGAAGAGGGAAAGGAGCTTTCCAGTGGGTTCAAGCCCCTGTACCTTCAGTTGAAGGTGCTTGGCTGAGCTCCTGCTGCTGGGAGCTGTTTATTGTGCTGAGGCATCCAAAACCAGAGCATAGCCCCTTCTTCAAGCAGCAGGCCCAGGGAAGGCAGGTCCCCTCTGTGTGGCCAGGGAATGGTGCAGACCACTGGAAGAGCTTACCTTGGCACAAGGTTCCGGGCCACTGGGAAGACAGAGCTGGACATGGCAATGCAGGAACACCTTGGTGTAACTGGCAATCTGGAACATCTGGAATCCGAACTTGGCAGTAGCACTCTCTCCAACGCTGTTCAGGTATGTCACTGTCTCATCATAGGGACACCTGAGACACCATGGCTGAGTCAGAAGGGGGAAACAAAGGGGAGCATCCCAACCTGGGACACCAAGCACATGGGGACTAGGTGCAACTCCCAGGCATTGCTGAATGGAACTATTACTGTCCTGGTGCTGTTGGGAATGTCTTTTCTGGACACCCTGCATTGTGCCCAGTTCCGGGAGGAACTGCTACCAGCACAGGAGGTGGCACTTGCCTTGCTCTGTGGGGCCACAGCTCTACACAGGTGCAGTGAGCCTGGCTGTCTTCCCACTTCCCAGATATCCATGTTACTGTCTTTAGCTTAGCTGCAGCCAACACAAGCTATTCAGCAGAGATCCCTCTATACACTGCAGCAAGGTCTCCCCTCTCCCCTCCCTGCTCTTTGCCTCACCTGCTGGCCAGAAGTGATACTGGAGGGAAGGCAACAGAGCAGGGTCAGGACAGGAATCTCAGTTTAGAGTGATTAGAGGGATCATCTATGGGGCTGTTCCACCTGTTTAATAATGGTGTCCACCATAGGTTCCACCCATGCAAACGATGGTGTCATTGCTCCCTCACAGCAACCAGTCCTTAGCGCCCAGCAAAGAGATATGACTGTGCTCATGGTGCAAGGAGATCAATTGTGCTACGGCCCCTCTGCTCACCCCTCCTCAATGAGCTTGCGCTGTGCATCCTCGTAGGGATCTGTGCTCGGCGTGCCCCAGCAGCCCTCAACGCTCAGCAGGAAGCTCAGCTGGTGCTGTCCTTCTATCTCCAGCAGAACATATAGTGTGTCTTGGTCGGGGATGGCCTCAGCAGGCAGGTGATAGGGCTGGAGGTAGGAGGCTGTCTTGTACAGTCTCATGCTAACATTGAAGTGTCCTTGTCTGACCTCGAACTGCACTGGCCTGAGAAGAGAGAAGGAGACCTCATACATAGAATAAGGCAGGAAGGACATAGCACAAGTTAGGCCAGCAGCAGAGGTGCATTGACTCGGTATGCGCCTCTGCCCTCAGGTGAGAGCCAGGCCCCGAGCTGCCTCTGAGCTGGTATGTCCACACTGTGTGCAGACAGAGGTAAGGAGCTCCAGGAGTTCCCACTGACTGGCTGGCCAGTGAGAGCTATGAGAAAGGCAACTCAGGAGGTCCTTGACCTTCACCTTTAGAGGGTCCGGGGTGGGGGGAGAGGGGTGGAATCTCCCAGTTCCCACCTGTTATTTTTTGAATAGTTGGTTTAAAGCAGTGAGGCTAGGAGAAAGGTAGATTGTGCATGCCCCTGTGGCTCTGCCCCAGGCCCAAATCTCCTGTTAAAAAACTGTTTTGGGAAGAGAAAGGGAGGCAGCCCGATCTCAGAGCTCTCTTGTGGCTTCCCGCAGCCTTTGCAGGTCACCTCATTGAAGGTATGTACTTTTTTGCGAGCTCTTTCATGTCAGCAGCGAGGTGAAGAGGGACCACTCACTTGTCAGCAGCAGGGGGACCTGCGGGCAGTCTCACCACTCGCTCGTAGGCGTAGTCACAGGTGAAATTCAGCTCAAGCTGAAAACTCTCGGGGATTGCCACCCCATGTGCGTTCCACCCTGACTCCATGACGCTGGAGTATGACACGTGGGAGCCGTTTTGCTGGAATGACACAGAAATCAAGTCTCCAGAATATGTCTAAGTCCATATGCAGAGACATAAGGTTCGCTTCAGGTGGTGCAACTCAGCTGCTCCATGCCTGGATATCTGATGGAGTTTTGCTCAAGCCCCATGTCTAGAGGCTTCTGGCAACCATCACCAGAGCAGGTAGGGGTCAGCAAAGTGACCACTGGTGAGGGCAATGCAGGGCTGGAGCACTGGTTCCTTTGAACCCTCCCTGACCCATGAATCAAGTGAGGAACTAAGGAGCTACAGCCAGGGCTGCAGAGCTCAAAGGATGCTACCAGAAAACTGCGGGCTGTTATCTAGGTGATAGCTAGAGCTATCCAACAGCCTCCCAGTGAAGCCTTCTAAGGGGAATGAGAACTTTACAGCACTCGGTATCAAAGGAAAAGCTTCTAGAACTCCTGCTTTGTTGTGCACACTCTGCACATCTGCTCCTTCTGTGGCTTCAGGGCCACATAGAGAGGCTCTGCTAAATCCTTACCTGAATTACTGATCCACAGGCAGTGCGATTTTCACCTGTGAGAGTGGCTGCAAAAGAGAGCTCACCCCTTTCTTCCATTTCTGACACCTTGCATGCCTGGTTCCTCAAGTGGACAAGCTGCTTAGGGGTCTTCAGGAGGTCGTATGCCTCCTTCTTCACCATCATCTTCATCCGCCCTTCCTCACAGGTAAACTTCAGTACCACATCTAGGGTAAAAAGCCATCTGCAATAGCCATAGGGAAGAGGCCTGAAGAAGCCCTAGGTCAGCTATGGGGTGGCACAGTCCCACTGAGCTCAGCAGACCCTCATCCCAGCATAGCTGGAGGCGCTGGTGGGGCTCTTCACAGGCACCGGGCAAAAGACAAACCTCTGGGAACACACAGACTTAATGTGGGTCTGTTACTTTTTCCCAGTTGCTTGATACCTGCAAAAGTCCATGGCCACCACTACCCTGAGCAGACAGAGTCTTTAAAAGCTCAAGACATGAAAGACAGGTGTTGTGGGTCTGGCCCCTTTCAGGGCCTGTCTACAGAATCACTGCAGCCTGCCAAGGGCACAAGGGAGAGAGATCTTGCAGATGGAGACAGCTTTTGGCCAGTGTCTGGAAGAGGCTGCACTGGAGCTGTGCTGGAGTATGTGTGCTTGTTCTGACACTGCAAGTCAGCAGTGTTCTACAGCATGCCCTCCTGCATTCTTGGCAACCAAGGAATTAAGGAATGAAGACTTCTAGGGAGGAAAGGAATGGCCTGCATCTGGGTTTTGAACCAATGCGTACTCAGGACATGCTGGTGGTGGCAGGCAGGACCTAGGACATGCTCCTGAAGCCTACACTGGAGAGCAATGGTAACACCAGTGCACCATGCCCATCATCCTTCCCTCTGGTGCCCCTGGACAGACTGGTGAGGGCTCATAGCGTTCCCTACCTTGGCAGAATGTCCCTGTGAAGCCCGGTCTGCAGCTGCAAACGGGTCTGTCCTCCACCAGCTGGCAGTGCGCCTGGTATTGACATGGGTTTGGCAGGCAGGTATTCAGGCTCCTCTTGAGACGAAGGGCAGCCACTCGCCGGGGACTCGCCAGCAGCACTGCAGCAAAGGAAAGGTGAGAAAGCTGAAACTCAGCAAGAACATCTCCCCTGTGAGAGATACGAGAGCAAACTCACCCACAGCTTCAAGCCCTGCACAGCTCGCTAGGGCTGAGGTCCTTGCTTAGAGCCAGGGCAGACACATCTGAGGAAGAACCTGCCCCTTGGCTTGCCTGGGAGGATGTGAGTGAGAGCCTGGGAGTGCTCCTCAGCATGGCTGTAACTGGATCAGAGCTACGGAGCCTGACACCAGCTAGCAAGGAAAGTGGTGGCATGTCACAGCCACTGTGCCCATCTCCACAGGTTGTATACTGCATGTGGTGGGAACGGAGAACCTGAGATTTCTGCCTGTTTTTTTGGCTCTTTCACCCCAGTTACTGCCTCCCCTTGAATGCTGCCGTGTTATGTCCCCATAGCAGCCTTCAGTAAGAGCCCTGAATGAAGAACCTGGACACAGGTCAGGTGAGGGTTTAACCTCTCTTTCCATAAGACCCATCTGTGACCCAGCAGGTACAGTGTACAGGAAGACTCACTCTTGTTGCCTTCGAAGTCAGCCAGGCAGAAGGCCCAGACCAGCAGCAAGCATCTCACAGCCCTTTCCTGAGGAAACAAACAGGCTCTGGGTAACTAGGTTTTAGTATGCCCACTGGAGGCGTTTGCAGTCATCCAGAAAAAGCCCACCCTCAAACACTGGGTATGAAAATTTCTTTACTTTATCTCCTCCAGAAACTCTATGTTCAATGGCACAAAGTCATTTCCTATCCCAAAGGGACAGATCAGCAATGCCTGCCCCTCCTAGATTCACACAAGATTTAACTACTGTCCTGAATTTAGGGAGCTGTTCCAGACCAAGAGGGTGGTTAGAAACCAAACCTTGGACCCGCAGGGACATGCTGGCAGTGATAAAGCCACATTTCAGTAAGAACAGGCACCTTGAGTAAAACCGTGTAGCTGAAGCATCAGCCCAGGCTCCCCAGAGAGGAAAGGAGTGTCCCCTCTTCCCACTACAGCTCTCCTGAAGAGCCAGGATTTGCAAAAGGATCCTCACTTTTCCAGTAACCCATATCCACAACAAGAAGACAATGGCATAAAAAACCCAAGGCTTTGAACAGAACTAAAATTAATGCCACAAAGTCACAGATTAACTCATCTCCCCTCGTGATACAGATAATGGATTTCTTTAGGGAAATTCACAGCATGGTGTTGGGTGAGCCCTAGCCACTGGAGTCTTCTTATCAGAGATGTGGGTAAGAGCCATCTGGGGCTGGTGGCTGGAACAATGCAAAAGCCCCACTCCAGTCTGGCAGCACATGGCTCACCCTCCACCTGCCCCTGGAGCTCCAGGCCGGAGAGTTTACTCTCCACTCTGCTCCTTGCTCTCCACAGCAGTCCTGAGGGATCTCACCAGCACCAAGCTCTCACCTTGTTCTTACCTCACTTACCATGGCCAGCCTGCTCTGTGCTCCTCCAGACTCCAGTGTGCTTCAGTTGCTCTCGTGCTCTCCACTCTGTGCCTTATATTGCCTTCCAGCAGCTAATCCTTGCCCCCCACACAAACACGCTGTCCTATGATTGCACGAGAACCAGCTTCCTTCATCATTGGACCCCTCCAAGGTCCATCCTCCAGCACCGACAGCTCATCCTACTAGCAGATTGCTCTTGACCGCTGACCCTATTCACTGCCCTGGTGTGATCCCAAATAGGGCAGCATCCACAAAATCCCTAGGAATGTGCTGTTTTGTGCATCCAGCTGTTCTGTGGTACCTGCTTTTGACGTAGCAATAACAGCAGATACCAGAGCAGAACACTGTGAAGGCCAGATAACTGTGTACAGATAACACATACGGTTTTGCAACCAGAAGGTGCAGTTGCTTTGGCTGGTTTCTCAATGGCTTCTGACATTTAAGATCTGGTGAGAGATGGAGGGATGAGGGCTTAGTGGCTTAGTCCTACCATGCTTTGTGTGGGAAACAGTAACAGGCTGCCAACAGCAGTAATCACTCAAGGTGATGCTTCTTAAATATACATTGACTATTGCTTTAATTGCTACAGTCATCACAACAAAGAGGCAAATGTGCACATCCATCCACCCAGGTTTTTTCCTAACCACAATGAAAACCAGAAAACAAAAGCGTTTAGCACTTGACCTTGCTTACAGCCTAATGAGCAACCCATTAGAAGGAGAAGCAGAAAGAAAAGGCCTCCTGCCATCCCTGGCCGCCAGCTTTTGGGTGAGAATCTCTGCTTTCCACTATGTGCTGTACAAAGCAGCAGAAGCTTGGCAGAAGCTTGCACAGACTGGCTTTAGGGAAGTGAAAGCAGCGCAGCCCAAAGGCTTAGGAAGGAACAGAGGAATAGGATATTCCTCTGGATATTCCCAGGTGGGGGATGGGGGGCTTTGCAAGTTTTATTATTATTTAAAAAAAAGACAGTGAAACGGTGAGTTTCAGAGGTGCTTCTTGGTGTCGTGAGAGCTGTTTGAAGAGCTGCCCCAGAGAGCAGGGTTTGGCTGCCGCCCCCCGCTTTGCCCAAGCGTCTCCTGGCAGAAGGGCTGCAGCACACACGGGCTGTGCACCGGAGCGGCAGCGGGAGCTCAGCCAGGGAGGCTCAGACCGGCGGTGAGGAGAGCCGGGGTAGCCAAGGGGGTGCGGGCTGAGCACCTGTGGAGCCCGCGCGGACAGCCGGGCCTGAGGAGGGCCGGTGGCCTGCCCGGGGTGGTGGGAGACCTGAGGGAGGTCGGGAGGAAGCCTCTGGGTGAAGGCTTGGGTAGGCTCGGGGGAAGGCACCGGGGGAAGTCCGGGGTAGGCCGCAGGCGCCGGCAGAGCCCCGCGCTGCCTGTGTGTCGGCGTTGCCATAGTGCGGGTGCCGGGCAGCAGCGGTGCGGGCAGGGAGCGGCAGCGGCAGCGGCAGAGCGGGCCGCAGAGGCAGCTCCGAGACCGGGGAGCAGGGCTGGGCCCTCCGTCCCCCCAGCTGCGAGGTCTGTGGCTCAGATATCTGCGTGTGTCTCACAGGTCAGCCTGTCCTCGAGAGGATATCAGTAATAGCCTCCGTCCTTGGAGGCTGCTGAGCACTGCAGAATGGCTACTTGCTTCAAGGCCCCAGCGCTGCCGGCTATGCTCTGTGTATCCCCGAAGGCTGTGGCGGGGTCATCAGCTGGTGCCTGGAGTCTTCCAGCTGGCAGCAGCCCAAGCGGGTCAAAGGATGCAGCAAGGCATGACAAGCAGGGAGTGCAGCACTACCATGAAGCTCGGTGTGCTGAGCCTGGCTCCCATGGTTAGCGCAACACCCGGCAGCGTACAGCAGCTTATTCACCAAGCCCAGTCCAAACTCAAATTCAGTGCTCACTCCTCACTGTCACAACTCAGCTATGTTCACATACTAAATCTCTGTGGCCAGTATGCTAATGTTTCTGTGTCACTGTGTATCTGGGTCCCATCCCTGAGTTCTCCCTGGTGCATGTGTTTCTCTAGTTCCCAAGAGGAGGCAGAATGGACGCCCTGGAGGAGAAGGAGGAAGATGAACAAAGACTGGAAGGAAAGCTAAAGGGTTTGGCAGTCAGTGATGACCTCCAGCATGTGGACACAAAGGTGTCTGTGGAGCAAGACTCTGTCCCAAAGCAGTAAGTCATGTGTGTCAATTGGTTGCTGGCATAAGCAGAGATGATTCCTCTGGGGTCCACAGGGGGATGGCACATATGTGGATGGCACACATGGTTCCCTGGCACAGGGAGGGGAGTGAGCGAGTTTCACGTGCCTGGTTTGTCTATGCAAGAGTGGGCACGTGTGAGTAAGACAGAGTAACTCACTTCATTGTATCATGCATTCACTGCTGTGTCATGACACTATACAAAGATCCCCTCAGCCCCTGGGTGTATGTCAGCTTGCCATCAATCCAGAGAAGCTTGGCTATGCCAAAATCATGTCCATGGATATGATCCCCTTTGTTCCTAGGGAAGAGGGAGCCCCTGCCATGTTTTGATAGCAGATCATCTTGCCTGAATTGCTCCTGGCTTATTACCTCTGTCTTTTTGCCTCCTCCTGCCCTGGAATTGGTTTTGGCTGTAGCTCCATTGATATGTCCCAGTTACCATCCTCGTATAAGACCAATTCGCCCAAGGAAAAGCAGCTGCTGCACATCGCTGACAATTTCCTCCAGCAGTATATTCACCTCTGCCCCGACCGCAAGTCTCTCTTCCTCCACCCAGTCAACGAGTGTGGAGTGGAGGTATGGGGTGGTGTGGGGCTGGGGCACACGTGCTGGGCAAGGACAGCCCTTCCTTGGGAATGGGAACCCACTTGCTGTGCCCACAGCACACCAAACAGGCACCCAGCAGCCTGGGAACACCCCGGCTGTCCAAATCCACAGGTGGTGTACCACGCACATGATGGTGGTACCCTGTGGGCTGCAGGCAGCTCACAGCCCTTCAGCGCAATGCTTTCGAAACAGGAAAGAAACCATAGAAACATAAAGGAAAGTAAAAGAAACACATGAAATAGATAAGGTTCAGACTTAATCACAGATATGGAATCTGAATCCAGAGTTAGGTCTTCCTCTGAACTTTGCAGAAGTTACAGGGAAGGAAGTGCACATTGAAGTTTGTGTCTGGTTTTGTTTAGAATTGGACCCAAGCTTCACAACTGCTGTCTAGTTCTGTACCTGATCCGCTCCCTGACATCTGGAATTGCTACTTTGGATCAGCTTTCCCCAGCATTTAGTGTCAATTGAAAGAGTGGGGGTTTAGATTAGACATTAGGCAGAAGTTGTTCCCTGTGAGGATGCTGAGGCCCTGACACAGCTGTGCAGAGAAGCCGCGGCTGCCCCCTCTCTGGCAGTGTTCAAGGCCAGGTAGGATAGGGCTTGAAGCAACCTGCTCTAGTGGAAGGGGTCCCTGCCTGTGGAAGGGGGCTGGAACTGGATAAGCTTTAAGCATCCTTTCAACCCAAACCATTCTATGATTCTATGATTAACATGCTAGGCAAAAAATTGTGGATGATGTAAAAAGCTGGAAAGGGCAGTAGCTGTTTGTCTTACTTGAAAACTGAGAGCAGAACTGGCTTGCACCTGTAATGTGTCTGGGCTGAGCTTAAAGTTTTAGGCACAGACAAGCAGGTGGCCTTTCTGCCTGTGCAATTTCCATCTTGGAACTGGTGAGGAGTGTTTCTGATGCTGTTGATACGCCATAGGGAGGTCCTGAATGTGAGCTGCCACATCCAGTGATGTTCTGAGGATGGCTTTGGACAGGAGACTCTCTCAGGCATCTGTTGGGTAACCAAAGTCCTCTTGTTGCCCTACAGAAGTTTGTGAGCACAACGGTGAGGCCAACCCTGCTGCCCTACATGGAGCTGTACGACTGGGATGGCTGTGCCAGCTTCATCTCAGATTACCTTGTCATGGAGCCCCTTGAGTGCCCTATCACCCTGGTAAGAAAGGGGCTGCAGTCTCATCAGAAGCAACCCCATAATAGAGGTGCCAGAAGGGTCTCTTGGCAGGACACAATGTGAAAACCCCAGTGGCTTGGATTACAAAGGTCTCTGACCTCTCCTTCATCCCCTCATTACTTAGGCAATCCCCCAGTCTTCCCAGGTCCTGCACACTCTGGACCTGTAATCCCAGTACATGTGCAGTGTGGTTCCTGTCCAGGAGTTAAGCACCATTTCTACAAGATGGGGCCTGACCCTGCTCCCACTCATCCCATATGACCAGCTGTCCACTGTGGGTTGCAATGGTGATGAGCTTCCCCTCAAATACCAAAACACCTTGGAACAAATGAGTGTATGAAGCCTAGGGAATGATGCCTGAACTCGGCGACCTGTTCTTAGGGGCTCTAGACATTTCTATCCCTGTTTTGGGGATATTTTGAGGTGGCTGAAAGGAGATTTCTCGACTGGCAAGAAGGAATGATGCCAGAATTTGGCAAGGTCTTGTCTGGTGTGAGTTTAGCTTATGGGTCTTTTGCTTGAAAACATTGCAGACAGACCAGCTAGAGGTGGAAGTTAATCCCTGCTCCAGAGTTGTGGTTAGCATTAAATTTTCATCAATTGGATGAACTTGTCCTGCCCATCTCTCCCTATGGTTGACTTTGTCACCAGATTTGGGTCAGAATTTTCCCACATCACTTTGGAGAGGACTTCTGGGGTCTGTGGCTGTCACGTTACAAGGGGAATTTCCTCAAAGCCTTTATATTTGATCAGCCTGTCAGTGTCCCTTGGGTTCGACTAGCCTGTCTGCATCGTGTTGTGCACCCCGTCACACAGGTGTTAAGGTGCCATTTGTGGTTCAATAGATGATTACTGATTTCCTTTAGAACCATGAGGTTCTAAATCAACCAGATTGGAAAAGACCTTTAAGATCAAGTCCAACCATTCCCCAGCACTGCCAAGGCCACTTCTGAACCATGTCACTAAGGGCCTTGTCTACACAGTTTGTGAACACTTCCAGGGATGGTGATTGCACCATCAGTACCCCAGCAGCACCAGGTAAGATTTTGAAGTTCTCTCCTGTCAGTTAAATTAAACAAAACAACAGACTCTAAGATACTCTGTGTATAGAAATAATCCTTTTTGTCTCCCTGATCCACCAATCTAATATTGATAATTGATGCTCTTGCATGGTAAATGGTCCTTGGAGCAAGCATAGTTGGGTCGGGTTTGACAATATCTATTTTGAACATAAATGTTGGTAATGCACTACAATGAGCCCAGACACAATCACAGAAACAAAAAAAAGAATTAACCAAGGTTGATGCTATACCGACAATCGAGTAATTTGGGGGCACACAGTTTCATATCTTTGCTCTTGGGCCTGATGTACTGTTGTTGGACACTGTGATTTGAGTGGCTTTCTTGTGTGCAGATCATTGATCATTCTACATTCCGTTTGGATTTCTTCTGTGACAGTCCCCACCAAGAGGAAAACCCAACTTTCTCTATCCCAACCCCTCTCATGTCTTGAATATAAGTCCAATAATTTTCCCACAGTGGCTTATATATAGGACTTTCATGTAACAGATTCTCTATGGGTGCAGAGCCCCGGGATATGGGCAATGCCCTCTTACCTCTTCTGCTTTCTGCCTGGTGTATGTTTCAGCTTCACAAGACAAGCACTGCAGACATGTATCTCTCTCTTTCAAGCCTGGTTCACTCTACTCCCCAACCACCATCCTGAAACACCAGCGAGGGAACTGCTTTGACTTCAGCGTGCTGCTATGCTCCATGCTGATCGGGGCCGGGTATGATGCCTACTGCGTGCAGGGCTATGCCACCCTTGAGACATGCCTCCTGGATGAGACGCAGGAGCTGTGCCCACTGCTCAGGAAGCCACCAGAGGTGAGACCTGCAAGGAGGAGTGCAGCCTGCATGCTTAGCCTCTTCATTTCCAGCGAGCTCCAGAGGTGAGCTAAGGGGAACAGCTTCAGGCCCACACTGGGTTTCAGTCTGTACCAAGCAGGGGCCTCACCAAATGAATCTTTTGAGTGAGTTTCTACAGTTCCTTAAGAGGCTTCTTTGGCTTCACAGAATTCCTGCTCACTAGGTCCAGTATTGCAAACGGCCAAGGGTTGGGAACTGGGAGGCACCTGTAAGCCATGCCTTTTCTCCTTTCTGTTGATCTCTGCTGGGTTTCACAGCAATACCCTGCTTTTGTAGCCACAGGTACCAAAAGAGGAGGTGAAGAAAAAGTATAGAATTAAGCCCCTACCAGACATGCAGAGCAAGTTTGAGCTCCAGCAGGAGGCCAAGAAGGCAGCAGCAATTGAAGCTGCTCAGAAAAACAAGGAAAGAGACAAGAAGGTGAGCAAGCAAGGTCCACCTCACTGTAAATTCCAGGGTCAAGAGATGAGATACAGGGAATGGCTGACCAAAGAATAGAGCTCACTGGCCTCCTCTGTGAAGTATGACACAACCCTGAGCATGGCGATGAGCACTTGGCCTCTGGGAGCACTGTGTGTGCTGGCACAGCAGTATGTACTGAGTATGTGTTACCTCACTCTTTAGAAGAGCGTTAAGGGCCTGGAGACCTTTAGAAATGGTCAGAGGACAGAATAGGATTGCCATTGGGTTAGACTAAGTAGCAATAAAATGGCAGTAATTACTGCTCTGTCCTCTGTGATACAGGAATCGGGAAAGCCAAAGTGTGAACCTTTGCATGGCTTGCGGGTGCATGCATGGGTTTTGGTTCTGTCTGGGAAGAGAGAGGTTCCTGAGACCTTCTTCATCAACCCCTTCACTGGAACCAGACACAACACCACAGATAAGCGCTTCCTTGGGATTGAGAGCGTCTGGAACCACAGGAACTACTGGGTGAATATGCAGGACTGCAGGCACGGCTGCAAGGTAATGAGCCCTTTAGCACCCCATGCCTGGGAGGGACAGTTGGGCTAACCAGAGTCCTGGGGAAGTCCAAGATCAGTTGTGATCCCAGTTCCACTTAATGATTCCTTGTGTTGACTCTGGTCATGTTGCTGTGATGATACAGACTCTGAACTACTCCAGGACATTCCAGACCCTGAGCTAGCAAATATGGATCACACCTATTAAACCCCTAGAGTGCTAGAATATCAGCTTTTAAGGCTGGCTGTATACTCAGTCTCCCAGACAACAGCTTTTAAGGCAGAGATGTTTTGAGCCCATCAGGAAAGAGCTTGATTAGGCTTTTCCCACACCTCAGCTACTCCCCAGCTGATATAAAGTCTACGAGGCAAGAGTCTGACTTAGAGCAACTTGACTCCGGGGCTATGTGTGCCCCAGGGAAGGAGGCAGAAGCATCTCCAGCAACTTTGATTCATCTGTGTGAGAGGCATAATGAGGAAAGGGGTCTGTAGCCCTTTAGGCACAGGGGTAGTCTTTGGAGTCCCGGCAGCCAGCCATGGGTCTGACACCCACCTCAGTGAGATGCAGGGTCTGTCCTTTATAACTCTCAGGGTTATAAAGGTCTGTCCTTCATAACCTGACAGCCATCCAGGTCCCAAGCACTGCAGGCAGACAGAGGCAGCCTTCAGTTTAGTGCCCTGTAGCTAAGTGGGTTTCTTCTGTATGGCCTAGGATCTCACCTTTGACTTGGGTGACGCTATCAGCTGGGAAATCATGCTTTCAGAGAGCAACCCTCTTCAGCTGCTCCCTGAGGAGGAAGAAGAGTTATTTGACAGTGACACAGTGAGTAACTCAAGTGGCTCTCGTTCAGTGGGGATGCTCTATTGAACTGGTATGCTCATAGGCCCACATATGTCTCCCTGCCTGCTGCCCCCTCCAGGTTAGGTTACTATTACTCCATCTGGGTTTTAATTGGCACTTTCAATTCCTTCTCAATCATAGAATAGGATCATAGAATAGTTAGGGTTGGAAAGGACCTTAAGATCATCTAGTTCCAACCCCCCTGCCATGGGCAGGGACACCTCTGCCAGGGATGGAGCATTCACAACTTCCCTGGGCAACCCATTCCAGTGCCTCAGCACCCTCACAGAAAAGAACTTCTTCCTTATAGCCAATCCAAACTTCCCCTGTTTAAGTTTGAACCCGTTACCTCTTGTCCTCTCACTACCCTAATGAAGAGTCCCTCCCCAGCATTCCTATAGCCCCCCTTCAGATATTGGAAGGCTGCTATGAGATCTCCACACAGCCTTCTCTTTTCCAGGCTCAACAGCCCCAACTTTCTCAGCCTATCATCATACGGTTCTAATGCTTTTTGAAGCAGGACTCCAAGTGGTACTTCTGGTGTCTTCAGTGGCTCGGGATCTCTGTAGGCCTCCAGTGCATTGACCTTTAGGATGAAATCACTAAAAGAAATAAAGTCAAAACAGACATTTTCCTGGACACTTTTGTCCTGATGGTCAGCACCCAGCCCTCCTGGCTGTTAGGTGGAGTTGCCAACCAAGTGCAGAAACAATGTATGTACTCTAGTATAAAAAAAATGCTGGGTACTGGAAGGAAAAGATGGTATCGTGTCCTGTTGGGAGAACACAGCATGATAAAAGAGGCACTGCACCAGCATGGCAGGACAGAGGAACACCAATAAAAGCATGTTTCCTCCTGCTATCTGCCCTTCTCAGCCTGTGCCCACAACCAGGGAGCAAAGTGTCCTCCTTACATCATGTAAGTTGGTCATAAGTTTGAATGCTGAGTGTGCTGTTCATCCCCTGTCCAGCAGGAACATTAGCCAAGAGAAGATAATTCCATTAGTCTAGAGTAGGGATGTGCTAGTGAGAGTGTGGGGATGTGGTGAAGCCTTCCTTCCACATAAATGCAGTGTGCTGCTTGCCTCTGTCCTTGTGCTGTGTGTGACCAACGCAGCTCTTACAGCTGTGCCACAGTGTACCCGAGCTGAGTCTGAGCTCTGGTCACTGCACCAAAAGGTCTCCTGGCACAGTAAGTGAAGGTGCCAGAAATGCAAATCTCTTCTTCTGTCTCATCAGGAGAGAGAGAAGAGAATGAGTTTTGACATGCCACCATCGTGGGTAGCCCCAATTTGGATATCTCCCAGAGGTATGTATTCTTTTGCCTTTTGCTTTGCCCCCAGATACTCTTTTAGTGGATTTGGGATATTTGTTTGTCTGGCTCAAGAGTTCTCCCTTCAGGATGGACAAGGTACAGCAGTAAAGTGCAGCAGGTGCAACAGCCATTAGGTTGAATGCTTGCCCTCGATACAACAGCTATTAGGTTGAATCCTTTCCCTCGGTGCACTGTCTCTTCTCTTTGGGAACTTCTCTTTGGGACCCCCCCCAAAACTCCCCTTGCACAGACACACTGTGTTTTGCTGCCAGATGAAAATGATCTCAGTTTTGCCTGGGATGGACTTTCTGTTCCAGTAATGCCTGCATTATCAAATACCTGCTTTGGGAGAGAAAAAGAGTTATTGTACTATTACAGCTTTAAGGCAGGGTCTGAACAGCTTTGCTGGCAGCTGAATGTGATCAATAAATGCATGGCTTCCCTTAGACTGTGGTTTGCTCCCTCTTGAATTCTTGTACCTTGGGCTGAATACATGGGAGTAAATCTTTGTGACACCTCTATCTCCCGCTGCAGAGTTTGAGACCCGCTATTGCCAGGGGAAGAAGGTGACTCTGTACAACAAAGCAAAACTGGAGAAATGGGCACCATACCTGAATGGCAATGGGCTGGTGCAGCGCCTCACCATCTACGCAGGGCCTGACTGTAAGAGGGGTGGGTCAGCAACAGAGCAGACACAGCAGGGTTCTGTTGGTGGGAAGGGTAGGATGTCCCCTTTCTGCCAGGATCTGTCTTGTGCTTTCCCATCCTCCTTTCCCATTTGGGGGGAACTGTCTACCAAATTTTCAAATGCTTCATCAGGCTGTCTGTCAAGCCCCAGAACTTTCAAGCATTGCCAGGAGTCCTGTGAGAATTTTGAGTCTGTTTTACAGCCCATTGGTGAGGCTGTGCAGTGCCATAGGTCAGCTGCTTGGATTTTCAGTCTTCAGAGAAATGGAAGGCTTGTTTGGTTTGATCCGGTAGTATCACTATTCCCACTGGTGCTGATGGAAGCCATAGAAATACCCAGACTGTGCCCTTTCTGTGGGCACAGACTGGGAAATACCCAGACTGTAGATATTTCTGTACTCAGAAACATTATTCTTTGGTCCGAGAAACAGTGCAGATTCCTAACCAGACATCCAGTGTCCTGTCCTCAGTCCTCTTGGGTAGTGTAATGTCCCCATCTCATTTCCCTTAACTCCTGGCAGTATCATAACGTATTTGGGATGGAATTTCTCTTGCCTAAATGTAGCCATGTGCCATGCCATCTTCTCCCCCTGAGCTGACTACTTTACTTCTTGTTGATGGAGACGAATAATCTCTCCTAAGCTATAATTTATCTACTCAAATGTAGCTTAGGATTCATCTTCAAAATGCCCCTGTGCACAGGGCCAGTTCCAGTGACTCTACTGCATCAGCAGCACAGGGTGCTTGCACAGACACTGAGTGCATCAGATGAATCTTACCACGTCCAACAGGGTGATGTGGGGTTTTGAAATGCTTTGTCTCCTGCCAGATACTGATGTAGTGGAGGTGAGAGAGTGGTTTGAAAACCGAGAAGATATCCTGGTTAGAAGAGAAGTGAATAAACAAACACAGCTGACCACAGACTACTTCAACAAAGGACATTCCCTCTGTCTTAAAGGTATTCCAGGTTATCAGGCAGCCACTGCAGCTGGTAGGACTCCGTGTGGATCCTTCCAGCAGTGGCAAAAGCCCAATGATGGGAGTGCAGAAAACTTATGGGATAAATTGCCTAGATAAATAATATGGTCTCTAGTAGAGAGTAGAGAATTGGGTTGTTGGCTTACAGTCCTGGAGTGTCCCCCCAGCATAACAGGAGAAAGAAACATACCTACCATATATATGGTGATCTAATTCACTTTTACCAGTAGAGGTGATAGAAGTAGAAACTTTTGTTTTAGAATTATAGAATCCCAGACTGGTTTTGGTTTGAAGGGACCTTAAAGCTTGCCCAGTTCCAGCCCCCTGCCACAGGCAGGGACCCCTTCCACTAGACCAGGTTGCTCCAAGCCCTGTCCAACCTGGTCTTGAACACTACCAGGGATGGGGCAGCCACAGCTTCTCTGGGCAACCTGTGCCAGGGCCTCAGCACCCCTCACAGGGAAGAACTTCTTCCTAAGAGCTTGTTTCAATCTCCCATCTGTCAAGTTAAAGCCATTACCCCTTGTCCTGTCCTAACAGACCCCTGTGAAAAGCCAGTTTCCATGTAAAAAGTCCCTCTTTTGGTCTGTCAGTGCTGTACAGCTGGGGGAGAGAAAGTCCTGCATCAGATGTGTTGCTCAAGCAGCATTTCACCCAGAGGCTGTGCCCGTTTCTGATTTGGAAAAAGCAGGGTCCAGGCACCACTCACTGCTGCATTACTTTGTAAGGAAGGCAGTGACCTTGCAAAGCCACCCTGCCATCTTTAGGCAGGTACGTTTTGGTACACAACAGTGAGGAGATTACATTCCCTTCTTACACTCTTGGGTGCATTTGATTTATTGGATGCTGAAGAAAATGAGACTTCCTCTGGACACACTCAGGTTCACCGTGTCACAGCTGCTAATGTCTCTTACGTCCTTAGCTCACACCTATACGTCACTGGAACCCAAGACTGGACATACAATGGAGTTTTACAATGAGGCGCGAGTTGATGGCCTCCAGAAGCGTGTTGAAACTGCTAGTGAGATGACAGAGTACTTCATGGGGCGGGATGACTTCCTTTACCTCCGGCACATTGACTTTGGCAAACAAGGAGAGGAGACACAGAGAACTGACATGAACTCGCAGCTTATTGTGGTACGGTCAAGGCAGGAACAGAAGAATATCTGTTATAGTGATATTTATACTGTGCAGAACATACCGCCTAGGGCTCTAGGTTCATTGTCAGTGGATACAGCCAAGGCAAAGCTTCAGATGAGATATCTGAGCCTTCTTCAGCTGTTGTGTCTCACGGTTGCTTGCCTGATAGAGAGCTACAGTGTGACCATTTGTCACCAACTGCATTGAGCAGCTAAAATGAAAGTGGGGAACTGAGACTTGGAAAATGTGTGTCAGAGGAAAGGAGAAAACCTTGGCTATGATTTTGGAATGATATTTTCACAGGACTCAAAACTACTAAAATGATCTCATGTTCTGACTCCAAACTGATAACATTTTAGGTTAAGCAGCTTTGTGCTACTTTCCTCAGGCACAGGAAAGAACAGTAGGACTATGGGCCAAGAGATGGCCATCATAATACAGGCAGAAAAGCCCAATTTTTCCCTTGGGTTTTTACCCAACTCTGCAAATCTTCCCAGGTTTTTTGTCTAATCTGCTTCCATCTCTTTTTTTTTACCCCCATTAGCAAATCAAGGAGTGTTTTCACAGAAACCCAGAAAAGGCTGCTGATGAAGATGTTGCAGAATGTATCTTTCTGATCACAGAGGAGAACATCCATCTGACATACCACCTCAAAGATAAATACATTACGGCCTCAAAGAAGCTTTTCCACAAACTGCCAGAGAGGACTAGTAAAGGATATAAAGACTTCATGACCCTAGAAACATGCATCACATACCAGGTATGAAGGAAAACTATTTATATTGAATTTTTTCTAGAGCACAAGACACAAATGGGAGATGGAATGTCAGTTGAAGAACTCCAAGCATGCCTTATTCCATTCTGCCTCTGCTCCGTGTGCACACCTCCCTCGCGGACAGCCTCCATGCTGACAGCACAAACACCCCTGGAGATGCACTGTCATGCTGGAATGTAGGACATACTGTAGCATGAAGGGCTTGCTGTGGCCGTGGCTGAGGTCATCTTCCTAGACCTGGTCATCAGGCAGCACAGGCACTGGGATCTCTCAAGATGCTGGTTCAGCAGCTGTTGGGCTCAGTCCTGTGGATTCATGGCAGGGAAGCCAAAATTTCCTCTGCTGTTCTCTCTTGAAGAAGAGGTACAGCAGAGAAGCAGTGGCTTCTCTGGAATCCCATCCATTTCTGCCATGGACTTCTTGGTTCATATTGTTGCTTTTATCTTCCAAAGTTTACCCTGCAGATGCAGAGCAAGATGCTAAAGCTTAATGTGTTGCTGATAGATAGGTAGACAAGATAGATAGATAGATAGATAGATAGATAGATAGATAGATAGATAGATAGATAGATAGATAGATAGATGATAGATAGATAAATAGATAGATAGATAGATAGATAGATAACATTCAATAAAAGATGTTCTGAAATAAGTAGAGTGCTGTCATTAAGCCAGGTTCTCTCATTTAGGGGGGGTCACTCCACTGACATCATTGATGTGAGTCTGTAACCATAAATTCTGCAGTAATGCTGCACAATTATACTTAGGAAAATCAAAGAGAGATTAAAAATACAAGATTTTTTTAATGTTAAGCAAGTTTTTTTAAAGTTTCTATTTCCCACTGGGGAGGATACACAGGGCACGAGTGCCATCCTTTCATCTCTAATCCTGCAAAATTGATTCCTACCATATAAAAGTGAAAGATATGCCATCTGCCTCACATTACTGATGGATTCAAAATCAAAATGAAGTCTAATAAAGTGTTTTCTATGGGTTAGATATTTCAGTGATGAAAATCAGTGTCACTATCTTGACTATAGCAGAGTTGTGCTAATTTCTGATAGCAGAGTACCTGCTCCCGTGCACCGAGAGAGTGCTACTGGCCTTCACTAGTTCATTTGCTTCTAGGCAGGATCCTTTGAGAAAGGCAAGAGTTTGTTCCATCTGTACAACTTGTTGAAGGAGCTGACAGCGAAAGAGAAGTGGGTGAAGGAACAAGTCCGGCAATCTGAAGCAGAGGTAACAGGGGAGCTGCCTACACTGGGTCACAGTTGGTCAGGTGTGGGAATCGTAGAATGGTTTGGGTTGGAAAGGAACTTAAGATCACCCAGTTCCAACCCCCTGCCACAGGCAGGGACATCTTCCACTAAACCAGGTTGCTCCAAGCCCCATCCAACCTGGCCTTAAACACTGCCAGGGATGGGGCAGCCACGGCTTCTCTGGGCAGCCTATGCCAGGGCCTTACCACACTCACAGGGAAGAACTCCTTCCTTGTATCTAACCTGGACTTCCCCTGTTTATGTTTGAACCTACTGCCCCTTGTCCTATCACTACAGCCCCTGATGAACAGTACCTCTTCAGCATCCAAATAATTAGAGCTGATTGCTTGACAAAGTATTCTCAACATAAGCTGTGGTAAAAATAAAACTGGTGCCACAGAGCTGGTCTCCATGCTGAATTCTTGAGCTTTCTGCCCAGCCATTGTTCAGTAAAGATGTAGCTTTAATGTATTTATGGAGAGTCACACACTTTCCAGCTCCTGCTCTTACGCTACATTCTCTGAAAGACAGCTTCAGGGAGCAAATGACCGTGTATG
Source organism: Myiopsitta monachus (assembly GCA_017639245.1). NCBI lineage: Eukaryota > Metazoa > Chordata > Aves > Psittaciformes > Psittacidae > Myiopsitta > Myiopsitta monachus. Next base: position 82,126,430 of record CM029941.1, read on the forward strand.
AATTGGGCATCTGGAAACATACCTGCCTTTTGCCTCGGAATGAGACCAAAAAGAAAGGATATTGTATGTGATACATCTGGTTGCTAGGCATTTCCAGGAAAACCTAATCAAAACATTGAAGTAACTTTTTGTGAGAGCAGCTTTAGGGAAATACTTCATAAAATACATTGCTTGTACTGCTAATCACACCATGACCCTGTAACAAATCCATGTTCTTTGTACTTGTACTTAATGTAGTACTTCTAGTACTTCATGCTAAATGCCACTGTTTTAGCAGATGGAGGAAAAGCTACTGGATATTTTTACATGTTTTGCTGAGGAAGAGGAACCCCTGAAGGAGCTGGAGAAGTACTCGATTCTATTATCCCAGAATACTAGTAATAACTCAGAACAAGATAGCAAAAGTCTTTCTTTTTTTTTCTCCAGAAATTTAAAATTTGTTCCTTGTGGCCTCATGAACACCGTGCCAAATTTTTCTCTCTTGATATACCAATAGACAAAATATTCATATTGCTTGTGCTGTATATCCTGTTGAGACAAAGAATAAGACAAAGCTATTGGTGCAGTTTCAGAAGTAGTTGCAAGACCATGACTTCAGAAGAGCTTTCTTAACACATAATATCAATAATTGTGTTCAAGAATTTTATACAGAGCAGCAACCTAAATATAAAAACATTATTGGCTTGATCTATCAGTGGAATATGGACATACTTGAATAGATCTCCTATATTTAATCCTGTACTGCATTTCTTGTACACAGCATCTGCTCTGCTAGCAGGTCAAGCATGTAGAAGTACTGTTGTTTTGTAAGAAAGCTGAGGGCTCTTTCTTTGATTTTTTGGAAGGTGTTAACTATTTTGAAGATCCGTCAGACTGAAGAAGCTGATATTAAATTATCAGTTTCAATTTATAATAGAGAGAGGAATGAAGAGAGAAGACAAGAGCATGAAGCCATGGTAGGTCAACTTCATTAATCCCAGTATTTCTTACAGGTGCACAAATAAATCTAGAGACAGCTTTTCGTGTCTGAGAATTGCCTCTGAGTAGCTGTTAGTACCATTAAAATGCCTGGGCTGATCCCCTAGCAAGGTAGCACAACTTCAGCTGAGTTCCCATTAAAACGACATGATCATGCTTTGACCACCTGGAAAAATCTGTATCACCAAGAAAGATTGTTGTTTTACTTAGTTTAATTGATAAAATAATGAACAAGTATTAGTTGAGAATAGGGATTACAGCGGGGAGTATAAGAATGGATTCCAAGGTGCATCTTCCTAGTCAGGCTCATTTTGTTAGGCAAACATGCGCTTCTTTGTGTGATAGGAATCAGTTGCTTTTGTGGGTTTCAGTCTTACTTGCACAGCCAGTTTTGTTCCAAGATCTTTGTTGAGGAATTAAGAACTTAGAAATGTTCTGGACAAATACAAAAATAATAATTACTTTCAGATCTTCCAAGATCTCCAGGATGCTTTTTGTGAAAGGTTTTTAGACTGAATAGAGAGGTTATAAAAGGTGGTACTAAATTTTACATGCTAGACTTCTGCCATGAAACAAAACAGGGGCAAAGATGCAAGAACCAGCTACTCACCAGCCTATAAACTTGTATCACTCAAAACACCCTGTCCTAATGTCTTCCTGTCCTAATATAGAGATTTCATAGATCCCTTCTTGCACCTCAGTGGATTATACATTTTCTATAAGAGATGTCTTTAAAATCAAGGAAATGAGGAGAGATGTTAAAAAGGATGATTGAAAAGAAACTACAAAATAAAAAACACACTGGGAAAGGGTTGATATGCAAAGCTAATGCAAAGCAGTAATTTTGATCAAACTAAGAAAAAAAAATATTTCCTTCCAGGGGTGGCCACAGGGGGAGGAGTTTTGGCCTTTGGTTTTGTTTTGCTTTATCGTGGGGTGTTTGGGGAAGTAGGTAAATGGGACCATGACTCTTTCTGTCCTTTCCCATCTAGGAGAGCACCATGAAGGATGAGCTCCTAGGAAAAAAGGAACAGGGTCTGGATTACCTATCACCTTTCCTTATTCGAAATGGCTGCAGAGATAAGCTGAACCAGGAGCAGGCCCTGTGTGTCAGAGATGACTGCCTGACTGATTTTAAGCATCATCTCACTTACAAAGTCAACCTCATCCAGGCTCGCCTTGAAAAGGTATTCCCAGTCTTGTTCTAGGTTATGCATGCTTTTGGAGTCTCTTCTGCACTGGCAAGAGGGTCACACGCATCTAGTTGTGACAAGCAGGCAAGAAACAAACCTCCTTTGATTAAAGATGCCTGGTTTTACTTTTTTACCTTTTTCTTGTTGTTGTTGTTGCTGTTGTTAGCATCTGAGATCAAAGAACAAAATAGCCTCAGGGTGAAAGTCCCTATCTCATTGCTGATTGAAGTGCCTAGTGCTTCTTGACTACAGGGAGGCAACACATTGAGGTTTTGCTGCCTCTTGCTGTTCCACGTTTTGATGTCTTTCATCGTCTTGTTTGGTGAGACCTCATCTCAAACTTACTGCCGTCCACGAAAGTAAACCAGCTCCATTTTGTGGCTTCCTTCCTCTCAACTCCCTGAACCTTGAGTTGCATTTCTGTGTGCCTTTGCTCCTTGCTCTTCTTTCCATTACCCTGACTCATGGTTGCTTGCTCCCCCAACAGGCGGTGGAGGAGCTGCAAAAGAGACACCTGTGGTTTCAGGAAAACAAGAACCACCTCAGCACAAAGGAGAAGGATGACTACCTCTCTAGTTGCTCTGAATCTATGTTCCATGTCAACCTTCTAGAGCAGAGACTCAACAGGTAACTGGACTGCCTAAGTAGTGCCCAGGGGAGGTCTACGAGTCAGCCCCCCAGGAACTGAGGCTATTTTGGAATCATAGAATAGTCATGGTTGGAAAGGACCTTAAAATCATCAAGTTCCAACCCCTCCGCCATGGGCAGGGACACCTCCCACTAAACCATGCCATCCAAGGCTATGTCCAACCCGGCCTTGAACACCGCCAGCCATGGAGCGTTCACAACTTCCCTGGGCAACCCATTCCAGTGCCTCACCACCCTTACAGTAAAGAGTTTCTTCCTTACAGCCAATCTAAACTTCCCCTGTTTAAGTTTGAAGCCGTTACCCCCTGTCCTACCACTACAGTCCCTAATGAAGAGTCCCTCCCCAGCATTCCTATAGCCCCCCTTCAGATACTGGAAGGCTGCTATGAGGTCTCCACACAGCCTTCTCTTTTCCAGGCTCAACAGCCCCAACTTTCTCAGTCTATCTTCATACAGGAGGTGCTCCAGCCCCTGATCACCCTTGCGGCACTCCTTTGGACTTGTTCCAACAGTTCCATTTCCTTTTTATGCTGAGGACACCAGAACTGCACACAATACTCCAAGTGAGGTCTCATGAGAGCAGAGCAGAGGGGCAGGATCACCTCCCTCGACCTGCTGGTCACGCTCCTTTTGATGCAGCCCAGCATATGGTTGACTTTCTGGGCTCAAGTGCACACTGAAGCAGGTTCATGTTCATTTTCTGATCGACCAACCCCCCCCAAGTCCTTTTCTGCAGGGTGGCTCTGAATCTCTTCTCTGCCCAACCTGTAGCTGTGCCTGGGATTGCTCCGACCCAGGTGTAGGACCTTGCACTTGGCTTGGTTAAACTTCATCAGGTTGGCATCAGCCCACCTCACAAGAGTGTCAAGGTCCCTCTGGATGGCATTCCTTCCGTCCAGTGTGTCAACTGAACCACACAGCTTGGTGTCATCGGCAAACAATACCCTACTCAATGTCCTGCTGCAGTTTTTCTCTGATATCCCCCTTGTTCTAGGGAAAAGCGGATGGCACCACAGAAATACCTTGCTCTAGAGGATAAGTTGCGCATGGATCCTCGCCTAGCAGAGCACCTCGGTTACATCTGATCTCCTTATTCCTTCACGCACCAGACACTGGGAATTGGTGCTGAAGCCTGAAAGGAGCAGCCTGGAAAAAAAATGAGGAAAGGTTTTCCTACTTGGCTGCAGTAAATCTTTTGTTATTAACAGATTGTTGGAGATTTTAATAAACTTATTGCATTCCCCTATCTTTTTATTTTCCCTCTTTTAAGGCACATCTACAATTGCATTGGTTGTTCTGTAATTCCATCATGCTTGAGAACCCAGGTCTGAGTGAGACCTCACCTTTAAGGTCTGCTTCAGAAGCAGCACAAATTATGCACACTGCATTGCAGGACTCCTCTTCTCCAAACCTGCTCCCTAGCTGCTGACAATAGGAGGAGGATTATTTGGGAATACTGATTCTTTTCCAACAAAATAACTTTTTTGCAAATTTATGATTTTATAATTTGGTTTTGTAACTAGCACAAGCAAAGATCTTGAACTTGTAAGATCACAACAAATGTAACAAGTCTTTGACCTCATTGAGAGGTCAGACTTTGGATTTTAACATCTTTGTTTTTCTCTCTGCATGTCTCCACTCACAAATATTGGGAGATAGGGTAAAAAATCAGGAGTAAATCCAAAAGCATTCCCAATTAAATAAATTTTATATAATCAAGTATTTTGGTTAATTCCCCAAGACCCACAAATGGAAGTCACTACGTGTGGCATTTATTGGTATTTATGTGAGTCCCTGAATCTGGTAGGAAACAATCCCTGATGTACTCTGTAGTACATTGAGCACCACAGACACCTACAAGGGTTCTGCCTACAGGTCCAGTCCCTCTAAGGGTCATCTTCAGTGAAGACTATACTGATAGCAACTGGGGAAGGCAGAAGCTCACTTTGCTGTGATACAGCAGAGAAAGGGACATCACACCTGAAATAAAGCATGTACTAGAGCACACTGAACTTCGTGGTTTGTGTTAGCTGTCCATTTTAATGCAACAGATATACTAGAGAACTTTTACAGAGAAACATCCAACTCACCTGCCTGTTTTATTGCAAGAGTCATTTCTCTCCTGTGTTGTTTGTTACGTTTTTAAGAGATGAACATGGTGTTAAGACCAGAAGCCACTACAGCTCATTATGCCTATGCAGCTAATGGGCTGCAGTGTTTGGTGCCCATCACAGCAAATGCCCAGGTCTGCCCAGGCCTCCCAGCTCCCAGTTTTGGAGCTGTGAGATGTTTCATGACAGCATGTTGTGTTTCAAGCCATCTGACAGCAGCAGCAGCAGCCTATTTTACAGCACCACCATTTCTGACAGCTCTGCACCCCTCCATCAGTGCTTGGCTGGTAGGACAACCTAGCACAGATACAAACAGGCCAGTGAAGGAGATTGCTCACAAACAGTTCCCTCTTGCAGAGAGAGGGATTCAGATAAGAGGGGTTCAGATAATACTGCCCTACTGAAAAGGATCATCAGGGATTTCAGGAAGGCCTAAATAATGTCCAAACCGAAAGAACTGTGAACTGGTGAAGGACTAAGGGACCTCAGAAAACTGGGGAAAAGGGAAACCCTGAAGTCTCTAAACAAAAGGGAAAGGGAGAAAGAAAGAGAGGGCGGGGGGAGGAAAAAGAAGGGGGTGAAAAGATAAAAAGGGAGCAGAAAAGGGCGAGAGGGAAAGGAAAGGGATGGTTGAAAAGATGGAAAGAAAAAGGAGCAAGCAAGCATGTGGCTGGAAACCCATGAGTGTTAGTTTAACACCAGAATAAATTAATTTAGAATCCTTTTACAGCCACTAGAGACATAGCTGCTGCCAAAAATCAGTTAATACATACTATCAAGGACTCGCATCAAAATAATTTTATTTAGTAATTGGCCTGAGAGATGGAGTATCTGGCTTGAGAGACAGGAAGGAAAGCATGGAAGTGGCATGACTGCACCCCTGCCAGGATGAAAGCACCCCCCAGGGAGGAAAACCCACGTGAGGCCCTGGTGGGCCTGAGTCTGCGGTCAGAAAGAGTCACAGGGGCTGGTGCCAACGTTATCTGGCAAACAGCCACAGAGAGAGGGGGACCTGGCAGAGCAGCTCCCGCCAGGGCAGTGCCCCTGACACCCGGCGTGGGGAACCGCCTCCTAGGGACACACCGGCCACGGCCACAAGGCACAACCGTCAGCGAAACCTGAGCGAGAGGGCTGCGAAGGACCCGTCGGCAGCCCCTCCGGCAGCTCCGCGCTAACGGACCGCTGCACCTCCCTCGACGGCCCATACGCGGCAGCACTCTTCCCCCTCAGGAAAGCCGCAAAATGACGGCCCCGCAGAGTCAGCGCGCCGCCCCGCCTCATTGGCAGTGCTTAAAAGGCTCTTACAAGAAACTGCGCTGGGATTGGTCATCCGATTTACTGTCGCTATAGCAATCGCCCGTCCCTCAGCTCCTATTGGTGGAGCTGCGCGGGGAAACCCGGCAACGGCGCGGCGAGACCCTGGCCCGCGCCCCGCCCCTGCCCTCGTTGCCGCCTCGGCGCGGCCTTCCCGCCCGTAGGCGCAGCGGGCCGGGGTCTCCCCAGCTCCTGCCGGTGCCTTTGTTTGGCTCCGGACGGCCGGGGCAGCACGGGCGGATGGCCCGGCAGCGGTAGGACGCGGCGGCAGAGAGACGGCCCGGGTGGGTGGGGGAGCCTCGCCGGTCGGAGGAAGGCGTTTCTGCCCTGCCCATCGGAGCGGCCTCGCCGAACAGAGCCATGGCCGAGGCCGTCGCCGCTAAGATGGCGTGGAAGCTGCGTGAGTGTGGCCGGGTGCCCGCCCGAGGGAGGGCGGAGAGGCTGCCCCAGCTGGAAGGGGGGTGGAGGAGGCGGCTTGTGATAGGAACCGGCTAATCCCTGCCTCGGGTGTGGGTGCCCCGGCCTCTTCCCAGCGCGCTGACTGGAACTTTTTAACTTCCAAAAATCCCTTTTGAAAGCACAGCCGCACAGTGGAACAGCTTAGGGCCTCGTCGTGGCGATTTGCAAAGGCTCACAGCCTGTGTTTTCCTGATGAGGTGCTGTAACGCCGCCCTCATGCTGTTCTGGGTAGCCCCACGTGAGTAGCGCAGCGCAAGAGCAACTAAGAGAGGGATGGAAGCCCCCTCAGAGCCCAGGTCACAGCGGGGAGTTGGCCTGGTTGGGGCTGCCCTTCACTGCTGCTCACTTGTGACAGCAGGTGACTGAGCTCTTTGCTGCGGGAGGGATGAGGTGAGCTCTGCAGGGCCTGTATGTCTCATCTCTTGCACCTACTTTGTAAGAGATGGTAATAGTCTGCTGGTTTACATCTCTTATTTTCCTCACAAGGAGCAGTAAACCGTTGCTGGCTATCCATCTCTAGCTGCTTTGCTAGTCACTGATGGGTTATTCCATAGGGGCTGTTGCAGAATGCTTGGAAGCAATGGGAAGAGTTCAAAAGTGTGAGCTTTAGACCAGTGACTTGGGGTCTTGAAGTTGCCTAGCAGAGATACAGTACCCTTGACTGGTAACACATTAAGGGAGCTGAGGTAACTGATTTCTTTAATTTCCTACCTTTTGGAGCAGAAAGCCTATTTGCCATGTTATCTTTCCAGCTCTGAAACTCCTGCAGTTACAGAAAAAGCTGGAAGCTGATAAATCTCCATTCTTCTTAAGTGGGCAGAAGTTCTTGATCTTCATTTTTTGCTAGGCTCTGCCCCATTTTAGCATCCTCTTTAGAGCAAGAAGCATTCTGAACGTTAGGAATGTTTCGGTGATGCTAATTAGGAGCTTTGTATGACTGAGCTGGTGGGTGATATCTGGTGATGAATACTTCATTAACAAAAACCTCTGTAGGTTTAAGGAAACGGGCATTTTGCTGGGGGTGGATGAAGCTATCTGGCCACATCATCAGGCTATAACAAATGGCTTTCATGAACAGAGGGATTAATGCTTCAGCAATGACTCTTACACATAAAATGTATTATTAAAAATGAGATCAAGAGGAGGGAAGCAGCGGAGGTGCTGACACACTGCTCTCAGCAGCGACACGGAGCATCTGTCCTTTCAATTTTAACTAGTGGGTTGCTCTGTTAATACTAATTGTACTGTTTGTTCCTTCAAGTCTTTGTATACATCCATACTTTAGCACTGTCGTATAGAAGATAGGTGTTTCAACACAATACAAGCATATTTTGCCATTCTCATGTAATTTATGGTCCAGTTACCTGTGTCATTTGAAAGGTGTTTCTCCAGCTAAAGTGAAAATTGCGCAGTTTTGCTTTCAAAAAAGCGCTCTGAGAGCTTGAGATCAAAGTACCTGTAATTATTATTGCAGCTATATAATATCCTTTTGGATTAGTATTGCATGTAGAATAATCAAATTGCTCCTCCCAGCAAAAACAGTCTGAACAAAAGCTGAATTGATTGTCTTTTCACAAACAAGTTTTATAACTATTAGGCATGCAAATCCTGTGAACTTTCAGAGAACTACAAGAGACAGAAATTGGTAAATACATCTGCCAAAAGCCCCTCCAGAAATTTGAGTGGGTGTCAAAAAACACTGTGAAAATCAGATGTCTAAGCAAAGATGCTAGTTTGTCTTCTGCTTTGCCCCTAACTTGTTTGTGATGAGGCCTCCTTAGAGCTCTGTCATTGCGAAGCTCTTTCAGTGTCAGAGCTTCCCCTCAGCCCCCAGTTTTTGAACTACCTTTTAGTATCAATCCCATTTGTTCCTTCGTGCCCTTTGGGATGTGTATTCATCCTTCATTTGTCACAGTTTCACATGCTGCATTGCTAAGTTTCACCTGTGATATGCAGTGGGACCGTAGCAAAGCCTCTGCCAAAGCTGAGAGAAGGGAGCTCCACCTACCCCCGCTGCTGAGTCTGGCTTTTTCTGTGTAAGGTAACAAACTACACTGCTGCTAATCTGCCAGTTCCTCTCAGAGCTGGACAGCCTGCTGCTGCTTTCTAGAACAGCCTTCTAATGCTGTTCATGAGATGACTCTGGCTGCTGCATATTCTTGCAACTTCTCAGACACCTCTGCCTGCCTAGACCCACTTGCGATACTGAAGGTAAAGCAGCTTCTGTGAACAGCTTGCCACAGTTGAGCAGATCTTCAAAGGCTACCAAGCTGCTGCTAGTGAGAGAAGATACTTCTTGTAAGCCATGTGAGCACTGGAGTTGTGAAGCTTGATCAGCAGATGTCTTACCTAGAACGGGCAGAACCAAGAAGGGCTGTTTCAAGCAAGATAATAGTGTGACTTCTTATCTGAACAGTGAGCTGCTGCAGCTTGTCCAGTGGAAACTGGAAATTTTTTCTGGAGGAAGAATATTTTTTTGGGGAGGGATGGGATGAAAATTGTAATAACTGTTTGCTTTTTGTCTAGATGAGATCACAGCTCACAGCAGCAATGTATCCTCACTAGTCCTGGGCAAAACCTCAGGCCGGCTGCTGGCAACTGGAGGAGATGACTGTCGGGTCAATATATGGTCAGTTAACAAGCCCAATTGCATCATGGTAAGAACAGGCCTGTCTTCAACTTGTGGGGGATGGGAATATTAATTCTGAGGTACAGAGGGTGGGGAGTGAGGGGGAGATTGTTGGGTTGTAACTTGTTGGACTTGTGAATAGAGTTTACCACACAAAGACTGGATTCTAGCTAAAGATAGGGACAGAATTCAGTAACTGATGAGACCACTGCTCCGGAGAGGGTCTGGGATGCCTGGCTGCTTCAGCTGCACCAGTGCTTGCCCAGATAATGAATACTGTGCCTTTTGTTACAGGCTACAGATAATTAAATGCAGAGTTTTGTATGAGATCAGCTAGCTTGAAAGTGCCAGCTACAGATCCCAGTTTTACACCCTGGAGTTTGCCCTCACATCAGGAAACATCCCCAGCGGGATGTGTTCCCACCTGTCCACAGTCACTAATTGTTAGGACAGAGTTGTCTGTAGGCTGAGGAAGAGTAGTGCTGGGCACAGTGTGTTAGAAAGAGCAGGATTACCCTGGTTGTGATCACTAAAACAGCCAGAACTCTGTTTAACAGATGTCTGTCCTGCATGGCATTTGCTTTGAGTGGGTGTTGTCTTTAGCCAGTGTCCCTTGTCACTTATTTAATTAACACCACAATGATGTTGTGTTATGGATAGTATTTCTCTAACCAGCATGAACCTTGTGATGAAGCAACTGGGGAAGTAGGATCAAAGAGGCTAAGAGGAGAACGTGTCTACTTTATTTTCCCATTCATTTACTGTATAAAGAGATTGAAATGGGTGCAAAGGAGTTGCTAGCTTTTGGCAGTGCTGTGCTGCTTGCAAAGTGTAGTTAAGCTGTGCCTTCCCAGCCCTCAGTGGTATGGCAGTAGTTTGAAACTGGAGTATTGCCTTCCACGAGAAGGTTGAAAGACTGAATGTCTGTACCCATTCTGTGGGAGCAGGGAGCTGTGCCTCTCATGTGCTTCTTGGGAGCCACGGATGTTGGAAGCTGGTGTTTCTGAGGGACAGAAGCTGGCTGGAGCTGCTGAGGGTTTGTGCCATTCTTGTTTTTCACAAGAATCTTTATTTTGGGGGGTTGTGCTTTATATTTTGTCCTCAGAATTTCATTTTTAGTCTTTATATTAGGATTCCATATGTTTACATATTGGGGAAGAGGATGAAGGGGAACTTTTCAAGTAGCGCTGCAATTTGATTCCAGTTTGAGCTGTCTTGCTAAGCTGTGACAGTTGCAGCAGTAGAGTATGTAGAGGATTTCAGTTGCACATGAAAAATCCTAGAAAAGCCCCATCAGAACAGGCAGCTTCCAACTGGTGTTCCCAGTATGTTCCCTCTGTATGTGTGTGTGAGTTAGCTAGCTTAGCTATTTAAAAAGATCTGTTTGCGGGTGGAATAAAGCATAGAATATTGCTTAATTGACAAGTAAAAAGTCAGAATAGTTGTATTGGTTTTCTGAAGCTCATGTTAAATATTCTTGTGTTCTAATTAAATCCTGGGCTTTTTAAAATACTTACCTAATTTGGAAGCTTTTAGATGTCAAGCTATACTTCAGCATAGCGCCATGTTATCAATGTGACACGCCTGCTGGCAGCAACGCTGGAGCTCCTTGCTTGTGGAAAGGTTTTGAAGTAGCCCTGCTTTTGCTCTTGCTTTGATTTTGTAACTGGCTCTTGACACTTTGTGACCCACTTAGAGCAAACATGTTGCTGGTGTTTTTGCGCAGCATAATTGTTATAGTGTGTGTGTCAACCTTATCTGGGCATGCACATCTAATGTTTAAATACCCACGTCTCTGTTGATGCCTCCTTTCAAAATTAGTCAGTGTACCCCAGAAAGTGAGGTGATGTGGAAGATACATGCATGGTGCTATGTGCAGTGATGGCCATAGAGAGTTATAGAGTCACAGTCTGATTTGTGTTGGAAGGGACCCTATGAAGCTCATGTAGTTTCAGCCCCCTGCCACGGGCAGGGGCACCTTCCACTAGATCACGTTGCTCCGAGCCCTGTCCATCCTGGCCTTGAACACTGCCAGGGATGGGGCAGCCACAGCTTCTTTGGGCAACCTGTGCCAGGGTCTTCTTCCTAAGATGTCATCTCAATCTCTCCTCTGGCAGTTTAAAGTTGGTCTTTAGGGTATTCTATCATAGTGGTAGCGGATGTGGTAAAAAGAGGCAGTGGTGCAGCCAGGTGGTTCGAACTCATGGATAAAGACATGAATAATGCCATTATGGACAGGGCTGTGTCAGTAGCTGTTGATAGTGACTTGTGGTTTTCTTTGCAGAGCTTGACAGGCCATACGTCTCCCATTGAGAGCCTACAGGTCAATACGAATGAGAGACTCATTGTTGCAGGGTCCCAGTCAGGGTCCATTCGAGTTTGGGACCTGGAAGCTGCCAAAAGTATGTTTCCATGAGTTCTGTTAATGCATGCTTTTTATAACATCCTTATGCTTAATACATATGGTAACCCAAAAGGTTCCTAACTTGTGAAGGAGCAGGAGCCTGGCATTGCTTTCATCTTAATTTCCATCTCCTTAGAGAGCTTTAGCACACTTCCTACTGAGGCTGTAGAGCCGTGTATGCACACTCAAGCAGAAATTTGTACATGTATTGTGGGGACTGATCCAAGGAAATAGTTTCTAGTGTTGACTCAAGTGTGTTGAGATCTATATCCCAGATGAGTTTCCATGCATGTGTAGAGTAACTAGCATATAGAATTTGTATCTAGACTCTCAGCTTAAAATTGATTTTGTATCCTTTTAGGGTTGACAAACTGGAAGTTTTAAGTATATTAGGTTCTGACAAGTACAGGAATCCCTCACTTACTGACCCCTTGTTCTCATTCTTAGGTTCTGACTTTTCTTTTTTTTCCTCAGCTGATTTTTCTTCTCTTCAATTCTTGCATGAAAGACCTAATTTTTAATAAATCATAAAAGCCATGAACTCATCGAGCTCTGATCCTTTAAAGGCCAACTGTTGAGTCACACTTTATTTATTGCCTTTTTTCTCAAATTGTAGAACAAGTCTGCAAAGGAATCTTGCATCTTGTGAGTGCATTCTAGCAGGAATCCATAAAATGCCTGACTATTTCTTGTAGGTTGCTATTTGTTCATAGAAAGAATATGTAATGAAGATAGACTTTCACTGGCTGAGCTAAGAAGGCAGACAGCAAGTGACGTAAATAGTAAAAACTGCTTTTGCAATTCAGACAGTTAGAGTCAGTTCAGTAATAAACCAGTTTGGCTCTAAAAATGCGGAGTAGCTGATCTAGCTGAATTTATTAGGACACCTATGAGCCAGTGTCTGTGTAAATGACCACTCTGGCTCAGTTCATTTCTGCTAGGGGAATCATCAGACTTTTCCAGATGATAGGTGATGGAGAGAGGTTGTCCTTGTTATTATCTGTGCAATTTTTCTTCCTCAAAGGTGAGTCCCTGCTTTCAGAGATACAGTGTTCCAGTTATACTGGTCCTTTCTGGTTTCCAGAATTAGAAGGGGTGTTACTTGGTTGGTAACTTGCTGAAACCCTGCTATCATTCCTCTGTCTCTTGCTTCTCAACTGTTCTTTCCCAGTCTTAGGAGAGCTTTTTGCAAGGAGCAATTGAAGAAGTCCAGGGAGAGTATTGGAACCTAAGAGACGGAAGTAAGGCTTGTGCCTGGATAGGAGTGCAGAGTCCTGGAAGTGTCTTTCCAAACAATGCAGGCAGCCAAATGTCCCTTTCACTTCCTGACTAAAACTGTTGTCCCCTCCCTTACCCTGTTTTGCGCTCAGTGTAACAGGTGGAAAGGTAAGCTGCCTAGAAGCTGCCTCAGAGTGTGGCTTTTCAGTTTTATTTTCAGCATGGAGGCCTCTGGAATTTTATTTGTAGTTTCCACACCTAAGGACAGGACTTTCATTAGGATCACTTTCATTAGGATCATTGCACATGGGCCCTCTATTGCTGTTTCTTTGCATTGCAAGGGCAAGGTCGAAAACATTTCCATAAAATAATGTATACAATATGTACCATGTCTGATGTATGTTCCATTGGCTTGTCCTTAATGGTGAGCATAGTATGGCTAAACTTCTGCATGGTGTCTGGCGGAAATGATCTACTAAATATTTGCTCTCTATTCCTTCTTGCTCTGCTGCTTCTTTTCCCAGTTCTTCGATCCTTACTTGGTCACAAAGCAAATATCTGCAGCCTTGATTTCCATCCTTATGGAAGCATTGTGGCATCTGGCTCTTTGGACACAAACATTAAGGTAAAACCCATCTTCTCCTAGAGGTTGCCCTCTTTACTTGCAGCATGTCTGTTTTGAAAAGTGCCAGAATGTGCTTTGTGCCAAGCTGTTGGTAGGTGCTGCACATTATCATTTCCATGTGTGTGGGCAGGCAGATTTGTGAGTGCTTGTGAAATCTATGCGTGTGTGTTTGCAAAGGCAGCTTAGGAGTGTGACTCCTGTGCTGTGGAATGTGGCTCATGGTGCCAGCCAAGTCCAGATGTCACCAAGCACAGATGTCCTGATTGCTGTGCATTGCATCTGCTTCATCGTGGTTATCCTAGACTGTAGGAACCGAGCCTCTGTAGTAAGAAATACTTTATAGAAGTGATTCTCACTTGGGGAATTGGGTTAGAAAATACCCCTAAAGCAAACAGGGGTTCAACAGCCCCTTCAGTGTTTTCATTCTGTTAGTGTCATATCAGCTTGGTTACAGGGAGAGCTCTTGTTATGGGACTCTTGGGCTACCTGCCTACTGGTATAAATATATCTTTTGTTTGCTTTCTTCCCTATAGCTCTGGGATGTAAGAAAAAAAAGCTGTATCTTCAGGTACAAGGTAAAATGCTTCATTAGTTTTCAGGCAAAGAGTGGGGAAAGATTTCTACTGAGAATTTGTGAACAAACTTTAAAGTGATTGTGTACAATTAATTCCCTAGTTATCCAGTATGAGAATAAGATCTGCACAATTTGTGAAGTGGCCTGGCAAACCTCTTCAGGCCATTGTGAGGTGCATGGGAATATGAAATGGATATTATAGGAGTTAAAGTACTCTAGTTTTGTTTGCTTTAGTGCAGGGTGGAGGGCATCCATGAGTGTTACTTTATACTGTGACTGGTATTACCATGCAAGTCCCCCCTGCACACCAGGATGGTTCTGTTCTTGGGGTGTTTTTCAACCTAAAGGACTTGCTGTATAGTTTTTATTTAGATACCAACTTAGTGGAACAACATTTCTTTGTGACCACCCATAAATCTGCGTAATTTTAAATTGTTTCTTAATAAGTCAGATCTGTATTTACCGTACTTGAAGTGTCGCCAGAAATGTCCACACTCATTTAGTGTGGGTGAGTGTTCAGTGTTCTGCGAGCTGTGGACTCTGTGAAACAGTCAGTTGATTTCATTGTATTGTATAGAATTAAAAGGCAAAAGCCAGAATTCCCTCAAAAGAAAGGGAGAGGAAAAAAAAAAAGAATAAAATACTGTTTGTTATTGTCATTTCAGGGCCACACAGAAGCAGTTCGATGTCTCCGCTTTAGTCCTGATGGGAAGTGGTTAGCCTCTGCTGCTGATGATCACACTGTGAAGGTAATTTATTGTGACACTTCCTTATGTGCTTATGGCTCTTAGGAATGCTGGGATCATCTTTTACCAGGCATTACTAGCACTCACTCATAAACACTTTTAGTTAATTAAGCAGCTGACTGAGCCCTGTGGCTTAGCAAGAACCAGTCTGTTTATGAGGATCATGTCCAGTGGCCCACAGCATCCAGAAGAGAGCTGCGTGTGTTGCAGTGCACTTATGCAACAGACATCTTGGCACTATGCACATGAAAATTCAAGTTTTAGTGGTGGTGACAGTTGTGAGACCGGAATATTGGCCTCGATTTTCTCAATAGTTGTTACAGAATGAGTTGCCCACAGCACATTACTTCACCATACCAGTTTCTGCTCTGCTCAATGAATTCAGTAGGAGTGTGTTATCATAGATAGGTTTGGGTTGGAAGAGACCTTGAGGTTCATCCAGTTCCAACCCCCTGCCATGGGCAGGGACACCTTCCACTAGACCAGGTCACTCCAAGCCCTGTCCAGCCTGGCCTTGATAACTGTCAAGGATGGGGTAGCCACAGCTTCTGTGGGTAACCTGTGCCAGCGCCTCACCACCCTCACAGAAAAGAACTTCTTCCTTATATCCAACTTTTAAATCTCACCCTTCTTCATTTTAAACCAATCACCCCTTGTCCTATCACTACAGTCCCTAAAGAAGAGTCCCTTCTCCTGCATCTTTATAGCCCCCTTCAGATACTGGAAGGCTGCTCTGAGGTCTCCCTGCAGCCTCTCTCAACTGAACAATCCCAGTTTTCTCAGCTTGTCTTCATATTGTATACATTGCACAATTGTCTGTCCGAAAATTGCTGTTGGACCTGAGCAGAGAAGGAATTCAGAAAAGTATCAAGTGAAACAGTGACTTCAGTTGTTTCAGGTGTAGTATGGAGGACTGTGAGCAAAGGACTGTTATTTGTTTTCAGCTTCACATGAAACAACCTGATCAGTTGTTTCACTCTGGATTTTTCAGTGGCTGCTTATGCTAAGGGATTCAGAGCTTTGAGCTTTCTGTCTGTTTGCTTTTGAGAAATAATCTGTGGGGACAGGTGAATCTGCTGTATTTTATGACAATCTCTAAATATAAACCAAGAACTTCTAGAGGACAAAGGAAATGGAAAATACAGAAGAAAATACCGGGGGGGGAAAAATCAAACAAAACCAAAAAAAAAACAGACAAAAAGCAGCTTCAAATGACTGGGATTGTACTCCTTCCCTGAGCATTGTGTCTGTTCCTGGAGCAGAAGGAGCATTAGAAGGTTGCCAGTACAAGGAAACCTGAAGTGTATTGGAATTCTCTAACATGAAGTCCTTTCAAGAGTCTCTGCTTTCTTTCTTCCAGCTGTGGGATCTGGTGGCTGGGAAGCTAGTGTTTGAATTTACAGAACATACTGGCCCAGTAAACGTTGTTGAATTCCATCCCAATGAATACCTTTTGGCATCTGGTAGCTCTGACAGGTATGTAAGGGGAGGGAGAAAGAAGGGAATAGTATATGTTCCCTTTCCTGATGCACTTCCTTTTAGCAATGTGGAAAATAGGAATGTCACACAATTTAAAAGTGCCACTGCAAGAGCCTGAGATCTAGCCAGCAGCAATCACATCTGTGATGTGAAGCACATGAAGGTCTTGTCTTCTTGTCCAAAATTGGTGGCCCTCTACCACACCAGAAAACAATGCTATAGCCTCAAGCCTCTCACTAGTTCAGCTGAGATCCTGAACAGCCAGTAGTCCTGCTCAGTTAGCAGGTTGTCCTCTTAGTTCAACACTAAGTGAACTTAGTGGCTTCTTAGAAGCAGTGGCTTCTCTGGAATCCCATCCATTTCTGCCATGGACTTCTTGGTTCATATTGTTGCTTTTATCTTCCAAAGTTTACCCTGCAGATGCAGAGCAAGATGCTAAAGCTTAATGTGTTGCTGATAGATAGGTAGACAAGATAGATAGATAGATAGATAGATAGATAGATAGATAGATAGATAGATAGATAGATAGATAGATAGATAGATAGATAGATGATAGATAGATAAATAGATAGATAGATAGATAGATAGATAACATTCAATAAAAGATGTTCTGAAATAAGTAGAGTGCTGTCATTAAGCCAGGTTCTCTCATTTAGGGGGGGTCACTCCACTGACATCATTGATGTGAGTCTGTAACCATAAATTCTGCAGTAATGCTGCACAATTATACTTAGGAAAATCAAAGAGAGATTAAAAATACAAGATTTTTTTAATGTTAAGCAAGTTTTTTTAAAGTTTCTATTTCCCACTGGGGAGGATACACAGGGCACGAGTGCCATCCTTTCATCTCTAATCCTGCAAAATTGATTCCTACCATATAAAAGTGAAAGATATGCCATCTGCCTCACATTACTGATGGATTCAAAATCAAAATGAAGTCTAATAAAGTGTTTTCTATGGGTTAGATATTTCAGTGATGAAAATCAGTGTCACTATCTTGACTATAGCAGAGTTGTGCTAATTTCTGATAGCAGAGTACCTGCTCCCGTGCACCGAGAGAGTGCTACTGGCCTTCACTAGTTCATTTGCTTCTAGGCAGGATCCTTTGAGAAAGGCAAGAGTTTGTTCCATCTGTACAACTTGTTGAAGGAGCTACACAGCAGGTGTGGGAAGAGAATGGTTCTTAAGGAACAAGTCCTAAACCAATCCAACCTGAAGCAGCTTCTCAGCCTATGCTTACCACACACTCCTCCAGGACTGCCTACTTTGTGTGATGAACAGGTTTTTGATTGACAAAGTGAAAAATAAGACAGAGCTGTTCCATAAAAGCCATTGTGTAAAGATGTAGCTTTAAATTTTGGACACTAGCTACATTCTCCATGAAACATCTGGAAACAGGGGCCAAAGATGCAAGGCATTTCCAGCCAGCTTCTCTTCACCAGCCTATGTAACACCTGTACCACTCAAAACCACTCCTTCCTGTGTCTTTCCTGTCCTAATATAGATGATTTCATAGATCCCTGTCTGCACCTCAGTGAAGTATTGCATACATTTCTCTATAAGAGACCTCTTATAATCAATCAAGGAATATAGAGCTGATGCATTAGAAAAGGATGATTGGAAAAGAAGATCTACAAGAAGCTGAAAAAATCACACTGGGAAAGGGTTGATATTGCAAAGCTTAATGCAAAAGCAGCTTTTGCCCAAACTTAAATTGAAAAAAAAATATTAGTCAGCTTCCAAGGTGGTGGCTCACAGCGGTGGAGGAGTTTTGGCCTTTGGTTTTGTTTTGCTTTATCGTGGGGTGTTTGGGGAAGTAGGTAAATGGGACCATGACTCTTTCTGTCCTTTCCCATCTAGGAGAGCACCATGAA
Organism: Myiopsitta monachus; assembly: GCA_017639245.1. Lineage (NCBI taxonomy): Eukaryota > Metazoa > Chordata > Aves > Psittaciformes > Psittacidae > Myiopsitta > Myiopsitta monachus. The sequence goes on from CM029941.1 coordinate 82,144,682, forward strand.
GGATGAGCTCCTAGGAAAAAAGGAACAGGGTCTGGATTACCTATCACCTTTCCTTATTCGAAATGGCTGCAGAGATAAGCTGAACCAGGAGCAGGCCCTGTGTGTCAGAGATGACTGCCTGACTGATTTTAAGCATCATCTCACTTACAAAGTCAACCTCATCCAGGCTCGCCTTGAAAAGGTATTCCCAGTCTTGTTCTAGGTTATGCATGCTTTTGGAGTCTCTTCTGCACTGGCAAGAGGGTCACACGCATCTAGTTGTGACAAGCAGGCAAGAAACAAACCTCCTTTGATTAAAGATGCCTGGTTTTACTTTTTTACCTTTTTCTTGTTGTTGTTGTTGCTGTTGTTAGCATCTGAGATCAAAGAACAAAATAGCCTCAGGGTGAAAGTCCCTATCTCATTGCTGATTGAAGTGCCTAGTGCTTCTTGACTACAGGGAGGCAACACATTGAGGTTTTGCTGCCTCTTGCTGTTCCACGTTTTGATGTCTTTCATCGTCTTGTTTGGTGAGACCTCATCTCAAACTTACTGCCGTCCACGAAAGTAAACCAGCTCCATTTTGTGGCTTCCTTCCTCTCAACTCCCTGAACCTTGAGTTGCATTTCTGTGTGCCTTTGCTCCTTGCTCTTCTTTCCATTACCCTGACTCATGGTTGCTTGCTCCCCCAACAGGCGGTGGAGGAGCTGCAAAAGAGACACCTGTGGTTTCAGGAAAACAAGAACCACCTCAGCACAAAGGAGAAGGATGACTACCTCTCTAGTTGCTCTGAATCTATGTTCCATGTCAACCTTCTAGAGCAGAGACTCAACAGGTAACTGGACTGCCTAAGTAGTGCCCAGGGGAGGTCTACGAGTCAGCCCCCCAGGAACTGAGGCTATTTTGGAATCATAGAATAGTCATGGTTGGAAAGGACCTTAAAATCATCAAGTTCCAACCCCTCCGCCATGGGCAGGGACACCTCCCACTAAACCATGCCATCCAAGGCTATGTCCAACCCGGCCTTGAACACCGCCAGCCATGGAGCGTTCACAACTTCCCTGGGCAACCCATTCCAGTGCCTCACCACCCTTACAGTAAAGAGTTTCTTCCTTACAGCCAATCTAAACTTCCCCTGTTTAAGTTTGAAGCCGTTACCCCCTGTCCTACCACTACAGTCCCTAATGAAGAGTCCCTCCCCAGCATTCCTATAGCCCCCTTCAGATACTGGAAGGCTGCTATGAGGTCTCCACACAGCCTTCTCTTTTCCAGGCTCAACAGCCCCAACTTTCTCAGTCTGTCTTCATACAGGAGGTGCTCCAGCCCCTGATCACCCTTGCGGCACTCCTTTGGACTTGTTCCAACAGTTCCATTTCCTTTTTATGCTGAGGACACCAGAACTGCACACAATACTCCAAGTGAGGTCTCATGAGAGCAGAGCAGAGGGGCAGGATCACCTCCCTCGACCTGCTGGTCACGCTCCTTTTGATGCAGCCCAGCATATGGTTGACTTTCTGGCTCAAGTGCACACTGAAGCAGGTTCATGTTCATTTTCTGATCGACCAACCCCCCCAAGTCCTTTTCTGCAGGGTGGCTCTGAATCTCTTCTCTGCCCAACCTGTAGCTGTGCCTGGGATTGCTCCGACCCAGGTGTAGGACCTTGCACTTGGCTTGGTTAAACTTCATCAGGTTGGCATCAGCCCACCTCACAAGAGTGTCAAGGTCCCTCTGGATGGCATTCCTTCCGTCCAGTGTGTCAACTGAACCACACAGCTTGGTGTCATCGGCAAACAATACCCTACTCAATGTCCTGCTGCAGTTTTTCTCTGATATCCCCCTTGTTCTAGGGAAAAGCGGATGGCACCACAGAAATACCTTGCTCTAGAGGATAAGTTGCGCATGGATCCTCGCCTAGCAGAGCACCTCGGTTACATCTGATCTCCTTATTCCTTCACGCACCAGACACTGGGAATTGGTGCTGAAGCCTGAAAGGAGCAGCCTGGAAAAAAAATGAGGAAAGGTTTTCCTACTTGGCTGCAGTAAATCTTTTGTTATTAACAGATTGTTGGAGATTTTAATAAACTTATTGCATTCCCCTATCTTTTTATTTTCCCTCTTTTAAGGCACATCTACAATTGCATTGGTTGTTCTGTAATTCCATCATGCTTGAGAACCCAGGTCTGAGTGAGACCTCACCTTTAAGGTCTGCTTCAGAAGCAGCACAAATTATGCACACTGCATTGCAGGACTCCTCTTCTCCAAACCTGCTCCCTAGCTGCTGACAATAGGAGGAGGATTATTTGGGAATACTGATTCTTTTCCAACAAAATAACTTTTTTGCAAATTTATGATTTTATAATTTGGTTTTGTAACTAGCACAAGCAAAGATCTTGAACTTGTAAGATCACAACAAATGTAACAAGTCTTTGACCTCATTGAGAGGTCAGACTTTGGATTTTAACATCTTTGTTTTTCTCTCTGCATGTCTCCACTCACAAATATTGGGAGATAGGGTAAAAAATCAGGAGTAAATCCAAAAGCATTCCCAATTAAATAAATTTTATATAATCAAGTATTTTGGTTAATTCCCCAAGACCCACAAATGGAAGTCACTACGTGTGGCATTTATTGGTATTTATGTGAGTCCCTGAATCTGGTAGGAAACAATCCCTGATGTACTCTGTAGTACATTGAGCACCACAGACACCTACAAGGGTTCTGCCTACAGGTCCAGTCCCTCTAAGGGTCATCTTCAGTGAAGACTATACTGATAGCAACTGGGGAAGGCAGAAGCTCACTTTGCTGTGATACAGCAGAGAAAGGGACATCACACCTGAAATAAAGCATGTACTAGAGCACACTGAACTTCGTGGTTTGTGTTAGCTGTCCATTTTAATGCAACAGATATACTAGAGAACTTTTACAGAGAAACATCCAACTCACCTGCCTGTTTTATTGCAAGAGTCATTTCTCTCCTGTGTTGTTTGTTACGTTTTTAAGAGATGAACATGGTGTTAAGACCAGAAGCCACTACAGCTCATTATGCCTATGCAGCTAATGGGCTGCAGTGTTTGGTGCCCATCACAGCAAATGCCCAGGTCTGCCCAGGCCTCCCAGCTCCCAGTTTTGGAGCTGTGAGATGTTTCATGACAGCATGTTGTGTTTCAAGCCATCTGACAGCAGCAGCAGCAGCCTATTTTACAGCACCACCATTTCTGACAGCTCTGCACCCCTCCATCAGTGCTTGGCTGGTAGGACAACCTAGCACAGATACAAACAGGCCAGTGAAGGAGATTGCTCACAAACAGTTCCCTCTTGCAGAGAGAGGGATTCAGATAAGAGGGGTTCAGATAATACTGCCCTACTGAAAAGGATCATCAGGGATTTCAGGAAGGCCTAAATAATGTCCAAACCGAAAGAACTGTGAACTGGTGAAGGACTAAGGGACCTCAGAAAACTGGGGAAAAGGGAAACCCTGAAGTCTCTAAACAAAAGGGAAAGGGAGAAAGAAAGAGAGGGCGGGGGGAGGAAAAAGAAGGGGGTGAAAAGATAAAAAGGGAGCAGAAAAGGGCGAGAGGGAAAGGAAAGGGATGGTTGAAAAGATGGAAAGAAAAAGGAGCAAGCAAGCATGTGGCTGGAAACCCATGAGTGTTAGTTTAACACCAGAATAAATTAATTTAGAATCCTTTTACAGCCACTAGAGACATAGCTGCTGCCAAAAATCAGTTAATACATACTATCAAGGACTCGCATCAAAATAATTTTATTTAGTAATTGGCCTGAGAGATGGAGTATCTGGCTTGAGAGACAGGAAGGAAAGCATGGAAGTGGCATGACTGCACCCCTGCCAGGATGAAAGCACCCCCCAGGGAGGAAAACCCACGTGAGGCCCTGGTGGGCCTGAGTCTGCGGTCAGAAAGAGTCACAGGGGCTGGTGCCAACGTTATCTGGCAAACAGCCACAGAGAGAGGGGGACCTGGCAGAGCAGCTCCCGCCAGGGCAGTGCCCCTGACACCCGGCGTGGGGAACCGCCTCCTAGGGACACACCGGCCACGGCCACAAGGCACAACCGTCAGCGAAACCTGAGCGAGAGGGCTGCGAAGGACCCGTCGGCAGCCCCTCCGGCAGCTCCGCGCTAACGGACCGCTGCACCTCCCTCGACGGCCCATACGCGGCAGCACTCTTCCCCCTCAGGAAAGCCGCAAAATGACGGCCCCGCAGAGTCAGCGCGCCGCCCCGCCTCATTGGCAGTGCTTAAAAGGCTCTTACAAGAAACTGCGCTGGGATTGGTCATCCGATTTACTGTCGCTATAGCAATCGCCCGTCCCTCAGCTCCTATTGGTGGAGCTGCGCGGGGAAACCCGGCAACGGCGCGGCGAGACCCTGGCCCGCGCCCCGCCCCTGCCCTCGTTGCCGCCTCGGCGCGGCCTTCCCGCCCGTAGGCGCAGCGGGCCGGGGTCTCCCCAGCTCCTGCCGGTGCCTTTGTTTGGCTCCGGACGGCCGGGGCAGCACGGGCGGATGGCCCGGCAGCGGTAGGACGCGGCGGCAGAGAGACGGCCCGGGTGGGTGGGGGAGCCTCGCCGGTCGGAGGAAGGCGTTTCTGCCCTGCCCATCGGAGCGGCCTCGCCGAACAGAGCCATGGCCGAGGCCGTCGCCGCTAAGATGGCGTGGAAGCTGCGTGAGTGTGGCCGGGTGCCCGCCCGAGGGAGGGCGGAGAGGCTGCCCCAGCTGGAAGGGGGGTGGAGGAGGCGGCTTGTGATAGGAACCGGCTAATCCCTGCCTCGGGTGTGGGTGCCCCGGCCTCTTCCCAGCGCGCTGACTGGAACTTTTTAACTTCCAAAAATCCCTTTTGAAAGCACAGCCGCACAGTGGAACAGCTTAGGGCCTCGTCGTGGCGATTTGCAAAGGCTCACAGCCTGTGTTTTCCTGATGAGGTGCTGTAACGCCGCCCTCATGCTGTTCTGGGTAGCCCCACGTGAGTAGCGCAGCGCAAGAGCAACTAAGAGAGGGATGGAAGCCCCCTCAGAGCCCAGGTCACAGCGGGGAGTTGGCCTGGTTGGGGCTGCCCTTCACTGCTGCTCACTTGTGACAGCAGGTGACTGAGCTCTTTGCTGCGGGAGGGATGAGGTGAGCTCTGCAGGGCCTGTATGTCTCATCTCTTGCACCTACTTTGTAAGAGATGGTAATAGTCTGCTGGTTTACATCTCTTATTTTCCTCACAAGGAGCAGTAAACCGTTGCTGGCTATCCATCTCTAGCTGCTTTGCTAGTCACTGATGGGTTATTCCATAGGGGCTGTTGCAGAATGCTTGGAAGCAATGGGAAGAGTTCAAAAGTGTGAGCTTTAGACCAGTGACTTGGGGTCTTGAAGTTGCCTAGCAGAGATACAGTACCCTTGACTGGTAACACATTAAGGGAGCTGAGGTAACTGATTTCTTTAATTTCCTACCTTTGGAGCAGAAAGCCTATTTGCCATGTTATCTTTCCAGCTCTGAAACTCCTGCAGTTACAGAAAAAGCTGGAAGCTGATAAATCTCCATTCTTCTTAAGTGGGCAGAAGTTCTTGATCTTCATTTTTTGCTAGGCTCTGCCCCATTTTAGCATCCTCTTTAGAGCAAGAAGCATTCTGAACGTTAGGAATGTTTCGGTGATGCTAATTAGGAGCTTTGTATGACTGAGCTGGTGGGTGATATCTGGTGATGAATACTTCATTAACAAAAACCTCTGTAGGTTTAAGGAAACGGGCATTTTGCTGGGGGTGGATGAAGCTATCTGGCCACATCATCAGGCTATAACAAATGGCTTTCATGAACAGAGGGATTAATGCTTCAGCAATGACTCTTACACATAAAATGTATTATTAAAAATGAGATCAAGAGGAGGGAAGCAGCGGAGGTGCTGACACACTGCTCTCAGCAGCGACACGGAGCATCTGTCCTTTCAATTTTAACTAGTGGGTTGCTCTGTTAATACTAATTGTACTGTTTGTTCCTTCAAGTCTTTGTATACATCCATACTTTAGCACTGTCGTATAGAAGATAGGTGTTTCAACACAATACAAGCATATTTTGCCATTCTCATGTAATTTATGGTCCAGTTACCTGTGTCATTTGAAAGGTGTTTCTCCAGCTAAAGTGAAAATTGCGCAGTTTTGCTTTCAAAAAAGCGCTCTGAGAGCTTGAGATCAAAGTACCTGTAATTATTATTGCAGCTATATAATATCCTTTTGGATTAGTATTGCATGTAGAATAATCAAATTGCTCCTCCCAGCAAAAACAGTCTGAACAAAAGCTGAATTGATTGTCTTTTCACAAACAAGTTTTATAACTATTAGGCATGCAAATCCTGTGAACTTTCAGAGAACTACAAGAGACAGAAATTGGTAAATACATCTGCCAAAAGCCCCTCCAGAAATTTGAGTGGGTGTCAAAAAACACTGTGAAAATCAGATGTCTAAGCAAAGATGCTAGTTTGTCTTCTGCTTTGCCCCTAACTTGTTTGTGATGAGGCCTCCTTAGAGCTCTGTCATTGCGAAGCTCTTTCAGTGTCAGAGCTTCCCCTCAGCCCCCAGTTTTTGAACTACCTTTTAGTATCAATCCCATTTGTTCCTTCGTGCCCTTTGGGATGTGTATTCATCCTTCATTTGTCACAGTTTCACATGCTGCATTGCTAAGTTTCACCTGTGATATGCAGTGGGACCGTAGCAAAGCCTCTGCCAAAGCTGAGAGAAGGGAGCTCCACCTACCCCCGCTGCTGAGTCTGGCTTTTTCTGTGTAAGGTAACAAACTACACTGCTGCTAATCTGCCAGTTCCTCTCAGAGCTGGACAGCCTGCTGCTGCTTTCTAGAACAGCCTTCTAATGCTGTTCATGAGATGACTCTGGCTGCTGCATATTCTTGCAACTTCTCAGACACCTCTGCCTGCCTAGACCCACTTGCGATACTGAAGGTAAAGCAGCTTCTGTGAACAGCTTGCCACAGTTGAGCAGATCTTCAAAGGCTACCAAGCTGCTGCTAGTGAGAGAAGATACTTCTTGTAAGCCATGTGAGCACTGGAGTTGTGAAGCTTGATCAGCAGATGTCTTACCTAGAACGGGCAGAACCAAGAAGGGCTGTTTCAAGCAAGATAATAGTGTGACTTCTTATCTGAACAGTGAGCTGCTGCAGCTTGTCCAGTGGAAACTGGAAATTTTTTCTGGAGGAAGAATATTTTTTTGGGGAGGGATGGGATGAAAATTGTAATAACTGTTTGCTTTTTGTCTAGATGAGATCACAGCTCACAGCAGCAATGTATCCTCACTAGTCCTGGGCAAAACCTCAGGCCGGCTGCTGGCAACTGGAGGAGATGACTGTCGGGTCAATATATGGTCAGTTAACAAGCCCAATTGCATCATGGTAAGAACAGGCCTGTCTTCAACTTGTGGGGGATGGGAATATTAATTCTGAGGTACAGAGGGTGGGGAGTGAGGGGGAGATTGTTGGGTTGTAACTTGTTGGACTTGTGAATAGAGTTTACCACACAAAGACTGGATTCTAGCTAAGATAGGGACAGAATTCAGTAACTGATGAGACCACTGCTCCGGAGAGGGTCTGGGATGCCTGGCTGCTTCAGCTGCACCAGTGCTTGCCCAGATAATGAATACTGTGCCTTTTGTTACAGGCTACAGATAATTAAATGCAGAGTTTTGTATGAGATCAGCTAGCTTGAAAGTGCCAGCTACAGATCCCAGTTTTACACCCTGGAGTTTGCCCTCACATCAGGAAACATCCCCAGCGGGATGTGTTCCCACCTGTCCACAGTCACTAATTGTTAGGACAGAGTTGTCTGTAGGCTGAGGAAGAGTAGTGCTGGGCACAGTGTGTTAGAAAGAGCAGGATTACCCTGGTTGTGATCACTAAAACAGCCAGAACTCTGTTTAACAGATGTCTGTCCTGCATGGCATTTGCTTTGAGTGGGTGTTGTCTTTAGCCAGTGTCCCTTGTCACTTATTTAATTAACACCACAATGATGTTGTGTTATGGATGGTATTTCTCTAACCAGCATGAACCTTGTGATGAAGCAACTGGGGAAGTAGGATCAAAGAGGCTAAGAGGAGAACGTGTCTACTTTATTTTCCCATTCATTTACTGTATAAAGAGATTGAAATGGGTGCAAAGGAGTTGCTAGCTTTTGGCAGTGCTGTGCTGCTTGCAAAGTGTAGTTAAGCTGTGCCTTCCCAGCCCTCAGTGGTATGGCAGTAGTTTGAAACTGGAGTATTGCCTTCCACGAGAAGGTTGAAAGACTGAATGTCTGTACCCATTCTGTGGGAGCAGGGAGCTGTGCCTCTCATGTGCTTCTTGGGAGCCACGGATGTTGGAAGCTGGTGTTTCTGAGGGACAGAAGCTGGCTGGAGCTGCTGAGGGTTTGTGCCATTCTTGTTTTTCACAAGAATCTTTATTTTGGGGGGTTGTGCTTTATATTTGTCCTCAGAATTTCATTTTAGTCTTTATATTAGGATTCCATATGTTTACATATTGGGGAAGAGGATGAAGGGGAACTTTTCAAGTAGCGCTGCAATTTGATTCCAGTTTGAGCTGTCTTGCTAAGCTGTGACAGTTGCAGCAGTAGAGTATGTAGAGGATTTCAGTTGCACATGAAAAATCCTAGAAAAGCCCCATCAGAACAGGCAGCTTCCAACTGGTGTTCCCAGTATGTTCCCTCTGTATGTGTGTGTGAGTTAGCTAGCTTAGCTATTTAAAAAGATCTGTTTGCGGGTGGAATAAAGCATAGAATATTGCTTAATTGACAAGTAAAAAGTCAGAATAGTTGTATTGGTTTTCTGAAGCTCATGTTAAATATTCTTGTGTTCTAATTAAATCCTGGGCTTTTTAAAATACTTACCTAATTTGGAAGCTTTTAGATGTCAAGCTATACTTCAGCATAGCGCCATGTTATCAATGTGACACGCCTGCTGGCAGCAACGCTGGAGCTCCTTGCTTGTGGAAAGGTTTGAAGTAGCCCTGCTTTTGCTCTTGCTTTGATTTTGTAACTGGCTCTTGACACTTTGTGACCCACTTAGAGCAAACATGTTGCTGGTGTTTTTGCGCAGCATAATTGTTATAGTGTGTGTGTCAACCTTATCTGGGCATGCACATCTAATGTTTAAATACCCACGTCTCTGTTGATGCCTCCTTTCAAAATTAGTCAGTGTACCCCAGAAAGTGAGGTGATGTGGAAGATACATGCATGGTGCTATGTGCAGTGATGGCCATAGAGAGTTATAGAGTCACAGTCTGATTTGTGTTGGAAGGGACCCTATGAAGCTCATGTAGTTTCAGCCCCCTGCCACGGGCAGGGGCACCTTCCACTAGATCACGTTGCTCCGAGCCCTGTCCATCCTGGCCTTGAACACTGCCAGGGATGGGGCAGCCACAGCTTCTTTGGGCAACCTGTGCCAGGGTCTTCTTCCTAAGATGTCATCTCAATCTCTCCTCTGGCAGTTTAAAGTTGGTCTTTAGGGTATTCTATCATAGTGGTAGCGGATGTGGTAAAAAGAGGCAGTGGTGCAGCCAGGTGGTTCGAACTCATGGATAAAGACATGAATAATGCCATTATGGACAGGGCTGTGTCAGTAGCTGTTGATAGTGACTTGTGGTTTTCTTTGCAGAGCTTGACAGGCCATACGTCTCCCATTGAGAGCCTACAGGTCAATACGAATGAGAGACTCATTGTTGCAGGGTCCCAGTCAGGGTCCATTCGAGTTTGGGACCTGGAAGCTGCCAAAAGTATGTTTCCATGAGTTCTGTTAATGCATGCTTTTTATAACATCCTTATGCTTAATACATATGGTAACCCAAAAGGTTCCTAACTTGTGAAGGAGCAGGAGCCTGGCATTGCTTTCATCTTAATTTCCATCTCCTTAGAGAGCTTTAGCACACTTCCTACTGAGGCTGTAGAGCCGTGTATGCACACTCAAGCAGAAATTTGTACATGTATTGTGGGGACTGATCCAAGGAAATAGTTTCTAGTGTTGACTCAAGTGTGTTGAGATCTATATCCCAGATGAGTTTCCATGCATGTGTAGAGTAACTAGCATATAGAATTTGTATCTAGACTCTCAGCTTAAAATTGATTTTGTATCCTTTTAGGGTTGACAAACTGGAAGTTTTAAGTATATTAGGTTCTGACAAGTACAGGAATCCCTCACTTACTGACCCCTTGTTCTCATTCTTAGGTTCTGACTTTTCTTTTTTTTCCTCAGCTGATTTTTCTTCTCTTCAATTCTTGCATGAAAGACCTAATTTTTAATAAATCATAAAAGCCATGAACTCATCGAGCTCTGATCCTTTAAAGGCCAACTGTTGAGTCACACTTTATTTATTGCCTTTTTTCTCAAATTGTAGAACAAGTCTGCAAAGGAATCTTGCATCTTGTGAGTGCATTCTAGCAGGAATCCATAAAATGCCTGACTATTTCTTGTAGGTTGCTATTTGTTCATAGAAAGAATATGTAATGAAGATAGACTTTCACTGGCTGAGCTAAGAAGGCAGACAGCAAGTGACGTAAATAGTAAAAACTGCTTTTGCAATTCAGACAGTTAGAGTCAGTTCAGTAATAAACCAGTTTGGCTCTAAAAATGCGGAGTAGCTGATCTAGCTGAATTTATTAGGACACCTATGAGCCAGTGTCTGTGTAAATGACCACTCTGGCTCAGTTCATTTCTGCTAGGGGAATCATCAGACTTTTCCAGATGATAGGTGATGGAGAGAGGTTGTCCTTGTTATTATCTGTGCAATTTTTCTTCCTCAAAGGTGAGTCCCTGCTTTCAGAGATACAGTGTTCCAGTTATACTGGTCCTTTCTGGTTTCCAGAATTAGAAGGGGTGTTACTTGGTTGGTAACTTGCTGAAACCCTGCTATCATTCCTCTGTCTCTTGCTTCTCAACTGTTCTTTCCCAGTCTTAGGAGAGCTTTTTGCAAGGAGCAATTGAAGAAGTCCAGGGAGAGTATTGGAACCTAAGAGACGGAAGTAAGGCTTGTGCCTGGATAGGAGTGCAGAGTCCTGGAAGTGTCTTTCCAAACAATGCAGGCAGCCAAATGTCCCTTTCACTTCCTGACTAAAACTGTTGTCCCCTCCCTTACCCTGTTTTGCGCTCAGTGTAACAGGTGGAAAGGTAAGCTGCCTAGAAGCTGCCTCAGAGTGTGGCTTTTCAGTTTTATTTTCAGCATGGAGGCCTCTGGAATTTTATTTGTAGTTTCCACACCTAAGGACAGGACTTTCATTAGGATCACTTTCATTAGGATCATTGCACATGGGCCCTCTATTGCTGTTTCTTTGCATTGCAAGGCAAGGTCGAAAACATTTCCATAAAATAATGTATACAATATGTACCATGTCTGATGTATGTTCCATTGGCTTGTCCTTAATGGTGAGCATAGTATGGCTAAACTTCTGCATGGTGTCTGGCGGAAATGATCTACTAAATATTTGCTCTCTATTCCTTCTTGCTCTGCTGCTTCTTTTCCCAGTTCTTCGATCCTTACTTGGTCACAAAGCAAATATCTGCAGCCTTGATTTCCATCCTTATGGAAGCATTGTGGCATCTGGCTCTTTGGACACAAACATTAAGGTAAAACCCATCTTCTCCTAGAGGTTGCCCTCTTTACTTGCAGCATGTCTGTTTTGAAAAGTGCCAGAATGTGCTTTGTGCCAAGCTGTTGGTAGGTGCTGCACATTATCATTTCCATGTGTGTGGGCAGGCAGATTTGTGAGTGCTTGTGAAATCTATGCGTGTGTGTTTGCAAAGGCAGCTTAGGAGTGTGACTCCTGTGCTGTGGAATGTGGCTCATGGTGCCAGCCAAGTCCAGATGTCACCAAGCACAGATGTCCTGATTGCTGTGCATTGCATCTGCTTCATCGTGGTTATCCTAGACTGTAGGAACCGAGCCTCTGTAGTAAGAAATACTTTATAGAAGTGATTCTCACTTGGGGAATTGGGTTAGAAAATACCCCTAAAGCAAACAGGGGTTCAACAGCCCCTTCAGTGTTTTCATTCTGTTAGTGTCATATCAGCTTGGTTACAGGGAGAGCTCTTGTTATGGGACTCTTGGGCTACCTGCCTACTGGTATAAATATATCTTTTGTTTGCTTTCTTCCCTATAGCTCTGGGATGTAAGAAAAAAAAGCTGTATCTTCAGGTACAAGGTAAAATGCTTCATTAGTTTTCAGGCAAAGAGTGGGGAAAGATTTCTACTGAGAATTTGTGAACAAACTTTAAAGTGATTGTGTACAATTAATTCCCTAGTTATCCAGTATGAGAATAAGATCTGCACAATTTGTGAAGTGGCCTGGCAAACCTCTTCAGGCCATTGTGAGGTGCATGGGAATATGAAATGGATATTATAGGAGTTAAAGTACTCTAGTTTTGTTTGCTTTAGTGCAGGGTGGAGGGCATCCATGAGTGTTACTTTATACTGTGACTGGTATTACCATGCAAGTCCCCCCTGCACACCAGGATGGTTCTGTTCTTGGGGTGTTTTTCAACCTAAAGGACTTGCTGTATAGTTTTTATTTAGATACCAACTTAGTGGAACAACATTTCTTTGTGACCACCCATAAATCTGCGTAATTTTAAATTGTTTCTTAATAAGTCAGATCTGTATTTACCGTACTTGAAGTGTCGCCAGAAATGTCCACACTCATTTAGTGTGGGTGAGTGTTCAGTGTTCTGCGAGCTGTGGACTCTGTGAAACAGTCAGTTGATTTCATTGTATTGTATAGAATTAAAAGGCAAAAGCCAGAATTCCCTCAAAAGAAAGGGAGAGGAAAAAAAAAAAGAATAAAATACTGTTTGTTATTGTCATTTCAGGGCCACACAGAAGCAGTTCGATGTCTCCGCTTTAGTCCTGATGGGAAGTGGTTAGCCTCTGCTGCTGATGATCACACTGTGAAGGTAATTTATTGTGACACTTCCTTATGTGCTTATGGCTCTTAGGAATGCTGGGATCATCTTTTACCAGGCATTACTAGCACTCACTCATAAACACTTTTAGTTAATTAAGCAGCTGACTGAGCCCTGTGGCTTAGCAAGAACCAGTCTGTTTATGAGGATCATGTCCAGTGGCCCACAGCATCCAGAAGAGAGCTGCGTGTGTTGCAGTGCACTTATGCAACAGACATCTTGGCACTATGCACATGAAAATTCAAGTTTTAGTGGTGGTGACAGTTGTGAGACCGGAATATTGGCCTCGATTTTCTCAATAGTTGTTACAGAATGAGTTGCCCACAGCACATTACTTCACCATACCAGTTTCTGCTCTGCTCAATGAATTCAGTAGGAGTGTGTTATCATAGATAGGTTTGGGTTGGAAGAGACCTTGAGGTTCATCCAGTTCCAACCCCCTGCCATGGGCAGGGACACCTTCCACTAGACCAGGTCACTCCAAGCCCTGTCCAGCCTGGCCTTGATAACTGTCAAGGATGGGGTAGCCACAGCTTCTGTGGGTAACCTGTGCCAGCGCCTCACCACCCTCACAGAAAAGAACTTCTTCCTTATATCCAACTTTTAAATCTCACCCTTCTTCATTTTAAACCAATCACCCCTTGTCCTATCACTACAGTCCCTAAAGAAGAGTCCCTTCTCCTGCATCTTTATAGCCCCCTTCAGATACTGGAAGGCTGCTCTGAGGTCTCCCTGCAGCCTCTCTCAACTGAACAATCCCAGTTTTCTCAGCTTGTCTTCATATTGTATACATTGCACAATTGTCTGTCCGAAAATTGCTGTTGGACCTGAGCAGAGAAGGAATTCAGAAAAGTATCAAGTGAAACAGTGACTTCAGTTGTTTCAGGTGTAGTATGGAGGACTGTGAGCAAAGGACTGTTATTTGTTTTCAGCTTCACATGAAACAACCTGATCAGTTGTTTCACTCTGGATTTTTCAGTGGCTGCTTATGCTAAGGGATTCAGAGCTTTGAGCTTTCTGTCTGTTTGCTTTTGAGAAATAATCTGTGGGGACAGGTGAATCTGCTGTATTTTATGACAATCTCTAAATATAAACCAAGAACTTCTAGAGGACAAAGGAAATGGAAAATACAGAAGAAAATACCGGGGGGGGAAAAATCAAACAAAACCAAAAAAAAAACAGACAAAAAGCAGCTTCAAATGACTGGGATTGTACTCCTTCCCTGAGCATTGTGTCTGTTCCTGGAGCAGAAGGAGCATTAGAAGGTTGCCAGTACAAGGAAACCTGAAGTGTATTGGAATTCTCTAACATGAAGTCCTTTCAAGAGTCTCTGCTTTCTTTCTTCCAGCTGTGGGATCTGGTGGCTGGGAAGCTAGTGTTTGAATTTACAGAACATACTGGCCCAGTAAACGTTGTTGAATTCCATCCCAATGAATACCTTTTGGCATCTGGTAGCTCTGACAGGTATGTAAGGGGAGGGAGAAAGAAGGGAATAGTATATGTTCCCTTTCCTGATGCACTTCCTTTTAGCAATGTGGAAAATAGGAATGTCACACAATTTAAAAGTGCCACTGCAAGAGCCTGAGATCTAGCCAGCAGCAATCACATCTGTGATGTGAAGCACATGAAGGTCTTGTCTTCTTGTCCAAAATTGGTGGCCCTCTACCACACCAGAAAACAATGCTATAGCCTCAAGCCTCTCACTAGTTCAGCTGAGATCCTGAACAGCCAGTAGTCCTGCTCAGTTAGCAGGTTGTCCTCTTAGTTCAACACTAAATACCTATTCATGTCTCGAGCCTCTAAGCATCTGTGGCTGTATTATGGATCCTAGCTCGACTGGGCTTCTGTTGCAGGGTCATTATATGTGCATGACGGCAGAAGCCATTCTAGCAGTTTGTGCATCATTTCAATTCTACATCCTACAGCAGATCTCTAGAGGGATGAGTGATGATTTTTATTCTGTTCTGTGTACAGGACTGTTCGGTTCTGGGACTTAGAGAAGTTTCAAGTGGTGAGCTGTATTGAAGAGGAGGCTACTCCTGTCAGGTATATTAAATTCCTACTGCAGTGTCCAAGGCAGAGACTGAAGTGTGGGTAAAGGGAGTTTTTCCTGAAAGAGGCTTTACTGGGGAGAAGTTTGGGCTACTGGAGATGTTGCCCAGGCCAGCCAGGTTGCACCTCTGAATACCAGATTGGTAGGCTTATTATTAGACACATAGCTGGAGATGTTCAATGAAGACAGGGATACAGCTGTAGGGTCACTGTGGGAAGGTTGGAAGATTGTGTGTACCTAATTTTCCACCTGCCTTCCTCCCAGGTGTGTGCTTTTCAACCCAGATGGCTGCTGCTTGTATAGTGGCTTCCAGGATTCGCTGCGTGTGTATGGCTGGGAGCCAGAGCGCTGTTTTGACGTGGTCTTGGTGAACTGGGGAAAAGTAGCTGATTTATCTGTTCGCAACAACCAGCTGGTAAGCCACTGCTCCCAAGCAAGGGGCAGGCAGCTGCAAAATATGAGATAAAATCCTCCTGCCTCCTTTCAGGCCTTAAAGGTTCTATCAGACTGTGTAAGCAGCCAGGGCTTGCCACATGCCTAGCACTTAGACAAAGATTGTGTGCTTTTGCTTTGAGCAGCGTCGTGCTCCACTTTGTCTCTCTTTGGCTTCTGGAGGAAAGAAGTGGGGCTTTGTTTGACCAGTATTTAGAAACTATGCTTGTCAAAAGTCTTGCTACAGCCTTTTGTAAAACACTGGCAGCTTCAAATTGAAAAAGCCAAAGCACCTAACTGGGAAATTCTCAAACAGTTGTGCAGGGTCACTGCATCATGCCTGCTCTCAAAAAGGCTCAACTCACCCTGTTCCCTGGTCAGTTACCCTGGTCTTTTGTCTCTGCAGATAGGTGTTTCCTTTGCACAAAGCACAGTCTCTTCCTTTGTTGTGGATCTCAGCAGAGTCACAAAGTCAGATTCTATTCCTCATGGTCTAATCAGGGATGATGAGCCTCTTGAGCCACCTACTACCAGGGGGTCCTCCCTTCGCCGCATCTATGACAGGCCCTCAACTAGCTGCAGCAAGCAACAAAGGTAGGGAATCTGCTAGCTTGTTGTATTTCAAGATTTTTAAGGAAACGTAAGGAAAGCCTAGTGGTTTCTCTCTGACAGAGTCCATATGACTTGCTCTGACAGCATCTCTTTTTCCACAGTAGAGTGAAGCATAACTCAGAGAGTGAGAGGTGCAGTCCCAGCAGTGAAGATGACCGGGATGAGAAGGAATCAAAGGCTGAGATCCAGAACCCAGAGGATTACAATGAGATCTTCCAGCCCAAGAATGCTATATGTCAGTACCAGGGTTTATTATGTTATCAAGTAGTGTTTGTATTAGCCCTGTAGGTGCTAAACTGGTTCAGTAGAAGTGAGCTTTGGGTTACTATCATCGAGGCTTTGTCTGTGACTGGCAGAATTTAGGAAATGGCTTTTTTGGATGCTGAACCACAGATGATGTTCATGAACTGCTAGGAGGTGGCACCTTTACTGGGTGCAGTGATGTCTGGGCAAGGCCTTTCTCAGAATTCAGAGCTCCATTGTAAGCATAGATTCACAGCCTGGTTTGGGTTGGAAGGAACCTTAAAGCTCATCCAGTTCCAACCCCTGCCACTGACAGGGACACCTTCCACTAGACCAGGTTGCTTCAAGCCCTCTCTAGCCTGGCCTTGAACACGGCTAGGAATGGGGCAGCCACAACACCAAAGCATGCTGCCTTGTTGTTTTGATTAGGGAGGACTACTGTGTTACGGGATCTTTATTAGCTTAGAATTGTGCTGTGTAGAAAATCAGCAGCCTCTGTTAAAGAAGGAAAGACAAAATGTTTTGTTAAAGCAGAAGTAGTTGTTTAGGAATCATAGTGCAAGGCCTGTGCCATTTTTATGTGAATGTGAAAAATTAGATAACTCCTTTTAAGGAATTAATAATCATTAATTGGATTTACTTATGTAAATCAATTCAGCAGGTGGTGATTTATTTTTTTTTTTCCCTCATACAATTTATTGTGACACTGTCTTTTCTTGTCCTTCACACCTCTACAGCAGCAATGAACTACATGGGTCAGTTTCTTATCTCTCGTCCATGAAGGCTGAAAGCCTTTGGCTAAACTCAACAATAGTGTTACAGTCTGAAGGAGATAACTCTGCTTGTCAAACAGCTGATTACCCAAATGTGTGGGGTTTTGGAGGTCTCCTAGCTCCAAGGTTGACTTATCACTAATCTTTATCATTGGTTGCTTCTTTGTTTGTTCTGTTCCCTGTCTCTGTAGGTCGCACTGCTCCTCGGAACAGTGAGCCCTTTCCAGCCCCCCCTGAGGATGGTGAGTACGAAAACAGCCCCTTGGGGAGAATGGGGTTAATGACCCTCAAAGTTGGGAGAGCTCCACATCTGCAGAAAAGACTACTTGTAATCTAGCTGTACAGAAACTTTGCTACCAACTTCTCTTGAAAGGAACAATCAGTTTCTGCTTTCTCACTTCTTTCCCTTTTGGTAGAGCCCATAGCTGCAAAGGAAGCAGTGAAGCCCACCCGAGCTCCAGATGTCCAGATGCTGTTGCCAAAGCAAGAACTTGTATGTACTGTTTGATCTGTTAATAGCTGTTCATACTCCCACTGTGAAAGATACATGAGTGCTAGAGACTTTACAATTTCTAAGGGAGCAAATTCCTCTACTGAAGAGCAGTAAAAGTGCAGCTTCAGACTTTGTCCTGCCCTAAGTCTTGCCTGATCAGTAGAATCGAAGGCCAAGCCTCCAACAGGCAATGGCTCTATTGCTTCTGTTCACTTCTTGCACTTGCAGTGGAGTTTCTGCTTGTATCTCAAACATGGTGCACTCTGAAGAGGACTGAGTGCAGGATATATTATCCTGGCTTCTCTCTCAGCCTTCAGCCTGGCTACAGCCTCTTACCCTGTTTTTAGATACCAGTGGCAGCACTTGGCACTTCTGCTGGAACGTCTCTCTGTTCTTTGCAAATTTTAATTACATCTAGTACGTACCTTGGAGATACTTTATTGCCTCTTTAAACTGTACTAGTAAATTGGAGATTGCTTCTACGTTAGGACCCTAATGTGAGAAGAAAGCAGGTCAGGAAAAAAAAAACATCAAGCTAGGGCCAGACTGCTGCTGCTAGAGCTTTTATCCTAATTTCTCCTGCAGCCTAATCCAGTCAAGAGGCCACCAATTGCCTCTTCAGCTCTTTTGACCAGAGCAGAGCCATTGGTGATTCCTGCAGCCAGAAATGAGCCCATTGGCCTGAAAGCCTCTGACTTTCTACCAGTGAGTATCTCTTTCTACCAGTGAGTATCTCTGAACAAAAGAAAAGTTTCTGGCTGGTGTCTGTTTTGGGTGTCATCAGAAAGGGGGTTCTCTGACATGCAAATGTACTGGGTGCTTTCTGCACCAAAAATCTTTTAATTTTGAGAGTTTCTCCAAAGGTTCAAACATATTTGTGACTGATCTTGTAGAAAAGGCAAAAGAGAAGTAACTTAGATCAGAATAAATTGAGCATTTCAATTTCAGAATGTTTTTTTAAACAATCTTCAACGAAGTCAGTATTTGCTGGGACTCTGTACACCAAAACGAGCTCTCACCTGTGCCAGGGAAAGCTCCTACCTTTCTGTGCTACCTTGCTGTTATTGTTGCTCCATTGGTATCTACTTGCAGGCTGTGAAAAACCAAAGCCAGACAGAGCTTGGGGATGAGGAAGCCATTTCCCAGATCAGGAAAGGCCATGAGACCATGTGTGTGGTGCTCACCAGTCGCCACAAGAATCTGGACACTGTGCAGGCTGTGTGGAGCTCCAGTGATATCAAGGCAAGATACCTTAGAGATACCTAAGGCCTGTGATGCTTGTTCAGCCTGGGAAAAGAAGGCTCCGGGGGGACCTTAGAGCAGCTTCCAGTGCCTAAAGGGGCTACAAGAAACCAGGAGAGGGGCTTTGGACAAGGGTCTGTAAGGACGGAACAAGTGGGAATTGCTTTAATTTGACAGAGTTCCCAAGATTTCTATTTGCGAAGTTCCCCTCTGTGAGGGTGCTGAGGCCCTGGCACAGGTTGCCCAGAGAAGCTGTGGCTACCCCATCCCTGGCAGTGTTCAAGGCCAGGTTAGATGGGGCTTGGAGCAACCTGGTCTAGTGGAAGGTGTCCCTTCCAGTGGCAAAGGGTTGGAACTGGATGAGCTTTAAAGGCTTTTCCAGCCCAAACCAGTCTTTGTTTCTATGTGATGGGAGCAGCTGAGCAGCACTTCTGGCTTGCGGTGGGTCAGTTTTGCCTCTTGCACAAAATGCAGGGTCTCACAGCTTTTGTCCCCAGGCAGAGTGCTGCTGTGTCCCACCTGCACTTGAATGGCCACAAAGAAACATGGAAAAAACTTTCTCATGAGAGAGTTCTCTTCTCTTCCCTAGTGAACTCCACGTTTCCTCTACCTTGTTTTTGAAAAGCTATACTTGATACTAATTGCACTAGCCTAGCCAGTTTGAGCTCTGCACTTGGTCACCTCTTCCTCTTCTCCCCTAGAACTCTGTGGACACTGCAGTGGCGATCAACGATCTGTCTGTTGTTGTGGACCTCTTGAATATTGTCAACCAAAAACCGTGAGTCCTGGATAGGGGCAGTCCCCAAGATACCCAAGAGACACCTGGCTTGGCATCAGGAGTGCTGCTTTGTACCTGCCTTATATCCAGTGGGCAATAACAGCATGAAATGCATGTGCTTGTAGTCAGATCTTCAAGTCTGCAGCACCAGAGACCGCTGGAGATGCATGGGGCCCTTGTGGTGGGCAAATGGTGCCTCACTTAGAGCTTCATCAAGTGATTCTGTTGAATCAAAATAAGTCAAAACCTTCCATTTCCCATCACAAGGGGGAGTCGGTGAACTTGCTCAGTAAACTTGAGTGCCGCTCCCTGGGTTTTTTTTTGCCAGAAGAAAACATTTGTGTCAACTCAGTCTTGTAGAGCCTCCGAATCCTGTTTCAGCTTGTGTTCTTTTCTTTTCAGGTCTCTCTGGAAGCTGGATTTGTGTGCTATAGTCCTGCCACAGGTAGAAAAACTACTCCAAAGTAAATATGAAAGGTGAGGCCCCAAAAACATGGTGTGTTGGGGGAGAAGTTGGAGATACTCCTAGAATTGCTCCTACACATGTTTTGTAGCTGAAAGAGCATCCTGAAAAATCACAGTAGATACAGTATAATGCCAATACGACAACTGGAAAAGGGCAATGGAGTTGCCAAGTGTGTGGGGTAAGAGTTATGGAAAGTCTGCATGGGCAGGAAGAGCAGGATATTGAGATTTGCAGTAGGTGTGTTGGATCGAAGCAGCTCTGGCAGCAGGATAGGTCACATCCATGTAGAACAAGTGGGTTCTGCACACAGATGGGAATGAGACTGTCGATGTGGAGCAAGAGGAGTGAAATCATGCATGGGGATCACTTGAATTGCTTTGAACTTTGTTAGGTGGCAAAAAAATATGCAGCCTCTCTTAAGATGGAGGGTCTGCTATTCTAGGTCCCCTCAGCAGGACACCTCTGCTCTCGAGCAGAAAGGTCTTGCTTAGCATAGAATATGCCAGGACCTTTTAAAAGGACTCACTTTGTCAGTCTTGACTTGAACCAAAATGTATGGGTACTTGAGTTGTGTTCTCCTTACCAGGTTACAGGTGGCGGGTGGGGGTTTTGTTGAGTGGATTGTCCCCGGTGACTGGATGTGAGTGACAGCTGTGTGCTGGGAGGACAGGAATGAAACTGAAGTGGGACTCAATTCTCGTTTTTTTCAGTTATGTGCAGACTGGCTGCACCTCCCTGAAGCTCATTCTCCAGAGATTCCTGCCACTGATCACAGACATCCTCGCTGCACCACCTTCTGTTGGAGTGGATATCACCAGAGAGGAAAGGTGAGGCACTTTCCTCCTCCACTTGCTCCCTTTTTTGACCCAGTCTTTCTCTTTGGTGAGCTTTGCTCGTTGTCATTGCGGCTTTGATACTAGACTGGGCATGCCTGCCTTTTCGTCTGTCAATACCAAATGCTCCTGCCATGAGAAAAGACCAAAGACTGCTTTTCTGTCTGTCAGTGTGTATTAAGTCATACCTGAGCAAAGCGTCAGTATGTCAGGAGTAAAACCACCCTGTGGCTTCACCCTATACCTCTCAAGACGCATGAGTTGTCAGCTGGGAGCTGGATTTCCAGTTCATTCACAGGATAGCTCTGCTCTGAGAATTTGCCTTCTCAAAACAACACCTCCTTCCTCCCTGGACTTTACTGCTAAAGGGGAAAGGAGGAGTAAAAGAGCCCTTATGTGGATGCCATTCTCCTGTGTCATCAGGATGTGGGCTGATTACATAGTGTTTCTGCAGAGCCATGCTCACATTTTAGCCACTTCCAGGCCATTTGCAGGACTTGTGTTTTCTCGCCTGCTTATGTTGCATCTTTAGCACTGCAGGAACAAGCACTTCTCTTCAGCAGCTGAGAATTCATGATGTGTCTGCTCTCTGGCTTTTGCAGGCTCCATAAATGCAGGCTGTGCTACCAGCAGCTGAAAAACATCATCAGCATTATCAAGAGCAAGTCTGGGCTCAGTGGCCGCCATGGTAGTACCTTTCGGGAACTGCACCTCCTCATGGCTGTCCTGGAGTGACAGCCACGACCTCCTCATGTGCAAATGAAGGTGGCCAAGCTCCCCGTGGCCTGGCTGGTTTTAACTTCTCTCCGTGTGAACATCTTCGCTCCGCACAACGCAGTAGAGTAGTGGGATCTCACTGGCTGGTTGCCTGCCTAGCCTGGGTGCCTTTATGGGTTGGATGGAGAACCTGAGTGGAGAGACATCTGCGCTGTGTGAGGTGACCTGCCTCTTGGAGGGCCCCACAAAGCCCTGTAGGGAAGCAGCTTCATTTCAGTTTTTCATCTCAGCATCAAGCTATCAGCTACTTCATCTGTGTGTGATGGCCTTTTGCTGATGGGAAGGCTCTGTGCCCACTATCGCATCTTCACCCATGTGTGCTGTTGGCTTACTGGCTCTATCGGCTGGAGCTCACTGGCCCCACTCTCTCTGTGCATTGTGCTGCCCACAACAGCCTGATGGGGCTTGGGGAGTGCCCTTTCTCTACAGAAGGACTTCACCTGCCCTGTGGGACTGGCCCGTTGAGCTTCCTTCATCAAACATGAGCCGGGACACCAAGATTCCATGCCTGGGGTAGCTTCAAGGACCTGTATTGAGAGGGGGCTGCCTCTTGGCTTCTCAGAAAGCTCTGCTGGCACCCTGGGCCATGCCAGGTTAATATCAGAATTGCTGGTAACTAAGGTCTACCTGGAGGACTTAAAATGTGTGACTTAAATAGGGCTTTTCGTATTTTTACATTTGGGGATAAGGATTTAGGAGGGCTGAGAAACACAGGCATGTGGACTAATGTCTTTCTATATCCACTGGACCGCTATCTTTCCCTTAATAAATGTGTCAGAACCTTTCTGTCCCTCTTTCTTTCCAGTGTGGAAAGAGGTTCCTGTTGGTGCTTCCCCTGCTCCTCCCAGCCTGTCTCCTATTTCATTATACACTGGAGCTTGTTCTCCAGGAAACTGTAACTTATAATGGAGTTTAATAAAAGACTTACCTTTTTTTTTGTAAGAAGCTGTGTTAAATGCCTGAATCTCTTGAAGCCCTGTTCACCTTGTCATGCCTCCTGGCTGGGAGTGTCCAGGGAAACCAGGGCTCTGCTCCCTGTGTGTCTCAGAGGGAAGCCAGCCCTTCTCACCATTCCTGCTGAGAGGCTGGGGTGAGTAAGTGGATGTGATGAGCAAGCTAGAGAGGCAGCGCTGACTGAGTTTCACCTGCTGAAAGCCCGGGGGAGGTTTCACTCTGCTGGGTATTCCCAGCCCAGAGAAGAATGTGACTTGTTCTTCCCCCTGGCCTCGTGCAGATACCTTCTCCCCACCTGAGCTCCAGCAGGTCTCAGTGCAGCAGCAGGGGTTGGTTTGTCTGCATAGTGTTCTGTGATCTCTTGAGCTAGGTGCTGGTGGTTGGGGGTGTAGGATACTGTTTTGGGATTGGATAGTGGGACCAGCAGGAATCAAAATCCCAGACTAGTTTGTGTTGGAAGGGACCTTAAAGCTCAGCCAGTTCCAACCCCCTGCCATGGGCAGGGACACCTTCCACTAGAGCAGGTTGCTCCAAGCCCTGTCCAGCCTGGCCTTGAACACTGCCAGGGATGGGGCAGCCACAGCTTCTCTGGGCACCCTGTGCCAGGGCCTCAGCACCCTCACAGGGAAGAACTTCTGCCTAAGATCTCATCTCAATCTCCCCTCTGTCAGGTTAAAGCCATTCCCCCTTGTCCTGTCCCTACAGGCCCATGTCAGAAGCCCCTCTCCAGGTTTTTTTTGTAGCCCCTTTAGACACTGGCGCTGCTCTAAGGTCTCCCCTTAAGGAGCCTTCTCTTTCCCAGGCTGAACCAGCCCAGCTCTCTCAGCCTGTCTCCAGAGCAGAGCTGCTCCAGCCCTCGCAGCATCTCTGTGTCCTCCTCTGGACTCACTCCAACAGCTCCACGTCCCTCCTGTGGTGTTGCCCCAGAGCTGGACACTGGACTGCAGGGGGTCTCCCCAGAGCACAGTAGAGAGGCAGAAACCCCCTCCCTCGAGGCGCTGCTCTTGCTCCGGGGGCGCAGCCCAGCACACGGGGAATCTGGGCTCAAGTGCACACCAAAGCCGAGTCATGCGGAACTTCTCAACACCCCAAGTCCTCCTCAGGCCTGCTCCATCCTGTCTCCCGCAGCCTGTGTTTGTGATGACGATTGCTCCAACCTTTGGCCTTGTTGAATTTCATGAGGTCCGTATGGTCGAGCATAAAAAAAAAAAGCTAAAGCCAATCCCAATCTTGCTGATGCTTCATCCAAACATGGTCAAGATTTGGGAGTGAGGGGGAGTGTCCTGCCCTCCTCCGTGTCTCTGAAGGTGTCTCCTGGGGCAAGAGGCCCTGGCAATGTGTGGTTGCAGGACAGCAGGACCGAGGCTGAAGATGCTGCGTACTTTGTGTGTGTCCAGCATGCACTGCTGCTGCCTCACCCAGAGCCTTTCTGGTGATGATCCCATGCCTGGACCCAACTGGGGTGTGACAAGGCCCCATGCCAGCCCTCAGCAGTCCCCACAGTGGGGAGAAGCATGAGGTAGAGCAAGACACTGCAGTGCTGGGGTTTACTTAGTGTTTGACAGCTCCATCTCACGGTAAGGAAGGGAGGTGGGTAGCTGCAGCCTGGGGTCTGTGGTGCTTGGGCTTTCCCAAGCACAGCTCCAGGAGGAAGCCCCTCACGGCTTTCCCAGCTGTGAGGAAGATGCTGTGCCAGGGGAGGGAGCACCCACCCATCCATCCTGCTACAGAAACAACAGCAGCACGGGAGGACTGGCTTTAACACTTTATTTGAAATAAGTTTTGTTACAAAACAGGCTTTTTTATTATTATGAAAATACATAGAAACATCTAATCTTAAAAAAGGCTAAATTTACTCTTCCCTTTTTTGCCTTTTTTTTAATAGAATATGCTGTGGAAGAGCAAGAGGAGGGGAGCTAGTAAGAAAGAGCCATCAGTGCAGCCGGTCAGGTATGTGCAACAGGAGAAAGTGTACCCAGGAGTGGGTGCTCAGAGGTCTGAGGGTCAATGCCACCTCCTCCCATTACCCCTGCCAGCCACCATCCCCATACATAAACCAAACAGCTTTTGGGCTGGAGGGTTGGAGGGGGGTTGGTTTGTTTTCTGCTTGTTTTTCATCCCAAGACCATGTAAACAGGGTATAAATATTTCAAACACTTTTATCTTGACCATGCTGTGATCGCTCTTGACAAGACAACTGGTAAAGAACTTTACAATAGCTTCATTCAAGACTGCTAAACCCACCCTGGTGCCATGGACTACCGTGCCAGGGCAGCACTGGCACCATGGGGAATAGCAGCTCGGCTCATGCATGGCACTGGGGTGCCTCCATGCAACAACAGGGCTTGAGAAACCTACACAGAGAAAGGAGCTGCTAAGATTTGTTTTCTTGCTTAAAATAGAGGGCTTGCTGCTCAACAAGACATGGGGCAGCTGCCCCAGTGCAGCCCCAAGCTGGGCCTCCAGAGACAATTCCAGGAGCTCGCCTGGCTCCGAGCACCCCCTCCAGCCAGATACCTCTAGAAACAAAGCTGGAGAGATGGAGGGAGCACCCAGGAGCTCGTGGGCTAAAAACATCCATCCAGCAACAATGAAAGGTCACAGAGCCAAGGGTCTGAGAGGGCAGATCCCTGCCAGCACCTTCGTCCCCACCCTGCAATGGGGGGCTGGCTGCTGGGAGACCCTGGCTCCGTGCTGCTCATGTGAGAGATGCCATCACCCTCTGGTTCTGAGTCCTGCTGGGCGAGGGGACAGCACCCAAAGCCTTTGTGTCTCCCAGCAGCCAGCTCTCAGTAGCACCATGTGGAGCCTGGTCCTGCAGCAGGTTTGGTGCCAGAGCTGGCACTTATCACAGAGGCACAGCCTTCAGCTTCCCTGCAGGAAGAGAAGTGTGGGTCACAGGGGGCACAGCCATCACTGCCCCGGCCCCATTGGCAGCATTCCAGCGGATGCTGCATTGCACTGGTCCCACAAGCACCCCACAAGCACCCCTGCAAGCGGCAGAGCCCGGCGCCCCTGCCCTGCCCTGCGCAGGGCCAAGCAGAGCCCTCCACCGGCTCCCGGCCGCAGGCACTCACCTGGCAGCCGTGGCTGCCCCTAATTCAGGCTGAAATTGAAGGGAGAAAGGTTCAGCCCATGGGCACCCCAAGCTGCGGCTTCACAGTGGGGCACTCTTGGGGAAGTGATAACCAGGCTCCCCATGGCTAATTAGCCAACAGTTAACGAGCTGGATCACAAATCAGCTACCTCCCCCCCATTAGCGTTGGCTGCCCGTGCCTGGCTGGGATGAGGCTGGGGGCAGGAGACTGTGATGGTGATGGAGGGGCTCTGGCGGGGTACCTGGGGTGTGGAGCAGGGCTGCGGTGTCCCACCACCCACCTGAGGGCTGGAGCTTCCTGCGAATGGAGGCAGCACGGCCAGAGAGGTGCCCCGGGCTAG
This sequence comes from Myiopsitta monachus, assembly GCA_017639245.1. Classification (NCBI taxonomy): domain Eukaryota; kingdom Metazoa; phylum Chordata; class Aves; order Psittaciformes; family Psittacidae; genus Myiopsitta; species Myiopsitta monachus. Next base: position 82,170,694 of record CM029941.1, read on the forward strand.
AGGACATGTGAGCCCGGCCAAGGGGTGCTGTGGTCCCCGAAGAGTCACCCTGGGAGGAGATGAAGGGGTACGGCCCCAGGGTCAGCCCATGCCAGTCCTCAGAGGGAAAGAACAGGGATGGGCTCATGGGCAACACGGTGTCCAGTTGTGCTCTGGGGGTACCATGGGGCTGCTGTAAAACAGGGCTTGGAAGAGCCAAAGTGGCAGCATTGGCAGATACCACTGCTTGGGGACAGCCTGTGCTCCATAAAGTGATGACTCCCAACAGAGGGGACCCAACAGCAAACAGCCCTGGGACCCATATGGGGGCAAAACAGAAGGAACCCACACACACAGAGGGGTGAGAGGGAAAAGGAGAGGCAGCCCCTCATTTACCTCCAGCTGGTCCTGGCTGGGCCAGGAGCCCAGCTCAGCCTTGCGAGAGACAGGACCCAGCTCCACAGAGCGAACCCTCTCGGCAAACTTGAGGGAGCACAGTGTCTCACTGGTGTTCTTCTCGGCGGGGGAGACCTGTGCGTAGGCAGGAGCAGGCAGAGAGTCACTCTGGCAGCTGCCTGCACCCCCGGGGCTGCCCTCCTGCCCCAGCCAACACACTGGGCCATGTCCCGGCCAGATGCTATTATTAACCTGCCGCTCCCAGGATAGCCCTGTTCAGCGTCTGATCTGGTCAGATCCCCTGTCACCAACTGCCTTGGTGCGAGGGACAGCCAGGAAAAGCTGCAGCAGGTGGCAGGGAGCAATCACAGGGCAAGGATGGAGGAGCTGCCAGAGCCCAGCATACCTCCCCGTGGGAGATGGGATGGGGAGGTGTCAACATGCAAAGACATGGTGTGCATACAGCCAGCACCCATGCACAGGCAGGGAGGGCAGGAGTTCATTCTCCAAGTTCATCCCCCATCCCTTGGCCTCGCCTGGGGTGCAGTCAGTGACAGAACTTCCTCTGGCCCCATAACTGCAGACCCCATAGAAAAGCTTGGTCCCTCTCCAGCCTGCAGCATCCCTACTGCCTCCTGCAGCACTGGGACCAAACCCACCCCCGGACCCCATACTGCTACCGATAGGCACTGGGCGCCCAGCCCCTACCTGGACCATCATGAGGGTCTTGCTGTCGCCGCTGAGAGAGTCTTGCAGCAGGTAGGTCAGCTTGGAGTTGCGGAAGGGCACGTGGCCCTGTCGGGAGCGCAGGGCATAGATGACATCCCCCAGCGCAGAGAGGGACTTGTTGATGTGCTGTGCCTCGCGGAGCCGGCTGCCCTCTGCGCCCGACCGCCCCACACGCTCCGATCCGGCCAGGTCCACAAGGTTCAGCTTCCCTGGGGAAACACAGCAAACAAGCAGCCATGGCTGCCATCAGCCCCACGCACCCCTTGGGGACCCACTGTGGCCCAATGCCCCGGTGAGGGTCTTGCTCGGGGACCCACCTGTGGTGCGCAGCCCCGTGCTGCGGTCGAGTCCACGGACAGTGACAATGAGGAGGGCATGGGAGCGGGAGCTGTGCTCGTTCAGGTTGGTACACTCTGTTGCACGGTTGACATGGCCGAACTCAAAGACCTGGGGGAGCCCAGGGAGATGGGGGGTGAGGCCAACCTGCTCCAAACCCACCACAAACCCCCTGCCACCCATGCAACAGCCCCCCAAGAGGTGCCTGGTCCATTGGGGTGATGACTGCTGTCAGGTCTCAGCCTGGGTGACGCAGAGAAGCCAGAGGGTGACAGGCAGGGCACTGCAGTGACAGCCGTTGTCATCCGGCTAATCCCCTGGGAGCCACCTGGACCCCACGCTTTTATTTTTAACCCCTGCAGCTCACCCCATGGTTCAGTGACTGTCACATCGCACCCAGGGACCTATTTTCATCTCTGTTCCTCCCCAGTGCTTCAGAAATACTCCCAAACCTGGGGGTCACACACCACAGAGCCCCCCATGAGCTGCCCCATCCTGGCAGTGTTCAAGTCCAGGTTGAATGGGGCTCGGAGGAACCTGGTCTAGTGGAAGGTGTCCCTGGCCGTGGCAGGGAGCTGGAACTGGATGAGCTTTAAGGTCCCTTCCAACCCAAACCAGTCTGTGACTCTGATTGTGCCCCATCTGCCCCCCTGCACCTTGTTGATGTCCTCCACGCTCTGCACCCTGAACTCAGTCAGCCCCGGCACGTAGAGCTGCCCGCTGCCATCAGGACAGAGCTTGATCTCCAGCTTCTCCTGCGGCTCCTTCCCCAGCAGGTCCCTGGGTGAAGGGGTACCTGTTATACTCGTTACCATCCCAGGGGGTCACAGGCAACAGCTCCCCTCTGGCACTGCAGCCCCTCCATGGCACAGAGCTGTGATCCCAGGCTGCCGGAGCAGCTTGGTCCTCCTGGGATGCTGCACATCGCAGTCGCAGGCCTTGGCTCTTGGCTTCCCACATGCCCACACAACCCAGACCCAGTCCTTATCGCCATCCACATCACCCATATGGCTGCGTTCCCAACCTCCTCCCAGCCTGCAGCTGGGCTGGGGAGGAAAATATTTCTTATGCTCCCAGTTAGTAATTTCTAAATATAACACCTTGGGGGGGGTGCCGGGGAAGGGAGGAGAGGGGGTTGCTCTGGCACCTGTGCCTGGGAGTGCTGGAAGGGCAGGGAGCCTATAACAGAGCTTGAGGGAGAGCGCTTTGAAAGGGCAGCGTGCACAAAAACCCCCTAGAAAATTAAAACTAAATCCTTGCACAGCCAAATCCAGCGCCCAAGGAACAAGCTGTGCAGCCAAGGCCGGGCTGCTGGGACAGGAGCAGAGCAGCGTGGGGGGATGCCCAGGTGAGCTTTGGTGCCCCGTCAGAGCTTTTTCCCCCGCCCATACCTGAGGGACTCATTGTAGATCTCGGCAGCACTGACGCTGATGGCATAGTCCCAGTCAGCCGCTTTGCCCCGCACCTCCGAGAAGAGGAGCTGCAGGGCCCGCTGGTTGATCCCTGGGTTTGCTGCTGTTCCCTGATGGATTGGGGTAAGAAATGGAGGGAGGACACGTGTCACCCTCTTTCATCTTATCCTGGTTAGGGGAGGGTGCTGAGACTGGGCACCATGGGATGGGAAGCTGAGAAAGAGGGAAGCAAAGCCAGGCAAATTCACCTCCATTGTGTAGGTTTTCCCTGCCCCTGTCTGCCCATAGGCAAAGATGCAGACGTTGTAGCCATCAATGCAGGAGGTGACCAGCGCTTGAACCTCCTGAAATACCTGGGGGGGCACCAGGGATGTCAGAAGAAGGTGGCTGTATCTCTCCCATCATGCCAGCAGCATGGACAGCAGCACCCACCTCCTCCTGTGATGCTTGTGGGGGGAAGACCTTATCCAGCTCGAAGGACACCAGCTTTCCCTTGTGCAGGAGGTGCAGGACAGCATCATCGTCAGCGTCAAAGGTTACCGCGTTGGCTGCTTCTGCACCCTCGCCATCCTCCTTTGTAATGGGGCGGACCCGCCCAAAAACACGTATGTTTCCTTGGAGAAAGAAAGGGATGCAGGGATGGTGTCAGCCCCAGCACATTCTGCTGCCACCCTCATCACGATCAAACACTGGGTGAGCTGAGTGCTGCCGACCAACTCAGCTCATTGCCAACCCAAGGCTCTTAGAGGGACCTCATGGTGCTGGAGTGCAGGAGGGTGGTGCTGCCCTGTTCCCCATCAGGGACACACACCTTTGAGCCGCACCAGCTCATTGTGGCACTTCTTGCGGAGCTGCAGCTCGCGGCGGTACTTGCGCAGCAGCTCCCGGTTGGTGCTGTGCACCTCTTCGATGGCCTGGCTGATCTGTGGGAGATGGAGACCAGTGGCTCAGTGATGCCACCCAGCATCCCCACTGGCATCGGGTGGTAGCCCTGGGAATTGGGGGAGGGGGGTTTCACCTCGGCCCTGGCACTCCGCAGGGTCTCCTGGAGGAGCAGCGGGAAGTCTCGGACCTGCCTCTTCAGGCTGTTGTAGTCATGAGTGAGGGTGCGCAGCGCCGGCTGCAGTGTCAGCAGGTTGGTCCTGACGCCTGCAGGCAGGAGGCAGGGTGAGGGACATGTGGCACGACACCCCAGCCCCAGTCCCCTGCGCCCTCCTCACCTGCCAGGTTCTCGTGCACCGCCTTCATCTCCACTTGAGCACGGGAAAACGCCTCTTCGATGGCATGGTTCTTCTCCTCCTCCATTGCCTGCATCTCCTCCAGCATCTGCCCATGGGCTCTCTCCAGCTCGGCCTCATACATCATGATCTGGGTGTAGAGAAGCAAGGGGGAAGACATGAGCTGTGAGCAGCCACTGCTGCACCGCAGCACACGGAGGAGGGCCAGTGGTTTTTGTTCCCCCGCTTTGCACTCAGACCTGAGCTCGGAGCTGAGCCTCTGTCTTCTGGGAGTTCTGCAGCTGCTGCTCCATCTCCTTTAGCACCTGCCTCTGCATCCCTACCTGCTCCTGCAGGTACTGGTTTCGAGACTGGCTCTCACACAGGGCTTGTTTCATCTTGGCTGAGTCCACCTCCACCGTCTTGATGATGTACTGTGGGAGAAAAGCACCCAGAGATGGGGTGTACTGGGAACACAGCACCCAAAGATGGGGCTTTGGCTCATTTGTGGAATCATAATGCTGCACTGATGAGTACAGGGCAGAGGTATGGGTAGCACTTGCAGGGCACCCACTAGGCTGCAGCAGGCACCCAGCCCAGCTCCCTTGCTTGGCCAGGAGACATGGATCAGAGAGACACGGATCAGATGCTATGAGGGCTGGAGCAGCTCTACTCTGGAGACAGGCTGAGAGAGCTGGGCTGGTTCAGCCTGGGGAACAGAAGGCTCCTTAATGAGAGACCTTAGAGCAGCTCCAGTGCCTAAAGGGGCTACAGGAAACCTGCGGAGGGGCTTTGGACAAGGGCCTGTAGAGACAGGACAAGGGGGAATGGCTTTAACCTGACAGAGGGGAGACTGAGATGAGATCTTAGGCAGAAGTTCTTCCCTGTGAGGGTGCTGAGGCCCTGGCACAGGGTGCCCAGAGAAGCTGTGGCTGCCCCATCCCTGGCAGTGTTCAAGGCCAGGTTGGACAGGGCTTGGAGCAACCTGGTCTAGTGGAAGGTGTCCCTGCCCATGGCAGGGGGTTGGAACTGGGTGAGCTTTAAGGTCCCTTCCAACCCAAACCAGGCTGTGAGTCTGTGATTCTATGGAGAGCCCCTCGGTGCTCACCTTTATCTGCTGGGGCTGGGACTTGAGGCTGGCGATGGTCTCCTGGCTGTCCCTCAGCCGTCGGCTAAGCCTCTCCTGCTCCTCGGCTTTCTCTGCCAGGGAGTCCTTGAGCCGCAGCTCCACCTCGGCCAAGCGGTTCGTCTTCTGCTGCACCTCCAGGTCAAGCTCCCCCAGCTTGGCCCGTGCCTCCTCCACCTCCCGCTGAAGCTGGGACAGCCGCTCCTGCAGCCCGGCGTTCTCCTGGCCCCAAACAGCACAGCCGACGCCGTGTCACCCATGGGTGCCCATCACCCTGCCGCCAAGCCGCCACCGCCAGCCACTCACCTGGAGGTGGGCGCAGTCCCAGCACAGTGCCTGCTGCTGCTGCTGCCGCAGCTCCTGCAGCTCCCCCTCGCACGTCTTCATCTCCTGACGCAGGCGCTCGTTTTCGGACATGAGCAAGTCCCGGTGCTTCTCCACATCTGTGCTGCCCTGCGACTGGATGGTGCGATGGAGCGGGAGCTTGACGCACTCCAGGGAACCCCAGCCTGCAGCATCCCCCAGCCTACCATGCTCAGAGAACCCCAGCCTGACTGCACCCAGGGAAGCCCTCATCTGCCACACTGGAGACCCCCCCCCAGCCTACTGCATGGATGAGTCTCTACCTTGCTGCCCCCAGGGAACCCCCAGCCTCCTCCATCAAAGGAGCCACAACCTCCCATGTCAGAGCCCCCCCCCCCCCCCGCCTGGGGACCCCCCACTCTGCTGTCCCCAGGGGACCCCCTCCCTCAGAGGGTCTGTCACTTCCCACTGCAGGGTGCCAGTGCCGGAGGGGGTAGCTTCGCCTGCAACAGGGCCACCAGCTGTGACATCGCATTGGACACAAAATCCCACAAACTTCCACCCCTCAGCGTCTCTCTCAGTTCGCAGGGTCCCAGCTGCAACCCTAGGGAAGTTTCAATCCTTGTAGGCCCTCCCCATGTGCCTCTTCCTCCTCCCCACATCTCCCAGGTCCCTCGGGGCAGGGGTGGCTCAGCCCCAGCACGGCGGGGCGGCTCACCAGCTCCGAGCGCAGCCGCCCGATCTCTTGCGCCTGCTCCAGGAGCTTTGCCTTCAGAGCTTCAACCTGTCAACACAGGCAGGGTTAACCGGGAGGCATCTCAGCAGCTTTTGGAGGAGACCCCGTGGTGCCACGCCGGCCACCAGTCTGGCTCGCACCTTTGTTATGCCTTAATTTTCCACCTTGCTCTGAGCGCCTGATTCACATGAGCTGATTAAAACGAGCCTTAATGAAAGGCCTGCTTCGACCTTGTTTGACCATGTGTGTAATTTGTCCATGTTGAGCACTAGCAGAAACCATTATTAAAGACAAAAAAAAAAAAAAAGCAAAAGCAGCATCTTTGGAGAAGGAAGAAAACAAATCCATCCATAATTGTGCTTCAAGAGCCTGGAGTGCCTGTCCTGCAAAGCAGCTCCATTTTGCCTTCTCTATTTTTCTTTCCAGGAAAGTTATCTTTGGAGAAAAGAGGGAGCAGGAACCCTTCCAGAAGTCCCCATGTCAGAGTCTGACAGGAGGATGCTCCCCAGGCAAACCCCTCACTTGGACACAGCAGACTGCTGCTCCATCCCAATAACCAGCAACCGGGCCTCCATGGACCATTATTTAGGAACTGCGGATTAACAGGATACTAAATTAGGAACAATTTCTTCCCCAAATGATCGGGCATTGGAACAGGCTGCACAGGGCAGTGGTGGAGTCACCGTCCCTGAAACTGTTCACAGACTGTGTAGACAAGGCCCTCAGTGACATGGTTCAGTGGTGGCCTTGGCTATGCTGGGGTAATGGTTCGACTCGAAGATCTTAAAGGTCATTTCCAAGGACGCTGATTCTACGATCCTATGATTCTAACAGCAGTGCGGATGTGCTGACACAGTGCTGCAGTTAACGATCATCGGTTATCAGGGCACACCCTCACAGGGACAGGGGAACCTCCCGCACACTCGGCACAGAGTGTGGGTCCTGCGGGAGAGCTCTGGTGCTCACAGTGACAAGCAGGGAAAGGCAACTGCTCCCTGCAGCATCAGGAGCCCCCAGTCGTGTGCTGTGTATAGCAGCCTTGCACTCAAGTGGGAAAATCCCATTTCCATGCTCAGGAAGGCAGATTATTAAGGTATCTTTTAGACACGCACGCCAGAGCTTGCCCACCGCTCCCTATGCCAGCAGCACCCCAAAATACACCTCCATCTCCTACCTGCTCAGGCATCTCCAGCTGCATCCTGCTCTCCGGAGGCGACAGGGATTCCTTGGCAGCCGGATCCGGCTGAAGCCGTGGCCCAGCCATGCCCAAGCTTTGGAAGTTTGGGTCGGCACTCTGTGCTTGCTGCCGAACTGGCCAGCGCGGGGCTGGATCCTGCCAGCGCTCACGCTTGTGTCATGCAGAGTATGCCAACCAAATGCAGGCCAATTACCTCCGCCTTTTTGACACCCGTGGAACAAGCAGAACCTGACTGTAACAGCTTCCACAACAGCCACATGCAAATGCCTTTATGAGCAGCCGGAATTTCTATCTTCCCGAGATGACCCAGGTCCTCACACTGAGGCTGCAGCTGCGGTGGTGTGGGATGGATCTGGGGAGGGCTCTGGGGATGGCAGCAGAAACGCTCTCCCCTTTGTCAGACAACTCTGTGCCTTCATGTTCACCTTCTACCTCCTGAGTCTCAAAAGTCACTAAAATTAATCTGCTGCGTCAGTCTAACAAACTTGTCCTGCTCTGGGAGGCTGGACGATGGCCGCAGAGCTGTGACCCTGATTCCCAAAGCCCTCCCTGCCACATCATACCCAAGGAGCCACGTGCCCTCACCAGCATTATCCCGGTGTCACCACAACATCAAACAAGGGGCTGCAAGCGTCCCGAGGGAAGCACAGCCAAAGTTGATGGGATGGCATCAGTGCTCAGGAGCACCCAGCTCATCCCTATACACAATGCTCCATGATGGAGGTCCTATGCTTCTTCCAAGCATGGCCCTCACTAACTGCAAGCCACAGTGCTCCAGCCAAGCCACAGCCTGAAGCTGGGGACCCCAATGGACTCTCTTGTGTTGCCCTGTCCCCGCCATACCTGTCCTTGCAGCTGGAGAGACTTGGAAAGCTCGCCATTCTCTTGGGCAGCGAGCTTCTCCTGCAGTCCCAGCAGCTGCTCCTGGAGCCGCAGCTTCTCCTCCTGCAGATGCGCCATGGAGGCCATCACCTTCTGGATCACGGGGAAGGGCCGGGCTGCCGGCAGACTGGCACGTTTCCCACCGCAGATCCTTCCTCCTGCAGTGGGAGCAAAGATGGAGCCGCTCAGGACCCGGCTGCCTCCCTGAGGAATGGGATACCGGCTATGGGGAGGATCCCAGGGGCTGCAATGGAGATGGGACTGCAGGAAACAGGACTTGCAGAAGTCCCACGGACAGCAGCAGTGTGCCAGGAGGTACATCCTGCATGTCACGGTGCTGACTGTGGCCAGCAGCTCCAACGGTGTGAGTCCCTGGGAGAGGGTGGGATCCAAAGGGTTATGCTGATGCCAGCAGAACATCCTAGGGCATAATACCAAGCGCCTGCCCAGGCCGCCGCGCTGTGACCCAGCCCCATCACATGCCAAGGTGCTGCCGCCTCACTCAGATAACAACCACCTTCACCACGGCTCTGATTCATGCCGGCATCCTCTTTACTGAATGAGCAGGTGCCGTCAGAAACCAGGATGTGATCATGTTATTAAAGACTGCATCATTATACACAAACATAATGGAAGCCAAATTAAAATGAGATGGGTACCCTGGATGGCCGTGTTGCCTAATCCTTGTGCATTCGGCTTCCCAACCTCCTACTATTACTTTAAACATGGTTCTCTGTGCATTAATGGGGCCACCGGTGCTGACAGAAGCCAACCTGGCTGTACATCAGAGCCTGCCAAATGAATCCCTAAATGACTTGGTAGTTCCCAAGAAGAAATGAGCTGGCCTGACTCATTCCCAATGTGGGGATGAGGCACTGCAGCGGGCAAAGTGGCGGCCAGGATCCCGGCTGCCCGGCGCCCTTCAGTGCTTGCCATGGATTTCAGCTGCTGCCACCAGAAACCTTGAGGTTTTCAAGGCAGAAGGTGAGGCTGGGAACTGCTTTGCTGCTTGCAGGAAGATGCTGGCTGCTTCATGGGAAACATCCTGAATACAAGAAGCAAGACTTTCTTTGTCTGTGAATCAGACTTGCTACCTTTCAAAGGAGTTAAAGAGCCAGCAGAGGGGATAGAAAATGGAATGCTGGCACCAAACCATGACTCTGCTGTCAAGTACATGCCACGGGACTTATCAGGCAATGTCTGCGGAAGTGGTTGCTGGGTTTTATTTCCCTGACTTGGGCTGAATACCCTGGAAGTGTGACAACAGACACCAGTTTCTCTTTCTTTCCACATCAAAAGCTCAGCCCAGCTCAGGCAGAGGACTGTGACATTCCCTTTGAACCCAGCACACACAAAACCTACCCCAATACTTCTAAAGTTAACAGGAATGCCAGCTCTCACCCCTTGAGGAGTGTGCAGGGATAAGACAAGATTACAGGAGGCACCAGGGCTCTGCACACATCATCCGCCCTAATCCCAAATCTGGGATGGAAAGCAAAGCCAGGTTCAAAGCCACAACATCCAGCTGCAAGTCAAACTGCCAGGCAAGGGTGACCCTGCAAGCATCACATGCTCCTCCTTGCCCTAACACCTTCCTCCTGTGAGAGCATCCTAGGGAGAGGAGTTGCTAGAGGGATTCCCCAGCCCCAGCATTTCCAGAAGCATTACATTTTCTCTTCCTTCAGAAGGAGGCAGGTTTCACTGGTGCTCACTGGCTCTGTTCACCCTGTTAAATAATTCATCGGTGGCCTGGTGCCACCTGGCAGTTGGCTGGTGTTTGATTTCTACCAACATCCAATATCTTCCCAGTCCAAAAGCGGACAGGTCCTCCTGGTACCTGCTGGCAAGTACCAGGCACCCATCCCATCCCATCCCTCCTCCTGAGTGCCCACCACTGCATCCCGGCTTCCCTCTCACCTGTTTTCTCCAGGTCCATGGTGGAGGCTGCCTTTCCAGGGATGGCTACTGCTGATGTGCACGCAGATGCAGGCAGCTCCTTGGAGGCCGGTGTCAGGGCCTGGGGCTGTCGTTCCTCCAGCGGCTGCTCCGATGCCTCCCGCAGGGCCTGTGTCCATGAGAAGAAACAGGATGGGGAGCTGAGATGCAGCAACTGTGCACAACATGGATCTGGCAGCAGCATCCCACCACGCTGGCCAGGAGAAAACAGCAGGGAGGACATTCCAGAGGACAGGCTGAAAACATTGGGGCTGTTCAGCCTGGAGAAGGGAAGCTGTGTGGAGATGTCAGAGCAGCCTTCCAGTAACTGAAGGTGCCTACAAGAATGCCGGAGAAGGGCTCTTCATCAGGGACTGTAGCAATGAGACAAGGGGAAATGGCTTTAACCTGACAGAGGGGAGACTGAGATGAGATATTAGCCAGAAGTTCTTCCCTGTGAGGGTGCTGAGGCCATGGCACAGGTTGCCCAGAGAAGCTGTGGCTGCCCCATCCCTGGCACTGTTCAAGGCCAGGCTGCACAGAGCTTGGTCTAGTGGAAGGTGTTCCTGCCTATGGCAGGGGGATGGAACTGGATGAGCTTTAAGGTCCCTTCCAACACAAACCAGTCTGGGATTCTGTGACAGGACAGGAGTGCCTGGGGAAACCCCCCCTCCAAGGAATTTCAGTAGTGAGAAGCTGCTGTGATAGACTTACAATGTTGCTTTCAGTTATCTCCACAAACATCTCCTTCCCTCAGTTTGTTCATGTAGTTACACTGATTAATACCTATTTTCTTTTCTCTATGGCCTTAAAAAACACCAGACCCTGGCTTGCAGGCAGCTCTGAATCTGAAACTGCTTGCTGATCCACAGCTCAGGTGGGAACACCATGCCCTGTGGGATAGAGGACAGCTCAAAAAAAAAAAAAATGCAAAGAAACTGGGAAGAAGGGAAAAGAATACACAGAAGATCCCAAATTTCTGCACCTATTGGATGCATCACCAGCTCACAGGGAATGAAAAATAAATCTGCTTTTTTAATCACTATTTATAAAAGCATTGTAGCATGGATACCTTCAGAAAGCTGAGCTGCCGATCAGCTGAGCTCCTGGAAGTGCTCCCTGCCCTGCTCAAACTTATACCTTATCTCAGAGCCTATGGTCTCCTCCCGAGGGCAGAGATACCGGGAAACCCACCTCACCCCATCAAAGGGGTGAATACTCAGCACATACAAAATATTTGTGATTTGGAAGAAGGCAGCAGCAGCATCCTGGAGAAGATGCGTGTCTGATGTGCCTCTACCTTTAAGACTCCAGAGGGTTTTGCCAGAGGGAATTCATCAAGACTGCCCTGAGATAAGGAGATGTTTTCCTTCTTGTCAAAGAAGAGGTATTTAAATTATTTGCCCGAAGGCCAGGATGAACTGGTAGCACTGACACCAGCACACAGTGTCCTGACTCTCCCCTGACACAGCAGCCTTCCTGCTCCTTCACCTCGCTGCAAACGGCCATCTCAAGATGCCGCATTTTCTTATCTGCCTTGAGCGCTCCTGCCCACATGACCCAGAAGTGACCCAGAAGATGTTATCCTGGGCTGCTCCCTGGCATTTTTTGATGCCTTCTGACTTCCTGGAGATGCATTTCCCTCCCCACCCAGGCGACAGCTTTGCTCCAGGTGCATGACACCAGTGTTGGGGCAGAAACTGGCTGTGGTAATGGGAAGCTCCCACTGAGGGATGGCCCCGCAGGATGTGGGGTGTCCTTCCCACCACCCCAAAAATGCCCTCCTCACCTGCAGAGCCAGGCAGAGCCTGCGGGGCTTTGGAGCGTCTGGCCAGCTCACACTGAGGATTTTACGGTGAACCAGTGCAGGTGGCAGAGGAACCTGGGCAGAGCCGTCTGCTCCACTCCCAGCAATAAGCGTGTCCTGCCCAGGGCCTGAGATGGGGCAAAAAGCATCCCTGGATCAATCCAAGATTCCCCAGAGGGACACGGCCTTCAGCCTCAGTCAGCAAACCCACCTCCTCCTCCCTGCTGCCATCATCGCACTGGGGTGGCACACGCAGTGCATGAGTTTTATCGAAAATATTAATTATGTTAATTAGAAAAATTGGGCCTTCAGGGGGCGGAGACAACCAAGTAATGACAACTCAGGGCGTAGCAACCACCTCTCTGCAGAACAAGATCTGACCCTCACTGGGGACATGCCGCTCCTGCCCCTTGCCAAGCCTCTCTGCTTTCCACAGCCCCATCTCGGAAAAGCCGCCAGCACCAGCTTGCATCACCGAAACCAGGCGGACAGACCGTGCCCTTACCTCCCTCCACTGCCCCCAACTATTTCCTTCATTTGTCATGCAGCCAAACCCAACAGCACACAGAGCAGCAATTCTGAGCTGCACGGAAGGAAAACAGATCTTGAAGATCTTTTACCCTTGGCTGTGCCCTCCTTTGCTATGGGAGAACTGGCTGGTGAGGGCTACATCCCAAAGGGAACTGCCTGGGGACGCTGTGCCCCTTCCCCATCTGCCACCATCTCAGGCAGCCAAATGGCATCTCTGGCAGGCAGGAAAAAAAACTCCACCAATGCAGGCTTTTTCCCTAAAATCCTCTGGAGGAGCTTGTGCCAGAGGTGGAAGCAGCACCTGGAGGGAGATGTGCGCTGATGAAGTCAGCACATTGCTCTGGACTTCTTCCCAGTCTGTAATTAGCCATAACATTTCGCGCGGGCTGTGACAATCAAACGCTTCCAAAGAGAATGCCTGGATAAAGGTGATGCGATCCTCATCCTGGCATGGGCAGCAGCAGCCGCCGGGCAGAGGAAGCACTGGAAATCCTGGAGGCTTTGAGCCTGACCAGTGTTCAGCTGGGCTGGCCCCAATGCCGGGGAAGAAGCAGCACACAGAAAAGCAGCTGCCAGCACATAGGGCTAGAGGAGGCTGAAGCCAACAGCAAAAAAACCTCAAACGGGGGGGTCCAGCCTCCCCCTTCGCCGAAACCCATCCAGCACCTCCGGCAAGGAGGCAGGAAGGGCTGTTTCCCGACAAACGGCTGCAGGCCGGGGCAAGCAGCCGCCCGCCCTCCTGCGAAACAGCCCAGAGAAAACTCCTCGAGTGAACTCACCTCCGGGCGCCGTGCACCGGGACGGACAAGGAACCTTCCGAGGAGCCGAGGCCGGGGGGAAGCGAGGGCTCCGCGTCCCGCTCCAATTTCTTAATTACATGCTAAATTCTGACGTTTCTCCCTCAGCTTCCCACTCAGAAGGGCCAGGAGGGAGAGGAAAGCCGTCCTCTCTGCTCACCCCAGAGGCTACCAACGCCTTTGCGCCAGCTTCCGAGTCTCCATTTCTCAAATCCCAAGCTTCATCCAGAAAGAAATGTGAAAAATGCAGGCTGGCCTGTTCCCGGCCTCTCCTTCCAAAGGCGCGAGCAAGGGCGTGAGCTCAACTCACCGTCCCGGGGAAGGTCCTTCGTCTTCCAGTGGGCTTTTGCGGATCCCAGAGCCCAGGTCGTGAGGGATATGATCATGGCACGGGGGTCCTGAGAACAGCACCTCTGCAGATAAGCGCAAGGAAAGATAAGCGCAAGCCGATAAGCGCAAGCAGCCTGCCTCAGTTTCCAGCCGGGAGAGCCCAGGGGACCGGGCTGGAGCAAAGCGCGACGGCAACGTCGGCCTCGACTCCCGCGGGAAGTTGCATCAATCCCCACTCCACTCCCGGGACCCGGGCACTGAAAGCCCCGGGCTCCCTCCGTGCTCCCGGCGGATGTGACATAAACCGTCCCTGTAATTAATTTACTCATTCCTGAAGCCTTCCCAGGCTCCTCCTAACTGCGGACCGGGCGTTGTGTATCATTAACTCAGGGACCGCAGGCAGCCTCCGCCGACCCCCACTGCCGCGGTCGGGGGGGTACCGCAGCGCAGCGCCAGGACCTGGGGCGCCTCGTAGGGCACACGGACGCCGGGAGCCGTCCCCCGCCCCCCGCCGCGGGGTCCCTTCTCCTCCCAGCTGGCGGCACCCGGGGCGGGAAACGCAGCGGCGCGGGCCCGGCCCAATGTCCCGGTGCTGGTCCCGGTGCACAGAAGGCGCAGCCCCGCCCAGAGCCCCCCCGGTGCCGGTCCCGGTCCGGTACGCAGAGGCCCGGCAATGCCCCGCTCCGCGCCCGGCGGCGCCGGAGCCGGTCCCATTGGCACCGCCCGCTGCAGGCTAACGGGGAACCGCGCTCTCGCCGCCGCCCCGGGTGCTCCGTGCCCCAGTCCCTCAGACAAAGACAGCCCCGGTCCGGTCCGGTTAAAACCGCCCTCCTCCCGGCGGTGCCGGTGCCGTGGGTCCACTCACCGAGCGCGGGACAGCGGCAGCGGCGGGGGCATCCGGAGCCAGCCCCGGCAGCGGCCCCGCCTTTTTGGGCACTTCGGTAACGGAAACGCCGAGCTCCGCCCTGTTCCTATTGCCATGGAAACCCCCGAGACTCCCCTCAGACGCCCCCCCCCCCGGCACCGGGAGCACGGGGCTGGGGCAGCACGCAAGCCTTGAAGCTGCCGCTGCGTCCCCGGTGCCGCCCCAGCCGCTCTCGCCGGAGCACTGAGGAGGTGCTGCGGTGTCCCTCGCCCCTCCCACCCCGGTCCCGGGGCTCTTCTGGGAGCCCGGGTCTATCCGTGCCCTCTTCCGCCTTGCTCTCAAAGTCGGAGCACCCTCCAGCACTGGTGTCGATGGGCCGCAGGCTCCACGTGGCCCTGGGGAGACAGATTCCATCGGGAAAACCACGTGTTCCCAACCCACAGGCATGAGGGAAACAGTGCAGGGTGCCCTGGGACGTCTCCAGAGGGCCTGGCGCGGAAAGGCCACAAAAAATTATGCTTGAAATACGATTTATATACACATTTTTAGGGTTTGATTAGTATCTCACTGCCTGCACTGCAGTGCCCTCAGTATGTTAATGGCTGGTTTGGGTGACACTAGTTACTCATGACTTGCTCATGGTAATTAACCGGCATTACCAGATATTTCCCACAACAAAACTTGACGTGGCACAGTAGCAGCAGCGGGAACCCCGTGCTGATGGCTCACATCCACATGCTGGGGTGCACAGGTGCAGCACGAGTTCAGGGGTGCAGGGTGGGGGTCCCATGGGAGATGAAGGTTTAGTGCCAGCCCTGCAGGCTCTGCCTGCAGTGGGTTTGCTCCCCTCACACATGGATCCTCCACCTGCTGTGCTGTCAGAGCCTTTCACTCCCCTTGGCCAGGTTTGGAGCAGGATTTGGCCTTGTCCTTTCATCCCAGCTTCTCCCTCTTGGGCATTCTCAGAGACCTCTCCCAGGACATTGTCCCATCCTCTGCCACCAGCCAGCCCCATGGGTGGGGGGTAATGGGGAGTTACTGGGGGGGGCACAAGTCGCTCCAGCCACTCACACCAGGAAAAGGGGTGAGAAGGGTCCTCTCCGTGTCCCCATGCTCCTGGCACAGCTTTTGTTCTCTGAGAAGCAAACAGAGACTGAGATGAGATCTTAGGCAGACGTTCTTCCCTGTGAGGGTGCTGAGGCCCTGGCACAGGTTGCCCAGAGAAGCTGTGGCTGCCCCCATCCCTGGCAGTGTTCAAGACCAGGTTGGACAGGGCTTGGAGCAACCTGGTCTAGTGGAGGTGTCCCTGCCTATGGCAGGGGGTTGGAAATGGATGAGCTTTGTGGTTCCAACCCAGATCAGTCTGGGATTTACAGAGCCCTCAGTGTGCATGGGAGTACATGAGCGTGTCTGCAGACGTGCATGTGTGTGTGTGCCTACAGAGGCCCTGCATTATGCTGTTAGGCATCAACACCCTGATCTTGTGCAGCTCCTTTGGCTAGTTTGGTGATAATACTGGCACACATCAAGTTCACTTCTACTTTCCAATGGCAACTGGAATGTTGTGTCATCACTGTCTTCGTTTATAAGCTGTAAGGGTGAAATAAATGTTTATGTAAATTACTTTAACTGGTAATTAATTTCCTGGCTTTTGAACACTTCCGTTTTTTAATGTTATTGCAATTATGCCATACACATAAATTGCATCAATTACATTAAACAAGTCTAAATTAACCAGACATATGTGTGAATTCCCCAGTTTAGAAAAATAACTTAATGAATAAGCATGGAGCAAAACTGGAGATGCAGAAAGGGGGTTTGTGCCAAAAGCTATGCTGAAAGAGTCACCTGGGAGCATTGAGACACCCCCCATGCCGGCCTGCTGGCAAGGACAGTATGGCGTTGCAACAGCCCCAGCACACCAGGGACAGGATCCCTAGGGATCCAGAAGCAAGGTTTCTTAGGGCTGGATGCACCAACGCCATTTCCCTTGGACACTGTGCTGTTGGGCTCAAGGGAGTGCTGTGAATCCCAGGGAATGCCCACTTGCTGCTAGATGGGCTTGAGGGGCTTGCAGGCAGCAGGTAACCTGCTTGTATTCCCACTTTCCACAGGGATTCATTGATTCTGCCTTGGGATTCACTGGCTCTGGCTGGGCTCACCTCAGCCTGGTCCCCCAGTGGTGCTCCAGTCCTCCTTTTCTTGGATGTCACGTCTCCAGGACCTGAGCTGATGACATCACTGAAGGTATTTTTAGGAACACTGCTGCTTTGCAGGCAGAAAAAGGCAGCGACATGCAGTGCTGGTGCCAGCAACACCCCCCTGCTAGCACCCAGCAGGTAGGGGGACAGCTCAATATATCGGTGACCATCAGGACTGGCCCACCACGGGGACTCAGAAGAGAACTGAAAGCGCAGTTCAGCTCTTTGCTTTCATCCCAGCCTTTGCTGCAGCTGAAAAGAGTTGCTGTGAAGTCAGGCAGGTTAATTTGCCTTTTACTTGAACGAAGTGAACCTCCAGCAATCAAAACGCATCACTGAGTGGGGCCTTTTACATTAGGCATTTGTTCTGCCCTGAGCAAATACCTAACCTGCATCTGTAAAACAGCTAAAAACATCCCTAAATGCCAGCAAAAATTTAACTCCTCCTCCCCTTCCTTCAAGAAACCCAGTAATATAGTCCAGGAATGCAGGCAGGAGCATACCTGAAGCCTCTTGTACATTGGGATGCTCCCTGTAGAAAATTCCTACCAGAAGCACCAGACACCATTGAGAATGTGTCCCCAGAGCACAATTACTTATAACCCAGCTCATTATTCTAATTGTGCCCTTCCTTGAGGAGGTGAGGGGATTTCTCAGCATTGGTGGGACATGGTCTGCCGAAGTGACATGAAGCCTTCCCAGAGCAGAAATGACCCCCCTGCATTCCTACATTGCCGTTTTGTGCAAAGGTAGGAGCTTTAATTAAGTCTTAGCATGCTCCTGAGAAATTTAATACTCATTTTAAACTTCACCAACTGAATTAATTCAACCCTGAGGCTCTGATCCTTGAGATAGGGTTGTGCTGAGCTGGGTGGAGAGCAGAGACTGGGAAGGGGTGTTGCAAGGATCGCTGCCGGCCTCAGCAGCACCTTTGGATCATAGAACCATAGAATCCCAGACCAGTTTGGGTTGGAAGGGACCTTAAATCTCATCCAGCTCCAACCCCCTGCCATGGTGTCCTAGGTTCAGTTTCAGTCATTTTTCTCCTTCTTGGTAGCTGGTGCAGTGCTGTGGTTTTGACTTTTGGCCTGGGAGCGGTGCTGATAACACCGATGGTTTTAGTTGCTGCTCAGTAATGTTTTGGTCTGACCAAGGACTTTCTGAGCCTCATGTTCTGCCAGGGAGGAGGGGGAGCCGGGAGGAAGCAGAGACAGGACACCTGACCCAAACTGACCAAAGAGGTATTCCACACCACAGCACGTCATGCCCAGGATGGAAAATGGAGGGCAGAGACCCAGAAGGCTGGGGGTGCACTGCGGGGTCAGGCATGATATCGGGTGGTGAGCGATTGTATTCTTTTCCCTTGTATTTCCCTCGTCATTATTATTACTGGTGGTAGCAGTGGTGGTTTGTGTTATACCTTAGTTACTGAACTGTTCTTATCTCAACCTGTGGGAGTTGTATTCTTTCGATTCTCCTCCCCATACCCGCAGGAGCTGGGGGAAAGAAAGAGGGGGAAGTGTGTGAGTGAACTGGTTGAATTATAGTGGCTTAAACCACGACACATGGGCAGGGGCACCTTCCACTAGACCAGGTTGCTCCAAGCCCCGTCCAACCTGGCCTTGAGCACTGCCAGGGATGAGGCAGCCACAGCTTCTCTGGGCTCCCTGTGCCAGGGCCTCAGCACCCTCACAGAGAAGAGCTTCTGCCTAAGATCTCATCTCAGTCTCCCCTCTGTCAGGTTAAAGTCATTCCCCCTTGTCCTGTCCATATGGTGGTGGCGGTTGTGGGGCTCCACAGCTTGGCTCAGCCCCGCAGCTGAACCCCACACACCAGTTAGTCTGGGTTTGGGCTGCTGGGTACAGGAGCAGCCCAGGGCAGGACAGAGGAGCTGGCTGGTCCGGCTGGGAACTGCTGCATGCCACAGTTCAGCTCTGCCTGTGACCCCTTTCCCCATGCAAATAAAATTTACATTAAGCAAATGGCAAAAGCAACCTCTTTTTCAAGCTTGGGCTGCGCTGCAGAGCCATCTCACCAAACCCTCAGCCTCCCTCCAGCCTACCTTTTCTCTTCATCATATTTTTCAGCTGGCTTCAGGTACAATTTGGATTTGGCTTTGACGCTTAGGGGAGGCACATCCCCTAAGCAGAGCACCCCCAGGCTCATCCTGTGCCACTCTGGCTGCTGGGGAGCCAGGATATGCGCTGCGGGAGGACCGCAGCTCACCTGCTAAGTCATTACATTAATGTTTCATGGCATTAATCAACACGAGATCCTGCTTATAAAGCACTTCTTGGAAACAAGGCTAAGAATAAGCATGAGGTGTCCTGGCCGAGGCTAAATCTGCCCTGTAAGCCAGGGAATGCTCATGCTGGTTTCAGAGGAGCCAGCAACGGGGCAGCTTGATACCAAGTAAATTCCCCTGCATCCCAGGCAGGAGGGCCTGGAGCTCCTGGCCTGGCAGGAGCCCATCAGTGGTCCCCCAGGCAGTGTTTTCAGGGCATCTTTGGGACCCTCATCTGGGGATCTCAGGTTCTTTCTGCAATTCTTTTTAGATAAGAAAATGTCTCAAGATGGAAGCTACAGGTGAGAAATTGTTCCAGAGTTTTGCTACTTCTGCTGCTCATCTTCTCCTCAAAGCCAAGCCCTCGCAGTGCCACCAACCTCCTTACCCTGGGTGACACTGGTAACGGGGAGTGCCAAGGGTTAGGCTTTCCTTTGCACAGGCAAGAGTGATTGGAGCCACCTTGTTTGAAAAATACATTCCATTCTCAGCAAAACCATTAATTTTTAGTGTCCTCCAAAGTGTTGCTTGACCTCAGAGAAGGTTTTGGGGTTGTTTTGTGCTGTGCTGTGCTGTGCTGTGCTGTGCTGGGGGCCTGGAGGTTGCAGGGCTCACTAGCATCCAGCTAGTTTAGGCATGGGCACAGGTAAATCAATCAGAGCCTCTGCAGGGAGGAAGGAAATACCTCTGTAGTCATAAAGTAAATGCCCCCATGGAAAGGATAATATGGTGATGGTGGGTAATTCACAAGATGGGCTCAGGTGCATCTTGAAAACGTGCAAGCAAGGTGGGATATCCTCCTTGGGAATTAAATAGCACTCCCAGCTTTGGCTGCTGGATATCGAGCTGTCTGTGAAATACCACTGTCAGTCCATCCCAGCATGGGTACAGCTGCTCTGGTCCACCAGGTCCTCGGTGCACTCTCTGTCACCAATAGTTTTTATTTGCCCTGGGGTTGTCCAGCAGGACCCAACCACTCCACTAATCCCACATACCAGCATGTGTGGGATGCTGTACCACTACTGCTCTGCAGCTTTGACACCAGAAGTCCTCCGGTGGGATGGAAACATTATCCCTTCCATTATTGATGCTTGTCATATATAATTGATGTCCCTATGCTCACACTGGCAATGCAGCTTGAGGCCCCACAGCAGTGGTGCCTGTGCCAGCTCCTGGGTGGGCATTAGCAGAGTCCCACAGTCCTGGGGCATCGGCTCCTGAGTATTCTATCTCCCTGGTGCTGCAAAGATGCTCCCACCACCTTTGTGTGCTGCTGGGCTAGATCTTCCCTGCTGTTTCCTTTCCTGAGTTGGAGGATGTCATCCCAACCCATCCTATCTTGCTTCCCACTTCCAATACCTAAAGAGACCAAGAAGAAGAAACCTGGAGAGGGACTTCTGACAGGGGCCTGTAGGAGCAGGACAAGGGGGAATGGCTTTAACCTGACAGAGAGGAGACTGAGATGAGATCTTAGGCAGACGTTCTTCCCTGTGAGGGTGCTGAGGCCCTGGCACAGGTTGCTCAGAGGAGCTGTGGCTGCCCCATCCCTGGCAGTGTTCAAGGCCAGGCTGGATGGGGCTTGGAGCAACCTGGTCTAGTGGAAGGTGTCCCTGCCTATGGCAGGGGGTTGGAACTGGGTGAGCTTTAAGGTCCCTTCCAATCCAGACCAGTTTGGGATTATATGCTTAACAAGAAAATAGGCTGAAGTCTTTCTAATTTAACTTACTGAAATCTATTTCATGGTGGTTTAACTATTGTGGACCTAACTGGGACCAAATTCTCTTTCTTTTTTTTCTTCCTGTTCCCATGTTGGTGCTTCAAAGACATCATTCATTCTATTACTGCAGACTACAGAATTGAAAACTGCAAATAAAGTGCCAGGATCTGTCCTCAAAAGAGGTTTTATATCCAACAAGGGTCTTCTGCTTCTTGGCTAAGGCAGTGGAAGTTGAGGAGACAAGCAAAGGAAATGTTAAATTCCAACTTCCCACTAAGGCTTAGGAAAGCAGATCAGCATAGTGCTGTGCAAGGCTATTTTGGAGAAGAAAACTTTTATGTCTATGCCCAATGAATATTAAACAGCCACACGCTCCAGCTCTGCCGCCTGCACCCGGCGCTGCGTGAGCAGATTTAATTTGTCCTGAAGGAGAGGAGCAGACCCACACCCATATTTTCATGCGTATGCCTTAGAGATGAGCGGGGTGTGAAGGGTGAACCCGAGTCCTCTCTGCCAGGAGATCCCTTGAGCAATCACTCCCAACTGGAAAAACGAGGAGACATTAAGGAAAATCTGGCAGCACATGCAGGAGAAGCAGGCAGGAGGCTCTGTACAGGCTGACTTGGAATAACTGTCAGGTCACTGCTTGTTTTCATGCAAACCTTCCTGGGCTTTCAGGTTTATTTGGGGATCCTGGAGAGGAGTCAGGTGAAAAAAGAAGGATGAGAGGGAGAACTAAGTGGTACTGAGGTATGGTCAGGGTGCTCAGCATCCCAGGTGAGGTGGGACTGGGCGTCCCTGGCGCTCAGACATCTTTATTCAACTCATCATCTTCAGCCCACCAAACAAAACGTACTGCCTGATTAACCCTTAGGGAAACTCCAGCAGAAGAAATACAGAGCCTGTGTACAAGCATCCAGATATGTTTAGTGAAAATTACTCCAATCCAGAGGAATTTGGCTGCTTCTCATCCCCAGCCTTTGCTTCTGCCGCAGCCTCTGCCCCGCCTGCCCCAGCACCAGCCCTCTGCTCTCACCTGTGGGCCCATCCAGGACAACCCTGGTCCTGGGCACATTTTTGGGAAGCATCCTCCTGCACGGGTTAGTGTCTGCACAGGCTGGCTGTGGTGCCTGCCCTCCTCTCCACGGGCAGCGATGCTCTCCGCCGCCTGCATCCCATTTCTCTTGCTGCTGCTCTTGCTCCAGCGCTGCACAGACAGTCCTGCCAGGGCACACAGGGCATGCATGGCTCAGCACGGCCCAGGTAGGGCGCTGAGCTCTGGTACAGCCCCCACCACAAGTCTTCCTGGAGCCTCGTGCTGATGCTGGCAAGATGAGATGCTTCCCTGCGCTTTTCCACACTTGGTGCCACGTGGCTGGCACACCAGCACTGAAAAATCAAAGCCTTTTCGTAAAGGGTCAACTCTGCCCAAGCTCAGGGGGCCCTGAGTGAAGCCTCCAGGCAGTTCTCCTCTTGTTAAGGCCCAGTAAATGCTTTTGGGAATATGGTCCGTATTGGTGCCTGGTCCTAGAGGCTGCCAGTAGCTGATCCAGGGTGGTAGGTCCTCCCGGGGATGCTCCACTCGCTGCCAGCCTTCCCAGCAAGCAAAGGCAGAGGATGGCTCCCTGCACCCAGGGCTGTCTTTGCTGCCAGACGTCTCAGCAAACCTCTGGTGGCTCTACCCTGGCAGCAACCAGAGTCAGAGAAAGCAACATCCCCTCCACTCTCATCTGCAGTACTTTAAGAAAACGAGAGCCGATTAAAGTCCATCCCCTCCAGAGCACCTCTGGTCTCCAGCAAATTGCTGACACGACCTATTCAGCAGCGCTGCTAGGCAGATGGACTTTCCTCCCCTGCGGACACTCAGGTTGAGATGGGTTTGGGCTTGCTCAGCTTTTCACTTGCTGCACTAAAATAAATGAAGTGGTTTAATTGCACAGGATGTGTTAATTTGAGTATTTTTCCTTTTCCATCACCTGCTAAAAGGTTGGCGCAGGCAGTGCCTTTCCTTGAAGACCTGCTCCTGCACGATACACCATGGGAGGATGCCAGAATGGGATGGGAAGTAGCCGGGCAGGAAGGGCTCCTGTGTGCCCACACCACCCCATCAACCCGCATGCGTTGGAAGGTGTCTGGAGCACCAAAACCTCTCCTGTTTCCAGAGGCAGGCAAGCTGCAAAGAGCCATAGCCTCCCATTAACCTCCACCTGTGAGTACTTTCTAGAAGGCAGCCAAGAACAGTAAAACCTGGGAAATCTGCAAAACAAACAGTGATGAAACACAGAGACCTCGGCTCCTGCTCCAGAGGGCCAGTGCCAAGACACACAGATCATATCAGGCTCATTTACAAACAGAAAACCACCCTAATTAGTGCTCAGGAAAACACTTTAATGAGAAGCATGTTGGTGCAAAAAGTAAGAGCGCCAAGAGGTCACTGTGTTCCTGAGTGCTGGAAAAACAGGAAACGGGGCAGAGCCCGCAGAGGCTGCAGCACCGTTTTCTCCCTTTTTAAACTAGTATTTCAGGTTATCAAGCCCAGAGCCTAATGCTCAGTGTAAGGGCAGAGACACTGGAAACAAGCAGCTCTGAGCATTGGCCAGCTCACCCTGGAGAAGGCTGGGAAGCCCCTGCACGTATCCGCCCTCCTTTTTGGAGCATAGTGTAGGTTCTGTGACTGGAGCTTTCCCTTGAGAAGGGGAGACCAGAAGCCCTGTCAATGAGACCAGTCCTGTCTCGCCAGTGGCTGTGACAGCGGCTGGTAACCATGGCAGCGGAGAGATTTCTGCCGCACAAAGGAGCCTCTTATCTGCAATGAGTAGCTGGTCCAGCTGGTCTTCATTCCTCTGGTTATTGCTAAGAGAGAGAAGCACAGCCACGTGATGCTCGCCGTAGGGTGAATTTGGACCATCCACTGGCCAGGAGGGAAAGGACATTCCAGAATTGTAGAATCCCAGACTGGTTCGTGTTGGAAGGGACCTTAAAGCTCATCCAGTCCCAACCCCTCCCACGGGCAGGGACACCTTCCACTAGAGCAGGTTGCTCCAAGCCCCTGTGTCCAGCCTGGCCTTGAACACCGCCAGGGATGGGGCAGCCACAGCTTCTCTGGGCAGCCTGTGCCAGGGCTTCAGCACCCTCACAGGGAAGAACGTCTGCCTAAGATCTCATCTCAGTCTTCCCTCTGTCAGGTTAAAGCCATTCCCCCTTGCCCTGTCTCTACAGGCCCTTGTCCAAAGCACCTCTGCAGGTTTCTTGTTGCCCCCCTAAAAATGGCATCCAGCCAGAGCTAAGCCTGCTGTCAATAAATGCTGGTGCGGGAGCCCATCGAGGTGTGTACCGCTGTGTGATCCCTTCCCAAATGGAAGTCTGGGCTTTTAACTCAGGGTGTTAGCTCCAGTGAGGCCATCACTGCGCTTAAAAGGAGCTGTGTTCTCAGGGCAGGGAAAACCGATCTCTTATTAGCTCCAATTTAGAGGAAGGTAAAAAGGGAATCAGGGGGATTTAATTGCAATTGTGACTCAAGGCAGATCTACACAACACAAAAAATATGTATAAGCAGAAGTGGTTTACAGACAGTTCCCAGAATTAGGAACATGTCCTGCTGGCTAAGATCTCCAGGTTTCAAGGTTAAAGTGGTCGATTTTATTTCAAACTTTCTAATTAAACACCATTTCACTGGACTTTCTGTTCATGCAGCAATTTCTTGCTAGACCTGAGTCTAATCCCCAAACCTGGATATTTGTTTTACTTTCCTTACAACTTTATCAGTGATTAACCTGCAATTGCTCTTAATCTTTTTAAGAGATTGCTCTGCCTACAAATACAGAGAAGCTGCCTGCCCCATTTCTATCTAGAGGAAAACAACTTCCTCCACTGTCAGATGTTTGTGGTGGATAATATTATTCCTTTCATAAGCTGATTGTTTAATCAGAGTTGTTTGTCTTCTCTCACCTCACGCAGAGCATTAAACCAGTGTCACTGTTCCAAAAGATGTAACAGCACAAGTCACGAGGAATATGAATACACTCCAGTATAAAAAATATATATATGTATAAAAGCATATATAGAAATATATATGTAAAACAGTGTATATGAAGCCTCCAGTAAAGATGACTGTGATACTGACTACATGTGATAGTGAGACAAAACCTAGCACGTTCACACAAACCCATCAACGGCATGCTCTTCTTCCATCAGCAGTTCTCTATTCCACTTGCTTCACTCAAAAGCAGCGAGAGCTAAAATGTTGTTGCAGGAAAACCTGGTTTCTATGGCTATGGACCTCTGAGAAATCCATTAATCAGAAATACAAGGCAGAAGGAAGACTGCAATGCAGAACTTCCAGGGTACTGGACTGGCAAGTGCTCCATGAGATCCCCCAAATACTCCATTAATATTATTAGAGGATCTCATATTGTATCAATCCAATACTTAAGGATATTGAAGTGGAATGAGCGAAAGCTAATAAGAAATGCAGTGAAGGCACATGGAGCATTACCAAATCTATCAGGAACATTCCAAGGGCAGTGAAAGGAACAGACCTGCGATAAGTATACACTGCAAGATATTTATAGGAACCAATCTGAAGGAAGCCCATGGCAAATATAGCAAAACTAAGAAAGGAATGGATTTACAAAATCCAACAGAAAGCCAATTTATCGTGACCCCCCAAATAAGAGGTACTAAATGAGCTGCCCCTCTCCTCAGCCTGTCATTGCTACGGAGTCCCCACAGCAAATACACCTGAGCACTTCTCCAACCCAGGCTGTAAGCCCAGCCCTGTCTTGACCTTAATTATTACCTGGAGAATAATCTTCCTAAAGAACTAAAGCCATAAACAGATAGCAGAGGAGGATAATTTCAAATCTCCCCACAGTTCCAGAATTACCAGTTATGTATCCATTACTGGCTAATGCTGCATGTTGAAAACCAAGATCTTCACACAAGTATGTGTCATTCAAGAAAGCCTTTTTCCCCCCTCCTTCTGGTGATGAAAAGAGAATTACAGTTCCATTGTAATACTACAATTCCAAGACTCTAAGTAGTTTATTGGGAAATATGTGAACTGCACGTGGATACTTGCCTTGGCTCCACTGGGAGCAGAACGATGGGAAAAAACTGGACTTTTGAAACAAAGCCACACAAAATCATGGTAATCTACGGGGTGTTTATTGTAGATGCAGTGAATTACAAAAGCATTACAGCCTACTATTCATTTAAATGCTTTTTCTAACCCATATCAAATCAGAACAGCAGCTCAACTTCTGCAGGTTTCCTGGTTTTATTATATAAATATTTATATAGTAGGAGGGGAAAAAAAAGCTTTGCGCTTCCCACCAAAACCTTCTACTCAGCAGGAAACCACTTGCAAATGACTGAGGATGAGAAATATTTAGGGAGGTTTGGGTGAGTCCAGGTTCTCCCCTGCAATGTGAAAGGCAGTGATGGCTTCAGACCCTTCTGCGGTGTATTAGAGCTCATTAAATTCATTTAAAAGAACAAGCTAGCATTAATAAACACTGAGATATATTCTGGTTTCTTCCCACCACAGAAACCCATCTATTTTCCAAGAGAGGGCAAAAAGCCCCACAGCTTTTTAAGAGAACCCTGAAGGAGGTGAAGATCAGCCCCAGGTTGCTGATGGGAAGAGACATCACCCAATGCTTCCTGAGCAGCCTGGCTGCCCGATGGCCAAGACCTGTGGGACCTACAGCACTGCTCATAGTGTTTGCTGAGAATTCCCTCAGCTGTGGCACTGGGGCTGCTCCTTGTGGCAAAATCTGCCCCTGCTTCTCCTCCAGAGGGTGAAACAGGCTCCTCTTGACAGAGCCAGCAGTGCCAGTTGGAGACATGGCCAGTGAAACCTTGGTGTGGATCTGCATCATCCCCATGTGTGGTGGCACTGTTTCACCCACCACTTCTTGCCACTTCTCAGCTCACAGGAAGCTTTCTCCAGTTGGTGCTGGGTTTGAGGAAGACAGGGAACTGGTGGTGCTGGAGGAAGATTGGACAGCTTGAGCTGTCAGCTGGGCAAGCTGGCTGCTAACCAGGTGTCCACCTTTCCCATCCAGCACCCTTGGGAAGGCACCTTCACAAGTACCCTGTTGCAGTCAAGAGCAAGACTAGAGTCTTGCTTCTTCATGGCTTCTCCTTGGGAAATATGGCCAAGAGCCAACCAAGTGACCAAAAAAGCTGGAAATCGGCTGCTGGAGATGTAGGTCACTGAGGTCCAGCAATGAGGCCGGGGACCACCCGCACAGTTGTGCATTCTTACTTGCACACTATGGGCTCTGACCTGACTCTAAAACGCTGGCTGGAGAGGAGAGCACGTTTTGCACTGCACTTTCCTGACCCAGCTGGAAACCAATGGGTTTTCTCCCTTCCTGCACTCAGTTTATCCCTCCCAGCTGGTGCACCCATGAAAACCCAGGGATCTCCGGAAACATCTCCTCACCCAGGATTGTGCTTCTCCATCCCTGAAAGGTGCTCATCATATCTCTCCATAACAGCCACCAGCTATGGAGATCACATCGCCTCTCTGGGGTGAATGGTTGGTAGGAAATCCTCTTCCGAGCAGGAAACCCAAGGCGGTTGTGGCACCACACAGGGACCCTCAAACATCTTGCAGTCCATGCATACAAGGACAGACCTTGGTAGTGTTATGACAATGGGTCTATGCTCGGTCTGTGAGCACAGTCCACATCCTTCTTGAATTAATCACTCTCCATCTGCTCCTGACTACCTTAAGCCCAAGAGAGAAACCTTGTTGTTTATCTCCCGTGATTGCTTCTGCCCAAACTGTGACTCAGCTGTCAGAGGCAAAGAACTCTTCATGCTTCACCTGAACACTCATTAACCACCCAGAGCCATAAAAAGCAATTTCTTCAGGGCTCCCTCTCTGCAAGCCTGGATTTCAAGGCAAGAGGGCTGGCCTGAGACTTAGTGGGAATATTCATAAAGATGCCCAGGTTTCAGAGCTCAGAAAACTTGTATGATTTTGGGTCATATGGCTAGAGGGTTTTATCAACAGTGAGTGAAGGTCTAGGCTGACAGGAAATGCAGATCCTACCTGCAGCACCTAGCAAAGCCTACAGCTAGGGCTCCTACTCCTGCCCCAGGACGCGCTTGGTTCTCATTTATCTTTTTTTTCCTCCTCTTGCTCTGAAATCTCAGCAGCAAGGATCTCTTCATCTTCTTGTGCCGTGGAAATCACACGAATAGTGACTAAACTATCAGAAGATTTAGAGAATATTTCTTCTCCGAGGTGGGTGCGTGCTTTGTGGGAGGTGACGGGTGACCTCTGGTGCACTGGTGATTTTGGCGGGGTTGGACTTAATCTGGAACCCTGTGACCCAAGGAAATAAACAAACAATTAAGAGAAAGGCAGAATGAAGCTTAGCAGACCCTTGTCCACTGCCCCAGCCATGGCGTCAGTGCTGTGCAAAGCCAGTGTTCTACGGGGCTTCACCACGCTGGACTCCACATCATGATGTCAGCTTGCTGCCAAGGATGATCTCTGGGACAAGGGCAGCTGGAGTCTATCTTGCGCTTCTTGAGAGATGAGTGCAGCAAAGCTTTACCACACCTCCTGACCCTGTTTTGCTCATGAAGCATTGGGGGGGGGGGCTGATTTACACAAAAGCTTAGCAGAAGTGCTGTTGTGAATGGCCCTGTCCTAAGGCCTCCTTTGGAGAGGAGCTTCAGAAACCCTACTAACAGATATGCCACAGAGAGGGGGGTCCTCCTAAACCCCACTAGCAGGTTTAGCTCCTAATGTGGGTCTTGTTGCCACTAGCACGTGTAGCACACAGTGCCACTGTCCACTGCTGCCTTTGACTGGTTGTTAGTGCTGAGCACATTGTTGTGTGAAGCGTCTGTAGAACCACAGATATGCTCAGCATCTATCTGGGTATTTACCAGGCCATGGTGTGCTCTCTATCAGCTGCTCTTTCACCTCCCTTTACACTCCAGATAGTCTGCGTAACTTCTTGCTGGGAAGAGCCACAATAAGGTCTGCATGGAGATACAGTCTCTTTTATGAATTTAAAAGAGCCGTGTGGAAAAAAGGAGAGAAAAAAATAGAGCAGGGCCATTTTCTTTTTTGGTGGCTTGTGACAAACCAGCACAGGGGGGTTTCAAAGGCAGCTCCTGCAGAGCTGGCAGGACAGTGTGTCTGCTGCTGGGGCTCTGCCCCTGCCGTGCCACCAGAGCTTTGCAAATATTGATTGGATGTCAAATATTATGGGTGCTGGATGCCAGCATCACCCCTGTCCTTCCAGCACATCAATTCCCTACCAGTGGCTCTGTCTCTGAGGCACAGAAGATACATGCATCTGTGGTTATAGCTCAGCTGGAAATCAGGCTCAGGCTTAGCATAGCTGGGCAAAAAGTCAATGTATTACCCTTTTGTGCTGCAAAACAACCTGCTGTGGGATAACAGCATTCTCCCAAAGCCATGTGTGAGATGCTGAACCACCCCCTCCTGTCTGCCCACATCACATCAGACCCCAATAACCTGGGTTCACTCGTTTAAGGCACCTTGACCACACTCATCCTCCCCATGCTGACCTGCGTCGCCTGTATTGCCTTCAGCTCCCTCAGCCTCCAGCGGAGTTGTGCCAGCGGCCCTTTGCCCCCAGTCCTCCCTGCTGCAGCCAGAGCAGCCTGGAAGAGCTTCGGGGTGTCGGGTTTTGGGGGGATGATCAGTGAGTCTCCAGGGACTCCTTTCACGTCTTTGGGTTTATTGTTGCTTTTCAGCATTTTCCTACATCAAGGAAGAAGAGAGATGATTTTAGTCTGGGGATGTGTTATATTAGCTGGGGTTTATAATGCAGAAAAGGCAGGCTTTAAAAAAAGCAGGTATTTTTTATGACTTAGGAAGGCAGGACTGACAAATATAAGTGGTTCTGAAAATATGAATTTTTATATATATGAATAATTTAATATATTTTAAGATGAATGCACATTAGCTGTTCCTGAGTTGCACTCACTTTTAGCATTGAATTATAGAACCACCATAGAATCAGTCTGGTTTGGATTGGAAGGGGCCTTAAAGCTCATCCAGCTCCAGCCCCCTGCCATGGGCAGGGACGCCTTCCACTAGACCAGGTTGCTCCAAGCCCTGTCCAACCTGGCCTTGAACACTGCCAGGGATGGGGCAGCCACAGCTTCCCCAGGCAATCTGTGCCAGGGTCTCACCATCCTCACAGGGAAGGACTTCTGCCTAAGAGCTCATCTCAGCTTCCCTCTGTCAGGTTAAAGCCATTCCCCCTTGTCCTGTCCCTGCAGGCCCGCGTCCAAAGCCCTTCCCCAGGTTTCTTGTAGCCCCTTTAGGCATGGGAAGGGTGCTTTGCAGCAGGACTGGGCTAGCTCTGTGCATCTCCAGGCTCCTTGCCATGATACAGCAGCTCCAACCCCACTCTCCACCTGGGACTTGTGCCTAACGCCTGCAGCAGGAGCTTCACCAGGGCTTTGCACACAGACAGATCTCCCCTGCGATGTTGAAACCCTTTCCCTGTTTTTCTTTGGAAACCCCATGGGCGAGAAAGCAGCTGCCCAACACGCACTTGGCCTTCTTCTTCAGCAGCTTCTGAGACTCCGGATAATGCACCAAAATCTCGTTCAAGTCCTTCTTATCCAAAATGAAAAGGTTGGCGAAGCCATGAGCAATGACGTTTGCTGTTCGACGATTGCCCCCTCCTGCTGCCAGCAAGCTGAGAGAGACACAAGGAGAAGTCAATGCTGTTGTAGAGCATGACTTAAAGAAAATCCCCGTTTCCATGTCTTGATCTCTGTTGTTCAGAGGACTCAGGTTTAATTTTCTCC
The DNA here is from genome assembly GCA_017639245.1 of Myiopsitta monachus. Taxonomy (NCBI): domain Eukaryota; kingdom Metazoa; phylum Chordata; class Aves; order Psittaciformes; family Psittacidae; genus Myiopsitta; species Myiopsitta monachus. The sequence continues at coordinate 82,201,297 of CM029941.1, forward strand.
CCCAATGAAATACTGCAAGCCCAGTTTTTAAACAATGGTGGAAACATTGGCAAGGAGAGCCATATAAAAAATGATCTGGCTTTTTGAAAGTTTAAATATTGCATTTTACACCAGTCTGGTGTCTGCTGGGCTGTATGGAGGCAACCTCTGTCACTGTGTTATTGGTGCAGGACTTTACACGCTCAGGAAATGGGTGGATGGGGGGCTGGTTTAATGAAATATCTTTTCTTACTGATTTTCCCACCCCTCTCTATACCACTGCTTACTGTCACTAACTCTCCAGACAGAAAACAGCACAAAAATATGCAAGATCCAAGAAAACAAGCTGTAATTTGTGTAGCAGACATTGCTCAGTGTTTGTGGCTCTCAGTCACAGGGATTAACTATGGTGCTGCCGATCTCTCCACTTTCCATCTTCCTCACCCAGAGCCTGCAAGCTGTATTCCTCTGGCTCCCTGGGAATGCTTCACTTACCTTATTTCTCCAAACACGGATCCAGGTTTCAGAGTCACCAACACAGTTTTGCCATCAGGTCCCCCCAGCACCTGCACGTGTCCCGCCTGGATAATGTACATCTCACGTCCAATTTCTCCCTGCAATGAAGATAGGTGCTGTGTGGGGTGCCCACAGACAGGGAGAATTTATGAGTGCCCTAACCTGTGTGTTGCTGGAAACCCCCATCACCATGCTGCCTCCTCCAAATTCTCTAAATGCTTTGTCCTGATGGTGCTCTCTCCTGAGCATCCTCATCTAAGCATCCCAAAGTCTCCCCCTGCTCTCCTGTTGTTCATGGATGCAGCAGAAGAGGTCAGACTTTGCACAAGACCAGATGCAAAGGAGGATGGTTTTGCTCTGTGAAGTGGCTCCATGCCATGGTGATGGGCCAGGCCCGTCTTTCCCCACTCTGCCCTGCTCCTAGCGCAGCCCAGTGCTGCTGCACAGCCCAGCAATGACACTGGGGATTGGAAGGCACTTGTGCATCTCATTACCTTCTTACACACGTAGTCATTGGGCAGATAGACCACGGATCTGAGCCGCTTCAGCATGTCGAAGATCATCTGCCTGTCACAGCCCTTAGATGAAACAAAGCCAGCAGCACGGTTAGTCTGTGCCAGCGGGGCAGGCTGTGCCGGGCAGAACCCGCGCTGCAGGGGCTACCTGGAAGAGGGCCACTTTGCTCACGATGCTATAGTTCACATCAATAGCAATGTCCAGTCTCATCTTGTCTGGCAGCTGCACCAGCAGCTCTGACTCATCTGTGAGAGAAAGCAGAACACTGGATCTTTCCCACACTTAATCCCAGATCATGCCCTTGGTGTGGCAGTGGGAAAGCAGCCCATATTCTGGTGGCAGAGGACAGGAATAGGCTTGCCCAGAAGGGTTTTCTCCAGCCTCTGTCCACCAAGCAGCTTGCAGGTCTAAAGCCAGTGAGTGATGGAGAGCTGCCCTTCTCGTTATCTCTGCCCTGATAGCTCTCAGAGACAGACCAGTGAGTCCAAGCTGCATCTTTCTTGGCCAGGATGGTGAATACAGTGGTCCTGCCTGAACAGCTACAGGTTGGGCAGAGGTGTCATGCAGAGCAGCTCTGCAGAGAAGAACTTGGGGGTGCTGGGTGACAAGAAGCTCCCCCTGACCTGGCTTCAGTGTGTGCTTGAGCCCAGATCCCCCCATGTGCTGGGTTACATCCCCAGAGCGTGAGCAGCAGCTCGAGGGAGGGGATTCTCTCCCTCTTCTGTGCTCTGGTGAGACTCCCCCTGCAGTCCTGTGTCCATCTCTGGGGCAACAACACACGAGGGATGTGGAGCTGTTGGAGCGAGTCCAGAGGAGGCCATGGAGATGCTGTGAGGGCTGGAGCAGCTCTGCTCTGGAGATAGGCTGAGAGAGCTGGGCTGGTTCAGCCTGGGGAAGAGAAGGCTCCAGGAGAACTCAAAGCAGCTCCAGTGTCTGAACAGGGCCTACAAGGATGCTCAAGAGGGACTTTTTATCAGGGACTGTACTGATAGGGTCCAGGTCCAAGTGATAGGGATTAAACTGAAACAAGGGAGATTTAGGTTAGATATAAGAAAAATTTTCCCCTGTGAGGGTGCTGAGGCCCTGGCACAGGTTGCCCAGAGAAGCTGTGGCTGCCCCATCCCTGGCAGTGTTCAAGGCCAGGTTGGACAGGGCTTGGAGCAACCTGCTGTAGTGGAAGGTACCCCTGCCCTTAGCAGGGGGCTGAAACTGGATGATTCTGTGATTTTATGATTTACTCTTCAGGTGAGCTTATGGGTTTGCTGATAGACACAATCTGGCCAGCAATTGCTAGTCACTGCCCACTCCCCAGGGACCAGCGGCTGGGATGCTGGACTGGTGCTCTATGAGTGATGCACAGCCTCATGGCATCCAGACACTATATAGGTGAGCAAACAAGAGTAAAATAAGCCACCCCCTCCCCATGACCGCAGTGCTATTTGACAGTAACACTTCAGCTCTGTACAGCAACAGGAGCGCACATGTGAGTCCTCGGAGTGGCTGGAGCTCACCTAGCATGCCTTGCGAATGCCATGTGTACTCGTACCACGTTTTCACCCGATTCTGAACAGTTTTGGGGATTTTGTAGAAGTTCATGTACTTAATGGTACTGTCCATGCAGCTCCGATAATATGTTTGCCCCGCGGTAGCGGCACCAACCACATCTCTCATCTGGATGGGAGGAAGAGGTGGAAGAGATGTTTTAGTTGCTGTCACTTACCCGTCAGCCTGTTAAGCAATCTAGAGCATGGTTGCTGAGTCCTAACAGCATCTGCCAAACCCATTTTGGCTTCCGCCAATGTTGAGCAGGTGCTCAATGGGAAAAACAAACCCAGAGATGCAAACCTGTGGAACAGCCCCACCAAAACCTTCCCCAGTGGAGGCTGGGAGTCCCCAGGACTCCTGCTCACCTGCCCTATCATGACGGAGAAAGCAAAGACACCCGTGAAGTAGTTCAGCAGCTGGAAGACGATCTCAAACAGTGTCTTGGGGTCCGGCAGGCCCCCAATGGTGATGAGGGTTTTGACTGCCCAGTAGTAGCAGCGGATGTAGCTGGGAGGAAAAGAGGAGGCAGTTTTGAAGGTGTTTCTGGCATGAAGGCCTGTTTCACCCCTCACTACTGAGCTTACTTCCTCTGGCCATTGCAAGCCAGAGCCTGCTGAGCATAATTACGGCTGACAAGGGGAAAATCAAGGGGCTGCAAACTCCCCACCACACCCGCAGGTGCTTCTGGAGATGCTACAGGAGCAGGAGCATGTAGGGACCCTCCAGAAACCTCAGCATGGGAGGCTCAGCTGCTTGGCTGCTCCCATTTTCTGCTCTTACAGCTCCACTACCATAAACAAGCAACTTTTTTTCAGCAATATTTACACTTTCAGAAATAGTCAAGGAGAAAAAAGGGTTTGTGAGCAACTTGTTGGCATGGGACTCCAGAGGTGTCAAGTGGATTCCTGATTCACTGGTCTTGGGCACTCCCTTGGATGCTATAGTTACACTTAGAGATAGCTACAGATATGTATATCATACTGAATAGCTATATAACAGCAACATTATCATGTTGAGCTAAGTGCTCGAAGGGAAGGCAACACCCTTACTAGGGCTGCAGGGGTGACAGTCATTTGTCTCCACCTACACCCACACCTCGCAGTAAGTCTGTAGTGCACTTGCCCATGCCTTTTTGCAGGAAACTCTCATTTGAATGTTACTCAGGGTCATATTATGCCAGCGTTGTTCAACACTCAGCATGGGCACTTGCTATGAGGTTGTGCTCAGCTCATGAGCCAAGTGCTCTCCCTGTGGCACCCATCACTCACAGCACAACAGATATGTAATACATATATCTTGGAAAAGCCATGGCAAGGGGTGGCCACTGTCCCTGTCTCACACCCTGGAAATGAGAGCAATGGTCTCATCTGAGGGCCTGACACATGGCACCAAGGGTACCCAGCTTCAATCCTGGCAGCGGGTCAACAGGAACAGATCTCTCCCTCCCATTCTGCTCAGCCAGGGAGCAATCTCTTGCTTTCCAGCACCAGGTTCCCAGTTTTTCAGTCTTTTCAACCTGCTATTGTCTCCTATCTCAGCCTAACTGCAGCCTCTTTATCTTGCAGCATTGTATGTTACTGCACATCCCACCCTTCCTGTCCCCATCATTCTCCCCGGCTTCACATCACCTGGCACCTGCAACCCATTTCTTTGGTCTTTTTTTAAGGAAGCCAGATGCATCCTAACCTCACTTCTTACTCCAGCACATCACAGCAATCTGTGCTACGTGAGGACCCAAGCCCTGGCTAATACCTGTTCCCTTCCCCATCATAGACCCAGGTGGTAGAGCCCAGTCCTTCATAGGCTGATGCCCAGTAATAGAGGCAGGAGTTCACGTGCAAGCTGTACAGTAAATAGGCTGTGGTCCGAATCACTCTGCAAAACAAACAAAAAAGAAGAGAACAGGAAGGGACATGATACAGTGTCTGCTGGGAAACATGCCAGAACACCCCCAGCATCACAAGGAGCTTCTAAGCAATGAGCCAAGCGCAGGAACCACAGAGCACTCAAGTGTGCAGCCCTGCTGCTCCCTCCTGCAGCAACACAGGTGCCATAAAAAGCAGCTTGTCTCCTGGTGGCTCCTTTTCACCATTAGCACCCCAGTCACCCTTGGGTCAGAGACAGGGGATCCTACCCACAGGGCTCCAGGACCCCATGTCCCACCTGCATCAAGTAACACCTAGGAACATCCAGGGATAGAGGGAAAATAAATCAGGAACCCAGAATGGGTGCACACCAAAGCAAGCCTTCTTTCCCAGTAGCAAACAGTAACTCCATTGTCTCTCCCTCCATCTCTTCCCCTCACCTGTAGATGTATGCCTTGGTCAGGATAGCCTCCAGGCGGTTGTTGAACTCAAAGAAGGCCATGTACTGCAGGAGAAGGAAAGAAGCATGCTTTAGCATGTTCCAGCTTCTTGTGACCCCCACCAGGAGAGTTACATCTCCATAAAACCCCACTCCCCCTCTGTTTCCCTCCTGCAGCCCCTCTGCAGCTTGAACTACCACAAACAGATTTGGTTCCGAGTGCCCCTCTACTCACATGTGAGCATGTTTTAGGACTGAAAACAAGTGTTTGACCAACAGCTCCACAAAGTCTTTGGGACAAGACTTTCCATCCATTTTACAACCCTCTTGTTGTAGAGTGTATCTGTGAGTGTAGCAAGCCACAGCTTACCCCTATCAGCATGGTACTCCTTCACATCCACTGCAGCTGGTGTTCTGCCTGGTTCTGTAAGCTCAGACTTACCTTCAGACAGCGAGGAAAGCGCAGGAGTGGGTTGACACCAACTTTGAAGTAGAAGAAATCCAGGGGCAGGAGGCACACCATATCCATCTGAAACCCACACAAAGAGAGGAACCCCTGTGAGGAGCCTCAGACATGGTGGGGGGCAGCTGCAAGCCATGGTTCACATTGAAGATTCAGATTAGTAAGTAAAATGATGTTGAACCTTAAAACGTTGTGATCGCAGGTAGTTCTCCTTCATGGCCTTTTTATCGCTCTGGTTGGGCAGAGGAAGGAGAGAGAGAGCAAGGTTAATCATTGCTTACAGAAAGGAAAGTCATGGCGAACATGGTCATGCCTGACTTTTCTCTTCCACACTACAACAGGAAAGATGCTCCCTTTGTGCCCAGTAAAGGGAGCAGAGCAAGAGAAGCACTAGAGGAATGCCAGGCATGACCATCCTGGCCATGCCAAGGGAAGACCTGGCTGTATGCCAGCTTCCCATCCCACCTTGGGACATCCCATGCTTATTTGCATTCCAGAGAAAGTACATCACAGTGCTTGTGCCACAGAAATCAGATTTACAGATTTACTGACCATTGCTGTGGGCCATGGGAAGGCTGCACCCTGAAGGTCTGATTTTTCCCAGCTTATTTAATTGGATATGGAAATGGATTCAGGGGCTTTCAGCTATCTCTGTTGCGTGATCTGTGCGTTCAGATTGCAAACGCTTTTGTCATGTTGCTAATGCATTCTGCCTAGCTGTGCTCCTTTGTATGAAACACATTTATCATGCCATCTGCTCACGGTTAGCACCACACTGTTGGGAATACTGCTCCATGGAGTAGCAAGCTCTGAGCACTCCTACCCAGGAACAGGGCTGCCATGGACCTCACATGCCTTCTAGATAGGCTGGTGTTGAGTTCAGAGCAAAAATATACAACTTTAGGGCAAAAAAATACTTCCAGCTTATCCACTACATGGCAGGAGAGATGCTTGCAGTCCTTCAAGAGTGGCCAGAGCCCTGGTGGGAAAGCTCAACTCAGAGATCATGGAGCAGCAGTACCCACATTGCTCAGGGCGATAAGGATCCCCCCAGCCAGTCCCCAGCACTGGGATGCAACCCTGCCACTCACTATTATATCTCCCCCCCGGACGAACTGCAGCCGGGTCTGAAAGACGAGGATGTCAAGCAGATAGATGAGGTCGCAGAGGTAGTCGATGAACAGCCAGCAGTGGATGTTTGCTGGCGTCTGGTAGGGGAAAGCCCAGCGGACAGGGATCAGCCAGCAGTTCCAGTTCCAGGCCATGACAACGAAGAACAACCACAGCACATACATCAGATCTGTGAACAGGAATCACACTGCAATTACTGCGGCCTGTGTACTTCTATGGGAAACCACTACACAAAGGGCTTTTCATCCCCTTGTCCTGCCCCGAGTGCCACAAGGAAACCTGCAAGAGGTCTCTATTGAATACTGGCAGCATTTAATTGCAAGTGAGCTGGGCTCTATATGCAAAGTGAATACCACCAGCTGCAGAGCACACTGCTTTTTGTCACAAAGCCCCTTCTAACTTTGCTGATTCAAGTAGGTTTTCTTTTGCTCTGCTCTTGACTTTCTTGCTTTTCTTTCCCTCCTCAAGCTGTGCTGAGCGCGTGGCCACCTGCCAGAGCCTGAGGGCTTTGAAATGGCTGTGAAACACGAAAGACCCTGGAAGGAGCTGGGCTCCCGAGGGGGGTCACTGGACAGTGGATTTTTCTGTTGTGATTTTTAGTTTCATTTTGGATGTCCACACCACAGGGACAGTGTTTGCACAGTAAAAAGCCTGAAAAGCAGCAGAAAGCTGCTGCTCCTTCTCTGCCTGGTCATGCTCCTGACACCCATACCTAAGGGGAAGTATTTAGGAGAGCCTGTGCCTTGCAGGGGAATTTAAGACTGGATTTTAGTGCACATTTGTAAGTTGGTCCTTGCTTAGTTAACCTTCCTGCTCTACAAGGTCTCATCTCTCACACCTCCTCACCCTTTCTGGCTGCCCCACCAGCCCAGTGGCCATGCTCCGTCACTCACTGGTGAGCGGGTCAATGCTGCTGGGGAACTGGTAGTTTCTCAGGCGGTCCAGCCAGGGTCTGTACTTGAACGTGCAGCACAGCATCTCACAGTAGTGCTCCTCTTCTGCCACCTTCTCCCCCTCTGGCTGCCCCCCTTGGGGAGGGACTGGTGCTGCTGGCAGTGCCGGCTTGGCAGGAGCTGGGAGAGGCCGCACAGTTATTTGAAAGAGCAGAAAATCTTCTTACTGCAATGCGTTTTAAGGTCTTTAACCTGTTAACAAGGTTAAAACATAGCATGTGTGGCGACCCAGCCCCACTCAAACTTACATGCCGTCGGGCTCTCTTCATCTGAGGTGATGTCGGGGTCGGTCAGCTTTTCCTTCACCTTCTCGGTCCTCTCCTTGAAGAGCCTCACCAGCTCCTGGAGCCGGTTGTTGATGACAGCGCTGCTCAGGCTCGTGGCTGAACCGATGCGCTCGGGCAGGCTGTGGGCAAACCACCAGGCATCTCACGTGAGTAGGGAAGGTCAAGGGCAGGTTCATGGCCCATTTTTAACTTACAGGATCCTGATTTAGGATTCACCCATACTTTTTTAGTTATTGTGTGATCAGAAGAACAAAAGCTAAGGTGGTTTCAGTAAGATACCATCAAACAGCACCAGCCCAAACCTCATTCCTGCCCTCAGAGGGACTTGGGAAGCACCAAGATCCCATGCTGGATTGCATTTGATTGTAAGAGGATGATTTTGGAAGAACTCTGAGATGAAAATATGCACTAAGCCCCTGAATTTACAAACTGTATTGTCTCTTTTCAGCCTCTTTATTAAAACTGGGTTGTGAGTGCTCCATCCCTGGCAGTGTTCAAGGCCAGGTTGGACGGGACTTGGATCAACCTTCTCTAGTGGAAGGTGTCCCTGCCTGTGGCAGGCGGTTGGAATTGGATGAGCTTTAAGGTCCCTTCCAACTCGAACCACTCAAGGATTCCATGATTCTGTGACTGATTCAGATCAGGATGCTCACCTAGCATGACCAAGGACCATCACTAGGAGGGAGAACAGAAACAAGCCTGTTTGCTGTAGCTCCAGGCTGGTTCATTGTGTTAAGTGACGCAAGGATTTCTCCTCAGGAAGAAGGCAAATCCCTGCCCTGTGAGGAGGTGTAGGCCCTCCCCAAGCCTTTGCTTTGCAGAGAAGGCAGCTCCCTCTCCCTTTGGTATCCCAGGACTCCTAGGATCTTTGCTGTTTCCATCAGAGCACTGGGATCTGAACTCCTGGGGCTTCTCAGGAGCCTCTCAGCCCCACCACGTACCTTTCCTTCTGCTTCACATCACAGCCCAGCAGTGCTTGGGTTGGGGACTGGCTCATGGGTCCCTCCTCCAGACCATCCTCAGGGGCCAGTAGCTTCCTCCTGTGGCCACAAATACAGCAGCTGAGGCCTGGCTTCCCCCCCATCCTCATCCAGTTCCTCTTTCTCCTCCCAGGTCTCATCTGTACTCCACTTCTCCTTCTCCAATCAGGGTCAGTTTTTGCCCCATTTTTTGGCATTGCCTGAAGTAAATGAGAGCAAACCACTCTGCTCCTTTGTTGCTAAAGCCCCATTTCTTCCTGGGCACTAGCAAGACCATTTTTCAACCCATTTAGGGCACCCAGCAAGATTCACAGAAGGCAGGCACCAGTCTGTACTCATCCCCATTGCTGCACCATCACACCACTGTACTTCAAGAAGTGGGCAAGGGAAATGCAGTAGCAGTAAGGTGGAGCAAGGAAATTAAACTGGAAAAACGAGAAGGTTCTGGGGACACTTCCTGGCTCTGAGCTGGCTCCATAGGACCTGAAATCCCCAAGACAGAGCGAATTGCAGAGCAGCAGGTACATAACATGGACCCTTTAATTGCTGCTGATACTTTGAAAGCCAAGTGTAAAGTTCAACTTGCTGAGAGCGGCTTCAAGAGGTTTAAGAGGAGCCCTATGAACACTGTTCTGCTGATGCAGAGGCAGTGGTAGCTGATGTCTTCCTGGAAGATGTGTGCTAACACAGCTGGTGGCTCCCTTTGGTACAGACAGCTTTCAGGGACAACTTCCTTAATTGCGGGTGAGCAAAGTGGCAGAAAGAAGAGGTGGATGTGAAGGTGACAGTCATGGCAAAAATCCGGACTGCAGCCTGCAGCCAAGTCCAGAGTTATACCTGCAACAACAGCAATTGCCTTCTGCCACCACAGCAGAAATTAATGAGGATCCCACTGAATGTGGTGCAAAATAGCTCAGTGTGCATGTGAAGCAGGAGCAAGCAGGACACTGAGGGCGGTCATCCTGCCGTCACAGATCTCCTGAAGAAAGATGGATGTTACGAACCCACCCATCTCCAACCTCATCTGCTCTTGGGCATGTCTTGCTGGGAAGGGGAGCAGATGAACAAGCCCAACCCCCATGTCAAAGTACCCTCAGGCACGGATGGAGAGGTTCCCAAAACCACATCATTCAGGAGAAAAAGTCCTGCTAACATCTGTGATGTTAGGACATTATCTATCACCTCTCATCAGTCTCAAGCCACTCTTACCCTGGCTCTGTCCTGTTGAGGCATCATGCTGCCCCATTGCCCATCCTCATCCATAAGCAAGCCCAAGATGCCTACATTGACAGCTCTTGCTCTATTCTGGGGACCCTGTAGAGAGGATAGTGTCACCTCCCTCTTTGCCTGGGGCATGGCTCCCCATAGGCCACAGAGCTCATGTGGTTACCCTCCAAGTACATGCAAAACTTTGTGTGTCAACATCCATCTGGGAAAAAATGCTTTTTTTGCTTCAGACGAATGGATGCCCTTGGAAGACGTAAAAGACAACAAACGCCCCCAAGAAGGCAGTAAATTCAGAGGTGCAGAACACTTCCCTTGATATTCTGCATGGTGCCTCATCTGTGTCCCCAGTGACAGAGATATGAGAAGGAGCAGGAGCTACCCAAAAAGCAATGCAAACTTCAGTGGGTTGTGGAAACTGGTGGGTAAAGGGCTTGAAGGCAAACTGGGATGTCAAGTCCCATGGGGAAGTTCATGTATGTGCAACTACAGGTTCGCAACCTTGGAAGGTCTAGCAGGTTCTCAATCATCCATGCTAAAGAAGGAACCTTTCCTGACAATCCCCTGGGAAACATTTAGCTCTTTGATACAGTCCAGCCGCAGGGGATGCTTTCTGGGACAGGACCTCCAGACCTCTGGCTCGTTTATGATGAGTCTTGCTTGACTCTGTCTAAACAATGTTAGCCCTAATACTTCACAGACCCTTTTAGGAAAGAACTCAAGACTGTGGCCAATAAAAGTGACTTAGGACAAATGGATGATTATTCAACGCAGAGTTGATGCCCTCTTCCTCTGAAAATACCAGCCAGAGGCAAGGGGTTTCCTTCTGGTTCAGAAGGCTGAAATTTTACTTCTTGATGTAGCAAAATTGGAGGTGGATGCTTTTAAACATCTCCAGCTCTAGCAAGAGACCTCCAGTGTTGTCTTGAGAGACACTAACTAGAGGCACAGCAGAAAGTTTCATGTGCTCATACATGTAATTGCAAATATGCAACCTGCTTTAAGAAACTGGTAGAAAATAGCATGAGAAAACTGAGGTGTTCCAAAAAATGGCTCTATGGGGAACCATAGGAGCACGGAATGTTTCTTTGAAGATCCAGCCCCCTGCCATGGGCAGGGACACCTTCCACCAGACCAGGTTGTTCCAAGCCCTGTCCAACCTGGCCTTGAACACTGCCACGGATGGGGCAGCCACAGCTTCCCCAGGCAATCTGTGCCAGCGCCTCAGCACCCTCACAGGGAAGAACTTCTTCCTAAGGTCTCATCTCAGTGTCCCCTCTGTCAGGTTAAAGCCATTCCCCCTTGTCCTGTCCCTACAGGCCCTTGTCAAAAGTCTTTCTCCATCTTTCTTATGAGCCTTCCCTTGCACATCAAAAGGCCACAATAAGATCTTGATAAAAGAGTTGATAAAAAAATTATGTTGGGGATAGAATTGTACATAGGTAAGTGCCTTTAAATAAACTAAGATTGTTCCTTTGGGTTGCTGGATCCTGGGCTCCAAAGATGCCCAAGATGTTCTGGGATGCATGACATGGGTGTTAATATGAATTGTCTATTTTCTGTGCTGGTTGAAGGCATAACAGAAAGCCCAGTACATTGATCCTGATTCAGTGGTGGATGAACACCTGCAGCAAAGCCACACATACCAGGGAGAGAGGAGTTACACAGCCTCATCTGGTGGACTTCTCCATCTCAGAAGAATACTCTGCCCTGTTCATCAACCCTCCCCCTCTCTGAGCATCCTTGATATGAAGGCACAAACCTAAAGGGGAGATGCTGCAAATTCTTCCAGGAAACATGGAAGGAGTTAAGTGTTGGGATTTATGATGAAGGCCCATAGGCAGCACACAGATCCTCTGCACTCTGAATTTGGGAGCACAGATATGTGGGACAAAAATGGGATCTGACCATGGCCTGGGGATCAAGCCCACCTCCAGGGGGACACACAGAGGGGACTCGGTATCCAAACCTGCCAGGAGCAGGTTGCTCCATACGGTTGTATAAAATCTCCTGTACTGGCACTGTTGGGGAGTTAAAGCCTCGGGACCCAGGGATGTGCTGGGGCAGAGCCGTACCTGGGGGATGCCGGAGCCACTCTGGGCACCACCAGCATATTACTGGCAGCGGTGGTCACTGGTAAGCAGGTCCCTCTGTCCTTCACTGCATTGCTTTCACTGTCCACATCCTTGATGTCCAGAGTGGGGTAACTACCTGGCCCGTGGAGAAGGACAAGAATGGGAGGTGAGAAGGGTGCAGGCCCAGCACCCCCAAAGCCCATCGCCCCCATGGAGCTGCCTCCAAACCGCACAGCATTCCAGAAGGACTCCCCTTTCCCCCCATTCCCTTCTCGCCTGGCACTCCTTTCTCCTACTGCTTTGTAGCATTTCTTTCTCCTTTGCCCCAGTGTTTAACACCATGAGAACTGCCACCTGCTTCCCTTCTGCTTTCCCAGCTTGCAGTGATTGTAACTGCTTTGTCCAAGCATTGGGTTCCCATGATTTGGAACATGATGGAGACAAGGATTACCAGCTGCAGGTGTCAGACAGGAGCCCAGGACTTCCGGCTGCAAACCTCCCTCCCAGGATCTGGAAACATCTCCTGGGTCTTCTGAACATAAACACATGGATCATGCAAGCTCCACATTACACGCGCATTTGCTTTTCATGCAGAATAAGGCACTATATAAATAAGCACTTGTGACCTCTCTTTTTTGCACAGGTAGTATCTACTTCTAACCTGCAGGGTTAGAAGAAGGAAGGTTGGATATTTATAGTGGGGAAAAGAGAGATGCCGATTGCCTGAGGGAGAAACGGTGCTGGGGATTATCTTGGCCAGACCCCACAGCCAGCCAGGCTGCAAAGCGTCATCCCTTTTCTTAGCTATACAACAAAATGCAGTGAGTTCCTCCAAGATTTCTTCGGGGCGGGGGGGGGGGGGGATTCACACATCTGAAAGACCCCACGCATCGCCCCCTGTCCCACACAGTATGGGACCAGTGGATCAGAGCACAGTTCCACCAACTCAGAGAGAAAAGACCTATTTGGGGTTCAAAGTTAAAATCATATTACATGTAAGGAAAAGCAGCAGAATTTGGCTCCTGGTTAAAACGAGGCAAAGCAAAGCTACAGAAACAGAATTTGTACTTCTGGGTTGAGCCATGAAGAGCAAACCTCCATCCTGCTGTCCTCTTAGTAGGAGTGGGTTGCATGGATGCTAAGGAGAAGACTTTGCATGCAGCAGATCTTTAACCCTCTGCCAGCATTTCCTTCAAGAGAATTTTTGGCCAAGCAAGTTCAAATGTATAGAGTGACATTTATGTGTACCTGCAAGCGCTCTCTAGGGGTTAGCTGGAAAGGCACATAGTGATGAGGCAGAAGCAGAAAAAGCATGAATTCTATTCTCCCATCTCAGTGCTGCAACATGAAGCGAGCTTTGACTATGTTTCTCCCCCAAAAAGCACCTACTGCAGGGATACCTCCTTGCCCCCCTCAAGTTATGCAAGCTCATCGTCAAAGCCAACATCGCTAATACCTAGGGGAGGCTGCTCCTCATGGCAAAAGTTGGGGTTGACAGCTCCAGCCTTGGGCTTGCTGGCGACAAGGGCTGGGATGCAGGAGGCAGCGGTGGCTCTGTAGCTGGGGACATTGGGGAGATGCTCTAGCTCACGGAGGCCAGGAGGGGAGGAAACCCCCGCAGCCAGCGGCTTGTCGTGCACCAGCCGATCTAGCTCGATGTCTCGGGCACGCCTGGCCATGCTGCTAGGTGCCTAGGCGCTTCAAGCAAGGGACAAGGCATCTGAAGCTGCAATAAAACACAAAGTGGTTTGAGACGAGACTGTTATGTCAGCGGAGAGAAACATAGGGCTGTGGAGGGTTGTTCTGCCTGCTGCTCACAGATGTTGGTGGCACAGGATAGTGGTGGTGAGCATTCTACCATGAGTTTTTCTAGCACTTAAGCAAAAGCAGGGCATTCTGCAAGGTCTGCATGAGCAGAGGAATCTCCAGGCTGTTCCAGGGCTCAGGTCAAGCCATCTCTTGTGCAACTCCTCTGATGCCAGTGGATTTATGTCAGGACCTTCCTGTGCTCACTCAGGCTGTGATGGGAGCTCACCACCCCATTTTCATTACCAACCCCTTACCTCCTTACTATGAAAACATGCTTTATGCCACTGGTTGCTTCCTGAATTGAGTAAAGTGGTAGAGAAAATCCTTTTATCCCCCCTCTAAGTTTTCCAGGTGAATGAGAAACTCTTCTTTCACATCAGATATTGCTTAATCAAGACTAAGTACCATGCAAGCACCAGCCTTCCAGAGCTGGCTCCAGCTGCTAACAACATTGCCGTCATGCAATGCCCATGGGATGCTTTAAGCCCATGGAAGGCCCTGATGCCTAACACAGGCCACACTGCAGGAGACTCAGCTGCCTGAGGATGGAGTGGTGGCAATTTCTCCTTGCTGGGCATTGCATTGTCTGCTTCAGGTCATCCTAATTTGCCTTTATGCTGCTATATAATATACCTTCAGCACAAGTTTCAGCAGCTTCAGCTGGCTCCTCTTCCACCTTCAAAATGAAAAGAGCCTTTTTAAGGAGAGCAAAACCTGCTCTGTAAGAGAGCAGACTTTGCAGCTTGATTGTTGTCCCATACCTCCCTATCCCTCCCCCCTGTCATTCTCCAGCCTCTCAGCTTGTTGTTCAGCACCACCAGTCTAGGCTGAAAGCACCCCTCCCTTGGTGCACAAATACTGCTGCTGTCTTGGGTTCAGAGGTAGGGATGTCCTGGTGGGAAACATTTCCAGGGCCCATTTGGGTATCCCTGCTCCTCGTCAGGACACCGCGTCCCTCCAGGCAAGCTGTGAGACCCTGGCAAACACCAGGCAGCCAGAGCTTATTGCAGACCTGAGCTCAGGCAGGGAGTGAAGCTGTACCTGTACAAAAGCACCTTCGAGATCACTAATCTCAGCTTCTTCCAGCTGCTCAATCCTGAAGGCCTCCTCTGTGAAGTAGACTTCCTCCATATCCTCCTCAGCAGCGAAACAAGGTGACAGGAGCAGGGGTCTGGATAGAGGACATCAAGCAGAGACAAGTGCCCTCACTTCTGCCTTTTCTGAGGGTGGGCATGTTGCACATGGGGCATCCCATCCATGGGGATGATGCATGGTACTCCCAGTTTTGGGGGGCACCACAGGCCTCATTTGCAGGTGAGCAATACCACAGAAATCTTATTAAATACAAAAATGGTACCCAAAACGTTGCTGCTAAGGTTGGGACTTCCAAAACATACTGCATGGGAGACCAGGTGAGAGGTACATAAATAATGCAGGGCATTGCAGATGCATCAGGAAAAATCGCATATGCAGAAAAGTACAGGCAGTATGTTCCTCCTGCTGTGCAGAATGTTTTCTCATATAATGAAGATCTGCCACATAAAAAGCTGACAGCCTGATTCCAAGGCAGCCCTGTCCTACAAGCATCACCTGAACCCCAAGTCTACCTATGCAAGACACCATCAGGATACATAATCCCCATTTTCCTCCTGCAGCAAACGCAGACCACAGCTCCACCATTCTGCAAAGGGGGCTCACAAGGTAGATATTAGTGGTTTAATACAACTATAACGCAAACAACCCCAAGCTTCATCATATTATTCCGCGTGTTTATCTCCTGATGTGCTCTTCCCTGGAGAGAAACACAAAGCAGGGATTGGGGGTAATGAAAATATCGTAAGACAGCTAAATGCAAGAAAATTGAAAAACACAAAGAAACATCCTCCTGCATCCCCTGCAGGTCCTAAGTCAGAAGAGGTACGTAAACAAGCAGTGGCTCCTTTTATCTCCATGCCTTGAAAACCTGTTATTTTCCAAGGTCTTTTTAAAATTGTTTTTAATAATCCCTCTCCCCCTTATTTTTATTTAAATATGCTCCCTTCAAATGCAATCACAAGTCTTTTATCCTAACCTACAAACCCCCCCAGTGTCTCTCTTTTCCCCTGAACAAACACAGTGAGGGATGGAGCATCATCTCATTTACCCAGCAACTGACGCGCAAGCATCTCCAGTGGAGCTCTAGGAACAGATTATGAAGAAATATAAGCATATGGGTTTAACACTGACTAATTGAGCATTTTCAGCTATTTCAGAAGAACTAACAAAGAATAATATTGTAGCACTAAGTAACAAATCCCTAAATGTTTATCTCATCTGAAATCAGAGCGAACCACTAAACTAAGTGGAAAGAGTTTTTGAAATACCATCTACACCAAAGTCACCACCTACAACCACTAGCAATAATTGGGCTGTTTTCTACCATAGGAAAAACAATGTAAACTTGTACCTGCTTGTACTAGGAAGCATTTGCAGGCACAACACATAATCCTATCTTTAAATTCAGCTTCATAAACTCCATAATCATCCCGACTGCCCTGAACTAATGGAGGTGGCTTTAAATCACATGGACCATCTCCAGGATCTGGGTGCTCCCAAGGAAGGAACAAACCGGGTCCCTGGTTAGACCCATGGGAAGGGACGTCTGAGGCTACGGTTGCTACAGGTGATGGGGACAAAACCTGTGTCCCCAGGAGACACTCGCCTGGCACCAGGTGCCGCCTCAGCAGCGAGCCCAGAGCAAGCCTGTTCGCGAAAGCATTCCTCCTGAATGCTGAAAACACTCCTTCTAATGCATCCATTCTGAACACATCCCTCCTGAATGCATCTGTCCCAAATGCATTCTGCCTGAAAACACCGCCCCTGATTGCACCCCTCCTCTCAAACACATCCCTCCCTAACGCACCCCTCCCAAATGCATCCCTTCTCCCAAATGCACCCCTCCCAAACGCATCCTTCCTCCCAAACGCATCCCTCCTCCCAAACGCATCCCTCCTCCCAAACGCATCCCTCCTCCCAAACACATCCCTCCTCCCAAACGCTTCCCTCCTCCCAAACACATCTCTCCCTAATTCATCCCTCCTGAACACACATCTCCTGAATGCATCCCTTCTCCAGAGAGCATCCCCACTTCCCCCCCGAGTCTGGGTCGCTTCATTCAGCCTCTGGTGTTTCAACATCTCCAGCTTGTGAATGCAGCCGAACAACTGCAGTCACATTCATCCCAACAAAGCCATCAAGGCAACAGGAGCCACTCACCCTGCACTCTCCTTCAACTCCTCCTCCTTTTTCTCCTCCTCCTCCTCCTCTTCCTCCCCGTCCTGCTCCATTTCCTCTTCCTCCTCACCAGCACTCAGGGAGCACAACCACAGCCTGGGAAGGAGCAACTCGTTAGGTGAAATCCCAAAAGCGTGTCTGAGCCTCACAAGAGGAGCACTGCAGCTCAGATACGCTCTCCCTGTACCCACCAGCCAACATCTGGGGGGTGGGCACAGCTGTGTACTCTGGGCATATCGTGCTCACCGCCCGTTAGTGTCTGCTGCCCAATGCCGGTGGGAGAAAGAAAGGGAAAAAGCTTGGGAATGGAAAACCAGAGTCCTTGAGGCATCAAATTCCCCCTGCAGCATGCGGAGAGGATGTGCTTAGGGGTCGCTTATTGCTGATTTTGACCAAAATGTCCCTGTATCAACAGCGAAATCCACTCTCCAGCACAGGACATGCTGTGGTTCACAGCTTCACGGGCTCCTATACCAAAGGGAAAGAAGTCTGAAAAATGTCTTTATAACCTGTCCAGTGTTTCTTGGTCCTCCAGAAATTCATAGATTCCCAGGGCCTGCTGGACCCAAAGGAATAAGAGGGGAGAACCAGGCCTCCCTGTATTCCCAGGAACACCAGGATTTTCAGGAACAAAAGATATTGAGAGGCCTCCTATTAATCCTGTCCTGCCTGGCCCGCCTGGACCAGTAGGTGATACTTGTCATCCTGGCCCTCATGGTCCTTCAGGGGAGAAGGGACAGCCTGGCTGAGATGGTGTCCCTGGACCCGCTGGTCAGAAGGGGAAACCAGAGCAGAAGGTCTGGCTTGTACTTAGTGCAGTTGATCATTGCCCATGCTGGAGACGGAGACCACTGCACATTATCCTCTGCAAGTGCTCTAGGCTCAGGGAGCACCTGGGGGGCTCCCAAGCCCTTGGGTAGCACGTGTGGACACCTCTCATTTCCCTGCTGCAATGCACCTTGATCCCAGATTTTAAAACATTGCCCAGCCCTTGGAAGGACCTTGACAGGGTTTTGTTTTGGAAGAAGTAGGATGAATTATATAGAGTTCTGTTTCCAAATGTCATGACAGTTGGATCCGTAACTGGTGGGAACAAAGTCCAAAATTCAGCTTTTGGGCCCCCAGCACAAAAGGCATGCGGAGCTGTTGGAGCAAGTCCAGAGGGAGGAGGCCACAAGGATGACCAGGGGCTGGAGCAACTCTGCCTGGAAACAGGCTGAGAGAGCTGGGCTTGCTCAGCCTGGAGAAGAGAAGGCTCCTTAAAGGGAGACCTTAGAGCAGCACTGGTGCCTAAAGGGGCTACAAAAAAGCTGGAGAGGGGCTTTGGACAAGGGCTTGTAAGGACAGGAGAAGGGGGAATGGCTTTAACCTGACAGAGGGGATACTGAGATGAGACCTTAGGCAGAAGTTCTTCTCTGTGAGGGTGCTGAGGCCCTGGCACAGGTTGCCCAGAGAAGCTGTGGCTGCCCCATCCCTGCCACTGTTCAAGGCCAGGTTGGACAGGGCTTGGAGCAACCTGGTCTAGTGGAAGGTGTCCCTGCCCATGGCAGGGGGTTACTACCGGATGAGCTTTGAGGTCCTTTCCAACCCAAACCATTCCGTGAGTCTGTGATTCTATGATTTAAAGAGTATCCTTTAGCTGTCCTCTGCAGGGCAAAGTGAAGCATCGCATTCCCAGCTCTGCCACTGCCTGCCCCAACCCAAATCTCAACACCAGAAGGAAAGGCCATTTGCTGAAACACCTTTTGGGTCTTTCTGATGCCCCTCTCTTTGGAAACAGGCACCTCAGCTGCCTGCTGCCAGCTCCACCACCAGTGCTGGGAAGGAGGGATACCCAGGGACGTGCTTATTCCCTCCCATGGCCATGATGCTGGTGGTCAGAAAGCTGCCCATCAACAGCATCTCCCTTTTCCTTCCTACCTATTTTCTTCTTCCTGAGGTTCCTCCTGTATGGGGGGAAGAGGACGAGTATCCGCCACCATCTCAGCCTCAACAGCCCAGGCTACCATCTCGCATGTGGCTTCCTTAATCCAGCCACCATCGATCTCTTTTGGGATGAGGTCTTTCTCCTTGAGTTCCTCAGGGACAATATGAACTGAAAAGGAAATGGGGGAAGGCAAGTGATGAAGTGAGAAGTACATATTAGAGAGCTCAGTGGTAGAGCCAGGGCAGATCCCCTGTTTTCCCTGCTCAATGGTGAGATGCTGCCGCATGCCAGGACTAAAACACCTCTCAGCTCACACAGACCTGTGTAGCCCCAGTCCCTGGCTTGTTACTGGGGAGGCTGCAAAGGGAAGAGCCCAGGCCTGACCCATGATGAGCCTTCTCCATGGCCCCGGTAGTATCCCCACTACCACATCGGGCACACAGCAGAGAAACAGGAGGAGGAAGCACATAGCTTACTGTAAAACCAGTTTATTTTGAGGTCTGCCTAAGAACAAAACTTACATATCTACGGCAAAGCTCATAGCAAACACACAAATTCAACTACAGAAAGGCAGGAAACACACCTATGGCTGGTTCTGCACTGCATTTACCCACCCCACAGTGCCTATGCTGCCTTCAGCCTGTTTCCTCTAGATCCCCATTAATTAAAACACGGCACAGCAATCAGGGAGATGACTTTTAAGACATGCCACAACTTTGGAGACATTATATGAAAATGGAGGAAACGCTAAAATTGTAGCCTGGTATCAGCAGGGTTCATTATAAACACAGAGGATGGATCTCAGGTTGGTTGCTGGCTCCTGGCTCATTGTTACAGCTGCTTAGAGATGCAGTGAGATGGTGGGAGACCTTATTGTGGCCTGTCAGCATGAACAGGGGAATTATAGAAAAGATGAAGACTTTTTATTAAGCTCTGAAGGGACAGGACAAGGGGGAATGGCTTTAACCTGACAGAGGGAAGACTGAGATGAGACCTTAGGCAGAAGTTCTTCCCTGTGAGGGTGCTGAGGCCCTGGCACAGGTTGCCCAGAGAAGCTGTGGCTGCCCCATCCCTGGCAGTGTTCAAGGCCAGGCTGGACGGGGTTTGGAACAATGTGGTCTAGTGGAAGGTGTCCCTGCCCGTGGCAGGGGGTTGGAACTGGATCCTCCAACCCAAACATCATTCTGCAATTCTAAGGTCTTTACTAAAACCCTGGGTTGTAGGACTCTCACCCCATCCAGCCCAGAGGCCCTGCACACCTCTGGACTGCCGGCAGTCCCTAGGATCCCCTCCCATGCGAGAACATTCCTGCAGCTGACATTAATGCTGCACCTGAAGAGCTTCAGGAGCACCTATAGTTGAGGTTAAGGACAGTCTGGGGTAAGTTCTCCTACAAGGAGAGCTTCAGAAAAGGTTTTTAACCCTACCTACCCGCCTGAAGATTAACCTCACCCACCTGCACTGGTGGCTGCAAATCAGAGCCTTTTCCACTCACTGGGAGAAAACACCCAGTTAATGGAAGAAAAGCAGTAAGAAGCTGATGAGGGCTTAAAGAGCTTTATGATGTTACATGTCAGAGGCAGCAGTCAACTAAAAGAAACCTGTGAGCTTCAGCTGGAGGTCTCAGGGGTGAATATTCACATGCTTGATGGGGTAGAGAGAGGACCAGGGGTGCCGGGAAGCTGCAGCAAGAGGATTTCTGCCTCCGAGTGATGCATTCCTCATATACCATCTATATTTCTCTAAACCAACTACAGCTCCAGTCTCATATACATCATCCTGCAAAAACAATAGCTCTGGTTCCCAGAGCCAAGAGGGAGCGAACATGGGACAATCCCAGGACCAGGGACACACAGCCAGAATCCCTGACCAGCCTCGGGTCCTGCCACCCTGGCTTGGAAGAAGCTAGAGACCATGTGCTGATTGCCCTTTGCTTTTCCTCCCCAGCTGCACTCTCTCCTTGGGTTGGTCTCATTGGGTTGTGGGAAGGGCTGGCTGGCCATGGTCTTCGTTTTCCATTTGTTTCAGAGGCACTAAGCCCCTTTGCCCCCTGAAACAAAAGGAGAAGGAAAACATTAATGAGCTTGCTGGCAGTTTGGGCAGATCTCCTGCTGAACAAATAGCTCCCTTCTTAGGGCACATCAAGATGCCTCAAAGCACCAAAGGGAGCTGAAACACAGCCAGCCGTGCACAGACTGCCCTCACATGCCCGCTGACTTTGCCTCTTCCCAAGGTAATGCTCTGGTCACCAGTTTGTACAGACACATGGAGAAATGGCTTCCCGCAGGACTTCCCACAGGAGATCCCACCAAGTGGCTGCTGGCTCAGTGGGATCCACCTCCTGGCATGTCCCTGGGGGGATGCACAGCCTCTGTGTGCCATGGTGGGTCCCTGCTCTCACCAGCAGCTGTCACAGCCCAAGCAAAAGCAGCTTCCCTGACAGCACTTGTACAGGCCTGTGGGACATCTCCCCGGCCCTGTCCATTCCTTGTTGGCAGCCATGTCTCCCACTTCTCTCAGCATCCCACAAGGTAGCTGGTGTGGGGGGCCAACCCCATCTGCCTGCAGAACCTGTGCTCTTTCCCCACTGCGGGCAGGCAAGCAGCAGTGAGAACTCTACAATGTTTTCCTACACCGTGCAGACTCACATCCAACACCGCTAATCACAGGATATTGTTTTCACGAATTATCTCCTTAGACATCACAGGCTTGGCAAACACCCTCCAGTACAACAACAACCATGCCAAAGGGAGTGATGAAGGCAGCAGGTTTGAATTTCCTTATAATGCTTTGATCAAATCCCAGAAGCTTAGCAAACATCTTCCAGCACATCTTGAAGACAGACATTGATATCAGCACTAACCTCAAACCCTGGGGCCCAAGCATGGGGGATGCTGCACACAAAGACTCCCACAGCCCGAGTTTTGCCAAGCCTGAGGCACAACCCTGGATCTGCTGCTGCTTCCCAAGCAGCAACAGTTCCGTATGGATTCCTAGGGGGACCTCAGGGATCTCAGGGCTCCTGAGACAGCACCCATAGTAGACTGCAGGATAAAAGCCTCTTCCCAATAACCTCGGCAAGCAAACCAGCAAGGTGAGATAGAGCAATCACTTACTTTCTTCCACGGGACTCAAAGTTGCTGCATCCACTCTCTGTCAGGAGGAAAAGGGAAACATGAGAATTTTGGGTTTCAGTAACTCAAAATTTTTACCCCAAACACCCCATTTTCAGTAAACATGGCCCTTTTATGCTAAATATCCCATATAATTTCTTGGTGCATGTCGGTTAGCTTGGCCATGGGGACAAGCATCCCCACACATGATGGGAAATGGTAGGAGCACATCAGTGAGCTTGCCTTGGTGCAAAGGAAGGAAAGGAGAGCATGCAAAGCTCCTGCTTCTCCTTAGCACCGGACTGTAACCCAGCGAGGTGCCAGGACCTGAGCACCACCCGGTGCTGCACAGGAAGGCGAGGAAAGAGTAAAGAAAGCACAAACTATGGGAGCTCTTGCTGCCGGGAAGCCAAATCCTGGTTTTCATTAACTAAGCAGGTTGTGGGGCTTTGTTTTCTTGAAGGAGCTGTGGGACAGTCCAAACCACATCAGGTCCCTGCACTGATCTAGTGGCATGTGCATGGCAAGGGACACCCCTCCTGCTGGGGACATGGTGTTCACATGCCCTCTGCCTATCCAGCATAGAGCATACCTGTGCCTCCTGCTTCTCCCTGGTCACTGGCTGCGGCATCACCTTCTCCAGCCCCTGAACCAACCAGGCAAACACCCTGGTGACCAGAAACCACAGTTAGACCTGGCTGCAGGGACCTCTGCTCCCACAGCACCGTCCCCCTAGCCAGGTACCCACACAGAAGCTGCCGCTGTGGTTACCTGCTGCTGTCCCCAGCCAGGGACCGAGGGACAAGGGTGGCCACTGGCTCGGGCTGCGCCTCAGCCGCTGCTGGCTCCACTGCTGCCAAGGTGCTCTGGGTGGCTGAAACGCTGCTCTTTGGCTTTCCCTGGGATTTAGCTCCTTTTGTGCCTGCTCAGGTTTATTGGGAAGGAGAAGGGGGACAGGCAATGCAGCAGTCATCTTATAAATCATTAGGGAAGGAGAGCAAGTCAGGAAGGGTCACCTATCCCATGGAAGGACAGGCTTGGGGGACCTCCCTGACAGCTTCTCCCCCAAGGATCCAGCCTGGAATGAGGACGTGGGGTTTGGGGACAGAGGTGGTGTAGGGGCAGCGCTGTGATGCTGCGACCTGGTGTGCCCATCCCTGGAGCACAGGGACGAGACAGCCCCAGGGCCAGGGCCTGCCTGTACCCAGGTTCCAGAGTGTATCCTCTGAAAGGGCACCCAGTTGAACTCACCTCCCACTGCCGCTTCGCCCTTCTGCTCCTTCAGCTCCGGCTGCAGGGGGACAGAGGGACCAATGGACATGGCAAAGCACTGGATGTGGCCCCACATCACCCTGTATGGGCATGTCCCCTACCCCAAGGGGACCCATACGCACAGCCCCACACCCCCTCCACTGCAGTTTTAGCCCAATTTCCTTGACAAGGATCATTAAACCCAGACACCTGACTACTGGTACCAGCAGGTCCCAGATGGAGGGTCCCCCTGGGTGCAGTTGGGCTGAGGAGCAGCAGGACGCACCCCAAGGCCTTTTTTTCACTCTGCTCAATTCCCCATGAGTTTTATTCTCCAGGTTCCCATCCAGGGCATGTGGGATGAACACAGGGAGCCCGCTCCACCATCACACCTGCCCAGCAGCCCCACAGCCTCCTGCACTGTGCAGCACTCACCTCCAGCTTCTTCAACACCTCTGGCTGTGGTACCATCCTCTCGAAGCCCTGCAACAGCCAGTTGAGCACCCGCACTCCTGCCCTGCCAGAGGGGAGACCAGCCATGGTTGGGGAGCTCATCCCATGCACCCCCTGCATTCCCCCAACAGCCACCCCAGGGACCCACCACTCCTTGGTGGCAGTATCAGAGCCAGGATCAGGCTCAGGCTCGCAGCCATCCAGCTTGTCGTCCTCCATATCAAAGGGAATTATCTCTGCAAGGAGAGCAGTGGCATGGGCACAGGGGAGAGCCAGGACCTGCAGTGCCAGGAGCTCCTGGTTCCCCCATCGGCTGGTGCAAGGGGACAGTAGTGCCAGCATCACTGACTGGCGAGGTGGGATGTGCGAATCCCAGAAAGGCGCCTGGGATGCTGCAAATTGCAGACTCCTGACTCTCCTTACCCAGAGCTTCCTCTTCCTCGTCCTTGAGGATCTGGACCTCCGTCTGAAAAGCCAAACAGACCATCACCCACCTGGCAGCCAAGGTGGGCTCATCCCAAATGGGATGAAGGCCATGCAGGGCAGGTTTAGTGCTCCCAGTTAGCATTGAAGAGTGATGGGAAGGAGAAATAATAATGAGAAAAGGCAAAAAGAGTTAGAAGCCCCAGTACGCCAGCCTGTTGCCTGGATCTGTCACCTACCTGATCAGGAACATCGATGCTTGTCTCGAAGCTCTTCCCAAGTGCCTGCAGTGTCCCTGGGGCTGGGACTGGCTGGGGGATCACCTTCACCAGTCCCTGGGAGAGCCAGGAGAGCACACTGCTCCCCACACTGCCAGGGAAGGGGCAAGTCAGGCTGCGAACCTTCATCCCAGGCATGCAGCCCCAGAACTGAAAGCAAAATCCCAAGCAAGCCATGCTGCACACTGGAGGATGCAATGGCAGTACCTCTCAGACACAAAGCCTTGGTCCTCAGGAACTGCAAATCCCACCTTCTTGTCCATTTCTTCAATGGCAGCAGAAAAAAACCAAAACAAAAGCTCCCATCACCACTCCAGCAGCCCCTGGGATGCTAGCCAGGAGGGATCCATGCAGCAAAGGAATGCAGATCCCCTGCCCAGACCAGCCTGTTCCACTGCATGGGGTCTTACCTTCAGTGTGTACGCAGTCAGCAGCATCCTTGGGGCCACCAGCCTTCCCTGTTGGTGCCTTCAGGGTGAAAGGCAGAAGGTATCAGAAAACAAGGAAAGGACACTGTGTCCCCTGGTCAAAGGTGGCTGCAAACCTCAGGGACTCCCCATCCTTCCTGCTGCAGAGTGAGGATGCATCCTGTCCCTCATCCCCCCTGTGGATGCTGCAGAAGCACCGGGCATCTCTCCACCATGCCCACAGGGTGCCTGCTACGTCGCAAACTTGGCTCCCCACCTACCTTAGGTGGCTTCAGGTCCTGCTCTGGAGCTGGGGTCGGAGTGATGTCCTCCACCAAATGGGCAGCTGGGGGCTGGGGGACCACCCGCTCGATCCAGCTCAGCATCCTGCTGGCTGTGGGCAGCAAGGAGGGCTTTCCAGCAGTGAGCGGCCAGCAGCAGTGAGGGAAAACAGGTGCACCAGCAGCTCACACTGTCCCCAGGGCAGCACAGTCTGCAAATCCTACTTGGGAAAGGTGGCACTGCAGTACAGCCAGACCTGCATTAAAAGAAGCGTGACCAGCAGGTCGAGATGATCCTGCCCCTCTACTCTGTGCTCTCATGAGACCTCACTTGGAGTATTGTGTGCAGTTCAGGTGTCCTCAATGTAAGAAGGACATGGAACTGTTGGAGCAAGCCCAGAGGATTCCACAAGGATGATCAGGGCCTGGAGCACCTCCCATATGAAGACAGGCTGAGAAAGTTGGGGCTGTAGCGATACAAGGGGTGATGGGTTTAAACTGAAACAGGAGATTTAGGTTGGATAAAAGGAAGAAATTCTTCCCTGTGAGGATGCCGAGGCCCTGGCACAGGTTGCCCAGAGAAGCTGTGGCTGACCCATTCGTGGCAGTGTTCAAGGCCAGGCTGGATGCGGCTTGAAACAATCTGTTCTAGTGGAAGGTGTCCCTGCTCATGGGAGGGGGTAGAACGGTATGATCTTTAACGTCCTTTCTAACCCAAACCCATCTGTGAGTCTATGATTCAACCCTGACCCCTCACTGTTACGATGAGCAAACCATGCCCTCAGCCTTAATCTCACAGGCTCGGTTCATCTTGCTGTTCCTAAATGTAAACATTCATTTAGAGTTGTTTTTCCACCACACTCCACAGCTGTCACACAAGGAGTGCTCATAAAGCCACGGCAGATCACAGAGACAGTGATGCCCTGCTCAGGGTCCCCCACACTCCCCTTCTTTCATTTGAAGGATGAAAAGCAACAGTAATTTGAGCAGAATTTGTCTAGGAGCAAGTTCCAACATGCGTATCAACTCTGCTTATCACTCTCAGCCATGGCCCAGGGACATG
The DNA here is from genome assembly GCA_017639245.1 of Myiopsitta monachus. Lineage (NCBI taxonomy): Eukaryota > Metazoa > Chordata > Aves > Psittaciformes > Psittacidae > Myiopsitta > Myiopsitta monachus. Next base: position 82,227,548 of record CM029941.1, read on the forward strand.
GGGGCTGCTAGGGCAGGAGAAGAGCAGCAGGGACAGCCAGCTACAGTGCTGGGGCTGCCATGGTGTGATGGTGTACGTAAAACTAAGATGTTGCCGAGCAGGGATTCAGCTGTCCAAGCACTGTTTGCCTGGCCTTTCTGAGCCTCCTCAGCGCAGCTCTGGTCTGGGATGCAGCATGAGTGAGCAGAGTGATGCTGCATGTTGGGTACAGGGCTCTGCCTGGCTCAAATAGGGGATGTTTACTGCTGCTGCCCCTCCAAGAGCCATGCTCAGCCCAAAATGCCTCCCAAAATCATGCCACTCTGCCAATAAGGGGCTCAGGAGCATCTTGGGCTGCCTCCACACTGCTGCCCATAGGAGATGCCAGTGAAGGACAATAGAAAGCAGATCCCTGAGCTCCATCTACAGCCATGAGATCGCATGGGAGTTTTCATCCCTGGTTAACACATGATGCCAGTCCCACATACGCAGCAGGCTGATGGCTGGAAGCTGCTCAGTGCTTGGCTTTTTGCATTAACCCATCACAAAGCATTTCAGGCATGCAAAAAACCTTCAGATCCCTTGAGGTAGTTCACTGGGGCTGCCCAAAGCCTGGTATCAGAAATCCTAAGGAGCTGAGGTTCCCAGGCTCATGTGTGATGCATGAGCCTCAACTCTTTGCTTGCCCCCGCCTTGTGCAGGACCAGGAGCTGGGTAGGAATGCGTCCAAAGCATTGCCCCATGTGGCACCTCCAGCCCCTGGCACAGCACAGGCAGGCTCAGCTCTACCGAAGACCCCCACATCACCAGAGCAGGACAGGGTGGCTGTAAAACACCTCCCAGGAAGCCTGATGACCAGAAACCAATTAAGAAATTGCCTTTTACTTCCCACTGGGTACAAGGAATCAAGGAGCTGCAAATGCCCCAGGAACTGCAAAGAAAACCCAGCAGTGACAAATGGCACAGCAGCACTTCTATCTGTGTTTTGGGACCTTCACAGGTCCCAGAAAAGCCCAAACAAGCCCAGAGAAAACCCCCACAACAACCAACAGCTCCTCTCTCAACATAAAGTTGTGCAGCTTTACTGTAAAAGCCTGAGGCTTAAGCTTGTCCTTGGCCTGGGGAGGAAAGTGGGGGTCTGGGGCTGTTCCTCTGGCACACCCCAACAACAGAGGGGCAGGAACATTTGTGGGTCCCCAGAAGACTAGTTGCTGGAAAAAAACAGGAATGAGCAGCCAGGATTTGCCTGTGATGGCACCAAAGAGCAGGCAGCCACACGCAATACCCCATGCTGCAGGCACTGGTGCACACCATTGCCTGCGTGCTGCTCCACGGGTGAAGGGCTTTAGCCTTCACCAACACAAGCAGTGAGCGGACCTGCCATTCTCACTTGGAGCAGGGAGCACCATGGCCTTTCCCTCCTCTCCAATAGCAGATCAAACCCCTCCACATTTACCCCAATCCATCACCCTCACAGCATCACCCTTCACAGACCCGTGTCCTGCCACAGCTCATTCTCCAGCTCCATTTCAGAGCACTGACCCCGCTGTGACGTGAGACCCTGCAGAAACCCCAGGCATGTCCCCCACCTCCATCACTGTCACTTACCCCACTCGCTGCTGCCTCTCAGGAAGCCACTGCTGGGATCTGCAGGCTCCTTGGCCACTGCAGCTCACCACTGACCCCCCAAGCCCACCCCAATCCTCTCAGGGCTCTGCGAGGATTAGCTCAGCACTCCCTGCAAATGGGATTACTGGCACGCAGCTGTCTCGAATGCCCCAGCTCCCAGCAGCCAGCCTGGCTTCGGTGCAGGATAGTACAAAGAAAAGCCAAAACTCAAGCAGGTTTGAGCATTCTCCACATTGCTGGACCCACAAAAGCTACCTCAAACACTCACCAGCTCAGTGCAAGCCCAGCAGTGCTGTGGGGACACTCACCTCACGCAGCGCCAGCTGCACGCAGGCATGCACAGACGAGCAGCAGTGGGGCTGCTGAAACCCTGTGGGGAGACGCAGGGGTGATGTGCCCCAGGATGCTGAACTCGCTGCTCTACACTGACCCCAGCACGGCGGCAGGAGGTAGAAGAGCCAGGCTGAGCTAAGCCTCCCCTTGCTGAGCCTGCCAACTGCTGCTTGATCCGTTTACCTCCAGCCCTGCTGACTGCCAGCCTTTCCCATTGCCCTAATCCCAGCCACGGTCATACCCTGGAATCCTAGTTCTGGCACAGCTTTGCTGCTCAACATCCAGCCCCATGTTGGCCAGAGCCCCCTGGCCTGATTCCTCCTTCCTCAGTGCCACTAGTGTCCCCATCCTAGTGAGCAACAAGTCACCTTCCTGCCTGGCCCCCGCCTGGCACCTCTGCAGCTCTGATTCACAGCGAGGGAAACTGAGGCAGACAGCAGCAGTGCAGGCACATTGCACCTCACTCCCCACACAGTCTGAAAGGCATCACTGTGCTCCTAAGATACTGTTCACTCTGAAGCACAGTGATGACTGCTTGCAGGTCAGCACTGGACACTGACTTTACCAGCAGAAACACAGCTCAAAGGTGATTGCTGTGCCCTTCCAAGCCTTGTGGCTCCCAAAGCCATCACCCAGCCTCAGCTCCCTGCACTTTGCTCCCCATGACTCCTGCCAGCAGAGTTGTTCCTGCCCAGCAGGAATTGGCAGCAAACTCCCATGGTGGCCAGAAGATGAGCACAGGGCTCCTATGCTGGGCCAGGCAGCTCGGTTGCTCTCAGTTTTCCCCTCCTCACTCTTCTGAACGGTAGACTCAGACCCCAGCCCAGGGCTGGCAGAGTTTAATCTATCAGCAACTTCAGCTGCCCCAGTTGCCCCCCTCCATGCTGGGGGCAAACCCTCTGCTCCACACTGCAGGATGGATGCTGATCCCACACCAGTACTGGTAGAGGCAGGGGAGCCTCGGCTCTGACAGCAGGACACTGGGGCTGCTGTGGAATGCCTTGAAAACCCCGGATCACCCAAAAAAAACCCACCTGCGAAGGGAGCAGGCTGGGCTGTGCCTGAAAGCACCACATGCAAGCTCCTGGGCAGCAGCAAAAGCTCCTGAACAGGCATGGTGTTAAATGGACTTGCTGCCCCTCTTGCAGGACCAGTGATGGAAGTGGCACAAGATCAAACCTCACAGCCTCCAGGGCACAGCCTGGCCCAGGCTCCACCTTGCAGGGAGCTCTGCAGGTCCCACCTGAGAAGACAGTGCTGCCTAAAAGGGCAAAGCAACACAGGGACAGCTTCAAGTGAACTTCTGCAGGCTCAGGCTCATGAAATTCGGCAGCAAGGGGATAAAAAACCCCAGAATCTGCTGATGGCTAAACCTGCATCCCCTCTGAGTGTAAAGATGCAAGTGAATGTCCAAGAGGAATGCCTGGAGAACAAGGGGAAGGTTCTGCTCCCTACCTGGGCGATACTGCCAGCTCTCCTGGCATCTTTGCCAAACTATTTTCCACCCACTTTTGCTGTTCTTTCATTTTCACCCTTGGCTTTCACACTGGTGGGGTAAGGAAGGAGGGACCGATTACAGTAACTTCATGGAAAAAAGATATCAAGTAGATAAGTAAGGTCTTCTGAAAAAGCAATCAGACCTTAAGGGGCTGGTGCTGAGGGGATGCTGCTCCCATCAGCAGCTCCTGATCCTCCCCCAGCCAGAGCCTGAGCTCTGGCATGTGCAAGGATTACCTGCTTTGCTGTGATTCAGGGAAAACAAAGATGAGACATTAAAAGCCTGTGCAGAGCAAGGGTGGTGTTGATGCCATTTGCTTGCTTCCCCTGAGGATATGGAGTATTTCCTCAAACCACAAAGTTCAAACACAGGCACTGCTTGGGACAATCAGCTGCAGTTCAAGTCTTCGTCTTCCCATGGAAATCACCCAGCTGCAAGTAAGGAATTAGGGCAGCTGGGAAAGATAACATCCTTTCTTTTAAGAAGGACATGGAGCTCTTGGAGCAAGTACAGGGGGCCACGAGGATAATCAGGGGCTGGAGCACCTCCCATGTTAAGACTGGCTGAGAAAGTTGGTGCTGCTCAGCTGGAAGAAAAGAAGCTGTGTTGTGCTTAAACTTCAACAGGGGAAGCTCAGGTTTGATATAAGGAAGAGGGTGAGGCACTGGCAGAGGTTGCCCAGAGAAGCTGTGGCTGCCCCATCTCTGGCAGTGTTTAAGGCCAGGTTGGACAGAGCTAGTGGAAGGTGTCCCTGCCCATGGCAGCGAATTGGAAATGGATGAGCTTTAAGGTCCCTTCCAAACCAAACTAGGCTGGGATTCTATGACTCTGCCACCATGCACCATTCTGCTCAGTGGCACTAACGCCCTCCGAGGGCTCATGCACAGCTGCCGGAGGGACAAGTGACCCAGTATCAATGTCTGCAGGGGGGAAGGGGTCCTGAGAGGGGGGCATCCCTTCTCTTCCTCCTCCCGAGCGCCTCTGCACTTTAACTCTGAATGGAGAGCTCACTTAAGCTCTGAATGGAGAAGGCAGCATGAAAGGATGCCATGCCACCTTCTAGCTGTGGGACTCAGGAGAAGCAATGTCCCCACTCTTGCTCCAGTTTCCTATCCCAAACCTTCAGCCAGAAGCATTTGTTCAGTGATCCAAACACACATCTCACCTGGCTGTGGGATGAAGCAAGTCAGGCTGTCTGCAGGTCTCTTGCTATCACAGGATGCCAAAAAACTTGTTGGGAAAGCTGAAACAGCCAGGTGAGGGGCTAGGGTTCTCGGAGCACAACATGCACCAGCTTCTGCCTCCTCAACAGGCACTCCTGGCAGGCAGAATCCTGCCTGCTTCTGCCCTGAAGCCCCAGCTTTGCCCCAGAGGAGAACTGTCCACCCCTAGCAAGGGGCAAAACCTGGTCTAGTGGAAGGTGTCCCTGCCCGTGGCAGGGGTTTGGAACTGGATGAGCTTTAAGGCCTCTTCCTTCCCACCCAACCCAGTCTGGGATCCTATGAAAACCACACTGCTGACAGCCTGCTTTTGCTTTCAGCCCTGGATGTCTGCCTGTATCCCATGTCTCAAGTTTTGGTTACCATGTGGATGAACAATCATTTCTCCATCAGAAAACGTTCAGGGGAAAGAAAGAAAGAAAACATGGGAAAAAAATAAATATATAAAGCAGGGCCAGACAGAACATGAAGACAGAGGAGGCTCTCCTCCAGAAATCTTACCCACAGGAATGTATAAATAACTATAAATTTATTAGTAAAGCAAACCCATTTGACACTCACACAGAAGAGCAGGATGTGTTAATACAATATATATACACACATACATGGAGTATCATCTTAGAAACACATGGAGAGCAGTTTTAAAGGCACTGCAAGCCACACAAACCTCAGCATCCTTGGCCGCAACTCTGCATGGCCCCAGGGAACTCTGCCAGAGGCACGAGCACAGGTCAGGGTAACCGAAAACCTCACAGTCATGGAATCCCTCAGATCCATGGCCAGGACGATATGGAGATAAGCCTGTGGTCCAGCTCCCTCCTGCTGTGCTGCCCTCCCACCGAGCACCCAGGACATGCTGTGACAGCAGCTCCTTCATGCCCAGGAAGCAGCAGAGGCAGCTGCTGGCCTCAGCCCTTGCAGCAGCCGTTATTGCATCTCAGCATCATGTGTGCAGGAACCTTCCACAGGTGAACTCGCCACCCAAGGGAGGAACAGTCAAACTCTGAACAAGTAGGTTTTTTGCTTAATATTAATAGCCAGGCTCTGGCTGCAGCCTTGATTTGATGGTATTTACCCAAGGGAAGCGTAGAAAGTGCTCTCCTCCTTCCTAACAGTGCACAGCCAGGCTGGAGCACCCAGATTACTTTGATTGTACTACTGTGAGAGGATGCTTTTCCCCCTGCCCTCCACTTATGGGCCCCAAGACCAGAGTGTGCATGTCTTCCCACCCAGATGGCAGGGATGGCACATGGTCCCCAGAAAGCTGTCAGGGCCACTGGGGACACCTGTGGTCCTAGAGGTACCCACACCACGGCCAGCTCAGCTCAGCCACCTGCCTGATGCCCACAGCTGCTCAGCAGGCATTCCCAAGGGAACTGAGTGATCCAACACCCCGCTCCCCCATCAGGGCCATGACTTCTCCCCAGGAATGTCTGACAGCCCTTTACTGAGCTAATGTCCAGCCCTGGAGATGTGACAAAGGGACCCACCATGGAAATAGCTGCTCTCACCTCAGCACCTGTTTCCTATAGTTGTGCCCTGGCTCAGATTCACCAGAGAAGAGCTGCACCATGGACACGATGTGGCCAAGCCAACCTACTAAGCCAAAGGCATAGCCTGTGCCCAATGAGATGGACAGCCTCATGGGGGAAAAGACCAGAAGCACCTACTGCTTTTCAGCAAGACTAGGGTCCCAACACCTGACCTTATCATCACAGTTTGGCATCACCTGGATCTCAACCTGGGAGAGGAATTTGGGGCAGGACAAAGGGAATCTGGGGTGCGAAAGGGGGAAGAGACCTCGTAATCAAAATGAAAAAAAAAAAGGGAGAAAAACCAAACTGCTGCTTGCAAATAAAGAGTTGAACAAAGGGTGAAGAAGCCAAGAAGATCTTATCTTACAAAAGTATGAACAAAATAGCTGTGGAGGGGAGAGGCCTGAGACATAGCTAAAGGCAACCTGTAGGCAGGCTAAGAGGAAGTGAAGATCAGCAAAAAGCCCAGGTAACAGTCTACTTTCTTCCTGGACCTAAGAAGACAGAGGAACAGCAACCCTAAAGAGCTGGGCTTATCTCCTGACAACATCCACACAGCCTCTGGCTAGCCGAACCCTGCCCAGCACCACCCCATCAGCATCCTGTGCTTCAGCTGCCCTACAGAGCATCCTCAGGTCTGGACACCAGGTTTTGAAGACACATGCAACACCAGCTCCAGCATGGTGACCCTCCTGGGTTCTGTGCGGCAGTGAGTGATGCCAGAGGCCAAGCAGAGGCAGCATGAAGAAGCCTGAAAGTCTCTTGAAGGAAATGTCAGAAGCAAAGTGCAACACATGTGCAGAGTAGAAACACGTTTTACTCACAAGAGGCTTTGGCCACAACTGCTCTTTGGTTTGAAAAGGAAACACCAGCAGTTAGCAGATTCCTTGGTGGTGGGTGCCTGGCCAGCCCCTGCTTCCCCACCCAGCACCACACTCCTGACATCCACGTGCCTCTGGCCATTTCCGTCACCTCTCAGGTCAAAACAGGACCCAAAGGCGCAGCAACAGAGATCGACCTGCTGCTTCCAGCTAGACAATCTTGCTGTAAAAACACTCCTGAGGCTCTTGGTGGCTATTCGGCAGCCTGCTCCACATGGGTCCTCCACCAGCCAGTACCAACATCTGGCAGCAGAAGCCAACAGGGGCTTCTACTGGATCTGGGCAGCAAACAAGTGAGTCACCACAGCCAGTCCTACTTAATGATGGTTTAATGCTGCACCAAGATGGTTTTGAACCTGGAAGCACCAGCTCACAGGCACCAACTGGTGACCTGCACTTGTCCCCACCACGCTCCCCACAGCACCCTTTCTCTCCCAGGTATGGGGCCCCACATCCTAAGCAGAGCTGGAGCTCCTAGCTGGGCACCAAGGGCTTTCCCAGCTGCGCAGCTTGAGGAAAACAGACACTCCACAATAGTCCCTGTGCCCAGGGGTATAAAGGGAATGGGATCCACCAGCTCTGTGGCCAGCGCAAGGTGCAGAGCTGTGCCTGGGGCACACCGCCATCTTCCTCTGCCCCAAGCACCTGAGGCTGTCCAGCCACTCAGACAGCCACTGGGGCCATAGGGAAGGAAGAGAGCAGGTAACAGCCACGAAGGGGCCATGCCAACAATTCCTCCAACCCCCTCCTCTAGCCAGCAGCCGCCCCAGAAAAAAATAAAGCCAGAAAAGCCCTTGGTGCTTCAGCAGTCTCCATTTCACACCCTGCTCCTACTGAAGATGAGCTGCTCTGCAAGCTCCAGCTCTGGGCACTGATCCTGGCTGCTGCAGAATCCCTGGCTTTGTGGGACCTGTGGCAGCCATGTGGAGCTTGGGCAGGAGCAGAGCGAGGGCTCAGGTGGGTGCCAGGCTCCCCAGCTGGCCCTGGTCCCATGCTCACACTCTTGGTGTGAGGATTAGCCTTCCTTGGACTAATTTTTGCTTCTACAGAAAAGCATACACTGAACTTGCTATATATTAAACAGCAAAAACCAGCTATTTAGAACCAAAGAGATCTTTAAAAAACCAAGGTATCACTTTTTTTTGTTGTTGTTTAAAAGATCCAGTATGACATCAAGTTAAACTATACAGTATTTTTAATGAATATTAACAAACTTTTTTAAAAAAAAGGCAAAACAAGGAAAAAGGAAATAGAAACACAGACAGAAAACTTGGTAGGAAGTTCTACATCTCTGAGGCAGCATGAAGATAACCATCGGACCCTCTTCTTGGGCAGCACAGAGGAAGGTCTGCTTTAACCCACTTAAAGCTGCACATGAAGACTGAGATAGGTCAGACCTATCACTGAATTGTCCCCATCCCTCCTCACCATACTCAAAACAAAAGTTCTTCTCCACCTTTTAGGTGAGTATCCCCAGTCAGCAAAGCAGGCACTGCCCAGTCCTCTACAAGGTTCATCTTCCTGTACTTGCTGTGGACAACATTTGTTAACCTTGTTCTCATCACCTGTGCAGCACAAGGACAAGTTACTGGCTGCTGCTTACTAATTACCACTCATCACAATACTCCTACAAACAGCACAGAAATGCTCAGGCTGGCAGGGACCTTGGGGAATCATCTTGTCCAACCTGCTTGCACAAGGTCAGATACAGCAGGTTGCCCAGGATCACATCCAGAAAGGGTGTGAATATCTCCGCAGGTGGATGTTCAACATCTTAATGTCTCCAAAGACAGAGAGGGAAAGGCTTATGGGCAACCTAGTGAGCACACCTTCAATCTCCAAGGCATCTAACTGGCATGTAACAGGTCTCTCGGTCATGAGAAGCCAGCAAATTCCTGCAGAGGAAAACACCTGAGGCTGCATCATTTGCTAGGGGAAATTTATTTGTAAGTGATGTTTACAAGAACTGTGCAAAACCTGAAAAATACAGAAGAGGTAAAGAAAGAGTAAAGGGGTAAAACAGGACTCCCACAAGAGGGGAAAAATGCACTCCTTTACCCACCGCTGACCTTCCCCTCCCTCTAGAGCCCAGCCTGAAGGCCAGGATGGATGCCCCTGGTTTGCTCTGGTTCCCTCCAGCAAATCAGCCACCAAGCTAATGGCAGAATGGGGTCCTGTTGGCAAGGGTAACACTTCTCAAACTGTAGGTTATTAGTAGTGTTCTCTCAGCCTTTAGTGTTCGAACTGCTAGGAGGGCCCTTTGCCTGATGCCCCTGGGGGGATGCTAAAGCCCAAGCAGTGCAAAGGGGCCCAGGGGCTGGGAGGGAGTTTTGGCAGGAGAGCCAGGTCCCTCAGAAAGTAGGCTCTCAGTCAGGAGCAGGGCAGTATCCCTCTTTGATACATTCTCCGGTAGTGGCACAGCACTTGCTACTCCTCCGGATGCTGCTCGCAGGGATGGGCAGGCTTGCTGAGGACCCTCGCAGGGTGTGACAGCCAACAACTGCAAAAGCAGCAATGCCAAAGTGCTTTTTGGAGCTGTGCAGCCCCATGGCTTTTCCCTTTCTACACTCTGGAAAGAGGGAGAGCAGGGGAGGTCAGGGCAGTCAACACTAACAAACTGAAGCGGTCCTTGCAACTGAGCTTGGACCAACAAAGGTGGAAGATCCTAGAAGCATGCTACTTCCTTGATGAGCTTTCTCTGCCCTTCTCCTAAGCCCCCTCAGGAGGAGTCACCCAGCCCTCCGCACCAGCCCCGACAGGCAGGGCACAGAAAAAAGGCCGCATGCAAAAGGCTGGTGCCCACAGCTGAGCTCTCAGCACTGGAACTGCAGGTACAGCATGAACTAGGCAACTACAGGCATTGCTTTGTCTCCCCCTTTCCTCTCCACCCCTTCAAGCTTTTCACATTGTCCATTGCTCCTGTAAAACAAGTGGTATAGCAACCACAGAGGCCAGAGGAAAGTTTACCCGCCTGCCCTCCCTACCCTTCTATCCCCAAATTCTGTTTACAACCAAGAAGAGGGAAGGGGGAGGCTGAGGCTCCGGAGCATCACATGCAAGCTGCAAGCCACCAAGGGGCAGGAGGCTCACGACAAGCAGGCAGCCACCTGGTAGGCGCCCTCAGTCGTGTGCTGGACGCTGTGTTCCTGCAGCAGGCCCAAGTCCAGAAAACGCTCCCCGCACCACATGCACTTGTACTGCTGCTCCCGGGCATGCACACTATGGTGCTTGTTGAGGTGCTCACGCTGCTTGAAGGCCTTCTCACAGGAGGAGCACTTGTAGGGCTTCTCACCGGTGTGCACACGCCGGTGGCGCTGCAGGTCTGAGGCGTACTTGAACCGCTTGTCACAGTCAGGGCACTTGAGGGGCTTGTCACGGGCCGGGTCACAGCGGTGCTGCACGAACTCGGAGGAGGAGAAGAAACGTCTCTCGCAGAGCGTGCACTTGAGGGGCTTCTCGGAGCAGTGGGCCAGCTGGTGCTTCTGCAGCGCTGAGGCCCGCTTGTAGGCCTTGTTGCATATGCCGCACTTGAATGGACGCTCTGCGTTCTGCACGCACTTGTGCCTCAGCAGCTCCGAGGACTGGTTGAAGCCCTTCTGGCACACGTTGCACTTGAAGAGGTTTTCTATCCCATGCACGTGCTGGTGGTACACCAAGTGTGAGGGCTGCACAAAGCCTTTCTCGCACAGGTTGCACTTGAAGGGCTCCTCAGCCTTGTGTGTGCGGCGGTGGCGCATCAGCGCGTACTGCTGCTTGAAGCTCATCTGGCACAGGTCACACTTGAAGGGCCGCTCCTCACTGTGCGTGCGCTCATGCTGCCGCAGGTCAGACGGGCGCTTGAAAGCCTTCTGACACTCACCGCAGCGGAAGGGCCGCTCCCCGCTGGGCGTGCAGGGGTGCTGCAGCAGCTCTGATGACTCCTTGAAGTGCAGCTCACAGACGTTACACTTGAAGAGGTGCTCCCCGGAGTGGGCATACATGTGGCGCACCAGGTGGGAGCGGTGCTTGAAGGTCTTCTCGCACACTGTGCACTTGTAGGGCCGCTCTGAGCTGTGCGTCCGCTTGTGGTGTACCAGGTGGGACGACTGGCTGAAGCTCTTGTCGCACAGCGTGCACTTGTAGGGCTTCTCACCCGTGTGGATACGCTCATGCCGGGACAGCTCAGAGAGGTGCTTGAAGGTTTTCTGACAGATGGAGCAGCTGTAGGGCTTCTCCGAGGCGTCGAGAGGCTGTAGATGCTCTGCCTCAGGGGGCTTGTAGGTCTTCTCACAGATAGAGCACTTCATGGCGTTGCTGTTGTGGACGTTGTGGTGCTGCGCCAGCGAGGTCAGGAGGGAGAAGCCCATCTTGCAGACACCGCACACAAAGGGCTTCTGCTCCACCTGGATGCACTGGTGTTCAAGCAGGTCAGTGGCCTGGTGGAAGACCTTGAGGCACTGGGTACACTGAAAAGAGCGATCATGGCCTGGCAAGCACTGGTGCTCATGGGGGTTGGAGAGGTGAGTGAGGTCGTGGCCACACACCCCACATTTGTGGGACAGGTCTCCAACCTGGAGGGAGGCGTGCTGGGGGTGCTGCAGACCGGGGTCCGGCTGGAGCAGTATGCCGTAGACAGCACAGCCCAAGGAGTTGTCAGTGCTGGGTGGGATGGAGTGCTCTGTGAGGGCAGCTGCCCCAGCGTGGTGCTGCTGCGGTGGCTGCGGTGGTTGCTGCTGTTGCTGCTGCCAGCTTTCTGACATGCTTGGAGAAAAACACAGGATTTCAGCAGGTACAGCTTCAGCTTCTTGGTGGAGAAGGTTCAAGCAAAAACAAGAATTGAAAGTATCCAAGATCCTGATTCCCCGCAGCTGATCTGCTGAAGTCAAGGACAGAAAATCCAGTCGACAGCCAGGATCCTGGGAAGCAAAGAAGTGACCGAGACTCCAGAGCCTCCTCCTCAGATCAGCTCAAGTTCTTTGTGGACTGATCTGGTTTGGCTTTTTCCAACAAAAGAGCAGGAGGCAGAAGCAAGACAAGAGGAGGTCCTTCTCTGTGCTGGCTGCGATGCGCTCACATTTGGGAAGGGTGAGGGAAGCAGCCCAGGGAACAGCTCTCTCTGCAAGGAAGAGGACAGCTGGTGTCAGGTCTTAGAAGAAAGATGGGCAACTCTCCAGTCAACCTCCTCCCACAGTTTGCTTTGAAAACTCTCCTGTGTTGCTGCAAGGCTGCCAGGAGGCCAGTTTGGAGGAGCTGACCAGAACCAGAGCCCCCCTTACTGCTGGGCTAAGGATGACTGGACCTGGGGAGGGTCAGGCCCTGCCCACACATAGCCAGGCATGTGTCTGAGCCATGTACTCTCAGGAGAGTACTCAACTGCCCAGGTTCAAGTCAGCAAAGCCACTAACCCACTACCCCAGCTTCTGTCAGTCACTGGAACTCCCGGACCCACTGGGGGCTTGGGCTGAGAACACCAGTCTCTACCCAGGCTGAGGTACACCAAATGCCGTACAATGAAGAAGCTACCAGATCAGATTTTTACACACATCAAGGCAGATCCCAAGCTGACCCCACCCCAGCTGAAACACCCCTGCGAGGCATTCTGCTCCTCCTGCAGCTTGTATATCGGGCATATTACCCAAGAGATGTATGTAAGAGATTTCCTCTGCTCTTTCTGGGCACCACTTATAGACTAGGAAGAGCCAGAACCAGGACGAAGGCTTGCCTTCACATTGTGGATAGGATGTTATCCCATCCACAAAACACAGAATCCAGAGGTATCATGCACAGCACCTGCTGTGAAGATAAAAGGACTGTTAAAGCAGTAACTCAGCTGAATCTCCTACCAAAACATGGAACAGAAGTACACTGGAGCTGAACATCCTACACCAGAGCTGCTGCCTGGTCTTACTGCAGAATATCACAGCTCACTAAAAAGTTCCAGTCTTTCTAGAGATGTCCAGAAAAGCCTGGCATAAACTTAAGAGAAGAATAAAACCCACCAGTGAGCAGCAGAGGCAACACATCTCAATACAGAGGAAGGGTCCAGGCTTTGGCAAGAAGCGGCCTGGGCCAGGAGTTCCTAACCCCCATCAGAGCACAGACAGGAATGGGTCAACGCACATGCCCCTACCCAGGGTTAAGTAAAATCTGGGTCTTCTAGGAAGGTGTTTGTTGTGTTTAAAACCAAGAAATAACAAGCACCAGAGAAACCCACTTCCCACCTCCCCAGCGCTCAGCTGAGACCGGATGGTTACCTAAAGCTTGAGGGGCTTCTGCCTACAGGGACTTGCAAAATAGTATTTTGACTGCTAGCACAATTTCGGGCAGTAAAACTCCCAAAGGTGCCACCACCACCCTGCCAGAACGCTAGACCTCCTCTCTCCTACACAGCCCACCTTGCCTGCGGGCACGGGCTGGCAGGAGCAATTCCCAGCACGGATCTTGATGGGATGGATACGGAGCTTCAGACCGGCTGCCGCCCTCCCCTCGGGCAGCGTTAACCACTGCAGGAGCATCCCAGACTCATGGAGGAGGGGAAGAACCAGGAATACTAACCTTGGCTTACCGAGGGTTCTGCACGGGTACCAGAGCCGGCGCCAGCTCCGAGATTAACTCATCCCTCCGTGGGAGGTGGGAAGCGACAACCATTCCAGGAGAGCAGACGGGAGCGCAGAGGTACTTTCAAACTGGAGCAGCGGCCCGCGGCACGGCCTGCTCCGGCATGGTGCTGCCCGCTCCCGCCTCCCACCGCCGGGCCAAGGCCGAGGCCGCCTCAGGGAGCGGCGCGGCGGGCCCGGGGGCCGCGGGGGCGGCCAGGGAGCTCGGGGGCCAGCGGCCGCCGCAGCCCGCGGCCAGGCCCGTCCCTCCGCTCGCCTCTCCCCATGGGACGGCTCCCGCGGCCCCGCCGGCCTGCGCACCGGCGCGCTTACGGTGCCCTGCGGCCTGCCCCGCCGCCGCGCTGCTAGAGGCCCCGCGCTGGGCTGGGGTAGGGGGTCCTTGCCCGCCCCGCCAAGGCCCACACAAAGAGTGGCGGCGACGACGGCCAAGCCCCCAACCTCCGGCGGGAGGGACGCCCCTAGCAGCCCGCTCGCCACCGGCGGGGCCGCGGCCTGCACGCTCCGCCCAAGCCCCACGCCGGCGTGGCGGCGAGAGCCGGGAGGGAGGGACGTAAGGAGGCAAATGGGCGCCGGTGCCGGAGGCGGGCGGGCGGCGGCCGCAGAGGGAAGGGGGGCGCGATCCCAGCGGGCCGGGCCGGCCGCGGCGGCGGCGGAGGCGGGGCGAGCTGCGGGAGCTGCCCCCTGCTGGGCAGCGGAGACAAAGCGTCTCCGCCGGCACCGGGGCACGGGCACGGGCACGGGCACGGGCACGGGCACGGGCACGGGCACCGGCACCGGCACCGGCACCGGGAAGGGGGGGGGACACCACCAGCAGCGACCCGGAAGGGCCCGGATAGAGCGATGAGGGCCGCGCTGGTGGAGTACAGCAGCTCGGAGGAGGAGGAGGAGGAGGAAGGGAGGCACCGGGGCAGCGGCGAGCAGGGGACTTCCAGGGCCGGGTGAGTGTAACGGGAAGGGCCCAGGGCGGTGGGAGCGAGCGGGGCCGGGTGAGGACGCGCGGCCTTCATCTTCCTCATCGTCCTCCAGCGCTGTGCGGCGCCGCCTGCCCCTGCCTGCGGACCTGCCGGGCGATCCGGAGCCGGACGAGGCCGTTACTGATGACAGTTCCCGGCACGGCGGCCGCGTCCGCAGCTTCCCGCACGAGCGGGGCAACTGGGCGACCCATGTCTACCTGCCCTGTAGGTGATGGCGGCCCCGCGAGCCCCGGGGCAGCCTGTGTCCGGAGAGGACGGGAGCACCAGGGAGGGGGGTGGTGGTGGTGGTGGTGGTGGTGGGTACGGGGACAGCACGTGTGTGAGCGCGCTGCCCGCAGACAGGGTGCGGGAGGAGTTCCTGGAGCTGCTGGAGCTGCTGATGTACCGCGCCCGCAGCCACGTCCCATCGCTGTCGGTGATGGAGGAGTTCCACCTCAGTCTCTCGCAGTGCGTGGTGCTGCGCTACCACTGGATACAGCCCTTCGTGAGAGGCCTCAGGGCGCGCCTGGCCGCTTTCCACAGGTACGGGCCCCGCGGGGCCGCTCACTCGCGCCCAGGCCGCGGGGTGCAGCGGCACTCTCAGGCCTCTCTGGTGCCGATCCCTACGAGGCTCTCAGCGGGATGGGGCAGCACAGTCACGTCTGCCCTCTCCAGGCGGCGGCGGTGGTGCTGTGCCGTGCTCTGCCCCACGGGTCATTCCTGCAGCTCCGGAAAGCTGCAAACCGGGGCAGTTAGTCCGAGCCCAGGAAGGTTCTGGCTTCACCGATTCGGTCCCAGTGGGGCACACATTAGCCTTTATCTTTCCAATGCTCGGTAGAAATCCTGTCCCCCGCACGGGATTTTGTCTCTCTCTTCTCTTCCCTCTCTTTCCCCCTCCACCCCCTTCATTTTTCTCATTTTCCTACTTTTGTTTTTTCCTCCTTTTTTCCTCCTTTTTTTTTCCTTTTAACTTTATTTTTTCTTTTCCCCCCTTTTCTCTCATTTCTTCTCCATACTTTTTTCCTCCCCCGTTTTCCCTATATCGTTTCCCCCCCCTTTTACTCCACACTTTTAAACTTTTTTTTTTACTTTCTTTTTTCCTTCTTTCCCTCTTTTTTCCTTGTTTTTTTTTTTCCCCAATTCCCCCCCTTCCCTTTCTTTTTCTTCCTCTCTTTTTATTCTTCTCTTTCCCCCCTTCTTTTTTTCTCTTATTCTCTTTTTTTCCCGTCTCCTCCCCCCCTTTTTTTCCCCACTTTTTTTTTTCTAATAGCTGAAATAGATTCTTCCTTATTTCAGGTTCTTTTGTGTAGCTGACCAAGTGAAGGTTTACACCAACCAGAATAAGACCAGGTAAGTGAGTAGCAATGCAGCCTCCCTGCCTGCCTGGGGAGGAGGCTGAGCGAGGTGCTGGGTGAATGGGAGGCATCACCCTGCGTGTTCCACAATGACGGGGCTGAGCCATATGACAGCATCACCTCATCCCCAGAGGTCTCACCCCATTCCCCAGCCACTTGCACAGACGTTTAGCTGCAGGGCTGATTCTCTGCCAGCCTTTGGTCACATCAGCAGTGGGTGAACCTGCAGCCTGGGGCGGGCAGAGCCGGGGCCACATCTTTTGGCAGCAATGCTGGTGGTGAAATTGTAGTGCAGGTCTTCCAAGAGCTGGAGTGAAATGGCTCAGACAGTGCTAATTCTCGTGGGTGTCAGCTCAGAAGCTTGATTCTGACTGAACTCAATTAAGCAGTTTAAATGTCAAAGCAAAGGTGATCAAATTGTGAGAAGTTGCTGAATCTAGTGGGAATGGCAGCCCACGATAGTCATAGGTGTGAAGAAGCGGATCCTTAGTCTTCCCCTCCCCTCCTGGAGTCTAGAAAGCATCATCCAGACAGTCCTCTTGAGGAGATACCTCTCTCATCTCTCCAGCTTGGTACGTCCCATTGTCTGCTTCCTTTCCCACTATAAAACCCCTCCAGCAACTTCTGCTTTTTGACAGCAGCTCCTGCCCAGGCCCATGCCCTGCTGGAACTTCCATAGAGTGCATCCTTTGCCTGAAAAATGAGTTTTTGTGTCCCAAACAGTGCTGAGTTAGTCTAGTAAGCCTGTATTGTGTATCATCCAGTCCCACTTCTCCCTGCCACTACATCTCCATTTCTTTTTTTCTTCAGGTTATGGCCAGTTTCCTTGAACGCTTAACCTGGAATTCCTCATACTATCTTTTGTTAGGGGGTAGGGAAATTGCCTGGTCAGAATGCAGGGCTAAGTATGCTTTCAGCTGTGATGCCTGCAGAATGAGAGCATGCTTGCTGTCTCTCTTTGCCTTTTTCTAGGACCTTTATTGGCTTGGAGGTCACTGCTGGGCATTTCCAGCTGCTGGAGCTGGTCTCAGAGGTAGACAGAGTTCTGGAGGAATTTGACCTTCCTACGTTCTACAAGGTGAGGAATTTCCCAGTACTTCCTTGCCAGTCTGGACATGCCAGCTGGTTCCCTGTGAGAGGCCCTTAAAATGTTCGCCTCAAATAAAGAGGCACGGGGAGGTTACACACTGAAATGGTCTCCTCTGGGCTGTTCAGACCTCACATGCTGAAAATGATCTTGCTGAGAATAGGACTAGTGAAAGTCATAGCAGCCTCAGAGCAGCCTTCCAGTATCTGAAGGGGGCCTATAAAGATGTGGAGAGGGACTCTTCATCAGGGACTGGAGCGATAGGACAAGGGGTAATGGGTTCAAACTTAAACAGAGGAAGTTCAGTGAGGGTGATGAGGCACTGGAATGGGTTGCCCAAAGCAGTAGTAAATACTCCATCCCTAGCAATGTTCAAGGCCAGGCTGGATAGAGCCTTGGGCAACATGGTCTAGTGTGACGCATCCCTGCCCATGATGCAGGGGTTTGGAACTAGATAATCTTAAGGTCCTTTCCAACGCTAACCATTCTATGATTCTATTCTGTAAGTCTGTGACTTCTGTATCACGCCCTGTGCAGGAGAGTAAGAATGTTAACTGTCTAGTGGCCTCTTGAGAATCATGTCTCCGTGGCAGAAGGCCAGAGCAGACACTGCTGTGCATGGAAGTAGGGTTGTCCTAGGGAAAAACAGGCTTGGGGTGAGCACTGTGGTGATGCTTGTGCCTCTTCCTTGGACAATTTCTTGAGGCATCAGTCTAGCCTTTTTGCTTGGTACTAGCTTTGAGGACAGGTTGTGGAATTTGAAGGGCGAGACCCTGATTTCTCTGTCTCCAGAGCTGATCAGGGGTCTCTTGTGTGCTATTTGGAAGTGACCCACCTACCCACTGCTGGATCGGCCATGGGAGGTTCTCTGTGCAGTTGCTGACTGCAGGGAGGCTGGGGATCAGCTTTTCCCACTGGTGTCCAGAAGGGCTGGGCTGGGGGAGTGTAGGACTCAATTCACCTCATGCACTGTCCATACCAGCTCTGCAACTCTTGAGCTGGCAGAGGGGGCTCCCAGCTTCAGGATCCTCCTGCCTGTGTAATCCCAGGCAGGACAGCATCACACCTGATCTCCCATCATGGCTCCATCCATTGAGCAGAGCCCACTTCACCCCTCATGATCCAACCCCTGTTTTGCTTTCAGGACCCGTCATTCCACATCAGCTTGGCCTGGTGCGTTGGGGACCTGTCGGACAGGCTGGAAGGGCAGTGCCTGCGGGAGCTCCAGGTACCGCCCCGCATAGCATGGAGAACAGGGGAAGAGCAGAGCTGGTGTCCAGCCAAGGGCAGAGGAGTTCTCTTCACTGAGCAAGACAAACTTCACTGGGTTGGAAGAACTCGTATTGCTTTTGGGGGCAATTAAGTTAAGTCACCCTCCAGAGGGAAGTCAGAGGCTTCCAGCCACAAATGGCCGCATCTCTGGCTTGGTTCAGGGAGGGAGCTGCTGACTCTGTCCTCTGGCAGATCCACCCTCCTGGTAGTGATTCCTGCATCTGTTTTCCAGGACATCGTGGATGGGTTTGAGGACTCGGCATTCCTGTTGCGTGTCCAGTGGGAGCAAATACACTGCAAGTCAGGGAACAAGTACTTCTCATTTCCCTTGAGGTAGGGGCCCTTGGGACTGTGCATGTCAGTCCTGAAGAGCTCTGAGCACGCAGGTCAGAGCCTTGTGTGCTCTCACACACTTCCCACGCTCCTCTTGCCTGCTCAGCATCTCTGGGCCTCCAGTCAGGCTACTTCCAAGTCTGAGTTGCTGGCTAAGAACTGTGTGTTTGTAGCAGGTTACACCCTCACTGCTGTATGTGCTGCAGTCAGCACTGGTGGTTCCAGCCATCCCACGGTTGCTAGTTTTGCCAGTTTTATAAAAAAAAGAAAAAAATCTCTATAAAAGTCATAGATGCCTTGTGGGAAGGAGGAAGAAGGTAGCGTGGGAAGCTGTTGCTAAAGGGAGAGTGTCTTGCACCGCTGGAAATAGCACTGCCATGTCACCAGGAGGCTCTGAGCATGCTCGAAGTAGCAAGAGGCAAGGACATGGAGCTGGACTCTCTCAGCTGAGCATCTCCCTACTGTAACCCAGCTTGGACAAGTTCCTGGATTGCGTTGTGTGTCCCTCTCCCACTGATGCTGCCTTTACAGAGAAATTTCAGTATCTGATCCTTCTGCCAAACAACAGAAGATGAAATCCGGATGGGAGAGGTTGGGGACCCCTTGCGTTTCGATGCTCCCAGGCTGGGTCTAAAACAAGAGCTTTGATTTAAGAGAATGCGTGCTATAAGCCCAGGACTTCGGAGGGCTGCTTCTCCAGAGAGTCTTGCTGCCATGTGGTCATGGGGTGGAAGCTCCTGCTCAGGCTTTGTGCTTTTTCCTGGTGAGAGCAGCAGCCCCAGAACTGCAGTGATCATGGGGATGGCAGGCTGGACTTTGTCCCTTGGGAGAAGCTCCTTTTCAATCCTTTTGTTCCTGTGGGCAGTCAGCTGCAGCCCCTGAGGAACTTGGAGCAGGATCCCAATGTGTTGCCCTGAATCTTTCACTCCTCACCTGTCTGATGAAAGACTTCAGGACTTGTGCACAATAAAAGTCTGTCTGTTGTCATAAAACCATTTCTATGGTGTATTTTAGATGTTCCCTTTCAGATGCACCCAACTCCTGCAGCCTTAAGGTGGGCCAATGGCTGCAAATGCTTCTGTGTGCTTGGTGCCTGCACACAAGGAAGCCAGGAGCTTTGTGGCTATGGAAGCATCTCACCACACATCTCGGTGTCTGCCAACACTCATGCAGTAACTGGTTTTCAAAATCATCAAATCATGGAATCTCAGGCTGGTTTGGGTTGGAAGGGAGCTTAAAGCTCATCCAGTTCCAACTGTCTACCATGGGCAGGGACATTTTCCGCTATACCAGGTTGCTCCAACCCCCGTCCAACCTGGCCTTGAACATTGCCAGGGATAGGGCAGCCACAGCTTCTCTGGGCAACCAGTGCCAGGGCCTCAGCATCCTCACAGGGAAGAACTTCTTCCTTTTATCTAACCTGAACTTCCCTTTTAAGATTGAGCCCACCACCCCTTGTTCTATCACTACAGTCCCTAATGAAGAGTCCCTCCCTGGCATCCTTGTAGGCCCCCTTCAGATACTGGAAGGCTGCTCCGAGGTCTCCACGCAGCCTTCTCCAGGCTGAACAGCCCCAACTTTCTCAGCCTGTTCTGAAGTGGGATGAAGCTGTGTCCCAAACCTCCATGGGGTGGATATTGTGGGCCTGGAGGTTTGTCATTGCTGACCCCATGACAGCTGAGGAGGGGGCCCCTGTCAGAGCTGAGGCCCTTCCTATATGCCTTGTCATAGGCTGGGTACCCTCGTACCCAGGGGAGCTTCTCGGAGTCCCAGTGTTGTCCCCCAGGGCTGGAAGGTGTCTGAGGCTGGCCAAAAGGAGCTGAAGCGTAGCGGTGGCGGCCACAGCCCTGGGAGCGGGGGGGCTGGGTGTTTCCAGGAGCCGGGAGTGTCAAACGCAGGGGCTCAGCCCCGGGGGACGTGCCGTGCGGTTCCCGGGCTCAGCCGCCATGTTTCGGGGCGGCAGCGCCGGGGCGGGGCGCGGCGCCTGGGGCCATACCACCGCCAGGGGGAGAGGGCAGCGAGGCGAGGACACGACCCCCGGGGCTGCCCGCGCCGATCGGAGAGGGCCGTCCCCCGGAGCGCCGCCAGCCCCGCCGCCGCGGCTCACCCGCCCAACTTGGCCGCTTGTGCGCATGCGTGAGACGAGGAGCGCTGATTAGTTTACAGAGTATGAAAGGCTCCGGGAGCTTTCTGGCCAATGGGAGCACGGCGCTGGCTTTACGTGAGGGGCGCGGATAACGCGGGGGGTGGGTCGTAAAACGGCCCCACGGAGGGCGCGCCCTGTTGATTGGTCAGGATTGACCCGGCGTCTCGCCGCCCTGTGCTCTGATTGGTGGAGAGCCTCGCCAGCCGGGGCGGGAAGCTCGGAGGGAAGCCCCGCCCACCCCGGTCGGCTGTTCCCCCCGCCTGCCACCCCCGCCGCTGGCGTGCCGCGAGGGGACGGGGGAGGGGAAAGGCCGCGACGTGAGCGCGCGACCCTGTCCGCCATTTTGTAGCGAAGCGGCGGAGGCGGGGGGATAAAAGCGCGCTCGGCCGCGGCCCTCTCCGGATCTTGAGGTGAGTGTTGTCCGCCGGGAACGGTGCGGCCTTGGCTGACGGCCCTCGGGTGCGCTGCGTGCTGGCGGCACTCCCGGGATCGGCGAGGGCCTCGGTCCTGCTCTGGCCCTAGGGGTGGCCGTGTAGGCCGCGGCCGGGCCGGTAGAAGGAGCGCGCTCGGCCCCGCCGTGTTGGGGCGCGAGCGGGGCAGCCCGCGGGGAGCCTGCGGCCCGGTCCGCGCCGCTCTCGGCCTTCCGGCCGCTCTCAGACTGCGTCCGGGCGGCGGGAGGAGCGCCCGGGCGAACTTTTGACGGTCTGTGCCTGGGCCCGGGGCGGGAGCCGCCGGTGTTGGCGGGTCCGTGGGTGCAGGCCGGGCGGTGGTCTGTGCCGACTGGCACGCAGCTCCTCAGTTCTGGAGCTGTTTTTCTTCCTGTTCTCTGCCCGCTTTCGTGGCGGCGACCGTGGCAAGTGGAGCTCTGGGAGAGTCGGAAAGGGGCCAGTGCTGCCCCTGCCCGAGCGCGGCTGGGCGGCCTCTTGGGGGATCGGCGTTGTTGTCGCCCAGTGAAAACCAGCTGTAAAAGGCAGCCTGTAGTAAATCACCGGGTGACCGAACTTTCTTGCAGATCCCGTGGAAAGAATGCTTCTCGAGGCTGTTCTCCAGTTCAGGACACTGCACAGTAAAATGGCCTTGCTTATTTCAAAGCTAGAAGTAACAATAGATTTTGTATTGTTAGAAACAGCTCCTTTGCAATAGTTTCCTAATCTGGAGTAGTACTGTGTTCCCTTTCTACTGCCTTTATACTCTGACTAGGCAGTCATAGTTTAATTTCAACAAACCACAAACAGTTTGGACTGTTTCTGCAAGAGAACTGAGAGAAGATCAAGAAATAAAACACATAGTCTATGGGTTCACCATGAGCTTCGACTGTTTCTGAATCTACTTGTTGGAAGGGTGACATCTGTTCTCAGTGGAACTATTTTTTTGTGCCGGTGACAAAGCAGGTATGATACCTGACAAGTCATTCCCAGTGCACACAACTTAAGTGTTTCCTGTTTCTAAGGTAACTACATTGGCATCAACTAAAATTACAGGCAGGAGGAGTCCAGGTGAGGTGATGTTGGTAGTAGACTTTTTTGCCCTTGCTAGAGTTGTTATTGCTTTGGGTATTTCTGCGTTTATGATTTTCAAGTTTGCTGCTGTTTATGCTATTGGCCTTTGTGTCTCCAAACCAAACTTATAGCAAGCTACAAGGAAGTTGGAATTGGATGAGCTTCAAGGCCCCTTCCAGTCCAAACGAGTTTGTGATTCTATGATTTTATCTACCTGTGTCTCCTCTTTAGAGACATACCTACTCTTGTTTATGTTTCTAGCATAGTGATCCTAGGTATTCACTTTAATTGATGCTGAAGTGGCTGCTGGTAGTGTTCAGATGAGTAGGTGAAAGAGGAGCTCTGCAAAGGAAACTTAAGAAAAGTGGACATTGAAGCTTTTTGACCCTGTAATGGGTTGTTGCTGAATTGTGCTGAGGATTCTTATCGTTTTACCATGATTGAGGATAGCACTGTTTTAGCCAGACTTCTCTTTTGTTTTATAACCACCTCTACTATATGAATACCGCCAGTCTCCTTTGCTTTTTGAGATAGCATTTAACTCTTCTAAAACATGTTTTGGATGAGACAACAGTACTAATCCTTTGAGAGCAGGTCCCTGAATTTTCTTCACTTCTTCCGTGGAACTTTATCCTGCAGCATTTGACTGAAGGGGAAGTGGGAAGTGAGAGTTTCTTGGCTTTTGTTGTTTTGTTTTTTTTTCTGTGTGAGCAACCCTAGCTTAAGATGTGAACATGCCTGAAGCAGCCATGTCATGATTGAGGCATGTATGCCTGATTTGGTAGGTACCAAACATGGAACTTAACTGGCCTTAGCGTATGGGCGCAAACATATCTGCTCAGTTCAGCTGCTGTCTGTAAACAAAAGTTACTGTGACTAATCATCATTGTGGCTTCCATTTGACTCGAGTTATGTGCGTTTTTCCAGTAAATGGAATGTTCAGGTGGCTTTTCTACATGTAAACTCCTAAATTTGAATCAGTCAAATTATTCAGGAGCTTATTTTACTGTTCATATGACTTACACGGTAAGGCTTTTCTTTCTCCTGAAATCTAACTTAGCTATGGTATTATTTCCAGCAGGCTCCATGGAAAGAATACTTCTAAAGGCTGTCCTCCAGTTCAGGGCATGCTGCCTGGTAAAACGGCCTTCTTATTTCAAAGCTAGAAATAGCAACAGATGCTATATTGTTAGAAATATCTCCTTTGCAGTAATTCCCTAACTTATGGGAGTATGATGGTATCTTCATACAGTAAAGCTACTTACCTTTCCCCCTTGGAGAGCTTCTCACATGGGGCTGCTTTTTCCATGAGTTCTGTTCTGGGTTTGAGAAGTGGGTAAGGGACCCTGTTTAGCATAACAGGTTTAACAGTGGTACTTGAAGCATGTTTCATGCAATGATTTTGTCAGGAGTTTAGAATCTACTTGACAAACATGTAGCTGTGTCTGTCACTCAAGGTGTTACATCTTCAACATGCAGTACACATGGCCTAAAAGGCTCATGCCTCCTGAAACCCAGTGGGAGTTGTTACTTACCTCTGTAAAATACTCTATAAACATCCAAAATTCAGCTTGAAGTAATTTTGAAATTGCTTTTTTTGTAAGGGTGTTTCTGAACTTCTGGAAGAATTCAGGTTTGCTGTCTTCAGCAGCAAGTCTTAGTTACTCCTAGTGCTGTCCTTCAGATTAGTAGAATGTTTTTGACAGACCTGACCACTGATTACATGTTGGCCCTTTCTATTTGTGATTTTTGTTTTCTTGCCTAAAAATGTATCATGTTTATGTTCTAATAACAAAGCTCTGCTGTTGAAAAGAATCTACTGAAATAGATGCCAAATGTTCTGCTGACGGCCTTTCAATTTCCTTAGAAGGCTTTCAGGCTGTGTAATAGCCTCGATTTTGGTAAATATTTTCTGTGTCTTAAAAATCAGCTGTATTGTGCAACCTAAATCTTAACATTGTAATGGCTCCTGAGTCCCATGTCTACTATCTTATTCCATGGCTGTATTGTAGTATCTGTAGTTGAAAGTAGCTAATTTTGTCAGTAAATCTACATTTTTGTGGTGAGCTATCTGGCTGGGGACTTCCTTTTCTGAACCTGGGAAGATGGCAGGTTTGCTGCATGGACTAGAAGCTGCTTGAATTATTGAGACCGGTGGAGGGAGATTAATTCTCACTAAGAATCGATGCATCTAAAAATAAAGTCTGCTTTGCCTAGCATTCATAGCTTGTTTGATCAGTGTTGTAGTAATTGAATTTTACTCTTGCATTGAATGACCTGAGAGTTAACTGTGCATTTTTGCTTTCCTGGCAGGGCTCCCTGAGTTACTCTGATTTCATATACTGTTGTAAGTTAGGTTGCACTGTTTGAATCTTGGAAATACTGTTTGGTGCTTGAGAGCTGTCAGGTTTTGGTGTGTATCAGGATACATACAGTGCAAACTATATATTTAGAACTTAAATGGGAAGCTGCTTCCTTCAGCTGTTGTTTTGTGTCCTGGAGTCTTGATATCTGCTCAGGCTCTTGTTCTACTTCCTTGAAAGGGAAAATCCCATTCTGACTACAGTTTGGGTTATCCAGTGGCACTGACAGATTCTGCAGTTGGAAGATGGTAAACTATTGGTGTCCTGTTTCCGTGCAGTTAAAGCATGTTGAGATGGGAGTCCTGCTTTTCTTGGGAGAAAACAGCAATGCTGATATGGGGGTGGAATGATTGGTGTTTATGTGGCAACAGGGAGGATCCCATTTATGACTGAGCCTAACTCAAGGGTTCCAGCACCTAAAAACTTGATTTTTGGGTGGAGTAGGTGTGATTACTGTGCTGTTTGTATCAATCAGAGAAACAATACCTGGAGAAATGGGTTTTCCTAGGGGCCTGAAAGACAAACTCTGAAACTTCTGTTACTGCTTTATAAATGGCCAAGTTTTATGCTAAGTTCTTCAGGCTGATGGCTGAAATCTGGTTCTACCATAGGGACTGAATTCCCCTCACTAGCTGCTTGTGGTGGCTTTGATAGCTGCAAGTACTGTGGCATAATTGTCTGTCTGCTTTATTTTTAACAACTTCTTTTCAGTGGCTTTAGATTGGCCTGGTATGTTAAACCTTGCCAGTAAGAACATCTTGGAAAGTGTGCACTTGCCAAGCCCATTGATACTTTCTGGATTATTCCAGCAAGGAATAGAGT
This sequence comes from Myiopsitta monachus, assembly GCA_017639245.1. Lineage (NCBI taxonomy): Eukaryota > Metazoa > Chordata > Aves > Psittaciformes > Psittacidae > Myiopsitta > Myiopsitta monachus. The sequence goes on from CM029941.1 coordinate 82,253,049, forward strand.
TTTTTTGTGGTTTTTTTGTTTGTTTGGTTGGTTTTTTTAAGAAAAATAAAATCGGGTACTGTGCTGCTGGGAAATCTTGTTAACTTTCGTGCCTCTCCTCCTTCCTACAAAGCTGTTTCACAGTCAGTGGGCTTTTAAACCTGTATATAAAGGTAATGAATTACAGCTTGTCAGAGGTAGAGAAAAGAAATGGAACTTTTCTGTAATTCTTCTTGCTGCAGTTTTAAGCATGCCCTGAAATTCTTTCAGAGCACAACTGCCTTGTCATTGAAGAGTGCTTTTAATATTCCCTCTTGAAAATGTCTTTTCATGGGATGCTAGTTTTCCTGTGCCATTTCTGTGGCATGTTGGAAGCCTGGAAGTTGTTTGATGATTTGACTTCTCTTACTCGTGTTTTTATTTAAGCTAATGAACTTAGCAAAACAGCAGAATAGTCTTCACTGACTGTGACAGGATTTGCTCCACCTAATGTTTTAAAGTGTAGGCAGGTGTTAAATAAGCTTTAGTTCTAAGTGTGAGGGAGTAAAAACCTCTGTGTAAAGAGGAAGAGGAGGGGAAGAGTTCTAGTTTTATCCAGGACAGCTTCTTCAACTCGACTTGGTACTGCTCCTGTTCTGCTCTTGCAGAAGCCACACTGCTGCAGGGCCTGCTTTGAACTTATGTGCCCTAAGCATCACATATTCCAAGTTAACGCATCACCTCTGTGATCAGTCTCAACGATGAGGTAGAAATCATGGACTGGTGACTTTGGCTGTATAGCCAAGACAGTAGAGCGATTATTTTTATCCTGAAAAAGGGATCTTCAGACTGTTAGGCACAAAGCCTAATGACCTTTGTGTTTTGATCAAGTAGAGCTTCAAAACAGTGACTCCAGCTTGATGCCAACCGTGATAAATTACAGTGCTACTTCTCAGAGCAGCTTACAGTTTCCCTTGAGACTCCTCAGACTGTTGGTTATGCGGGACTTGCTCTTAGATGTAATTTTATTGCATTGGCAATCGGTAATTTAAAGAGATGTCAAGTGCCAAGTTTTGTGTTGTCATAGAAATTTATTAAGCTGGCAAGCTCTGCTGTTGTAGCTGGAAAAGCTGTTTTGGTATAAGCCCCATGTGAGGACTAGTTTATTGTGGTTCCCTGTGTGTGTTGCTCATTCACAATTGCTTGTTTTGTTGTGTACAGTTGAGTGCAATACTGCTTTGATGGTAGGAAGGCAAAATGTTGCAGAGATGCTTGAAAAGCACTTTTTTAAAATAAACTTGATTGATGCTTTGAATGATTCTGACCTCTGATTGTTGCCGTGTGTTGTCTAATTAATTCTGCGTTTGGTTTTCTTTCTCCCAGTGCTGGAAGGGTAGTTACTCTTCTGAGAGAGCTGTTTATTAGCTCTTGCAGCCTGGAAAAAGGCAGAAACCAATAAAAGTAGGTAGTGATAGTACTTCCTTGTGGACGTAGTTATGTCAAATGGCTTCTGTATTTATCTTATCAAATTCTGTATTACCAGTTCCTGTGTTAAACTTCATTTTACTTGCTTTGCCAAGTTAGCTTGGAAGCAAAAGAATAAGAGAAAGCTGTGATGTTGCTACAGAACTTAAATAATGCTGTCTTTCAGGTGCCATGTTTCAGAACAGAGGAAGACAACTGAGAAAGAAGAGCTGAAGAAAGTAACACAGAACCAGATAGAGGCTAATTGGGGGAAAAAAAATTAACCTGTCTCTGAGGTGACTAAAGGGGAATAATGGTGATTTTGCGCCGGGCTCGGCCGCCTGCTTCCGCCCCAACCAGCAATGAATCTTGACTCGCTCTCGCTGGCCTTGTCTCAAATCAGCTACCTGGTGGACAATTTAACCAAGAAAAACTACCGAGCCAGCCAGCAGGAAATACAGCATGTAAGTAGACTAATGGTGCTGCAAAAGAAACTCTGGAAAGAAGAAAGTTGGTGTGTGAAATGGAGTTTTGCTTCTCGTTTCGATTGTGCTCTGTGGTGCTGTTGTGTGCATTGCTGTGCACTGTTGTCTGCAGTGTTGAGAATTGCAGCTCATATCTCTGATACTCTTGGTTTCATCTCTCAGGTCATGGAATACAGCAGCTCAGAGCTGAGACCAGTTAACTTTGTAGTTGAATATTAGACTTAACTGCTGCTCTTGGGTGATATACAAAATTTTCCCAACTACTTCAGGTGAAATCTTTCAACTTTTGGACATTCCAAAGAGCACTGATTGGGAGACGAAGGAAAACATGCATTTACTATTCAGAGTTGTTGCCCTGAAAGCATGAGTACATGGATACCTACATCTGAATGTCTGAATGCTTTCACTTTACATTGCATGGAAGGGTTTTGATCCTCATCTCACTGGATGAAGCATGACTTGGTGGTGAAGCCAAGCTGACTGTCTCGGCCCTGGGTTTTCAGGAGGCAGGTAGGGTAACTGCAGACTGAAACCCAAATATCTTAAGATCTGGGCAAGAATTCTGGTTTAACTGACCCTTTTAAAAATAGCTCTGAGTAGCAAGATGGACTGAAAAGCATTATCCACAGGGTTGTACTTGGGAGGAAGTGAGTATCACTGGGCCTGTTTTAGAAGTTGGCTTAGTTCAGTTCCCAGCAGGCAGCTGGGCAATTAAATACTTTTTTTTTTCTCTTACACTAGTGCAGTCTTGCAGTGATTTGCATCAGATTAGGAGGCCAGAGGGCTTATGCAGAGTGAATTTCTGGTAGCAGCTGACTTCTTTAAAAGTGCATTCATTACTTATTGTGAGGCAAGGGGGTGATTTCAGCAATATTCACTGCTTAAAATGATCTGGTAAGGCGTGGAGATGGAATACCTTTCTTGTAAGGCTTCCATGCTTTTGCAAATTCAGTGCTTGCAGAGGACTCACCTGAGATCACTGTTGGTTTCAACAGCCCATTTGTACAGCAAGGTGTGGCTTAGGTATGACTTGCAGAGTTGTCAGGAGCACTTGCATAAAGAATAACAATGATGTGGGAGAAGATAGTGTTGATCTGCCATTCAGTTGGAATACAGATCTCTAAAATGGAACCAATTGTTCCTTATCCTTCATGGCAGGCCTCAGGCTCACTGTAGTGAGAGATTGGAAACTGGTCTTTGGAAATGGCTCTTTTGTATATGTTTGGTTATAAGACTAAACTCTTAAAAAGTCTCCATGATGTTGTTTTTTGTTTGTTTGTTTTTAATTTTTAAACTTTCCTTCTGTGGTTACTGGTACTATTTTTCCTTACGTAATTGAGGAGATTATGAATCTGTCCTTTAATTCTCAGTCTGACGGTACACTGATGTGAACTTTTGGCATAATTCACTCAGTTCTACAAAGCTTGTATCTAAGCAGTTAGTGTATGTGGAAAACTGTTTGGAGTTGTTCTTGTCACTCACCAAAGTGGGCATTTAAATACATTTCTCTCAAGCATAACAGTGACAAAGCTTGAGGTATCAATTTCTGCCTCAATATGCTTTCAGTAGTCATTTAACATAGGTAATGTTTTAAGACTGCCTCTGCTCTGGATACAGGCTGAGAGAGCTGGGCTTGTTCAACCTGGAGAAGGGAAGGGTCCAGGGAGACCTTAGAGCAGCTCCAGTGCCTAAAGGCAAGAAACCTGGAGAAGGGCTTTGAACAAGGGCCTGTAGGGACAGGACAAGGGGGAATGGCTTTAACCTGACAGAGGGAAGCTGAGATGAGATCCTGGGGAGAAGTTCTTCCCTGTGAGGGTGCTGAGGCCCTGGCACAGGTTGCCCAGAGAAGCTGTGACTGCTCCATCCCTGGCAGTGTTCAAGGCCAGATTGGACAGAGCTTGGAGCAACCTGGTCTAGTGGAAGGTATCCCTGCCTGTGGCAGGGGTTTGGAACTGGATGAGCTTTAAGGTCCCTCCCAGCCCAATCCACTCTGTGATTCTATGATTCTTTCAGCTCTCTCTACAAGAAAGCTAGCAATTCTCATTCCAGTTCCTGGGAAAGTTTTTATGTGAATGTAGCTAGGGTTGAAAGATGTTACACTGCACTTTCAAGCCTTCTCTTTCCCTCCTCCCCATATGTTAAATTTGCAAATTATTGTCCGTTTGAAGTTACTTCTGTGCAATGAAGCAATATAATTCTGATGCAGGAAAGCTGCGTTGATGGCTTCAGTACGTACAGTTTTCTTCTGCATCCGTCTGCTTTGATGAATTCATCTTGGTCATAGCACCAAGTTGCTCCCTAGGAGGTTGATCCAGCTTCATGCTACTCCTGTTACCACATCTAAAGCTTCAGATTTAATTGTGATTACCTCAACAAATTGCCTATTTTCTGAAGCCTGAGCTAACCAGTAGACTTTGCTGTCAATTCAGCTTTACTGACATTTGCACCAGTCCGAGCATGTTCTTACATAATCATGGTGGATGGCTGCCTTCAGAGACAGTTCTGTCAGCATTATTGGGGTGGGCTCTTTACTGTGGACTGATGCACCACAAGCCTCTGGTCATGAAGCAGATATATCCAACTTGGGTATTTTCTTTCTAGCAGAACCAAAGTTGGCAGGCACTGGAATTAGCAGGCTGAGAGGGAAGTGGGAGCATAGTGCCAGGTAATGTGTCCTGGGCTCAGCTGTAACAGTTATTTTTCTCCTTGGTAGATGGTGCAGTGCTATGTTTTCTACTTTAGTCTGAGAACAACTCTGGTAACGCACTGATGTTTTAGTTGTTTCTAAGTAATGCTTACCCCGATCAAGGACTTCTCAGTCTCCTGGTCTGCCAGGGAGGAGGGGCACAAAAAGCCAGGAGGAAGCAGAGGCAGGACACCTAACCCAAACTAGCCAAAGGGGTATTCCATACCACAGCACATCATGCCCACTATATAAACTGGGGGAGTTACCTGGAAAGCCCAGTTTGCTGCTCAGGTTGGGCTGGGTATCAGTTGGCAGGTGCTGAGGAATTGTATTGGGCATCACTTGTGTTTATTGTTTTCCTTTTCTCTTATGAGTTTTATATTCTCTCCCCTTGTTATTTCCATTATTATTATTATTATTAGTGTTAGCAGTAGTGATTTTGTGTGAAACCTTAGTTACCAGGCTGTTCTTATCTTAACCTCTAGGAGTTACGTTCTTTCGGTTCCCCTCCTCATCCTTCTGGGAGCAGGGGAAAGGAAAAAGTGGGGAGAGTGAGGAGCGAGTGGCTGCGCAGTTCTGAGTTACCGACTGGGCTTAAACCACAGTGTAATGGTAGAGGATTTGTGATAGGAACAATCAAACAGCAGGGCTGGAGCCCACAGAGTCTAAAGCAATGCTGTTTTTCCTTTTGTATGAAGAAGCTACTGGCAAACAAGGATATTTATGATGGGGTGAAGCGGTGGGCTTGGTGGAGGCAGTCAGAGCACATGCAGAGCTGCTGGTTTATGCTGGCACACGTGTCTCTTGTGTAGCTAGTAGTAAAGGAAGAATGGCAAAAAAATTGCCAGTAAAGGTTGGATTTGATGTTATCTGTACTCTTTGGATAAAAAAGGCAAGCTACTGGTGATTGTGACTTCAAATTTCTGCCAGTATGGGTTTTATTAAAAACAAGTAATGCTGTTGTGTTAGGTGAGATTTAAAGAAATGATTAAGCACTGAAACAACCTGAAGATAACTACAGGCAAAGTTGATGAGATGGTCTTTAGCCAAGAGTTAAAGGCAGATGACAGGGGATGCTAGCAAAAATGTGATACTGTTGTTAAGATACAGTGAGTTATAGGTGTTGCAAATTAACATACAGATCACCTCTTTCTCACTGAGGTGTAGAATCCAGTTGAATGAGCTCTAATGACAGGGAGAAAACTTGGTAAAAGGTTTCAGCTGCAGGTGTTTAGCCTGTGGCATTTGATTTTTAAAGCTGGCTAATGAGCAAGTCTGAGATGAGCTTTTTTTCTTTCTATGGCAGCAAACACCTGTGTAGGTACTGCCTTATGTCTTAAAAGACCCTGGAGCAATGGCAGTCAAGTCAGGATCAGGAGACAGTGTAGAAGCTGCCTCTGAGATCTGTGAATATTCTGTGGTGGCTTGGCTGTGGGATAAATTCCTGCTACACGGGCATGGCACAGAGGTAAACTGTAACCATGGGGAAAAGTGAGGCCATGGCGCTGTGTGGCTTCTGGGCTGCTTTGGTGGCAGGGAAGCTTGAAGTCCTTCTCTAGGTTTCTTGAAAACCCCTTTTACTTAGCTTTTTAAGAGTACTACCCGTGAAATACCGGTCTTCTGTATCAACGACTTGTGTCTAGACCCTTTTTTTATCTCTTGGTTTATACTTTTCATTTGCAAATAGGGTTAACGACTTGGTTTCTAAGGTTACTGATTAAAAAGGAACATTCTTAGCAGTTTTGTTTAAACTGTAGATGACTTAACCACTAGAAGTACTACTGTGTTCACAATACTAGACCCAGATCTTACTCTGTAATGACTAATTGCTACCAAGTTTGGATTTTTCTTTTCCAGATTGTGAATAGGCACGGTCCCGAGGCAGACAGGCATTTACTACGCTGCCTATTCTCGCACGTGGATTTCAGTGGCGATGGTAAAAGCAGTGGCAAAGATTTTCATCAGGTACAGTTTGCACTGAGGAATCTGCTAATTACGTTTGGTTGTTAAAAATCTGCAATAAGATTTAAGCATGAAGGCAGGTTAGGGATAATAGCTTTAAGCTAACTTCTTTTCTTGTCTGTGGCCTTTAAATTGCAAGCACATTTTGTGGGTCCTCAAGTCAGAAGGCTACAGATTGTTAATATCTGACTCTTATTATCGCCTGATCTGGAAAACCACATAGCTTCAGTACAGTTATGCTTACCAGCACATGCAGTGCTCTATTTTGAAAGCCTTTCTTTGTCTTTTAAAACTTTGTAATCCACTAACTGGAGTGTTTTCATCCTTAATCTGTTCTGCCACAGACTTTTTAGGTCATAAATGGGAATCAAATACTGTTAAATTGTCTATTGCAGTGTGGAAGGATGCTTGCAGAAAATTAAACATTGCACATATGATGGAGAATATTTGATCACTTTCTTAGTCTTAAAAGAAAAAGCAAATTAAATGTGAAGAAAACTGGAATGAGAAGAAGCTGTTTACTGTTGATGAGAATTTGGGTAATTAAAAAGACTTAAGCACCTTCTCTTTGTTTAGCTTTACTGTGTGCAGTACTGTTCACCCAGTACTGTGTGCAGTAAAGCTGAACAAAGATAAGGTGCTTAGGCCTTTATTTTATTGTCCTGTTATGAAACAGTTTGGGGGTTTTCAAGTTATCTTGTTATTTTCAGACTCAGTTTCTGATCCAGGAGTGTACGTCACTGATCACAAAACCAAATTTTATCTCGACGCTGTCCTACGCCATTGACAATCCATTGCACTATCAGAAGGTTTGTATGCTTCCTGAAGGGGATCCCAGTGTCAGAAACTGCAGTGAATTGGTCTTCAGGAAACCAGCTGGTTTTCCCTGAGGCTTTCCCCAGGTTTTTGTTTTTTTTATGGCTAAGATTGGTTTCAGTGAAGTCTTCAAAAATTGAGCTTGCCCAGAAGTTGGGTCTGTTAAACTGAGCAAGTTAATCATTCAGAATGATTGAAAGCTAATTTTAAAGCTTAATCTAAGGTTTGGCTTTATGGCTTGTTTGTGGTAGCCAGAATCAAAATGATTCATCAGTGCTCTTTCAGTGTCAATGTCATGGTAGCGGTTTGATAGTGAAAGAGAGGGATATGCAGAAGAAACTTTTAGTTCAGATGTATCCAGAAGTAGTTCCAAAGATGTCTGTTTAGCCACATAAGCTTTATATTAACCTACAGCAGAATAGTTCCTAATATTCCAGATATGCAAATGAACTTTGGATAGACTGCTGCAATTCAAATGACACTATTTCCGTAACAGCTTCCATGTAATTCTTATCTATTTCAGAGTCTAAAGCCTTCACCCCACTTATTTGCCCAATTGAGTAAAGTCATAAAATTAAGTAAAGTTCAAGAGGTAGGTGAACACTTGCTTCAAAAATACTTTCATGATTTTTGACTAAGCTTGTTAGCAAGGATGATGTCCCCTTACTGTGATACTCATTCTTGTTTGTAGGTGATTTTTGGTCTCGCTTTACTGAACTCTTTCAGCTCAGATCTACGAGGTTTTGGTAAGTGAAGCTTTTGAAGTACTGCCGCAGGGACATATGTTTTCTATGTAAGCAGTGAACTTTCTAGATGGATAGATGTGTGCCTGTGTGATTGGAGTAGTGCAAGACCTTGCAATTAGTGGTGGCATTGAGGTCTGACACCACTTCGAGAGGGGCAGTAGGTAACACAGTCACCTTGTCTTACATGAAGTTGAATGACTTGCTTCCATGAATTATTTGCTAGATGATAAATCAAATTGAAGTACTGTGATACATTAGATTTTAGTTGTCCATTAATTTTTGAGTTCTGAGGTATGGGTTGAAACTTCTGTTTAACTCTCAACTCTCTGTTGTGGCTTGTGGTTAACAAACTCAGATTAAGAGAATAGTACCTAGCTAAAAAGAGTCTTCATATTAAAAAGAAATTCAGGTTTTTACCTCATCCTCTTTTTGTCTTTAAAAGCTGCCCAGTTTATCAAACAGAAACTCCCGGATCTTTTGCGCTCTTACATTGACGCAGACGTCAGTGGAAATCAAGAAGGTGGCTTCCAAGATATTGCAATAGAGGTCCTGCACCTTCTTCTCTCCCATCTCCTTTTTGGGCAGAAGGGAGCCTTTGGGGTAGGACAGGAACAAATTGACGCTTTCCTCAAAACATTACGTAGAGGTAAGTGTGGTGATGGTCAGGAAGCCTGACTAAATGCAGACTTTGAAATGGATTTTTGTAATTTACTGCCAGTGCAGATTGCTGCTTGAATTGTGGCAAGCTGGGTGAGGTAGAACTTGGTTGCATTTTCAGAAGTCTGTCCACTGGCAGAAAAATACCACTAATGTACTGGCATAATGTGCTGGTTTTCTTTCAGTGAGCTGTAATGTGGTCTCATGTTTGGGTTTTTTGAGGAGTGAGCAATCAAGTAGGAGGATATTCATACGAGCTTTTGTGGAATGGTATTTGTAGGTTTAATTAAAGCAACTCAGTGCAGAGTAGTTAAAAAAATTGAGCTCCTTACAATGTAAAGGACATACCATTTCAAACAAGTAGATGTTGCTGCCCATGGCAGGGGGGTCGCAACTAGATGATCTTAAGGTACTTTCCTACCCTAAATATTCTTTGATTCTAAGCACTGGGTTATGTGATCTATTGAGTGGATATCTATGAGGAAACACTAGTACAATGGGGGAGTGCATTTGAATAGAACTTGAGTCATTTCCTGGAAGCTACCATGGTCCTTGTGTGATGGCAGGGGATGTTGTTGATACAGTAGTGTCTTGCTTTCTGAAACAACAGTGTTTGCTGTAAACCCACCAGAATAAGGAGGATTTGGACTCAAGAAGCTAACTGAATTTAATGCTATTCAGGCCCAGAGGGAGGCACCCTTATGCAAGTGCAAAATATTTAATTATAATTTCTTAGTTGATACTTCAGGGAAGATTAGTGTATTAACTTCTGTAATTCCTCCCACCTTTGGGAAATGGGGAATTTTTCTCTGAATGGCTCCAAAGAGAATGGAGACATGCATCACCTTAACTAAGGATAATGCTGTCTCAGGAAAGCTCAGCCATGAGGTGTCTTTGCTGCTTTCCACTGTGGAGTGAAATCCTGCTCCCGCATCTGATCTCGTTACTGTGTCTCCCTTAAACTTTGCTTCAGAGGGAGGAAGAAGGGAGCATTCTCTCTTCTCATGCCTGAATACCTGATTTACATTTCCTACACTTCTTAGACTCAAAAGCAGGTCCTTTGTTTCCTAGTACTTCCTGAGTTGGAAGAGAGGCTTTTACTATTCTAGTTGTATTGTTTCTTGCTCTGTGCTTTTTTTGGATGGCTGGTGTTACTAATAGTCCAGTTCTAAATTTATTGCCAGCACAACTACTAGCCCTTTTAGGCAGCTGCAATGACCTTGTGGAAACCCAGTCTATTCTACATTCTTATTCTCTCAGAATACAAGGGCATGTAGATAGGGGACACGGGTAACGGCTTTAAGCTAAGAGAGGGGAGATTGAGGTGAGATCTTAGGAAGAAGTTCTTCCCTGTGGAAGGGAAGGCCCTGGCACAGGTTGCCCTGAGAAGCTGTGGCTGCCCCATCCCTGGCAGTGTTCAGTGCCAGGCTGGACAGAGCTTGAAGCAACCTGGTCTAGTGGAAGGTGTCGCTGCCTGTGGCAGGGGGTTGGAACTGGATGAGCTTTATGGTCCCCTTCAGCCCAAACCACTCTGTGAATTTCCAAGTCCCTGTACAGAAGGGGGAGGGGTGATGGAGCGATGCTGCATGAATGAGTGCCCGCTTCATTTCTGCAGCAGCAAGGGAGCTGTGACACAGCAGTCATTTCAAATAGTCAGTTGCATGCAACTAGTGTTCTGGGGTTTTTTTGACACTTTTTGTTACTTTTGTGTTTAGATTTTCCGCAGGAGCGTTGTCCTGTGGTGCTTGCACCACTTCTATACCCTGAAAAACGGAACATTCTAATGGACAGGATCCTGCCTGATTCTGGAGGGATAGCCAAAACCATGATGGAGAGTTCTCTGGCAGATTTCATGCAGGAAGTTGGCTATGGCTTTTGTACGAGGTTTGTTGGCAAATGTCTTTTTCAAGCATCTTGGGTGATGTTTTTTTTTTCCTCTGTGTTTCTTCCAGCGTAGGGTGAAGAACACTTTATAGTACTAAAATAACTAGAACCTCATTATTATGAGGTCATTTTTTTTATTCCCGTTTTATATTTTGCTTTCTTCTGTGTGTAGCATGTCTGTTGAGATTGTGTAGCCTTTTGTCATGGTGAGAAAGGCTAGATAAAGGTATTAAGATTCCTCTTGAAGGTTTTGTAAGAATTAGACCATCATAATTCTTGTGAGTAAAACCAAAGTGGCTAGGCAGAATAAATGGCAATTAAATCCTACTAGGTCTTTGGAAGAACTTTGCTTTTGTGCCAGACTGCTGTTAGCTCCCTGTCCACATTAAACAGGTTACAGAAGAACTGAACGTAATAGTCTCGCTTCAGGAGAGTTGACCAGCTGCAGCTTTCTTTTGGTACTGGGGTTTGGTCAGTGTGATGCACAGTATGTTTGAGGTCATGATAGTGAATTGCTAGAGTATCTTCACAGCTGCATCAGTCTTTCCTGGCTTAGGCTTATTCTGGTAAAAATGCAGCTGTCTTAAATTCGTCCTGGGTTTGTCCATATGTTTATAGTCATACATGACCCACATCTTCGATAGTGTTCCATATTCTTGCTCTGTGCCCCTAATGTGAAATGTTAAATGGGCAGCTGTCACGTGGACTTGCTGGAGCCATGAGAAATGGGCTGTCATGCGCAGAACCATGTGGGTTCAGCCTCAGCAGGACGTGTGTTAGCTGGAATAGGAGAAGCTAGACTTCTTAGAAGCTGTTTATTGAAGAGGCAACTTGCATATTTAAAATTATTAATTATATGTTAAATATATTTCCTGCTGTATGTCTATCTGCACAAACCCTGCTTCATTTATGAATATAGTTTTTTAAGGATTTAGGATAGTGCTCTAATACTAGTAGTCATAGCAGGAACCTACAGGTCCCTATCTGGTTTTGATGGGGGTCTTAGCACTTAATATGAACCTGATGTGTGTTGTTTGTTTTTAAAGGAAGATTCATTCAGAAACATAGGAGAAGTAAATGATTCTGTCTTTTCAAAGAAAGTCTAGTGATTACTTTAGGGAGGTGATCAGATCTCAAAGACATTAACATAAGTTTCTGTTCAAACAAGGAAGAGAAAACAAAATATAAATGTGTTGGAAGATGTTGAACATTATTTCCTTTGTTAACATGTGCCTCTTAATAAAACATTGTTTATAGCTATACTGATGCTGTATAAATCTTGTTGGTCTAATGAAGAACTGTTTCACTTTTAGCTAGCAAAAACTTCACTCTTTGAAGCTCTGTCTCACAGGTCAATACATGGAAGTGCTTTTAACAGCAGTCAGTGCTAAACCTAACCTGTGCTTCTGCCGTAAAAAGTATAGGCGGTAAAACAGCTCTTGCTGTTGCTTAAGTAGACCTAGCTTTGAACTGAACACCTGGCACAGCATGTTTCGTGGAAATAATTGCATGGAGCTTCTGCTGAATTTTTCTTCTTATTCCTCCTGGAATTCTGTTATGTTGGATCGTTTGAGTAACATAACTGAGGTTGAGTGAATGGTTATACTTTAGTCTGTGATTAATTTCTTCCAACTGTACCTGCAAACCTTGGGTTTGGTCTGTGTTAATTTGTGCTGCAGTGAAACCTGCTTTTGAATTAAGATCTCTGGGTTTTTTTTGCATCTTAGTGTGGAAGAATGTCGCAACATAATCATGCAGTTTGGTGTTCGGGAAGTTACGGCTGCCCAGGTTGCCAGGGTTTTGGGAATGATGGCTCGAACTCACTCGGGGTTGACGGATGGTATTCCATTACAAGTGAGTGGCCTGCTGGAGTGGGGCTTAGATATGTTTTAATCAGCAGATAATAAGGAGTTACAGTGCAATTCTCTAATAATTCAAGGATTGCTTTTATTATTCAACACTTCTAACTGTTCTACTGTAAAGGTCTGTAACACATTCTTGAATGAAAGATTGTCAGATGTGTGCAGCTGGTGGTGTTACTGTTCTGAACTTCTTGCCTCCATAGTGCAGGGAGTTCTGTATCTGGGGACTTTTGAGACTGCTTTATTCTTAACTAGTGTCTGATGGAGTGCATTTAACTTGCAGTCTATTTCGGCTCCTGGCAGTGGGATTTGGAGTGATGGGAAAGATAAAAGTGACGGAGCACAAGCCCATACCTGGAATGTAGAGGTCTTAATTGATGTTCTTAAAGAGCTGGTAAGTTTTACGAGCATCTTGGTCCTTTATGCAGAATATCTGCAAGAAGGGCATGTCTTGGTGTGAATATAAAGATTTTTAAGCTCCTAGCAGCTTGAGTGGCTTTGAATCTCGTTAATATAACTGTTGCTGTACATAAATGACTGGTGTCATTTTTTCCTCATGAAAAGAATATTTTGAGGAATTGTGGGAAAGAAAAGCTGCATGAATAACAAAGTTGGGTGCAGCTTCAGTTTTATTGCACTGCTCCCACATACTCCAATGTGTATCTTCTGAGGGTTTGTGGGCTTGAGCCTAACTTCTGGCAGTGGGAAGTTAGTGCATCAGGCTCCATGTTTTAAAAAGCATCTCACTGTAGGCATTAATGATGAAAAGGAAACAAAAGATTTTTGTAGCTACTCATTCCAAAACACTAAATGCTTCAGAAACAGGACCTTTTTTCCACCACTTACCAGCAGCAATTTTTGTAATTAACTCAGTGAAATGTGAGTGCCATTTCCTTTGCCTGCCTTATATTGGGTGATATTTTTTTTGTATGTCACATCTAATCTATGCAAGAGTCCCTGTTTCATTTTTCTAAAGCTTGGAACATACAGCAAGCTTTCTTTGGTGCTTGCCTATCTCTGAATTGAGTGGTCTGTGGTCCACAGCAGCCATGGTTCCCTCTGAGCTCCTTAATCCTTATGATTTCACACTGTTGCTGAAAATCGAATAGTTGCTTTGCAAGCACTTGCAGTGTACATTCTCTGAAAGAAAAAGCAAGGTCTTGCCAGAAGGTTAAACCCTTCTGCCTTTTATTGGAGGACATGTAGAAACCTCAAGGAACGAGTTAGCATGCTAAGAAAGGGGCTGTGTGTTTGGGGTTTTTTTTTTTTTGAGGACTTGTTAATCAAATGTTTGGAAGGATAGACATTACTGCCTGTGGTGCTGGAAAAGTGCAATCTCGTAGTCTAGTTTTAAATAATAACTTGCATCAAGTTCTCACAACTATCTAAATCATGTTCTTTTTAAAACCAAAACCTTTGCTTTCAACTAGAAGTCAGGTGGAGGTTAAGCTTTGTAAATTACTGATGAATGCAGGTTCTTACAAGACATTAGTGAAAATTGTAATGTTTCAAGGCTAGCTACTCTCTTGTTTCTCTTGTTGCAGAATCCTAGCCTGGACTTCAAAGTAGTAACCTATGAATTGGACCATCCAGGATTTCAGATTCGTGACAGCAAGGGCCTGCATATTGTGGTGTTTGGCATCCAGAGAGGGCTGGGTATGGAAGTTTTTCCAGTTAATGCCATATACAGACCTTGGAAGCACGCAGAGGGCCAGGTAGGTTTACCGACACTTCTGCTGTAACTGTACAACATCTGCCAGGTTCCTGGATTTATCGAAAGGCAAATTTAGAGTGAAATTCACCTGAATTTAGAGACAAGCCACATTTGACAGCTTTGCCTGTTAAAAGCATAAGCCTCAGGTATGTTACTGAAGTACAGTCTTTTGATTTAACAGTCTGCACTGTTTAGGAGGAGATGGTCATTTTTTGTACATGTGTGACAGCATCTTTGGTTTTAGCAGAGTTCTGGTGCGTGATGCAGCTGAGTGTGGAACTGTTGCTGCGTGGCTGTGCTCCAAGGTTTTTATCTAGCTAAATGAAAGCTTCATGCAGGCAGGTCTTTGCAGCACATCTGCATCTGTTGCTTTCTGTAATCCTAGGAGAAGTGTGAGGTTCAGTCTGATGTAAAACTTGGCTCATCTGTTTGCTTTGTTCTCAGAAATATTGTCAGGTGATAAAGTGGAAGGAACCTGAAGCTTTAAATGTCTAAACTATTTTTGCCATCTTTTGTTCTAGCTCTCGTTCATTCAACATTCCCTCATAAATCCTGACATCTTCTGTTTCGCTGACTACCCTTGTCATACTGTTGCCACAGACATCCTGAAAGCACCACCAGAGGATGACAACCGGGAAATTGCTACATGGTAAGCCTCCCAGCTGCTTTTCATACCTTGAATTAGATTATTCTTCTGGTCAAATATGGCTTTGTAGTTACACAATCAGGTTTATTTGTAGCTGTGTACATTCCGAGATATCAGCCATTAGTATTGGTTCTGGGTTTGATCAATGAGAGTTCTCATATTATCCAAACTTCCCATATGCTTCCATAATATCTGAAAGTGTCATTGGAGTCTTCCAGTTCTTCGGAGAGTTTCTGCTGACGTATTTTGGAAGATAACTGTGAGCTGATAGAAGAGAATAGGGGTGGTATAAACTGATATCTGTCTTTCCCAGGGTCACATTAGGGAAACTTGCTGGACTTGTATGAAAGAAGTTCTGGAATTAAAATGGTATATTTACTGGATCCCACATGCTGACTGCTTTGTAACTTTTTTGGGGGGCTGTCTGTCTATTTTTGTGTTTTGTTAGGAAGAGCCTGGATTTGATTGAATCTCTGTTACGACTGGCAGAAGTAGGACAGTATGAGCAGGTTAAGCAGCTCTTCAGTTTTCCAATCAAGCATTGCCCAGATATGTTGGTGTTGGCCTTGTTGCAGATCAACACATCCTGGCATACCTTGCGCCACGAACTCATCTCCACACTCATGCCAATTTTCCTTGGCAACCATCCCAATTCTGCCATCATTTTGCACTATGCATGGCATGGACAGGTAAGTATTTTCACTGGAGTGTATGTAGCTTGTTCAGGTAACTGAAAATTTGTTAAATGGGTTGAACAGTTAGAGCAACAATGCATGTATTGGTTAATGAACTGAGGAATTTAAAACCCAAGAAGTAAATTATTGGTGGTTTTTGCAAAGTAATGAGTTGTCTCCTCCTCCATTTGAAGTAAACTGTTGTGATATAATTTTTTGGGGGGAAATATATTCAGAACAAAGAAATAATGTTCACTGAGAAAATATTCCTGAAAATGTAGAGACCAGTTTTAAGTTTGACTTTTTTAACCATTCAGTTTTATCCAAAGTTGACCTCAGTTTTTTTATTTTATTTTTTTAAAACAAAAGGACCCTAAAAATCTCACAACAGCGATGCTCTCCCCCACCCCCAACTCTCAACCTCACACATTTGAAGTGTAGAAACTCAAAGCAGCAAGAGGTGAAGATGTTTAAAATAATCTCCACTGTACTTGCTAAAAGATGGAGGTTATTCTAGGTATAAAGAAACTATTTATACTTTCTAAGTGACTAGAATATTTTATATCTAGGATATTTTCTGAAAATTTAAGATATGCTGTTGAGCTTTTTCAAGGAAAGCTTCCATGTAGAGGCAAGGTAACTATATATGCACATCCATGCATTTAATTGGGAAACAAATAGGCCTTTTGGTATGGCCTTCATCATTGTGTCCACTGGTAGTTAAGCAAATAGGAGCCATAAAAAGAAGCTTTAA
This sequence comes from Myiopsitta monachus, assembly GCA_017639245.1. Taxonomy (NCBI): domain Eukaryota; kingdom Metazoa; phylum Chordata; class Aves; order Psittaciformes; family Psittacidae; genus Myiopsitta; species Myiopsitta monachus. Next base: position 82,269,357 of record CM029941.1, read on the forward strand.
GGCAGAGGAAGCTTCTGGGGTGGGAGGGAATCTGCAGTAGCAAACATCTTGTCCTGTTCAGATAGCATTAATGATAAGCAAATATGGCTATATGCTAGCTGAAGTGCTATGAACACATTGTATTTTTCATGATAAAACTATTTAAATTGCAGAATGAGGGGAAGAAGTGTTGTGCTTTTTGCATAAGGTCTTAAAATGGCAGAATATGGACTTTTCCCGCAGGGTAGGCTTCCTGCCTTACGCAGTGATGGCTGCCATATGACCTGGTGCCATTCCACAACTTGAGGATGTTTCACTTCCCCATATAAGGGAACTTCAAGCAAAACCCTTGCTGCCATGAGACTCTTAGTTGTGCTGTAGTTTGAAATTGCCCCTGTAAACAGCTAGATACTGTTTTCCGTGTTGAGGTGTGACCTTCTCATTTCAGGATGTCACCAGGCATAACATTGTATAAATGATTTACGTATTCCTAAAGCAGTTTCTCTGCAAAAGAGAGGAATTAGACCTCAGGGTAGGAGAGAGGTGAGGATGTACATGCCATTTGTAGTTATCCTGCATCCTTCAGTTGCTCCAGTATAGTTTGTTATTGCACAAAAACAGCTCAGCTTGGAAATTCTGAAGCTAAAGAGCAAATAATGTTTGCACTTAAGGCTTTAGAACTTAATGTTCATGTAGCTGATCTTTTTTCTGTGGAGGCATGAAGTACAATTCTAATGTAATTCTCCTCAGGGCCAGTCTCCTTCAATTCGTCAGCTGATCATGCATGCAATGGCAGAGTGGTACATGAGAGGAGAGCAGTATGACCAGGCAAAACTCTCACGTATTCTTGATGTGGCACAAGACTTGAAGGTGAGCTTCCCAGAGCACTACTCTGTCCAGGATCATATGCAGACTTGCCCATCTTAAGCTTAGCTTTAACTAAGCTTAGCTTTAACAAAGGCTAAGCTTAGCTGTGACTAATTTAGTAAAGGCTACTTAGTTTAATCATGTCTGAATTGACTTGTTACTACTGTACCTTATCGTGGTTTAAAAAAAAAAAGTCTATGTTCATGTGGTTTCAAGTGCTGTTCAGCTGAGTTGTGGTATCTGACTGCATATGCTTTCTAGCCTTCTTGTGAACCGAAGACATTTTACTTGCTGCTTGCAGTGGAATTGGTTACTGTGGCTTAGCTGACAAGTTTTTGGGGAAGCAGTGTAATAGACCTGCTTGTTATGTGAATGTACTGTAAATCCAGGAAGACCTTTGACTGTTCTAACCTTGAACAGCATTGAAATTGGAATATAGAAAATATCCATCAGGTACTTGTGTGAAGGTAGCACTGCTAAGCTTAATGTATGGGGATTTCTTAAGAATACTACAATGCTTTAGTTGTTTACACATTCTCAAAAGAGACTGGAAGTTGTAACTAGCTTCTTTGAAGTCTTTACTGCTTCCTAAAGTTAGCTACAAAATAATTGGGTGTCTCAAAGTGCAAAAGCACCAACTACTGCTGGAAGTCAGTTTTGTTGTAGCAGTTTCTGGTTCAGAGATGAGCACTTTTGAGGAAATACAGATAGCTCTCAAGGGGTTGAGCTCTGATTGCAGGGAAATGATAGGCTCTTCTAATTAATTTAGTGGCAGTGTCAACTTGGTAGCTCCACTTGCTGGTGGGTATTAATAAAAAGGAATTTAAAACTGTCAACACAAGGTGGCTTCAAAGAAGGGGTAGGATCATGACTGCAAATGAGAGCTTTTGCTTATTTCTCTCCTTAGCAAGCTATAAATGAATCTGTAATACCAGTCTTTTTGTTGACAAAGAAAGTATAACAGCATGAAGAAAATTCTTACCTGTGAAGGTGGTGGGACGCCGGCACAGGTTGCCCAGAGAAGCTGTGGCTGTCCCATCCCTGGCAGTGTTCAAGGCCAGGTTGGATGGGGCTTGGGGCAACCTGGTCTAGTGGAAGGTGTTCCTGCCTTGGGTTGGAACTGGATGGTCTGAGGTCACTTCGAACCCAAACCAGTCTCGGATTCTGTGTGATAGCAAGACTATTTTACCAAGAACTATGTGGGGATTAGAAAGGAAAGGCAGTAGAAGGGGTATCTGTCCTTGTGCCTTCACTCATAGTCTTCTGACTTTTTATTTTTTTTTCCTTTAGGCCTTGTCAATGCTGCTAAATGGTACTCCATTTGCCTTTGTTATTGACCTTGCTGCACTTGCCTCTCGACGGGAATACCTCAAACTTGACAAATGGCTCACAGATAAAATTCGGGAGCATGGGGTAAAACGGGATTTTTCTTCTTATTTCTGCACTCTATCAGTGACTAACTTAAGTCACTTTTAATAGTTTTATAAGTAGCTTTAAAGTTGTGGAAAGTCTCCATGGTCTTGATAGTTCATCGTTTTCACTGAATAATAGCTTAGTGCAGTTCCTTCCACAGTGCAGTTGCCAAGTGTGAAATCACGGCTTGGATGCTGTCTTGGAGATTAAGAGAGTATTTTTTTCCTCAGGAGCCTTTCATCCAGGCCTGTATGACTTTCTTAAAGAGAAGATGTCCATCTATTCTGGGTGGCCTTGCTCCAGAAAAAGACCAGCCCAAAAGTGCTCAACTTCCTCCGGAAACTTTAGCGACTATGTTGGCATGTCTTCAAGCTTGTGCCGGGTAAGGATTATATTGCTTATGGAGAATGTGTAATTTGTTTGCAGCTTGTTTGCTGGCACATGGTCACAGCTGGTTTGGCATTTCACATAGAGAATGGGGTTCATGAGAGTAAATAAGCTTGCAGGCATAGATCCAGAAATACGTTTTATTTTGTTCTGAAACTTCTGTTGTAGGGTAAGTCACAAGAGTTTGAGCGCTCCTGTCTTGATAATTAGGGTAGCTGATCTTGGTGACAGGGGGATGGCTGGTTAGTCAGATCCTGGGTTGTTAATGGCTAGGTACAGGGATATAATTTGGACAAGAAGGGATGCAGGCCATAAGTACAGAATGGGATGGCATGTTGGAAAACGGTGACTGGGGAAAGGATTTTGTGATTGTATTAAGCAAATGCCTCTGTGGCTGCTACCCTAGCAGAAAGGGCTAATGCAATCATTATGTTGGAGCAAAGTGGTACAAGGTGGTTGTAAGTAATGTAATTGAGACTGAAACTAGTCATGTGACTTCTGTTGTCTTCATTTGAGACAGTCTGGAAGTAGTTAAAGAGTGAAAAATATCCAAGATCTTTTTCAAATCAGATTAAGCTGATGTCAAGAATAAAAGGTGTGGGTCATAGGGAGCAGTTTTATTTGCTAGAGGGAAGGCAGACTACAGAAAGGCTGATGGAAACTGAAATTGGGCAACCCAGTTTCTAAATACTGTTTTTTTAAATGACAGTGTTGTAAGTGTTGTAAGATACTTGCAGTGTCATTTCTTGCTGCTGTCAGATCAAGCTGGTATTTAACTGCAGCAATATTTCAGAGGTGTAGCATAGTGTGACATGTTAGCCCGGGGGAACTGAAAGTTGGAGATGGTGCTAGCTCTGCTGTTAAATTTTGACACTGAAATAGGCTGTCATGTCTCAGTGCGTGTTACAAAAGAAGCCTTACATGAGGTGTCCTTCAGTTTAGCCAGTGTTGTCTTGAAAGATTTAAGAAACATTTTTAAAGGTATCCAGGATGATTCATGGCTCTAATGTAGATGCCAGGAAATGAGCATCAGCATGGATTTGTCACGATGAGTATTTGGTTTAGAAGGGAATTCGGGGTAGCTCCAAGATCATAAAATAAAGGATTCTCCTGATTTCTACTGGGACCTGTGCAGTTAAGCTTCAAAATGCTTTTTGAATATCACTCCTGAAACACAACGGCCTAGCCTGCCTCTTGAACTAAGAAGATGGCTGTTACTTTTCAACTCAAAGTGCATCCTCTGAAGCTACAGTTCAGAAATTACTTTTATTTTACATCCTACCACATCCAGATTTTAGAGGTTTAATAGTTAATTGTAGTCTTTACTCGCATCTGACATCACTGTGTTCTTAATGTTTTACCAAGGGTTTTTTATTCAATTAATTCAAGAGCTACTAGTTCTCTACTGGCACAATTCTTTCAGCTTTTGGTTTCCTTTTATAGCTACTTGTATTCCCTTTTATGCAAGAATGTGACCTACTTGCAGTCATTTTCCATTCATTATTTTCTTTGAACTTTTAAGAGAAAATGCTTGGATTTCTTTCATGAAGCAGTTGCTTTGATTAGCTCAGGTTTCAGTCATGAATGGAAGCAGGCATTGTGAAGACTAGAAGATTAAGATCACGGTAAATATTAAGTATATCTGGGTGGGTAGTTCCACTTCACCAGCTGAAGTCTGACATCTCCTAAATCTGTGGATTTAGGAGCCCCCTCCTTAATTAGGCTGTACTTTTTCTTGTCCTGGTTTAAGTCCAGGGAGATGCTTTTTTTAGCCACCAGGACCCTGCATGTTCTGAGACTCTTTCTTTTTGGTGGCACTTGTTTATCACTGGTGAGCACTGCAGTTGTAGCATCATGTAGCAGAGAGGCTTCAAAAGACAATAAGCGTTCCTTCTATTACTGAGTGCTTTTATAATGAAGTTGGGGTGCTTGTGCACGCCACAGGCTGACCAAGCTTGTGACTTGGTTACAAAGCGCCTGTGAGAAGTCCTCTCCAGAAGGAGCTGCAATGAGTTGAGAGGGCAGCAGTGCCTCTTCCATGTTGTTGTGTCTAGCACAGCCCCAGTGTGTGAGTGTGGGAGACAGTCATCCCTTCTCTACCCCTCAAGAAGAGAAGAGGCTTTTGGCTACCTGTGCCCAGGAGAATGAAAAAGACTTTAACTGCTTTGTAAAAATGGCTTAAAAAAGCCTTGTTATTCCAGCAAGCTGGAGCTTCCCTTAAGCTGACAGTTTTGCTCCTCTAGTGCTGTTTGCCTGCTCTCCTCCTTACTTGTGTTTCAAAGTTCTCTTACAGTTTTCCTCTAGTTCTCTTCTAGGAATGGCACTGATTAGGTTGGACACCTGAATATATTTTTACATAAAACTTGAAAATACGAATATTTTCTTTAAGACCTAGTTACCAAATCATTCCCACTTTTTGATATAATTTGCCTCACATGCAGGGTTTTGGTGGGGCTTTTTGTGAAAACTGCAGTTTTGTGCTATCTAAAACTACTGTGATGTTTGCATCTGGATTCAGTATGTCCTTTCATATGATAAAGAAGTTAACCTTCAATTTCTAGATGGCAGGACATGGTATTAGTGGTTTGCTACAAAGCACTAATGGCCTAACTGGTCACCATCTCAAACTCTAGGAATGTATGCCTGGTTTAGTCTTCATTGTGGGCTGGTTTTTATCTATTTGCTACAAAAAAAAAAAAAAGGGGAAAGTAAAAGATGGTGGTAACCGTGTGTGAACCCAGATCTTCAGTCCCCAGTCCTGTTCCCTGTTTAGCTGCAGTGCTGTACAGTCTTGGAATGCCTCCTACATCAGAAAAAAAGCCCTGTTCAGCAAAAAAGCCTGTTGATTGGTCGTACGTACATTTGAATGTTGAGATTTCTGAGAATGTGGCATTGGAATGTAGGCAAATACATTCTGTAGTTACTGAGCCTACCACATGCCATGCTCAAAGCTCTGTCTTCAGGTCTGGGTGCACTTTCTCAAAGCAGCTCCCTTTGAGTTTTTTCACTTGAAGTTAGGTTTCTGATTGCTATTTGGCACTCCCTTTGAAAGGCCCTTGCTTTTAAAATTACTTACCTTGGTGAGAGGGTGTTAAAACATGTAAAGGAATTAGCTTATAGAACAGTTGATAAAATGTTTGTTGCCCTGTATGGAAACCTGCTCACCAGATTCCCATGTCTTAGGTGAGCTAATAGTGCTGAAGAATAACTGGAAGCTGGTAGCTGTGTGTTAGCCTGTAATGGGATACTTGCCAAAGCTGAAGGCTGATCTGCGCTTTGTTTTTCCGCCATAATCATCAGGATGGTTCCTCTTTCTTTCCCTTTCCCCTCACCCCAGCAGCTGTGCAGTAAAAGCTCGTGAAAATTGAGTTAAAATGAGGAATCTGCAGCGAAGGATAACAAAGGTGCATTGGTATAGTTGCACCATTGCAGGAAGAAATCTGGTGCTTCAGCTGTCCTCACCAAAAAGGTAGAACCAAAGTTCAGGAAAGCCATAAACAATTGGCTATATTTTCCAAAACGAAAATATTAGCTTTGTGTTAGCATACTTGTGGTTAGATATGTCCGCAGCAGAGCGGGCTTTCCTTCTAGTTTAGGAACCTGGCAGCCAGACGTGGAATACCTTGGAAAGAAGTACTGACTGCTCTTGATTGTGTAGTGTCTTCATTCTGAAGTTTGAATTTTGTTGGCTTTTGAGTACAATTTCGTTGATTAGGTTGATTTCCTCTGTTTTGGTTTCATGTTAATGCAGGAACCATGTTTCAGTTCAGGCAGATGAATTTCGGTGGAGCAGGTGGTGGTATTCACCTCATTTTTTTGAGTAGTGTGGACTAAGCTTTAGTTATGTTGTATCTCCTCTTTTGGAGAGATCTTGTGTGTAATGAGTGTTCAGAATCAGAATAATCACAAACTGCGATGTCTGAGACGGGAAGAAGCCTTGAGGAGCAGATTTGAACAGGGGATCACCACATCGTTAATGTGTGGTTTCATTCATGAGGCTGAGCTGTATAGAGCCCATAATGTGGACCACAGCAGTCCAAGTGTTGTAGATAGTCTGTTCTTCCAAGGACTGCTGGAGCCATGTGGGTACATATTCCAGCTTTCTGTAAGTCGTTACTTGCTGGGGTAACTGTAAAGCAGTATTTGCATTAGTGAAAACAAAGGAATATTCTGTTGGAGATTAATTTTTAGAAATACAGTTTAGTATTATCTATTTAAAATATAGCTGTTTCTCTTGAGACAAGTAGCACAAGTTTTGCAAATAACAGAATGTAGTTTCTGCTGGGGGTTGCTTTGTAGCTTCTGTTGGTGAAATGTGACCAAAATTTCTGTAAGAAAACCAAATAAATCAGGGGCTCTAGTTTGAGGACTGATGCATGGCTCACTACCCTACTTCCATGTTGTAGGAGTGTTTCTCAGGAGCTGTCGGAGACAATCCTCACCATGGTAGCTAACTGCAGCAATGTCATGAACAAAGCCAGGCAGCCACCACCGGGAGTCATGCCCAAAGGACGCCCACCCAGCGCTAGCAGCTTGGATGCCATCTCTCCTGTACAGGTAGATAGATAATGTGACGTGTTTTTAGAAGCTGGTGTTTTACCACTAGTTACACTGCACTATTTGAGCTCTTTTCAGCAGAACTAAGTAAAACATGATCTGGGTCCCTTAGTTTTATGCTTGCATGTCTAGATAACTTGCTTGTTACTACAGAATAATGCCTGAGGGTTGTAGTTCAGAACTATCTTCATGAATGCCTGTGAGATAACTGAAGTATAGCAGGATGGTAGCATTGAGGAAGGATAGGGATTTGGTTTATTTTGAAAATAATGTTTCTTTTGAAGTGCTAGAATGTACTAAGACTTCTGAGAATTAAGCACTGCCTTTGAACCTCGTGTCTTGTTTGTAGCTTCACTAGCCAAGCAACAATGCTAGAGCATAAGGACTTGTTATAACTGGGGTTCTTCAGCTCTCAACTGCTCTTTTAACAACGAGGTACATTTAAGCTACTCCCTGCCACTCATCATCCCTTCCTCCTCTGAGAGCAACACATGACAGACTGGTTTTGCTTCTAGCTATTATGTTCAATATCAGAGTTTAAAGCAGTGAAAAGTGTTTTCACATGCAGTAGTGGCAATTCAGCATTTAAGAATGTCTGAAGCGTCAGTAGACTATTTAAACTAAATAAAGAGAGCAGTTTCCTTGTAAATTGTTGCTTTATTGAAGTTCCTCATCAGATGTACCAAATATCTTGGCAACTTGCTGCAAATAGGTGATGTGAACGAATGGAGCAGCACATGTTATCTGTAGTCATGCTGTCTTATGGGTAGGAAACAGTTTTCTGCTGTTGCTAGTCAGAAGCTCTTAACTTACTGTTTTGTCAGCTGATATTGTGCCTTCCCTCCTACTTATCACTCAGGTATTAATGTGAAGACTGCATTCAGGTATTAGCTGTGAAAACTGGGCATAACGGGATCCTTCAGACAGTCAAAAAAACTCTAAGCTTGATATGAAATAGCCTTTAAGTCTTGGGGTGATGTCTGAGATTGCAAATTGCAGAGCATAAACTAGTACAAACACGCTGCTACTTAACAAGCGTTTGCTGTTATTAAATTTGGGTGGAGACTATGGAACAATTGGCCTTTCTGTAAAACCTCTGATAGAATAGGATTTTATGGGATCGTAGAATTAAAAATGAAACAACATTCTGTAGACAGATTAATCTTTTGGGCGTGATCCGGATGACTTGAGAATCATGCAGTAAACATGCAAAAAAGCTCTTCTCAGGAATGTCTTGATACATTGCTGTCTCTATACAAAACCTGCCAAAAATCAGCTTGATTTGGGTTCATGGATGTCTGTGTATAACCTTCCTTTCTTCACCCAGATCGACTCGCTTGCAGGAATGGCATCTCTTAGCTTAGGTGGCTCAGCTGCTCCTCACACCCAGAGCATGCAAGGCTTCCCTCCAAATCTGGGCTCTGCATTCAGTACTCCGCAGTCACCAGCAAAAGCGTTCCCCCCTCTTTCTACCCAAAACCAGACAACGGGTTTCAGTGGCATTGGAGGACTGTCTTCACAGCTTCCAGGTACTGCTGTCCAGCAGAGTGGTTTGTATTTATGACATATTAGAACTAAGGCACTATTACTGCTGTGGCTGGAAATACAGGGCTGACAGCTGTGTCACGTGGGAGGGAATTACACAGTCCTTGCTCCTAGGTTGCTTCTGAAACTTCGGAATGTTGAACTGCAGTAGGTAAAAAGTTTGAGAATCAAGAGGGGTAAATTTTGATGGATTTTGGTAGCTTTATTTTTAAGTTAGGACAGAGATGAAGAATTGCATGAGAGAAAACTGCTTGATATTAGACAGTTATGAGGTTCTAGAGCTCGGGGTTGGAAACAACAAGTGCCTGGAGTGATGTGTGTATTGTAGAGGGTACAACTGAAATTACCAGCTGTTTGCTTTTTAGTAGGAGGTCTTACTATGGGTCTCTGTTTCAGTAGGTGGTCTTACTACTGGTAGCCTGACTGGCATAGGAACTGGAGCCCTGGGCCTTCCTGCAGTGAACAATGACCCCTTCGTGCAAAGGAAGCTGAGCACATCTGGACTGAACCAGCCTACATTCCAGCAGAGTAAGATGAAACCTTGTAAGTGGTAGTGTTGTCTGTGGCTGTGAAGTGTGACTGTGGTCTGCAGTTAACCTGCATTTCCTTCAGGACAGACTTGGATCTGTAGGTGGTAAATGTTAGAAACTGTGAAGTGGCTCTTGTATTATGCCATTAGTCTGGAAAAGGTGCTTCTAAACTCTGTCTTGAAACCTCACCAAGTGGCTGGGGGGAGAGTTAAAAAGTTTTTAGCATAAAAACATAACACAGTGGATTTGCATGAACAGAGTTTATGTCATTTTTTATTGTGCTGTGTTTTGAACTAAAGTTTTGTCCTTTTTACAGAGAACTGTATATATCTGGTAAGAGGGTGATTTTGGGTCTGTAAAAAAGTTAAGCAGAGCTACTGGGATAAGGTGCTCTTGCAACAGAGAACTTGACAGGTGAGGCAGTGAATCAGACTGCAAGATGGGATGCAAATAAGACTAACTAAAGTTGGTGGGGAGATGATTTTTGGAAGGAGTAATTTAGTTCCCAATACTGAGCCATTATCCTTTATTCATTTATGCCTCTGAAGTATGCTCACAACTAAACATTCAAGCAATCAACTGTTGCCTTTAGGAGGCACAGCCGTATGCTGAGCCTTCCACACTGCTCATACTGTGTGTTTCCTTCGATAGCTCTTCCATAAAAGCAAAATTACTGATCTGTACAGATGGAGGCAGCTGTATTGACCATTGGTTTATATTTTTTGGCTTGAATATCCAGTGCAAACTTGCTGTCATGGTTTAAGCCCAGCCGGTAACTCAGGACCACGCAGTTGCTCACTCATTCCCCATTCTGTCCTTCCTCCCCCTGCTAATGGAGGGGTGGGGAGGAGAATGGAAAGAATGTAACTCCCACGGGTTGAGATAAGAACAGTTCAGTAACCAAGGTATAACACAAATCACTACTGCTACCACCAATAATAATAATGATAAGGGAAATAACAAGGGGAGAGAATACAACCACTCGCCAGCTGCCGACTGATACCCAGCCCTACCCGAGCAGTGATCTAGCCCTTCCTGGTAACTTGCCCCGAGTTCATATACTGGGCATGACATGCTGTCGCGTGGAATACCTCTTTGATCAGTTTGGGTCAGGTGTCCTGTCTCTGCTTCCTTGTGACTCCCCTTCCTCCCTGGCAGAGCATGAGACTCAGAAAGTTCTTGGTCAGAATAGATTTTACTTAGCAGCAACTAAAACCATTGGTGTTATCAGTGTTGTTCCCAGGCTGAAAGTCAAAAACACAGCACTGCACCAGCTACTGAGAAGGAGAAAAATGACTGCTACTGCTGAACCCAGAACAGTATCCACCCCTTATTCTATACCATTCACGTCTTGCTCAGATCCCACATTTTCGAATATACCATCACTCCTGTCTCATATATATACATACACACACACACACAAAGAAATCTCATTCCCTAGTTCATGGACTAATTCCTATATGGCTGTTGAGTTCATCCGGTCCATTATGTTTTGCTCCATCTCTTGTAACAGTCTTTCAGAGCAGGAGAGATGGTGTAGAGTGTTCAATTGTTGCCTGCAGTTGACACTGTGGAACTTGTCTGATTTTGTCAAAGTTCATTCTTTGTTGGGATGATGGTCCAAGGGAAGTCAGGGCCAGTCACTGGTGACGCTGAAGACCTCTAGTTGATGGGCTATCAAAGTGCTACATAGCAGTCAAGAGCATACAATTGAGTTCATTGGCTGTTTTCCCCTGAGCAAAAGCAATCCCACGAGTGGCTTTGCCTTTACCTGAAGCAGGAATAACCCAGACTGTCTTCCCCAGCAAATTCTTTATGTGCACCACAGGAACTTTATCACCTTCTACGGTATGTAAAAGTTCTGACTGGGCTGGACCAGCCCTGTTGGCAGATCCTCTGCTGTTGACCAACCAGGTGGCCTTTGGTAAATGTGTATCCCACTGTTTGGAAGTCCCACCACCCATTGCTCTCAGTGTAGTTTTTAACAGCCCATTGTACCGTTCGATTTTCCCAAAGGCTGGTGCATAGTAGGGGATGTGATATACCCACTCAATGCCGTGCTCTTTGGCCCAAGTGTCTATAATGCTGTTCCAGAAATGAGTCCCATTGTCTGACCCAATTCTCTCTGGGGTGCTGTGTCACTGCAAGATTTATTTCTCAAGGCCCAGGATAGTGTTCTGGGCAGTGGTATGTGGCACAGTGTATGTTTCCAGCCATCCGGTGGTTGCTTCCACCATGGTAAGCACATGGTGCTTGCCTTGGCGGGTTGGGAGTGTGATATAACCAATCTGCCAAGCCTCGTCATATTTGTACTTCAGCTGTCGTACTCCATACCAAAGAGGCTTTAACCACTTGACTTGCATAACTGTAGTATGTTTCACAGTCATGAATAACCTGGGCAATAGTGTCCATTGTTAAGTCCACCCCTCGATCACGAGCCCATCTGTATGTTGCAACTCTGCCCTGATGGTCTGAAGTGTCATGGGCCCCCCGGGCCAAAAATAATTCACCCTTATGTTGCCAATCGAGTTCCATCTGAGCCACTTCAATTTTAGCAGCTTTATCCACTTCTTGGTTGTTCTGGTGCTCCTCAGTGGCCCGACTCTTGGGTACATGAGCATCTACATGGCGTGCCTTCACCACCAGGTTTTGCACTCAGGCAGCGATATCTTGCCACAGTGCAGCAGCCCAGATGGGTTTACCTCTGCTTTGCCAGTTTCTCTACTTCCATTGCTGCAACCACCCCCACAGGGCATTTGCCACCACCCGTGAGTCAGTGTAGAGGTAAAGTACTGGCCACTTTTCTCATTCAGCAATGTCCAAGGCCAGCTGGATGGCTTTCACCTCTGGAGACTGAGTCGATTCACCCTCTCCTTCAGCAGTTTCTGCACCTTGTTGTCGAGGGCTCCATACAGCTGCCTTCCATCTCCGATGCTTTCCCACAATGCGGCAGGACCCATCAGTAAATAAGGCATATTGCTTTTCTTTCTGACAGTTTATTATGTGGTGGGTCCTCTTCAGCACACATCACCTCCTCCTCTGGTGACATTCCAAAATCCTTGCCCTTTGGCCAGTCTGTGATGACTTCTACAGTTCCTGGACAACTGGGATTTCCTATTTGAACTCGTGTAATTGGTGCAGTTCACTTACTCCATGTAGCAGCGATTGCATGATGTGTAGAGGAGACCCTGCCTTTGAACATCCAGCCCAGCACAGGCAGCCGGGGTGCCAGGAGGAGCTGTGCTTCAGTGCCCATCACTTCCGAAGCAACTCAGCCGCCTTCATAGGCTGCGAGTATCTCTTTCTCAGTTGGGGTATAGCTGGCCTCAGATCCTCTCTATCCCCAACTCCAAAAGCCGAGGGGTTGACCTCGAGTTTCCTCTGGAGCTTTCTGCCAGAGGCTCCAGGTAGGACCGTTCTCCCCCGCTTCTGTGTACAGTACATTTTTAACATCTGGCCCAGTTCGGACTGGTCCGAGGGCTGCTGCATAGAATCATTGTATAGTTTAGAGTTGGAAAGGACGAACGATCTCTCCTTTAATTTCTCAAAGGCTTGTTGTTGTTCAGGGCCCCATTTAAAATCATTCTTCTTCCAGGTCACATGATAGAGAGGGCTTACAATCAAACTGTAATTTGGGATGTGCATTCCTGAGAACCCCAGAGCCCCCAAGAAAGCTTGTGTTTCTTATTAGTTGGTGGCGACATTGCTGTTATCTCGTTGATCACAGCTGTGGGGATCTGGTGACGTCCATCTTTCCATTTTATTCCCAAAACTGAATCTCCTGTGCAGGTCCCTTGATCTTACTCCGTTTTATGTCAAAACCGGCTTTCAGCAGGATTTGGATTGTTTTCCTCCCTTTCTCAAAGACTTCTTCTGCTGTATCGCCCCACATCAGCTCTTCCACTCCATCTGGGAACCTGCTCACCAGAGACTGAAGCCACAGCTTTCATGGGGTGATCATCCTTGACCTTTGTTCTCCTCCTCAGTTCACACACCTGTTCCTCCAGAGCTGGGGTAGGTTTTCCATCCCACTTTCTTATGTCTTCTCTGTGATCCCGTAGGTAAAACCATAGGGTGGCTTGTGGCGTGTGCCACCTGTATGTTCTCTGTCGAGCTGTAGGACACCTTTTGTTAATTGCTCAGACATGGGTTGGTACACATGTGGAGCTGGATAGATAGGATAGATCATCTCTCAGTTGTTTGAACTCCTTGGACAGTTTTTCCACAGCTGAACTGACGGAAGGGGTGAGATTGTCTTCGAACTCTCTGAGTTGATGAATCATTTCATCCACTGTTGGTGGTACTATGTCATGCCAGGTTATTGATGCCAGTGAGTGGGCATATGATGATGGTTCACTCTAAATTTCCACCACATGTGTCATGTACATTCGACTTCATCTGGTTCTAAGGATGCATTCCCAGCATCTGGCCTATGATAGGTCATCTCTACAATGGCTGATGCCCTCAGAGACTGGATGTCTTTCTCTGTTGAGGTCCAGTTGGCCGAACAACTCATAGCACTGTGCTTGTATGGAACCCTTTCCTTCACAGCTGCCAAGAGCCGCCTCTAAAAGCTGAGGGAGTATTTCTCTTTTGCAATTGCTTTGTCAATTCCCCCTTCCCTAGCAAATGATCACAGCTGCTTGGCTTCACTACCTTCTAGTTCATGACCATTGGCCCAGCATTGGAGCAACCAGGTGATAATGTGCTCCCTTGGATGATGGGTGAAATCTTTTCACATATTCCGTAGCTCAGTTGAGGTCTGGGGTCAAGAAGTCGCCTCTTCTTCCTCTTCCTCTGATCAATGTAATAATAACTCGTGTTCAGATGCTGTCCTGTGTGGTAAGTGCATTGGTTCTTCATCTTTCTTCACTGTATAGGTTGCTTTTTGTGCCTGGTTTGCTTTTGTCCTTGCTGACAGGGGCAACCGATATTGGCACAAACTGGTCCTTTGGTTTAGCTGCAGCAATTATCACTGTGGTTGGAGTGGCTGCAGTATCTGTTGTCAGGATTGGTGCAGCCGCTGTGCTTGGGGGTTGAGCGGCACCAGCAGTTGCACTGTCTGTTGCTGTCGGGGTTTGAGTAGCTGCAGTACTTGTTGCTGGGATTGGTGTAGCCGCTGTGCTTGGAGTTGGAGTAGCTGCATTGTCTGTTGTAGTCAGAGTTTGAGTAGCTGCTGTACTTGTCACTGGGGTTAGTGTAGCTGCTGTACTTGGAGTTGGAGTAGCTGAGTTGTTTGTTGCTTTGCCATCAGATCCAGAGGCATCTTTTTCTCTTTGAAGGTGCTGGATAGTGTTGAACAGGGCTCTGTAAGCCTAGGCCAAGCCCTGGCACGTTGACATGATTTGTGCCTGTCTGGTATGACCTGGATGACGACACATCTTATTTAAGTGTTTTACTAGTTTTTCCAAATTTTGCAGTTGTTCAGTGGTGAAGTTCCAAAGCACTGGAGGGGCCCATTATACTGGAGGAGCCCTAGATACTTGCTTGTACTGTTCCCCACACCCTGCCACTCATGACTGTCCAGCCTCGGGGAAAATCTCTTGATCCTCCTATATCATCGTCTAACCCTAGACAAGACCCAAACCCAACTCTGCTTAACTCTCAGGATAGATGAAATGGTCGTGAGTAAAATACACTCTGTATGCGTGCCAACATGGTGATCCCCATCACAGTCAGCAGAGAGGTCTCAAGGGTACTCAAAGGCCATTCAAAACTTTCATAACTCTCAAGTGATGCTGTAAATAGTTGGTGGGGGAGCTGGTAGTGCAAGGGAATGTCTTCTTCATAGGTTGACCACCTGAGGAGGGAAAAAAAGATGTGTAATTGCTAAACACTTCCATTATATACCTCCCAAAGTATAGAGGTGGTTACCGCACTGGGAATGCAAGCCAGATCGGTTTCGTGATCGATGAGTCTATTGTATTACAAGTCATTACCATTAAGTATAGCAAGACAAGAACTTTAGCCCAAGGCCCCCAGCTGATAAAACACTAAAACAGCAAATACCAGCTGTAAGTAAGGTACAAGATGCTGAAACTGTGAGACCAAGAGCAACAACTTTGAGAGCCAGTAAATCATCATTGTGACGAGTGACTATTAATCTGAAACAATAAATGCTTATCACAGATACAATTAGACACACTCTGGCCATATCTGTCGTTACCTCTACCCTTCGTGCCGCACACTGGGTGCCACAAAGAACTGTCATGGTTTAAGCCCAGCCGGTAATTCAGAACCATGCAGCTGCTCGCTCATTCCCCAACCTTCTTCCTCCCCCTGCTCCCAGAGGGATGGGGAGGAGAATGGAAGGAGGGTAACTCCCATAGGTCAAAATAAGAACAGTCTAGTAACTAAGGTATAACACAAACCACTGCTGCTACCACCAATAATAATAATGATGAGGGAAATAACAAGGAGAGAGAATACAATTGCTCACCAGCTGCCAGCTGATACCCAGCCCGACTCAAGCAGTGATCTAGCCCTTCTGGGTAACTGTCCCCAGTTTATATACTGGGCATGACATGCTGTGGTATGGAATACCCCTTTGGCTAGTTGGGGTCGGGTGTCCTGTCTGCTTCCCCCAGCTTCCCCTCCTCCCTGGCAGAGCATGAGACTCAGAAAGTCCTTGGTCAGAGTAAACATTACTGAGCAGCAACTAAAACCATCGGTGTTACCGGCATTGGTCCCAGGCTGAAAGGCAAAAACACAGCACTGCACCAGCTACTAAGAAGGAGAAAAACGGCTGCTACTGCTGAACCCAGGACACTTACTCAAAGCTCACTCACTGGCTGACCTGAAAGTTTGTGTGGAAGTTTGTCTGCTTGTTAATGTTGTGTAGCATGCTTTAGTCTGTTTGCATTCATGTAGTTCAAGCATCAGCTGAGGTTAGTTTGGGATGCAGTGTATTCCAGGCATGCATCCGTAGGGGGTTAATCCTATCTTAGGATTCACTTCTTTTGCATAAATACTATATATTGTATATATATTTTTAAATAACAGTTCCTGACTACTGGAAAGGTTATATACTCTGCTTTTCAAGAAAACCAGCAGGTTCTGTATAGATTGGTCGAATAGTTGAATAGGAGTACATGAAATCCTGGCTACCTCAAGTTGTTCTGAGCATACCTATTCCCTTTTTTAACAGCTGACTTATCTCAGGTGTGGCCAGAGGCTAATCAGCACTTTAGCAAAGAAATAGATGATGAGGCAAACAGCTACTTCCAGCGTATTTACAACCATCCACCACATCCAACCATGTCTGTAGATGAGGTGAGTTCCCTTCAGTAGCATTTGCATCTGTTATCCAGCGACTTGCTATAAACTTGGTGGTAATTATTCCTTCTTGTGTTAGTCTTAGTGGAAAATAATAAAGAGCTTGTGGTAGATGCTTGCATCATTGCATTTTTGCTCTGTTGAAGTTGTGTATTTCTAAGACAGGATGATTTTGCTGTAAACTTGCGCTTGGTTGCTACATTCAGCTTTGACTTTTAGATGTCCAATTAACACTCCTGAAATGATGCTGAATGGGAAGAATTCAATATGGAATGGAAGCCTGTGTGTTCAAAACAACTGTTAAAGTGTGTCTTTAAGCAATCTCCATAAGTTACACTTATCTTGAATATATTTGTTTTTAAAGTACCTAAAAATGACTACAACATCCAAATATGCAAAGGTGCCTGAAGTTCTACTTTCAGAGCTTGGATAATTATTTTAGTTAGTCTCAGTGAGAGTAATTATCAGTCTCATGTACTTACTCTTCAAAGTACTTCAACTTTATTTGAATGTATTTGTGTGGCTGTGAATTATGGAGGGCACTGGACATTAATTTTCATTTTGCTAATTTTGAAACAATGGAGTAGGCAGCCACATAAAAGTTTTATGTGAACAGTTACTGAAAAGAAAGGGGAGAAAACTGAAGCCTGGAGAGGAAGCTTATTGTAGCGGTGTAGTGTCTGCAGGCTAACATGAGGGCTTTTAAAGCAGCTGTTTTGCAGTCAAGCATGTGATCTTGCAGTTTACCTTAGCAGCTACAATCACTCTTGAAGTCTCAAGATCAGAAGAGCTGAAATAAAGCAAATCTGTTGGTAACAATTTCCCATTTCTTTGCAGGTCTTGGAAATGCTGCAGAGGTTTAAGGACTCAAACATTAAACGAGAACGAGAAGTGTTTAACTGCATGCTGAGGAACTTGTTTGAGGAATACCGCTTCTTTCCCCAGTACCCAGATAAAGAGCTGCACATAACAGCCTGCCTCTTTGGTGGTATCATAGAGAAAGGACTGGTTACCTATATGGCATTGGGCCTGGCCTTGCGCTATGTTCTTGAAGCCTTGCGAAAGCCTTTTGCTTCCAAAATGTACTATTTTGGTATTGCTGCACTAGATAGATTTAAAAATAGGTAAGTGTGGGGTTTGATAATATTTTAACAAGGCATTACATGTACTGTTACACCTTGAACCTGTTCTAATTATGCAGTACAAGAGTACTTACATGTGCTATAAATTTACACATCTCAACTTCAGGATTACTTTAAAGATATGCTGTACTGAAACAAAATGTGCTAATGTACTAGTTAAAGGGTGACTTAAAAAATTTTTCAGTGTTTTACTTGTATAAATGCAGGGTAATGTGAGATGCTGAAACTATGTAGTGAGCTTGTTGACAAAACTAATTCAGTGAAGTGTTGAGTTAGATGAAGTAGTCAGCTTATTAAAAGCAGGGTGAATGTAATTTCTCTTTGCAGATGCATTCTAATGAAGTGCTTTTTGCCGAATTCATTTCTGAAAGCTGGCTAGGAACTAGCTCTAGGACTTTGGTTTAACATGGAAATCTCAAGTACACCAAAAAGTATCTCAAAAATAAAAGCTTTCTCAACGCTTTTCTTGGATTGCAAAGAGAGGGATCTCTCAAGACAGGCTGCTGTGGTAGGCAGGATTGTGTATACCCATGAGGAAAAAATCTCCATTCTGGAAGAGGATACTTGAAAAGCATTAGAAAGCTTCCTAGAATTAGTTACGAGAAGAAATGTGTGGACTCAAAAGCAAGGAGAGCATTATCTTCTAGCCCTGTTCTCCTTTTATAGTTCATCTGCCCTGGAGTATTTCATCTGTAATAAAAGCTGTTGCTTGCAGCATTTGTGGATGAATATTGTGTTGTGGAGTTAGCTGAGCAGAATCAATAGAGACTCTTAAGACTGTCATACTTGTGGCATAGCCATATTCTTTTCTGAGGAACCATTTTAAGCACGACAGATTTTACTCTCAGTGAACAGTAGCAGCAGCTAGCATTCACAAGTGGAACTATAATAATTGGTGTGCATAGGTGAGGCTTCTGTCTCAGGTGTTAGGGGTACTCTGGATTGCTGTTTAAAGCACACTTAGCCAGACTACAAATGACTTATCCAACAATCTTACTGCAAAAACTGAATATAAATGCAATTGTGTGCTCAGAAGCATAGAGATGTAGGATGAGTTTCTGTGAATAAACCTTGTGTTTTGCTGTTAAATGAATTCATTTCAAATCGGTTTTGCTGCAAAAAGTATTTTGTAGAAGATACTTTGTTTATAGCACAGCTGCTGTGAGGAGTGCAGAAGTAATTCTCTGATGCAGCATGGGAATGAGACACCAGTGTTACATTTGTATTTCTCTGTAATATGGTTGGGTTCTGACCAGGGTTTATGCTTCTGACTGATAGATGTTTCGTTTGACAGGTTGAAGGACTATCCCCAGTATTGTCAGCACTTGGCTTCTATTAGTCACTTTATACAGTTCCCACATCACTTACAGGAGGTGAGTGTTTGTGTCAGCGCATTGGCTTTCTATGATTTTAAATTCTTTCGAGCAAATTCCTGTTTTCCTTTGGAAGCATAATCTCACTTGTCACAATTTTAGACAGTGTATATCCACAGAATTAAATACTTTTTTTTTTTTGCTGGGGGATAGGTTGTGCAGGTGAAGGTTGTTATATGATACCTCTTTTGTTTCCATAAATATGGTTGGGTTGCTTATGTAGAAATAACAGCCTGACTATAACTGCATGATCAACCAGTGCACATACCAGTTCAGAGGTTTTCAGGTGCTTCAGTGAATTCATATTCCTGTCCCTTAAGGATTTTGAATGTTCCTCTAAAATGGAGAGCATTCAGCTATGTTTATAGTTTCATACTCAGATCTGCTAAAATAATCCACATAAAGGTGAGGAAAAGTAAGAAAAATTTCATTCCTGAAGGTCTGATCAGAGTAATTGGAATACACTGTAGTCCATAGCAATGTTGGTCACAGTGTCTGCCTCAAAGGGGCTTTCATTAGTAGAAATACAGAAAAGCTAATCCCAGTGTCAGAGCTTGAGAGCATGATCTAACTAAGGAAAAAGTCAGCTCTAACATGAAGGTAGAGAGGCCATCTCCCCAGAGCTGCACAATCCAATATGGGCTGAAGCCTGTAAGTGAAACTGTTTGATGTTACCAATTTCTGGGTACATGTATTAAAATGAGGAAGAAACTAATTTTCTACTGTGGAAGGTATAAAATCTGGAAGTTGGCCATTTTAGAACTATGGTTTGCTTACTAATTGTGAAATTCAGACTTTACTGTGTCTGTGTAGCTGTAGAAGTCCTTGGGGAAGACTTCGTACCTACTTTGCTGCATACAGTGGATTTGGGTTGGAAGGGACTTTAAAGCTTGTCCAGTTCCAGCCCTCTACCATGGGCAGGGACGCCTTCTACTAGACCAGGTTACTTCAAGTCCTGTCCAACCTGACCTTGAACACTTCCGGGGATGGGACAGCCACAGCTTCTCTGGGCAACCTGTGCCAGTTTCTTGATACACATATCTCCTAGGCTCTTCCCTTCTTTTGCTCTGCTGTCCCTTGCCTGCAGGGGTGGGTTTTTTTGGGTAGTGCTTTGTAGAATTTTAAGGATGTCAGATCTCTTGATGTTTGATGTCAGCCTGTTGAGGTCAGAGGTAGAGCTTGAGGCTCCTCTCCAGTAAGAAAGTAAGTTAATAGTGACAAGATCTGCTTTATAAGGCTTAACTTGTAGTTTGCAGATTCTCTTAATGTCATTAATGTAAAGTGTTCTAAAGATTGTTGGGCAAACCTTTATATTGCTCATTCTAAAACTGAGCGTGTTGTTCTGTAGCTGCATGTGAAATTTTGCATGTGCTTGTTCATTCTTTTTCAGTACATAGAATATGGACAGCAATCCAGAGATCCTCCTGTGAAGATGCAGGGTTCAATCACCACCCCTGGAAGTATTGCACTTGCCCAGGCTCAGGCCCAGGCCCAAGTTCCAGCAAAAGCTCCTCTTGCTGGCCAAGTCAGCACTATAGTAACCACCTCAACCACCACCACTGTTGCAAAAACCATTACAATCACCCGACCAACTGGAGTGAGCTTCAAGAAAGATGTGCCAGTAAGTTATCTGTCACATCAGTGCTCTTACTGGGACTTGAGAACACCTGTTGCTCACTAAACCACATTTGACCTAGCAGTTCTAACTGCATTAGGTTTTTCAAATCTTTAGTCACTTCCATAAACAAACCTCTGAACTCAGAGCCATTACAGGGTTGCCTGAGAGTGTACAGAGCTGTTACTATGTGGTAACTGATGCACTGTAAAGTCAAGCCTATCTTGCTTCATGTACTGTGTTTGTATAGCTCTTTTAAAAGAAGCTTCTCAAATTGAAGGAGATAGAACCCAAAGGTTGCTGAAAGTGTTGTGAACAGACCGGTATGGGGGGATGGGAGGGGTGAGGGTCCATGGTGTAGCTGTTAATGTCTTTCACACCTGATTGTTATGTAGATAGTAGCATTCTTCTGCAGAGTACTGATCATGGTTTATAAGAGTAAGGAACCCACTTGGCTTCTTTAGAGTGCTGCTGAAAATGAAACTGAAACTGTAGATGTCACCTGATGAAGCTCAGTTCTTTATTTTCACTTGACAGAACAGAGCAAAAGTTTCTTTCAGTGTTTCATCAAGGTATTGTCTATTTTTAACTTCTTGTTCTCTTTCCAGCCTTCCATTAACACTACCAACATTGATACACTGTTAGTAGCAACAGATCAAACTGAGAGAATTGTGGAACCTCCAGAGAATGTCCAGGAAAAAATTGCTTTCATCTTCAATAATCTGTCTCAGTCAAATATGACACAGAAGGCAAGTATGGAAGAACTCTAGTAAAATCAATTTTTAATGCATTTCTGGAAATCTGTTCAAAAGTGGTGGGTGATTGAGTGTCTACTAAAAATCTAACTTGCAAAAAATTAGGAGGGAGCACACTGTAAAGTAATTGTAGCTTCCAGCACTCTGCTTGAACCTCTTTGGAGATAAAAATTTTTCAGGGAAAGGAGAGCTGGGTAAAAGTTCGTCATCTTGCTTTCTCCTGCAAGTTTCTTTGATTCTGTATAGCCATATTCTTTGTCCTGAAGTGTTCTAGGTCAGTAATACTCTGTTTTCAGGAAAGGACTTCTGTTAGATGCCCAGAGTAATTGCTGGATAGTCCTTCCTGATGTTTTTGTCATTTGAAATAACTGTAAAATACGAATGCAAGTTTCTGAAAAACATTAATACAAGTTTGAACAAACATTCACATCGTAAGTGGGCTGGGTACCATTTAATGTTGCAGGGCTCAGCTGATGGACTCTTGTTTTTCAAGCTGGATTTTTATGAACCAGTGGAGATCTTCAGTACTGCTGCCAGCTGAGTTGTCTGTCTGGTAGAATGCTTTAGCCTAAGATGTCCACATTTATTTTGCAGTTACCTGGTAAAAAGCTAAGTGAGGGAGAGGTAAATGATCATGTCATGCTGATTTTGTGATTGTCCTTATTGATTAAGCAGATCTTCAGATAATGAGATGCTAATTTCAGTGCATTTTTTAAAAAACAACCTTAGTGTCACAAGCAGTTGACTGATCATGACCATGTTGGTCAGAGCCAGCCTCAGAAGTTTTTGGTCATCACCTTACATTTTCTGTGGCTTGCTTTTTCTTTGATATGGAGACAGGTTGAAGAGTTGAAGGAAACAGTGAAAGAAGAGTTCATGCCTTGGGTATCGCAGTATCTTGTGATGAAGAGAGTCAGTATTGAGCCCAACTTTCATAGCTTATATTCAAACTTCCTTGACACACTTAAGAATCCAGAGTTTAATAAAATGGTTCTGAATGAAACCTACAGAAATATCAAGGTAAGTAGCACAAGTTTTCTAATACTTAGGTAGACTTAAAGATTTAGGAGTGTGCCGTTTTTCTCCTGCTGTTTGCTTACTATGTTGCTGATCTTCAAAAATCGCTGATCATTCAAAAATCTGCTTGGTAGCTTAAAATTGAACTAACAGGTTACGTTCATGAATACTAGGATTCTTCTGTTTTCAGTCAAGAATGTACCACAGTCTTAATTCAGTTGTATAATGAGATGGCAAATCTGCATTTAAATTCATTTATGTAGGTAGACTCTAAATTTGTGTGAGGCTTGCAAATTGTAACCTAAGGGAAAATTGTTTATGGTCTAGTTCTTTTGTGTGGGAAAAGTATAGAGATTAGAAAACCATAGTCTAACAGAGGGGGTGTATCAACCAAAATTTACGAGAGGGCTAAGATAATGTTAAGGGGAGGAGGAGGGAGAAGCAGTAGCTCAGAATTGATGAGGGGGTAAACCAAGTTTGTCAAGAAAGCACTATTTTTAAACCTGTTGGTGGATTTTCCTGACCACCATGGGTTACGCTGTAGTGCAAAAGAATCTCCTGGCTCTTCACAGCACAGCTGACCTTGCTCTGTTCAGCTTGTGCTCCTCTAAAGCTAAGGAACAGAAGTAACAGCAGAATACTTGTGAAATTATTTAAGTCTTGAAATAAGAATTAAATTATCTCCCAAGAAGTGCTAACTATAGCCTTCAGGTGTGTGGTGACGCATTAAGAAGTAGCATTACCTTGACAAGTGAGAGTTTATTAAGCAAGTAGTCATAGCAGTCTTGACAAAGTAAATGGGAAACTGTAACCCTCCTTTTCGACCCTCCTGAAAGAAAGGGATTTTGAGATCATTACAGAGCAGATTTACAGCATGCTGCCCTGAAGTGAAGACTGCTCTTGATTATCTCTCTAATGTGACTGGAGCTCAGAAATTCATGTTTCAAAACTTTAGATCTTCAGTCAGATAAACTGTTGCATTTGGGTTCTGGGTCTTATTATCTTCTGGTTGCTTGAGTTGCGTTTTTTTTATTAGGTGCTACTGACGTCAGATAAAGCTGCAGCCAACTTCTCAGACCGTTCCTTGCTAAAGAATCTTGGTCACTGGCTGGGAATGATTACACTCGCTAAAAATAAGCCCATCTTGCATACGGTGAGCTTTTGCCTTTATTGGTTGGTTTGGTGGGAATTGGTATGCTGTTACCGGGCAGCATAGACTGTTGGGGACATTTTGTCACCTTACTGGTGCCTCTCTTGTGCTAACTACAATGTATGATTCTAGAGTTAGTCACTTTAGACTTGTAAATATTTTTTTACTATCAGAAAAGTAGTAAAGCACTTGCCAAAATAAATTAATAAATCCCTTGTAAAAATGTGTATCTGTAAATCTTTGCTCAAGAAGTAACTGCTGCTTAGCGGTATGTAAAATACAAGGGCTGTCGTGACCCAACCTTGCCAATAAAATCCCTATAAAGAAATAAGGTTTAAGTGGAATTTTTGCAATGTGGTTTCTATTTTCTCCACCTTCTTCCCTTTTTGAGTTGTTGATGTGTTTTTCAGGATTTGGATGTGAAATCATTACTGCTGGAAGCATATGTAAAGGGACAGCAGGAATTGCTTTATGTGGTGCCATTTGTTGCCAAAGTCTTAGAATCCAGTGTCAGGAGTGTGGTAAGTGATTTTGTGCTGACAGTTATTGCTCAAGTAGCAAAACAAGTATGGCAGGAAGTAATTAGCTTCTTTTACAAAAGGAAAATGGTTGCATCCCATGGAGAGAAAGAAAAGGGGTGGCAGGACTTAAAGTGAAGGAGTTCTGTTTCAAGCGAAAGTACATGGCCTGTGCATTTTTGCAGTCTGGGTGGTATGAGCTGAGTGAACTGCACTGTGGTGTATCCCTGAACAGAACTCTGAGAAATGTAAGGATGCCATTAAAGAGGTTTTAAGATATATTTACTATTTTTTTTTAATCACTATTATTTTTTTTATTCCCCCCGTCCCTCTTGACCCTGATCAGCTCTTGTCAGTTCTGCTTAATGTGGAACTGATCTCGCAGAAGGACCAGGTCATTGTGTTTCCAGTTTAATGTTCAGCTAGCTTTCTAATCTCGTTACAGTCAAATTGAGTACTAAATGCAGTCCTGATTGCAGTTGTGCAAAATTTCCATGAACTTTGTGCACATATAGCTGTTTGTGTTTCACAAATTTTCACTCCTAAGTTACCCAGATGATTCAAGAAGTTTGTCATACTGCTCTCCTCTGTCTCTTGTAGGTCTTCAGGCCTCCAAACCCATGGACAATGGCCATTATGAATGTTTTAGCTGAGCTACATCAAGAACATGATCTGAAAGTAAACTTCTGGTTTTTACTTTACCTACTGAGTGTGAGGTTTTCTTGACATACTGATCAAGAGGGGTATTGTGAAGGACCAAATTTCATTTCTTTAGCATGGGGAGAATTGGGCATTGCTTAATTTGGTAGGACATGGATGGTCAGCATGCAAGATATTTGTCTAATCCCGAGTCACTGTTAAAGTCTCTAAAAGGCCTGGAGTTAGAATGGGAAGTTTGGGAATCAAGCAGCCCAGTAAACACTTTGGGTCTTTTCCTTGTGACATAACCTAAACTAGACTTGTTGTGCAGTTGAATCTGAAGTTTGAGATTGAGGTGCTCTGCAAGAATCTTGCACTAGACATCAATGAGCTGAAGCCTGGAAGTCTCCTGAAAGATAAGGATCGTCTGAAAAATCTGGATGAGCAGCTGTCTGCTCCAAAGAAGGATGTGAAGCAGCCAGAAGAGCTACCACCCATCACAACAACTAGTAAGTACATCCAGAATCCAGAACTGCTCATAGAGGTTCAAATAAGACAGGTTATGCTACTGCAAAGAAAAATGTGAAGCTACATACACTATTGTCACATTGCTGAATGCTTGGGAGAACTTGGATAGTTTTCTGATAGAAGATGGGAAGGAAATGGGAAGCTATCCTGAGGAATAATTCTACACATGCTCTGTGTACCTACTGCTTAGAAGAGAGTAAGTATGATGATCTGTTAACAAGCCATCAGGAGCTAAGCTGTGTTGTAACAAGCAGCTCTGCGAAAATCAGAAGCTAGTTTGGTACTAATCATTAGGAAAATGGAGAATAAAAGTTGCTTGAGAGGTTTAGGAGGCTTCATGATCAAAGTGCAAAACTACTTCTTAGTTACTTGCTGGTTTAAATGAGACTGATATACTTCCACTATAAGCATCTGCTTTTCTGTAATGGCTCAATACAAACCTTCTTGTATCCTACAGCTGCTTCTACAACTCCAGCTACCAGCACCACTTGTACAGCCACGGTTCCTCCGCAGCCCCAGTACAGTTATCATGACATCAATGTCTATTCTTTAGGAGGGCTGGCTCCACATATTACCTTAAATCCAACTGTAAGTTTTAGAGCTGATCTGTTCTGCTATAAGAATTCTTAGCACCAGTGTTGCGAAAGGTTTCAGTGGGTGGGAGCAGCAGTTTGTAAGTTGAAGTTACTGAAGAGTCACTTCTCAAAAGTAATGGGGTGGGTGCGCACTAACAAGTAATCAAATGGAGAAATTCAGGGGCTGTTAGTAATGGCATTAGCAATCTTACATCAAGTGATCTTTCATTATGACATTAGTATCAAGTTTATTTCTGGCAATAAGTTTCAATTGGGATAGTTGCTTTTGGGACTTAAGTTTAAAAGGAGCTTCTGTGTTCCCTTTGACCAGTCAGTGAGCTGGCTCTTAAATTAGTCTTTGCATTGTGCAACTTTGGAAGAAAAACGATCATATGTCTCAGTTTCAGAATTCCCAAACATTGTAATAGCTGCATGTGGAGCACGGGAGTGCCATGCTGAAAACAAGCTACGACAGTAAACTTGAAAGTTGTTCAGAAACTGAATGGGGGGTGGAAAAAGGAGAGAGTGAGCGAGCGAGCAGCTGTATGGTTCTGAGTTACTGACTGGGCTTAAACCACAACACTAGGGTAGATGGGATTCTACTTTACTTTGTCCTCACTTAACTTCCCTAACACTCCTCCAGATCCCGCTATTCCAAGCCCACCCACAGTTGAAGCAGTGCGTGCGGCAAGCAATTGAACGAGCAGTGCAAGAACTTGTCCATCCAGTGGTGGATCGCTCTATTAAGATTGCCATGACTACTTGTGAGCAGATAGTCAGGAAGGACTTTGCACTGGATTCAGAGGAGTCACGAATGCGTGTGGCTGCACACCATATGATGCGGAACCTGACTGCTGGGATGGCCATGATCACCTGCAGGGAGCCTTTGCTGATGAGCATAGCTACCAACTTGAAAAATAGTTTTGCTACTGCACTGCGGGTAAGAGGCACATCATCTGAAGCTTATTTCCAATTTTCAGGACTGTAGACATCCAGCAGTAGCAGATCAGTTTGCCGCACTGTAGACTTGTTGATCAGTTACGTGTCTTATCTAATGTGGAGCTTAATTTAGTGGATAAAAATCTCATGACTCTTTCAGAGTTACAGCAGAAAGACTGAGATTACACCTCATTTCAAGCACTTTTAAGACCTTTAAGGTGGATCTTGCTTTATTGCTCACAAGCTTCCCATCTACCTTTTCATTTTGCCATCCTGTTCTCTCCAGTTTAATCACATCATGAAGCCTTAGAGTGCTTATGTTTCTGTGGGGTTTGAGGTAGGAAGGCTGGAGTGGCAAGGACAGAGTAGATTCTGGGACTTTCTGGTGATGCCTTAGATTGTTTCAGCATGCATGCTTGAAGCAGGTTTTACTCACTTGTGCTGTTAGCAGATATGTAAAGACTCTTCTGCACAGTTTGTGAATTCATTGGGTTTTCTAGAGGCTATTTTTAGGTCTTTTGATGACCAAAGTTTGAGCTGAAGTAGTAGCTTTACCCTCTTGACTAAATGGAACAGTTTGTGACCTGCTGGCCAGAATAGCACCTGCTGCCCAGAATAGTTTCTATGCTTTACCACCTATGTCAGCACAGACACAAGAGCATGAAGGCCTCAGAAGGATCAAGACGTAGGATCCTTTCAGCAATTTAAAAGAGAAATAGTTCAGGGACTGCCTACCTCTTGCTCAAGGGCATGTGTCTGTCTCCCATCTGGTGGGGAATGACAGAGCAAAGACCCTTTTGCAGTGGCATTGCTCTCTTGCGTGGTAACTGCTCTGAGGACAGGGTTTAATGTTCCAAAGGGAGTGCAAAATGTTACAAAGAATTGCTTCTGCAGGTATGGGATGGATAGTCTGTGCTGCAACTCACAGATCTCAAACACTTGTCCCTTCATATACAGATCTTCAGATAACGTGATTGCTGAGATGAAGAGCAGGAAAAGCATACACGTGAATCTTGTTCCATCCATCTTAAACACAAGGATGGGAGCAGTTTTAGTAATGCTTTGTTCACATGTGAGCTCAGCCAGTGACCACTCTTAGTTCCTGTGCTAATTACAATTCAGATTTTGATTTCAAATTGGTAACCGTAAGAGAAAGTGCTGTTATCCTCTGATAAGAGGGGCGGAAAAACTCCTTTGGTTTGCAGTCTTGCTGTGATTAATCCTTGAATAATAAAATGGTTTGGGTTGGAAGGACCTTAAAGCTCATCCAGTTGCAGCCCCCTGCCATGGGCAGGGACACCTTCCATTAGACCAGGTTGCTCTAAGCCCTTTCCACTGATGCCAGGGATGGGGCAGCCACAGCTTCTCTGGGCACCCTGTGCCAGGGCCTCACCACCCTCACAGGGAAGAACTTCTGCCTAAGATTTCATCTGTCTCCCCTCTGTCAGGTTAAAGCCATTCCCCCTTGTCCTGTCCCTACAGGCCCTTGTCCAAAGCCCCTTTCCAGGTTTCTTGTTTCTTCAGCCCCTTTAGGCACTGGAGCTGTTCTAAGGTCTCCCTTTAAGGAATCTTCTCTTCTCCAGATTGAACAAGCCCAGCTCTCTCAGCCTGTCTCCAGAGCAGAACTGCTCCTGCCTTCACAGCATCTCCATGGCCTTTTCTCCACTTGCTTGAGCAGGTCCACATGCTGCTTGCGTTAAGGGCCCCAGAGCTGAACAGAGTAAGATACCAGATAGAAGATATGAAAGATATGAAAGAGAAGTAGATCTTAATGGGCAAACAAATCCAAGTAGATTGGACTGTTTGCTGCGTTACGTGTATTCTATTGCCAGTGGGAGTTGCTGCTTTGCACCCTGGAAAGTAAGTCCACATGTTCAGGGTTCTCTCAGACCAGACACCAGGAAGGAAAGAAGAAATCTATCAGAAAAGGAACCCCCTGAAAAAGGATTAGCACTACTCTCCAATTTAGTGTATCTTCTGATTACAAGCTAGGAAGTGGGAGAACTTTTACATTGTGATGTGAGATTTGCTTTTCCTGCATCTGTCGTATATGCGTCAGCCTAAAGCAGGGCTTTATGTCTATTCCCTGGAGATAGGTTGGTGGAGAATATGGAGAACCTCTTGCTGTGTTGTTTCTTGTTTGAAAGTCTTTGCTGTCATCTTCCCTTCCTGTTTTATTCAGAGCTATGCAAAATTAATTTTACTGTTGTATGTTCCATGCAAAGGGTGTGCATTCCTAAGAGCATTCCTTTTTATATTTCTTGTTCTGTAAAGGCAGTGGCACAGATTTTAAGGTTCATAAAATACAGGGAAGATTTTCAGCTTTCACTGATTATTGTGGTTTTCAATAGGCAGCCTCCCCACAACAGAGGGACATGATGGAGCAGGCAGCAGCCCAGTTAGCACAGGACAACTGTGAACTGGCCTGCTGCTTTATCCAGAAGACAGCTGTGGAAAAGGCAGGCCCTGAGATGGACAAGAGGCTTGCAACTGTAAGTATGGGACTGCTGCGTTTTAGAAGCATCATATATGCTCGTATACATCCAGTCTCTGTCTGAAATTCATTGTGATGTTTGGTGGGTTTTGTTGTTTTGGTTTTTTTTTTTTTTTTCCCCCAGGAATTTGAGCTCAGAAAACATGCTAGACAAGAGGGTCGTCGGTACTGTGATCCTGTTGTATTGACTTACCAAGCTGAGAGGATGCCAGAACAGATCCGGTTAAAGGTGAGGATATTAACTGAGCCACACTCTGATGTGGCTTTTCTCCCCCTCCTGATAACGAAAAGTGGGTGGCTGAGCAATCCTGTATATTGCTAGTCTTGTCTACTAGTGCTGCAGCTGCTATAAGCTTGATTAGTAATGGGAACACATGAATAAAAGTTGGTCCAGAGTGTTTTTATAATTCTTCTCAGTTATTTGAGGACCTTAAAAGTCCTGTCTTTTGTGCTGTGCTGCTCCTTTCACTGAAAGATGACTAGCCTGTTTCATTGTCAGCTATGTTTTCTTCCTTTAAAGGACATATTTTGTGCTTTCAGTAGAGCATTTCTCTTGTCAGCTATGGTTGAAGCCAGTATGACAGGACCTCCTACTTCTTGATGTCTAGGCCACTCAATTTGACTGAACAGCTACCCCTTACACAAATTGCCCTCATTTCTTACTGCCACAGTGCTTAACAGTGTGGTTAATGCCTGTTCTTTTCATTGAAAAGGTTGGAGGTGTGGACCCAAAACAGCTGGCTGTTTATGAAGAGTTTGCACGCAATGTCCCTGGCTTCCTGCCTACCAATGACTTAACTCAGCCCACAGGATTCTTGGCTCAGCCTATGAAGGTAAAGATTTTTGAATTAATCGGTTTGTGAGTACTATAGCCCTGTTGTTGAATGTTGTGGAACTTGTGTCTCTTGCTAGAAGACTGATAGGAATCAGGCTTGGGAGTAGTGGTTGTAAGATGCATTAGTTTTATGTTGTGATCAGGCTGACATTAAAACTTACATCCAGTCTTAGGGGATTGTAACCCAAACTGGGACAAGATCTACAAGTTGTGATTACCACGTGTAATTTTAATAACAGTGAAATATTTTATTCAAATCCCATGTTACTTTTGCAGAAAGACTATGGATGGCAAGCATGAGTTTTGAGATAACAAAGAGGTTTTTGTATGTGTTCTTGGTCTTAAGACTGCTGTAATTGCTTGCTATTTTCCCTGGCTTAATTTGTCATATTTGTGTATTTAAAATGCCAACATAACTAACCACAGTACTTCAGAGGTATAAATTCTGGATACAGAGTAGCCAGTCAGAATGAGTTGCCCAAATATAATCCTTGCAAAAAACACTCATTCCCGCTTTCTCTTAAGCAGCAAGCTTGGGCTACGGATGATGTAGCACAAATCTATGACAAATGTATGACAGAACTGGAGCAGCATCTGCAATCCATTCCACACACCTTGGCCATGAATCCTCAAGCTCAAGCGTTGCGCAGCCTCTTGGAGGCTGTAGTAGTGGCTCGGAACTCCCGGGATGCTATTGCTGCGCTTGGACTGCTGCAGAAGGTGAGTGTTAGCAACTCTTCTCCTGTAACAACTCACCTAGAGTTTATTACTCATCTGGCTTGTGGATTGCATTGCTGGTGACTGTGTACTTTCTTGCATCCTGTGGGTCTTGCTTGGTGAACAGTACTGAGCAACTGCTGTCTTTGGAAATTCAGTAAATGAAATTGGAAGAGGGTTACGATGTTCACATGGTGTTCTGTACATGCAGGGGCCAGGCTGCTATGGAAAAAAGCAGGTACAGAATCCTGGGATTTAGAGGAGTTTTGTTCAAATGAGGCAAGTAGAGAGCTATTGCACTCAGGAACAGTCTTTGATTTCAGAATAATTTGTAGGCTGAGGTAACATTTGAATTGCCCATATAGATAGATGTGACTGAGCATAGGACTGTATTTATAGTGGCACATGTGGGATTGTATTTTGCAGTAACTGACAAATGAGTATGTCTGGTGGGTTGACACTGGCAAACAACCAAGCATCCATTTAGCTGCTCACTCATTCTGCTCCTCTGCAGGACAGGGAGAAAATAAAGGGAAGGCAAGATGACTTTTTTGTTCAGATTATGGCTTTTAATAGGGAAAGAAAAGCTGTGTGCTTTTCAACAAAAAGAACAAAAATAAAAATCACTGCTTGCCATCAGCCTGCAACTTTATAGCCACTCCTGAAGAAGAGTGTCAGCACGTGGAACTTTTGCTTGGAAAGGCAAACATGGCTATGAATGCTCCCCTTCATCCTCCCTTCCCTGAGCTTTTATTGCTGAGCATGATGTCATATGATACGGAACATCCCTTCATTCAGTTTGGGTCAGTTATCCTGGCTGTGTTGCTTCCCGGCCTCTTGCCCCATCCCCAGCCTGCAAACTGGTGGGGGAGGCAGAGTGGGAAAGAAAACGTTGATGCTGTGCAAATGCTGTTCAGCAATTGGCAAAACATTGGTGTGTTGTTGACAGTGTTTCAGCACAAATCCGAAGCACAGCACCATATGGGCCTCTGGGAAGCAAATAAACTGCATTCCAGCCAGAACTAGTAGAGTATATACCAGGAGGGGAGTGTCACAGTGAGCAATGTGAGCTGAGCTGGCATCTGTGCCTGATTAGTAGCGCAGAGCATAGTGACGCGTGTGGAGAAAAATCCATTTGAGGATAGTGGAAGGATACAGAGCTGTCTACCTGAGGATCCAAGAAGAGCAGCAAAACACAAGTTGGAGGGAGACTGTTCTTGGCTGGTAGTCCTTGTACCTCTTAAAGAATCTAATCCTGATTAGGACTTGCCCATGTAAATTTTGCTCCCCCTGTAAGACTCATCTTCCATTTGCTATAGACTAGCACAGGTGCATCTGAGTGCTGCAGCTCTTTGTCCAAAAAAACTAAGAGCTAGCCTCTGGCAGGTTCTGCAGCTCTCCTTCCATGTTATTTTTCATGAGCCATATGCAAAATTGCTTGTGAGGAGACATTGACTTAGAGAAGCTGTAACACAAACTAATGCAGTTTTTCGGACTATTTGGCACATATATGAAGTGGTACATAGAGAGGCTTGTTTGTGGTAGGACAGCTGTGTGCAGTGAATATGTAGATGCCATAGTAGCTGGTAAAATCTCACATAGTCTCATCAAGGGGTCAACACAATAACTAAATTGGTTTTAGCAAATCTCAGCCTTCTGGTGATAACTCTTGCTGATGTAATTTGGAGAAGACTTGGAAGAGGACTTGTTTTTTCCTCTGCTAACAGGTTGCATCTATTCTAGGCTGTAGAGGGCCTACTGGATGCCACCAGTGGGGCAGATGCTGATCTCCTGCTTCGCTATCGTGAGTGTCATCTGCTTGTGCTGAAGGCTCTGCAGGATGGCCGTGCCTATGGATCTCCGTGGTGTAATAAACAAATTACTAGGTCAGTTATGAGACAACAGGAACGCTCATGTAGCTTTCATCATCTTCAGGGAGTTCCTGTGTATTCTGAATCTCTTGCTTGTTAATATTTTGCATTGCTGCAATTTGGACAAAGTAACTAGCTTTTGTCAAAAGTAACCAGATCTTATAATGCTCCTTCATCTAGAACATGATAGAAATCTTCAGTGAAATTAGACATTAGAAATGCTCTGGTGGTTGGGTTTTTTTTCCCTCATTTTACAGAGAATGTCTCTGAGCTGTCACAAACTACGTGACATGGCATATCCCTGCAGCAGGAGCACTGGTGCTTCAGCAAGGCAGCTGTGCCACTTTGTCCTTAGAAGAGAGCTGCTTCTGCTGAAGCTCTTCAAGGAATGTTGTGACCACTTTTGCAGGGCAACAAATGTTGATTTTTTTTCTGGAGCCAAGTAGCAAATCACAGTGAATGACAGTTTCTGAAGTATTAGATTTGGGTTGCTTCACTTAAATTGTGTTTTAAGTATGCTTTTTAAAAGCAGTCTAATTCTTCAGGTGCCTGATTGAATGCAGAGATGAGTACAAGTACAATGTGGAAGCTGTGGAGCTGCTGATCCGCAATCACCTTGTTAACATGCAGCAGTATGACCTCCACTTGGCTCAGGTAAAGGGTAGCTGTTCTTTTGGAGGAGAATGGTGATGCTCAGTCCACTTCAAAATCTGTGATTAAACTTCAGTTTCCTTTCTTATGTTGACAGTCAATGGAAAATGGCTTGAACTACATGGCTGTAGCATTTGCCATGCAGTTGGTAAAGATCCTGTTGGTGGATGAGAGAAGTGTCGCCCATGTAACAGAGGCAGATCTGTTTCACACAATTGAGACACTCATGAGGATTAATGCTCATTCCAGAGGAAACGCCCCAGAAGGGTGAGATTGAAATATTGTGCAGTATATTACTACTTGTGCTCATTTACGATTTGACTGTAACATAGACAATGTCTCAAATCATATAGCTTTAAACTTTCTCAAGGGCTTCAGTTGTATGTTAACACTGTTACTCCAATGTAATTGTGCTGATTTTTGTGCCAAAATAGAGGCAGCTGTATCATCATGGCAAACTGAATGCTTGAACAGGAAGATCCTTCTGTGCACTGTACTCCAAAATGCCATGGTACTGTGAGAAACTTGCTTGAATTCTTGCCTCACCTCAAATTTGGGGAAAATTTTTACCTGTTCATATATTTAATATCCAGGTGTTAATATGTTTATTTGTTAATCATGAGCAGGTCATCAAATTAGAGAATCCTTTTTGCTCTTTAAACAGTTTTGTTTGGAGTTTACGAAGCAATCATTCACCAATCTTGTGTGGCTTGTGTATCCACCAGGAGATAATTGGCCAGCAATTGGTTTGAGGAAGTTTGGGCTGCTGGGTTTGAGGAAGAAATAGATTGAAGCTTGGAGAACTCAGGATTTCTTGAGATCAACTAGAAGCTGGTGCTGGTGTTGGCAGTGGCTGCCGTTACCAACACAGCTGCTAGTGGCAAATCCCACACAAAAGTCCTTTTCCCAGTTTGGTTTGGGTTTGCCAACAGCTTGGGTGCACGGTCTTTGCTGTATGTCAGTTGAGTGCCATGTCTTTGCTGTATGACTTAACTTTCACTGCAGCCAAATGTAGTACCCCAGCCAGACTGTTTAGCACTGACGTGTCACTGTCTCAACAGCATTTTAGGGCTTCTGAAGTACTCATGGTGCTTTGTTGCAGCACACAGCTGGATGAATTGAAGTGAAACTTCAAAGTTTGGCTGATCTCAGAGTTCCTTCTTTCACCATAAATGTGTCTGCACCCGTGACTTATTTCTGCTATTCCAGCGAGGACCAGAAGATACGAAGATTTAGTATAAGAAATAACTTGCTTCCAATTATATTTGACTGAGCTGCTGCTTCCTGCATCTCTTGGTGAAGAAGAAATTCTAACCCAGCTCTTGCTGTGTTGTATTAGGTTACCGCAGCTGATGGAAGTGGTCCGATCAAACTATGAAGCAATGATTGACCGTGCTCATGGAGGTCCCAATTTCATGATGCATTCAGGAATTTCCCAAGCCTCTGAGTATGATGACCCACCAGGTCTGAGGGAGAAGGCAGAATACCTGTTGAGGGAGTGGGTGAACCTCTACCATTCAGCTGCTGCAGGCCGTGACAGTACCAAAGCATTCTCTGCATTTGTTGGACAGGTAGAGCTTTTGGAAAGAAAGGTGCTTTTTATTCAACATCAATAGGGGGTGATGCCCTCCATTTTCAAGCAGTGTTGTAATCCATGCTAGGCGTCTTTTTGAAACTTTCAGGTGTATGACAGTTGACTGTCAAAATTCTCCCTGGTTTTGATGGAAATTTCTGCAGAAACCCCTGCCCTTCCCTAAATCATGTTCTTTAGATACTGTAGCAACAACCTCTCAGTTCAGTTTTAGGATAAGTTTGGTGGGAGAGCTTCAGGTGAGATAGCTCTTGGGAATAGTGCTTACACACTCTGTGTAATGAAGCTTGAGTATAGTGTTGTTTCTTACAGGTAACAGGTAAAGGATAAGACAGCCTGCAAAAGGAAATTGTTTATATTGTTGCAAGTGAATTGTTTCAGACCATACGCACAAGAGAATCCTTTTATTTTTTTTTTTTTTTAACGGGAATCATTCATTAGAGCGAGGAAAAACTTGAAACTTCATTAGCTAAAGAGGTGCCTAAATTTAAATGGCTTCTGGCATTTTCCTCCAGGATGCCTTAACAGCTGTGATGAACAGCTCATGTCTGCCTTCCAGGTGTGACTGGGCAGGGAGATGCCCTCTATAGCCAAATACGTGTGATACCAAAATCCCTGTATATCTGCAGTTGTAGTCATAAAACTCTCTTCCTGGGAGCTCCTTGACTGCAGCTGCCAGGAAGCCCCTGACTTAGTCTATTTGCTTGAACTAGCAAATGCAATATATCAAAGTGTTGACATATAATTATTTCCTTACAGACTTTAGCTATAGGGTTTAGAGGAATATTTTAATAACTGTTAAACAAGGCTTCGTTATTGAACTGAAATTACCATAATTTTGGCTGCTTAAATTAAGCTTTGCTTTCTTTGCACTAGTCTTTAGAACAAGGAGCATAGTACTTTGAAGGCTGATACATTAATTCCTTTCTTAAAAAAAGGTTTCTCCAGAAATGCTAGAAGTTCTCCAAGTGTTACAAATTATGGTGTTTATGCTGTGTAATTTGTTTCATTTTGATGGTTTTAATGCTACAGGTAACAAATAAAAGGAGGTCTCTTTAAGATGTATGTTACTGAAAACAAACCCCAATGCAAAGCAGACAAAAAAGCTCACCCAGTCTTTCTCTGTGTGTCATGTTCCTGTAAGGAAAATTCTCTCTCCAAATACACATAGCTTCTGCAATCTGCAGATTCCAATTTTGCCTCATCCCTGGCAGTGTTCAAGGCCAGGATGGACAGGCTTGGAGCAACCTGGTCTAGTGGAAGGTGTCCCTGCCTGTGGCAGGGGCTGGAACTGGATAATAAAATCATAGAATCTTAAAGTCCCTTCCAACCCAAACTAGTCTGTGATTCTATGTTGCTACAAAGTAGTGCCCGTTCCTGAGCTAGCAGCTCAGGTCTGCCCTTCTTGCAACTTGTACATCTTGTGTGGGCTCCTGAAGGCTGGACAGAGCTACTGCTTCTGCCTCTCCCTGTCCTTCATGCAAGGTTGAGTACTGGTGGCAGAAGTGATACTGAAACAGGCTCCTCAGCTATGCTGATGATTGAAAAGAATTTGGATCAGAAAGACTCTATTTGCGAATAAGTACCTTTGCTAAAATTGTGTCGCCACCCTCAAATTGCCTTAAATACTCATACTGTGAAGGAATAGCAGAGATAGCTTGCTACCCATCTCTCTTGAGAGCATGGTAAAGTTTAATTGTGCCCAGGCAAGGTGAGTGCTTTGTAAAGTGTGTGCTGTTTGAAATAAGTTGTAAAATTCATTTCCTGAGTTTATAGTTCTGATATATTTTTTCTTTTCCTGGATAGATGCACCAGCAAGGAATCCTGAAAACTGATGACCTGATCACCCGCTTTTTTCGCCTCTGCACCGAAATGTGTGTTGAAATCAGCTATCGTGCTCAGGCTGAGCAGCAGCATAACCCTGCTGCCAACCCCACTATGATTCGAGCCAAGTGCTACCACAATCTGGATGCTTTTGTGCGACTTATTGCGCTGCTAGTGAAGCACTCTGGGGAGGCAACCAACACAGTTACAAAGATCAACCTCCTGAATAAGGTTTGGAACCCTTTTTGCACTCCTGATATTTAAAGTGCAGAATCAGGTGTGCCTTTGCTGATTAATGTAAAATGTAGACCTCAATGCTGGCTACTGCTGATGGTTGAGACTGAGGACTTGATAAACTGTTGAGCAGAGCATCAGGATGCCAGGTGGCTTTGTTCACAAAGAATTCATATCAAGCAAACTTGAAACTCACCTTTGTGCCTTGAAATGAAAAAGTCCTCTGCTATTGTTTTGAGGCTTTAGAAGTTTGCTTTAAAGTGGGTGATTCCTGGGTATCTGCCTTGATTTTGTGAGGGCTTTGCCAATACTTTTACACTACTGTGTTTATGGCTAGGAAGTTAAGTATATGTTTATGGCTAAGGTAGTTAAGGTCTCCCAACACTGCTCAGTAAGTCGTTGTGACCCATGGGACAGGGTGTACAAAATACCATGGTTGGGAGTTGCTGATACATATTATATTAATTTACGTAGCACTGCCAATAACTACAAGTTTTGGTTCTTGTTAGAATCTGCAGATTATATTTTTTTTTACCTACAAGTTGAAGTATTACCTGTATGCAGACTTGCAAAGTAATTCTTGCTGTCACCCCTGTCACGGCTTTATCTCTTCAGGTCCTTGGTATTGTGGTGGGAGTTCTTCTGCAAGACCACGATGTTCGGCAGAGTGAGTTTCAGCAACTTCCTTACCATCGAATTTTCATCATGTTGCTGTTGGAATTAAATGCTCCTGAGCATGTGCTGGAGACCATCAACTTCCAGACACTCACAGCATTCTGGTATGTGTTTGAGATTGGCCACAATGCTTATCCTTTCCTGGATTTTTCATCCAGAGGCTATCTGACTGTTCCTTTGTGGTGGCTTAATCACATTTGGAATAACTGGTTCTCCTATAGACTGTCCACTTGCTTGTTTTAAGGAAGATGACGGTAAAACACAAGATGCTAAAATGCCTTGCTTCTAGGGCTGTGTATGTTTTCCTTCAGTGTTATGAAAAGCAATCTTATTGCTGTGCACTTCTAACCTGCTCTAACTTTTCTTTCAGTAACACATTTCACATCCTGAGGCCTACAAAAGCTCCAGGTTTTGTTTATGCCTGGCTGGAACTGATCTCCCATCGGATATTTATTGCAAGAATGCTGGCACATACACCACAACAGAAGGTGTGGCTGCAGTTTATCTCTTCTGAATTAAAGAGCTCACACAGATGCTTATCTAGTGCGGTGCTGTTTCACATCTCTGGAAGTGCACTAGTAGCATGGCTGTTCTGTTTTGTTGTCTTCCATATTCACGGTCACCTAACTGCATGGAGGAGAGTCTTTGTGTCAGTGAACAATGGGCTCTAGGGTGAATTGAGGTCAATAAACATGCTTTTGTGAAAGTCTGGAAGAGCTGTAGTCCAGACCAAATACTGCCAAATCAGAACGGCATGTGGAGTGTTCTAGAAACACCCATAGCATACGATGTCCAGCTAAAGCTGTGCTGCACTCACTGCTAGAGGTAGCAGTGGGACATAATTCTGATCCAGGTTTATATGAAGACCAATCTAATTATAGTTTTGAAGTTACGATAACTGCTCTTTATTGCACATTTTCCACCTGCTGTTTTTCTCTTGACAGGGTTGGCCTATGTATGCACAGTTACTGATTGATCTCTTCAAGTACTTGGCTCCTTTCCTTAGAAATGTGGAACTCACCAAACCTATGCAAATTCTTTACAAGGTGAAAAAAATGCCAGCTAATAGATGCTGCTTCTAGCCAGAGTTGCCTAAAAGTAGAGGGGTTTGGGTATCAAAATAGGGTTTAATATGATTTTAGAATTTATATCTTAAGAGTTAAATGCAAATTTGATGTGGGACAGAAACTGACTGCCTCCCCAAGTGAATTTCTTCCTGTTAATATCAATCATGTGACATGGAAGGATGGCTCTGCAAGCTCTCTCATATTTTATTTCCCAGGGCACTCTGCGTGTGTTGCTGGTCTTGTTGCATGATTTCCCAGAATTTCTTTGTGACTACCACTATGGTTTCTGTGATGTGATCCCACCTAACTGTATTCAGCTAAGGAATCTGATCCTGAGTGCCTTCCCACGGAACATGAGGCTTCCAGACCCTTTCACCCCCAATCTAAAGGTAAGACTTCCTTTCACAAGCTTTATAATGGGAAGCTTTAGTGCTCTTAGCACTCTTCATTATTTTTTTTTTTTTTTTTTTTTTGTGGAGACTCTGGAAATTTGGGAACAGATTCACTGATACTTGAATTAATGCAACTATTCAGAAGTTAACAGATAATTGGAAACTTAAGCCACATAGCAGCTAGCAGAACAGCATATTTTTTTTAAAGCAGGTAGGCTTCAGTTATGCTGGTAACACTCAGCATTTGAGGTTTTCCATGCAAGCAGAATACAGCCTTGTCTGCATGAAGTCTGTTGCAGTTGGAAGCATGAAGCTTCCCTCTTTCTGTATGACTTCATTGGCACCCATAGACAATTAGCTCACTCACAAGGTCTGTACAGGTTCAACCTAGAAGGACAGGCTGGTGAGACTTGTATTACATGACACCTGCCCTGGCAACCTAGCTTTGCATGGGAAGCCATAGGACTTTTCCCAAAAGGAGACCTATTTTATGATGTCCCTAAATCTGACTGGCAGAACATGTTGGAGCAAGGGCATCTTTATAATTTTCCTGTCTCATTTGTCACTGAAAACCAGACTGTTTAAGCAGTCTTTATGTCATTGCTGTTCGGAAGTTCAGGTAACAGTTCCTGCCTGTTTTGTTCAGCTCTTGCTGAATTGTACAGTTTGTGCTCTGCAGGATGTGTGGCGACTGGAGGTCAGTTACCTAATTATTGAAAGAGCTGGTGAAGAGCACTATGTAATTGCAAATACTTTTGGATGAGCAACATAGATTCCATCTTATGTTGAAAATAATGAGATAAATCACCATTCTGAGACAAGCTTTTTGC
Source organism: Myiopsitta monachus (assembly GCA_017639245.1). Taxonomy (NCBI): domain Eukaryota; kingdom Metazoa; phylum Chordata; class Aves; order Psittaciformes; family Psittacidae; genus Myiopsitta; species Myiopsitta monachus. Next base: position 82,309,342 of record CM029941.1, read on the forward strand.
ATAATTGGGAGAGGTTTTGAAAAGTGTTAATGTTATCAAATTAAATCTTCTGGCATATGCCAGGCTCCTCATCATGGAATGACTAGAAGCAAACTTTCTTACACTGCTAAAGCATTGTCCTATTATTCTTCCTTGCCTGAGCTGTGCTGGGTGATGGGAGCAAAGCTGCAATACTCAGCATTTGTTGAGACTGAAGAAGCCTGTTTGTAACTTGTGTGGATGTTGGTACTTTCTTAAACTAGTGTAGGTAGGGAGACTTCACAAGTGGTTACTGAATTCCCCTACAGCCCTCACTGTTGACTTCTTTTATCTTCTGCTCTCCGTTCTTTGAAGCAGTCATCTAACAAGTTTGCACACTGGAGACTAAGTTTCTTCTGGAATCTGCAAAAGCCTAGTATTTCCTTTTCATGGATAGGAAAAGGTGATCAACAGCAGTAGTTGATGTAATAATCACAGATCTGGTTTTGCAGTTTGTTGCTTTAGAGATCGCTTATGGTTTAGCTGATTGGGTTTTCTCTCCACAGGTGGATATGTTAAGTGAGATTAATATTGCTCCACGAATACTCACAAATTTCACTGGAGTGATGCCACCTCAGTTCAAGAAAGACTTGGATTCCTATCTCAAAACCCGCTCACCAGTCACTTTTTTGTCTGACTTACGTAGCAACCTACAGGTGAGTGGTTTCTGATGATGCTAAATTCAGATAGAGTGGGACAAATGATTTCACAGCTTGAGTCACCTTCTTTCCTTGCAGGAATTACATTGGTGTTTAGCAAGATTATGTTCCAGGCAGTAGAAAAGCCCTGTGAAATGCATGCTTCTCTGCGTAATTCTTTTACCACTTCCTAACAGGATGTTTAAGTGTATGTTAAGTTAAGGGCAGAAGAACTTTGACTTTAAAGACCCTAAAATTATTTCATTCAAAAGCATATGGTTTTATCTACATGAGCAGCCAAATGCTTGTGGTGAAATTGTGGAGTTATCTAAAATTCTGATTCTTCTGCTTGCATGTCTGTAGTGCACAACCTTGCAAATCTTAGTAAAGAATGTAGTCAGAGCTGATTGCATCAAGCTTGATTTCTTTGTCCGCACCCTTTGGACAATGAAGTCTTGTGGCTTCTGTCACATGACTCCAGCACTGCTTAGCCAGGGATTGCCTGAGTAATGCTTCAGTGGGGTTTATGGAACTTAATTGAATTAAATTTTGTTATTATTTTTATTTTTTTAGAATCTGATTAAATTTTGACTCAAGATGGATTCATTGTTCTAGAAATTTGTGAATCTGCATGCTAATGCTGCAGGAGTAAAAAAAGGCAGCCGCATTTCATACATCACAAGGCTTGGTTTGCAGCAAACTTGAGGGCTGAAATGGGACTTCCTCAGAAAAGTGCTCATATGGAAGCATTTGCGTAGGTTGTGCGTGTGTCAGCCACCCTCTGGCACTGCTGGTGAATTCACATTGCCCCTACCTTTTGTAGGGAGTACAAAAGTTGTCCATTGGGTCTGTCAACACTTTTTCTGATGTTTTTGAATATACACACACACATATGTATATATCTGCTCTATTACAAAAGGGTAAATGCTAAACTAAATTTGTTGATGTCCTGAGTGTGTTCTGTCCTGTGTAATCAAGAGAAGAGTTGGATGCTGTTGTTGTACATGCTGTACCTTCAGTCACTGAAGGAATATAGACTGTTAATGCTTTTTCTATCTTTGCTATTAGGTATCAAATGAACCTGGCAACCGCTACAACATCCAGCTGATTAATGCCCTGGTGCTCTACGTGGGTACTCAAGCTATTGCGCACATTCACAACAAGGGCAGCACACCCTCTATGAGCACCATTACCCACTCAGCTCACATGGACATCTTCCAGAATTTGGCAGTAGACTTGGACACTGAAGGTGAGTTGGAAATGCTTCCAGTTCGTGAGATGTTGAATTTAACAGTAGATTGTCTGTTGGCGCTATGAGAAATACAGGAGGTGATTTTATGTAGCTGCTAGGGAATTCACAGCAAGTCATGCTATGTTATAATTTCCACTCTGAATACAGGAGCAATATTAAAGCCAAATATTCAGGATATTGAAGGGAATAAGCAATAAGTTTAATGAAGAGGAATGGAATTCTTCCTGTTCCATCAGGTTGTTTTTTTGTATCATCAGTTGGTTTTGTTTGTTCTACCTTCATCAGGCAGGCTCACAAACCTTCCTCTCAATACTAGTTGCTTCTTACTCCTTTTTGCAATGTGTGTAAGGGAAACCATCTGTACTCACTGCTTCTTCTACAGGCCGGTACCTTTTCTTGAACGCAATCGCCAACCAGCTGCGATACCCCAACAGTCACACCCACTACTTCAGTTGCACCATGCTCTACCTATTTGCAGAGGCCAACACAGAGGCTATCCAGGAGCAGATCACTAGGTGAGATGTGTTTTGCATGCCAGCATACAGTTTTTTACTTTCCTTCCTTGTGTGTTGTGGATCTTTTGAGCTCTAATTGCTTTTACTTTTGGATTTCAGGGTTCTCTTGGAACGACTGATTGTAAACAGGCCTCATCCTTGGGGTCTCCTTATTACTTTCATTGAGCTGATAAAAAATCCAGCATTTAAATTCTGGAACCATGAGTTTGTTCACTGCGCCCCAGAAATTGAGAAGTGAGTATAAATTAACCACAAAGTTCACTGAAACCATATATGTGAACGAGGAACTGAGTTGCACTGTGAGTTTCTGGTGCTTCATAGTGGAACCGCCACTTGCTGCTGTAAATGCATCTGACACTGCTTTGCTTCTGTGTCTAGGTTGTTCCAGTCAGTTGCACAGTGCTGCATGGGGCAGAAGCAGGCCCAGCAAGTGATGGAAGGGACTGGTGCCAGTTAGATGAGCCACATGTCATGTTGTAAGCATGCCAGCCTGGGGGTCCGCATACCATCGACTGATAGAAGACTCTGTAAGGCTCCTCCTGACCTTCCTAGCCCTCTTGATTGGGTAGACGCAAACGACCCTGGGTGAAAGTTGTTGCAAAAGTTTCAGTCATTCAAAAACGTTCCAAAGTTTGAAACCAATTTTTTTGACTTTTGGCCAAATTCAGAAGATGCTGTGAATATCATTTTGAACTAATGTAAATACAAAGAACAGAAACATTTGTCCGGACTTTCGGGTTTGTGCAAATTGTGTAAAAGACAGATGGGTAACTGGTGCCTGTCCAGCTTGTAATAAAGGGGCAGCTGCTGATGCCAGGCACTTGTCTGGGGCAGACCTCCTTGTCCTGACATTCCCAGACTCCCAAAGAATATTGAAAAGCCAGTTATAATATTACATAACTTATTTTTCTTTATGTGGATGGGGGACCTTTAAATCACTAAGTTGTTTTACAAAAAAAAAAAAGGTGGATGTGTTTGGAATATGAAATATTATGGAGCATGGGAAGGGGTGAGGGAGGGGTTAAGGGTCAGTGTTGCTTTCCCCACACCTTCATGAAATGCTGACAGACAGCAAGTGGAGTGGCAGGCAGAGAATGCCTTCGTTCTGTTGGAGAAGACACACCTCAGGCGGGCCCTTTGGGAGAGGGTCAGCTGGTTTCAGTGAAGAAACTAGAGACCTGGCCTGTAGGTTTTTTGGGTTTTGTTGGGATTTTTTTTTTTTCTTTTGACACTTGTAAATTTTGGAAGATGGGAGGTTAAATCAGACCTTTCCCCATGCCCCCCGCCATGTAAGTTTTTACAAAAAAGAAAAACCCCAGAGGACCAATACAACCCATTTTGTAAGGATTTTGAATGTTTTGTAAAGTATTGGTCCATGTGTTGTATTTTGTAGCCTTTCTAGTTCTTGGGCTTTATTTTTCCCACTTCTTGTATGTATGCATACTGTAGTTACACATTAAAGTCATGACATGCAGCACACGCCACTGTGCTTATTCTCACCAATTCCATCCTGCCTGGCCAGTTGGTGTCTTACAAAGTCTGCTCCACCCATCCAAAACCTGTGGGTTTCCAATATTTTGGACCCCATCTATTGAAAATAGCTGGTTTTTCTAGGTGAGCTCCAAGGGGACAGTTGTGAGAACTAGATGGGGCCTTGCTTCGAAGTGCCAAAGGAAAGGACAGTTGTGTGGAGAGAGAAATATCTTAGTTGCAAGATCATGAGCAGAGTTTTTCCCTGACACAGTTGTTCTAAAAGGATTGTGCTGGCAGCAGAGGGATGCTGACCACAGACAGCAGCTTAGCTTCATTTCTAATGATTTGTACTCTGCTGTTTTTCCCTTCAGCAAGGATCTCTGCAAGGTTGCTAGTTTCCTGGAATAAGGATAGGCGGTTTCGGTGCTGCCAGTACTGCAGAATCCTGCAGCCTGTACCTCACAGCCCAGCAGATACTAGGAAACAGAGCTTTACTGCTTCCTCTTTGTATAACATGATTTGTTTGTTAGAACTAGTTGGCTGCTAGTTGTAAGAGTGGAGAGGTCAGGATTTACAGCTAAGGTTTAAGGGATTGTGTATCTGGCTGTGCTTTCCCTGCAGAGCTAAAACCAGCTGCAAGGGACCATGGAGCCAGCTGTGCGAGGGGACTGCAGCTCAGGAAGGATTTTTTGTTTTGGTGTTGCAACTCCAGCTTATTCCTCTTCCTTTATTGGTTTGGGATACAAAGAATTACCACCAGCCAGTTTTTCTTTATCTAGGCAGGATGCCATAGGACTTTTTTCCTGCCATTTATCTCTAGCAGACCTTATGTAGAGCCTGTCTAATGCCTCAAAGCTAAAAGATCTCTCTGGTTCTGTATTAGTGCTGCTGTCCATGACTGGTTCTCTTGATGCTTTAAGAACTGCAAGGCTGGTGTAAAGAGGGGTGGAAGGTGGACAGGTCTTGGCCAGGATCCCAGTAACACAAATTGGGCTGGTAGAACAGAGGCCATTGCACTTCATACCCTCTCTTGGCTGGTAAGGAACCTGCAGTTGTTACTGTCAGTGTAAATCGTGCTGGTGTCCCCATCCACAAGCATTACTGGTGTCCCCACCAGCAGAGGCCCTGGGTAGAATTAATGTTTAAGAAATTAAGACTGACCTTTCGAACTACCACATACACCTAGCATGAAATCCAGTCTGCTGTAGGGAGAGAAGTACCAAGGGTGCAGGCTGGACTCCAACCAGACACTGCATTGCATCACTCTACAAGGGAAATTGAACAAAGCTACCCTAGGTACTGTGAAACCACCCTGACCCCAGCAGTGCAGATGGGGCTGTAGCTGACCTTAGTCTACATGAGTACAGTCTGGGTTTTGCTTGACTGAAATACCTTTAACTGCAGCAGCAGCAAAGATCCCCCCTCCTGGATGGGGCTGTGCACTCTGTTGAAGTAGACAACTTCTGTTGGCTGGGTAAGAAACAGCATCTTTATTAAATATAGCTTGGCCTGCAAACCTCCAGTGATCTGTCATGCAAAAACTGCTGAGGGAAAGATAATATAGCTTAACATGATGCAGAGCAGTGCCTAAGTTCGGGGGAGAACTCTTATCAACTGGAGGGTCTGCACAACTGCATCAGTGTTCCTCCAGAGCTGTCCCAAGCCCATACAGAAATGCCTTTCAGAAAGGTAGAAGGGGATACCTGCTCTATTGAGCCTACGTGAAAACTAGATGGATGGGTGTACACTTTTCAAAATGCTTAGTATTAGCCAAGTATAGGTGAAGAGTTCACAGTGTTGTCAGCATCTCCACCTGCCAGATGTTTACCCCGAACAGTAAGGTGTAAGGCCTATCAGATGGATTTCTGCCCTCTTAATCGGGGCAAGAAGCAGTTCTTGCCTTAAATTTGTGGTGCTACATGAGGGAACCCACCTGCTGTTCTGACAGTGTGTGTTTGCCTTCCTAAAGTCAGCCAGTAGGAGGTCTGGACTTTCTGAGGTCCTCTAGAAGGTGGTAATTGTGCTCCAGAGCTCTCATTATAAGGTAAGGCCACCCAAAACCACTTTGTGTTGTGGAAGATGGTTTAGGTAGAGGTAGCTAAAAAGCCACATGCAAGATGCAGTATAAGTGGGCCTGTATTCAATCTTGCCATCTGTTCTTCCTGTTGTAGAAGAGATGGCTGAAGGCCAGCCTTCCCTTTCTATACACAGCTCCAAGCAGTTCATTTCCAGGGACAGTGAGGTTTCTAGCGTACCAGCTCCAGCAGCTGGTGCAAGATCCTTTTCTGTCCATAGCGCACGTGCAAAGCTTGCTTCTCCCTTTGACTCAGTTTCTCGTAAGCCTCCTTGTTATGTAGCAAGTCCTGCTCTGCTTTCAAGTCTGACCTGTAGGACTCCAGAGTGAGCAGCACGCTGTCATAAAGAAGCTGCTTGCAAGGGGGTTTAAGTCTGGAGAGAGCCTCATTTGAAAGGGTCAAGTTTTCCTCTTCCTCACTATCATCTTCCCACCCGTCTTGTTCCTTATACTCCTTGAATTCTTCTTCTGACATGCACAGCACCTGTAATGGCCCAAGCAAAGAGACAAGTCACCAGGAGTGTGAGTACATCAGCCTTCTCCATACAGCTGTGGGTTTAGAGCTACGTGGAGCAAGTAAATTATTCGTCAGCTGCACTGAAGGTATCTAAATCACTGACTCAGGTATCTAAATCACAAGTAACCTGTGAGTTAGAAGAACTTCCAAACAGCAAATCTGGGTATTGGCAGCAGTGGTAATGATCTTTGCTGCTACCTACACAGGCTGGAGAGGGTCCAGAAAAGGGTCACAATGATCCAAGGACTGGGAAGCTGTGCGAGGAAAGGCTGAGAGGGAGCGCTGGGTCTGTTCAGCCTTGAGCAAGGAAGTCTCAGGGGTTATCCCCAGTGCCTTAGTATTTAAAGAGTGTTTGTTTACAAAGAAGATGGAGACTCCCTTTTTACAAGTCCCATGGAATAGAAAAGGGGTGATGGGCACAAGTTACTCCTGGGGATATTCTGACAGGACACAAGAGGAAAATGTTTCACACTGAGAACAACCAGCTACTGGAATTATCTGCCCAGGGAAGTGGCAACTTCCCTACACTGGAGACTGTTAAGAATTCAGCTGAACAGGGTGCTGGTACATCTAGTCTAGGTCAGGTTTACCCAGAAAGGTTGGACCAGAGGATCCTTGAGGTCCCTTCCCACCTGGGATTCTGATTCTAGGAAGGTGCAGCAGTAGAGCAGCAGCAGCCGTGAAGCCATTCAGGGCTGGTGTGTAAGCCATGGGTCAGGAAAGGAAAGTGGTCAGCAACAGTGACTGAAGCCTGGGAGCTGGGCAGCCACGCTCCCTACCACATTTGCCACAGGAGCATTAGTACCACACTGTCCCTGCACGCTGCTCCCTCTGCGTAATCTTTGCTCTTCCTCAAGTAGCTTTTCCACCACTTACCTTCAGGGTCACAGACAGCTCTTCCTCTGTCAGTACCTCATCCCAGCCAAGCACAAAGGCGCCTTCCTCCCCCACCATCTCCAGCTGGCACAAGAAGTCCCACTGCTCCGAGACGAGCCGCTGCTGCGCTTCGCTTCTAGCACCTGCTTGGAAGACAGTGGAGATGCAAATCCAGCCTGGGTTGTGTGGTGGAGAAGTGACAAACAAGAGAAGGGGAACAAGGAGGCAGAAAACCCAGGCATGACCCCAGCACCTGTGATGCTGTGGAACAGCCTTATTTTTCATGTCCTCCTTGACCCCCGTTTCATCACATCACTACTTAAGGGGGATCCCTGCCCCTTCCTTGCCCACAGTGCCACTCACGCTGCAGTGCCGCTGTGCGCACCGTCACCATCTGGATGTCGGCTGTGTCGTTGGTATTGCTGGGGTATGGCTCTGCAAAGCCATACATGTGGAGGAGCTGCCAGTTGGACATCTGCCCGTATGTGTTGAAGATCTCCTGCCCTTTGCTGATGGGCTGTGTGGTAACCATGCGTAAACATTGCTGCAGGCAGGGAGAAAATCATGGAATCCCATATTGGTTTGGGTTGGAAGGGGGCTTAAAGCTCACCCAGTTCCAACCCCCTAACACAGGCAGGGACACCTTTCACTAGACCAGGTTGCTCCAAGCCCCATCCAGCCTCACCTTGAACTGCCAGGAATGGGGCCTGTGCCAGTGCAGGGGAGGATGTTGAGCAAAATAGCTTTATATTAGAGCACTCTGGCCCTGGGTTCACAGACCCAGCCTCCCAAGGCGTCATGGCAAAGAGGAACCAGACCTCAATGCTGCCTGATGTAGCAGATTTGCACTCACAGGGGAGTATTCCAGGTTGGCATTGTGGTTGGCCACATGATTCAGAATATCTGCTACAGGCACCATCACTGGAGGATTGGGTCCCTTCTCATCTTCATCTTCCCCTTCCAAAGGTTCCTGAAAGCTAGGAGAAGATGACGACAAGCCGGTTGCATGCCTTGCAGCATGGGGAAAGCTCCACCTCACACTTAAGGTTGCTGTTGCACAAGAAAGTAATGCAGTCTACAATCTTTCCTGTCATCCTGCTTCTTGTCCTTGCTCCCTGTGGGAGCAAAGCCCTCACTTCTCACCTGTAGGCCATGACAAATGCCACCAGCTGCTTGTACAGCTCCAGTGTGTGCAGCTTGGGGTCAAATACGTTGGGATGGGACTCCATGAAAGGCAGGATGATGGAGCTGTACTCCAGGTGGATGTTGGCCAGGTCCTTCTCCACTGCTTCTGGGATGCCTGTGCCCTGCAGAAGCCTTCTTCGCTCTTCTTCAGGCCTGTTGCAAGAAACATGGTGGGTTTATTTCCACCTGCCCCAAGGGAAGAGTCTATAAACTTATTTCTTCACCATCTGATCTTCCTGGTGTTCCCTAGGTTCCTTTCTTTTGGTTATGCCTGCAGGTTGCTCCAACCCCTGGCAGTGCCCAGAGGGTCTGTTGAGCTCCTGCTGCTGTTGGGATTGGGTCACCCAACAAGCCCATGTCCATCCTCCTCAGCAACCCCTAGACTGTGCCTATGTTCAGCTGCCTGTGGGAGCTGTCCACAACCACATGTGGTTTCACCTTACCAGAACATGGGGTGATCCAGGTTCCTGAAGTCCTGCCAGAGGGAGAAATAGGGCCGCCAGTGGGAGTTGCTGGCCGTGTACTCGTGTAGGAGGGCCAGCAGCAGCGGCACCCAACCGGACTGGCTCTGCAGGGACTCCTGGCCTGAGGAACCACAGATGAACATAAGCTGACCTAGAACCAAAGCCTGATCCCACCAGCCTGGCTGCAGCCTTGGCTGGGGGGTTCTGCTCTGGTTTGTCTTAGGTTTGGCGGAAGCAGAATCAGAAGTTGCTGCTCTGGAGCTTTGGGTGGGAGAGCTGCTCCTGGGCCTGTGATCCGCACCATCACCCCCTTCAGCAAGAAGGAACGTTTTTTCTCCTAGCAGTCTGTCCAGGCCCTCAACAAAAGCATCTTAACAGTGGGGATACAATGCCCAACCACCCCCTCTCCTCTCTGCTCCAGCATCCCACGTGAAATGGGTACAAGCCTGTTTTCTTCCTTCAAACGGGAAGACCGGGGTAAGCAGGCAGCTGAGGGCGGGGGGAGCGCTCACCTTCCCGCAAGAGCGCCTGGATGGAGCTGGTGTGCTGGGACAGCAGCGCGGAGCGCGGCACAGTGCACAGGACCTCTCCCGCCTCCAGCTCCGCGGCAGCCAGCATGCCGTACCCCGCCACCGCGCCCTCCCTGCTCAACCGGACCTGCGGCGAGACGGGAGCCGTGACCGCGCTGCCGGCGGGGGAACGCGGCCGTCCCTCGGCCCTCGCCGCCTCCTCACCTTGGGGCTCAGCTGCACTCCGGCCCGGCCGCACCACGCCAGGAAGCCGGAGAGGGGCTCGGCGGCGCCGCTCCCCCGGGCGCTGCTGCCGGCAGCCGCCTGCGATGGGAACAGCGCGGTGAGGACGAGATCGGCCCGGCCCCCCCCTCCCCCCCCCCCGCCCGTGGGCTCCCCCCCTCCCCCCGTGGGCCCCCCCTCACGCCGGTACCTTGGGCCGCTTGGGCGCAGACGCCATGGCGGGCTAGCACGTGGTTCTCTCCCACGTGTTCCCGGCCGGGCACTTGGGAGTGCGCGGGAGGCCCCGTCCCCTCCGACGGCGGCCGCGGAGGGTCATGGCGGGGCGCGCACGGCGGGGAGGTGCGGCTGTGAGGCTCTGTGGGGGCGGTCTGTGGCTGACAGCACCGCTCTGGGGGGTTCGGGGCACCCACTGTGTCTCTGTGGGGTGTGGGGGTCTCTGCACCCACACTGGGGTCTCCGGGGTGTTCTGGTGCCTCTGGTGGGGTCTCACCACCACACGCGGGATAAAAGCAGTGGGCTCTGATTAATTAATCGAGGTAATAAACCCAGCTCTGCTCTCACATCTGGGGCTTCCTTCCATCCATCCCCTGGCCTATCAACCTTGTCCCGGCACCGCCACGGGACAGGCGTCTGCCGTCACTGGGTGCTCTTAGCTCAGCCAGTCAGTGTAAAGAGGTGCTGGCGATGCCCCCTTCAGTGGAACCACTGTCCCTGGGGCTCTGCACCACACCGTGAGCGTTTGGGGTCGGTTTGAATCTGCCCCAGCCTGGCCCGGTGGATTCCCTTGGAGCAGAGGGGCCCCGTCCTGCAGGGCTGGAGAAGGAGAAGAGCAATCCAAGGCCCGGCTGCTGCTAAAGCTGCTGCTGGGACTCGGGCTCGAGCCGCGGTCGCTGCAGCCTCAGGGCAGGGCACTGAGCGCGGTGCGGCCCCGGCCCAGGGCACTGAGCGCGGTGCCCTCCCGCGGCCGGATGCCCCCGGAGCCAGCGGAGCTTCTCAGCCGCTCACAGCTCCCGCTCGCCGCTGCCCGCGCATCCCCGCGGCACCGGCGCTTCCCGGGCGCATCCGGGGTCGGTCCCGCGGGGGCGCGGCCCGTGCCCAGATCCGCGTCGTCCTCCTCCCCCTCCTTTGCCACTCCGGCTTCCGGCTGTCCCCAGCAGGGCAAACCTGGTGTTTGTGCCTGCCAGGGCAGGGTAGAGGTCCTGGTCCTGGTGGTGCTCCTCGTCATGAGAGGACGCCCTCCACTGTGGTGGCTTTGTTGGGGTGGAAGAGGCCAGAGCAAGTCCTCACGTTGTCCCTCCAGTGCCACAGTGAAGTGTGGTCCTCACCGCCTGTCTTGAGCATCCCCTAAAAGCCCGATTGTGAGCCTGGATAGCTCAGCTGGGAGAGCATCAGACTTTTAATCTGAGGGTCCAGGGTTCAAGCCCCTGTTCAGGCGAAAGCTTTATCCTTTAGGAGCAAAACTGGGGAACCCAGGGGCAAAAACAACAACTTCCCCTGCTTCTTTTCCACCATCTATCCGAGGCCAGCTCCATGCCACCTCCTACACAGCACCACTTCTGTTCCAGCCACCCAGTAGTGCAGCAAGTTGCATGATGTCCCAGGTAGGGGTGTTGTTCTGGGGGTATGCATGAAAGGACACCAGGAAACAGGACAGATGAAGAGGGAAACACACAGCAGAGCTGGAGGGAAGGAAGCCAGTTGGAAACTGGGGGCTTGAAGGTGTCTTGTGCCCCCCTCCCCAAGGTTAGGGAGTGGAGAGCTACTGGGCACAGTTGAACCTTGAGCCTCCTCCTCTTTGGCCTTTGGGTGCTCTCCATCCCTGTCCTTATTCCTGTCTGTGCCAGGTGGCTCTGGGCAGGGAAGGCCAGTGCATGCTGCCCCGAAGTAATGGCTGCCCCATCCCTGGCAGTGTTCAAGGCCAGGCTGGACAGGGCTTGGACCAACCTGGTCTAGTGGAAGGTGTCCCTGCCTGTGGCAGGGGATTGGAACTGGATGAGCTTTAAGGTCCCTTCCAACCCAGACCAGTCTGGGACACCGTGAAACGAGCCCCTCGCTGCCCACCTCAGCTCCTGGGCAGCTGTCCCAGTGGGTGATGGTGTTTTGGCAATGAGACATGGCACCTGCATCAACCCACCAGCTTATTTATTGTCCCGACGGACTTTGCTTCCAGCAGCATCCCTCCCTTCCACACACACGCGCTGCCCAGCTCCGGGCCACGCCGCGGTTGTCATTCAGTTCTTGCCAGCAAGAAAACAAAGAGATAATAAATAGAAGCCTATCTGCAGGGGGAAGGTGCCGGGTCAGGCTGTGCCACGGGCAGGGCTGTGCCTGGCCCCATCCAGAGGGACAGCGGGGGGGGTGCAGAAAGCAAAGCAGCTGCCCCACGGCTGCTGCAGGCAGCACAGCCCCACTGTGGGGCAGGGGGCGAATAGCAATCTCTATGTAGTTACATTAAAATAGACTATTTAAAAAAGTTATTCCTAGGAGTTAAAAAACACAGTGTGACCCATCCAACAGCGGCAGGGCCACGGAGCTGCCCGGGGCTTGTGGTGCGGGACCCCAGCCCGCCTCACCCTCCCACGGGCACTCCCCTCCTGGGCGCCCCCGGGGGGTGCTAATGCGGTGGCCACTGCGTGAGCAGGGTCTGCTTGCCCCCCAGCAGCCCCGGGGCAGCGGGTCAGGGGCAGAGCACAGGCAAGGGAGGGGGGTCCCCTCCTGGGCCCTCATGCAGGATCTAAATGACATGGCAGCAGTTGAACTGCCCCAGCGAGAGGAGGCTCTCCCTGGGGCCCGGCTGCAGTTTGAAGGCCAGCGCCTTCTCACAGAGCGGGAACTGCAGGAGCCTGTCCCGCAGGCTGCCCCCTTTGCTCTTGCCAGGGTCCAGCTTGATCACGTTCTCCACACCTCCCTCGATGCTCCCCAGCCCCAAGCTCTCCACCGACGTCTGGGCCAGGCTGGCAGGTGCCTCCTGCCCTTGGGACTCATCTGTGGGGCTCAGGGGGACAGTGGGGGTCACCTCCACCCCCAGCCCCTGGGGCACCTCAGCAGAGCTGATCCGGGGTGATGCAGTGGCTCCCCTTTCCCTGGGGGGCTCTGTGGAGGAACCCCCAGGGTCTGCATCCTCCTCCCTCCTGGGGGGCTCTGCTCCATCTCCCCACAGTGCTGGGGGATCCCAAACCCCCCTCGCTGCCTTCCCAGCCCAGCCCCGGCTCCCTAGCTCGGCCCCAGGGCTCCACAGCTCCCCACGGCTGGATGGGTGGTGGGTGCACAGGAAGGCTCGCATCTGTTCCTGGTTCAGTGAACTGCTCTTCCTCTCCATGGTGCTGGGCTTCCCCTCATCCTCCTCATCCTCTTCCTCTTCCTCCTCACAGATCTGCTGCAGGGCAGGGGTGCTCTTGGTGATGGTGGTGTCAACGGCTGGGATCTTCAGCAGGGTCCTGGGGGGCTGCCGGCTGCCGAGGTCGGCTCCAGTGGGCAGGGGGTGGAGCCGGGAGCCAGCTGTGAGGCCACCCGGCACCTCTGTGAAGGGCAGGAGGCTGCTGGCACTGCCCATGGGGCTGAACGTGGCTGATAAGTTGCCCCTGAGTAAGAGGAGGGATGGAAATCACAGCATCACAGATTTGTGTTGGAAGGGACCTTAAAGCTCATCCAGTACCAACCCCCTGCCACGGGCAGGGACACCTTCCACTAGACCACATTGTTCCAAACCCCGTCCAGCCTGGCCTTGAACACTGCCGGGGATGGGGCAGCCACAGCTTCTCTGGGCACCCTGTGCCAGGGCCTCAGCACCCTCACAGGGAAGAACTTCTGCCGTCTATCTAATCTGAATTTCCCCATTGAAGTTTGAACCCATCACCCCTCGTCCTATCACTACAGTCCCTAATGAAGAGTCCCTCTCCGGCATCCTTGTAGGCCCCCTTCAGACACTGGAAGGCTGCTATGAGGTCTCCACGCTGCTTTTCTTCTCCAGGCTGAACAAGCCCCAGTTTGCTGGTACCCACCTGGGCACCAAGAGGGCTACATTGAAGATGGGGATGTGAGACTGGCTGGGGCCCTGCACTGGGGACCCAGGGCAGCGTGGGGGGACAGCAGCAGGACTCACCTGCTCTGCACCTCCTTTGCCAGGTTGTAGACGAGGCTGAGGCTGCGGCTCTGCTTCTCCTGCTTCTCCCGCAGCATTCTCTCCGCAAGCAGGAAGTAGGTGGCCGTGATGTGGTTGTAGCGGTCAGCTTCCAGCGCCCTGCATGGGACCAACGGGCCTGCGTCAGCACTCGGAAGGACCCCAGAGCCCTTCCCAAGGGCTCCCACCATAGCATCCCCCCTGTCACGCACTCCTGGATGGTGTCCCTGTCTGCGATGTTCCCACACATCATGGCCCGGAGGATGATTTCATGCTCCTCCTGCGACACTCGCTTGTGTGAGGTGAGAGGCAGCAGGCACCGGCTGGCAGGGGATGGGTCCACTCCCTGCAGCCACGCATGGCCCTCGATCTGCTCCAGCGAGGCTCGGCGCTTCGGGTCCCGCTGCAGCATCCTGGAGATGAGGCTGGAGGTGGGAGAGGGGTGACATGAACCCTGATCTCGTCAGCTCTACCACCCTTCCCCCGCCTCAGCTGCCAGGGGCAGTGAGTCAGGGCCCGGAGGGCCCAGCAAGCTGCTCACTCAGCACACTGAGCAGAGACGTGCGCAGGGACGGTGTATCGGCAGTCCATGATCATGGTGAGGGTCTCGCTGTCGTTGGCCTCCTGGAAGGGGGGGTGGCCGCAGACCAGCATGTAGAGGATGACCCCCAGGCTCCATATGTCTGCAAGAACCAGCAGCATTTCAGGTTGCACCTACCATGGCCCAGCAGAGAGCCCCAACTCCAGGCACTACAGTGCCAATCCAGGGCTCACTGGGATGCTCCTTGGGGGCAACGGCTTCCATATCCTGCCCCACAGATGGGCGACTGCTGCCTCACTGGAGCAGGGAAGGATCTTCCCCATCCCCACATCCAAATGCAGTTGAGGTCTCAAGCAGTCGAGGCCTGTCCCCTTTTCCAGGTGGGGACGGTCCTGAGCTCTCTCCCGCCCATTTCATGTCCACAGCACTGCCTCATGATATTACTCATCTTCCTGGTTCCCAAACAGACCCCACTGCAGCCATCTCAGCACTGGGTTGTGCCAGAGGGGACACCACACTGAGAATCCAGGCTCTCCCCCTGCCTGCAGCTGTGATGGAACCAGGCTGAGTGAAATCATGGGCACAGGAACTAAGCCAGCGACATCCTCACCAGCTCCTGAGCACTGAGCAAACTGCCTGCAAAGGTGCATTTTTGGCATGCTGAGCATGCCTCAGGGCTCTCCATTAATACCTTCAGCTTCTTAAGTCAAGCGCCTGCATTTGAAATGTTCTCATCTGTGATGGTTTTCACCCTTCATATCCCTTGGCAGAGCCACCAGCTGCCTTTCCTACCATCTCCACATGCTCTCCCCATTCTCAGCTCAGGAGCTGCCCTTCCCTGAGCCGATGCTGGGCTTTTTCCTTTAAGGGCTCGTGTTTTGTTTTGCTAAATCCTCCTGTCCCAAATTCCAGCAGAGCTGGCTGGGGTCCCGCTTCCGTCCCACATCCCCTCTCTGTCCCAGCAAGTCCTCTGGATGCCCTCTGCTTGGGATGGGGATGGTCTCCCGAATCCCTCTGCACCCTGGCCAGGGCGAAACACCACTGGCAGCCATGGGAAGGAAGCGATTTTCAGGGTGGGAATGAAGCAAAGGAAACTTTCTGGGTGGAGGAGCTCTAAGAGCAGCATCCCGAGCGGGTTTCCTTCCGGCATCACCCCCTCAAACCACAGCCCACACTGCCTGCTCTGGCTTCATCCCCTCCCTGGCATGATGCATGGCTCTATGGGATATTGGTTGGTGCAGGTATAGGCAGAGCAGAGCACCCAAGTGACAGGCTTGCTCCCTGAAGGGACAGCAGTGCCACCAGGGCAGAGGCGCTCTCAGCACAGGGAATCAAAAGTGAGGCGGTAGCTCACCAGAAGGACCACACTCCCGACAAGAGACATGAGGGAAGCAGGTCCCCATGGTGAGCACCAGCCATAGTTCTGAGCCCCACCACCCTTACCGACAGCCGGGGCATCGTACTCATCCCCCAGCAGGATCTCAGGCGCTGAGTAAGCCAGCGAGCCGCAGCTCGTGGTGAGCATCTTGCCTGGCTGGAAGCGGTTGCTGAAGCCAAAATCAGTGAGCTTGACCACACCTTGCTCCTGGAAGAAGACCACGTTCTCGGGCTTGAGGTCACGGTGCACCACATGGAGCTTGTGGCAGTAGGAGATAGCGTGGACGATCTGCGCGAAGTAGTGCTTGGCTCGCGCCTCAGCCAGCCCGCCCTCGTGCCGCATGATGTGGTCAAACATGTCCCCACCGTCGCCCAGCTCCAGAATGAGGTACAGCTTGGCGTGCGTGTCGATGACCTCGTAGAGGCGCACCACGTTGGGGTGCTGCACCAGCTTCATGCAGCGCACCTCCTGCAGGAGCTGCCCCGCGGCGCCCCCGGCCAGCTTGCTCTTGTCGATCACCTTGACGGCCACGCGCTGCCCGGTGAAGACGTGCCGCGCCAGCTTCACCACCGCAAAACGGCCCGTGCCAAGCGTGCGCCCCAGGTCATACAGCCCCGCGATCTGCCCCTCGCTGCAGCCCTGCGCCCCGGCCATGGCAGCACGCGGGGACAGCAGCGGGCACTGTGCCATGGGGGAGTTGCTGAGCCATGTGGGGTGAGGGATGGGGCACCCCTGAACACCCCCACCACCAGGTCAGGATCCCCTGGACATCACAGCCCCAGAACCATGGGCACCCCTGGCACCCCACCATCCCTGGACCTGGCTACCCATCTGCACCCCCACCTCCAGCACCCTGAGCATCCCACTACTCCCACCTATGCTCCTCAGCAACCTGGGTACCCCAATACCCATGTCCAGGTTTGCAGCACCCTGGACACCTCCAAACCCCAACTCTCTTCCCCAGCACCACAAGGCATTTGGGTACCCCCACCTCCAGGTCCCCAGAACCCTGGACACCCCAATAGCCCACCTCCAAGTCACCAGCACCTTGGGCACCCCAATACCCTCACCTCCACTCCCCAACATCTCAGGGACCCCCATGCCCTCACCTCCAGGTCTCCGGCACCTTCATCACCCCCATTCTCCCACCTCCAGACCCCAGCACGCTGAGCACCCCAGTACCCCACCTCCAGGTCCCCAGCGCTCTGTGCATCCCAATACCCTCACCCCCCTTTCCCCAGCACCCTGTGCACCCCCCTGCCCCACCTTCAGCCCCACCACCCGCTGGCCCCCCGGCCCCCCAGCACCCCCCCCATGCCCTCCCCGTGCCCCGCAGTGCCCGGTTCCCCCGCGCTCACCGGGGCGGCGGAGCTGGGGCTACCAGGGCTACCAGGGCTACCGGGACTACCGGGACTACGGCTGCCCGGGCGCGCCGCCCGCTGACGTCAGGGCGGCTCCGGGCTCGCGCCTTAAAGGGCCCCCTCCGCCGGGGCTGAGCCCGGGACAATGCTCATCGCACCTCCCAGAAGCGGGCAGCGCTGCCCCTGGCAGCGGGGGGGGACCTGAGCCCGGCTACTCAGTATCTGTTTAGGGGTTGGCATTAGCGTTAACGAGGGCTGGTAACGAGCTAAATGAGCCACCCGGCCGCTTCCAGGAAGAGAGGCAAAGCCTCTGCTCGGGGCTGTGTCCCGAGGGTCCTGCTGGGCATGAGTCCTGCCCTGCTGCTGTCCTGCCTGCTCATGGGCATTGCTGCCACTTCACCGGTCTCCATCATGGCCCACTCCCACCCTCGCTCGGGGCCCGGGGGCACAGATGTGAGCCCTGTTTTCTTGGAAGCGGCCCATCCACCTCATTTAGCTCGTTAATGGCCGCGGGGATGCTCACAAAGCAGATGTTGCTCCTGCAGATTAAGAAGCTCTCAGCGCGGCCGCCCCCGCTATGGCTAATGCCTTCCCAGAAGTCCCGCTCCCGCCTGCGATCCCGCAGGATGCAAACAGGCCTTAATGAGCTGGGCTGCGGGGCTAGCGTCAGCCAGGCGCAACTCGGATCAGGACCCAGAGTTGGGGGCGGGGAACAAGCTGCCAGCAGTTCCCTACATAGGAATAGGGGTGGATGGGGCTCTCAGCACCCATCGGGACTTTAGGAATGGGACTGGGAAGAAGGAGAGGTGCCAAACCTGCCTCTAAGCGAAGATGAGTCTTCATCCAAGGCACGCAGGGTGCAGCCAGGAGCACGGGCTCATGCTCCACTGGAGATGTGCTGGGATGTCCTTGACCATGCAGGCCTGGGAGCAGAGCCTGGGCCATCAGCCTCCCTTGTCACAGCCTTCTGAACCCCTCTTATGTCTTATCCCTGCCATGACCCTGCACGGTCCTCTGCACGGGGGGATTCAAAGGGGAAAGGGATTCCTTCCTGGCTTCTGGCGCTGGGATTTCCAGCAGACTGCTCTCAGAGCTGCTGCTGACAGCGCAGGAGGGGACTGTGGAGGCTCTCACCACCTCCACTCCTGGTTGCCCTCCACTAGCAAAGGGCCTGTGTGTGTTGGGGTCAGGTTCTTCCCCTGACAGGGTGCTGGGTGCTGCACTCATGCTGCAGGTCTGTACCCTTCTGCACAGGTGCCTGTTGTACATGTGCCAACACAGCTATGAAGCCTTCAGTTGAAAAAGGGAGAACAGATATGAGGATGCATGTCCCCCAACAGCCCTGGCCAGGGAGAGGCCGCAGAGATGCCACCTCCACCAGTGCCTGTTCAGTGACTGAGGCTGCAGCTCCCTTTGGGGTTTGGAGTGGCCCTTGAAGGTCTCTGTACTGAGAAGCTCAAGGGGCCACATACAGTGGCTGTAAAAGACGACGTTAGGACTGGGGAGAACTGAGCAGCTGGTTCCTTCCTTTCTTCCCATGAAGTCAAGCTCAGGAGGCCCAGTGGGGCTCCTCTGTGAGTGCCTGGCTGTGGGGAGCT
The DNA here is from genome assembly GCA_017639245.1 of Myiopsitta monachus. NCBI lineage: Eukaryota > Metazoa > Chordata > Aves > Psittaciformes > Psittacidae > Myiopsitta > Myiopsitta monachus. The sequence continues at coordinate 82,328,104 of CM029941.1, forward strand.
GTGGCTTTTACAAAGAATGCCTGAACAAGGGATAGAGTTAGCACAGGTGGGAGCTTGAGGAATTTGCAGTGGTCCGGAGCTGGAGGACTTATGGAGGCTCCAGACCATGCAGGTGCCTGCCAGGAGCTGTGGGCACCATTCCCTTTGAAAACTGGAAGAGAGGAGCATGTAGGCATGTAATGTGTGTAACCAGGAACCAGATGTCCTCAGGCTGCAGCCTCACTGCTGGCATGGCTGGAAAGGGAATTTGGTTGGAAGGACAGTGGGGATCACTCCCAGAAACCTGAGATTCTGGGGGCAATGGGGATCTGTTCCTCCCTGCAGCCATGCAGGATGCAGGGACACAGTTCCCCCTCCTTGCCCCCCTCCTGTGCATCACCCCATGGCTGCCTCGGCATCCGTACAAAGCCGGGTTTCAGAGAAGCCCACCTACCTGGTGGTTAGCAGAGTCATGTGGCTGCAGCACTTAATTAATTAAGAAGCTGATATAAACTCCAGTAAGCATATGGGGAGGAGGACATCGAGGCAGAGAGCGGCAGCAGCGCTCCCAGCAAGCTTGGAGAAGCAGCGAGCAGCAAGCCCCCTCTCTGCTTGGAGAGGTCAGTGCTTACCATGGGAAGGGGCTCGGCTGGGGCTGGGGGCATGTGGGATGTGATACCCACAACTGTGGGTCTCTGCTAGCAAAGGGCTGGATGGTTTTGTGGGGATAGGGAGGCGAGGAGTGGCTGGTGCAGCTCTGGGCTGCGGGAGCCAAGGCTGGAGCCCCAGTGCTGACAAAACAGGAGGTGCGGGGTTCCATGTGAGTCCCCATCCAGGCCCATGGGCAGGGAAGGGGAAGCAAACCCTGGGGTGGTCCAAAGGAGGAGACATCTGGAGATAGTGTCCATGTCCCAGGCAGGGAGAGTTTTGTATCCAAACGCTTCCCAGGCAGAAGCCATGCAGCTGAGTTAACTGGGTGGCCAGGAAGGGCTGGAGCTCCTGGGAGGGTCTTGCCCATGACATGCCCGCTCTCTCTGCCGCCCTCCGCATTGCACTTTATCTTCACAAAGCCCCATGTTTGTTGGGGTGCCCAAACTCCATGGTTTGGTTGCAAAATGAGCTGTAGCAAAACAGTTTGTCTTTCAGGGGTAATACTTGTTGCTGTGTCAGACACAATGTACAGCTCTCTCATGTTTCAACCACACACTGCGGCTCCTGCCCATTCCCAGCGCTCCCTCCTACTGTGCTGCAAACCAGCCCATAAGGCTGGGAACAGAAACACACCTGTCTGTGCTTTAAAATGAGTGTCATTTCCACACTCTGCGGGCACAAGCACCGGACAGGAGCCGTGTCAGATGTTTTGGCCACATCCCACACACGTGCAGGCAGTGAAAGCACAGCACCGCAATGGCCTGTGGCTGCTGAAGGATGATGAAGGCTGCCCAACATTCTGAGCCAGTGAGACCTCTCACTGCTGTAAAAGAACTGTAGAATCATAGGATTTGGGTTGAAAGGCACCTTAAAGCTCACCCAGTTCTAACCCCCTGCCACGGGCAGGGACATCTTCCACTACAGCAGGTTGCTCCAAGCCCCATCCAACCTGGCCTCAAACACTGCCAGGGATGGGGCATTCACAGCTTCTCTGGGCAACCTGTGCCAGGGCCTCAGCACCCTCACAGGGTATGTGGTGGCTCAGGAAGGGCTCTCCAGTCCACGAGAGCAAGTGGTGTGGTGGCTGTTGGCAGGGCCTACTTGGGGGGTGATGGTGGAAGGGTGGCAGTGAGGGCCAGGCTGGGCTGCCTGCAGGTGGGCTAACGCTGGCCAGGATCCATCTGTGCAGGTTGCCCCCCAGGACCATGCTGAACGTGCTGCTGCTGTGCTGCGGATTGCTGCAGGGGGTTGTCCTCGGTGCTGATCTGGGCTGTGGGCTCCCAGGGAAGCAGAGCGGAGGGCTGGAGGGCACAGACAGAGCCCGCTACTCCAGCCTGCTGAGGAGAGTCAAGGAGGTGTCTGCAGAGCCAGCGGGTGAGTCCTGTGGTGCCCCACTCTCCCAGTTCCCCCCTTCCACAAGCCACTGCTAGCATGGCCAGGGCCCCGAAACTGAAGTGAGGACCCCCCATCCATGGCCAGGTGCTGCAGGGGAGCCCCATAAAGAAGCACAGCTTTTTCTGTCACTAGCTGGTGAGAGCAGTTATATAGCCTTCACTCTATTGCAGCGGCTCTCACCCCCTTGCTGTCAAGCCTTTGTATCTTCCAGGAGCCCTCCCCAGGCTGGGGCTTGAGCAGATGACCCTGGAGGTCCAAGAAGCCAATGGTAACCTCATGCAGAGAGACAGCATCCTAGAACCACAGGTAATGCTCCCTGAGCTTTCTTACAAACACCCCAAGAAGCGGGAGAGCCTTCTTGGTGCCGCTGGGGCCAGCGTAGTGCTGCCTGGGAAGGGCATATCTGTTCACTGCCTGCTGGAGAGCAGTTAGGGCTGCCCAGAGCTGCAAGGGGCTCCAGCAAGGAAAGAAGGGTGGTCCAAACCTGCGCCCCTGCAATCTGTTTAATTAACCTCATGTGCACATTCTGCAGAGCAGGAGCAAAACAGGCAGTGCCTGGCTCAGACACTTCTGCTTCTACATGGTGCTGCCTTCACTAAAGTTGAGGCTGCACTTCAAGTTAAATGTGGGCATAAAGGCCTTGAGACATGATGGACGAGACATGAGAGCCCCTGGGGCTCAGCAATGATTCCCAACAGACCCAGTCCAGAACTGAGCATGACAGAGCTGGGCTGCTGGCAGCGGCAGGTTTCAGCAGCCACCCTTGTCTCTCCCACACAGTGGTCTAACACCAACTCTTTTCCTCCTCTCTCCAGCAGGCATCCTCCACAGAAGTGGAAGCTGCCAGCCGAGAGGAGCGTTCCCCCCGCCGCTGTGTCCGCCTCCTGGAGTCGTGCCTGGGCCACCAGGTCCCCTGCTGCGACCCCTGTGCCACCTGCTACTGCCGCTTCTTCAATGCCTTCTGCTACTGCAGGAAAATCAGCACCAGCTTCCCCTGCGGCAAGAACTAGTGCTTGTGCTGCAGGGCTGCCTGCTCCTTGCCCATGTGTGGCACCTCCTGCTTTGCAGCTCTAATAAACCAGCTGTTAGCAAAAGCCATTGCTGAGTGGGAATGGTTCAATGTGTCAGCTTGGGAATCTCAGGGAAGAGGGGGAGCAGCAAGGTGAGGGTACCTGTGCCCAGGTGGGCATCATGTCCACACAGCCAATGACAAGCACCACCATGTCAAACAAAATGAGACTGACTTTCTTTCCAGAGCAGCTCCTGCAGGGCTTTTCCTAGTCTCTCAGGAGGGGTGCCCCAGGAAGTGACATTCTGGCTACACTGGGAGCTTCACTTGTGTTCTTGTCCTGTCAGTATTGCTTGTGGTGCCACTGAAATCCAGGAAATAAACTTTGTAACCAGAATGACAGGTTAGAAAGCCAACATTATTATGGTACTGGGTGCACAGGGGATTGCTCTGCCTATCACACACATTGAGAAGGGAGAGTTTACAGCTTATAAATCATTACTATATACATAGAATCATGTCATCTGTGTTGGAAGGGACCTTAAAGCTCATCCATTTCCAGGCCCCTGCCACAGGAAGGAACACCTTCCACTATACCAGGTTGCTACAAGTCCCGTCCAACCTGGCCTTGAACGCTGCCAGGGATGGGGCAGCCACAGCTTCTCTGGGCAGCCTGTGCCAGGGCCTCAGCACCCTCACAGGGAAGAACTTCAGCCAAAGATTTCATCTCAGTCTCCCCTCTGTCAGGTTAAAGCCATTCCCCCTTCTCCTGTCCCTACAGGCCCTTGTTCAAAGCCCCTCTCCAGGTTTCTTTAGCACCTTTAGGCACTGGAGCTGCTCTAAGGTCTGCAGGAGCCTTCTCTTCTCCAGGCTGAACAAAGCCCAGCTCTCTCAGCCTGTCTCCAAGCAGAGGTGCTTCAGCCCTCGCAGCATCTCTGTTGATTCCTCTGGGTTTGTCCCAGCAGCTCCAGATTCCTCTTGTGTTGAGGGCACCAGAAGCGCACACAGTGCTCCAAGTGGGGTCTCATCAGAGCACCCACAACTTTCATTACTCACTGCATATGATACTGTGTCTCCCCCAGGTGTTTCTGGGAGTCATCTGGGGAGAAATACCCCCACTCGTTTTACCATTTTATGTAAATCCAATACTTAAGGACACCGAAATGCTTGTTTAGCCTTGCCAATTAACTACATATTCTCATTTGGGCTAATTTACAACCCTCAGAGGCTCCTTATAGCTGTTTTCTCTTGCAACCATTAACCTACCAACGGAAGGAAGGCCCACACCGATTTAAAATAAAGGAATTGGTCCTCTTGTTTCATGCCTGCTTTATTTGGAGAGCTTTGGAAGTTTCGCTCATGACTATGTCTATATACGGTGAAATACTTGTTTAATTCGATCTCAGTGGTAGCTTATAACCTCCAGGAACAGGGGGCTTGAAAGGCAGTGCTGTGCTGGGGCAGTCAGGACCACCGACCCTCCAGTGCCCGACTGCCGCCATTGCACCCCGACAGCCACAGCCGCTTCCCGCCTGCACTGCCTCAATGGAAGGACGCAGGAGCGAACACGTACGTACGTACGTACGTACGTACGTCATGTAAGCTGCCGCCATAGTCCTCCCGCCTCTTCGCCCGTCGCCATGTCGTCTTTCCCGGAGCTGTATTTTAACGTCGATAACGGCTACCTGGAAGGCTTGGTGCGCGGGTTTAAGGCGGGGGTGCTCCGGCAAGGTGACTACGTGAACCTGGTGCAGTGTGAGAGCCTGGAAGGTGAGTTGGGGGGAGTGTCTGAGGTGGGGGGGACACCCCCCGCCTTCGTACTGAGGGGAATGGCTGTCGGGCTGAGGGGGAAGCTCGAATGGAGGGGTGGCGGGGCCGTGGGGAGGCGGGGGATTGTGTGGCAGCGGGGAAAAGAGTCCATATAGGCGTTTTTGAGGCATTTTTTCTTCTTCACTCCTTGGCTGAGCAGGCGTTTGGTGCCATAGAATCATAGAATGGTTTGGGTTTGATCATCTAGTTCCAACCCACCTTTCCATAGGCAGGGATACCTCACGCTAGAAGTGTCCCCCCACCGTGGCTGCTTCCTCCGAGCTCAGCTGACTCAGTTTTCTGGCCTTGTGATGTAGCAGCTGATAAAAGCTTGCAGTTTAAGGAAGCTCAAGCTCCCAGTGCTTTCTTGAGGAGGCTGTCTAGCTGTGGTGTGTTTCCTGCGGTTGTTGGGAACCTGGTCAGTTTATCAGGCTTTGCTGAGGGGTCTTGTTCTGGGCTTTCACTTCCTAAGTGGAAGGCAGAGCAGGAAGGCTTTTTAAGGCCAGAAGCAAGATTAATGGGGTAATCTAACTTAATCCCTGATACCGTGATCACTTTTTGAGGAGATTGGGTCACCTAGGAAAGTACATGCTGTTACTGAAGGGTTGATAGTGGAAAAACTCTAGTGCAGACCTTTGTGAGTTCACTGGTGAATGACCATTCACCTGTAATATTGAGTTCTCTTTCAAGGCTAAACCTGACTTCCAGCCATCGTCTTCTATTCTACATCTGTGTATAAACCTAGAGAACTATGAAGGTTTTGCCCAGTGATGCTCCTCATCTCTGATCAGTTTATCTTCATTAGCCAGTGCTGATCTACTTCTACACTGATCTGTATCAGTGACCTGCTTAACAATTTTCCCTCATTGGTGTCCAGAACGTGGATGACAAGTAATAAAGATTAAAACCAGGTCTCTCTTGAAACAGAGAGAAACGTGTCTCCAGAGATGTTGGTTGTTTTGGTCAATGGGACTATAATTATTGGATCATTCTTTCTTCTAAAAATACTGGTTAAGCATCAGTCTGATCTTGATGGTCATTGCTGAGTGATTGAAATTTATATTAACTATCTAGAGGGATCCTTGACCAGCAGAACCCTGGATGCAAGTTGCCTGGAGCTATTTGCTCAACTGTTAGACAACAAAATGGGAACAGGATGCTGTGGTCTGCCTCAGTCTCTACCTTAAAACATATCCAGGGTGGTTTTACTTAGGACAGAAGCCCCTTTTTAGGTAGACTTTTTTGCAGCTTTTTGCTTGTAGCAATCTGCGTCATTCTTGCTGTGGAGCTCAGGGCCTGGAAGAGAGTGGTGGGAGGTATTCCTGTTCTCCTGCTAGAGTCTCAGCATGCCCTAAACTATTGCTTTATCACCTTCCCTGCAGGTAACTTCTTCTTTGGAGTCTTTCTGCACCTTACAGCTTCTCCTTAAGTACCTATATATTTTTTCCCCCTCCTTTCCTTGCCTTCTGAATGAGGTTGTGTAAACTTTGCTTTCCCTTGGAGTGCTGTTTTCTCCATTTGGAGTGATCATTTTGGAGTTCCCATATCAGTCACGGAATCCCAGGTTGAAAGGGACCTCAGGGATCACCTGGTCCAACCTTTCTAGGCAAAGCATGACCTGGACTACATGTCCAAGCATCCTGTTCAGCCCAATCTGAAGTATTTAGTGTTGGGAAGTCCAAACTTCCCTCCAGAGGTTATTCCAATGGCTGGTTGTTCTCATTGGGAAAAATTTTCCTTTTGTGTCCAGTCAGAATCTCCCCAGGAATAACTTGTGCCATCCCCACTCAGATGTTTGTCTTAGTATTGTTACTGCCCTTTCCTGACAGCTCCCTGATGGTGGCTGCTGCTTTGCTGCTTGTCACCATTCTTTCAGAGCCTGAGGGCCACTCTAAGTTCACTGCCAGTCTCATTCCTCCCCCACTTGGCTTTCTGTGCCCCTGGAGACACCAAAAGTGACAAAGCCCCTCTACAAGATACTCTAGATTGGTGCTGTTATAGGGGGCTTTTCCTTCAAAGGAACATTGACCTTGATCACTTACTACATCTGTGATCAGGCCATTTCTTTCCTCTATCCCTTTAGTTCCCATTTTCCTATTTCAGTACTTGTTTTCTGTGCTTCACAGACTTCTAATGTTTTCTCTCCCAGATGCTTATCTGCACTAAATCCAGGCAGTAGCTAGCTTATTACCAGCCAAAATAATTACTCTGGCATAAAATACATTTTCTCCTATTCTGTTTTGTCTCCACTGCTCCTCTTGCCTGAGTCTGGCTCTGCAGTTAGTTCAGTCCTGGTGTGAATTATCACCTTCGTCCCAAAGAACCAAGGCTGCCTGGGGACTGGCCCTGGGAATCTGGTATCTGTCTGGTTGCTGCTGCTAGGAGGAGGAGGAGGACTTGGGCTGACAGCTTAGTTCTGCTGGAAGGAGGAGATCATGCTTTTCTGTGTGACCCTCTGCTTATCTGATCCCAAAGAAACGCAGTTCAAGCTTTGGCTTCTTGATGAGTTGGAAATAGAGCCAAATGGGCATTCTGTGGTCAGGCAGACTTCTGAACTGGCTGTAAGAAGGGGCAGGAAAATATGACCAGGATTGAGGGGAGGGTGTAAGAGCTGTTTTGGCTTAAATTCTCTCTTGAAACCCTCGCCAATAATATATTTAATCCCTTCTTTCAGCTCCAAATGTCGTGATTGTTTCTCTGCCAGATATCGTTGTGTGCCACACACCTGTGCTGAATATTGCTTAGAGCCTGCCTTGCCCTTTCTGTTGCAGCCAGTTCCTGCTTCTGACACAAGGTGTCAGTGAAGGACTTGGAGCTGCTTTCTTCTGCCTCGATGCTGTAAGCGTGGATCTGTGCTTGAGTGGAATCTGTGTTGGATATCTAAACTTATGAGTCACCCACATTTCTGCTGTCAAAAGGATGGTGAGCTGTCTCCAGCTTCTAAAAGCTGTGGTGGCCTGTTAGCTGGTATCATCTCTGGAGGATAAAAAGCTGTTGATGCAGTTGGACAGCAGTGCTGCTGTCAAGCAGCAGAGTTCAGCCTGCGGCTGGAATGTAGGTTATTGGCAGGCTTTGCTGTTGGTCTGCAGTACTTCATACTCCAAAAAGTATATGAAGCCTGAGAAGTGTACAGAAGCATCTTTAGAAACAGGAATTTGTTTTCCTTCAAGTCAGCATTCATGAGCCTTCTATTGCTAACGTTCTTCTTCCTTCCACACTGTTAGTATAGGAAACATTTCTTTTCGACCTGCCAGTGTTATAAATGTGATTGATACAGTGAAATCCAGCAGCAGGACGTATCACCTTCTCCTTTGGTAATGAGGTTGTGAAATGGCCAGCTGAAAAGTTGGCTAAAGCTTGTTCATGTAGGCCTTTGTTGGGAAAGGCTTTCCACAGGCTGTGTGTTTCCTCCACCATCACCTCTGTGGGTGCTAGTGCTTATGTTGGTGCAGTTGGTCCAACTGGGGTCTTGTGCACCTTTATGGAAACAATGGTGGGATGGGCTCTTTTGTATCTTCAGCATAAGGTCTGTGTAGAATGAACCTCATGCCCCTGCAAGGTTCTGTCAGGTTTTATTTGGGCATCTCAGCCTGCACTTTTTCCTGTGAAAACTCTTGGGTTTTCAGTTTGCATAACCCCAAGGTAGTGGTGTTGTGTCACATCTGTGAAGAGCACAGCAACCATCTGAGCCCCAAAGATGTATTTGGGAGGCAAAGGCTGGCTAGGAGAAGAAAATACATGTGATACTTTTAGATAGAAAGGATTTCCAAGACTGTGGTTCTCTCATCTCCTCAGATCGGTCTACAGGCCTCCATTTGTAGGGTGCTTGCCAATCAACAGTGGAATTGGAGAGCTTGAAGCACTGGGCTGCCTGACTTCACACCAGCTGAAGGGCATGGTAGTCTGCGTGAGCAGAGTCCTCACACCGGAGCCCTGTTTGCTGTCAAATGCATCTGCAGGAACACATAGGGAGAGCTATGCTCTTGATACAGGGCTGGATGGTGCAGAATAAGACAAGACTGGATGGGTTGTTTGGTTTTGAGTCTTGAAGAGCATTTCCAGGGTTGCTGTCTGTAGCCCTCCCTGCCCAGAAGCGGAGTGCTGCTTTCAGTCAGCTGAGGAGTGCATTACTAAAGGCTTACTGTCCTAAATGCCTCTTTAGTGTAATGACATTCGCTTCTCCTCCAACTCTCTCCTCTTCCTATTTCTCCAGGCAAAGGAGAGGTGATGAAATAATTGGAAGTGTATTGAGCATGTGATGGAGCCACTGTGAAGTGAAATCTGACTTCCTGTTGTCTAACCACAGAGCAGTAGACACACCAGAGCAGAGGCTTGCCTGAGCAGAGCTGTGGCCTCTTAGAGGCAAGAAATGGGTATACAGAGCATTTCCCCTGTGCGCCAGGCTTCTGCTGAGTGCAGTATGTGCTTTTGTTTTCATAGTCCCAAGGATCTTTTTTCTCCCATGGGGGCTGCCTTTGCTATGGTGTTATGTGCTGAATGTTCACCACATCTCCTCTCACTGAAAGCAGGAGGGGCTGTGCTACCCTTCTCTCTTCCATTATATTGCTGTGGTCTGGGAGTTCAGGCTCAGAAAGTTTGGAGCTGGGCTTATCTTTTGGCTTAACCACATGGGCAGTGTGCCCTCTCTTGGTATAGAGAAGTTGTATTGTCACCAGAGGTACAGACTGCCTGCAAGCCTGCTTTTGACACCTCAGTCCATGGTGGAGCTCATGTTGTGGGGAGAAGAGGGTAGGTTCTTTCCCATGCAGCTCCTCTGCTGTACAAGCAATCAAGGACTGTCCACTTGTAGTCCTGAAGTGTGGCCGTGCTTAGATCCATCTTGAATGGTTCATCTCTGATGAATAGATCTTAGATCCATCTCTGCAAATGGTTCAGTCTGAATCCTGAACTCTCTGGGTGTAAGAAGCCAAGCTGTGATGTGATAGGTACCTTTCGAAAGCATGATAACAATGTTTTCTGTCTCCTGATGTCTAAGAGCCCTGTGTGGGAAGATGACCCTTGCCTGCTGGGACTCTGCAGGAGGATTGTCCCTGTCCCCAGGAACTTTCATCTGCAGGATGAGGCAGAGCATATGGGAATGGTGACACCTGAGGAGAGCTTAGACCATTCCTATCTTGTAAATGCTTACTGCATGTGCGGAGAGAGAGCAGTAGCTGAAAGGCTTGTCCTTCTAAGCTCAATGCCTTGTCCTGCATCCTCAGTGTAACTGCTGGCTGTGGCTGGTTAATCAGCTGCCCTGTTAAAACAAGCTCAAGGAAAACATTCTTTTTTTGGGAGAAAGATGGCACTTCCACGGCCTGCTAAATCATGGTGGCAAACAAACACTGTGGTGTCTGGCTTCCTGCAGGGTTCAGCAGAGGCTCTTTGCTGTTTGTTCTGGCCTCCTTTACTGGGCAGAGACACGCTTCATGGCTTCTTCTAGCTAAACTTGCATGCAGCAGCTGAGGTCAGCTTCTCAGTACTAGTGCAGCTTCAGTCCTTGTTTGTGTCCTGCCCCTCCTTAGAAGACAGTGGTGTCTGGGTTTCCTGGCAGCCTGTCGGTACTTTCATCTTGTTGTTTTTCCTTTGCTGTTGGCTCTTGCAGTGTGAGAATGTTTTCTGTCCTGTTTCCCTTAGCTTCTGGATGATTTGCTGCCTCTCCTTTAAACCACTGCACTAGGTGCTGGGCTGTTGTCCTGTAGGTGCACTGGACCTCAGAGGTTATAGCTGTGACTTGGTGCAGTCTGTTTTTAGAGGGGAGAAAACAAGGGTACATACAGGTGAAGTTTCCTAGAGATGCAGGTAGGTTAGGAGGTGTTCCTCACCTTTTGGAAGGATCAGGAGAGGGCTACCTGGTTGAGGGGCTCCTGAGGAAACAGAACCTGGATGTGCTGGGTTTGAGGCTCTGATGGAGGCAACTTCAACCCCGGGAAGGGCTGGACTAGAAATATGGGCTGCTGATTGGTGCTGAGGACGTCTCAGAGAAGTGAAGAATGAGAGGCGAGATGCTGGTAGATGAAAAGGGGCAAAGATGATACTTCTCTGTGTCTAGCTCTGGCCTAGAGGGATTGCTCCTCCTCTGGCCTAGAGGGGTTGCTCCTCCTCTGGCCTGCGGGGATTGCTACCTGACAGCAGAAGAAAATTGGTATGCCTGTACCGCAGTGTGTAACCACAGAAAAGGTCTTAAATTTGCCGGGGAATTAAGGGTCTCTGGATGCTTCTTGGGTGAGATTTCAGAGAATCAGTTCCAGGAGTGTCTGAAGTGGCTTTAAACAGATGTAATGGAAAGCAGTAAGCCAAATGGTAATGACTGCAGTCTTCTGAAGGGAGATGTGGGCGACGGAGCTGAACTGCAGACTGCTCAGCTGCTTTACTGGCTCCAGCCTGGTAGATGGCAAAAAGATCGTAATTTTAATACATGTAGCTATGGCCCCGGGTGTTTTGGAGTGAGATGTCAGGGCCACAGCAGATAATTGTGTGAAAACATCAGTTAAGCTTTTGCAGCTTCCAAGCTGATTCCATGCCTGTGTGTGAGAAGACAAATCGGTCCTTGCCTGGAAGTGCTCAAGCCCTTAATTTGATTTAGAGCTCTGCAATGCAGTTATGGGAGAATGCTGAAGAAGGAAGGGTAGAAGCTTGAGCTGCTAGGGCCTTAGGTCACTGTGAGTAGGGCTTAGAGGATAGGCTTTGATTGACAGATGTCTGAAAGACTAAATCATGGCTTAATTCCTTGTTATGACACAGCAGACCTGCAGGAGAGCACAGTAGTATTACTGTGGATCTGAAGTCTCATGAAAATGTCAGCTGAAATGTCAAGGTGTGGTTGAATTAAACTTCAGTTGTGCTTGTGCCTCATGTACAGCCCCCTGCATCGAAACCAGGGGGCCTTATCAGAGATTTGAAAGGAGGTGGCTGTAAGTACATGTCATCATAATTTCAAGCACTTCCCTACTTGAATACTCAGCAGAAACAGGCTGTTGTTCTGGCAAACTGTTGTGTTCTTGCATAAGGCAGCTTTCTGGGAACTATGACCTGGCCATGATTTACTAGCTTTTGCGGGGGAGGAGAGAGAACAAAAGTGTTGTGGTAATTCAGACACTCCCATGCCAAATGCTGCCTCAAATCTGTCTCTTAAAGTGTGTGAACTGCTTGGAAAAACGCCAAAACAGGCAAACATACCTCTCAGAAGCAATTGCTGCATTGAGGCTGTGTGCTGATGCTACTAAGCATCTGGAGGAGCCCATCAGCAGTGCCTGGGCTCTAGGTGCAGGTCTCTCTTCTCTTCAGCAGGCAGAAGACTTGCAGCCATCATCTTGTCGACACGCAGCGTGTGGGATCCCTGGCAGCTGCTGCTGCCGAGGTGTTACAGTTGATGCCAGAGGCCAACTCCATCTCAGTCTGAACTTGTGTTAGGAAATAGGAACTTGAGCTTCTGGAGAGTTTGGGGCTTGCTCAGCAGTGGGTCTACTTATTAGTCACTGTGCTACTGCGACAGCTCTTCTGGCAGGGGATTTGTGAAACCATGGGATTAGTTTGTTCTTAACTGTGAAGTCTGACATGTGAATAGCCTATTAAAACCTCCCAAACCCTCTTGGCTGAGGCTCAGTGATAGGCTTGAGGAGGACAGGCTCACTTAAGTCACTGGTACACCATGGGATGCACTGAGTCAGGGTTTATAAATCCGGTCAAATTTTTGGAAAATCTACTCTGTTCTGTCTTCTTGGATGCTAAGAGATTCAGAAGACTTTAGTTTGTGGCTGGCTTTCCAAGTGTTATATAAACATGGCCCTTATTCCATTTGCAACATAATGTTATGCTGACTCTTGTGCTGTGGAGCTGGCGGGGCAACCCCCTCATCAAGCAGATCAAAATGCTCTGGGAGCTTGCTCAAAGCTCTTGAGGGAGAAGCTGCAAGGCACAGCATGCAGTTTGTGTGACTCTGGTCTCCATGAGATGCAGCTGTGACTTCCTGGAAGTGGATGGTATGGCAGACTCTACTTCTTGTGTCACTTGCAGCTCGAAAGGAAGAGCAGAGTTACAGATCATGATGATACCAAAAGGAACAGATGGTTTTGGGCTAGTAGAATTGAGGAAATGGCTGGAAAGTTTGGAAGCTTCCCTACTGAAGTAGGAGATGGGTAGGATATGCAATAACTGCTTCTTCTCCAAGGCCCTTTGTAGCTGCAAAACAGCATCACATACCTTTCTGGGAAGTCTTAGTGTTCATTAGAGCTCTGCACAATGGCAGAGAACTGCAAGGAGGAGGTATGTGAATGTACCTACTGCAGTTCCCTGGGCCTTCCCTTGCAGTCTGATTTTATGGGTGCAATGCTTTTACTGTGATCCTTTCTCTCACATTCATTGAGCAACTGCTGAATTTTGTTCCATGCTTTCTCCAGCCTCCTCTAAAAGCAAACAAGTAAAGCCCTGATTTGACAGTGGAACTTAATTTCCACTTGGACTCCAAAGCTTCTCATCCAAGACCTTTCAGAAGAGGGACTGAAATTCATTGAGTGTTTGACTTTGTGGCAAGGTTCATGTTGAAAACTCTGTTGTCTGAGTTATCCAGACAATGTTTTCCCACCTCAGAAATATGAGCATAAGTTGGCAATATTTTGGTAGAACAAAACACAGCTGTTTAGCTGCAGCATAGTCTGGGGAGTAGAGATCTACTTTGAGTTTCTGCTTTGCTTCAGCTGGGATGTGTGTTGTTGGGTAAGTAACTCTTTGCTGCATCCAGGCTTCCTTAGTGAGAGTACCACCAGACTCTCCTCTAAGCCATGGAAACAGTGCTCGGTTTCTACCATGTTTCTAAGTCATTGGCCTTTTCCTCTCTCTGTAACCACCATGTTTCCTGTGACGCTTAGCAGTGGTAATGTCTTTGTAACTAAAAAGTGCTGGGTCAACAACATCTTTACTAGACCTCCTTGGAAATTACCAGAAGAGTTAAAGTCAGCTTGAAAGCTGTTTGACTCCTTGGGCTGAGGACAGTGTCTTGCTGTACAGTCCAAGCTCAGTTTAGAGCCCAGTGTGGAGGATGCTCTCCAGCTCATGCCTGTAGCTGGGTGGAATGTCAAAAGATCAAACTCCTCAAGCTAGGCTGAGTCCTTGCTTTGACCTCGGTACTGTGGTTGCTTGTGCTGTAATGCTGAGGACTCAATAATTCAGTGGAGGGGAAAGGCAGTCTCAGTGCTGCTCTTGCACAGAAACCAGGGAGAAATGGCTTTTCCCCCCCCCCCCCCCCTTCTTGTTTTCCTGGACTGTGTGTTCACATCTGGTTTGACTAAACTCTTCCAGCTACTCTCGTTTCCCCATAAAGGTCTTGAATCCCTTGGAGGGTGCTTGTCTAACTGGCCCTCTGAGGTGAAGTTGAAGGAAGATGAACATTATGTACCAGTGCAACTAGCAGAGCTTTGTAGGATTGTATGACGTTCCTCAGTACTGAATTCAGATTTTCCATGGAGACACTTAAATGCTTTTGGCTCAGATAGGGCTTTTATCTTGACAGAGCTCAGCATGTTGTGGTTGCTTGTTGGCCAGGACTGGAGCTTGATTGGGCACCTGACCTACAGCAAGGGTAAGGGAGGAAACGAAGGTTCCTTCTGCTCCAAACTGTAGGAGGAGAAGGCTTCTAAGCGTGTTCCTCATCTTGGTTTTGGCTGGGGTAGAGTTAATTTTCTTCTAGTAGCTGGTCCAGTGCTGTGTTTTGAATTTAGGATGAGCACCAGTGTTCTAGTTGTTGCTAAGTAGTGCTTATTCTAAATCAAGGACTTTTCAGTCTTTCATGCTTTGTCAGTGAGGGGTGGCACAAGAAGCCAGAAGGGGAGCACAGCCAGGACAGCTAACCTGAACTATTCAAATGGGTATTCCATACCAAAGCATGTCATGCCCCGTATAGAGACTAGGGGGAGTTGGCTGGAAACCTCTTTTCCAGGCTGAACAAGCCTAGCTCTCTCAGCCTGTCTTTAGAGCAAAGGTGCTCCAGCCCTCACAGCATCTTCATGGCCCTGTTCTGGACTCTCTCTAGCAGGTCTGCCTGTTTTATAATTTCAAGGTTGCTGTTGTGTATTTTTGGCTTAGAAAGCTTTTCCAGTGCCACCCATCACTAGTATCTGAGGGAACTTGCTTGTGGGTACAGATGGGTTCTTAGTTGTGATTGCTTCAGAGAAGCCTGCAACCAAAGCCCTTGGGGCTAGAGAAAGTTCTTGAGTTGTTGTTTTTTTAAATTACTTTCTAGGAAGTATTTGCTAGAAATCTAGAACCTCCCATCTTGATCAAGCACAGTGGGCAGCTGCATGCTCAGTTACACAGTGCCGCAGTTACCTCTTTAAGATGGGTCAAAGCTGGTATTGTGAAACACTGATCTCCTGTGTTTGGGTTGTCCATGATAAAACTGATTACAGATAAAAATGTATGATTTAATGTGAGCTTTTTCTAGGTGATCTTTCAGAGAAGAGAATGCCTAGAGAAGGGCTGAGCAACAGCTTTCTTGGGTGTGCTCAAACGAAAAACCAGCCCAAACCCAACACAAACCCTGTAGAGTGGAATTACTCTTTCTTTTTCAGACTTGAAACTGCACCTCCAGAGCACAGACTATGGGAACTTCCTGGCCAACGAAGCCTCGCCACTCACTGTCTCTGTCATAGATGACAAGCTGAAAGAGAAGATGGTAGTGGAGTTCCGTCACATGAGGAACCATGCGTATGAGCCGCTAGCAAGTTTTCTGGACTTTATCACGTGAGTACCGACTATTCATCAATAGCATTTGAAACACTGGTGTTCTTCCAGGCTTGAGGTCTCTCAGACCAGTTTTCCACTCTCAACCCTGTAGTTCCTGTGTGTTCTGCAGCTTCTTGAATAAAACTAGTGTCTGGAAGTCTCAAAGCAGCAACACAGTATCACTATGCTATTAAAGGCTTCTGCTTCTCAGGTGTGCTGGCATAGCTGCTTAGCTGCCTTCCCTGCAGCATTGGTTCAGTCTCTGTTGGACCTGTCATTTACCTTTGTTCCTTGTGTTAAATATTCCTGTTTTATTGTCCTTAAACGTGATCCTGATGCAATGCATGTGCACAACCGCAGTTGCCTGCTCATTCTGACCCACTGAGGTCTGTCAGCCTTTGTCAAGGCTGCTGTGATTCTGATATCTCACTCTGGGGTCTGTATGTCGTCCTCTGATTCTGTCACAAACTGGTTTAAGTATTGACCTGACCGAAAATTGAACCACCTTACTGTTTTGATGTTAATAATTTTATTATTTTTTTTTTTAATCCAGCTCTGGAATCCACCAAATAGTGGATTTCCATTAAGGAAAGAGAGGGCCTAGAACATGCCGCGGGGAAAGGCAGGGCTGCAGCACCCTCAACATATCTCACTTGGTGCATGAAAAGACACAGGGTGTGTACACTTCCACAGTAGGAAGTGATAATGTGAGAAGTGACAATGATTTCAGCTGATACGAAAAGCTTGAAATAGCACAGTTTCTTCACAAGTTTCTTCACAAGTGTCTTCTAGCAGTTTTGCACAACCCTCTGCTTCTGTGTGCTGCTTTTGCTTTCATTGGTAACAAAGGGAAATTGCTAGTCTCGGTGAGAATACCAGTTGTGCTAGTCTGCAACCGAAACATGGAAGTAAAATTGCCTTTTTTCTTTTCTTTAGTCTACACTCCTGTAAGATCTATTTTGCCCTGCAGACTGCTTAGCCAGTGGCCTCCTGTGAGCAGTAAGGAGGTATCTTGTGGGCGAAAGTTAATTTCAGGTTCAGTAGAACATGTTTTTAACTTGGATCTCTGAGGGGAAAGTAGTACCCTCTTCTTGAGTAGGATAGTTCATGAATCAGAACTGATTTATTTGATGCAGTGAGCTTGGCTTATCACAGGCACTCTGGCACGTAGTATTTAATCTTGCATTTCTAGCAGTTCTGTGTGTATTATCTTGCTAGCCACCTAGAGACTTTTTGAAGGATGGAGGCTGATGTAGACAGGCCTCTGTGGTCAGTTACAAGATTTTAAGATTGGCCTACCTAGGGTGTCTCCTGCACGTGCAGATATTGATTAAAGACCTGCCTATCTGCCACATTGCTTCCTGTTCTGTAATTTCTGTGCCTGATAGGACACAGGAAGAGCTATCTCATTTTCTAACCCAGTGGCTCTTATCTGTTATATTCTGGGTCACTCTGCTAAAGCTGCCTGTCTTCTAAGCCTTTCCTATTTTCCTAGAAGTAGCTTTTTTGTTATATGCTTGTCTCTAAAACACATGGAGTTTTCATATTTGGCTCCAAATATGGAGTAAGATATGGCAAGTCATCAGCAGGACATTACTAAGCCCTCATTTTGCAGGAGTGTTTGCAATAGATGCAGTAGTTCCTAGCTCATCTTAAGCTGATTGGAGCAATCTCTTCTAGTCTCTCAAAGTGAACTTTCAAAACACCTCTTTGCCCATCTTGAGTTTGCTGTAAAGACTGTTTGAGCCTGGCGATATTAGGTAGTTTGCCCTCCATGCATGCTTTTCCTTTGCTACCTTACAGGTTTATAGAACTGTTTCTATGAAAGTATCATAGTAATCACTAATGGTCTCTTCTAGCTTCTGCCATATCTGTTTAAAGGCAATTGTTTGGGCAGGATAGATGAGCATCTTGCAGGCTTTAAAACTTTGCTGTTCCCAAACAGTCTCACTTTGAAAACTGGTGTCTGTAAAAGATGAATTGAAAGGCCTCAGACCATACCTGCCCTGATTACATACTGCACGACTTGGTAGGAAGACTCTTAATTGCTCTGGAAGTCCAGTTTCTTGTTACAGCTGTCCTGTTGACCTTTATCCAGTGTCTATACCCAGCTTGGGCTGTGTAGAAGACCATGAACATCTCCTGTGATCTGATAGCTTGGTGGCTATCATGTTGGAATTACTTAATTGTAAAACTGGTGTTTTGTCCTCAGCTTGATTTAACTTTCATTGTGTTCTGCTTCTGTCTCTCTGATTTTGATGAGTTCTGTACAGCAAATCACAATTCTTTGCAGGTATTTCTACCTCTTACCTACTGCATAATCTCTTCTTGAGTATATTGGTCCCATTCAGCACAGGATGTTTCTTCCTTGAGTTGTCTTCACTCTGATCTCTTCCTTTTTACCCAGAAGATTTGCTTTAATACTACTGTCTGCAGTGCTGCCTGGAGGAAGGCAAAAGGTAAAGCAGGAGAAAAGCTGCTTTCCTACATGAAACATCCTCACTCTTTCAGAGCCTTTTGTACAAGGAGTCCAAGTGTTCAGTTGTGTTTTGTTGTGGTTCTGCTTCATCACTGATGGAGGAGTCTCCCCTGAGTCTGCACTTATCACACCAGTTTATTTCAGTATCACTGAAATAGAGGAGGTGTTACCAACTTCAGAAGATCCAAGATGGGAGTCACTGTCAGCATGTTACAAGCTCTAATAACTTCTAATGACACTACGGACAAGTTAAAATGTAAGAATGACACTGAAACACAGGCGCTTGGAGAGGGTGCCACCTTTGCCTAGTGGTTTTTACTATGCTTTGTTGATAATACTAGTATTTAGAGACAGGGCTAGTAGAAAAGAGGGTAGACTAGATATGACTTCTTGGACTGCCTTTCAGGCTGTGTTTTGTTCCCTGAAACTGTTGCATAGGTTGTAGCAGCTCTTGGTTCAGGGCAGGGGTAGAAGTTTCAGAGATCTTGTCTGCACATCCCAAATAGCTTGAGTGAACACAAGACAGCTCAGTGGGAGTCTGGCAGCATGTACTTGTGCCAGTACTTCAGCTAACCCAGGCTTGTATGCTAGCAGCATCACAGGCAATTTCAGCCCAAGGATGTTGACAGTGCTGGAGGTGTTGTGCCTGTGCGTGCAGATACTGTGTCATCTGCCTACCTGGGTGACACTGCAACAAGCCTGTGTCATTTGATCTTCTGCTCTGGCTGTGCACACAGAATAGGTGTAATGGGGTGATTTATCTTGGCCTTTTGAGCATGACTATTTCCTACTCCTTTCTCTTAGGGCAGGTAATGAAAGTTGAGGAGGAAATGGTAAAGATGTTCCTGGTAGGCCGCTCAGGGCAAGTGACTCACCAGGTGGTCAGAAGAGGAAATTGTACTCAACTGAATGTATCTATGTGCTAAACCATACAGGCTGAATTGAAATAGAAAATGGTAGAAAGATATGGAAAGTTTGAGCATGTCTGGCTTCTGCAGGAGAAACGCTTGAGTGCACTGGGACTTTCTTGAGAGAGAGGCATTGGTTGTAAACAGATTTTGAAAACTTGAGTGGCACTGTAGGAGGTGTCTTTCTTAAAATGGATGGAAATGTTTTATAGCATGTCTTGTTCAGCTCTGAAACTCACTGCTGCAGGATGCCTTTGTAGGTATTTCTTGGACTTCTTAGAAATGCTAGATAACCTCACACCAGATAGAGGCATGTTAAATGCCTCGGTACCATGCCACTGAGAGCAGTCAGGATGTTGGTGGCTGGTGCTAGGAGGTGGATGGAGCATTTAAAAGGAGTCTTTGTCCTGTTGGACCAGTGGGGTGGTTTTGAGTTGATCAGCAGGTGAGTGTTGTGCTGGGTTTTTGAGGGTGCTCTGCTTCTGACCCAGGGCACATTGGTGAGGGATATCTGAGGAACTATCTGATCTCAGGAGCAGATAGGCCCTTGTCCCCTCCCCAGCCTGCCAAAAGCTGTTTGTCCCCCCTTGTGTCATCTCTCTTGTCTCCTTGTGTCCCATGAATCCAGATAGGGGCCACGGGAAGCAGAAGCAGCGGTGGGGCTAGTGTGGGGGCTCTGGAGCACTGGGGGGATGCCGTTCCTGGTCGCTGTCCCTGCCCAGCTCCAGGGAGGTGAAGCAGCTCTGCCCGTGACTTGCCGGAAGGTGGCACTCCAGTTCTGTCACTACCCGGTCCCAGGGGCATCCCATCCCCTAGGGTAACCTCTGGAGGTGAGCAGGAGTTAACTTACCTCCTGTGCTGAGGGGAAAGGACACTGTTTAAAGGCACACGAACGAAACCAGCCCAAGAATGCACTTAGGCAGCAACCCAGTTCCCCCTGTCACTTGCTGCCACTGTTTTTTGTCCTGTTGTGCTCCTCTCCTGGCACCACACGGTCTCTTTCCTGGCTCTTATCCTCTCCAGGAACTCTTCTGTGGCAAGTGTAGCATCGTTAGTATCAAAATATAGAGGAAGTTGGCTCTTTTCCCTTTTGTTTTTTCAAGGGGTGGCTGTAGCTGGTGACCTTCTGCCATTGCATATTGTCACAAGGAAAAGCTCAACTTGTTGAGCCTGCCACAGTCTATGAAACACCTGCTAGCTCTGTGTCTTGCCATGCAGCTCCTTGCTGGTGCTTCTCCATGTCTTTCAACAGCCCACAGTAGGTTCTGACTTGATAGGCATAAATTGACTGTTAACATCTCACTCCAACACAAACAATTGACTGTTTGGCTGAGGGAATGCAGTGATGTTCTGTAGGGCAGCAACAAACAGGTATTAAGTGTACTTGAAACAGCAAAACCCACTTCCTGAATTCAACAAGCACATATTGACTTGTGGGATGGAAGTGGGTTTTAGGTTCTTCTCAGTGCTGTACTGCCCTGACTTTCTGTAAAGGATTTGTTTGTGTTAGCCTGTCACCATGCTATGTCCTGTTTCTCCTTCCTTCCAGTGTTCCTGTATATGGTTTGGATAGGATTCTTTGTCATGCCGCTGCTTCTGACTCTTGCCTGCTGTAGCTTGGCCTGGTTGTCAGCTTTAGTATTTTTCTAGGGGGAAAAAAATATAATAAAGGTTTGGTTGTTTGGGTGGTGGTTTTTTTTTGTCCTTGCTTCAGCACAATCTCTTCCCTTCCCTGGGAAGTGGTTTCAGCGATCCTGGTGTGCAGGGCTCTGGCAGCTCTTGGGACTCTTGAGCCCTTGCAGCAAGCTGTTGGGCAGAGAAGGGTTTGGTCTTGTGCTCAGGTGGGGAAGCTGCTGGTAACTGTGTGGAGACTTGAGCCTGCTGTAAGAGTGAGGTCTAGAGGTGAGCTGGGTCTAAACACACTTCCCAAGTCCATGATCAAGCCCTCTTGTCAGAGAACAAGACAAGTTGTCTTTTGTCTTTACCTCACCAGTCTGCTAGGGCTGGGAACTGGGTTCTTTGTTGCCCTGGGGATGCACCTGGGAACTTGGCTTTCAGTATGTTTTTGTGGTCACAAGGCATGTTTTTGATGAGGTTGCATGTACCCTTCCCCTTTCACATGCTTTTTTGTAGCTGACACTTCCCTCTGTTACCTTCTCCCTGACCCAGTGCTGCTCTGCCTCTCCCATGCACTGGATAGATCTAGTTTCTGCTGCATGACTTTGAGTTCAAACTTCATCTTGCAGCAGTGGTTTTTCTGGAGCCAAATTATTTTCAATTGCTACTTTTACTGAAGAGCAGTAATCCTCTTCTCTGGAGTAGGAAGTTGCCTGTCTATTCTAAATGTACTGGAGTGTGCATTCTGGCATAACTGCAGAGGTTACAAAACATGACTGCATCCTTTTGAAGGTCTCTCTTGCAGAAGAAAAATCTCCTAATTCTTTACATTAGACACTTGCAGTTTATTTGGGCAAATGCTCCAATCTGAAGGATCTTTCCTAATCTGCTGTGGTTAAAACTGTGCTATACTATTTTAAGTTATTGGTTGACTGCTTGGTGGCAGTGGGATTGGGAAGCAAAATTGACTGGTGTGGCTGGGGATCCTGCAATAAAAGCTTTATGAGGTTTTTCTGGCAGAGACTGTTTTGGCAGAGAAGCACAGGTTTCTGACAAACAGCTTCCCTGTTTGCAGGGAGTGCAAAGTTGAACTGATAAGCCAAATTCTTGGAGGAATTATGCAATATTCAAAATAAGAGGGCATGTAACTAATGGTCTGGAAACGATCACAGACTTGTGTCCTCTGGATGGTAGCACTGGAACTGCAGCTATTGTCATGCATACCCACATACTCAAAGGACACAGATCTCCTACCTGTTTCCCAGAACCAGTGTCAGTGAGCACAGACAGGGTTGGGTGCCTGAGTGGGGGGGTTGAAGTCATCTTTCAAAACGATGTGATTGTAGATGCCCTTATCAGAAAGGGAGGCTTTCAAAGGTGGATTCCAATGTGTGTTACATTGACGGAATGCTTTTTTTTCCGACCTCTAATGCCTGGAAAAAACTTCATTTGGGCACTGGATTTGAACTGGAACAGCATAACCCTCCTCCTACAGACCAGCACTGTTCTTTGCTTGGAAGGTGTTAGCAGAGTGCCTCTCAAGCACAGTGAGCTACAGTGATGTTTGGAAAGAGCTAGCAAAATGTTGTCAGTGGCAGTAAAGGTGCAGAAAAAGCAAGTGATAACCTCCGGATTTAAGCCAGTGTTTCACAAAGAGAAGTGTTGAATGAAAGTGCAGCCCCAAGAAGGGACTCTTGCAAGCTGTGGGTGATTAAATGGGAACTCTGGATAACATCCGTGCCCAAGCTGATGCTGTTTCATCCAGAGGCATTGTGTGGACTTAGCTATCTTCTTGGGCTTTGTTTAAAACTTAATGTCTCTGGTGATTCTGCAGCTCACAGGAGCAGTCCTTGCCCTTCCCTCATGTTCCTTCTTGCGGTCTTTCCCTCTACAGCCTGTCTGGTAGAGGTGTAAAACAGGGAGGGAGGTTATCAGTGCTTCTCTAACAAATTTATATATGGCTGTGACTTTTCCAGAAGGCCACCTATGCGCTGTGCCTTCGGTTGGATGAACATTCACCAAACACTTCTGTTCCCATATAACATGCTTCAGTCCTTGATTGAAACCATTCTCAAGGTGTTCTGGTGTTGGACGTTAGCAGCCTTCATTTTCCTCTTGCCTTTCCACCAGCTTGTGTTACCCAATGCTCTAGACTGGGATGTTCAGCCTGAGAGCCAAGGGTACAAATTCTGAAGGCTTCTTGGAGGTATCTTGGGTCCTAGTCCCCTCTTCCAGATCTATTCTGCATGCAAATTTGAAGTCTAGCAAATAGTTGCATAGAGCTTTATGGAAGTAACACATATTTGGGGGATGAGCTGAATCTAGCCCATATGTTTTACT